>JAUDYJ010000002.1:129363391-130613391 GCA_030761175.1 Masticophis lateralis | reverse complement strand
GGATGTGTTGAGAAGGCCAACACAACCATCACCACCATCCTTGAGTTTTTGCTAGTCAATATACAGTGGCAATATTTAGCTACAGAAAGACGAGGATCTGATGTATCCTGGTTTAATCAGAAAGTAATAGTTGACTGTCACAATTCCTAGTTTCCGACTCTTCCATACTAGAAGAGCACCCATGCTAGATTTCTGACACGACAGACAGTGACAGAGCTAATACTGGGAGAAGGAATTTACGAAGAAACATCAATTTGCGTCTACCATTTGTTAATCAGAAAATTGGAAATCTGAAAGTTGTCTAGGAATTGTTTTTTGAGGAATGTATCAATTTTGTTTTTTATTGCATGGGAGGAAGATCGTTTCCAATTTGTAGAAAAATGGTTGAATGCAATACCTATTCTGGGTTAATATCAGTAATACTTCAATAACAGTATCATTTAAATTGAGCATGATAATTCATCTAAACAACAGGCAATTTTAGTATAGGGGTTAAGGCACCAGATTTTCAAATCTTTATTGTCAGTGCACAACGTATGTACAATGAGATTGGTTGAGCTCCCTCAGTGCACACCCCCCAACACAAAACAACTTACAGTGAAGACAGAAAATCTCTAATCCAATAAATCATATTAACAAAACATCCAGTCCTATTGCACCAGTGTGAACATGTTACATGTTGCGCCAGCCCTGCAAGTCTATCATACTACGTAGTTATGATGTTATTTTGCATTCAGGAGTCTGACAGACCAGATTAGAAACCTTGAGTTCAAGTTTCATCTTAGGTACAAATTCGTTAATGGACAGTCACTCTTTCTCAGTCACAAAGTAAGAAGGCAATGGCAAAGCACTTTTGAAAAACCTTTCCAAAAAGACTGCAGAGGACTAGTCCGGGCCATCTCCACGTGTCAACACTTTACTTGAAGACACACACGTATACAAAGACAATTTACGTATCTGTAAAGTGCTCTTCCCAAGGCTGTCATAACTTCTAATATTTATTAAGCAACTGTGGACTGTCAAGTACTGTGTTGTGGTCCGCCAGCAGCCAGCGGAGCTGGCAGTGGAGTCAGTGAGGAGGCTGGGGAGGAACATGGGCCAGTCCTTGAGTGTGAAGTCTGGAGAAGACTCAGATGAGGGCTCTGCCTCGGAGGTAGAGATGGGACCAGGGCCATCTGGGATTTATGCGCGGACTCTGGAGCCTTCAGAGTCGGACATCAGAGAGGCAGCGGAACAGGGGGAGCCTGTTCCTAGTGTGCGCATGCGCAGAACTGCCAGAAGGCAAGAACGATTGGCCCCTCCCATAAGGCTTAAAAGAGGAACAAAGACAAGTGGGCCCTTTGCAGGAAAGCAACATTGTTAATTCTGTTCCTAGTTGGCATCTCTGATTGATTCCGGAATCCGTGTTGCTTTGCCAAATAGGTCCTTGCCAGAGTGTCAAGGGAGATAAAGGTTGGTGATTATCCTGAAGGACTTCTCCCGAAGGACTTTTTGTAATTAACTGGGACATAGCTGTGAATGAACGTAAGTTACAGCTCTTTCAATAAAAGAGGTTTTTGAGACTACTCGTGTGTTTTAATGACTCGGGAAGCTTAGATCACAACAGACTATATGTTTGTCAACCTCAGCTACTTTAAGATGTGTGGTTTTCAACTCCCAGAATTCTCCAGCTACCAAGCTCCTTGGGGAATTCTGGAAATTAAGTCCACACATCTTAGGTTGAGAAATACTGCTACATTCAATTCTGTGGGGAATACCTTCCCATTGAGAGAGAAAATCAACAATTTTACCACCCACTCTTTATACACATGTACACATGTATATGTTTATGTATTATATTTTAGTCTCAATAATTTTTTTCCTATTGTACAGTTTTCACCTTTCCCCCCTCTGTTATCCCATTTTTGGAGGGAGGTAAACCAGGTTCAGTCAGTTTTAATTTTGCTTCCCCATTCTTTGAGTAAGGCAGCCATTGAATTAGCATGCAGCCTGAAACAGAAAATAAAGGCTGAGCATAGTTTGTGGATAGGCAATAAAATTTTATTAGCCAGGAAAAAAACCTCTGACTAGACTTTTATACTACTTTAAAGACCAACACCAGCTGATAAATGTTAGTCAATGGTGGAAACGCATAAATTAGTGCAATTTATCACCATATTATTTCCTACAGTGGAAAGTCGGGTTTTCTGGTTAATGAAATGAAATGTTCCTTAAAAAAGAAGAGATTCCACATTATAATGAAAATATTGTGCAAATTTCGGAATACATTTATTCACGAAGTTCCACAAATTACAATTTGTGGAACTTCACCCAATTTGCATTTCTTCACTGCATAATTGCAGTGACCATAGTAGAGCTGTAAATGGAGAAAGATCATGTGATGATGATCCCATGTCCAGCAGTTTAAAACCCAGTAGAAATGTAAGAAGGTCAAAAAGGTAAAGAATAAAATAGAAAAGTTGAGCCAACCAAATATTATGTACAGCTGTTCTGTATACAGTTGAGCCAACCAAATACTACATACAGCTGTGGATGCCCTTATGGCTCCGGAGCCATAAAACCATGAGGAAATGTTAAGTCTAAAAGAAGATTGGGCACTTCCAAAATGCCAAAATATACAGGTATTTATTATTTATTGGTTTGATTTATATGCCGCCCTTCTCTGGAGACTCAGGGTGGCTTACTATATTTTAAGCAATAGCCTTCATACTTTTGTATATACCTGCTTAGTAGGGCTTTTGGCCCCCCCTAAGCGGTGTTCTTTTTTATACAAAGTCAGCTTATTGCCCCCACAATCCAGGTCCTCATTTTACCTACCTCGGAAGGATGGAAGGCTGAGTCAACCTTGAGCCTGGTGAGATTTGAATTTGCAGTAATTGCAGGCAGCTGGCAGCTAAGTGCTACTTAACAGCACTTTAGTCCACTGCTCCACCAAGGCTCCATATGGGCCCTTTGCAGGAAAGCAACATTGTTAATTCTGTTTCCAGTCGGCATCTCTGTTTGATTCTAGAATCTGTGTGGCTTTGCCAAGTAGGTCTTTGGCAGAGTGTCAAGGGAGATAAAGGTTGGTGATTATCCTGAAGGACTTCTCCCAAAGGACTTTCTGCAATTAATTGGGACTCAGCTGTGAATGAACGTAGTCCTTGACTTATAACAGTTAATTTAGTGACCACTCAAAGTTAACTTTAAAAAGTGACTTATGGTCATTTTTCACATTTAGCAACCATTGTAGCATTCCCCATGATCAAAATTCAGATGCTTGGCAACTGGCTGATATTTATTGCAGTGACCTGGGGTCATGTGATCAGCTTTTGCAAACTTCTGATAAGCAAAGTCAATGGGGAAGCCAGACTCCCCTAACAACCGTTACTAACTTAACAAATGCAATGATTCAGTTAACGGTGGCAAGAAAAGTCATAAATGGGGCAGTCTTCTTAACAAAAGTTTCACTTAGCAACAGAAATTTTGGACTTGATCATGGTCGTAACTCAAGGACTACCTGTATTGGTAGCTGCAGATTAAATCTCTAGGGTTTAACATCATTACAGATTAGAATTTTTTTGCCATTCAGCCTTGTGGACTGATTGTTTAAGAAGCATTCCAACTTGATCATCACCTGGAGATAGCATAGGACAAAAAGTAGCAGTTTATCCAATCAATTCTTTTACCAAACAGAATAAAATGCATTAATATATATTAGTGGAGCTAGACTCATTGGGCAGAAGTTAAGTTTCAAACAGAGATTACTAGACAAGAACAACATTTTGGAGAAACCTGTCTTAAGCTATAATGTAGCTTCGAGATGAAATTGGGGGTTGATGGCTCTGTCTGAACTCAGAATAAAAGTTGAGCCAGGAACAGCCTTGCATTGTAGCAAGCACATCTTTTTAGGAAAAACAATTCCGGTGTAATACTTGTAATTTTCTAAATTGGCTGCAGCACGCTTCAATTCTGCACTCTTTTCATAAGGCATAGAGTACAACCCCCAGACATTCATTTTACCTGCTCATTGATGTTGGCTTGGATGTTCCAGTTACTAATTTTGGAAGGCTTTTGGCAAAGAGCAAAATCTGTCATCTGGTAACGAGGCGATTGTCAGTACTGTCCTTAGAAGGAGCCCTCCTGAGGCAATCTGGGATTTTTGATAAAATCACCACGACATGCGTATAAAGCAGAGGTGGGATTCACTTACCTTCCCTATCGGTTCTAAAATGTGACCTCGCTTCACTTGCATGCGCCACCTCTGTGCATGCGCGGTAATCCCGCACTACATCCGGATGGGTGGGCGGAGCCTCCCGCAGTCACCTCTACCAGTTCATGCAATCTGGAGAGAATCAGCTGAATTCCACCATTGATATAAAGTAATTTTGGGTATCTTTGTCCAACTAAGTTTTGCGAGCTGCTGATTAATACCGAATTGCAAAGGATCAGGAAACAGCTATGCCTGACCCTGACCGAGTAGAATACAATTTGTAAAACTCCCCCTTCTCAATGTGACACTAAGTATGGAGTTACAAATGGAACAGAAGTACTATGTTGTGGGCAGCCCCTGACAAATTTGCATTTATGTGCAACCTATAAATGCAGTATGAAGGAAGCCTTAAACTTTTCCTGGAAGATTCTGCTAGAAATAAAAGAGTCCAAGGTATATTTAAAATCAACAAATGCTGCGTATAGAGATACTTTGGATTTACATTTTTCTACCCCGTGGTATAGAACTAGGATTTGATGATTGATGATGATAATGCTGTCTAGTTTGGTAATGAAACATCGGCAAGAAAACCATGAAGCTCAGCACCAAGGACCCCACAATTCAACCCTGAATCACAAATATTCTCTTCTGTTGGAACCAGGTTTTGTTATCCTATTCTAAAGGCTGCTTGCTTCTCAGACAGAATATTCTCCTACTGTAGAATTGCCATACAGATGTATAATTTATTCATGATACTTAAAAGGGCTTTGGGATGGCAGTTTGATATATCGATCCTTTCTGAGAATTAAGGGGAAAAAATGCCATCTTCTAATCAACCCTAAATCTTTTATCTGTGAGATGAAAAAAAAAATTTCAAGACAGGAATCCACCACTTGCGATCTACCTCAAGTTCATCTTGGACATGGTCACCTCCTACGTCATTGCCAGTTTTCAGTGGTTCTTTCATATTTTTAAATCTATTGAGTATGAGACACAGCCTCAGGTAATGGATGAAGAACAGAGTTAATAGGAACCGAAAAAACCTCCCTGGGTGGAATCTGACATGTAGAACCAGGTGGACCTGTATCAAGACAATGTGTTAATACATTAGAAAACAAAACATTAAAATGAAGTGTTTTAATACTGTGTGTGACCAGCCATACGCTAAATAAATAAATTAGAAAACATTTGAATTCCTTGATTGTTAACAAGTGGTCTTTGAAGTTTCATCTTTTTGAACGTCAAAGGGATTTTTGAATGTTGTGTGCTTCCCAGGAGAACTTATGAACCAGTTACCAGGAGAGCTTATCAGACTTCTAACTTGTGGTAAGATCTTGTTTGGCTTCTGTACACTCTTGGTTGAACCAGGTTATAGAGTTGAATATTTGGTAGGGCTCCTCTCTTGCTTTGCATTCTTTTTATTGGTTAGACATCCTACAGCCTTAATATGACTGAACCACGATGATCAGAAATAAGATTTCTTGAATCATTCTGCCAAACAGATGTATGAGTTGTCTATAGATTAGTAGAGATGAGTGTTTCTGTGGTAGCTCTGTCCATATGTTCATTCCACTTGATCAAAAGCAATGTCTCAGTAGTATAAATGAAGCTCCGTCTCAATACAAATAGGGGATTATTCTTTAAAAAATGTCTTACATTTTTTACAAGTACAAAATAAATTTTAAAAAATCTTTGTATAATAAAAATGATTACAGGTAGCTTACAACCCACATTTGATGCCAAAATTTCTGTTGCTGAGCAATACAGTCATTAAGTGAATTTTGCCCCATTTTACTACTTTCTTGCCACATTTGTTAAGTGAACCACCGGAGTTGTTAAGTTAGTGACATGGTTGTGAAGTGAATATGGCTTCCCCATTGACTTTGTTTGTCAGAAGGTCACAAAGGTCACTCCTGGGATATTGCAATCATCATCAATACATGCCAGTTGCCAGTCCTCCAAATTTTGATCGTATGACCATGGGAAATGCTGCAATGGTCATAAGTGTGAAAAATGGTCATCAGTCCCTTTTTCAATGCTTGTTGACATTTCAAAGTCACTAAACCAAGTCAAGGATTACCTGCATTGAGCTTTTGAGTGTTCTGTAGTTTTGGACAATTTAACATTTAGCATAGTTCCTATAAGAGCCCAGATTCCATTCTCTCTCTTTCACTTTTTCTTGATACCTTTGTTATATTCCACTTGGGAACTATAAGAAAGAGAAAGGACATTGGTCCTTCTATAGTATTCCTGATAAATATCACCAACAAATTATTTTGTTAAAAGAAAAGGAGGTGAAGGAGCAGCCTCTTTCATATCTCTCTTCCCCCCCCTCTCTTTCTCTCTTTTTCTCTCTCCTCTCTCTCCTCTCTCTCTTCTCCTTTTCCTCCATCCCTCCCCCCCCCCTCTCTCTCACACACACTCACACATCTTAGGACAGGAAGGCAATGAAGGAGCAATATTCTTTGGAAAAAGATTGGTCCATTTATTTTATTCTTCCCTTTCCACTTTTTCTGCTTTCCAAGATATTAAGAAATATTTGTCTTGTCAAGATAATTACAATTTCCATAGATTCTCATCTCATTCTCTTAGAACATTGGTGCCTGCTCACTAGAAAAAAAATATCTTCTGGAGCTATTCCCATTGATTTCCTAATGTAAATGGGATATTTAAAAAAGCAAACAAACCACTTTTCTAAGTGTTGGAACTCTGGTAATATGTGCACTTAACTAACAAAATGAGTGGCTTGCCTATATTTATTTGCCTATTTTTGTTTGTTATGTTGTATATCATTCTGCAAACACAATGGGAAGTTTTCTTTTAATGTATGTATAACTTTTCATCCCGAACAGTTATTTTTTAATTTTACCTCTTAATTTTATTTTTCCTTCTGTTTTCTTTCAACTTATTCTTGTTTCTCTTTTAAGTTATCAACAGTACCTTGTTCAAATTTTGTTCCTCAATCTCAGTTCCCTTGGGAGTATTTTTTTCTTTTTTTTTTCCTTTCTTTTTTGGAAAACTCCTATTTTCTTCTAGTATCTTTAGTTTTGCTCCCGAGTTTGAATATTTTCAGAACACTCTCTGAAGGCTATGTATCAGTACTTGCCATCTGGAGTTGCTGAAATTGTTATCTCACCTGGATTTCTGGGTGCAATTCACTGCTGAAGCCTAACAGGGAAAGAAAAAAGAAAAAGAGATCGGTGACACTCAAACATCGTACTTTCAGTTTATATTTATGATGTTAGCAATCTGAAAATCATTGTCAGAGCAGTTTGATTTAAAAAAAAAAGCTCCATGTAATTGAAATATATTCACTACAAATAGAAAGCCTTTAAAAACTGCGGATAACCAAATATCATTAGTATCTTGGTGGCATACCCATTAAGTCCTAGTTATTTGTCTCACAAAAGATGATTGCATCTCATTCATATTTCATCTGAAAATGGCCTGGAGGTCATTGAAATAGATCTAAGTGCACCTTCTGGTGGAACGCAGCCTGTCACATCTGCAGTCACAAACCTGAGGTTAGAAAAAAAAAGCCACTTCTTCTGCCATTGGCAGAATGGCAAACAGATGAACTTCTTGATGAAGCAAACATTAGGGTCCTAAATGTTTTCCCATTTTTGTCTTAGTTGTAGATTAATTCCTTCCATTTTTCCTTCTGGAAAGGCCAAGATTATTTAAATTATTAAATTGTGGTGATCACAAAAGGTTTATGAGTTTACACAGCCAGATTTGAGGTCTCTGAATAAAGCAAGTTGTAAAAATCAGTACTGGCAGACTGAAATGATTGGTTCATACACAAACTCATGAATCTTGCACATGGAATTGATTTTCAGTGAGGAGCCCCATTTCACACTGTTCTTATATAGATGTTCATTGTTGAATAAAGGCACATTTATCTTAAATGTCACAAAGGTGCTTTTTCAAGAGGCAACTAGACTTTCTGGTTTGTCTTTGAAGATGTTTTGCTTCTCATTCAAGAAGCTTCTTCAGCTTCTTGGATGAGAAGCGAAACGTCTTCAAAGAAAAACCAGAAAGTCCAGTTGCCTCTTGAAAAAGCACCTTCGGGACAACCAAAACCTGGATGACTGAGAATCTTCATATATATTTATCTTAAATGTATGCAGAAATCATCACGTGACAAGTATATCTCCAATCATAATTTCAAGTGAAAAACTTAGGTAATAATATTCATCTTCATATGCTGATCAGCCCCACAACTTTAGTTACTTTTGGAAGATCTTGGCTTATTAAACTGGGACAGAGCTCATTTGCTGACCTTATATTCCCCTTTTTGTACAAGCAATAGAAGAAGTCAGGAAACTGGAATTAATCCCAGTTTTCATTTATAGGTCAACTGGGAACTATAGCTATGGGCTCCAGAAAAGCATAACTCCTAGGATAACTTTCCTAAGATAACATCTAAGACAATGTTCATTATCCAAATCTTGGTTTATTTGCAAGTCCATTTTGGGCTTATAAATTCAAACTGAAATAATAAATAATGTTTATTTATAACAGAAAATTCAGTTCTAGGCATGAACAATAGTTCTAAAGAAGCAGCTGCATTCTATAGAGAAAAGCTTCCCTGAAGGTTCCGACAAATAAATAATTCCAAAATATCATCTTTTCTTTTTTCTTTTGCAATGATCCAGGCTTTTTCAAAAGCTATGTTTCTGCAAAGGTTTGCTTTCAGTGTCTTTGGGGACTTTGGACAATGAGAACTGTACTCCAAATACTTAGTAATTTTGTGGCTCCTATACAATTACTTTAAATCTATCCGTTATTGAATTATGCAATACCTGTTGACACTTCAGGTTATACAAATTATATAACTATGCATTAACTGGAATGTCCAAATAATAAATATGTGATGTAAAATGATACAGCTGTTTGAATTTCAGTAGAATCCCTAGGAATTATACCAAAAAGGGATTCAGCCTTTTCTCTAATATGTATGCACTATGGCAGCTAATATACACTGCTCAAAAAAACAAAGGGAACACAAGCAGAAGACATCCGAGATCTGAATGAATGAAATAGCCTTATTAAATACTTTGTTCGTTACATACATTAGTTTTGTGTTCCCTTTAGGTGTTTGAGCAGTATATAAACTACTGTATGTAAAGAACAAAGTATTTAATAAGGCTATTTCATTCATTCAGATCTTGGATGTCTTCTGCTTGTGTTCCCTTTATTTTTTTGAGCAGTATATATATGTGAATATGTGTGTGTATTAAAAGAATACAAAAAAGGCCACTCCTAAAAGACAAATGACTAAACAAAAACCAATAGCACAAAAAAGAAACTTTTTCTAATACATGATTTTTGAACCTGTATACTGAATTTTGAACTAGCCTACCTGTTTTGTAAATTTAAAAAAAAAACATAAAAGAAGCACCAAATTTTAGAGAAACATATTCTCAATGACTGACTATATTTTAAGAGAACAACAGAACCAAATTAACAGTTGGAATGGACCTCAGAGATCTTCTAGTCCAACCCCCTCCTCAAGAGGGGACCCTATACCATTTTAGCATGTTTATCCAATCCGGTGTTAGAGAACCTACAACTTCTGAAGGCAGGCCGTTCCACTAATTAATTGTTCTCGCTGTCAGGAAATTTCTCCTTAGTTCTAAGTTGATTCTTTCCTTTCCATGCGTTACTTCAGGTTCTGCCTTCAGGTGCTTCGGAGAATAAGTTGACACTCTCTTCTATATGGAGGCCCTTAGCTATTGAAACACTGCAATGTCTTCTAAACAGTCCAAGTCTTTACCGGTTAACTCCAAACAAACTCTTACCAAACAAACAGTAGTTGGTTCACAAACCCCGGATGGTAGCAGATCCACCCACACATGCATGTGATGATAGCAGCTTATCATCAACTGAATACCTTACAGTACCTTTCTTAAATACGTTATTAAATTACAATTAATTATTGCATGACTCAGCATTACAGCATGATGCAGCATTAAAACTTAAAGTCACAGAACACATATATTGCTTGGACAATCTGTTAGGCCCAAATCATATCCTAACAATGTCACTGTTTGTTTTTCTTTCAGATTAGTTATGTATAGCCGTTACTTGGCCTTAGTGATCTCTTCTACCTCTATTTCTAATAGAAAATGTTGCTCCAGATTTAGGTATGCAAAGAACCTACCTTTTTAATTAATAGCCCTTTGCATCATCTCATTTGAGCAATCCAATTGGAGGAGATGCTTTGGTTCAAGAAAATAAGGTTTTGTGACTGAAGCCCTCTGATTGAGACCAAGATGCGCTGAATCTGCAGTAATAGGCAATCAATCAATCCATCATTTTTTTATTATGGTCACAGACCAGCATTCTGAATCTCCAGTAATAGACACTAACAGATGTCTCAACAATCAGAGCTCACTTTTTAACTTCTGATGCCCATGAGTTGACCTGAATAGGTCCATCACTCAAAATAAAGTAATCAGTAATAAGGTTTACATCAGGAAAGTGTTACGTGCATCCTTGTAAAATACTGAGGCCACAGCATAGAAATGCGATATTTAAATGACCAAATTCTGATACAAAAAAATAAAAACAAACAACAAACCAGTTTCTTCTCAATGATTAGGAATAATAAAAATACAAACAGGACTGGCTTCCCTCTGTGAGACTTGCTTCCATCCCCATACCAAACCCCA
Organism: Masticophis lateralis; assembly: GCA_030761175.1. Lineage (NCBI taxonomy): Eukaryota > Metazoa > Chordata > Lepidosauria > Squamata > Colubridae > Masticophis > Masticophis lateralis. The sequence goes on along the minus strand of JAUDYJ010000002.1, from coordinate 130,602,522 downwards.
CAAACTGCTCAAACGTATGGGGAGTCCTTGGCAGATCCAGCAGAGTAATAAATAGTATGTTTTCATTTGTATTCCTTCTGGTGACGTCATTGCTTCATCAGAGGGCTTCCTGCAGCCCCAGACCCCTGAAAAGTTGCCCATCACTGTATAAATAGTATCCAATATCTCAGAATAACTGTATATAGTCAGGAACCTCTGTGGGTTTTTTCTATAAATGAGACAGTATAGCATTGTGAAGGTCTTGGAGTATTTCTTACAAGGTTTGGCTGAAGTTTCCGAACATGATTTTACACACTCATACCCTAGATCAGGTTCTGAACCCTGCATGCTCAAAAGAAGTGGAAATCTACTTCGTAGAAAGATTTAGATATTTTTTTTTTCAATAGAAAAACCACAATCAAACATGAGGGCTTGCAAAGTTCCACAAGGATTTGGAAATGTGTCTCAACTTTAAAGCATCTCTGGAAATATCAAACAAGATCAGGCATCAATTGGAGATTTCCAGTTTTTTGTGGCTTTGGCTAGGCTGGGAGTAGAAAGAATTATGTTTTTTTAAACTTTTTTTTTTTTTTTGCTTCTGTTTGGGTTTTTGGGTGTGCACACACACACACACAAACACACATAAGCACTCTCTGGAACTTTGCTTGGCTGAAAATTTCTTTTGAGTTAACAGTTACTGGAGTCTGATCATTTTCCAATATCTATTGTTACTGTTTCTCTTCAGCTTTCTTTTCATGTAAAAGAGAGTCTGGTATGAAACGGCGTACTTGGCCAAATTCTATAGTTCTGAAAGGTCTTTAGTGATGTACTACTATGCCTCATAATATTGGCTGTTTTTACAGTTCCACCTCTCTCCATCTACTAAATTCACAAAGTATCAAATAGCCAACAATTGCCTGAAGGTTACATAAAGCAGAATGAAGAGCAATTTATATCTGTGTGTCTCTTTGTAATCTATTGGGAAAGGCCTCAAGATCTTCTGGATTCCTTTTATTTAAAGATAACTGATGGGGAAATGTCTATAGGGAGTCTCAGTCATCCAGGTCATGGTGCTTTTTCAAGAGGCAATTGGACTTTCTGTTTTTTCTTTGAAGGCATTTTGCTTCTCATTGAAGAAGCTTCTTCAGTTCTGACTGGATGGTGGGGAACGGAAGGATTGATACTCCTTGCAGACAGCTGCATTCTTTTAGTGAGTAGTTGAGGCCACCTGGAGGTTTATCTGTGTCATCAGGGTCACCTAAGTAGTGCAATTGGGTGTGGAGCCTTCTTGGCACTGTTGAAAGGACTGGATGATGTTGCATCCCTCCCCCTCTGTTGAGAGAGGGCTGTTCAATTTTGACATAGATGGCAGTGAGCCATGTGCAGATCATTGGGAAAACAAAACAACCACTTCATAAACACATGGCACAACATAGGAGAACAAACCCAAGATTCAGCAGTCCATCTGCATGTAAAAGATAATGGCCACTCACAACAAAGTCCACATTTTGGACAGAGAAAAACCAGAAAGTCAAAGAAAAAACAGGAACCCCAGTTGCCTCTTAACAACAAAAACTTTGTTGTTAAGCGAGACAGTTGTTAAATGAGTTTTGCCCTATTTTATGAATTTTCGTTCCATAGTTGTTAAGTGAATCACTGCATTTCTTGTTACTAATACAGTTGTTTTGTTGATCAAAAGATCACAAAAAGTGATCACATGACCCTGGGACACTCCAACTACCATAAATACAAGCCAGGGATGAAATTCACTACAGGTTTGCAAATTTGCGCGCACCGCAAAGCCGTTGTCCGTGCATGCGCAAAGCCTTCTGCGCATGCGCACAGGCTCAAAATCATCGCAAAAAAGCGATGTCATGAGGTCCGCATGAGTGGGCGGAGCCTCCCGCAGCCACTGCTACCGGTTTGCCCGAGCCAGATAGAACCGGATGAATTTTCCCCCTGATACAAGCCAGTTACCAAGCATCCAAATTTTGATCACATGACCATGGGGATGCTGCAACAGTTGTGTGAAAAACAGTCATAAGACACTGTTTTCAGGGCTGTTGTAACTTCGAACAGTCACTAAATGAATGGTTGTAAGTTGAAGACTACCTGTATCTCTGGCTGCCACACAGCCTTGAGTGATCACACCCAATGCCTACTGCATTTAAGTGCTCAGCTGGGTTGCCTAGCAGGAAATGAAGCTTGAGCTTCCGCTCTGATAGTCAGTGATTGCAGTATGAAGATACATTTTCAAAAACATTTTAGATGCAACCCTCTAATTATCAGGGTTGATAGAATTCTCTCCCCATCTCCACAACATTTGATTTAAGGACACACAAACTGCCTCTTGGATCAGAACAAGGGACTATGTAGAGCAATATCCTGGTGAGCCAGATAGCCTTGGCAAGCTGGAAGAAGAATAACAACAGATAATCAGATGAATATAATGGAACAACTGTGAGCCAAGCAATCAGCATGTGTGAGAGAAATCCAAAAGGATATTTAAAAACAAAAAACAAAAACCCTGCGGCTTGAAATGATTCCTTCTAAAGTAGTTCAGTTGAAAGGAACCTCTGGTCCAGAAGTGGGTTTCAGCAGATTCTGACCAGTTCTGGAGAACCAGTAGCAGAAATTTTGAGTAGTTTGGAGAACTGGTAGTAAAAATTCTGACTGGCTCCATCCCCATCTATTCTCTGCCACCCAAGTCCCAGCTGATCGGGAGGGAAAGGGGATTTTTCAGTAACCTTCCCCTGCCACGCCCACCAAGTCACACCCACAGAACCAGTAGTAAAAAAATTTGAAACCCACCACTGCTCTGGTCAGATGCTTGAACATATGGAGAAGCCTGCACGATCAGCAAAACGTGAGGCAGACACTAGGATTGGATCAACGGATCCACTGTCTTCCTCCATCTTGCTCTCTACATTAAAGGATGAGTATCTGAAAGGAAAGGTTGCTTTGTTGTTTTCCAGCCCAGCTTATACTGCACTGATGCTTCTCACAGGATGGAACTTCCTACTGCAAAAATTACTCCTGTATTATGTGGAGCAGACATAGCTGAGCAAGAGGAATAGAGCAGGAGGTTTGGCCGGTAGGGGGCGATCCAGCCTCCCTTCATTCAGTTCTCATAGTTTGTAGGGTAGACACCCAAGCAGAGTTGGTGTTAGCAACGTACCTGCTTGTGGACTTAGGACCTGGGTACTTGCAGGACTGCCTACTACCACCAATAGCCTCCCACCGGCCAGTACGCTCTCATAGAGAGGGTCTCCTCCGGGTGCCGTCAGCCAAACAATGTCGGCTGGCAGCCCCCAGGGCGAGGCACCTACTATCTGGAATGAGCTCCCCCCAGAGATACGGAGGATCCCGGATCTGCCCACCTTCCGCCGCGCTCTTAAGACTTTTCTATTTCGCCAGGCGGGCCTGGCCTAACCACTCCCCGTTTTTAGTGTTAAATTTTAAAAAAAAATTTAAATTATATTGGGGTGTTTTAATTCTGTCCGGGCCAAATTCATTTAATCTGTTTTTAAATTTTGTATGTATGTATTTTTATTGTTGGCTGTACACCGCCCTGAGTCCTTCGGGAGTAGGGCGGTATATAAATCCAATAAATCCTAAATCCTAAAAATCCTACTTGAAGCAAGTATGAACAAAAGGGAAACTTGGGAATAATACAAGCAGTCCTTGATTTACAACCACAATTGAGCCTCACATTTTTGTTGCTAAGCAAGGCAGTTGTTAAGTGAGTTGTGTCCCATTTTACACCTTTTGTTGTTAAGTGAATCATACGTTTGTTCGTATCTGCGAATCTGACTTCCCCCAGTGACTTCCCCCATTGAGTCTGCTTGGCAGAAGCTGGCTGAGAAGGTTCCAAAATGGTGATCACGTGACACCCCGCCCCCAACACAGGGCAACCGTCAAAATACATGCCAGTTGCCAAGCAACTAAATTTTGACCAAATGACCATGGGGATGTAAGTAGGAGAATTGGTCCTAAGTAATTTTTTTGAATGCCGTCGTCATTTTGAATAGTAACTGAATGGTTGTAAATTTAGGAGTACTTGTATTATTATGCATCCGCTTTGATTTTTTTTTTGCCTCCAATGGATGAGCCTTCTTCTTTTGTATGGTGGGGGGTGGGGGGAGCTTTAAGGGGCAATATGGGAAGCTATGCCTATGCTTAATGCACTCATTTGAAGGCACTCACCCTGAAAGTGCTTTCAAAATGGACTCTGTCTCCTTCACTTTCAGATTATGAGCCTCAACCTGCCACCAAAGTGTGCTGGCACCATCCAATTGACAAAAATTGTCCATCCCTGATTCATGAGGTCACTTGTCTATTACAAGAAGGGAACGTTTGCTCCTCTTTTGTGTCATCTTAGACTGGGAGACTTCCAAAGTTCCTTCCCATTCTGTTATCTTCCATTTTCTTCTGAGAATTCTTTCCACCCCTCTAAAGTCCCATTGGGTGGGTTTTTAATCTGGAAGTGAGGTAAAAGCTTTTCTCTTTGCCTGATTTCACGTTCCTAGAGCATCATGGGAGAATTCTGCTTCTACAACAGAAGGCAAGATGCATTTAGAAGTCTCATCTGATGAGACATGTTTCAAAGTGCGGTTTGTTTTTTTTTCCATAGCTGTAAGTAATAGAGCAAATCTGTTCGAATCAACTCTGCCACAATGCCAGAAGTAATAAAATCTGAATATCTTGATGCCTGTACTTTATTTCACATTAAATTATTTTTAAAAACCTAATGAATCATTTTATGGCAAAAGAAAACCTGATTAAAGAATGAGGTTAAGCCACGGGCCTAAAAGAGCCCAAATCCAAATACTTATATTCCTTGAAAAACTTCATAGAAAAGAGGAGAAAAGTATGGCTTTCCTGGAAGTCATTTTCCATTGTTGAACTATTCTTAAAATTTATGCTTGCCCAAGGTTTAACCCAATTCTTCCATTTTATAATGTTAACATTTTTAAAAATCTGGTACAGCTTCTTTCAACCTGATGCCCTCCAGATGTGTTGATTTAGAAATCAAGACTGGGGAGCCCAAAGGTTGTAGATACAGGGACAAAGTTGAGGAATGAGTGAGTTGAGACCAATTGAGATAGAGAGATAGAGAGATAGAGACAGACAGACAGACAGACAGACAAAAAGATATAGACAGTAAATAGGTGATAGATAGATAGATAGATAGATAGATAGATAGATAGATAGATAGATAGATAGATTCAACCTGGAAATAAGGAGAAATTTTCTGACAGTGAGAGCAATCAAGCAATGGAATAGCTTGCCTTCAGAAGTTGTGGGAGCTTTATCACTGGAAGCTTTCAAGAAGAGACCGGACTGCCATCTGTCAAAAATGGTGTAGGGTCTGTTGGGTGGGGTGGGGGGGGGTTGGACTAGATGACCTACAAGATCTTTTCCAACTCTGTTAATATCTGAACTCTGTATCTATATCTGAAGAAAAAGGGCAATATGCTGTTTTGCAAATTGCTGTTTTGTTTTAATCTCCCTTCATCTTCCCTTTTGAGAATGCACATAATGTGTCTTCTTCTCTACCACCCAATAATGCTTCTCGGTCTCCAGAAATAAATGTGCCCACAGCCACCTCCCAATTTTACCTCTCTTCTCACTTTGCAGCATAAGATAAGGAGAGGATGTACCAGTTTGATTTCAATTTCCTGGGAAGGTTGAAGACCACACATGGCATTTGAGTGACTTGTTGGAGGCTGAACTCTAAAATAAATCAGAGCAGGTTAAAGTCTAAATAGATGTGCAATATAAAGATGTGTGAAATGTGATGTCATAGATCATAAATCTATTTATGATTCATCATCTATGACTTACCACTTCGTTGTTTGTATGTACACTGAGAGCTTATGCACCAGAGACAAATTCCTTCTGTGTCCACTTCCCCAATAAAGAATTCTATTCTGTGCCAGTTGATTTGATTGACATTGAAGATGGAATAAAATTCAATTACAGATAATTAATTGAATGACTGCATACTTCATATATTCCCAACATGAAAAATTGTAATTTGGATGTTGCTTTTCCAAAATTGCATTCAAGACCTGATGTGGGATGCAGCACACGCTATGGACTTTGGCTGTTCTTGACAAGTATGTTGCAACCATCATATTTACAATTTCTTTCCGCCCCCTCACACACCCCCATTATATATTAAGCTGTAAAATAATTTGAAACAATCTCAAAACCAATAAGAAATTTTCTGATGCTAAGGGGTATCTTCAGCAATCTGCAGTGATGCCAATTATAGGAACAGATGTTTGTAAGATTTATTGTCTTTGCTAAAACAGAATAACATGGTTTCTTGACATGGATTTGCCTTCTCTCCTATCAAACTTGTTGGCAGGGAATTCTGGAAGAATTCTGGAAGTTGAAATCCACAGTTACTGTATGGAGGGCACCTGAGCCAAGAAAAGCTTTTTCTGGATAGTACCTGTCCTACTTTTATACAGTAGTTGTAGTCATTTTTCCCCATATTCAATTTATACTGTTTCTAAATTATAGCTGCAAACCACAGTGCAATTTCTATTTCTGTGATTAAAGAATAGATGGAAAAGTGATGTGTCAGATTAATTTTTTCCATCAGAGGTGCAATAGATAGAGCATGACTGTGTACATTTTTTCATTTTTAACAACAAGAAGCATCAAAACTCTCCATAAACCCAAAGATTGTGTGAAAAACAGCAGCATTCTTGAACCTTTAAAATCTCTGCCAGGTCAAAAAGCTTGGCAAAGTCAAAAAGTACAATAAGAATTTACTCTATAGTGCTATGCCCAGGGGTGGGTTCTAAATTTTTTTACTACTGGTTCTGTGGGCATGGCTTATTTTGTGGGCATGGCTTGGTGGGGGTAATGTGACTGGGTGGGCATGGCCAACTTTTTTTTTAAACTTTTAAAAGCATTTTTTCTACAACCTTAAGAGATTGCTGAAAAAAATGCTTTTAGAAGCCTCTGACGGTCAGGCAACTCAGCGGGGATTGCCAGAGGCTTTTAAAGGCATTTTTCCCCCTACAACCTCTTCGGCTGAAGAGATTGCAGAAAAAAATGCTTTTAGAGGCCTCTGACGGTCAGGCAACTCAGCGGGGATTGCCAGAGGCTTTTAAAGGCATTTTTTTCTACAACCTCTTTGGCTGAAGAGGTTGTAGAAAAAATACTTTTAAAAGCCTCTGACGCGATACTTTTAAAATACTTTTAAAAGCCTGAGCCACGCGATTATCAGAGGCTTTTTTTTTTACTTTTAAAAGCATTTTTTTGGCTGAAGAGTTTATAGAAAAAATGTTTTTAAAAGTTAAGAAAAAAAGGCCTCTGATGAGGTGGGCAGGGTAAGCACGGGCTTACCCTGGTAAGTGGCGACCGGGCCGGGGACCAGTTCGGGGGCGTGGCCAGCCAATGTTATTACCGGTTCTCCGAACTACTACAAATTTTTAATACTGGTTCTTGCGAACCAGTGTGAACTGGGAGCAACCCACCACCGGTTATGCCATTCTCTTAGGAATGGCCACAGATTAGTAAAATGTATTTCTATCAAAATTCATTTTGCTTTTTCAATAATTTTATTCACAAGCACAAAAGAAGATATTTAAAGGAGAGGAGCAATATTCTTTGCATTTTGATGTGAATTTAAACTTTGTATTTCCCATTTGTACATCCCAGATGTATATGTGAAATAAGACATTCCCATCTCTTTATTTCCAGATGTTATATAATTTGTCACACACACACACACACACACACACACGTGTGTGTGTGTGTGTGTGTGTATGCAAATATTCAAGGAGGAGGTGGCCAAATAAAGGAGAAAAAAAGAATGAAAAACTCCATGCTGTCATTCTAAAATGGGACAATATAAAGGCAAGAAAATGAGATATGGAGTGAAATTAAACTTGCTATTTTATACGGAAGAGTAATGCATATGAATTGTGGCTGTAACTGTATGAGCTGTCAGTGAATTGAACAGACTGTCACATGAAGTGATATGTTCTCCTTGCAATAGAAGAGAATATTTGTACCTCAGGATTGAATTGTGGGGTCCTTGGTACTTTCTAAGCCTCATTGTTCACTGGCAGATGTTTCATTACCTAACTAGGTAACATAATCAGTACTAGTCATTGTGGGGTTTGCTCCCTGTTTATAGCAGCTTACTTTGCCAGCGTTGATGGAGGTGTGATTTTCTCCTTGATAGTTCCTTGATTAGAGTATTATTTTCTCATTGATTGATTGTTTGTCTGGTGTTAATCCCTGCTTATCTAGGCATTGGCTCTGGTCTTTTTATTTCCTTTTTAGCTTTTTTATTCTCTTTTAAAAAGAATATCTTTTAAAGATATTTTGGACTCTACTCAGTCTACTCCACTCTACTCAGCCTCTTGGCTCCACAGAGCACCACTGGGAAACCAATCATCTTGGGAGCTCCTTCACTCAGTACTAGACAAAGAATGATTCATTCTACTTGGCTCAAGCCAATCTACTTGGGAGGGAGCATCACTGGCAAAAGGCAGTCTGCCAAAATTTTTTTGAGAAGGTGTGGCCATGGGGGGTGACAAATATATTTGGAACCAACCATCAGGGTATTCAGACCTGATTCTCCAAACCAGATCTCATTTGTGTTTCTTCCCACCCTGCATCAGATCAGGGAGAGCAAAGTTTCTCAGGTGGCTGAATTTGAAGCAAACCAAATCTCTTCTTGAAACAAAATAAGGATTCACAACTCAACCTTCTCATGAGAATACCATGCAGTTGTAGTCATCAGACAGTGTTATCTGAATGGTTGCGGAAATTGTTGAAACCTGGTTCAGTTTGACAATAGTTCAAATGATTCATTAAGATGTACTGTTTCTGATTATATGAGAAGTTTGGTTAATCTTTTAAAGGATATAATTTCATCTTTAAAATAAATTATTTGATTGAACTTCAAATACTTTGAGCTATGTGTGATTTTTGGTTGCACAATTTTCATGAGTGTCTTCATCTGGGCCAACATCATCTCTAGTGTTGAATACAATTTGGTTAAAAGCAAATTCAAACCAACTGGAAGGATAGCATTCACAGATTTTCTTTTGTTCTATTCCAGAAACTGGACCATACTTTTCCAAAACTTTTTTTTGCTTTGTTTTAATCATCTAATTTTCCATAAAAGGGTCAATTCAGAAAGTTCTGGCCTTACTTTACTCATGAAATGGTAGACACTTGCTCCAAATTTATCTTACCCTTCCAAACTCTTTTAAGTATGTCAATTTTTTAAAAAATTAATTTATATGTATTTAATTTATATGTATATATATGCCGCCCTTCTCTAGAGACTCAGGGCGGCTTACAATGCGTTAAGCAATAGCCTTCATACTTTTCTATATTTATACAAAGTCAGCTTATTGCCCCCACAAACTGCGTCCTCAATTTACCTACCTTAGAAAGGATGGAAGGCTGAGTCAACCTTGAGCCTGGTGAGATTTGAACTTACAGTAATTGGTGTTAATCAGAATGCTTTTTAGTCTGCTGAGCTATCCAGGCTCCTATGGTATAGTTTGTTCCTAGATATTTATCTAGGAATGGACAGTACAATTATGTCCTTCATTTTAACATGCTATCCTTCCATGAATGCTAAGGAAGACAGTGGTTAGCCTTCACACATGAACATCCCATAAAAACAGAAAGACTATATAGTAGATGAAAGAATATTGTAATATAAGTTGATCTTGTATTATTTCATATGGGACTATAGACAGAAAGACTATCTTAATTATCAAACCAATGGTTACCTTTGCGTGTGCTTATTTATCATATATGTCAGGCACAAGAAACCAAGAGCCAGGATAGAGTTCAAAAGTACTAAGCTTTATTTCATGCTATCTATGCACAAGAATCTGACCTACCAACAGTCAAAGCAAAGTGGTGTAGAATGGACTTCAAGGAGGGCTGGGCTTAGGCTTCTTGTAGAAGTGTAGTGACTCCAAACTGATGACATGTTTGACCTCATCCTTGGTCTCAGCCTGGTCATCTCTTACAACATTTTCTCAACACAAATGCTCATCAGAATATACCTCACATTAAAATCTGACCTGTATTTTGTCCAACAGAAAGCTGTCTCCTTCCTATTATACTTCTGGCATGCATATATAAAGTTTTTCAAAGCTTCAACAAAGCCTCAGGAGATGCCATCAAGTCTATGAGACCTCCGACTACAGGCAATCTGCTCATAGGTGGCAAGTATAATTAGGTCTTCAATCCACTGAGTGAATGGAAATATGCAATTATATTTCCAAGGTTACAATATCAGTCTTTTTGTATGGACTGGCATAATGAAATATGGAACTCATTTCTGCAAAATACAGAAGGTTAAAAAAGAACAATAGTTAAATAAATGTATTAGAAATTAATACACACACACAAATAATATTTGCAGACATATAGAGAATTGTATCTTTTAATGGCTATAATGATATGCTTTGTTTCTCTTTCTTTCTACTGTATTTTTCACTTTATGAAACAGCTTTAATGCCTAATGTTGTATGTACAGAAACTGCTTGACTTATGAACATAATGGAGCCCAGAATTTCTCCTGTAAGTCATGATGGTTGTAAGTTGAGGCACCCACCTGATCCAATTTTATAACTTTTATAACTTTTTTCCAGAGGTTATTAATTATTTCTGTGGACGTTAAACAAATAAATGCATCCCTATGAGTATATTTCAAGGAAAAAGGCTGAAAAGGCCAGAAACCACCAAAAACCATCATAAATTGTGGTCACATGACTGTGTAACACTGTGACTGTCCATAAAGGTGAGCCAATTGCCAAGTGCCCAAAATGTAGTCATGTGACTGCAACTGTATGTAGCAGGTATTGGAACCCAGGACCAGATTGTAAGTAACTTTGGATGGGTGGTGGCTATTATAACTTCAAATAGCTATTAAGCGACTGATCACTAAGCAAGGATTATTATCTTAATTGTATTATTTGCTTAATTGATTGATGAATGTTGGAAATATAAAAAGTCATCAGATTTGCAAAAACTTGCAATGCAAAACTTGCAATGATTTTGAATTCTTTTACTTGGCCTAATTCAGCTACTTGTCAGGTACCAAAGACCAGGTCCACACGTGAAGTTTCAATTAAACTGATTTATTGGTGAAGGCCTATGAACAGGCATCTTCTTGATTAATCAGCCCTTAGCCAGATTTAGATAAGGGTCAATGGCACTCAAGGGGGGTGGGGGTGGATTTAGTTTGCTTGTGGCAAACTAAACATAGGGACATAGGGACATAGGGTGACATAGGGATTCTAGGCTGATCCCTCTTTTAACTCCACCTCCAGATCCTGCCATTCCTTCTCCCTTACTACTCAGCTATGGATTTTGTTTGCCCCTCTGTGGCTATGTGTATGCTGTGTGTACGCCTGGCTGTGTGTGTGCCTCGGACTCAGTTTTTGACTCTCTATGACTAACAAGCTCCTGAAATTTTCCTGGCAATATTTTTCAGAAATAGTTTGCTTCTTGTTTGCCTTTGACTCCTGTTTCCTAGGTGACAGAGAGGGACTCATCCAAAGTCACTCTGCTGGTGACTACTGTAATTTAATTTATCATTAATTTCCACTTTGGTGCCAATTCTTTTATGTCTGGTAGAGAGTTTCCAGGGCCAATATGTTGGACATCCTCATTTAAAAGCAAAGAGGTAGAAATTTTCAACTTTAGATTCCACGTTCCAAAGTTTGCAAGTTATAGCAGTGAAGAAAGCTTATCATGGGCATGCCATGTCATTCCTAGCACAAGAACTGATGAGAATGAATTTTCTCTAGAAGAAAAGAAAGGGGGAAAAAGGCATAAAGAAAAAACGTTTTTGACAAAATTAGAGGTCTAAGCGAAATGCTATGGATATAATTTACTTGGACTTCAGTAAGGCATTTGATAAAGTAGACCACAACCTACTACTTAATAAAATAGAAAAATGTGGATTGGCATCATCATCATCAGATGGATTCATAACTGGCTGACCAACTGCACTCAACATATAGTCTTTAATGAAACTGCATCTACATGGAAGAAAGTATCCAGTAGGGTATCCTAAAGTTTAATCTTAGGACCAGTACTCTTCAATATCTTCATCAATGATTTAGATGAGTAGATAGAATGGAAACTCAAACTCACCCAGGAGCCTGAGTGGCGTAGGAGGCTAATGCCTCCTACTAAAGGCAGCATTTAACATCCAGCTGCCTGCAATTTCTGCGAGTTCAATCCTAGCCAGGCTCAAGGTCGACTCAGCCTTCCATCCTTTCTAAGGTGGGTAAATTGAGGACCCAGTTTATGGGGGCAATAAGCTGACTTTGTATAAAATATACAAAAGTATGAAGGCTATTGCTTAACGCATTGTAAGCCACCCTGAGTCTCTGGAGAAGGGCGGCATATAAATCAAATTTTTTAAAAAATAAAAATTCTTTTTGCAGATGACATCAAGCTGGCAGAATAGCCAACACTTCCAAAATAGGCTCAAGATACTGAACCTTACCTAACAAAATAAAATTCAGTGGATAGGATAGGATAGGATAGGATAGGATAGGATAGGATAGGATAGGATAGAATAGAATAGAATAGAATAGAATAGAATAGAATAGAATAGAATAGAATAGAATAGAATAGAATAGAATAGAATAGAATAGAATTCTTTATTGACCAAATGTGATTGGACACACAAGGAATTTGTCTTTGGTGCATATGATCTCAGTGTACATAAAAAGACAAGATACATTCATCAAGAAAAATAAGGTTCTACATTTAGGCAAGAAAAAACCAAACAAATGCATAGGTATAGAATAGGTAGTACCTGCGAGAGGGATTCTGGAGTCCCAGTGGACAATTACTTAAATATGAAAAAGAAGTATGCTGCAGCTGCCAAAAAAGCCAACACAGTTCTAGACTACATTAACAGAAGAACTGAATCAAGATCATGTGAAGTGTTAGTACCACTTTATAATGCCTTGGTAAGACCACACTTGGAATACTGCATCCAGTTTTGGTTGCCATGATGTAAAAAAGGTGTTGAGATTCTAGAAAGAGTGCAGAGGACAAAGATGATTAGGGGAATGGAGGCTAAAACATATGAAGAACAGTTGCAGGAACTGTGCATGTCTAGTTTAATGAAAAGAGTGATATGACAGCAGTGTTCCAATATCTAAGGGATTGTCACAAAAAAGAGGAGTCAACCCACTCTCCAAAGCACATGAAGGCAGAATAAGAAGCAATGGATGGAAATTGCTAGAACTAGGAGAACCTTTCTGACAGTTAGAACAATTAATTAGTAGAACGACTTGCCTCCAGAAGTTATGGGCGCTCCAACACTGGAGGTTTTTAAGAAGAGATTGGACAACCATATGTCTGAAACAGTATACAGGCTCCTGCTTGAGCAAGGGGTTGGACTAGAAGATCTTCAAGGTCCCTTCCGACTCTGTTATTTTTTCTTTCTTTCTTCCTTTCTGAATTATTACCTCAGCTTTGGTAATCTTGAATAGGGCAGATGGCGTTATTCTATTAAAGTTCTAATAGTTCGTTGTAAACCTATTCTAAATCATTTTAGTGTATGATGATGAAGAAGCATTTCAATACTGACTTTACTTTCAGAAATAGCAAGTCCACTATATTCTCAGCTAGTGTATATTTTGCTGTAGGGTATGGTGCATGCAAGTATAAGTTGTTTTGTAGGAATTTTGACTACTCCCCCCCTTCCTCCCGAAAGAAAGAGCCCGCAGGCTACTTAAGAATGTATGGCTATATGGGTGACCAAAACTAGTTGAGACTAAATTTCCATTTATTCCATCTTGTGGGAGACACCTGATGCAAATGGGAACTGCTAACATTTTACATTAATCAAGAGGGCAAATTGATGTTAAACATTATTGAAGCTTTGTTTGAACTCAAGTGGGGAGTTTTCCAAAAGCTTTGTAAACTGAGCCTTGCACAGTACTGTTAGGCTACGTTTTTGGCAACCCGAATGGAAATTGCAAAAGCAGATGTTAATATTTTAAGATGGATGTCTCTGCAGCAGCCACTTCATTCTCTGAAGGCAGGGGGAAAGTGGGTGGCTTTACATTGCCTTTAGTTTTTAAGAAAGCTGCGGCATTTTTGACAAAATCAGAAGACAAAATACACCCATTTCCTGTAGACCTTATCCTCTGACACAGCTCCTAGAGAGGGACTCTCTCAAGTTGATATATTGCTAAAATGAACACAAGCAAGAATTCGCTTAAAGGCAATGGGTACAGTGAGTCTCTTTAGCATTTTAATAAGAAATTTTAATGCTATTCCCTTCTAATACAAAATGTCAGTTTTAACACCCATGATGAGGAAATCAGCATTTATCTCCTATTAGTTAAGGCCGTGATGGCGAATCTATGACACGGGTGCCACAGGTGGCACGCAGAGCTATATCAGTGGGCACATGAGCTCAGCTCTGACACACATGCGTGCGCCAGCCAGCTGATTTTCAGGCCTTCTGGGCCCACCAGAAGTCAGGAAACACACTGTTTCCGGCCTCCAGAGGGCCTCTGGGGGTGTGGGGAAGGCTGTTTTTGCCCTCCCCAGGCTCCTAGAAAAGCTCTGGAGCCTGGGGAGAGCAAAAAACGGGCCTACCGGGTCCACCGTGCCATCACATGCCAAAAGCGGGGGGGGGGACATGGGGGGCGGGGCGCATAGAGTTATGGATGTGGGCACGTGTGCATGTGACCCCACCATGCTCCCCCCGCTTTTGACATGCGATGGCAAAAAGGTTAGCCATTACTGAGTTAAGAGGTTGGGACAAGCAGCAAATGAAGTCAGCTTGTTGGAAAATTTGTTTCTACAGTATTTCCATTCATCTTCCGAGATCATCTGTCCTATTGCCCTTGAAACTTGTGGCACAACCTGCCCAATACAGGTAGTCCTCAACTTATGGCCACAAATGAGCCCAAAATTTCTGTTGCTAAATGAAACATTGTTTGAATTTTGGCCAGTGGTGGGCTGCTGCCGGTTTGGATAGGTTTGGGCGAACCGGTAGTTGCGACCTGAGGGTGGACCAGCCCAACTCGCTCATTCACCCCGCCCATCCGCCCTAGCGCTATGCCGTCCTATTTAGCTGCATTTTTAAAGCTGTGAGCATGCATGCGTGCTCACATTTTCGGTGTTGGGCAAACTGGTTGTTAATTCATGTGCCGGCCACCTCTGGTTTTGGCCCATTTTATGACCTTTCCTGCCACAGTTGTTAAGTGAATCATTGCAGTTGTTAGTAACATGGTTGTTAAGTGAATCTGGTTTGTCCACCCGACACAAAGTTGCAAAAGGGGATCACATGTGCAGCCGTCATAAATATGAGTCAGTTGCCAAGCATCTGAATTCTGATCATATGACTAAGGGGATGCTGCAAAGGTCATAAGTGTGAAAAACGGTCATAAGTCACTTTTTTCAATGCAGTTGTAACTTTGAACCATCACTAAATGAACTGTTGTAAGTTGAAGACTATCTGTATAGACCAGTGTTGGTGAACCTTTTCACCACCGAGTGCTGAAATGGGAGCGTGCACGTGCCAGAAACCAGAAGAGCAACCACCCGGTGAGGATGCGCACGCTGGGAAGATGATCTTCCAATTTCTGGTGTGCATGCATGCACGAAAACCAGTGGCCAGTGTGCATGCCTGCGCCGGAAACTGGAGAATCATCTTCCCAGCGCATGCATGTGCACCGGACAGCTGCTCTTCCAGTTTCCAGTGCTCCCGAATGCCGGAACCTGGAAAAGCAACAGGTGATGGCTCACGTGCCCGGAGATATGTCTGTGTGTGCCACTTCTGGCACGCGTGCCATAGGTTTGCCATTTCAGGTAGAGACACACATAATCCATTTAGTTTATGCTATGTACTTGGACGAGTGTACCTTTCTATTTTATTCATTTGATTCTAGATATTTTTTTAATCGGATCTTTATTATTTTTATAAATAATTCCAAGCAGCAAATCCTTCCTCTTCTTATTTTCCCCATAACATCAACTCTGTGAGATAGGTTGGGTTGAGAAAGAGAGAATGACTGCCCAAAGTCACCCAACTGACTTACATGCTTAAGGCAGTGCTAGAACTCAAGGTCTCCCAGTTTCTGTCCTGGTGACTTAACTATCATCAGGATTTACTCACTTTTCTTCTAGAAAATGCCCTGGTTTAATATGTACATTTTGGCACGTCCTCAGCAAACCGTGATTGCTAAGCATGTGCAAATTATTACATAAAACTGATGTATGGATTGCTCCAAAATTTCAAGAAGAATTGCCCAAGTAAGCAACTCTTAGTGTAAATATCAGTTCTCCATTCTTCTGTATATGTGTGTAGGTTTAATAACCATGGCGGTTTGCTTCATTTTGCCTTCCAAATCTGACATATATAATTTCTGATCATGGTTAAAAAGGAACAACTCATCTGTTTCATCACCACAATAACAACAAGAGCAACAACAATTCACCTAGAGTCCATTGAAGCTACCCATAATCCATTGACTGGTTGATAAATTTAAATTAATAATAATAATAACAAAATAAATCAAAGATAGTACTCATTGTAATAGGTGTCCTGTGTATAATCCCCAAACAATTGAAGCACCACATGAATACCACCAATATTGACAATATTACCAGTCAATTACAAAAAGAAACATTACTTGGAGCAGCTTACATCCTGTGGTGATACCTTTAACACCATCAACGAGCAACATCTGTCTATCTCAGATGTTGGGAAGGATACAATAGGTGGAAAAAATGCCAAATTTAGTCTAAACAGACTGGCAGACTGTGTGACTAACAACAACAACAACAAAAACAAAAACAACAACATAAAAAAGACAGATCGTCACTTAGAACACAACATGCCAGATATCACAGTTGTCAAAAACCAAAACATACAATTTATTGACATCGCGGTACCAGGAGATGCCAGAGTCAAAGAAAAAGAACTGGAAAAAATCATGAAATATCGCAACCTGGCCATCGAAATTACATGGTTATGGATGAAACATATAACAGTGATACCCATTGTCATCAGGGCACTTGGTACCATGTCCAAGAATTTTATAAGATACATCAACAAATTGCAGCTTCCTGCAATAACACCAGCGGAACTGCAAAAAACTGCACTACTTGGAACTTCGTACATCTTAAGAAGGTACTTGGTTGATACCTAGGACGCTGGCAGCAACCCGTATCAACCATTAGCACCAGTCAATGGTATTCATGATGCATTTTTGAAAGTTCAATTGACTGAGTTTCATGTTTAATGAATAAAGTAAATAATAATAATAATAATAATAATAATAATAATAATAATAATAACAACAACCACCACCACCACCACCACCACCACCACCACCACCACTGGGAACATCAGGTTGAGATAGTTTTAGAGAATGAGAAACTCAAGATCTTGTGGGACTTTAGGATTCAGACTGACAGGCACTTGGTCCACAACACACCTGACGTAACAGTAGTTGAAAAGAAAAAAGTATGGTTCGTTGACAATGCAATACCTGGAGATGCACGGATTGAAGATAAGCAGCAAGAAAAAATCACGAAGTACCGGGACTTGCAAATTGAAGTTGAGTGACTGTGGAAAAAGAAATCGTGTGTTGTCCTGATTGTAATTGGAGCCCTTGGAGCAATACCCAAAGGGCTACCCCACTATTTAGAAATTCTAAATTTACCAGACTTGAACATTTTGACTCTACAAAAAAACACCTTACTCGGAACAGCTTACATCCTCCAACGATACCTTAACAGTTCCTAGGTCCTTGGTTAGGACTCCAGCTGCTGAGCTATTAACCAGCCTCAGAGGCTGTGAATCTCATTACAGATTTAATAATAATAATAATAATAATAATAATAATAATAATAATAATAATAATAATAATAATTTATATACACATATTCCATTCAACTACCAGCGATCCTATCTTATAAGTTAATGCTTATGTTGCTTATGTCACTTTTTTGTGGCATTGATTTCCTTTTTAAAGGTAAATTGGTGCTGTCTTTCTCTCCCTCTCTGTCTATAAAATATCTGACGCTAAAACACATCTGGAAAATCCATTTTATATTCTGTTTTACCAAATATGGCTATCTTATTTTAAGTTTTCACTGTTATTCCACTCTTCTTGTAAGACTCAAGGAGGCCTGAGACAGAGGTGCTGATGGGGATAGTTGAATGTTACATTATTTTGTAGGACTAAACACAAACACACACATATATACATGCACTGATGATGACCCAAAAGATTGGTTCAATTTCCAGAATACAAAATATCCCTACATTCTTCCAGTATGGGATGCAAAGCAAGTCAGAATTAAGCAGACTGGTCCAAAATATGTAAGATGCAGAATACAAGGCTCATGAAGTTTTCCCAGATGCTACCAAAAGCTATGGAAAAAAAGAAGCTACCAGGTTTCCAACAATCAGCTTATTTCATCAACAAACCACATGGAGGCAGCAAAAGATACATTTCCCCATTTCAGTAATGAGTTAAAGAGGCAAAAGGAATTATTTTAGAGCCTGATTCACACAGAGATTTACTGGCAGAGAAAAAGAAAATCATTTGGAACTGGCTGGAAGTCAAACACTTGTCCTCCTGTTAAAAATAAGGGGAAATATGGAAAACGGTGACCCCTTAGGTCTTCTTCCAATCTTCTCCAAGTTAGTCAAAGAACAGACACCAGCCTGTGCTCAAAAAAGAAAGTGGGGGGAAGTCAGAGGGTTGTACCTGTTGCTTTGTTGTTAGACAATTGGGCATCTGCCCTTTTGTCCATGCTTTTGTTTTCCAGCATTCATAATCATCCAACCTGTGGCGCCCCAAAATGCAATATTGAAAAGTGAAGGAAGCCTTGACTATACGCACTTTTGTTGGCAGGGTGATGTCTCTGCTTTTTAATATGCTGTCTAGATTTGGTATAGCTTTCCTCCCCAGGAGCAAGCGTCTTTTAAGTTTTTGGCTGCAGAGATCCTGAAGATGAAATTGAAATACTTTGGCTACCTAATGAGAAGGAAGGACTCACTGGAGAAGAGCCTAATGCTGAGAAAGATTGAGGGCAAAAGAAGAATGGGACGACAGAGAATGAAGTGGCTGGATGGAGGCATTGAAGCAGTAGGCGTGAGCTTAAATGGACTCCAGAGGATGGTAGAGGACAAGAAGGCCTGGAGGAATGTTGTTCATGGGGTCATGATGGGTTGGACACAACTTCACAGCTAACAACAACAAGGAACTCTGGGTGGCTATTACCTTCCCCATGATAACCCCATCAGACGGACCAGGTTAAGAAAGATTATCACTAACCCAAGGTCACTCAATGAGGTCCATAATCATGGGACTTGATTACAGGTCTTCCTGGTTCCAGACCAATTACTCTGATATTACTAATTACCAATTACTATGATCCTTCCTCAGCTTGATGTGTTTAGGTGTGCTGGATTTCTATATGTATAATTATCTATCATCTTTTTTTCCAAGAGATCAAGGTAACTTCCATGGGAATTTCATTTTTTTAGAAGAATCCTAAAACAGACCTCTGGTGATGTGGTTTGAGCTTAGAAGGAGCATCCAATGAATTATTGTGGCTGAAGATAGATTCCAAAATCTAGTCCAATTCCTGAGCTGGTGTACTAGACCTTATAATGTATTCTGATTGGATGTAGAAAGTCAGAGCAAACTCTTTTTCAAGTCAAACTCATGGATCATGGACACAGCCATGCAGTTTTCTTAGCAGCTGTAAGGAAATGGTTTGCCATTACTTTCTCCAGAATACTTTTGAACTTCCAGTCTAGCCTTTCCTGAAATTTCCTGACATCTCCCATCAGAGAAGTAACCAGGCAGAATCCTGCTTAGCTTCCAAGCTCAGCCAAGGCAGTAGTTCCATACAAATCACCTGTAGTTTCAATTTGCTTACTTTGGGATGCTAGAGAATGAATCTAAAAATTTCTCTGTAGAGGGCTGACTGTTGAAATACGCCTAATGCAGTGGTGGGATTCAATTTTTTTTATTACCAGTTCTATGAGTGTGGGTTGGTGGGCATGGCATGGCTTGGTGGGTGTGGCAAATTTGAGTTGATGTAAAGGATACTGTAAAATCTCCATTCCCACCCCACTCCAGGGGAAGGATACTTGTTGTGGCCCGTCAGCAGCCTGTGCAGATTGTAGCTGATTCCGACAACAAGGAGGCTGGTGTGGTGCTGTGCCAGCAGCCTGTGCAGCTGGCGCTCGAGTTGGACAGTGAGGAAGCTGGTGAAGATGTGGTGCCAGAGGCAGGGATTCAGCCAGGGCCTTCAGAACCTCCAGAAGCTCCTTTAAGTGAAGAGGATGAAGAGGAGGAACCTCTTCTCAATGCATGGGCGCACAGAGCTGCCAAAAGGCAGGAGTGGCTCCTCAGGAGGAGGTCTCCTCAAGAGTAAGGCTTGGGGCTAATTGGCCACTCCCTTAGCCTATTTAAGGAGGAACGCCAATTTCAGCAAGCTGTAGGGAACAACTTTAGTCCACTCTCCTTTGTGTCTGGATTCTCTGCAAAATTACTTCTGGGCTTTCTGCCAACTCTAGTAAGACTGTGATTACCTTATCTTAGAATTCTGGTAGGTTGTTAAGGCAGTTTATTAACAGCTTTTGGTTGATAAAGACTGAGTTATTTGAGTAAAATAAGCTTTGTATAGAGTTTGTGTGTGCTGCATTCTTTGGGGTCCGTAGCTGGGGCAGAACAATACTGTAAAATCTCCATTCCCTCCCCACTCTAGGGGAAGGTTGCTGCAAAATCCCCATTTCCTCCTGATCACCTGGGACTCGGGAGGCAGAGAATAGATAGGGGTGGGGCCAGTCAGAGGTGGGATTTACCCGTTCTCCAAACTACTTAAAATTTCCGCTACCAGTTCTCCAGAACCGGTCAGAACCTGCTGAAACCCACCTCTGGCCCAATGCTCAGACACAAGTCAGCCAAAGGATTTTTTTTCAACCAAATTTTATAATATTTTATATGTATCATCGAGCTATAATCTTTGGAAGAAGAAATAGGAATTAACTATTTCTTGTTTTCCTCAATTTTTTTAAGGCACACAATTTTAGTGGTAAAATATTGAAAGCACAGAGGTGGGGAAGTGCCTAAAAATTGCTGACTACTGCTATGTGATTCAAGTTAGTGTATGAACCTAGATTTCCTAAAAGGAAAAACATAGTAACATGGAATAAAATGATTAATGAAATGAAGTGGATTAAAAATAAGTTAGTGGTTATTATAATCTGGATATTGAACTTCAATTTGCCAAAATATTCCAATATTTTGCAAAGAAGAAATATTTACAGAATTCAGAATATATACGGTATATTGAACCTACTGGGAAGGGAAGGGCCTTTAAAATACTCAGTAATAATTACTGATATCGTAAATCAAATGGAGCACACTTAGATGACTAAAGAATAAGCTTTACTCCATGCCGTCTCTATGAAATTTTATTCATTGGGTTGGTATAACACCAGGGTGTCAAACCCTATTTCTTTGAAGGCCCCATCAAGGTTGTGTTTGACCTTGGGGGGGGGCAGGGTGTGTGTGGTCAGGGTGGGTATTGTCAGTTTGACATCATTCGTGTTGGGGGCACCTGTGGTGGCCCAAATGCTCTGCCAGCAAAAACGGGGTCCTGAGCTCCGTTTTCGACTGCGACGGCCTCCTGCAACCCTCTGCCAGTGAAAATGAAGCTTGGGATGGCCACACACAGCTCCGTTTTCCCTGGCAGAGGCACAGCGGGCCGGCCCTTCTCTGTTTCCAGGGCCCCTGGGCCTTGGGTTTGACACCCCTGGTATAACAGTTCAGGGCTCTATAATGCATATTCAGCATGCATAGAAAGTTTGTTCCCGAATTTGGGTATCAAATATAATTAAAACAAAAACAGCAATCTCTGCAGAGAATCCAAATTGCATCTACATACTTTCTGATTTCTGCATTTTTAGAGAACGTCTAAGTCTCAAAAGATTTTTTAAAAAAAATGCTTAATTAATACAGAAAGATACTCTTTGTAATGTCTCTTCCTTGGTTATTAAATGCATACATTGCCTACATTATCCATCTTCTGATCAGCATATCCTTCCCCTTCTGATATTTTGCCAAACACGGTTTATCCAATTTAAGTTTTTGTAGCCCTAAGGATTAGAATTTATACTTAAACATTTATATTTGAAAAATCTTGATACATATTTCCAGAATATCAAATTCTGCAGCTCAAGCCAAGTTCTGTGTTGAAATTACCTAATGCAATGGGTGTACATAACCTCTCGCTGTTCTTGCTATCAGCTGGCCAGGCAACCCAATATTCCAACTGGCTATATAGAAGCTGCCACATTTTTTTTTTTAAATGGAAAAGTGAATTCTACTATTTATTATTATATTGGTACAATCAAGTGTTTGGAAACCTGTTGTGTTTTGGTTTCTGTTTTTTGAAATGCAAACTCTTTCACCAAATCCTTCAGGAGTAACTCCCTCTTAGAAACTAGAATGTCCAGTAAACAATTAAGTTCTCTGATCATAATCTTGGTTTGGAGGTGTTGAAAAGTGACTCAAGAAAAGTGCATTTGGGAGGATGAGAAAACATGAACCCTCTCTTCAGAACAATCAACACCAACAAGAGTATGGAGAAAACTAATAACTCTGACCTTCTCCTCTGTTAGCCAACAAGGAGAAACTGTCAGGCACAAAAACCTAACCTTCCTTAAGGTTGCAACATAGAAGATCTATTCATGCCTATACACAAGAATCTGGTCAACTAAACTTCAACATTAAATTGGCACCAGATAAGGGACAATGGAATTCAGGAAGGGTTGGACTTGGATTGTTTGTGACAACATAAGGATTCTAAGCTGATGACACATTTAACTCCTTCCTCTCAGATCTACCTGTTCTTCTCCTACAAAAACTGCACTTATACTGAAACATTGGTAGAAGAAGAACATAAGGAATGGAAGACACCCGATACAATTGCTTAGAGAGGGTGCAGAACAGAAGGAGCAGGTTTCCAACTCCTGAGAAGAATTCTTCTTGCATAATCAATATCTACAGTTTTGGCTTCTGGTGAATATTTAAACTTAAAGAAAATGGGGAGAAGTCAACAAAACTATCAAGGCATGGATTACATTGGCACAAAAGATGAGTAAATACTGCAGCACAGAAAGTCTTTGTTGATTAACAAACAGTAAGCTACCTTCACATCAACTCAAATTTAGTGCACTTGTGATCTGCTAGACACAAGAACAGTTTTTCCCCGAACACCATCACTCTGCTAAACAAATAACTCCCTCAAAACTGTCAAACTAGTTACTAAGTCTGCATTACCATAATCTTCTCATTGTTCCTATCACCCATCTCCTCCCACTTATGACTGCATGACTGTAACCTTGTTGCTGGTATTCTTAAGATTTATATTGACTGTTTCCCTATGACTATCATTAAGTATTATACCTTTTGATTCTTGATGAATGTATCTTTTCTTTTATGTACACTGAGAGCGTATGCACAAAGACAAATTCCTTTGTGTGTCCAATCACACTTGGCCAATAAAGAATTCTATTCTATTCTATTTTTAAATAGGGAAACATTGAAATGGAGCAAAAGATGCCTGAAAGTACTACATAGGCAAAAACAACCACCACCTCATAAATCTGAGATTTCTGTGGGCCAGTTTACTGGAAGAATTTTTCTGTTGTTGTGATAGGAGCTTAGTGAGTTTGGCTCCCTCTGAAAGATGGATAATGTAGGCAATGTATGCATTTAATAGCCAAGGAAGAGACATTGGGAATAGTGTCTTTTTGAAAGAATATGCACAATGAAATACGCTGAGTAATTTTTCCATTGTCCATGATAATTCAAACTGGCACGAAGGAATTTGTAAAGCAAACATAGGCCGTCTGCTCCCAGCAAACTCACAAGACATGGTAGGTGGCAAATCAACAAACTTCAGGATGGCAAAAAACCCAAAAAGAAAACTACCAATCTCATCAGCTCGTGCACTTATTAAAAATAGCGTAACTTAAAAGAAGTGAAGTTATGGAAAAGAAGACGGGGGGGGGGGGAAGTCTTGTAATTGATACCCACCTCGCCGCATTGGGATTATCTGAATGTGATCTTGCCAGCTAAATAATTACCAGCGTCTCTCCAGCAAGAAAACAGAACAAGCTTGTGTAACTTGGTATCCCCAGAGGAAGGATTAAAGTTTAAAACATGGGAAAGGAGAAGTCCGGCTGAAATAGCAGGCTTCAGTCATCAGTGCAGATCGTGAAGGCTGGGAAAATATTTGGAGCTGGTTTCAAACAGAGATGCCATAGATGGTAAAAGAGTTGCCAGAGCAATGAGTCCTACAAAGCAGCTAAGATGGTTGGGAAATAGCTGTCAAAAGCTTTCCAGATTTCCAGTTGATAGCTTAGATATTACCCGAATAAACAGTTTGCAGATTTTTTTGAAGAGGGCTTTAAACTGTGTCTAGAAATTGGGATTTTAAGGTGGCTAATTGACTTCCTTACAGACCCTGGGAATTGCCCCCTGTCCTCCCACACCCTGGTCTTCTTCAATGGTGCTGAGTTAGTAGGCCTTGCAACTTTAATTTCCCTTCAGCAGAATAGGAATAATGGTGACTTCATGACATCTTAAGGATAAGAAACCTTGCAAAGTAGAAAAACAGTAAAGGTGTGGATCATTATGATATTGTCAGGAAGAAAATCGACTTGTTTGAGTGGTGGCACTGGGGAAGTCTCCTGCATATTCCTTGGACAGCAAAGGTGACTAGCAAGCACGTACTGGAGCACATAACAGCAGACATGTCACTAGAAGGAAAAATCACAAAACTGCATCTCACTTATTTGGGCCATTTCATGTGGAGAATTCACTGGAGAAAGCAATTAAAGAGTTAGCGGTAAAAAGAAACCAGGCCGCCAAAGAACACAATGGCTGATGGTTACCATCAACGCTCACAGAGGCCAGAGCATAGAACACCTCAAAGAAATAGTGCAAGATCAGAAGATGTGGAGAAATCTTGCCAAGAGTTGGACATGACTGAATGAATAACATCATCATCAACTGTGATAATGCCATGGTTGACATATAGTGTTTGGAACTCACGCAGTGACAACGGTGTAGAGAAATCTGTCAGGGTTTGGAAGTCTTTCTTTCCTCCAACGTTCTGAATTCCTTGCAGTTCCTTTGCATTGTGCTAAGGTGGAAATGGCTAAGGGAATGGCTATGAAGGAAAATAGCAAAGACACCTTTTCTTCTTTGGCCCATGCTTACTTGGTAGAGTAGTCCTTTCGGGATTTCAGTGTGTGCTTTGTGAATTTTCCATGTAAAAATCTAGTTTACATTTAGTTACACTATGCAGATAAGAAAAATATTATATATTAGTTATAATAATTATATTATGTGTTAATGATATTGTATTATATATGTACATTGTGTATATAATTTATATGGTTAATGTATTAAAATGTTCCTAATTGTTTGTATAATATTCCTTGCATGTAGCTATTTGCTTTGAGGATTGACAACAAAGTGTTTGCTGCAGTTGAGACTCTCCATCTCATTACTGGACCTTCTCCCCAACTCTCCTCCTCCTCCTCCATCTTTTCCCTAGATTATTATTATTCACCACAATGATACCCGGTGAGAATTTAAGGCAGAAATTCTGAGTCCTTTACTGATCTCACACGGGCAAGACTGATCTGATCAAAACCTTTGATTTTAATTATTTTCAAATCTGGCCCAGGAGGCCATTGATTTAAATGGCTTTCCTACAATTGATGCAGCTTATGGAATTCTAGAGTTAAATTTACTTTATTGCAGTGATGGCTAACCTTTTTGCTGTTGCATGCCAAAACCAGGGGGAGTGTGTGGGGGTCACATGCGCGCATGCCCACATCCATAATACAATGCCTCCCACATGCCCTGTGCGTGCATGTATGACCCCCCACGGTCCCCCACCCCCCGTGTGTGCACGTGGAACCCCTGCAGCCTGTTTTGGGCCTGGCAAGCCTCCCTGAAGCCTCCTGCGACCAAAACCGGGCTGTGGAGGGATGCACTGAACCCCCTGAAGCCCATTTTGGGCCTAGCAGGCCTCCCTGAAGCCTCCTGGGAGCAAAAATTGGATGCAGCCCAGTTTTGGCGCAGGGGGCACACCGCTCCCCTCTGCGCTCCCCTCACCCCCTGTGCATGCATACAAGACCCCTCCCACCCCCACACATGAGACCCCCTGTGCATGCATGCGCATCTCCCACATGTGCCTTGTCCCCACGCCAGAGACCCAAAAATCAGCTGGACGGTGAGTGGCGCGTGCTCATGTGCGGTGGACCTGAGCTGGGCTTGCGTGCCCACAGTGACGTCTCTAGGTACCACCTATGGCATGCATGCCATAGGTTCACCATCACGGCTTTATTGTCACTGCACCTTGTACTATTTATTTATTTATTTATTTATTTATTTATTTATTTATTTATTTATTTATTTATTTATTTATTTATTTAAATTTATAAACCACTCTTCTCCTTGCGGACTCAGGGCAGTGAACAGCCAGAATAAAAACATGGTGTACAAAATTTAAAAGCAATTAAAAATTATTAAATATCTTCGGCCGACAATTAAAACAATTCAATTTAAAATCAATTTCAATTTAAAATGGAGGATGGGATCAAGCCAGCCCAGCTAGATGGAACAAATGGGTTTTAAGGGCCCGACGAAAGGTCTGGAGGTCTGGTATCCTACGTATCTCCGGGGGTAATGAATGCCGTCTTCAGTGTACATCATGCATAAGAAAACCATAAAAATAAAATAAAAACACACCCCTTCACATGGCAAGATGAAGACTTGTGAATTTCAACTCCCAGAATTTCTCAGTCAGCATGTCTTCAAGTTGCCAAGGTTGGACACCCATGTTCTACAGCCTTCTTTTGGCTAAGAACAAAGAGATCATATGTAGCCAGTTACCCTGTATCTAACACATGGGTGTCAAACTTGCAGCTTCATGTTGCTGTCCCATAATATTTCATGATGTTTTCCCCATTCATGGAGCTGGGATGGGCATAGCCTTCGTATGACACATCTGGCCCACGGGTCACCAGTTTGACACCCCTGATCTAACATCATGCTTCTAAAAACTGTTCCCTTAAAGCAGTAACACTCAAAATGCATTTAATGGGGTTAGAAATTGACTCCATGAAAGGGAATCCAGTTGGGAAGAAATAGCACGAGAAACTGCGATGCAACTATGAAGCAGATAGACTTATTCTATAAGAAATTTTCCATGTGGAAATTGTAAATGCTGTAAAACAGAATCATAAAATAGTTGAGTGTTTAAATGTAGCTGAAAAAAGGTAGATATGGTCTGCAAGAATTTTCCAACATGTGGTTCAGCTTCTATGATCTATGTCATGAAATGTTTTTATAATAAATTCTAGATAGGAAAAACAATTGAAAGAGTTATGCAAGGGAAAGTAAGGGAGAACACCATGGGAGTTATAATTCCAGTAAGATAAGAGCCCCATTTGCAGGTCATTTTTCTTGACATTCCCACTGTTATCTGAGACTTTTTCCTTGGGGAAGCTGAAAAAAAAATGATTATAGGAAATGATATACTTCTATCAGATGTGAAGCTACATGACTCTCTGGATCTTAAGCCTTATATAACTAAGCTCGTGCCAAAGCAGAAGTGAAATGGTATAACTTTAAAAACAATTACAATTCCTCCTCCTATCTTTATTGGACATAAATGTTCGGTTTACAAGTAGCCCTCCAACTATGACCACAACTAAGCCCCAAATTTCTATAGCTAAGTGAGACAGTTGTTTTTCCCATTTTCCCACGGCCTTTCTTGCCATGGTTATTAAGTGAATCACTGCAGTTGTTAAGTTAGTAACACAGTCGTAAAGTGAATGTGGCTTCCCCATTGACCGGAAGGTCTGCATTTTCATTATGTGACCATGGGGATACTGCAACCGTCATAAGTGTGAAAAATACATGCTGTTGTAACTTTGAACGGTCGCTAAATGACAGGTTGTAAATTGAGGACAACCTGCATATCGTTGTTGCTTAGTAGCGTTATGTATAAGCCATCACAATAAAGTGTAGGGGGTGCAAACATTTTCTCTGAAATAAACACCAGCTTTTAGAAAACAGACAAATATGTTGTGTCCCCACATTAACTTTCCTGGTAACGCCAAATTTTCTAACAATTGCAAAACTGAACAAAGAAAGGCCAGGTTTTTGCTGTAAAAGTTATTATGCAATGTATTTCCTTCTCAGAGATCTTTGTAAGCAGCATGCTTACTAATTAACATTCCATACCAATTCTTCTCCAACAGTCAGCAACTGGAAGAAGAGTAGAATTCCATGTGTTTGCTAATAATATACATGCTGCAACACACACAAACACATGCCGACATACGCCTTAACGTTACCGCATTGCTTTCCTGGGCCTTTTGCACAATCCAACATTGCCCCTTTTGAACTCTCATTTCATAAATGCTTGCATTTTCCTTCATTGTAGGCAAGACTCACCATATCTTTTTGTGATTTTGGAGGCAGACTGACCAGATGTATTTAAGAGGGAAAAAAAGCTGGCCTCCCTCCACCACACACCGATTCCTCTTGCTTCAATCAGCATCAAGAGTAATTTTTCCGCATGGTGTCTGCTTTTTATTTGGAAGATCTGATCACAGATCACATTGGTTTTGGTTTCTAACTCCTCAAAGGGAAGTTAGACTTTATCTACAGAAATTTGATCAAACCGGACATTTACTTTCGGAGGTTTGGGCAATGGGGAAGAAAATGTACTCTAGCTTCCCGAGTTAATTCTAATTAAGTTAGTCTTAAATGCATTCAATCTAATTCATACGATTCTTCCCAGGGCATTTGATTATTTTCTCTGCCTCTTGCATGAGCAATAGTAATAATTTGGGGCCAACCTTTGGAGCTGCATTAGGGATTTTGCCTCCCTAGGTCCTCCTAGGATTGTGGGAAGCCTTGAGAGACCTTGGTGTGTATGGAGCTAAAGAAAGTAAAGCATGTCCAGTTTGAAGAGCTGGCCTGGATAGAATTACTTGGTAAATTAATGTACACCCATCTTTTCACACTTCACAGAAAGTGCACTGATGCCCACGTCGTCACTCCAGAGACAATTCAGTAAAAGCCACCTTCGTGCTGTGATCATCAATGTTTGTTCACCTGCTTCCAGATTTCATTTCCTCTTGTGGAGTTACAGCAGGCTCAGACACTTGCTCCAGATGCTACGAGCTCAAGTCCTACTAGGCCATCAGGTCTTATTTTTTACCTTCTTCCACTTCTGCTTGTGTGCTTAAATGCATCTCCTCTCCTCTTCCACCACAGGGAGCTCTATTTTTAGACCCATGTTACCTTGTCCTTTTCCCATCACCTCTTGACCTGGGGCTGCTGGAAATAAGCTCTGACTTCCATCAAGCTGAGAAAGTTGCATCTTCCTTCCTTCCTGCCACCATGAAAAGCTGGGCATTGACCTGACAGAAAAATAATTTTATGCATCACTGGGTCTTTTGATCTTGACTTTATGAATGGATGCGACTTCTTTCCCTCCTCCCCTTAAGATGTTTCTCAAGGAAAGGTGGGCTATTGTAGTGAAATGGTCATGAGATCTCACACGTTCCAGTAGAGGGAAACAGCTTGAACAATTGTTTCATACCACACAGTGTTATTGTTTACCAGTAGAAACTGTTTGTTCACTCCCTGAGGATGATTTTGAAACTTCCCTCTGCACATCAGATGGAGTTACTACATATATCCAAGTTAAGACATCAAAACTGGTCAATTGGGGCTTCTGATCCGTCTACTATTATTAGTACAGCCACTATTATTATTACCGGTATTATTGTTTTTGAAAAGCAAGTTGAACAGAAAATGCTTATTTCAATCACTTTGGTAAACTTGCAGAATCTGATTTCTGGTGGCTATGCAAAACATCTGACCTACTGAAGTAAGAAACTGGACTCTCTAGAAGCCATTGGGCTTCAAAAGTCCAGCATGCATGGCCAATAGCATGAGAGATGGAAGCCTGAATTTACCAACATTTATAGTCAGACTAGAACTGGCTCCCCCAACCTGCTAAGCCAAGTTTGGTTTAGTTATAGGTTTTTTTTTTTACTAAAAATGCTAAATATTTAACAAAATATGCTAGTCCATAAACTATGGTTTCTAAACCACCTTACCAAATCTATTAAGACAAAAACAATCAGCTCATGGTGATGGCTTAGGATGCTGTGCCAATTCAGTCAGGGTGCATGGACTAGTTCTACCTTGCTAGGCGTAAAAGGAAGCCAGTAGGCCAATGAATGTTTTATTCTTACCATTTCTGTGAAATACAAGCTTTCTGTTGCCTTTTAATAATATGGAGAAATGTCTGAGGGCAAGCCATTCCACTGATTAATTGTTCTCATTATCAGGAAATTTCTTCTTAGTTCTAGGGTGGTTCTCTCCTTGATTAGTTTACATCCATTGCTTCTTGTCCCAACTTCAGTTCCTTTGGAGACCCCTCTTCCTTGTCTCAGCCCCTCAAACATTGGAACACTGCTTAAGGATGTTTGATTCTTGGTTTATTTAAGCTCAGAAACTTTTTTTCCTTTGTGGTTAGGCACAGGAGAGACCACAATGTCCCTGTTGCTTCATTCCATGAGAGAGAGGAAATCAGGCAAAATTTTATTTGAGTCCTTGCATATTAGTGAGGTCACTGGAGTCCAAGATGTATTTATTGGACAGATTTCTATTTCCCCATTTTGAGTTTGTAAAGTGGCTTACAAATAGGCTTGAGTAGAATTGTTCCTGTCTTAAGTAGCAGTTCTACTTCTGCTTCCGTTAGCATTGCATGGTAGTCCTGACAAAACGTACAAGGAGGGTCATTCACACTATCTTTATTATTAGGTTACATTAATAGAATCTTGCAAGACTGAAAGTATTTCCTATGCCTTCCCTGTTCAGTGTGTTGAGACATTTTTTATATGCCAGTTGCTTACAGATGATCCTTCCTGTCTCCTCAGGTCATCCCCACATACCAGTACAGGTTCTCACCTGTACTCTTGATAACTTGGCAAAGGATAACTTCCTCTTAGAAGTGTCCCTTCTGCCCATATCAAATTTAGAAATAAAGCAGAGGATAATTTCTAGATTGGGGGATACCTGATATGTTAGAACACAGTCAGATGCACACTCTCAAAAATAACTAATGAAAATGAATAGGTCTTGATAGAAGAGAAAATTTGTAGTTGGGGGTTGAACTGTGGGGTCCTTGGTACTCTCTGAGCTTGGTAGTTTTCTTGCAGATGTTTCATTACCAAACTAGGTAACATCATCAGCACACTGATGATGTTATCTAGTTTCCTAATGAAACATCTTCAAGAAAACCATCAAGCTTTGATGAGGTCTTCCTTCCTTCCTTCCTTCCTTCCTTCCTTCCTTCCTTCCTTCCTTCCTTCCTTCCTTCCTTCCTTCCTTCCTTCCTTCCTTCCCTCCCTCCCTCCCTCCCTCCCTCCCTCCCTCCCTCCCTCCCTCCTTTCTTTTTTTGAGATCTTAGGCTGGAATCGTTTTGGGATTCTGCAGAGGCTTGTAAACCATTATCCTAAGTCAATGAACTTGTTGCATTTGCAATACACTCATTTTCCTACTCCCTACTTGATTCTCTACACAGCTTTTGTTGTTCCACCAGAATGCTAGATCTAAAGCTCACACTGAACATCATAGCTGGTTTTTGACATCACCAATTTCCCACAAAAAGAATGGAATCTCCAATTGCAAGAATTATTCTTTGCCCGACTCTTAATTTCCCTGCTTCATAGCTCCTCCCTCACATTTGTTTGCTCAAATCTTTGATTGCTGGACAGAAAAATCTCTCTTTTCTTTTTCCGGCAAACTTCAGCTGAGAGGCCATGCTAGCTGAAAAAACAGAGAAACATATGCTGCCTTTCCATGACCTTTTCGAGGTTTCTTATTACTCCAATTTTCTGCCACTATCAATCATAGTGTTCAAAGCTTCTAATAAGCTTGGTTAGCCAATGTCTCATAGTTACAGCTTTTGGGATTTTCCAAAGGAGACAAACTTGTTGGAAAGATAAAATGCATTAAGATTAATGTGAATAAGTTTGGAGAACTCTGGTTTATACACTTGCGCACATAACATCCACAAACACCCACAGCCCTTTTATTATCTTTTTCCTTCGTCGACCTGAAACAGTGAAGCTAATTTTGATGTCGCATGATACAAAGTGGTCAGCTCTGTTCTGGATCCAATCTGAGTTGGTCACCAGGACCAGAGTTCTGTTCTAGATGCTTTTTTCAGTGATACAACTCCCCATTGAGAATGATCAGCCCACTATGGATGAAGATGGCTATTTACAATATATACATCTAAACAGTATGATGTCTTTCCATTTTAGATGCATCACTCTTTAATCTATATATTTTGTGATGCCCTTTCCACTAAACATAATGAATACTCCAGACCAGAAATATATATGAATTATTGTTCTTACAGTCCCAGACAGAGTTTCTGGGCAATTGTCATCCATTCATATCCAAAGGAATATATTTTTCCACTGCTTTACTGCTCTTGATGTTACTAATTGTATATAACACAGCATGATCGACTATGCCTGCGCCAAATCTGGGGTACAAAGAAGAATTAAGAGCAATAATAAGTAGGTATTCTGCCAGAAGAGCCAAGGAGGGCCGATGAAATTGGAACATGCTGCATCTCCTCTCCGAGTACTAATTCCAAGTCTATTTTTTCCCTTCAAAGAAAAACAAACAAAACCTGAGTGTGGGTTAGTCTAATTTCTCCACAGTTGGCACCTCAACAAATGCAGAAGAGCAGCTTGACATTCTTTCCGTGTTTAAGTACTGTAGGGTAATGTTTTAAAATGGGCAGAATTCATTCCAAATTCTTCCTGTTTGTGTCCCTTGCAGAGTTTTGGATACAGGATGTCATTTAAACACAACCTTTTAAGTTTCATGTTTCTAAATGTCCTCAATGTGCATGAACCACACGAGCCAAAGAGCTGGATTCCACCCCACCCCCACCCCCCATTCCCAACTTGAGAGGTCAGATTGCTTCCTTTTGACACCTCTGAAGAACTCAAATACTTTAGCATTTTTCTTTCTTCAGTTGTGGAAGCATTCCCTTTCTGGGTAAGTTAATTTTTTTGTTTCTTTTGTCTTTCTCTCACAATCTAATTGTTTTTTGTTTTGCTTTGCTTATCTATAAATCATATATGAAATATAAAATTTTCAATGCTGCATTTCAAGTTTGCACTGTTATAGAATATATATATATTCTATAACACACAATCTATACACGATCACACATTGCTCCTAGAAGCACAAGGCCGAAGATACCAGCTGAAGATGATGAATGAGACTTCGTCAAAATGTCGCCAAGATACTTTCAATTTTATGTGGGAGAAAACCCGAATAACCAAAGACCTACATACAAATACCCGCGAAAACCTCAGAAAACAAATATATATATATATATACGCACCCAGCTGTACATCTCCACTCCAGGCCACCCCAACAATGCCCTTAAAGTGATGTCCCGGTGCCTGGAGGCTGTGTGGGTCTGGATGGGGAGAAACAGGCTCCGACTCAACCTCTCCAAGACCGAGTGGCTGTGGCTGCCAGCGTCCCGATATAGCCAGCTGGTGCCATCGCTGACTATTGGGGCGAGACATTGGCCCCCACAGAGAGGGCTCGCAACTTGGGCATCCTCCTGAATGCACAGCTGTCTTTAGAAGAGCACATGACGGCAGTGGCCAGGGGTTTTTTTTATCAGGTTCGCCTGATACGCCAGTTGCGTCCCTTTCTGGATCGGGACTCCCTACGTATGGTCACTCACGCTCTCGTGACTTCCCGCCTGGACTACTGCAATGCTCTCTACATGGGCCCCCCTTGGGGTGCACCCGGAGGCTCCAACTGGTCCAGAATGCAGCCGTGGGAAATTATCGGAGCGACGGGGCGCTCCCATGTGACACCTCTCCTGCGCGAGCTGCACTGGCTCCGGGGGTCTTCCGGGTGCGCTTCAAGGTGTTGGTGATCACCTTTAAAGTGCTCCATGGCTTAGGGCCTGGGTATTTGCGAGACCGCCTTCTGCCGCCAATAGCCTCCCACCGGCCAATACGCTTGAACAGAGAGGGCCTCCTCAGAGTGCCGTCAGCCAGACAATGTCGGCTGGCGACCCTCAGGGGGGAGAGCCTTCTCTGTGGCGGCACCCACCCTCTGGAATGACCTACCCCCGGAAATATGCAGGATCAGCCCTCCGGACTTTTCGTCGGGCCCTTAAAACCCACTTGTTTCATCTAGCTGGGCTGGCTTGATCCCATCCTTTGTTTTAAATTGGAACTGATCTTGAATTGAACTATTTTAATTGTCGGCCACAAATATTTAATGCTTTTTAATTGTTTTAATTTTTGTATATCATGTTTTATTCTGGCTGTTCACTGCCCTGAGTCTGCAAGGAGAAGGGTGGTTTATAAATTTATATATATATATAAATTAAATATATATATATATATATATATACAGAGAGAGAGAGAGAGAGAGAGAGAGAGAGAGAGAGAGAGAGAGAGACAGAGAGAGATTAAAAACATTCTATAATAGTGTATACTTGAACACATGGAAATTAGCCAAAATGAAACTCAATTAAATATTCAGACATATGATCTGATCAGATCTCTACTCTTCACTACAAATCTATATGAGTTAGACCATGATCACATATGTGATTCAATCATCATAGCTCCACCACATTATATCTTTTAAAAAGCACAAATACATAGACATGATCCCATCCTATCTCTCTCTCTCTCTCTCTCTCTCTCTCTCTCTCATCTATCTATCATCTATCTATCTATGTATCTGTTGCCTTCAACAAGATTATTGAAGAAATACGCCATTTCACTTGAAATGAAATTTGCTCCTAAATTTCTCCAGTGTCTTTCTTTTAAATGCCTTTGCTCAAAGTTCAGTGGTGATTGGTGATGACTCTTTAAAATGGTCATCACCAATCACCTTATTTCTGCACAAGCCAGTATGGCCAGAATCTGCAGTAGAACAGTGGAAGCTGTAGTTCAGCCACCTCTAGAGATCATACATTTCCCACTCCACTACTAATGTTGCATTAATTACAGGAAAGTAGTTTAGATGGCATTGGGAATGGCCTTGAAGGACAGGAGGAAGAGCTGCTACCAAGGCAACAGTCACATACCAAACTTTATAAGTGAACCAAGCCAAGAAAGTAGCTTGGGAAAACATCTGAGAAAACCCACTCCCCAGTTCACCCTCCCCACCCACCCAGTTAGGGAGGAGGAAAATATTCAGACCTGCAAGATCCTGTTACAACAAAAGTAGTCTTGAGCTACATGGCATTAATTTCTTAGTTTGTTCTGCCTTGTAGGGTTGACAATCCATCGTCAATATTTTTTGGCCACATAATAAGGTCAACCTTATTAAAGGTAAAGGTAAAGGTTCCCCTCACATATATGTACTAGTTGTTCCTGACACTAGGGGGTGGTGCTCATTTCCATTTCAAAGCTGAAGAGCCAGCGCTGTCCAGAGATGTTTGCGTGATCATGTGGCCAGCATGACTAAACACCAAAGGCGCATGGAACGCTGTTACCTTCCCACCAAAGGAAGGTCCCTATTTTTCTACTTGCATTTTTTACGTGCTTTCGAACTGGTAGGTGGGCAGAAGCTGGGACAAGTAATGGGAGCTGACCCCATTACATGGCACTAGGGATTTGAACCGCTGAACTGCTGACCTTTCGATCAACAAGATCAGTGTCTTAGCCACTGAGCCACTGCGTCTCTGTTTCAACCTTATTAGATGTCTGCAAATAGGCAGATATAGCAAACCCGTCCTGGCTTCCTACTTCTTTCTGAGATTCAATCTAAGGGTTTTTGCTAAATATCTCTATGTGATCAAGGACTTTTGGGACTTTGGGAAGAGCCTGGAATAGCTCAGCAGACTAATGCACTGTAATTTAACTCCAGCTGTCTGCAATTATTAAGTTCAAATCTCCAGGCTCAAGGTTGACTCAGCCTTCTATCCTTTCTAAGGTAGGTAAATTGAGGACCCAGTTTGTGGGGGCAATAAGCTGACTTTGT
This sequence comes from Masticophis lateralis, assembly GCA_030761175.1. NCBI lineage: Eukaryota > Metazoa > Chordata > Lepidosauria > Squamata > Colubridae > Masticophis > Masticophis lateralis. Next base: position 130,566,358 of record JAUDYJ010000002.1, on the reverse strand, counting down.
AAAATATATAAAAGTATGAAGGCTATTGCTTAATGCATTGTAAGCCACCCTGAGTCTCCGGAGAAGGGCGGCATATAAATAAATTTTTTTTAAAAAAATGCCTTAGTGCATTTCCACATCCATCCTAGAGCAATAGTTTCATTAGGTCACCTTAAAGCCACAAAATAGGATTCAAACCCAAGATGGTCCACAGACTCTTGTTCATGCAATGTCTGTGGAGGAACCCAAGGACTGTGATTCCAAACAACCTACAGCAAAGCTGAACAAATCTGAACATTTGGGCCAACCCCAGAAGACAATTGAAGCAGATCGCTGATCAGCTTGTAAAGTATATGGAGGAAGCTAAGGGCTGGGAGGAAATTCTTGCAGTGGGTGAGAAGGAAATCAGAGATGTTAAAAAAGACACAATGTCTTTTCTGTTGGTCATCCTTCTCCTCCTACCCCCACCCCTCTGATTGTGTATGTTGTGTTTTCAATGCCATTAACCTATAACAAGAGGATGTCAGCTTTCTCTATTTATATGCGACTAGGAGAACTCTGTCCTCAGTCGACTTTCATAGGTTACTAGCCATAGGCTGACTCTGACATTTTTCTTCAATGTTGCTGAAATGTTGTGCCACTGGAAAGCTTAATGGACCATCCACCTCTTTCTGATAGTGAAAAAGAAAGAGAAGAGCAGCACATTTTATTTTGCACTCTCAAACATTTATTACTCTTTCATCCACCCACCTGGTCCCACTGGCAGTTTGACGTGGGTAATTTATGTTTGAAGTGAATTTTGCTTTGCCTGACATTTATCAAATCTAGCTTAACGAAGGGCCCAGTTTATGGAAGAATTGATGTTCATTTGACCCCAAACTCCTCTCTGTCTGGTGGTTGCTGCTCCCCATGATACTTACTTACATACTAGGACATTTCGCTTATGCTTGGCTGGGCGCTGCCTTGTCACTGCTGCTCTCAAACACAAACATTTGCTGCCCATATTCGATGGACCCAGAAGCCCCCTGTCCTTCCTCTTTCCAAGCTCAGCACTGGACCCACAGCAAAAGATGCTGCCTGAATCCCACCATGCAAGTGGCATGCAGCAGACAAGGGTGACCCTTTGTTACATTTGGTGAGGGAGGGGGCCACCCAGGTGGGAAGCTAACCTTTGCCAGACCCTGCATCCTCGCTTGCCTCCAGCAAGGAGTTTTCACACACAAGGGGCAGGAAGCTGCCCTGGGTCTGTCCGCGTGCAAAGGGAGGGCTTGCCTCCGTGGGAGATGCACCTGGTAGGAGAAGCGGTTTGCTCAAGGAAGAAAACAGGATCTAACATATAAACAACATCCTCCTTGGACTAGTTCATGAGTCGCTGTTTCCAGAGTTTGTTTTTGAGCTATTCTTGCAAGCTTGGCCCCTCCCCATATCCCCGTGGAATGAATAACTAGGTTGAATCAAAAAGACCTTAAGCGATGACTCAGGCATCGCAGAGGCAATGTGGATCAGGAGGAGTTATGGAGGCTTTGGTCACTTGTAATGGAAACAGCTGGAATCAAAACTCCAGTCAGCTCTCCAAATAGATATTCTTGTCCCAAGATTACAAGATTCTTATTTGTTGCCCTTATTTATTATGTATTGATTTCCTATGGCTAAGTAGTAAGTGGCAGTCCCAATTTCAAGAATTAGTCGCCTGATAGAAATCCATGCTAAGAAACCAAAACAGTCTGAAAAAGATGTTGAAGACTGTCAGTCATCCAGGTAGAATTGTCTGGAAGTTGAGTCATGGACTTCTTTTTTTGTTAGTTTGAAACAAGTGGCAAGTCCTTCCCTCAATAAGATGTGGAGGCCTCAGACATAACCTGCCCTCCATTTTTTATGCCACTCATGCATTAGTCCCCAGGAAAATGAAAACCACTTTACCAGGGAGGCCACACTTAGCAACTCACTGAGGGGAAAACATTTAGGAACAAGTCTTAATGGCTCTCTGCCTATTCACCTAACAAAAACAAAATTACCCTGGAGGAGATAACCAACTTGCTCAGACTGATGAGGTTACTTGGATGAGTAGCAAAATGCTTCAAACCAACAAGAAAAAAAAAGTTCAGTTGCCATGATTCAACTTCTAGAATCTGAAAGAAAGAAAAATACTTCATGTGTGATGGTTTTTTTGAAATGGGAAGGAGCAATAAAACCTTACACTCCAATTCTTAATTTGGTTGCTGGCTCCTCACCACTATAATCCTCAGTATAAAGTACTTACATAGAAGATTTGGTGTGTCTAGGATGATAAGACTTCAGCAATTGGAGTTCTGTACCACTGGCCACAGAGTTGGCCCTTCTCCTAAACGACACTCTCTATTACCCATGCGATGCATGATTCGGTTAGATCTGTGCTGCAGGCCTTGGATTTCCCTTAGATGTATTGTGATTCAGAGAAGCCCGGTTGACAAGCAAAAATATTAATTCCTATTCTGTACCAACCAACATCCTCTTTATAAGCTACTTGGAATGTTAGAAGAGATTTGAATGGGATACATAAATGAATTTGATAATGTTCTGCTAGCTATTTGCATACCAGCGTAATAGTGTGATCGTGCGCTTATGAAGATGAGAAATTATCTAGAGCACATAGGCTGATATACAGTTAGGGCAGCCTTGCCCCAATATCTCAGCTCAGGAAAATCCCTGGACAAAGCCATTTTTGAGCACTTACACCTGCACATATTCAGACAAATGGGCAGATGCTGCTTCTCACAGATGTCATCTCCGTTAGAAAGCTCCCTGGCCAGAACATAATGAAGGCTCTTGAAAATTCATTTGAGTTCCATGTTGGAAGTATGGAACAGGGCATCCCTCCCTCTCTCTCTCCCTCCCTCCCTCCATCTCTTATCTCTCTTTCTATGTTCTTGAATCTACAAATGACAAAAAGAGAAATAGAATGATCTTCAACCAGTATGCACAATATTATTCACATCACATTTCCATCCAGGTATTGGATTAACTATTAATGTTTTAAGTACTATCCAAACATCTGTTTTTAGCACCTTTCCCAAATGAGTGTTAGGAACTTCCATCGTCTGTCTAATTTTAGACATTTTCCCCCTGCGTTCTTCTTTTAGAATATGGTGGAGTAGGAGAAGTCACTGCCCCTTTGGAGAAGAAATTGTCTTGAAAAAAAAAAAAGATATAAATGTAACCAATTTCTGTAAAGCAGCCTGAGAAGTAGATAGATGTTTTAAGGGGTTAAGTGAAATAAGCCCTTGTGTCTGATGCAGGAAATCTGTCATGAAAGCCCAGCTCTTGGGAGGAAACATTAAGTTTATCGTGGGAGAAAAGGAAAGCGAAGTGTTAAAGTTATTAACACGAACAGAGGATACCGGCACATCCTGCAGAAAACTTCCTGTTTAACCTACAAGTTAGAAAACAACAACTGAAGGGAAAATGATGAAATCGCAGCTTCACTCATTTTTGGTATGTGAATTTATTTTTACATTTTCATTATTTGAGCTTTCAAGTGACTGATGATTTTCACAGAATCCTTGCACCAGCCAGGCACAAAATTTCACCTGGGAGTTAATTCAGCCTGATCATATGATCACTGGCTTCCTTACTTATCCTCATGAAAGCCAAGTGAAATTCCTACTCACAAGGGGCATTGCACTTTATCCTGCTTCTTTAACCCTCTGGATTATGACAACAAGAATTGATTAAAAGCTGCCTCCTTCATCCAAATTTAAGTATGCCCATGCACCTTTAACCTTTCCCTTTCTCATTGTAGTATATGCTACTTGAAAGCTGATCAGATACATATTTTAATAACAATGTGGGATATAGTCAAGATAACATGTTCGGTCAATGGTTAGGCGATCATTTTTTGACACTTTGGTGTCTGGTCAACACAAACCTTTTCCTTCTGAAAAATGAGCAAATCCCAGCAGGAGTAGATTCACAAATGTTATCCATATCTGGAGACGTTATAAAGAAGTTAATTTGAAAAGTGAGCCTACTATAGTTCAAAACCTCCATAATAAAAGCACAATAGGATAAAATGCAGCAGTGGGAACAACTTCAGAAAAGGCTAGGAGTAGTCTGCCAAAAACAGAGAGCAGAGAATGAAAACCAGCAAAGCTGAAATAAGGCTAAACATGACAACCAAGCCTAAAAGAGCTGGGAACATGAAGTCTTTGATGTTGAATCCAAAGTTCATCAGGTCAAAAATAAGGGTGTTTTATTATGAATGAAAAATAAAAAGTAATGTTGCGTATGTGGTAAGTTCCTTCCCTTGCTGTTCGCCGCTCAGTGCAGTATGTAATGAAGGGATGCTTGACCCTTGACACAATCCTTTTAGAAATAAATAATTGACTCTGTCACATGATTAGATTGGTGGTTTCAGCAAAGTCTGAAGGCTGTACATGTAGATGACAGGGATTGGAAATGTGGAGCAAAAGTAGACTTGATCTTTGAAGTCAATATCTTTGGTTTATTAGGGTTATAATTTTGTGGTTCCCAAGAGAGTGTTCCAGACTTTGTGGAAGATTTTGAGGCTGATTCATTCATCCAAGATGGGACAGGGATATCAGGAATGGAATTGGGGTCTGGGAGGATTTGGAGCTTTCCTTGTTTCCCAAACCTCCCACAAACTGGGGTTTCATTTAGCTTTAAAACTGGTTTCAAGGGAAGGAACTTTACTATAATAATAACAATAGCAATAATAATATAACAACAACAATAAAAAACAGATTTTTCCCCCATTGGCAAAAATCCATCTGAACCTGGGACACAACTCTTCCTTCCTTCCTTCCTTCCTTCCTTCCTTCCTTCCTTCCTTCCTTCCTTCCTTCCTTCCTTCCTTCCTTCCTTCCTTCCTTCCTTCCTCCCTCTTGTTGGGATTGTTGCACCAAGAAAATTCTACCCTGTATTTACATTGCCATTAAGATGGCTTATATCTTAGAACCGTATTAAATAATATGTCAAAAATACCAATAACACTAGTAATAGCACTTATATACCGCTTTGCTGGGCTTTACTATCCTCTCTAAGCCATTTACAGAGTCAGCATATTGCCCCCAACAATCTGGGCCCTCATTTTACCAACCTCGGAAGGATGTAAGGCTGAGTCAATCTTGAGCTGGTGAGAATTGAACTGCTGGCAGTCAGCAGAATTAGTCTGCAATACTGCATTCTAACCACTGTGCCACCATAATATACAAATTAAACTACATAATTATTTTTAACTGCAAAGCAATGCCATCCAACTTTGGAAGCAATGCTTTGTTTTTATATTGGGTACTCCAATCCTTAAAGATAAGCAGAGGCACTAAGTTTTCCCACATTTCTCTGCCAATGCCATCACAATTCTAGCAATTCTGGGAACTGTAGTTTCTGCATACTTGGAAAGCTTTGGAAGGCAGGCTTAACTTCTCAGTCATTTTCCATGTAACTAAAGCAGTGGAGCTTCTTTATGTCTGGATATTATGATGTTCGATACTTCAGTTTCTCTGTTCCTACATGTGTTTGATCAATTTTGTAGGAAGAGCAGAAGGAAATGCATAATAGAAACATATCCAACTTTTGGGATTGCAAGGAGGAAACATTTAGTTTTTTGAAAATGGGCTGTGGGCACCTTCACAAAATGGATGCTAGGAGATAGCTTTCCCATCACAACTCCAATGACAAAGCACAGATTTACCAGAATACTAAGCACATCCTTCCTGGTCACGTCCTTCCTGTCAGGTGTTCCTTCCTATTCCTGATCTTCTGACAAAACATTCATCCTTTTCTACAAAAACTTATGAGACAATCTGGTGGTCAGAGGCATTCCTGGAAATAAACTGAATGTGAGAAGGTTGTGTTTTTGCTTGAAGAAAGCCACCTTTCCACTTTTTAAAATTAGACTATTTTTTTGAAGCATCATTTTTTATTTAATTTTATTTATACCCTGCCTCTTGTTATTTTTGTAAGTAACTCAAGATGGTGAACATACCTAATACTTCCTCCTCCTTTTATTTGCCCCACAACAACAACCTTGGGAGGTGGTTTGGGCTGAGAGAGAGGGACTGGCCCAAAGCCACCCATGCGACATTGTCACCATCATGGGAGAGCCACTATGGTGTAGTGGCTAAAGCATCAAAGCTAGAAACTGAAAGACTGTGAGTTCTAATTCTGGCTGAGGGATGAAGCCAGTGGGAAGGACCTTGGGCCAGTCCCTCTCTCTTAGCCCTAGGAAAGAGACAGTGGCAAACCACTTCCAAAATCTCACAAAGAAAATTGTAGGGACAAATCCAAGTAGTCGCCAGGAGTCAATGCTTAACAGCAATGCATGCATGTTCAAGAATTGAAAAAGATCAATAAATTGGTTTAAGATGCTTTAAGTGTCAAACTCATATGAACTGTGGGAGCAATAGGGTCAGTGTGCGTTGAAATTCCTGAGTCAAAATACTTCCGTTGGTCTCTTCCAGCAAGATACTTTATAATTAGCAAATTTGTTTGGCTTCATCATTCTAAGTGTCTGAAGACAAGATGAGTAATCTATTAACTGGACTGCTCCATTTGCTGATATCCAATTCTGTTTTAGGCAGTGTATCCTTAATAAAGGACTGAGTCACAGAAACAGAGACATATTGTATAAAATAATAGTCAACAGGGGCTAAACTATCTAAATGGGATTCCTGAAAAAAAAGATTTATGAATGTGGCAGTTTGACCTTCAACTTAATGTGATGGGTTTGCATGCTTTCCTAAAATATTTTGGAGCACATCAGCAAGATGCTCAGAAGGAAGGAAGACCATGTTTCTCCAGACTTTTGCCCAGATAAATTCCTTATGACTAATCGCCTTGTTTATGATCAAAAGGAGGAAATAAATTCAGCTTCTTTGAAATGTAGTCACGTTGGCCGTTACAAAGGATATATCCTGGTAAGTGGTATAATGAATTAACCAACAAATACTGAAGTTCATTATTGTCTTGCCGAACTGCGGCATAACTTTTTTTTTAAAAAACAAAACAATAGATTTTATTTTCATTACAAGATAAAAATATAGGGGGAAAAATGAATGTTAGAAAATTAAGAAAAAGTGCAAATGGAAAGAAATAGTCTTTTGACTTTTTTCCTGGCAGTAAAATACATACATACATACATATAGTACATACATACATACATATATGTATATATTATTGTCTCAACCTTTTGCTGTATGTGTCACAATATTAGACTGAAATTTACATTGAATTGTAACTTGATGATGTATCATTAGCATTTAATTCCTGATAAATGGTCAAAAATGCATAACGGAGTTGCAAAGTTATGTTGGAAATGCTACTGGTGCTTTTTATAATCTCTGATGAACTTGTAATAAAGCGAAGACATACTGGGACCAAAATGGAGCACAACTTGAGGATCTGCTGAGATCTGATTCCCCATGCTCGGATTTCATAGGAAATCTGAAATCTCTGCAAGATCTTTCCATCACATAACCGAGAAGCAGAAACTATATTCTTCAATGAACATCCTCACGTAGCCTGTGCTTCTCTGTTCTCTGTTCTCCTGGTTGGCAGTTTTCTAGGGATACACCTACAAAAGCTGCAGAAACTTTCTCACTCTTCCACCTGAAATAAATTGAGATTGTATGGAAGTTGTTGCCCAGAAAACCTTCTTGACTTTCTTTTTTTTAAAAAAATAATTTTTATTAAAGTTAAAACAAACGAACAAAAACAGATATTTACATCTTCTTTTCAACATTTTTGCATCAGTAATCCATATTTATACATTTTCTCTTTCTTATCTTAATATATCTTTTATACATATATTTCTAGTATATCATTCTGTATATATGTCTAAGAGCCTGGTGGCGCAGTGGACTAAACTACTGCTGTTAAAGTAGTACTTAGCTGCCAGCTGCCTGCAATTACTGTGAGTTCAAATCTCACCAGGCTCAAGGTTGACTCAGCCTTCCATCCTTCCGAGGTAGGTAAAATGAGGACCCGGATTGTGGGGGCAATAAGCTGACTTATTGTATAAAAAAGAACACTGCTCGGGGGGGCCAAAAAGCCCTACTAAGCAGGTATATACAAAAGTATGAAGGCTGTTTCTTAATGCATTGTAAGCCGCCCTGAGTCTCCAGAGAAGGGCGGCATATATAAATTGAACTAATAAATAAAATAAATAATAAATAAATATATACCGTTATAATATATTCCCTTAATCTAAATATTTTATTTACACTTAACATAAACAGGTACCTTGACTTTCTTGACTTTCAGATTGCAGACTATTTGCAAGCGAAAGGATTGGAAGGCACGAGGGAGGTTTGTGTGAGCGTCAGTCACTATTTTCAGTTTGTTTGAAAGAGTTGGGATCGAAATGCTGATATCACAACATGTGGATTTTTAACTCTTAATGACATATTTTATGATGACATTTATCTGTTTGAGTGTACGTAGAGCAGGGAGACAGCAGCAGCAGAAGACTCAAAAGAGACCATTGGTCTAGTAACCCATAAAAATTGTATGCCCGAAGATGGAGGCTGTAAAATATCACACATACAGTAGATTCTTTGCTTTGTTTTAAATATGAATTGCAAACTCTGGTGGTCAATAAATGTGAAGTAAATTGTTTTGGATGCAAATGCATGCCTACAAAGAGGTTAGAGCATCCAGACCTCTTCATCAGGAACATAAAGTCAGTGATTCTTGGCCAGGATTATCATTACAGTATTGCAAGACCAGCAATGGAAGAAAGATAATAATAGCTCAGAGAGGCTGCTTTGATATGGCATAGTCTGTATGTGTTGAGGCAGCAGCATACAGAACTGTCAATCATTGCCGGCTGCAGATTTGTGAGTTTCAACCCAAACCCATCTGAAGAGCAGTAGACTTGGGAAGGCTGTTTCAGAGTGTTAAGCTCTTCTTGTGATGTTTTGGAAAGTAAACATGGGATAAAAATGGAACAGAACAAGATTTTTTCCCTTATTATCTCAGAAATATCACCATGCTAGGAACAATAGAAATACAGAAAGGGTGTTTATGATTCTTGGCATTAACTTCTGTTAATAAAGTGTTACGATAGCCAAATAGTATGTGACTGGTCAATACGTAAAGAGCATAGAAGATTTCTGATTTCTGAGAAGGTACAGTGAACTGAAGATGGCTTTGTAAAAGCAGAGCTGATGGTTGCAGCCAACTGATAAGTAGATGGCAGTCCTGATGCACTAGAACAGGGCTGTCAAACTTGCAGCCCACAGGTTGGATGCATCATGCGCTGGCCATGCCCACACCCAGTTTAGTGAAGGGGAAAGAAGTCATGATACGTCAAGTTGTGACAGTGCAAGTTTGACACCTCTGCACTAGAAGCTCTGATGTATCACATGGCATCTTTTCTTTCACATCAGTTGACAAGATGTTGGGGTGTGAAAAGGTTGTGATGCTATGGTTTGTGAAATAGAAATCTGCACTGTCAGTGCAGATTGAGAATGTGCCATGACTTTTTGATTGGTGGTTGAAAATTTCCATCCAACAGCAATTCACTGCCGAATGCCAGTTGCTCCTGATGATCACTGTGCTAAGGTGAGAACTGTGCATTGCTGGGCTGAAAACTGTCAAGATGGAAAACTGAGAAGAGTTGATTCATTTGATCAAAACCTCTGACAACAACTGATAAGTTTCACATAAGAAAGGTTGCTGAACTGATTAGAGAGGATCAGATAACTCAAAGGAAATCCCTGCCAAGCCTGGCATTTCAAGGAATGATCATTATTGATGCTCAGTATCAGAACATTTATTCAAAATGGGTTCTTCATGTGCATAGAGCAGAATTGAAAGTGTCAAAAATTGAAATTTGTTAGCAACCGTTGTCATGCTATGAGAATGAAGGTGAGGAATTTCTTCAAAGCATTGTGACAGCTGATGAAATATGGAATCCTTCACGTGTCTATATGTGTGTGTGTATGTGTGTGGGAATCACATCCCAAGTTTTGGCAGGAAAACTCATGTTTACAGGTTTTTTGGAAGACAAAAATTGTGTTGTTCAAATGGGTTTCCTTAAATCTGGCATCACTATTAAGTTAGAATTCTACACGGTAATTTTGAAAACTTTCAAACAACGATTACACAAAATTCAGAAGCACAAAAAAGAATTTATTCTGCAACATGACAAAAAAAAATTGTTGACATAAAAAAGAGTGTTTTCTCTGAACCAGGTGTATATTTCTATGTTTGCCTGCCTGTGTTTGTGTATGCTTTTCAGCCACACAATATGAGCAGTTTCTCATATTGATATACTTGTGTATAAGGATTCCTATATTTATGAAGACATGAATATGAAGACATGTCTTCCTATAATATGAAGACATGTTACTGTGACATCTCCAGGACATTCTATTCTCACAATACATACATTCAAACGGATTACATGAATAGCAGCTCTCGGGCTGAAAAATCTGCAAATACTATTTTGTCTTGTAGATATCATATTTGCCAATTGTTATTGACTTCTATGCTTTTTACTCCTGTTTTTCCCCCCAAATCAGAAGCTGCTATTTTACCATTCTGATCTTATTTTCTAAGTGAAAATCTTACTAGGAAATATTGAGGGGTAGTTGACCTTGGATAACTTGATTCTTTACAGATTGACCCGGCAGCAAAATGTATGTGTTGTTCTTAAAAGAATTTTGAGCTAGATGGCGCCAGTTAGTTCAGATTCGACTGTAGATAGGAATTGTATGAAAGGGCATGGCCTTTTCAAGACTGCACAGCTGGGATGCATTTCAAAAGAGCCCAAACTCTAGTTTGCTGATCTTGAGACAATGATAGATGGATGGACTAACTAATAAATATATGGTACCAATCAAGTATGTGGTTTGGGTGTGTGTGCGTGAGTGAGTGGGCGGGGAGGGGGTGAATGGGGGGTGAGTGGAAATGCAAAATATCATCCGGCAGCTATTTGAAACATGAGTTTGTGTGCTGTATCTTCTGAATTGAACCAACATACTGGTTAGCCTCCCCAACCATCTTGCCTGAACTGCTTTTGTCTCTGCCCTGGGGGATACTCTGTGTACATTCAGTGGAAACTCTCTGGGCCAATTGAGAAATGATATGGGGAAAATATAGATACATGTACATTATTGACACATTTTTCTCTATGGAGAAAATCACAATGGGGAAAGCTAATTCTAACTGGGAAGTGATGCACGAAAAAAGAGCTTCAAATGTGGTGTCAGAATTGATAGGCTGTATATCTCTGCTCATCCACAAATTCCTGGCTGATCATGGAGCTTCTGTCTTCTGTCTTTTCCATTCCTAAAGTTGCAAGAACAACAAAAATGTCTCTGAAGAAAAGAACTGACATTGCCCTGTACACCTTAGGGATTATCCAGGAAATAATGGAATAAATGCATGTACCTGGGAAGTTTATAAAAGGCATATAAAGATACCAGTTGTTTCCCTGCTGTTTATAGCCAGAGAATTTTTTTTTTTTAGATTTTATCAGGTATCTTAAAAAAAAATTAAAACTTTCCAACAGCTGAGGTTTTCTAGAATGTCTTTTGCAGATTTAATTACTTCTACAGTATAAAGAAAACCATATATGACTTAAGTGATTTTCCTGATTTGTTTGCTCTGCTTTCCAGTTATGGATCAGTTGTCTCAACTGCATCTAACACTAATTGTTCAGTATTATTTGTTTGTATTGACTACCACAGGAATGTAAAAGATTCTTATGGGACATCTTTCTGAACTGAAATGCCACAAATCGGTGGTCCACTAAAGGCACATCCAAATGCATATATTTGACAATTATGCATTAAAAATGTATTTTGGGACATTAGTCATAAAGAGTTAACATCAGAAAGAGTTACAGTTTGAAAGGATCAAAAACCAGTTCTTGCATTATCTGAAAAGGTAGAAAACATTGCAAACCAAAGATACATGGTTAAAAAAATTGCTCCTAACAAGAAATGTGGATTTTCTGGGTTCTATGAAATAAAATAATATATCGATGCTAACTCACACTCCTATTCATTTGTATATATTGAAGATAACATGTGCTTATTCATGCATGTGTGCGTCAATGAGCTCATGTATGAAAATGTTATGTTGAATGTTGGATTAAAGTTGTTAGAGGTTTTATATTTATATCAATATCATTGCTGGTATGCTCAATCATATGTCATGCAGTAGGTCCAAATAAAGTGGCCCAGATTTATATCTATAGATTTGTCCATGCAAATATTATGCACAACAGTGTAATATCCAAAATCTTTCCATCAGTGCCTGGCGAGACAAATTGGATTAGAAAAAGTACTCCTGGGAATGATTAAGCACCCTTTCATTTTGCTCCAAATATAATCTTCCTACTGTAAAATGTATGGGAGTTTAATTAGCTGTGCTTGACTATAATATATAGTGTGTTCTGAGATACAACTATGATAATAGTTACTGTTATGAATGAAGTGTTGATATCTTCAGAATGGGCTGTGCAAACTCTTATGTTCTGATGGCCTTCTGATGATTCTCCATTGTGAGGTGGAGACAGCAGCCAGGAGTGGGTTCAGCTCGTGCCAATCAGATAAGGACTGAGCCTGTCAAAGCTAAATCCCGCCCCTTAGCACGGGGCTTCCCAGCTTTGCTCAGTCCTTCAGACTGGACTGTTGTGTGGAAAATTTCTCCTTCACCCTTTTTTCCTATGATCTTCAAAATTTTTGGATTTTTCGGCTTTTGACCTTTGGACCGTTCTCTTTGACCATTCTGTGGCTCTCTGGACATCTGATTGATTTCTGAGTGAGGAGGTTTGCCCCTTACAGGATTCTCCCCCTTTAAGTTTTAAAAATTTTATCCCTCCACTGGCCATTTAGTGGGGGTGGTGGAGCGTAGCGCTCCCGTGGGGAGCTAGAGCCGCTTAAATTAGCCTAATTAAGGCTCCTGGCATTTAAAGCGAACTTGTTTAATTCAGCAGAGCTGTTGCGCTCCCGTTTCACTCACAGACGCCTCCATTTCAAAGTTCGTTTATTCTGAGGGAGAAATACCATTCTTCCCCTTTAAATTACTATTTGAGGCCGTTAACTGCCTCAGCTGTTTGTCGGACCTCGCTTAAATAGCGGGTCCTTTACTGCCTTCCTTTCTAATTTCAGCAGAAAGCCTCTTGTAGCTAAGGCTTGCTGTTTTATTTAATTGAGGCGAGTCCTATTGGCACTGTGGAGATAATTACACTCTCTCCGGCTATAATCTCCATTAAATTGTGAGCTTAAGTTGGGGGGGGGGGAATAATTCCTATCCCCCTCAGTTTAAAAAAAAAAAAAAAAATCGCTGCTGCCTTTGCCTGCCTCAGCGACTCCTTGGACCTAGCATAATTGGCAGGTCCTTTGCTGGGCTCTTACTACATTTCAAGGTTTGCCCCTTTGAACTGAAATTAACTGTGGAGCTCTCGCGCTTCCCTTGATTGTGGGCGTGGCCGCCATTTTGTGGCGAATTTTTCACATAACGACCTTGATTTTTTTCTGTGTCCCTTTGTAATTAGGACATAACGCCTCAACTTCCTTATTGAAATCTTACAAATTTCCTAGAGAAATTAATACCTTGCTGGACTGTTGCCATAATCGGAATTTCAAGGGCAACAAATTTATTACAATTATCAGAAGCAATTTAGGCGGCCATTTTGGTACTTCAAGTGAGAGTGATTTATACTCATTGTCCTACTTTAGCCATGCCTAAAGCAACAGGCAAGAGCAAACATGGCCGCAAGGCCTCTGTACAGCAGCAGTCCTTGTCTGCTCAAATAGAGTCGGGGGTCTCCTCTATAGCTGAACTTTCAGGTCCAGAAGTCTCTGAGCCCAATAATGCCATGACTCTTCACAAAGGTGCTCATCTGTCTTCCTCCCGTGCTAACCTGCGCAGGGATAATTTTTTAAAGAAGTGGGGATCTAAAACTAACATCCTCCAGATTCCATCGTCTAGGCCTGACCCTATGGTCTTGGAAGTGGATCTTCTGCAATCACCACTTACCCCTGACCAAATTTCCCTTCAAGATTGTCCCTTGGACATTCATACTGATGATCTCTGGGGTCCAGGCATTAGAGTGGATTCACTTACTTCAGATCCTAATCCACAAACTACAACTAATCAACCTCCTCCACTTGCAGATTCTGCTCCAGTTAACTCTCTTCCGAGGGTCGAGCCAATGTCTGATCAATTTCACACTGTCCTTCGACCAGAGGACATTCAAAAGATGATCACAGCAGCTGTGCAACAGTCCTTAGCTGCCCATAAATTGTCTCATTCTGACCAAGCATCTGCTATATCGGTTGTATCCCACTCATCGCCCTCTTCAGAAGGCGAAGGTGAAGACGACTTGTTATCTATAGCTGCTTCTCATTCTCCAACTCCTTCTGGCGTTAGTCGTCCTTCTCTCTATGCTGATCCTGATTCTCAGGAACCACAACTATCGGAAGACGAGGATCTGCCTCCGGAACAGCCTCCTTTTACTGGTCTGTTTCCTCAAAACCTGTTTAAATCCCTTTTATTTAAGGCGATTAATGCAGCTCAGTTGAGTAATTCTTCCCATCCTAAACCTACTCCACCTGAGGGTACGCTAAATCCCTTATTTGCAGAGCCTCCTAAATCAGTAACGTCAATACCTACACCACCTCTCTTTCTAGACGTTATCAGGAAACAATGGGTTTCTCCAACTTCGGCACCTGTACCATCTACCACAGATCGGAAGAATTTCTCCGTTTCATCTGATTTATCCACCTTACTTCAGATTCCCACAGTGGACGCTCCGGTTGCTGCATTACTTTCTCATTCTACAGCTCCAGGTGATCCTGAGGAGAATCTTCGTCCTGAGGAACGACGATCAGAGCAAGTCCTCCAGCGAGCTCATTTGGCGGCTTCATGGGCCATTCGTTCTGCTTCCACCGCATCGTTCTTTAATCATTCTACACTTCTTTGGTTATGTCAACTTCAGGACAAGCTTTCTACGTCTGATCCTAAACTTCGTCAAGACATCAACAAGATAGTTGCAGCGGTTCAATTCTCTGCGGATGCAACGTTGAATTCTGTTCGCTTCGCTTCCAAATCCTTAGCCTCAACTGTAGCTGCACGTCGACTGATTTGGCTGCGTCATTGGCCTTCTGACACCCGGCATAAATGGCGTTTGGCATCTGTTCCCTTTTTGGGGGAAAAGTTGTTTGGGGAACCTCTAGAAGCTTTCCTAATAGAGACCAAGGACAAAAGAAAAGTTTTACCCACCTTTTTTCGTAGGGGAGATTCCAGATACTCACCTTACCCACCTCGTAACCAGTTCCGTCCTTCGGATGGGGGTCCCGGATCTTCTAGGGGTATGAGTCAGTTTAATTCCAGGCAACGAGGTTTTCAGGATAAACAGGGAAGGGGTAGACCTTTCATGTCAAAACGGCCCTTTCGAGGGGGAGGGGGTCGTTCATTCCGTCGCCGTCGCTAGTGATGTTCCGGATCCTCCCGTGGGCGGCAGATTGGGCCTCTTCGCCACCACGTGGGAACACACTACTTCTGATTGTTGGGTCCTGGCCTCCATTAGATCTGGTTTGGCCATCGAATTTGTCTCCACCCCTCCTTCTTCCTTCATCCGTTGTCCCAGGTCGAGTAGCTCCGAGCGTAGATCCCTCATGAAATCGGCTATTGACCATCTCCTGAATATTAGGGCCATTCAACCGGTGCCTCATGAGGAGTGGGGCCAAGGGTTCTACTCTCGGGTCTTTCTCGTTCCTAAATCCTCAGGTGGGTGGAGACCCATTCTGGACCTTAAGCGTTTGAACCAATTCGTGGTGTACAGACGTTTCAAAATGCAATCTTTACGATCCATTTTAGACGGCATTCGGAGGGGCGATCTCCTCTGTTCCATTGATTTAACTGAAGCTTACCTGCATATCCCTATACGAATTGCCCATAGAAAGTTCCTTCGCTTCTGTTACGAAGGGAAACATTTTCAGTATAGAAAGCCCTTTGGGCTTTCATCAGCCCCACGTACCTTCACTAAGATATTGGCGGCTCTAGCAGCTTCACTTAGACTCCAATCTATACGTCTCCAGTGTTATCTGGATGACATCCTGATTATGTCATCTTCCTCCCTTCAAGCCCGGTCGGACCTGGGTCTTACCATTCAGACACTGTCGACCCATGGGTTTTCTATTAATATTGAAAAGAGCCATCTGACCCCTTCCACTAGGATTGTTCACTTAGGAGCAATCATAGATTCTGCTGAAGGCAAAGTTTATTTATCAAAAGAACGTCAAAAAGGTTTGTCATCTATGGTGACTACTATCATATGGGATAAGAGGGCTTCCCCCTTAGTCCTTTCTAAATTGTTAGGCAAGATGGTTTCGGCTATAGATATTATCCCCTGGGCTAGATTCCACTTGAGGGAGCTTCAGTGGTTTCTTTTACCTTTACAGAAGTCGGGGAAGGGCACCTCTCCGACCAGAATCTCCATACCCAGGGAGGTGCTTGCATCCCTTAGATGGTGGCGCTCCAAGGCCATTTCCAAAGGGTGTTTTTTCCTGGACAGAGACTGGATAATTGTCACCACCAACGCCAGCAAGCTCGGATGGGGCGCACATTGCAAGACTCAAGTGGCTCAAGGCAGGTGGTCCCCCAAAGAAGCGTCACGGAGCATAAATTGGCTGGAACTCCGTGCGGTTGTTCTTGCTCTTCGAACCTTCCATCATCTAGTGGCGGGTGCTCATGTATTGATCTTAACCGACAACGTCTCCACAAAGGCTCATATAAATCGCCAAGGGGGCATCAGATCTCGGTTGCTGATGTCAGAAGCCAAACAACTTTGTCTTTGGGCGGAACATCATTTACTCTCCCTCAAAGCAGAACATATTTCGGGAGAGTCGAACATTCAAGCGGACTGGCTGAGTCGTCAGTTGCTGGATCAATCAGAATGGCATCTCCATCCACGGATATTTCAGGCAATCATGATTCACTTCGGAAGACCGATGGTAGACCTTTTCGCATCCACAGAAAACGCTCAGCTACCCAGATTTTTTTCCCGGTACCGTGTTCCTCAGGCAGAAGCAGTAGATGCTCTACGTTCTCCATGGCCTCCAGGCCTCCTGTTTGCCTTTCCTCCGATCCCCCTCCTCCCGAGAGTCCTCAGGAAGGTGTTTGGGAAAAAGCGGAGATAATTTTGATAGCTCCGCACTGGCCTTGGAGATCATGGTTCTCCGACCTTGTGAACCTGTCAGTGGCTCCTCAGTGGACGCTTCCTTGTCCGACCGATTGCCTCAGCCAGG
The DNA here is from genome assembly GCA_030761175.1 of Masticophis lateralis. Classification (NCBI taxonomy): domain Eukaryota; kingdom Metazoa; phylum Chordata; class Lepidosauria; order Squamata; family Colubridae; genus Masticophis; species Masticophis lateralis. The sequence continues at coordinate 130,549,115 of JAUDYJ010000002.1, read as the reverse complement.
GACAAATACTACACCCAGACCCCCAGTGGCTACAGCTGACCGCTTGGCGGTTGAGCGGAGCGAGCTCCAGCGCAGCGAGGTCCCACTTGATGTAATTAGTATAATCCAGGCCTCTCGTCGTCCTTCCACTAATAGAATCTATTCGGCCACATGGAAAGCGTTCTGTGACTGGTGCTCTTCTCAGGACATTGTTCCGCTTAAAGCTTCTGTGACGCACGTTCTCAGGTTCCTGAGGGCAGGTTTACTTAAAGGACTTGCACCGAATACTTTAAGGCGACAGGTAGCTGCAATCTCGTCATTGTTATCCCTCAACTCCCTTCATCCTCTATCACAACATCCACTTGTTAAGCGTTTTCTTCGAGGGGCATCCAACCTATGTCCACCTCCTTTACACAGATATCCCACTTGGGACCTGACTATTGTGTTAAACTCACTCACGGGTCCTCCATATGAACCTTTACAAACGGCCAGTCTTCGACTGCTATCATGCAAAGTATCCTTTCTAGTAGCAATTACCTCTGCTCGCCGCATTTCAGAGCTTGCGGCTTTGTCAATGAGGAGCGATTTATGTATTTTTCATGAGGACCGAGTAATTCTAAGGTTAGATCCCACATTCATACCAAAAGTCAATTCAACATTCCATCGTTTACAGGAGTTGATTCTACCAAACTTCTGTCCGCATCCTTCGCACCCTTTGGAACTGAAATGGCATACGTTAGACGTTCACAGGGCCCTTCGTATTTATCTAGCACGTACAGCGGACTTTCGACGATCCGAATCCCTCTTTGTGTCATTTCTTCCTGCATCCTTGGGATCCAAAGTATCCTCGTCAACGATAGGTCGTTGGATCAGGTACACAATAGCTACTGCATATGAACTTCAATCTTTGATTCCACCTTCGGCGATAACGGCTCATTCAACAAGAAGCGCTTCAACCTCGGCAGCCTGGACAACTCAAGCTTCTCTACTTGAAATATGCAGGGCCGCTACTTGGACTACGCCATCACCATTCATTCATCATTACAAAATCGACCAATTTGCTTCAGCTGAAGCTTCGTTTGGACGCAGAGTGCTTCAGAAGGTTATGGGTGATGGAGAGTCATTGGTCCAGACTGTCCCACCCTGAATTTGGGACGTTAATCTTAGGTATGTCCCACTCCTGGCTGCTGTCTCCACCTCACAATGGAGAAGGGGCGTTGGTCCTACCTGACACGCACCTTCTCGTTGGGTGGAGACAGCAGCCAGTCCCTCCCTTACAGTCTGGACGATTTTAATTCTTGTTTGTAATTTCTTCCACACTTAGCCTGTCTTCATCCTTCACAAAGCTGGGAAGCCCCATGCTAAGGGGCGGGATTTAGCTTTGACAGGCTCAGTCCTTATCTGATTGGCACGAGCTGAACCCACTCCTGGCTGCTGTCTCCACCCAACGAGAAGGTGCGTGTCAGGTAGGACCAACGCCCCTTCTGTTCACGCCTTTCAGGTTCAATCTAGAACATGGGTGTCAAACTTGCTGCTGTCATGTGACGTATCATGGCGTTTTTATTCCCTTCATGGAGCTGGGCGGGGGTGTGGCCTGCACATGACACATCCATCCTGTGAGTGTTTGACACCCCTGATTTAGAACAAGGGTCTTGAAACTTTCCTTAGCAATCACATTGGAATTTGGGAACCATTCTCCTAAAATGGTGGCTTGATGGATGTGGTCAGTCACACAACCCTTTCATAGAAGAAAGCAATGAAAGCAAAGTTACCTGTTCTTCTAAGCATGCCTCTGGAGTCTCTCGGGCAATGCCGGAGGATCTGTTGGGTGGACAATTGAAGCTGGTGTGGTATGGCATACTAATTTGCTATTCTTTTCTTAAATTAAAAGGATATTTTTAAAAATAACAACTTGGACAGGCACTTAAGAAGTTATTGGCAAGTTCTTTGTAACTTCCAAAGGTAGTGGATCCAGAATTTATATCAATTACAGGTTTGTCATTCAGTGAACAGAAGGGATGAATATACTGTATGTATCCAGAATGACTTCCTAAACTCAAATGCAAGAAGGAGACAATCTCAACTTCTGTGTACATCTGAAATTGTCATATCAGGAATCTGGAGTCTGCAACAATGCTATGACTTTAAAAAAAACACATTAGTTTCAGTACGTGCCTACATTTTAGACACATATTTTCTTAATCTCTGGAATATATGCCATCAATTAACAAATTAAAGTACGGAACTGCTGCTGACTTTTGGCAATAACAATTTTCAACATCACCAAGTTTACTTCTTTGTCTTTGTCTTAAACTAAAACAATAATGTGGCAAAGGATCAAGGGAAGAAAATCATTCTTCGTATCTATTTATCACAGTTGCTAGAACAGATGCAAAGTGATTTTTTTAATTATGTGACACAAGGCTTTCTAATGGAAATCAGCTGCCAAACTATGACAGATCCATGAGTACTTAATGGCAAAAATGATTGCTCTTAAACTCATTCCTATGCCATGTGCAATCCATTACTTCATTAGCATTGAGCAGGTAGATTAATTAACTGTTTTGCAGCCACTCTTGTGCATGGAAGTTTGTGTATAGTTGAGAAAACTGCAGTGTGAATTTAGGCTAGGATTTAATTTATTTTTTCTTTCAAGGTAATTATTGGTGGTTAATTAACACAATTGTTCAATTATAGGGTTGAATACAATAAATAACATTTCCAGATAGGCGAACAAATTATTTTTCAGATTGACATCTAATGTGGCAGAAGCAGTCAGGAAATAGTCCGCATAGAATTGCAATGATGGGAAATGATTCATTCCATCTCTACATGTAGATATCTACAAAGGGACCTGTGTACAACTCTCACCTATTTCTATCATTGTGACTGAAGGCCTGAATGCAGATTGAGGAATGATGCTTTAGAGCAGAAGTCCTTCTTTCCGTTGGCCTGACTTGTATGGCCTTTGAAACCTAGTTGTTAAAAGATGACTGATGCCACAGCCTGGCTTGAGATTTGTGAGATTAAATGGATCCCTCAGGCCTTTTTAAGGCTTAGGCAACAAAATTTAAGATGGCTAAACACACGGAAAGTATTTATATTCCAGTAGGGTGATATTTCCAGAGTATAATTACACTTTCAGGTTATTTTGGTGATGCTGGTAATAGAAATAGACTCCCTCTGGATCAGAATGGACAGACTCATTCCTTTCAAATGGTCGTATTTCTTCCAGGTCTGGACAGGGGGAAAAAAAAACAAGTTTACTACCTAGAATTGACTACACACAGTTCATACTCCTCTTAACTGCTGTTTTTTCTGGTGGAAAGCAGACATCTTCATCATGTTTCATCTAAGAAGTTAATTTCCTTCATTACATAGTTCCACCTGGGCCTTTCCAAATGGCTGTTCTTCTACAACTGCAATGAAGAGAGCTGTTAAGTTCCTCCGCACTGTTTCTTTGCAACCAATTACTCAGCAAATCAATTTCATCTGATTTCCCTCACGATGCTCCTATTTCTTGAGAAAGTACCTAGTAAAGGAACAAGGTACAGATAACAAGGATGAATGTAATGTAATATGAATTCTATAAAGAAATATAAGGTATGTGTTGGTTGCCCTCAATCACTGAGAATTCCCTTCCATTGGAAGAACTTGGTGTCTTCCATATCTTACCTTTTTGTCCAAAAAAACCCAAAAAATTTGCATTTTACAAATCCTGTCTCAGAGCAGAATTCATCCATCACTTTTCCATAGTTGTCATACACTGGGATCACCATCTTCCTTGTATCTTGACTGTAACAGCAAGATACCTCATTTGTTGCTCAGCAATTCATTGCTGCCTAGCCCATTTGGAGTACTTACTAAACATGCATTTAGTGTTGTATTTTTCACTCCTACAGATTTTATTGCAGTACCTCACTGACTGAAATTTCTGTCAACATGCTGAGTAATTTGATGTTATCAGCCATGTTGACCAACTCATTGATCAACCCAGTTCTGGATGAGGGTTTTCCTCTTTTTTTTTTCTCATCACCACTAAGCCTGCCTGAAATTCTCATTATTTTTGTTTCCTTTTCCCTGTTGAGGTGGGAGTGGGTTTCATATTTAATATATCAGCCAAAACTAGGCATAGTCCCTCCTGCAGATAAGGCCACTGATGCATCAAGGGAATGACAGGGATTGAGGTGAATTCTCCAGCTATGCTCTTATTCCTTTGAAAGAAAGAACAGAACACCTTCCCAATTCCTTGGGAATAATCTCTGCACAGTATGTCTGCTTTATTTGGATTTTCAGACTCACTTGGCTGAACTGGCCCTTGCAGGATGAAGGGTGGGAAATTTGTGAAAACCCTTGTGAAAATTCAAATATGATTTCCAATAGGAAATGGGGAGAACAAAAAGAAAAATCAAGATAGTTTTTAACAAAACAATTCACTTGATTTTCACCATCTCTATCTCTTCACAAACTGACAATCTATGCCTTTTCTCCAGGGGTGAAATGTAAAATTTCTTACTACCGGTTCTGTGGGCGTGGCCAACTTTTTAAAAAAAACTTTTCAAGCATTTTTTCTAATGCTTTGAAAAGCCTCTGCCGATCAGGCAACTCAGCTGGGATCATCAGAGACTTTTCAAAGCATTTTTTAAACTACCTCTTGCAGAAAAAAATACTTTGAAAAGCCTCTGACGATCCCAGCTGAGCCACGCGATCATGAGAGGCTCAGCTGGGCATAGGAGGGGTGTGTGCAGGGATTTTTGCTACCAGTTCTCCGAACCAGGGCGATCTGGTCCAAACCGGGAGGATTTCACCCCTTCTTTTCTCCTAGCAATTTCTCCTAGAACAAAGATAAAATTTCTGACAGTTACACTGTAGAACAATTAATCATTGGAATGATTTGCCTCCAGAAGTTCTGTGTGCTCCAACACTGGAGGTTTTTAAGAAGAGACTGGACAACCATTTGTCTGAAATGATATAGGGCCATGATGGCGAACCTATGGCACGCATGCCAGAGGTGGCACGCAGAGCCCTCTCTGTGGGCACGTGCACCATTGCCAGTTGCTCTTCTGGTTTCTGGCACATGCATGTGCACCAGCCAGCTGATCTTCATGCGTGGACCAAGACCACCTGGTCTTTGGGTTTCCGATGCTCTGGTGTGCACAAAAACCAGCTGGCCAGTGCACATGTGTGCACCGGAAACCAGGAGACCGGGTGGCTGGCGCATGCATGCACACTGGCCAGCTTGTCTTCGAGTTTCTGGGGCTCCAGTGTGAACGAAGACCAGGTGGCCAGCATGTGTGTGCACGCTGGCCAGCTGGACTTCGAGTTTCCAGGGCTGCAGCGTGTCTATGCACACACACACGTTCTGGTTTGGTCACTCGGTGTTGAAAAGGTTCACCATCACTGATATAGGTTCTCATGCCAGAGCATGGGAGTGGATTAGAAGATCTCCAAGGTCCTTTCCAATTGTGTTATTTTGTTAACAGATTCTCTTGTTATCTTAGGAAGGGCAGCTTCAATAAATCTTTTGAAGTAGTGGCTTTTCATGACAGTGAGAATAAAAACGGTGTTTATTTATTTATTTATTTGGGTGGGTGGGGAAGCCCAGCCATGTCACATTCATTCTTTTAGCAACTAATAAAAGTGCTTTATTTTTTTTAAAAAATCACAGTAAATGACATGCGATTTACTTTTCTGTAGGATCACCATGTCTAAGATGCAAAAACCAGGTGACTTTCAAAGTCACAGAAATCTTATCAAGATTTGTGCAGCTCAAATCTGGTAGGCCTAGGTGAGTGCATTTGAGGACTGCAGCTTGCAGACCAGTCTAAAACACACATTATGCTGAGAATGTGACAATTTATTTTTGGTGTGGTATGCATCTCATCCTGTTCATTTTATTCTCAGCAGGTAAAATCGGCAATCCATGAGACCAGTGAAAAGAGGCAGGTGCCTGATGGGAAGAAACATGGAAGGACTTTCATATTTTTCTTTCCCATGCCCTGCTCCCTGTCTGTCCACTGTGGCTTCTTTTCCCGACCTGCAGCTTCAATGACATTTTTGAAAACAATGGGGAGTCTTGCTTGCATGCAGCTGTCTTTCTGAGATCACTCAGATAAGAAGATGTCAGGTAAGGCAGCCAGGAAGATCATCTAGAAACTGAAATTCTTGGATCATAGGTAGCTTCGGAAGCTTCTCCCAAAATTGCCACTGGGTTATTTATTTGTATGTTTTTATATATGACAGAAGGAGAAAATTATTTAATACACTTTATTCCAACATTTATTTACAGTCACACTATACTTATTTTATTACTTTGGACTTCTTTTTGGAGACATTTTACCCATTAGAGTTTGAAAATGTCAGGAATCATCTTAAGCAGGACGGTGATTTCCAAACTGGTCTATGCCTAGGATCCAATCAGACAGTTTTGAAAGGGCATCTGCCACTGTCCTATCTTTCCTTCATCCCAGTTCCGAAATTTCAGTGTGCATTTACCTTGGCTAGATTGGAGATATTATTTCCATAGTCTGATGGGGGCATGTGAAAAATACTAAAATATACGAAGAATGGTTGCAGGACTTGGGTATGTCTAGTCTAGTCTATTGAAAAGAAGGACTAGGAGTGACATGATAGCAGTGTTCCAATATCTGAGGGGCTGCCACAGAGAGGTCATCCTATTTTTCAGAGCACTAGACGGCAAGGCAAGAAACAACAGATGGAAACTAATCAAAGAGAGAACCAACCTAGAAGTAAGGAGAAATTTCCTAACAGTTACAATAATTAACCAGTGGAATTTCTCAAGTTGTAGGTATTCCATCACTAGAGGCTTTTAAGAAGAGACTGGACAGCCATTTATCCAGTCTCTTCCTAATGGTACAGGCTCTTCTGATTGAGGGGTGGGGGTGGGGGTGTTGGACTAGAAGGTCCCTTCCAAATCAGTTATTCTGTTGTTCCCTCATCTGCCCTTGTAAGAATAGTTTGTGGGGTCCCTGAGCTACATTCTCCTTATGCACTGATGAAGTTACTTGTTAGGGTAATGAAATGTCTACAAGAAAACAAGCAAGCGCAGAGAACACCAAGGACTCCTCATAATTGATATACAATGTATTATGTTTTGCAGCTTTAAGGCCAAAATAAGAGTGAAAGCCAGTTTTGTGTAGTGGTTAAGGCATCAGGCTAGAAACAGGAGACTGGGAGTTCTATCCCTACCTTAGGTGAAAAAACAGAAGAGTGATCTTGGGCCAACTCTAGGAAGTAGATGATGGCAAACCACTTCTAAAAAATTTGCCAAGAAAACTGCAAGAACTTGTCCAGGTAGTTGTCAAGTGTCAACACTGACTCAAAGAAGCCATGATAAACATTATGATAATTACTCTCTTATCTTTCAGTTTTACCACATTAGGCCTTATTCTATTCACTTATTATTATCCTGCTGTCCTTTAAAAGTCTAGAACCAAAATATACTCATGTAAAAAAGGGGCCTGGTAGCTCAGCAGACTAAAGCATTATGATTAACATCAGTTATCTGCAATTACTCTAAGTTCGAATCTCACCAGGCTCAAGGTTGACTCAGCCTTCCATCCTTTCTAAGGTAGGTAAAATGAGGACCCAGTTTGTGGGGGCAATAAGCTGACTTTGTATAAAAATATACAAAAGTATGAAGGCTATTGCTTAACATATTGTAAGCTGCCCTGAGTCTCCAGAGAAGGGCGGCATATAAATCAAATTAAAAAAAAATATAAAGTGACACCTTCAGATTTATGAAGGTTGCTCATCCCTGCTTTGCAGTCTCCATTTAATGACCGGGAGACCCATCGAAGGTTTCTGAGGGAAAGAAGAGAAACAAAGCAGCTGGCCCTTGCCCCATGCAGGTCTGTGTTCCTTAGGATTGCCAGAATTGCACATCAATTATTATGTGCACATCCCCCTGACAGTTCCTTTACTTTTCTTTGCAGAGGTCGGCTTCTGATGATTTGTTATAGATCAACTCAACTGTAATAAAGAAGCCCTGTTGAGGCTGAAATGACTTTTCCCTTATTTCTTAAGGGTAATGCTCCCAGTGTGTGGCCTTGTAACCAGGTTACTGTGGATCTCTAAGCATTGGGCAGATGAGGATGGTAGGTCTACCAGACCTGAGTTGAAAAACTCAGAATGACCACTATGAATCAAGGATTAGAATATTCTATGCTAAAACCAAGGAGCTGCCGTGTTTTCCCGAAAATAAGACCCTGCCTTATATTTTTTTGAACCCTGATATAAACTCTTGGCCTTATTGCCATGCGTTCAAAAGCCCGATTGGGCTTATTATCAGGGGATGTCTTATTTTGGGGGAAACAGGATATTTATCTGTGACACTCAAGATTCTGTAAGCAAGCTAATTCAGTGTCATTTTAGCAAGCTTTCAGCCTCAAATGAAAGAGATTACTATAGATGTCATGGAGTGAGTTTCATTTACTGCAAATGAAAGCCCCAACATCAGGTATACATTGATGCAACAAATCTCTCTGCAGGTGATCCAGAGAGGTTCTCAGGTCAGGGCCTAGAGATCAATAGCAGCAGCAATGTACTGATTTGCATTGTTTGCATCTTAGTTTGGCCGCAGAGATAAGCAATGGAGACTGAAGACAGATTCTGCTGAAGGGCTAATTGTTCAGATAAACAATGCTACATGCCATTGATAGGTTTGCTTTATGTACCCTGTTTGCTGATTACTTTTCAATGAAAAGTAGGCTAAACATTCTTATCAACAAATAAGCAATAAACAGAATGATCCCTGCTTGCCAGAATCGGTTATTAAGACAATTATTTTATTAGGCCTATTCAAGTTCACAAAATAGTTTGCAAGATTAGGTACCATGGAAAAATATATAATTTAGGCTATCCCTCTTTGAAGAATATTATGATAGTATTTTATATTCATTTTTAAAATTGATCTACTGTACTCTACTATGTGAAATCTACAATATAGTTTCTATTAAGCTATTGCTATTAAACTATTCCTATTAAAAAACTATATTAAATGTGGGTTTGAACCCAAGTTCTACTGTTATAAACCTAGTTTCACTGCACATTTGTTTTCCCTCTACAAACAAACCTGGATATTTCACCTCAGAATTTTAGATGAATTCCAATAAAAATTACTTTTTAAGAAAGAAAATATTCAGAAACAAATCAACCATTGTTTGTTTCTCCCCCCCTCCCAACATTCTTTTGAAACTCTAGGTGCGAGATGACATCTGGCAGAAGTTTGTTTTAAGGCCTGCAGCATTCTCTCATATTTTATCTTGAAACTGAAATTCTGCAATTTAAACCTCAATCTCTGGTTCTCCCTCCTTTTTTCTTTGTTCACCAGCTTGATGAAGAGTCTGGAGGGAACTCTTGCATGTTGTGACCTTCAGTAGGCTTCATTTAGATGCTGTCTTCATCTGGATTTTGCAGTGATAACAGTTGTTTCCAAAAGCAGACCAGGGTATAGACAAAAAAAGGAGAATTTCAACATAAAGCAGCTGACTTTTTAAGTTAAGCAATTCTACCAAAGTTCAAAGCATCTGTGGAAAGCAAAATGTAATGAAAGGAAACAGTTTGATGGAGTCCACAAATGATAGCATAATTGCTTTGAAAATTATTATTTTTTTAACCAAATGATTATCCCCTGAGATATAATTGCATTCCATGAATCATATTTTATCCCAGCAAAGTGGAATAAATGACTAATTTCTTGGATTAACAAAGAGCTGCAATCCATAATAACATCAGAAGAAGGTAGACAAACTTTGTTCTCTGAAGGATCAAGGGAATGAGTTGAGTAGACACAGGATTCAATTTGGGGCCAATCAAGATGTCATGAGGACTCCTGCCAAGCCTACAACTTCCTTCATAGTGCTTTCATGATTCAGGCCATTTTTTCTCCAACAAGGCTCACTTGTGGGGGAAAATGTTGCAGTATTAAACCCGAAGGAGCTATATTAAGCAATATATAGAAGATTCCAAAGGGTAAGAACAATTCACCAGTGGAACAGCTTGCCTTCAGAAGTTGTGGGTGCTTCATCACTGGAGATTTTTTAAGAAGAGATTGGAAAAGCCCTTTCTCTGAAATTGTATAGGTCACCTGCTTGACAAGGGGTTGGATTAGAAGATCTCTAAGGTCCCTTCCATCTCTATTCTGATTGATTGATTGAAGATAAAATGATAAAGATTGCCTCATTTTTGGTATCTGATAACTTCATAGACATGTCCATGCAAAGTAGCTTTGGAAATGGTTTGTAAGTAGACCACACACCTTCTGAAACATTTAAAAGTCCAGGAAATATCCTTGCCTGTTATAAATGTCAGTATGAGCCATTGGAAGTCTTCAGAGTGACTGAATGCTTTCTGAAGAACCAGAACTGCTCTAGAATACTGATAGCATGGATAGCTATCTGTTCTAGAATACTGATGGCATGTTCCTAAATAGTACAAGGTATTATTCTTTTCCTTCAGGACTTACATGAACAACACAAGATTGCTTGATGAGACTTAATTATGTGCATTACTTCTACATTGCCTAGATCCCAATGCAGCTTGGGAATCTGCTATTGGGTTTATTCTGGGTGTGAATGAAAAAAATAAAAAGTTATTGGTTAAAATAGAATGTGTTGTGTAGAATTTTTGGTGCTCTGAAGCATAGAACTCTGAAGAAACTCTTTCAGTCTGTGAACCCTGTTCTACATTTGAACCAAATAAAAGTGGTCAAGCTTGGATTAGGTATTAGTTTTGCTAGCAGTCAGTTCTAAAAGGTCCAATGCCAGATGAGGAGGCCTGTGGCAGGGGTGTCAAACAGCGGCATCACGTCACATATTGGGACTTTTCCCACCTTTGGTAAAACAGCCATGGGTGTGGCCAGCACATGACGCATCCAGCCTGCTGGCTGGGAGTTTGACAGTCCTGGCCTATGGCCTAGGGACCAAATTGCAGAGGTCAACCTGATCCTCCAAACTTCTAAAACCTCTGGCCAAAGTTCTCTGATTAGGCACAATCTGTTAATGAAAGTTCTATGAAAGACTCTTAGAAAAGAGATGGACATTTTCAAGTGGGGTCCAGAAGCTCTGAAGCTTTTGAATAAGGGCAAAGACTTAAAATTGACATGAGATGTAAGTATTGTTTGAGAATAATTTTGCTGACCTACAGTTCCATATTTGGCCTGCTCTATTCAAGCTGCTGCTTTTGAACCTCAACACTCTACATTTTCTGGGCTAATTTAAGATGCATTTTTTTGGTATTCCAGACCTAGAATCTGGATCCAGATGGTCTAAGCTTTGGTTTCTAAGGAACCACTTCTGTCTATCTAAATCTAACTCAGTCCCTGGACCTGTTCATTTGTCAAACCCATTAAGTATCAATAATCCCAAGTGCATGATATTGAGCTTAATCCTTCATTTACTGATACATGATAGCCATTTCCATTTAATTGAGTTTGATTGCATGAATCTTCTTAGTTGCCACATGCTTCAGTAGAATTGCCTAAATCCCTATTTGTGTATGGAGGAGACAATATAAGGAAGTATTCAAATTATTTTATTTCAGGAGATTTCTGAATATTTTTATCCCACCTTTATTATTTTTATAAATAACTCAAAGAAGCATACGTACCTAATACTCCTTCTTCCTATTTTCTCCACTACAAGAACCTTGGGGGTTGGGCTGAGAGAGAGAGGGACTGGCCCAAGTCAGCTTTCATGCCTAAAGTGGGACTAGAACTAGCATTCTCCCAGTTTCTAACCCGGTGCCTTAATTGCTAGACCAAATCATTTTGTTATTGTCTTGATTATAATAGCTGGAAAATAACTTATTTTGAAATAGAAAACTCGGGAATTCTGCCTTCTAATTCCCCCCAAGATGCTTACAAAATAAAGGAAGGAAGACTTCCTGTACCAATCTAGAAAGACAAAGAACAAAAATTCCAGTTTTGCCAATTTGCAACAGCAGTCTGCCAGCTACAACTCTGGGGCTGCTCCTTAGTAGCACAGCTATCAGAAGGTTGCCCACCTCGGTGTAATTCCTGTCCTCTGGCCAGAATGATCTTGACAGAAGACAGAGTCAGGCATCCTGTACATATTCCATTAGGCAAATGCCAAGAAATCTCCCTCTCCGCTGTTTTTCAAGGGCAACTTGATCTCCCTTTAATATTTTCCGACCCCAAAGTGAATGGTTTATGTGAAATCAAATACAACTGAATCACTCAATTTCTTGCTTGTGGATGACAGGCCAAAAAAGCAAAAGTTCATTTTTCCCCAACTTCAGTAGATGAGAGAGGGGGGGGGAGAGAGGGAGGGAGGGAGGGAGAGAGAGAGAGAGATACTGGGGAATCCAGAAGAGGAAATTGAGCAATAAAGGACTTTGAAATAATAATAATAATAATAATAATAATAATAATAATAATAATAATAATAATAATAATAATAATAATAATAATAATAATTTTATTTCTATACTGCCCTTCTCCCGAAGGACTCAGGACGGTGTACAGCCTATTAAAAGCACAAAATGAGACATCAGTTAAAAAATAATTAAAATTAATAAATAATTTAGGCTCAGATTTAAAACCAACATTTAAACATCCAATTTAAAAATCATCACATTGATAGCCCGGTCTGGTGGAAATGCCTTTTGGATAGGGAAAGGTGGAGATAATGGACCTTGGGAAAGCACATAAATGGTGGAATAAATGTGTGTTCCTTATAATATAAAATGCAAAGAAAGTAATGGGAAAGTAGCAGAGGGAAAAGGAAAGAGAAAAATGTAGGGTAGAAGGGGAAAGAAAAAGAAAAGCATTGACTTCCAACTCTTTTTAGCGCAGTAGAGTAAGGTAATAACACAAGCCCTCAGCTTTTTATTTTTGCATAGTAATATACATTAGCCATTTCTATAACAATAAAGCTATCTGATCAGCAAAAGCCAAAATAAAAGTTTCATTTTTTCTGCCTCAAGCACTAAGTTCAGAAGTGGTTTCCAAGTAAGAACAAAGTTAGTTGCATTCTTTAATTAAAGCAGCCGATTTTGCCATCTCAGGAATGGGTATTCCTGACCCTCTTATAAATAAACAGGTATATTGCTTTTGGTTACAAGGCATTTACAGTTGTTCGAGCTCTCAGCTCCCCTAAAAAAATCATTCATTCATTTTCTATAGCCGTCCATCTCAATCAATGATTCTAATGAGCTGGGAGATCGAACTGAGTGGCTTAGATTTTATTTGATTTATTTATTTGTTCAACTTGCATGCTGCCTTTCTCTGAAGACTCAAGGTGGCTTACAATGCATTTAAAAACCATCTATAAAAACATTAAAAGTTAAAACATTAAAAACAATTAAAACCCATTCCCACCATTCATGGCCGGATCTCGCTAGATCTCTTTCAGCCTCCCCCTCTGCCCTCTAATCCCAGTAGTGAGTTCCACTTACCTTCCCTACCGGTTTGGAATTGGAAACGTGCGGATGTGAAGAACCTTCTGTGCATGCTCACAGCATCCGTGATTATGTCTGATGGGTGGGCAGAGCCTCCTTCATGCCCGAACCGGGGTGAACCGGTAGAAACCCACCACTGTAAACCCCTCTGTCTAAAGGACAGATATTTCTTCTTCTTCCTTTATTTGCATAGGACAAATGCAAATTTTCTTGCTAGTTTTCTTTCTTTAGACAAGAAGCTGTTTATCACAGGTTGCCTGGTTTTCTGTAGGGGCAATTCAAATTCAACCTAGAATTCTCACCCGCGACAGAAATGACCTGGCTCAAATTGTCCCACTTCTCCTATTATGGAGATGATGATTCTAATGCTGAGAAAGAAGGAAGGAAGGAAGGAAGGAAGGAAGGAAGGAAGGAAAGAAAGAAAGAAAGAAAGAAAGAAAGAAAGAAAGAAAGAAAGAAAGAAAGAGAAAGAAAGAAAGAAAGAAAGAAAGAAAGTGGAAGGAAGGGAGAAAAGAAGTAGATGACCAACAGCAGGGTGGATGGACTTGCTTACATTGGTGGTAGTTTATATTGGTTTTGGGTACACTATTGGGAGAAAGAACAGATTAGGGGCAGATCATTGTGGCAAAAATCTATTTACGTAGTTGCTAAGAGTTGAAAATGGCTGTAATCAATCAATGGATAATTTTGAGGATAGGGCAATCACATTGAAGTTTTTTCAAACCACTATTACAACTATTAATAACATTTTAAGTTGAGGTCAAACCTTTCAATTCAGTTTTATTACAGTTTATTTCCTTTGTATGATTGAAATGAATTGTAGTGACCCCATGAAAGCTTAATTATGGCTCTTAAAATTTGTCTGAAGTATTGATTTATAATTTTTAAAGTACATTAACATTTTTATTGTCCCTTAATTTAATTCTGAATATTTAACTTTTATTAATATTCTATCCCAGTTAATTTTTGTTCTTATATCATGATAACCCCGAGAACTTTACTTGTACATTTTATTTCGATTATGCATTTATTTAATCTTTTATATTTGTTGTTCAATTTTTCTTATATGTTATAATTTCTATTAGAAAGTTGTATTATTTACTGGACAATGATGGCAATAAGCTTGATTCTGTTTATACAGAATGGATGAGTATCTTTAATCCTCTTTATCAGAAGATATGTACAAATAAATAGACATATTGCCTTTGGTAACAACTTTCACATAACCAAGATGTTGAGATCCTGTCCCTTGGACATTATAGATGGAAGAGGAAAGGCTGAAATTGAATACAGGTAAGATCAAGTTACTATCTGTTCATCAGAGTCCTCCATCAAAGCTGGCGTTATCTCTGAATGGGCAAAGGTGAAGAAGCAAATTCATAATTTGAGCATCCTCTTGAATACACAGCTCCTGCTCCATAAGCAAGTTAGTGCTCCAGTTGTGACCTTACCAGGTGCAGGAGGACTTAGCTACAATGATTCATACTTATATCACCATCCATGTTGACTATTGAGATGGTTTTTAAATGGTGATGTTCTTAATGACTACTTGGGGACTACAGATGGTCCAGAATGAAAGGTTCAGTGTACTTATAAACCTCCAGCATTAGGAGCAGATAACATCAGTTCTATGGGTCCTGTCCTGATTTCTAGTTAGTTTCTGGGTCTAATTCAAAATGTTGGTGTTAACCTATAAAGTCCTTTATGGCTTGGTAGATGAATACTTGCAGGGCTGCTTGTTTCAACACTCATTGGCCCAGACCAGTCACTCTCTTTCACTCCACCCTGCCCCACAGATTGTTGTTGGGGGGAAAATAAGAGAAGGAAGGAGTATTAGGTATGTTTGCCATTTTGAGTTACTTATATATTAATAAAGACAGGATAAGAATCTAATAAACTTCATAAGGTAAGAGATCATCCAGGAAGAAGCAGCTCATAGCTGTTTTGAGAGGTGAATGGGGCCAAAGGTAGCAGCCATGGTGGCACAATGGTTAGAATGCAGTATTGCAGGCTAATTCAGCTCACCGCCAGGAGTTCGATCCCGACTGCCTCAAAAGTGACTCAACTTCCATCCTTCTGAGTCCTGAGTAAAATGTGGACCCAGTTTGTTGGGGAAAATATTCTGACTCTGTAAACCATTTAGAGAGGGCTGTAAAGCACTATGAAGCAGTCTAAGCTCTTGGACCAGGGGTAGGTTCTACTTACTTTTATTACTGGTTAGCATTGTGCCCGTGTGTGCGCACTCGCTTCGCTCATGCACACACATTCTCTTCTGTGCATGCGCAGATCAACTTTGATGACGTCCAGGTCATCAAAGCCTCCCGCCGGTTTTACTATTGGTTCTTGCGAACCGGTCCAAACTGGGGGCAACCCACCACTGTCTTGGACCATTGAGAAGTTAATCGCTTCTCAATGATAGAATCAGTCCTTTGGGATAACCTCCTGCTGGAGATCCAATTAGTCCTCTTTCTGTATGTTTTTCAGAAAATGTTAAAAGCAGAAATGTTTTAGAGAACATTCTCTTAATTTCATGCACCGAGCCATCTTTTACTCTTTTAATGACTTTTATTTATTTTTTTTTTAAAAAAAACAATTTTAGTTGGTTTATTCTTGCTTTGAGGGCTTTATGACTGTTAGTTGATTTGCTTTTACAATGTTAGTTGATTTGCTTTTACAATGTTTAACTTTTTCCTATGCTCTACATCATCATGTTAACTGTCAAGAAGTGCTAGATGGCAGTGATATGTAAGTGCTATAAATAAATAAAATTACATTTAGTAATTATGGCAGAAATCAATCTCCCTCAGAGGAATAGGGCTAAGTAATTCTTTTAAAAGATTCTGAAGTGGTTTCTTTTTGGCTGCTAAGGATCCGTTTGGGACATATAAAGTTATCTTAATAGTTACCATTTTTAGAATATAAATCTTACCTAATCACCATTTCCATGATCTTTAAACCATCAGGCTTGCATGACTTCATAGACAAGACTCTCTTGCCCTTGCAAGTCTGCAAGATTGTTTGTTGTTAGTTGCGAAGTCGTGTCCAACCCATCACGACCCCATGAACAACTTTCCTCCAGGCCTTCCTGTCCTCTACCATCCTCTGGAGTCCATTTAAGCTCACACCTACTGCTTCAGTGACTCCATCCAACCACCTCATTCTCTGTCGTCCCATTCTTCTTTTGCCCTCAAATCTTTCTCAGCATTAGGCTCTTCTCCTTCTCATTAGGTGGTCAAAGTATTTGAGTTTCATCTTCAGGATCTTGCCTTCTAAAGAGCAGTCAGGGTTGATCTCCTCTAGAACTGATGCAAGATTGTTTTAGTGTTAATCTAGTGAGCTACAAATATTATCTTTTAAGGGTAATTGGGTCTTGAAAAAAGTACTTGTCAACAAGAAGCATGATTTAGGATCACATGCACTATGTATGATACATGAGACTCACCCAAGGGCTCTGCAGAAATGTGTCTTGCCCAGGAGCAGTCCCCGTTGCAAAGAGGCATGCTCCCTTGCTGACTAATAAGTAAAATTAACATCCAACAAAAGGATTTCTCCTTTCTCCCCTCCTTCAAAAGTGACTGTGATCTTAGAATCCCTCAAATGGGAGAAAGAGGATTTTGCTGTGAAGCACAAAAATTCTAATCTCTCCTCTCTGGTAAGTGTACAGCATTGAGTTAGAGAGCCATGAAAGGCTATCCCATACAATTCGTACCTTTTGCCCATTGAGCGCTACACATATTAGAGGCAGTGGTGGGATTCAAATAATTTAACAACCGGTTCTCTGCCCTAATGACTGGCTGGGTGGGAGTGGCCATGGTGGGTGTGGCCAGGGGGTGTGACAAGCAGCACTTGGCCTCCTGCCACATGGGTGCTATTCAGCAGGTTCTGACAGGTTCTGGAGAATCGGTAGCGGAAATTTTGAGTAGTTCGGGCTCTACATGCTCTACATGGGGCTACCCTTGAAAAGTGTTCGGAGACTACAGTTGGTCCAGAACACAGCCACTCGAGCTGTCATGGGTGGACCTAGGTACACCCACATTACACCAATTCTCCACGAACTGCACTGGTTCCTTATTGGTCTCCAGTCACAATTCAAGGTGTTGGTTATTACCTTTAAAGCCCTACATGGCTCAGGGCCAGGTTATCTTCGAGACTGCCTTCTGCCGCATAGCTCCCAGCGACTGGTAAGATCCCATAGAGTTGGTCTCCTCCGGGTCCTGTCAGCTAAACAATGCTGGCTGGTGGGCCTGCAGGGGAGGGCCTTCTCTGTGGCTGCCCCAGCTCTCTAGAATCAATTACCTCCTGAGGTCCGGACTATCCCCACCCTATTTTCCTTCCACAAAGCAGTGAAGACCTGGCTTTTCCGGCAGGCCTGGGGCCATTGATCTTGCTCTTGTGATCCAGCAAGATCCGGCCATGAATGGCATGAATGAGTTTTTAATGTACCTAATGTATTTAATTTTTAAATGTTTTTTATAATGATTTTTTAAAATGTATTGTGAGCTGCCCTGAGTCTTCAGAGAGGGGTGGCATATAAATTGAATTAATTAAATTAAATTAAATTAAATTCAGAGAACTGACAAATACCACCTCTGGCTGGCCCCAGAGTTGAGTGAGAATGGAAATTTTGCAGTATCCTTCCCCTGCCATGCCCACCAAGCCTCACCCACAGAACCAGTAGTAACATAATTTGAATTCTACCACTGCTCCCGCACCTCCCTGGAAGCAAAAACAGGCTGCCCAGGGTGGTGGTGGTGGTGCTGCTCCCTCTGTGCCCCATTTTGGGCCTAGTAGGCCTCCCTGCAGCCTCCTGGGAGCAAAAATGGGCCATGGGAGGGGCCGCGTTGCCCACCCCTGCACCCATTTTGGGCTTAGTAGGCCTCCCTACACTTACCTGTGAGTCAAAACAGGGCACGTGGGGAATCCTGGAAAGGGAGGGGTGGGGAGGGGCTGGACCAGCCAGCAATTTAACAATGGTTCACCCAAACTGGTCTGAACCAGCTGAATCCGGTTAGAGGGCTTCTTTTCCCCAATGGAAAACCATTGTTCACTCAGTTGGCTAGAATAGTAGTTTAGAAATAACAAAGTATGTAAATCTAAATATTCTGTTGGTAATGTGAGTGAACTATAATTAAAAATACAGATAGTCCTTGCTTACTGACCACTCGTCCAGTGACCATTTAAAGTTATGACAGTGTTGAAAAAGAAGACTTAGAACTGGTCCTTGAAGTTGCAGCCATCACAGCATCCCTGTGGTTACACAATCATGATTCTAGCCCTTGGCAACTGGCACACATTTATGAAGATTGCAACTTACTGTGATCAAATGATCACCATTTGCAACATACCCAGCTGGTTTCTGACAAACCAAGTCAATGGGAAAGCCGGCAGGAATTGCAGGTTGTGATCAGGTAATGTCATGCTTAACAACCCACAGTGATTCACTTAACAACTGCAGTCAGAACTGATATCGGCCCAGTCATGTGGCATTTCACTTAACAACTCTGCTGCTTAGTGATGGATGAGCTGGTCTGCATTGTCTTAAAACGTTTAGCCATCCCAAGTGTTTGTTTGAGCAGAAATGCTGAGTGTAATTGAATAAATAAGTGACAATATTAGAGCTTTTCTTGGTTTACATCATAATTGCTTCTATTGCTGATTGTAAACTTTTTCAGGTAATTGCAACACAGGCTTCCATATCAGTTGCAAACAGATTTGAAAAGAAAGTTAACTCTACAATAGTGGCCAAAGTTGTGGAAACCTTTTGGGAAAAGTGTATTTTCTAAAACTAGCTAATAACACCACTTTTTTTTTTTTTTTGGAGTAGTACCATAAGATTATATATCAATGGAAAGATAATTTAATCAAGAATATAATGCAATCATTTTTATGAAGGATTTGCTATTAGAATAGCAGTTACAGTATAAAGAAGAAAAGTGAAACACGTAGAAAAAATGAGGTATAGAAAAATTTTCACATCAGTTAATACTTAGTTGGGTAACCTTTAGCATGAATTACGGCCTTACAACGTCTTCCCATGGAATGAACCAAGTCTTTTAGTTCTGCAGCTGTTATCATGTGAAACCAAGATTGAATGATTGCTTCTATTAACTGGGTTTTATTGCTGGGTCGCTTCTGACTAACAAGTTTCTTTAGTCAGCTCCATAGATTTTCAATTGGGTTAAGTTCTGGACTATTCCCATTCCAGCAGTGGAATATGTTTATCTTGAAACTCCAAAGGAAAAAAAAAAGTGGTGTTATTAGCCATCAAACCTCAAAAATACACTTTTCCCAAAAGGTTTCCACAATTTTGGCCACTACTGTATATATCTTCAGTACAAATGCAACCATAGTGATTGTTTTGGGTTTTTTGCAGTTTTGTTTATTCTTTATTTAAGTTGGGTAAAAGATTCAATCTCTTTGAAGCTTATTAATCATAAATATTTCTGGAGTTGATTTTAGCATGTTGCAAGGTCTCCTTTACCAACTGGAAATGTACTGACATTTCTAATACCATGGAGTACAGTCCTTTAGGACAAAAGACAGATAAGAACAATATGAGAACCTGTTATTGCTTTGAGAAACTATCAGGACATAAAAATAGTTTGCAGATGGGAAATGCCTGAATTTTTAATGAATGCAGCTTCGGATGTCTTCGTATTAGTTCTCTGATGCAACATATAATAAAAACTGTATTGTTGTTATATATAGCTAACTAACAACAGGTAACAGAGTTATTTTAGACTGGTTGAAGAACATTTGCTAGATAACCAAGAATATGTTACAAAAAGTCAATATTTTATTTTATCAATGGATGTATTTCAACCATGAAAGTAGCTGGCAAGGATCGTACATGAAGATGTTCAGTTTCAAAGCTGAAAATACCAACCTAGAAGGAAAAACTGTTCTCTGAATTTCCTAACTTTAAAGCAAGGTTTATATGACTGCATATTATGAGGGGTTTGATTTTTTGTACTTTTGTAGGTACTAATGAATCAGACCGTGTCATATCCATTGCACATAGCTACAGAACATTTTTAGAAAGTGCAATAAAATAAATTAGCTGAGTATCCACAGGTTAGCAGAATAGACAGCAAAAATTAAACTATGCCGGAACGCTTACATATGATTGTAAAATCAATTGTTTCTCTGGGAAAAGTAAACACATTATTTAATACTGTCTTATACTAGGAAAGATGCACATACAAACACATATTTATGTGTGATACCACCCCACGGTATTTTTTTTAGGATATGGTTAGAAAGAGAGAAATATAAGTGAAATGAATTGAGACAAGTACTCTGATAAAATTAATGTTGAATTTGTTTATAGTACCAAGAACCTGTACTCCCTTCTTTAATATTATTTCTAGTGAATATTGTATGGATTTTTGAAGCTGCTAAGTACAACACCAACAACTATAAATGGTAAACAAGATAGATTATAATTGACATTTTGAATCAAGTTCCATCAATTAAGTAATTGTCAACACTTAATTTAATTTAATTTATCACATTTCTATGCTGCCCAGCTCCCGAGGTGAGATATTTATTAAGTGAGTTTTGGCCCATTATATGATCTTTCTTGCCACAGTTGTTAAGAGAATCAATGCAGTTGTTAAATTAGTAACAAAATTGTTTAGTGAATCTGGCTTCTCTGTTGACTTTGCTTGACAAAAGGTCAAAAAAGGTGAACACATGACCACGGAATATTGCAACCGTCATAAATATGAACCAGTTGCCAAGGATCTGAATATTGCTCACATGACCATGGGGATACTGCAATTTTGCAAGTATGAAAAATGGCCACAAGTCACTTTTTTCAGTGCCGTTGTAACTTCAAACGGTCACTAAATGAACTGTTGTGAGTTGAGGACTACCTGTATTAATTTAGGAAGAGAGGAAATGACAGTACAAGATCGTACAACTCTTCGTATGGTTGAATGCTCTGAAATGGAACAAATTGAGTCTGACCTAACTCCCAGTGTCATGTATTTGTAGTATTGATTTGGAAGTATTTCATCATCTGCCAGAGTTGGAGGACAGAATTTAATGAATTGTCCAGAAGCGGGTCTGGTTCCACCAAGAATAACACCAGAAGGGCTTCTACAGCTGCAAGTGTTTTGTGGGTTGGAGTAGAAAACTTTGCATGCAGGACACAAATCTGGCACTGTCACACCCCAGAAAGAATGGGCTGAAAAGAATTTGATTGTAGAATCACAAGTGTCTTGAAGGATCGAAGAAGCTGCTTTTTACCCTCTGGAGTAAATGAGCATAACTACTCTTGATTCCTAGCCCAACCACACGTTAACAAGAGTTACTTTTTATTGTTCCGATGAAATTTTTATGCAAGTTGAAAAATGACATGGAGGCTATTCTGGATATGTATCAAATGTGAGGAGAAATCTACCAAGAGACCACAATGGAACTGTTGAAAAGGGCACTGTCCCATTAACAAAAGTACAGCATCAATAAGTGCACAATGAGTAAGGAAAAAAAGGAACCAGGACTGCAAATTTGTTATTAGGCTGTATGTATCTACGAAGTCATGTAATAGAATCCTAGGTGCATTGGTAAGAAGTGAATCTGAAAAGTAAATGAGGTGGAATTCTGTCCCATGGTAAGATGGGCTCAGCATCCCTAAGTAACCTGTTAGAATCTCTGGAGGAAACACCAATTATAAATCCAATAGAATTTTTGGTTCAAATAAAAATAGCCCTTGGGCCGCTCATTTTTAGGGGACCAATGATGAATTTTGAATTTTGCAAAAATATACGAGATTGTGCCAACCAACCGCCAGGGAGGTGGCAGCTAATTGCAATGTGCAATTTGCTGACAGATAAACTTGTCACTCTTGCTTGCTCCACCAGCATGCTCTCTACTAAGCCTGTGCAAAATGGTGCTTCTGGTCTCCACAGTGTTGCCTCAAGTCAGATGCAAGGAGTGATTCAATTCAAGGCCAGGCCTCGTCGAGAGAGAGAGAGAGAGAGAGAGAGAGAGAGAGAGAGAGAGAGAGAGAGAGAGAGAGAGAGAGAGAGAGAGAGAGAGAGAGCAGGCTGACTACCTCAATGTCCCCTACCAGAATGCCAAGGTGGGCTACCTTATTCTGAGGGCTCATTTTTCCCAAAGAGCTGGTGGAAGCACTTTCTGCACAGGTATGGGACTGTTGAAAGGAATAGAATAGAATAGAATAGAATAGAATAGAATAGAATAGAATAGAATAGAATAGAATAGAATAGAATAGAATAGAATAGAATAGTTGGAAGGGACCTTGGAGGTCTTCTAGTCCAACCTCCTCCTCAGGCAGGAAACCCTATAGCATTTCAGACAAATGGCTGTCCAATTTCTTCTTAAAAACTTCCAGTGTTGGAGCATTCACAACTTCTAGAGGCAAGTTGTTTCACTGATTAATTGTTCTAACTGTCAGGAAATTTCTTCTTAGTTCTAGCTTGCTTCTCTCCTTGATTAGTTTCCACCCATTGCTTCTTGTCCTGCCTTCAGGTGCTTTGGAGAATAGCTTGACTCCCTCTTCTTTGTGGCAGCCCCTGAGATATTGGAACACTACTATCTTGTCACCCTAGTCCTTCTTTTCATCAGACTAGACATCCCAATTCCAGCAATTGTTCTTTATATGTTTTAGCCTCCAGTCCCCTAATCATCTTTGTTGCTCTTCTCTGCATTCTTTCTAGGATTCCTCAGGGCTGCTTCAATACAGCTGGAACCTTTTGAGAAGTATTCAGAATGGCTCCTTTTTATATACTGTCTCCAAAGATCCATTTATGGAAGCTTCTGTTGAAGCAAGCGCTTGAAGCTTCCTCTTTATCACTCCAGCTTCTCCCTGTAAAATTGGGCATGGCTCACTTTAACACCTGCTTTGCTTAGCAACCAAAATTCTGATCTCAGTTGTGGTCGTAACTCAAGGGCTACTTGTAAAAGGTAAAGAAGATGTAAACTTTGGAATGTAGCGGCAAGCTTGCCAGAGTAGTTTTTCTTCTGACTTCCTCACCTTATAATCATATATGGTTAGTGGAGATGATGGTGCCTGAGCCAGTTCAAGATTCATTTCAAGGACCGATGTAGTTTAGAGCTATTCAGGGTGAAGTGGATCTCTTCTGAAGAGGCACCCCCCACCCTTTGAATCGCTTTAAAGCTCATCCAGATCCTTTTTAAATGGCATACGATTTTTATGGGTGAATCTGGCAATCCTTCTATGGGTTTGCTAGAATCAAGGCATTTCATAAACCTGCAACCTGGTTGCCTTGTTATACTGATCTCTGAATAAGACAATTTACAATAACACACACTGCTATGCTGCTGAGTACAGAACATGTCTTGTTGGGATTTCATAGAATAGAATAGAATAGAATAGAATAGAATAGAATAGAATAGAATAGAATAGAATAGAATAGAATAGAATAGAATAGAATAGAATTTTTTATTGGCCAAGTGTGATTGGACACACAAGGAATTTGTCTTGGTGCATACGCTCTCAGTGTACATAAAAGAAAAGATACGTTCATCAAGAATCATAAGGTACAACACTTAATGATAGTCATAGGGTACAAATAAGCAATCAGGAAACAATATCAATATATATCGTAAGGATACAAGCAACAAAATTACAGTCATACAGTCATAAGTGGAAGTAGATGGTAGGAACGATGAGAAGATTAATAATAGTGCAGACTTAGTGAATAGTTAGACAGTGTTGAGGGAATTATTTGTTTAGCAGAGTGATGGCATTCGGGAAAAAACTGTTCTTGTGTCTAGTTGTTCTGGTGTGTGGTGCTCTATAGCGTTGTTTTGAGGGTAGGAGTCGAAACAGTTTATGTCCAGGATGTGAGGGGTCTGTAAATATTTTCACAGCCCTCTTTTTGACTCGTGTAGTATACAGGTCCTCAATGGAAGGCAGGTTGGTAGCAATTGTTTTTTCTGCAGTTCTAATTATCCTCTGAAGTCTGTGTCTGTTTTGTTGGATTGCAGAACCAAACCAGACAGTTATAGAGGTGCAGATAACACACTCAGTAATTCCTCTGTAGAACTATATCAGCAGCTCCTTGGGCAGTTTGAGCTTTCTGAGTTGGCACAGAAAGAACATTCTTTGTTGTGCTTTTTTGATGATGTTTTTGATGTTATCTGTCCATTTTAGATCTTGCGATATAGTAGAACCTAGAAATTTGAAGTTCTCTACTGTTTATACTTGGTTGTCTAGTATTGTGAGAGGTGGAAGTATGGAAGGGTTTCTCTTAAAGTCTTCCACCATTTCTACGGTTTTGAGTATGTTCAGTTCTAGATTGTTCCGGTCACATCACGAGGTATTCATATTGTGGAGAGGACAAATATTCTCTTGCTATGATTCTGTAGTGTTCAAAATCTTTCTGAGACAATGGAGTGGTTTCAGGCTAGACTTTGAGCTTCTCCTGGAGGTATAAAGACTTTCTTCATGATCCCTCATTCTTCATGAGACCAATTTGTTTGGTCTCCATGGCAAACACTGGGCTTCCCTCTATTTCCGGTGATGCCACACATATTCTGAAACATTCATTTAATGTAGGCCTTACAAGAAATGTTAATAATCTAGATGGTGAGGGCATTTTAGTCCACTAAAGGGGTAACAGCATCATTGATTGATCAATGATGTCAGCAGAATAATTTGGGGTTCCAACTGGAGCCGGGACTTGCACAAGAATAAATAAGACATGAGATTCAGACAGCTGTGAGGAAAGAAGAAATATTTATTCCTAAAAGCAAAACAGTTTGCCTTTAGGGGAAGTTGCAGAGAAATGGGGTAAAGCGATACAATTAAATAGGGAAGCTTGTCCTGGGTGTGGAAGTATCTACATGCTGATTCTAGGCTGATGCTTGAGGGGTGTGTGTGTGTGTGTAGGTATACCTATGATGTTTATTCTTGTGAACATGCAGTTCTGCTGGGAGACCTAATTTAATTAACTATATTGTGTTTGCAGACCTTATCCTTTGATATGTAGATTAGGTCTGGGTAATTTATTTGGGGGTTTAAGGCAGTAAAAGATTTTTTTTCCTCATTTGATATTTTTACTTGATTAATTTAGTTGATTGTCAATTATCTAGTGGAGACACTGATTCTCAGACCCATTGTGGATTCTGTTAATGTTTTAAGGGAAGATGGAAACAGTATAAAGAAAAAAATATTTTTTGATATAAAACTTCTCACAGTGACCTCCGCAGAACTGAAGAACCCCTAACCCTGAAATATCCTATAGTAACAACTGAGCTTGCTATGGAGAACGATATCAAAATCATTCCACTGAATAGGGGGGAAAAAAAGCTTAGAGGCAAAACAAAACTCCTGAAAAACTTTGGAAATATTGGCCGACATGGCCCAAAGGCTTGCACTACAGTTCATGTCTCGTGGCCTTGGCCATGATAAAAGAGTCTTAGATCTTTTTCACAGCATTATTCCAAAGGCTACAACTTTCCATTTGGACGCTCGAAAGAAAGCTTGGCCCGTCCAAATCAGATAGCATGAGAATGGTGGATGCTATTTGCATTTGCCAAAGCCCGCAAGGGTGAGGTGGGGAAAGCCAGGATCATTTTCCTTTTCTTCCTGCGATTCCCCAGCCTCTTCCTTGTGAAGGAATTAAATGAAAAAGAGCAAAGAAGCCACTTCAAAGCAAACGAGGCCCTTAATTTAGCATGGAGTGACGATGGTGAGCTGTTAAGGTATTATCAGATTACAATGAAGGCCCTCTTGCTCTCTGGAGGCCCTAGATTCTTTCCCGGCACTGCAGTTAGAGCTGGAAGTCATAACCACAGATTATAGCAAAGAGCTTCCAAATTTCCACATCCCAGCCAAAGACTCTGCTCCTTACTAGCCTTCTGTTTTCATGATAAATAGCATAATGGGCCCACTAGCCAAAGGGAGAGATTTCTGACGAAATGTTTCAGTTACAGATTAGCTCTACACTGGAGTATATAACCGAAAGGAGGCCAAAATGGAGCCCAGGGCCTATAGGCAATCAGCCAACATTATTTTTTTAAGGGGGCGGGGGCACAGCATTTCAAAATGGGTGTGGCCAAACTGTTTAGACTTTTTGGGATGGAGGGGATAAATTTAAGTTAAACAAAAAAAAAAAGTGTGTTCAGATTTAGAAAGGGCGTAAGGCATCCATAGAAGACCAGGACCTGGTCTAAAAAACTGGGGAAAAAAAAGTTTTAGTCCTGCCTCAAACATAAGAGATTTGGGTGGCATCACTATCTCTGAGCCCTAGGAAAAAGGCAATGGCAAACTATTTTTGAGAATGCTGCCAAGAAAATTGCATGGACTTCAGCCCCCAAAAGTCAAGACTGATTTGAAAGTACACACACAATAAAGATACCCATAACTCTGCACCTTTCCTCGAAAAAGAGCTATATGTATCAGGCCTTAAGTTCCTGAATGAAAAGTGGGACAAATCTAATAAACAAGTATTTGATCTTGCATTATTGCAGGGATGGTGGTAGCTCTCAAGGATTGGTAGACATTTTGGTCTCTCCAGAACATTTTAAATAGGCAGAGATGAATGGTACTCCCAGTGCTGTTCCCAGCCCCACACATCATGTATATGTACAGGATGTATATGTCGAGAAGGGAAGGGAAGGAAAAAAATACGTTATTCTCATTCTTCTAACTGGGGTTCCTAATCCAGATAATTGTTTTCCTTCTGCTAAAGCTTTGGGGTATCACTTGCCAAGAAGCAGGGGTGAAATGTAAGATTTGTTACTACCGGTTCTGTGGGCGTGGATTGGTGGTGGTGGGGTAATGTGACTAGGTGGGAGTGGCCAACTATTAGCATTTTTTCTGCAAATGCAAAAAAAAAAAAAAAAAACGCTTTGAAAAGCCCCTGCCGATCAGGCAACTCAGCTGGGATCGTCAGAGAAACTTTTAAAGCAGTTTTTCCTGCAAACTCTTCCAGGGAAGAGGTTGCAGAAAAAAATGCTTTGAAAAGCCTCTGAGATCCCAGCTGAGTCACACAATCATCAGAGGCTTTTTTTTTTTTACTTTTAAAAGTATTTTTTCGGTTATAGAAAAAATGCTTTTAAAAGTAAAAAAAAAAAAGCCTCTGATGATCGTGCGACTCAGCTGGGCATGTAGGGGGGAGGGATTTTTGCTACCAGTTCTCTGAACCACCCGCAGCCATCGCCATTGGGCGATCAGGTCTGAAATGGGAGCATTTCATCCCTGCCAAGAAGGCCCCAATATCGGATTTTTCCCACCAAGGTCACTCACTCTCTGTCCCCTGAAGGACAAAACAGTAACTCCACTGACTCTTCCCAAGAACCAAAAACCTGCACTTTAATTCAATGATGTTGAATTAAATCATTGAACAGAACAGAATGTCAGGTGCTAGGAACCAGAAGAATACTATGAATAGGCCAAAGTAGTTTTTCTTTACTGTTGATCATTTATTTTAAAAGAATGACTGCATTCCCTTGGGAAACAGTAGATAAGGGCTTCACTGTAAGGAGTCCTTGGGCTTGGTTCTTTTCTTGAAGACGTTTCATTACCCAAACTAAGTAATATCATCAGTACTAGCAAGGAATGGGGGTTGCTCTCAGTTTATATTCCTGTCAGTGTTGGTGGGGGTGACTTTAGAGGTTCTTTGGTTGGGCTCTTTGTTGTTGGACAGATCCTTGATTGGGGCATTGTTTACTTCTTGATTATTGGTCTGATGTTAATATTGGACTTAATCTCTGCTCATTTGAGTGTTGATTGCTGGTGGGGAGGTGTTTTGGTCTTTTTGTTCCTTTTTTGGCTGGTTGATTGTCTCTTCTAATCTGCCCATGGTTTTTCCTCCTACAGAGTGACTCCATGCTAGAATGCCTCTTTACTCTCCTTTAGCCAGCAATTCTACCACACAAAGAGTTATATATGAGCTCAGATCTCTCTATGAAGATTAGATGGGGCTCCAAGTGCTTAACAGTAACTGTTTTGAGCTCCTCATTTATGGGCCCTCTTCAAGCATGTTATGCATCTGCAAAGACATCACACTGGGGAGAAAAGCAGCCCACTGCCTCTGCTTTCATGGTTCCCCCCCACTTCCTTGCCCATCTTTGGCTGCTGCTGAAAGTCACTGCATCTCTGGCAAAGCAATGTTATGAATTGGATCAGGTTTCATTCCTTTGTTGAAACAGGAAATATTTTACTGGCTATAATATATGGAATCCCAGAAGCTGCTGGAGTATTTGGATGAAAAATATAATGTGATTTGATATGCTTTACTTATGGCAAAACGTGCATTTGTAAAAAAGGAGAAATTATTCCCTTCCCCTGAGGTTACTCTTTTTCAACTCAAGAAGTAAAATTTCTCTTCTATCTGAAAGAGACCATGGGGGGATGGGGACGGACACAGGGATCAGACAGATTTGCATCAGTCATACATTTTCAGCTGGATGTGATTTTATGTGATTGTTAAAAATATAAATATTATATTAGAATCCCATCTCTTATTTTAAACTGCTACTGCGGAGCTTCCTTCCCTTGCCATTACCAAATTGTGGAATTTAGAGGTACAATGTGGAAAATCACTAAACATTCATTCCCAATTTACCTGTTGTTTCGATGGCACAAAAAATGTTTATACAGATTAACATTCTGTGCTTGGATTTTACCCTCAATGTTTGAATTTCATCTGTATCATATTTTTTTTCATAATTTCCCAGATTAATTTCTTCTATTCTAGCATCATGATTGCGCTCCATCATTGGCTGGCTGGCTGGTTGGCTGGCTGGTTTTTCATTTCTGGAGGTTTTCAAGAAAAGATTGGACTCTATTTATCCGGGATCATGTAAGAACCTTGACTAGGAGTTGGACTAGAAGACCTCCATAGTTCCTTCCAACTTTATGGTTCTATGATTCTAATTACTTTGGGCAAAGGAGAGGGAAAGTAGTAAGAATACCTTGAATGTAGTAAGAAAGTAGTAAGAATACCTTGAGTGATCTTTTTGACACATGCCCTGGTTTTATGTGAGGGCTTTATAAAGGGGATTTTTGAACAGGTTCATTTTTTTCTTTGATATTTTGTAGTTCATTTGTGGTGGCTACCACCTTTTAAGTGGATAAATTGCAGAATTAAATGCCTAACTTGAACCTGAACTTAAACAGCCCATTTTCCCTTTTAGGCTGGGAATAGAAAACATTGTAAAAGCTTCTCTACAAGGACCTCTATGAATTTTTGAGAAAAAGGATGAAAGAAAGACTCATAGCTGCCTTTGCACTTTGCTCTTTTTCCATAAACACATATTTTCAAAACTGAAGACAGAATGATCCCATTCAAATTTGTACACAATCCTGTGGTCCTGGAAAAATATGTGCTAAGCTGGTCCTCAGGTTTTTTTTGTGCGTGTGGATACAGAGAGGTCAAGAGTCCTGTATCACCGAAGACCTCATAGAAAGAGATCTTGGTTAATGGAGAAAAATAAAATGGAAAAGGGGTGAAGCCCAAATGCAATTCAGCTCATCAGAAGAATGTCAGCTTTTTATCTCATATTTATGCCTGTGTAGTTACTGGAGCTAAATCAACACACTGGATGGGAAATTCTGGGAGCTGAAGCCCACATACCTTCAACATGCCAAGTTTGAAAAACAAGAGTGCCTCAAACAGGTTGGGACAGTCAATAGCAGGATAATATTTCACTGACGAGGGGAATGGCATTATAGTCACCAGAGCTAATAAAGAAAGACAGTCAATACCTCCATCAAGGTTGTATTTGATGGAGGTGTAATTTTCAGATATGATGCTGTTAAATGCAACAAGGGAATATGAACATTAACTTCAAGTATATTTGATTTCCTTATTGAATGCAGTTAAATTTCTTGAATGCCATACACTTTTGGGGTGGTGGTGGTGGAAAGTATGTTTTAATTAACAAATGAGTAGAAGGGAGCCAAAATGTATAATTAGACCCGAATCTTTGTTTTCCCCTTTTGTGTCCTTTGTGCTCAAGGCAAAAACATTTTGTGCACTTGGAAAAATACAAATAGCACTTTGTGTATGTATTTCAAAACAGGTTTAGTTTTCATTCAGAAATAATGGAGAGCCTTCAGGCGAGAAGTTCATTAATTAGTTGCAAGGATTCCCCCCCCCCCCGCTCCAAATCCATCTGCAGGATTAAAATAACTCTAAATGTTAAAGATACACATGTTCAAGAAAATATAACAAGGGCAAATTTCAGGAAATTGCAGACTGATGAAATTGAAGAAATCCTTGTAGGATCTATTCAGTATTGTTGTTACTTTCTGTCATTATTGCTAGAATGATAATAGTAACTGTACTAGAACCCTCACAATAATAATAATAATACCTAATATATACATAATATGCATAATAATAATTATTATTAGTATAGTGTCACCGTCTGAACTTTCTGAAGAAAAAAGAGCACAAGTGGCTTTTAATCTTCATCCTACTTTATTTTGAGACAACTCCAAATAGGAGGAAAGAATAAACCTAGAAAGAAGATGAAATTTTCCACATTACTGATGGTTATGCTTGGTTGTTGGACAACAGTTCACTAGGACCCTCTGTCAGTAACTTCTTCTTTGAGTTCCAAACCCATGCTCAGTAATAGCATCTCATCATCTTGGCCTCACTTTCTATTGCCTTTGAAATTCCCAAACACAATTGTATCTGCATTAGGTGTCCAAAATACTTCATTGTTAGACCTTCCAGTGAGCTGTCAAGAATTACTTCATCTAGTTTTGAATGGATTATTCTTGCTCTTTAAGGTATTCCCCCCTTGCCTTTATGGGCCTATAAACTAGGAAGATCCCTTCTGAGATTTTGCCACATCCATATTTTTTCGGTGGGCTAAACTGCCTTTATCCAACTGTTGCTCTGTCTATGGCTCTTGCTGTTTCTCCCAAGGTCATTTCTATGATGAAACTACATATTAATGGAACTGCATTGTTGCTGCCAAAGAACAGTATTTTGTTGTTAGAAATTCTGTTTATATATAGCACCACAGACCAAACAAAGAGTACAGTCACCATGTGCTTTACTGCTTAACTCTTTACTGTAACAGGAAACTCTACTTAGAACAAAAGAACATAGAGTATATACCATAGATCCAAACTTGTAAACACTTGCCATCAACTGGCTGAATACTACTGTACTTGTTGCATAGAAATACATTCCAACAATGAATTCCAACATTTATTTTATTTCTTGACTGGATTTATATTGTGCTCGAGGAGCAGAAGGCAACCTTTCTAGTATTCTCATCACCACTTGATAGTGATGGTCCACACAAAAACAACTTCATGAAATACATTAAACTCAGGGCTGTCTTAATGCATGGGCCTGATGGGCACTTGCCCGTGGGCCCCATACTAATCTGTGTACGTTAACCCTTCAATGTACCTTATATCATATAAATACAGCAACATATTTATTACATTTTACTGCATTTTTTATTAATACTAATATGCAAATATATGTTTAATTTTATCGACCATTTACATTTTTATTCCTATGAGTAGTTGTCGTAGGAGCTCCAGGGCACTGCTTTGCCTGGGGCTCATAATGCTGTTAAGACGGCCCTGATTGAACCTGGTTCTAGTTCAGCATTTAAACGATTTTATTACATGGATTGCTTGTTCTCTTCCT
The DNA here is from genome assembly GCA_030761175.1 of Masticophis lateralis. Lineage (NCBI taxonomy): Eukaryota > Metazoa > Chordata > Lepidosauria > Squamata > Colubridae > Masticophis > Masticophis lateralis. Next base: position 130,517,073 of record JAUDYJ010000002.1, on the reverse strand, counting down.
GTTCTTTGCAATTGTTTGAGCTCCTTACTTATTCATATAAAATCTCACTGATCTGGACTAACATAGCAGGATATCAGTTGATGCAAAGGAAGACACAGATACATATATGATGCATTACTTATAGTACAAGTAGTTCTTGATTAATGACCACAGTTGAGCTCAAATTTCCATTGCTAAGCAAGACCGTTGTTATGTGAATTTTATGACCTTTCTTGCCACCATTGTTAAGTGAATCACTACAACACGAAGTTAGTAACATAGTTCTGAAATGAATCTTGCTTCCTCATTGATTTTGCTTGTCAGAAAGTTGCAAAATGTGATCACGTGTCCCAGGGACACTGCAACCTTCATAAATATGAACCAGTTGCATTACCCAATATTCTGGGTAATGCAGCATATTTTGAAAAGGAGGTTGAAATTTACTCCACAATTGTTTTTATTGGGTGTAACGAATGATTGTACAGTATTAGAGACTAAATTGATTTTAAACTTAATATCAGCAGCTAGGCTGTTGGTAGCACAATACTGGAAGAAAGACTCTTTGCCTACTATAGAAGAATGGACACTGAAAGTAACGAATTTAGCTGAAATGGCGAAGATCTCAGCATACTTGAAAGATCATACGCAGGAAAAATATATTTTGGAGTGGAGAAAATGGATTGACTATATTCAAAAGAAGTACCAGATGTGAAGATATCAAATTGTGTATGAATGAATGTAAAGATATATTGTATTATCTATAATGGATTTAAGATTTCGGGGGAGGGGGGGTTAACTTAAAGATGGTTAGGTTAATTTAGCTTATGAGTGTTTTTTTTTTAATACCCTGTTTTTTGCTCTGGGAAGTCGCGGGGGGAGGAAGGAGGGGGGGAAGGGTGGTAGGGGTGGGGGGAGGAGGGAAGGGTGATGGGGGGATTTCAGGGGAGGAGAAAATGTTGTTTTCTTTTTGTAAAACTTTTTAATAAAAAAAATAAATAAATATGAACCAGTTGCCATGGAGAAGCCTGTGTATGAATTATGATCGCATGACTGTGGCATGCTGTAATGCTCGTGTGAAAAATAGTCATGTCACTTTTTTCAGTGCTGTTGTTATTTTGAATGGTCACTAAACAAATGGTTACCTGTATTGAGTTCCTTTTAATACAGATGCAAAATCCATATTATTAATTTCTCCCTGTAGAAAATTGAATAGACATTATGGACAAAAAATAATAAGGTAAAAACCATAGGGAAAAGCTAGAAATAGAACTTACAGGAATCCCAACCAGAAAGACCAAACTAGGGGAAATCACCATGCCAATTCATAGCTGATGTATGTTAACTTCACTGACTTATTTTAGGTTCCTCAAGGAATCTGATGAATTTTGAATATAAATTTAAGTAATGCAAAAATGAGGCACTAGAGGGAAGAGGGACCTTACTAAAATGAACAAAAATAAAGCTGGAGACAAAGGCTTTTGTTTAACATGTTCCTCGGGGAAACACGGGAATGAAGTGATGAGAGATATAAAGCAGAAATTTTCCTAGTTTCTGAGTGTCTCTTGAATTCTCAGGTACTCCAAGAATGATAATGTTCAGGAAAACACATGGCAAGATTATGGGCTGCCTCCATCGATTTGCATCTGGAAAAGGGAGATATCTGTGAGAAGCGCAGAATGACATCTCACCGTTTGCTTCTATTCATTCAGAATTGAAATTCTAAACTCGCCTTTCAAGAAAGCAAAATAAATTATTGCTATAGCAGGAATGTTGAGTTCCTGTTGTAAATTATTAGCCTTATTCTGACTGATTGCATTGTCTTAGGGTCCACATTATTTTTCTGATACGGGTAGCCCTCAGTCTACGACCACAATTGAGCCCAAAATTTCTGTTTCTAAGTGAAATATTTGTTAAGTGAATTTTACCTCATATTTACAACCTTTCTCGCCATAGTTGTTAAATGAATCACTGCAGTTGTTAAGTTAATAACATGGATGTTAAGTGAATCTGGCTTCCCCATTGACTTTGCTTGTCAGAAAGATGATTGCATGATACAGGGACAATGCAACTATCATAAATATGAATCAGTTCTCAAGCATCTGAATTTTGATCATGTGACAGTCATAAGTCACTTTTTTCAGGGTCCTTGTAACTTTGAATAGTCATTAAATGAACAGTTGCAAGTTGAGGACAATCTTTTAATGAGAATGTGAATTTGATGGCTCTTTAATTTTGTGGCTGCTCCTTTTGGAAATAACAGCTTTTTAAATAGGACCATGATGTATGGAAATTTATGACTTGGAATGTAAAAGGAATAAATGATAAAGAACAGGAATGAATGAATGAAAGAAAGAAATCTGAATGAAAGTATTCTGATCAATTCTAAGGAATTGATTGAATAAATGAATGTACAGGTTTAATTATAAATGAAAGGACTAAATGTATGTTAGAAAATATGAACTGATCCATCTCAGTTGTTATGGGTGTACATGAAAGTAAGAATCCATAGGTAGGTTAAATATTAGGATTTAATGAATTGTGATAATAATGGCAATGGAAAAATCAGATACTAGTTTTGGAAGGCAAAAATCAATACTTTTAATGAAAAATTATTTTGCTTGCTGATATAAATGATATAAAAATTCAGAAAAAATGATTTGAGATGTTTGGCTCAATGAAATAATGTCCAATTGTTTTTTTTTTAATTGAAAAAGTTTTACATTACATTTTATTATTATGAAACCCCCTTCCCCCTCCCCCTCCCGACCCCCTACCAAACCCCCCCTACCCCCCTACCCTTCCCTCCCCCCCTTGACTTCCGCTATTTAACAAACATCAACCTTAACATATTTAACAATTTTTAAGGGTGAGATCCCTCTAAGAAAAGAAAAAAAAAACTCTATAACCTTATTTTAAAACATTTTTAACCTTAAATAAAAAAACACTTACCCCTAAACAATCTATTTAAAAAATCTAGTAACATGTTTTGAGCATCATACGGATACTAAAAATATATAACATTAACTATAATTCCCAACATTGAGCTTGTAAATTCCATTACGTAAAATATCATTAAAAATCAAATTCAATAAATTCCATTCTTTGAATATCAGAAAAAAAAAAAACATTTCTCTTTAACATTTAGTCTAAATATCAAACTTATAAATACAATTACATGAAATATAATACTCCATTTCTCCTTAAAATAGAAATTTATCAAATTCAATAACTTTCTTTTAAATTACTTAAATATATAAAATTTAAATTCAGCTGAGCACTAATTGAAACTTCTTACTTTGATATTTATTCTTCATATATTCTACCCATTTCCTCCACTCCTTAACAAAAACTTCATGGGTCCTATCCTTCAAGTATGCAGAAATTTTGGCCATCTCTACCAAATTAGACATCTTCAATATCCATTCCTCTATAGTAGGCACATTATCTTTCTTCCAGTATTGACCTATCAATAATCTAGCTGCAGTAATCATGTGCAAAATTAATCTAGTATCAGTTGCTGAACAACCCTTAACTATTCCCAACAAAAAAAACTGAGGAGAAAACTCCAACTTCTTCTTCAAGATGTTCTGCATTACCCACCAAAGTTTAATCCAAAATGATTTCAATTTTCTGCATGTCCACCAAATATGGAAATATGTTGCATCCAAACAGTCACACCTCCAACATTTAGGTTGAACATTTGGATACATACATGATAGCTTTTTGGGATCTAAATGCCATCTATAAAACATCTTATAAAAATTTTCCCTCAAGTTCTGTGCTTGTGTAAATTTAACATTCTGGACCCAAATCTTTTCCCATGTTTCCAACATTACTGGTTCTGCAAAATTCTGTGCCCATTTTATCATGCAATCTTTAACTAATTCACCCTCTGAATCTCTTTCTAACAATAAATTATACACTCGTTTAATATGCATCGGCCCTTTACATTTTATCTGAGTCACCAAATCTTCTTCATGTAGCATCAATCCAATTTTCTGATCTTCTCTCCATCTTGCTTGAAGTTGAAAATACTGCAACCAGGTTAGATTGACTCCTTCTTCCAACAGGGTGTTCAAGGATTTCAAATACCATCTGCCCCCATCATTAAAAAGTATCTCTTTATACAACAACCCCCCGAGTGACTTTATATTTGGCATAATATGCCCAAGATCCAACCACAAAGGTATTTTGTAATCCAATTGAAGCTGGTGCTTCTTCCAAACTCTCAACCAGGCGTGTCTTAAGATATGCCTATTAAATACACTGTCTCTCTTGTCTTCATAAAGTAAGTATGCATGCCATCCAAATTGCAAATCATGGCCTTCTATATTCAAAATTTCTCTTTTAGTTGTTCCAATCCAATCTCCAACTTGTGTCAACACTGCAGCTTCATAATATAAACGTAGATTTGGAACTTTAAGGCCACCTCTTTCTCGAGCATCTTGCATAATCTTAAGTTTAACTCTTGGTTTTTTCCCGTTCCAAATAAATTTATTTAAGCCTGCTTGCCATTCCATCAGAAACTTATCATTTTTAAGCACCGGAATCATTTGAAACAAAAACAGAAATCTAGGTAGAACGTTCATCTTAACCGCTGCTATTCTACCAAGCAAAGATAGTTGCAGCTTCTTCCATATGTCAAAATCCTTTTGAATCTTATGCCAAAGTTCCTCATAATTATTTTGAAAAAGTTTTATATTAGATGCTGCAACTTGTACCCCTAGATATTTCACCTTTGTAGCTATTTCAAAGCCTGCCACCCTTTCAAGTTCATTCCTTTGTGGTTCCAACATATTTTTAACTATCATCTTAGTCTTTTTCTGGTTCAGGCTAAAACCTGAAACCAGACCATATTCCTCTATAATGGTTTTCATCTGGATGATTGATTCCAAAGGTCGTGTTAGGGTAACAATCAGATCATCTGCGAATGCCTTTGTTCTGTAATCTCTTTGCCTTATAACTATTCCCTTCAGTTTGTCCGAGTCCCGTAGAGCATTCAACAGCACTTCCAAAGTCAATATAAACAATAATGGCGATAATGGACAGCCTTGTCTTGTTCCTTTTTGTATGTTGAAGTTGGTAGTCAAGCTGCCATTAATAATAATTTGTGCTGTCTGTAATAATGTCCAATTGTTTTGAATATGTAGGAATTAAATTCTTTCCTTTTCCACGTGCACATATGAACAGATTTATTATCTACTTATAAGTATATGTGGAAAAAGAAGGAATCTTGAGAAAGGATAGGAGTGGAGAAAGGGAAACAAGACAGGGAAAAAAAAGAAGAACGAAGGACAAAGAATGACTGCAGAAAGAGAAATTATAAATCTTGTCTAAAAGAAAGTAGATTAATCTCCCAACAGAATAAATGGAATGTGGATGTAAGGAAAGAGGATGTGGAAACTGCTTGGAACAGAATGAAAAGAATAATACTGCAGAATATACAGAAGTAAGTTTGAGCAAAAGGATGCTTGGTAGAATGATCAAGTGAAGAAGGCTGAGGATGAGAAGAAGGGATGCAAAAAGTGAAGCTGAGAGAAATTATGTGAAGTTTATTGAAATGAAAAGAGGGGGAAATAAAATTTGAAGTGATGGTTAGGATAAACGAGGCAGAAAAAAGCAGAACAATTTTGATGAAAATAAATGTTTTGCAAATGAAGAGACGAAGCACAGGGAATGGAATTAAAAAGGAAAGATATGAAATTATTCGTAGGTGAATGCTCCTTTCAAGACCTTCTCTGCTGCTGCCTTGTGTTCCTGACACAAGGCAGCAGCTCCCTCTTTCCCTTCCTCCCTCCTCTCTCATCTACACACGCACACACACACACACACACACACACACACACACACACACACCATTTCATATGCACATAAGAGGGCAATAGTAAATTATTCCTTTATTTTACCAACACAATTATATGGACCAACAAGGTGAAGTGATCAATTACATAGTACAGTACTTGGCAGAATTGAAATTAAGACCTTGGAAACAATATTGCAATGTTGTGATGTATCTATACCTTAGAAAAATTAGAATTGCTCCAGTGATGCTCTCTGGATGTAAATTTTGAAGAAGTGGCATGAAGAAGCAGAATAATGATGTTTTTGAACTTGGTGTTGGATAAGTCTTCTGACAATACTATGGATAGCTCAGAAAACAAAGAAATGGACCATAGAAAATACCAATCTGCATTGTGCCTAGCATTTATAGATATCCCTGACATTGTATGCCATTAGATAAACAAACAAAAACAAACAAACAAACAAACAGGATTCTGACACTGGATACATCATGCAAATATTCAGGTTGCTGGGGAAAGTGAAAAAGAAGAGGATGACCAGCACCAAAATGGATGGACTCAATTGCAGTGGAAATGTGTGCGCTACTGGAAGACCAAATGACCAGATTATGGACAAATCATCCTGAAGCCTTTCCTATCAATGTGGCTGCTAAATGTCAACACCACAATGATGATATAATGTTGATAATTAACCAATTAAGTGAGAATTATAACCAATGCTGAAGATTTCTTTGATGATAACCTGTTGTAGCAATCGTTTTAATTCTATTGAAGAATAGAATTTAAAATGATTGCCACACAAGTTATCATTAAAAAAAAAAGATATTGTAAGAATGCTGAGAAATGCTAAGACTGCAGGTGTAACAGATGTAACTGGGCCAATGTTAAAATGGGATTGTGATTTGCCTTTGAGAGATTTGTTTAATCTGTATGCGAAGAGTGCATCTGTGTCTGAAAATTCTAAAAACGCTGCTGTTGGGAAAGTAAAATTTAGTACCTCAAAATACGTTTGCAGAATTGTGGTAAAAATACTGCAAGAGGTGGCAGTGAGCAAAATTTGGAAAGTGAAATAGATGTTTATAGTAGGCAAATGATATGCAGACCAGATTTTTGCTTTTTAACAAGTGAATAAGACATGTATTAAAGTTAAAAGAAAGTTCATTGTATTCTTTTTTGTCTACAAAATATGTATCCTGAAATGAATACATTTGAATTTTGAGATGTCTTATGTGAATATGAAGTTGAAATTGGTTGCTGAATATGAGAACAGTAACAGGTAAAACATGCAGGAGAATAAATTGAATAATTACCAAATCCTTCAACAATGATTCCACAATAAACTGAGAATAAGACAAGGAAGTGTGATTTCCTTATGATTGTTTCATATATTTACAGATAAGTGGGTCAGGAATGATTACGGTGGCATTACGCGTCCATTTGTTTGAGCATGTATTTTGTGCGCAGATGACACCAAGTTGTTGGTTGAGAACCCACAGGTTTTGTGATGAATATTATATTATATTATATACATTGGTTGATGCAACAAAGAGTATGATTCTGAAACATTAATATATGAAACTCCAAGGAACCCCAAGAAACCCCAAGGTCGTACTTTTTCAAGGAGAATGGAATGAATGATTGCTTATTGCACCTACATGGCAAAACATAAAACCGAAGATTACCGAAAACCGATATATATGATCACAAGGGAGAGCAAGTCCAAAAATGTCATGATAGAATAGAGCTAATGGGATCCTGAAAAAGAAGGAGGTGAGAATTTTGAAGTTCAAAAAACAATATATGAAACCATGTGTCTATGGAGATTCTCAGTCATCCAGATCACGGTTGTCCCAGTTTTGAATGGAAGAAACTTCTTCGATGAGAAGCAAAATGTCTTCAAGGAAAAACAAAGTACAGTTGACTTTTGAAAAAGCACCTTTGAAATAGGAAGCCATGCTTGGCTATGCTAAGAAGCATGATTTTCAAGGTTAGAAAAGAGAGGCATAGTGAACATGTTGGAGAAAACTATTTTTAGCCAACTTTCCTTTTCCTTTATTGTTTCCTTCTTTTCTTTTTTCTTTTTTTGTCTCATGCCTCTGGTTTCATTGGATTAGTATTGCTCACTTCTTTTTGTTGTTTTGTATAGCATTGCTTATCCCTAAAGTGGATAGCAAACTGTAGGAGTGCAAGAGAGTAATCAAGTCACATTGAATGGAAAATATTAAGAAGGTCAAGGACTCTATACATCAGTCAACATCTAGGAAGTTGAAAAAAACACACAGGATCACTATTACAAGCTGGGGGGGGGGGACCCTGTGGGACATTCTGTGAAACAAGTAACTAGATATTTGTTTAGGGAAGCTATATTTTGGCTAACACTAGTTTGAATAATGTTGGAGGAAAACCAGTAAGAACTAGTTACTTCTATACTATCTTCATGCAAAAAAAAGGTTAATTACAGGTTATTTGCCAAGAGAAGCCAACATTTGTGCTAATGGTTAAAATGGCCTGTTGCAGGATGTTTATTTTTCTCTCTTCTAACATAAACTACTGTGTTATATTTCTACAACACAATCTAGTTTAATCTTTTGTTTGTTTTCAGCAGAAACCAAGTTACAATTTCAATATCTACAGATTACATCTGATCTCTCCATAAGGGTAAGCTCTCTTAAGAAGAGGAATCAGAAGATAATAAGGCTGACCGTTTTTATATAGATTCTTCTTTAACTTTCTTGTCAAAATACAAACATCCTAAGTATCAGAGTCATGTTAAATAATCAGTCTCCAGACTGAGTATGATTATACTAAAGATTAATAAATTGAAGAACCCCTTTTAAAAATGTAACCTGTGAGATTGCTTTTAAAGAAGAGAACTTGCCATATCCTGCTCATTTTAGCTTTCAGGACTCGCACTTCTGACTTACCTGGTTACGGGACCCACTAAGGACAAAATAAAGTAGGGTGAAGATGGCTTCTAAAATTCTTTCCAATCGCTTTCCCAACAGTAACCATAGAGAGTGCCATGATATGTCTGGTAAACAAAGTAACCTGTATTTGTGTTGTGGGGAGCTAATTGGAAAAGGGCCATATATCTGGCGTGTGTATGTGTGTGTGTGTTGGGAAGCATGGGAAGCTGTATATGCTATCTAAATGACCAAGAAAGCAGTTTAGATTGGAGAAGCTGGCAGCATTCAAAACTATTGTCCAATTGCATCTCCTATAGGGATGAATTAGGGATTTTGTTTTTCTTGAAATGTTTTTCCTACCTTTAATTTGGCCGGACCTGGCTGATTATCAAACACAAACTTTTATTTGCTGGCTTCTCCTCTCACACCTTGATCCTGTTCTGTTCTCTTTTCAGAGGGTTCTCCAGCCGATGGATAGACAGTCACAAGCCACTTCGGATACTCTCCTTCAGAGTGCTATTGGGCTGAAAAGGAGAGAGAGCATTATGATTACTCAGATCATAAACCCAACTTGTCCAATGTTTTCTTCTCACAATAAAGCTCACAAACCCACAAACATTACCACATTGTTCTTCTATTCCTATCCTGATAATGTACCTCTGTACAGAGATCAATGTATATGTTTCATGGCTAGAAGCTATGGATTATTTTATTACTTAGAAGCTATGACCACAACTACTGACAGCAAATTTATCAGTTAATTGTATGCTATGTGAAGAAGTGACCTACTTTCAAATTTCACATCAATTGGGTTCACGGTTTCAGATTCTTGCAATATACCAAGCTAGCCCCTGGCTCCTTAGGCATCCTATTTGATCATTAGGCCTCTTGCTTGGTCCTTATTTATCTTGCCTTTTGGAGTGGAATGAAAAAGTATAGAACAGAGATGTCAAACTCACGTCATCATGGGGGCATCATGTGACATATCGGGACTTTTTTCCTTTCATTAAACTAGGCCTGGGTGTGGCCAGCCCTGATCTAGAAGAATAGTTGACTGGTACAGATTACGCACATTATATGATAAAACACTAATGTATGCTTCTGGTTTTTAACAGGTGCATTTCTATAGTTTTTTGGATCAGGAACACATGGTTGAGGCAGTGGATACTTGTGAGTTATTTTCATGTTCCTTCACTGGAATGAACAAAATCTTTGATTGAGTGATTGGTTTGGTGTGGAAAGTATTTTTTTTTTCCTCCCCTATATCTTTCCACTATACTAATGAAATTTGCAGACTTAGAAAGGAAATGAAAAGTTATTTATAGGAGTGGCTGGAATGTGAGGTCTAATTGTGCTTAGTCTATTGCTAAGTACGTGATCTGTTTGCTATTAAGCTTTACAATCTTCCAACATTATATACTGTAGGGGTATATACTTTATGGTATGAAAAACTGAAATCATAAATCTGACGCAAGATAACTGGTTGATGGTTTTCTTAACTACAAACTCATCTACAACTTACTATATCTATAGCTACAAACTTGTCTACAAACTCAACTGCAAGCTTGGTTTTGTAAATGGGAGAGAAGGTCATTTTTAGGGTTAGCTGTTGTTTGTGTATTATTTGCTTACTTGGTAAATGGCCTTTGCAAACCATATATATCTCTTTTCATACTTTTCATACTTAGTTTTTCCTAATTTTAAATTTTAAATGCTTCTAAAATTCCTTTTTTTTATTTATTATCAGCTCTGTAGCTGTAAATAGCCTCCCCAAAGTTTGATATATACAGGTAGTCCTTGAGTTAGAGAATATTTGAAGTTACAACAGACCTAGCTGGGTTTATTCACTATCAGCTACTTACTGTAAATTCCAAAGGACAGCTCCCCCATGTAAGTTTGATTAATAAATAATAAATAAATAAAAATAGATGATGATAAATACATAGTGATAGATAGATGACAGATGATAAATAGCTAGAAGATATCTACCTATCTACCTACCTACCTATCTAGAGAGTGAGAGTGAGAGTGAGATGTGTTGGAATGTAAAAGCCATCTGGTTCAGTTCCAAGCCAGGAGAAAGACTCTGGAAATAAAATGGAGGCTGGAGGCTGATTGGAAAGAAGGTCCATTTATTGATGAACAGAACCACCAGGGTGTGTGGTTCTGAGGCAGCTGACCAAATGACTGAATGAGTGGATGAATCTTTATTCGGTAGGTTTCTGTGACTTTGAAGTTTGAATTGTTCTGGGGGTTGTGCAATGAATGGGCTTGGGTCTTTTGCTAAATGGTGGTGGGTTAATCCTAGTATGTCCTAAAGCAGTGATGGCTAACCTTTTTGCCGTTGAGTGCCAAAAGTAGGGGGAGCATAGGGAAGTCGTGTATGCATGTGTCCACACCCATAATTCAATGCCCGACCCGCTTTTGACATGTGATGGCATGGTGGGCCTGGTAGGCCCTTTTTTTGCTCTTCCCAGGCTCCAGAGGCTTTCTAAGAGTCTGGGGAGGGCAAAAACGACCTTCCCCACCCTCCCTGGAGGCCCTTCAGAGGCCGAAAACAGTCCATTTCCCGACTTCTGGTGGGCCCAGAAGGCCCAAAAATCAGCTGGCTGGTGCACGCATGCACACTGAAGCTGAACTAGGGCAACACTTATGTGCCCACAGATATGGCTCCATGTGCCACCTGTGGCACGCGTGTCATAGGTTCACCATCACGGCCCTAAAGGGTCATGTCCTTTTGTTAGAATTTGGGTGAAGGAGAATGTAAATTTTAATCCCATCTCTGGAGATAAGGTCTTTTGTTTTATGAATAGGCTGGCCCAATCTTTCTTAATGGGCACAAAATATCTGCTGGGGCCATTAAGAAAGACTGACTCTGCTTTCTGTCTTTAAGAGCATGTTTCTCCATTTCTTTTTTTGGGGAAATATAATATTTTGCTTCTTTTAATAGCCCCCCAAATATTTCATTCTTCTGAGGGGGGAGGGGCTTCCCATGGATGGATGGATGGATGAATGGATAAGTAGGTAGGTAGGTAGGTAAGTTTAGATAAATACCTGATCATGTTCATGTTGTTGGCAGCACAGGGCTTCAGAAACTTTATCAGCCGATATAACAATGATATTAGTTTTCTAGTCTATTTATTGAATGAATCGGCCTCTGATGTTTGCTAAATATTAATGACGTTAAATAGTCAATGAGATGCTTTTTTATTTCAGTATTTTCTTCCCTAAAAGATGAAGACTTTCATTATTAAAAAAACCCCTTTTTGGATAATTTTTAGTTTATCCTATATTATTTTCAGCATTTTAAAAGCAAAATAAATATTATAAGAACATTTATTGCAAACTATGTTTGCTTTGTTGTAAGACAAACAGTATCATGCTCTGGATTTTATCTTCTTATCAAATTTTTATGTAGATGTACATTGTGCAACTTGTTTACATGGTTTTGGCTTTCCATGCCCTTTGCAAAAGGTCATATCCAAAATATGTTGATTTTTTAAGGCAATAAACATATTTTTTCCTGCCACCTGGGGTTTTCTCCCCTCCCCTTTTCCCTCTATCCTTGATTCTTATGTATAAAACTTGGCTGCAATAATCTTGACAATCATTAAAGGGCAGCAGAGAGTGAGAGGTATCTAGTGTTTATGCAGGTTTTTGCAGCATAGCTATAGTACAAGTATTTATTTGGGGGAGAAAAACCCACACGTACAAAGACAAAAAGGAATGAAAAAAATCACAGCTATTGTCATTAATTCTATTAAATGCATTTGTTATTTTGGAAATGAGCAGCTGTGTAAATCATTAGAAAGACTGCTAGTGATTTTAGCTAGCCAAAATATGTTGTTTTAGTGTCTTAAATTTCCTCGATGTAACATAAACGTAAGTTAAGCGTCTTCTGTTGCCACAAATGCTTCAGCAGCTTTCCTTGAAGCGAATGCTGATTGATGTAGATGATGTGTCTTTCAGCATTGCTTTGGTATCCAGGGATGACCCAGGGTTAACCATATATTCAGGGTTATTGAGGTCTCAAAAAGCAAAAGCCTTCTGAGGGAGCCCTCCATTCCAATCCCCCAAAGATTTTCCTGCTTTTATCAGGCAATTCATTTTCTGGTTCTCATACATTTCTACATGTTGTTGTAAGCATGAGCTTTCTTGCATCTTCCTTAGAGAATTGCTCATAAATATCATTCCGGGTGATAAAATGGCTCCAAAGCTGTTCATTATTTTTAAAAAGGCAAAGCTCTTTCAGAAACCATTTTGGCCTTCTGCAGTTATGCTACGAACAGTAATATGGAGTGCAGTTCTTATCAGGTGCTATTTAGACACGGAATGAATTTTCCCTTGCACTCTCTTGTCCTGAATTTGTCACAGGAAAAAAAAAAAAAAAGTATTTCTGAGAAGGACTTTTTTGTTTTGTTTTGTTTCTGAGCCAAATCTAAATTTCAGAAACCAGCTTTTCTTTTCAAAGAGCGATCCAGGCTGGTGCAGCTAGGGACCACTCCAGATCAGATACAACTCTATAGATGCCATTTAAGTGATAGAAATTCGCAATCAGAATTCATCTCAAGAGATATTTTCAGGCTCAGACATCAGATATGTGATTCATATCTTTGAACTTTCTCTGGTTTAGAAATGTTCTTTGTGCAAATATTCAGTGTCTGCTTTTCTGGTAAGGCTGTTTTCTCAGAGTTTCTTTATGCCTAAGACAGGACTAGAGTTCACTATCTCAGTTACCAGTTACTATCCAGTTACTATCCAGTAAACCAATATACCAAACTTCATTCCTTGGGCATGGGACAGATCTTACATATCCTTCTTATTTATTTATATTTTATTTTATTTTATTTTATTTTATTTTATTTTATTTCATTTCATTTCATTTTTTATTTTATTTATTTGTACCATGCCTTTATTATTTTTATAAGTAACTCAAGGAAGCAAACATATCCAACACACTTTTCTTCTCCTATTTTCCCTACAACAATAACCCTGTGAGGTAGGTTGGGCTGAGAGAAAGGGACTGGTACAATGCCACCCAACTATCTTTCATGGTTAAGGTGGGATTTGAACTCAGAGTCTCTTGTTTTCTAGCCTGGTGCCTTAAGCTTGTTTATTTATGAATGCATTTATTTTTAATTTACATTGAGTTTTTCCTTAGAAGTTCAGTCCAATTCATCACCTGAACGTGGTGAAGTAACATAATTTATTTGACTTAAGGAAGATGGAAAGACACACATATGCCACTCTTCACATGTGTGGTTCATTCATGGAATTTTATGAGGAATCCAGATGTCAGCATCTTCCACTTATAACCCTTCTCTGTTTCGCCAACATTTTCCTGGATTTTTTCCTAACCGCGAGAAACCAATTAATGAGGAAAAGATGAACAAGCTGCACTATGCCTTTTGATCAATAGCTCTATGAATTGGCCACGTGGCATCTTTCCCAATAAATGCAGAAATTAAATAAGATATTGGGCTTACAAATTTTGTCCCTATATTTGTAAAAGTATAGCAATACATTTCTGGCCAGCTCGAAAAGGATGTGAAGGCCTTGTAGTGGATCACTAAAGTAAAATTGTGTTCCTGACTGTTAATAATTATCTGGAAAAGTGATGCGTTAACAATTAACTGGATTGAGATGTTTGGGTGTAAGGGTTTATTATATTAGAGGGGAAAAAAATGAGCCTACAGACATTGTCTCCAATCTAGTAACAATTAGTTCTTCCTGAAATCAATTGGATAAATTAGTTCATTAACCTGAAGCCCTAGGAACATAAAACTAATTTTCTCTTGATCAAGGGCTTGGCTTCAAGATCTCTAATCATCTATCTGAACTGAGCTGCAAGTCACTTCCATTTTTATTTTTTCTTTTGGCATTTTGATTATCTACTGAGAACGTCAAAACTCAGATCTCTGAGCCTTGTATTGAATTTTCAGCTGCTTTTACGATGGAAGGGAGATGGTGTCTAATTCTGCACTTTCTTAATCTGTTTTGCTTTACAGATTAAAGGATATAAGGGAAATAAAGCATGGTAAGATTCTATTAATACACCGTACAGGAGGCTGTCTTGGAAAGAAGTTTGGGAAATTATTTGCTAAAATGAGATACAATAAAACAGATTTCAATAAATCACCCTCACACACATTACAGGTAGTCCTCAATTTATGACCAAAATTGAGCCCAATAGTTCTTTTGCTAAGTGAGACATTTGTTAAGTGAGTTTTGCCTATTTTACGATGTTTCTTGCCACAGTTGTTAAGTGAGTCACTGTAGTTGTTAAGTTAATAACTCAATGGCTAAGTGAATCTGGCTTCCCCATTGATTTTGCCTGTCAGAAGGTTACAAAAGCTGATCACATGATCCCGGGACACCACTAGCGTCATAAATACGAGTCAGTTGCGAAGTGTCTGAATTTTGATCACATGACTATCAGGATGCTACAATGGTTGTAAGTGTGAAAAAAGTAGTAAGTTACATTTTTTCAGTGCTGTTGTAACTTTGAATAGTCACTAAATGAACTGTTGTAAGTTGAGGACTACCTATATATGTACAATATCCAAGCTAGTTTAATAAAACAAATGTTGCAACATAGCCTACTATTTGTACAAATTCCTTGCAGTTGGGATCATTAATTAACGGGGCAGTATGTATGTATGTATGTATGTATGTATGTATGTATGATGTATGTTTGCATCTATTTATTTTAAACTACTTAATGGCCAACATTGTCTGTGGAGAATGCAAATATATATTCAACCTATTTTATGGAGTGATAGATATAGATTTAAAGGATAGGATACAATATTTGAATTCAGGTATTACTACATTTTTTCAAATTAATGGAGGAAAAATGCATTTAAGAGATGGCAAGGTATATATATATATATATATATATATATATATATATATATATATATATATATATATATATATATATATATATATATATATATTTTAAGGCAAGCACACCACACTATAAAAAAAGATGTTGAGACTCTAGAATGAATGGAGAGAAGAGCAACAAAGATGATTAGGGGATTGGAGGCTAAAACATACGATGAACAGGTGCAGGAACTGGGCATGGCTAGTCTAGTGAAGAGAAGGACCAGGGGAGACATGATAGCAGTATTCCAATATTTGAGGGGCTGCCACAGAGAGGAGCCGGTCAAGCTGTTTTCCAAAGCACCTGAAGGCCAGACAAGGAATAATGGATGGAAACTGATCAAGGAGAGAGTCAACCTCGAAATAAGGAGAAATTTTCTGACAGTGAGAGCAATCAAACAATGGAACAGCTTACCTTTGGAAGTTGTGGGAGCTTCATCACTGGAAGCTTTCAAGAAGACACTGGACTGCCATCTGTCAGAAATGATATAGGGTCTGCTTGGGCAGGGGGTTGGACTAGATAACCTACAAGGTTCCTTCCAACCTTGTTAATCTGTTAAATCTTTTAAACTGCCTTTTTTTTGTTGATATATGCTACATCTAAATGCCTTTGTGTAAATCATTAATATAAGAATCATGTTTTTTTCTCCTCAAATACATCCATTAATATTCATAATTGCACAACAGAGCAAAGTAAATAGTGCTTCAGTTTTAAAAAGAGGACACCTAAGTATTGTGGACTAGTTTACTCCACTTGATCAGGAAAACATGAATCATCACTTAAAATCTGCTAGGAAAATCAGATTAAATTTAAGATGAGTTTCTTACGGTTTTGCTAAAGAATCTGAAACATTTCCATTTGGAAAAGAATTATTTCTTTAACCTTCTCAGTCTTCGTTTGTCATCTGTTGCATAAGGAAGGTTACCCAAGGGTAAGGCATGCATCTAAAGACAGGGAAGTGGCAAATGAACAAACACCCAGCCTACATAGAAATCCAGGTTTATTAATACTTTTGGAGTCTAGTTTGCAAATGAGAAACAGCATCAGTAATAATTTAAACCCATCTGATTAGACATACATCACTGAATGGTCTTTGGTGCTCTCTGAGCTTGGTTGTTTTCTTGCTGGCATATCATTACCCAAACTAGGTAACATTATCACTGCTGGGTGATGTTACCTAATTGGGGTTTGAAACATCTGCAAGAAAACAGCCAAGATCAGAGAGCACCAAAGACCCCTCATTTCAATCCTGAGCTACAAATATTCTCTTCTATCGCTATACATAATTTCAATCCAACAGATTTCAATCAAATGTAATAAAAGATTTTCTTGGATTGGGAGCCTTGTTCTCTGATATTTTTCTAGGAACACAGGATACTTTATTATCCTGTGTTCCTATCCTATCCAGACTTAAGCTAAGAGATGACTACTGCATGAAGCAAATTGGTTTTTGAACTGAGATCTTTAGGAAAAAAATAGTGTTTTTCATTATCTTTCTCTATTTAAAGGATCTACAGTCAGATCTTTTAAACTCAATTGTAAGGGCAGTAATATATTGTCTCTTCTTATTACAGAAAGCCTGAATTGGCCTTAGGTGACATAGTCAGAATTTGTATCTCCTGGAAATGTCTTCATTGCTTTGGTTTGTGTAACACCCCACAATCAACCTGTTCTTGAGATCAGACATGGATCATGTGTAATAGACCAATCCTTTCAGGGCCAGTCAAGAGTGTTCCTGATGGAAACACACTTTCAGACAGTACAGCTCCTGGCACCAAGTCTCAGACGTGTTTCCTTGGCATGCCAATCTCTTTCTGAGGGAAAAAAAAAAGAACTCCTTTGCCGGAATGGAACAATTAACTGAACAATCACTGTAGAAGAAAGGCAGCTGCATGCACAAAACCAGCAGAATAATATTTTCTATGAAACAAAAAATAAAAAACTGGGTTTTTTTTATATCCAACAACAATAGCAACAACAACAAAAAAAGAATAAACTGGAAGATAAGCAAAGTCCAGAAAAACTACATTTATAATAATGTGGCTACTTCTGTTCCCAGCTTGCATAGTGAGAAACTTGCAAGCTCTGCCAGTGATATTAAAAGAGCCAGCCCACCTTCAGCATTTCAATCACCTCTTAAACACTTAAACACTCAATCGAGTGAAAACTTGCTTTTTAGAAGAGTTTCCAAGGAAGCAGAAACTTTCCACACCCTAAATCCTATCCCAAGAGAAATGGAAACTAGGCCCTCCTGCCAAAATGTCTGAACTCTTGTATCACAGGCTGTGGAATATTACATTTTGCAATATTAAAAGAAATGTGGACAGGTTTTACTACTATATTAAAACATATGGATGTGTGCACTTTCTAAATATTAGCAGCCCTTTTATTTCTTTGCCTTAGGATAAATTCCAGGTGCCAAAGGCTAGACTTCATGCTAACTCTATGTTGAGAACCAAAAGTATCAGTAAAATATGGCCAAATTCTAAATAAAAGGAAGGCAGGTACTTCAATAATACAACGGTTCAGAAAAGCATGTTGGAGGGCATGGGAGGTAGGATTGAGATTTTGGAATCAGTGGCTGATTGGTTTCATTCTATGACTTACAGGAAATTCAGCCAGCTCAGGGATCAAATGGAGGAGTCCCGATCAGTGCTTCTCAGACTTAACAACTTTAAGATGTATGGCCTTCAACTCCAGAAATTCCCTAGCCATTTTGTCATTGTAGTAATTTCAGTGAGTATGCAAATCAGTTAAATATCTTATAATGATAAGTATATCATTGGTTTCTTGGGAACTGGGCCAAATCAGTTGAAGACAGAATTCCTTATACCCAACAGCAAATCTTCAAAGATATTTCACAATGCTTCACCTTATTGCTGTCTGTAGTGGTGGCAACTTTGATATCTGTAGAAATGTTTATCATTCCTTCCATTTCCTTCCCCAAAACTCTTAAGGAAGGCTGATGACTGCATTTTATGATTGATTAAATAATATTTATACCATAATTTTGAAATAACAAGATTTCACAGCTTTTCAAGATAGGTGGCTACATTGGATCTGCCTGTCTGTTCATTATTTATGTTTAGAGTTTATCAAATTTTGCTTCAGAATACTAGAAGTGACTAAGTACTAGCTAGCGGCTGTATTTGTCTGAAAGTTTTCCATATGATGCACAGTAACTTATGATATACATTTCTGGACGGAAAATTTAAAAAAACCTCCACAATTTACTGATTTTTCTTATGTATTTACAGTGCCTTGAGTTTCTAAATTAAAATGGATTAATAGCTTCGCTGATCCTATCAAAACTGTCCCTTTGCTGTACAGTATATGTGAGAGGATAGCTGTATACACTTAATAAATATTTCTTTTTTTAACATTTTAAAATACCTGTTTTGTTAGTTTTAGCAACAGGGGCAGCACTTGGCTGACCTTTTCTGATGTTGGAAGCTAAGCAGAGTTAGGCCTGGTTAATCTTTGGGTGAGAGGCTTTCAAAGTTACAACTAGTCCTTGACTTATGACCAGTCATTTAACTACCATTTGACCTTACAACGGATCTCCAAAAATATAACTTATGACCCATTTTCAAAGTTATGACAGTCATACTTCTCCCCCTCCCCACCTCCAGTGATGTGATTGCATTTTGGACACTTGGCAATTGGCTCACCTTTATGCCTTTTTTCAACTTCCCACAAACACATGGTTGTGATTTGTGATTGTTTTGGCTAATTTCTGGTGTTTTTACTTATAGTTTTTGGTAAAAAATGATCATTTGGGGATGATTGATTAGCTTAAAAACTGATGTTTGTTTAATGACTGCTGCATTTTTTTTTAAAAAAATGGATCTGGTCACATGATGCTTCAATTTATGAGCACAGTGATTTATGACTATAAACCTATGGTCAATTATGGTCATAAGTCAAGTACTGCCTGTATACCAGAATTGGAGGCTATGGTTGAGAGTCAACAATACTAGAAGACAGTGGCAAACCATTAAATATTGCTGTCAATAAAACTGCATAGTTGTGCCCATGTAATCGCCAGTTTTGAACTTGATCTGAGATCATCGTCTCATCATCTGCATCATCTTCTTAGTTGATGCAGAAAACAAAACGTGCACCTTGCGAGAAGTATACATCCCAAATGAATGGCTATACCCATTATAGTGATAAATTCATGGGATGCAGAGAATGCTATCTTGGGATCATAGGCCTCTAAGTTCTTGGTTGAGGGGAGTGTAAAAAGAGAAATCAGAAAGAAATGAGAAGTTGGAAGTGCAGATAGCGACAATTGGCTGTTCATAAGCAGTTACTGAATATGAGCCCAACGTTCTCCACTTGAATGAGATTATGGTAAAGAGATTGGATTCTGTTTAATTCACGGCAGCCTAATGTTTTTAGTTCGTTTACTTTGTAGTAAAATTGTCTGTGCAAATAGTTTCTTGGAGAAGACCACCTTAAAGTCAATGACAGTGTCCTGCACTACTTCTCCTAATTTTGTGAGGTTATGACCTCTAAAGTCAAATGTATTTATTTATTTTGCCTAAGAAACAGCCAATTTATTCGATGTAGAACAGGGAATGATATGGAAGCACTTGAGACCTCGTGTAACTCCAATATCTCTCCATTGTTCATTAAAGAGGACAGTCTTTTTTCAGGGTTTTATACAACATGAGTCATGACTGTTTTGAGAGTTTAGTTCAGGGGTGAAATCCAGCAGGTTCTGACAGGTTCTGGAGAATCGGTAGCAGAAATTTTGAGTAGTTCAGAAAACTGGCAAATACCACCCCCGGCTGGCCCCAGAGTGGAATGAGAATGGAGATTTTGCAATATCCTTCCCCTAGGGTGGGAATGGAGATTTTGCAGTATCCTTCCCCTGGAGTGGGGTGGGAATGGAGATTTTGCAGTATCCTTCCCCTGGAGCGGGGTGGGAATGGAGATTTTGCAGTATCCTTCCCCTGCCATGCCCTCCAAGCCATGCCCCCAAGCCACGCTCACAGAACTGGTAGTAAAAAAACTTGGATTTCACCACTGGTTTAGTTAGTGTGTCAGCTCCTCGAAAGAACAACATCATTTTTGCTCAAAGTCAGAAAGAACCAAGGAGTGGCTAATGACAGAAGTGCATTGACACAAACCTGACACATTTCTTTTGGACCCTTTTCAAAGGGTGCACGGAGTAAATGAAAAATGCGGTCAAGCTATTGCTGACCAATCTTAATACATATCATGTGGGAAGATTACTAGGAACATCAAATCTTAGGGTTAGCAATCTAATTCCTGTGATTATAATGCATAAAAAGCAGCATTTAAATCTTATGTAAAGTTAATCTGTATGCAATCTGCAAAGTCAGATGCTGTTGAGAATAAGACAATAGGCAAGAGGTCTGCTGCTTCATAGATACCTTTGAGAAGCAGAGATTGGCAGCATGGTGACTTATAACTCTTTTTGTAATATGCAACCAAGCCATTTTGCACTTTCTTTTCCAGTTATTCTTCATTCCTCCTCCCCCTCCCCCTCCTAAAGCAGACAGGAATGGGTGCTTGAGTTGACATGACTGTGTTCTTGTATTTTCTCTATATTTCTTTGTATAAGAATGGCATATATGGATCAATTTAGGACCATTTCAAACCCTGCAGAAATTAATCTGCAAATACAAATAAAATGTATTTGTTTAAATGATTGGCCTCCTGAAACCATCAATGTTTTTTTCAATCCCCAGGCTCCTGCAGAAGCTAGAAAAAAATATTGGGCTGCTTTAATAAATCACCAAGAGTTGCTTTGCTCCTGCAAAGCCTGAAGGACTTCTTCACAATAATTTCTGAAGCATGTACAGCCCTAATAAATATCATTGCTAAACCGAAGTCCTTTAATATATGAAATATAGAACCACTGATTTTTCTAGTTCACTCTCTTTGTCCAGAATCTGCCTTTGTCAGCCTTGGAAAGGCCAAGAACAGAATCCTGAACCACCTTCTGGATCAAGTCAATGTTGGTAGATCAAGTCAATGTTGGATCATCAACCTGCAGACCTTGAGTTCTGTCTTTGTAATTCCTCTGGTGATACTATGCTGCTATGATTAATAAGATTGTTATAGCTGGCATCTTACTAGAATGTTTGGAAGAAGATTCTCTCTAACTACTTTATTCTAGATTGGCAAGGACAGCAAGGATGAGTTGGTTCATCTACTACATGGTAAGCATTGACAAATTGCTCCTCTGCCTTAGCATCAGAGCTTCCTAGGATTAAGAGAAATGAGTTCTATGTTGTATAACTACTGCTAGGGCGATGGTCATTGCTATTTATTGATTGTTTCCATTATGCTCCACTGCTGAAGTGCTGAATTTTTTTTTAATGCATGTGAAAGTTTCCTGAGACAGAACAATATTTTGAAAGCAGCAGACATTTGCCCCTTGAGCCAAATGCCACTCCCTCGTTTTGCCAAAATATTGAGGTTAATTGCAGAAGTCCAAGATCCCATATTACCACCAACTATAAAGAGTCGGACATCCTTGTTTTAATGTTTCCATTTCAGTTCCTTGTAAAAATACCACTGAGAGCCTGTAATTATTACTAATCATATTAAAGTTGTGGGCATATTTTATTATTTGGCAATGAGATCACTTTGTACATTGTAACTACATCTGGAACAGGATCCTCATTATTAATTTTATACTGTTGACTTAGTTAAGCATTTTGGCTACAAACCACAGGGAAAGGAATAGGTGGGGCCATAAAAGGCCAGAGTATTGACATTTAGTCAGGTTATCTAATTTTTATGAACTTTGGAACAGAGAGAAAAATTACCTTTATTTCTTAGAATGGTTCACTGCTATTCTTGTTGGATAGGTACAGATTTTAAATATGCACACATCCTGATTAGGATGCTGCATCTGGGTTTCAGACTGTTGAACATTAAACACATACTGCTTCCAAAGTATGTAAATATCACAAGGAGCATCTTTTCTTATAAAATGAGCCAGTTCTTTATTTAGATCGCTGTCCATCTCACAACGACTCTGTGTGGGGTATAAAATTTAAAGGATCAATCAGGGTTATTTACCCTCAAGAAGATCCATATAAAGCTAAGTGTTCACTCCTTAGTGCATCAATTGATGCTTAGTTTTGTTTTCAATTATTGTCAAGCTGGAAAAATCAAAATTGGAGGGTGCTGGAACAGGAAGATAAAGCCCAATTTCTATATGTCCGAATTGATCTCTGTTATTAGTCAGGTCAGCTAGTTGTAGATTCAACATTATTTTGCACATGAGTAATACTTTTTGCTGTCACACAACATATCTTGCAAACAGCACTTGTACTGTACATCATCGTCTCACGTACCTGGAAAACAACTCAGTATCGACTGAACAGTTGAGGGTGTCAAACTAAAATTTTCAAAGTATTAAAAAAAAAATAGATCTCACTTGTGTCTCATTTGATGCTTCCCATATATAGCAAAAGGTATGTGTTTTTTAATTTCCCAGCTGCCGATTGCAAGGTTGATAAAGACTTTCATTTCCTTGCCTTTCAGCGGCAGCTCAAACTAGGCAATATCATTGATTACAGTTCATGTTGAAAGTGCCTGTTCCCCTTTGTCTACCCAAAGGGATTCTGATCTGAAGGTAAACAATCCAAAGAGGACAGAGAAGAAGAATGGAACAAGCACAAAGAACTACGTGCACCCAGTGGCGGATTAAGGCTCACTGATGCCCTAAGCACTGACAAATCTTGGTGCCCACCTTCTTTAGTTTTATCAATTTTTCTTTTTTTACAAATCATCATTGGTTATTTTTTTTTTTTATTTCTCACTCTTAGGGCACCAGCCCTCTTTGGGCCTGGTGCCCTAAGACGTGCTTAGTCTGCTTAATGGTTAATATACCACTGCGTGCATCTGATCTCCATTGAAAGTTCATCATGATGATTCAAAGTCACGCATGAGAAAAGAGGTCTACCATCCATGGCCTGTTTCTAAAACTGCCCAGTAGACATCTCTGATGATGCCTAAATTCATTCTTCCAGTTCTAATCTTTTCATAGTTCTAAAACTCTACTCTGAAGTAGGCAAAGCAGGTGGTAGTTGTGGCTAGGAAGGTCTTCCTGAGACAGTAAAAAGCACATGATTAGTCCCAAAAATCCTCTTTTTATTTCAACGGCTGTGAATTATGTTCATTCACAGCCTGTAATGAGTCATAAATAGTTTGTAAAGAGTCCAACAGAAGTCTGCCACAGTCCTTCGGGATAAGGCTATAAGCACCCACCTTTATCTTCCTTGACATGCCGCCAAAGACCTAATTGGCAATTAGCTTTGCAAGGCCACATGGATCACAGAGTCAAACCGGAGCTTCAGAATTTAAACTGACCAGAATGAACAAAGTTGCTTCCTGCAAAGGCTCATGTGCCTTTGCTCCTCCTTTATGTTTTATGGGAGAGGATAATCATCTCCAAACCCTACTCCTGAGTTGTCCCTTTTGTCTTAACTGTTTGTGCCTTCTGACAGCTCTGTGCATGTGCGCACTGGGAACAGGCTCCCCCTGTTCCTCTGCCTCACTGATGTCTGACTCTGGAGGCTACAGAGGCAGCATATAACTTCCAGATAGCCCTGGCTGTCTCTCTGCCTCTGACGCAGAACCCTCGTCCGAGCCTTCCCTAGACTCCAGGACTGGCCCATGTTCCTCCCCAGCCTCCTCACTGTCTGACTCTGCTACTGCTCTGCAGACTGCTGTCAGATCACAACACAGTTTTTACAACTCCCTTTATATGACTCTGCCTTTGAAAACCACCTAGTTACAGGCCCATGCTCTATAGAGCCTGTGTAGATATAAATGTTATTCTGTAAACAACCAAGGTCTGGCTTTGCTAGCTAGAAATTCTAGGGGCTAAAGCCCCAATACTTCTGAAGGGCAGCAGGTTGGGGAAGTTCCTATAAAGAAATCAATATGATGAAATAGCCCCACAGCATAAGAAGATCTGGATTGGATAGAACATAGTATATTTCATCTACCATCTGATTTCCATCAAGGATCAACCAGAAATATTAATTTTCTAAGCCACATTTAAAGCCCTTCAAAGTGATATTGACCATGATGCTTGTTAATTCTAAATTCCAGATTTTAACAAAGTCCTATGTGTAGAAAAGTTTATTTGTTATCCAAATGTATACAATACCCTCCCTTTGTGCATTGGATATGAACACTGAGGTTTCATTTAATTACCAGCTACTGGCAATTCCTTAAAGTAAGCTGCATTCAGTCTTCACTGAGTTAAAAGATTATTGATAGTTATTTGGCAAGATTATTATGTTTATGTTTCTAAAGGTGGTTGAATTCTCTGTCTCTGTTGGGTACTCATATAAATCAAATTAAATCATAGAATTTCCTTTTTTTTCCTAGATAGGAAAACAGTATTAGTGGGTTAATATATATTATAAATAGAAAACTCAAATTTGTGAATATAATTTTATTCAAGAGTTGAGGCTTTCCATAGAAGTTTGTATCAGAATTAGTCCACACAACAGAGTCTAAGAACATTGTGGAAAATATTCTTATTTTTTTTCCCAGTGTAAGCAAAATATACTTTAGTTTCCTTAAAATCAGCACTGTACATTTTTCCACTAAGATTTGCTGACAAAAATCACTCTGAATAGGAAGTAATTCATTGCACAGAGGGTTTGGCATATAAAGATTAAGTTATTTTTCCTTACAAATAATATTATTCCCAAGCTTTGGTTAGACATTGGCCATTGAAGAAATTTGTTCAAATGGATGGAAATCTCCATGAATAAAATACTTTCTTAAATGAGGCCAGAATGTGGGGCTTGAAAAACCACAGGACTAGACATGACCAAGGAAGGAAGTTAGTTGGTTTATCTGGAATCAAGAACATATAATAATTCTCTTCCCTGTTCTCAGTTGTGATTCAGTGGAGCAAGTAATTTGAGGATTTTTGTCTATTCCTTGGAAGAAACACAGATGAAGTATGCCATTATTATTTTGGCTCATTATAGACATTGCCTAATGATATGTGGGAATATTTTTCCAAAATATTTCCATAATATGGGTGTGATGAGGTGTTCCAAATACCCAAACCTGAAAATAAAACCATCCCTTGGCTTTATAGGAAATGGAGTTCCTTTGTGATGAAATTGGCCAGTCTGTCTGCACCATGGAGGTTTCTTCATTCAAGGTTATTAGTGGCAAGCAAAGCTCTGTTAAAACACCCCCAACTTCCTAAGAGTAACAGCAGCAAGAACAAATGTAACGAGAATTGTTTATTTTGTTTTTGTACCTTTGATTTGTTGTAGACTGCCCAAAGTGACCTCATTCAATTTGGGCAGCCAAATAAATCAAATTAAATCAAAAGAAAACAAATCTATTTGTTATCAGATCTATATTTTTGGTGTGTG
This sequence comes from Masticophis lateralis, assembly GCA_030761175.1. Classification (NCBI taxonomy): domain Eukaryota; kingdom Metazoa; phylum Chordata; class Lepidosauria; order Squamata; family Colubridae; genus Masticophis; species Masticophis lateralis. Next base: position 130,491,095 of record JAUDYJ010000002.1, on the reverse strand, counting down.
TGTGTGGGGGGGTGGGATTGTTATGTGTGTTGAGCTTGGTCTCTAGGTGTTATGTGAATTTCGTTGTATGGGTATACTGTGTATCTACGTACAATAACAATAAACTTTAGATAGATAGATATAGATATAGATATAGATATAGATATAGATATAGATATAGATATAGATATAGATATAGATATAGACAGTGGTATTCAGGCAATTTAACAACCGGTTCTCTGCCCTAATGTTTTCTTCAACAACCAGTGTACCAAACTGCTCAGAAAGTTAACAACCGGTTCTCCCAAAGTGGTGCGAACTGGCTGAATCCCACCACTGGATATAGATATAGATATAGATATAGATATATAGATATAGATATAGATATAGATATAGATATAGATATAGATATAGATATAGATATAGATATAGATATAGATATAGATATTCTCTCTTTCTTTCTCTTTCTCCCTCTCCCTCTATCATCTGTCACCAACCTACCCAAATGGGACAGAGCTGTTAAACTGGATCGAAGCATAAAATAGGCAAACTCTCCAATAGCAGTGCAAAGAAACATTTAAAGGATTGCAGCTTCTATGAAGCATGAGCCAAGTAGTCACCCTATTTATATAAAAATAAGTTTTTATCTGGGATCTTCTCAACATCCTCCTCCTCCTCCTCCTCCCCCCCCCTCCTCCTCCTCCTCTTGGATTTCAGAATTCAAACAGACAAGGATTGGCATCACAACACCCCAGATTTAATAATTGTTGATAAGAACTCTGGACAGTGGACATAGCAAAATCTGAAGACAGCATAAGAGAAGAGAAAGAACTGGAGAAAATCACAAAATATAAAGACCTGCAAATAGAAATAGAACAACTGCGGTAAAAGAAAGCAAGATAGTACCAATAGTAATAGGCGCTTTGGGTGACAACCAAAACATCTGAAACAGGGGTGGGTTCTACTTACCTTTACTACTGGTTTGCATCGCGTCTTCGTGCACTCTTCTGCACATGTGCAGAAGCTTCTGCGCATGCGCAGATCACTTATGATGAAGTCTGGGTTAGTGGGCAGAGTCTCCCAACAGTTTTACTACTGGTTATTGCGAATCGGTCCAAACTGGGGTAACCCACCACCGATCTGGAACACCACTTCAAAATCATCAGCATTGACAGAATCACCATCAGTTAATTGCAAAAGACAGCTTTACTCGCAACAGCTTACATCCTGGGACCAATACCTTTAACACCATCTACCAATGACATCTATCTATCCCAGGTCCATGGGAAGGGCTTGATAGGTGGATAAAAATGTCAAATCCAGTCTAAACTTCTGGTGGACTATGCAACCAACCATAATAATAATAATACAAATGGGCTAAGGACTTAGGACTGTTGACTGAGTAACCAGGGCCAGCAGAAGCTTGACTGCTAGAAGAAAAGTTTCTTATTTTACAAATCAAATCCAATGAAACCTATCTGATAATAAATAATCCAGCAAAAGGGGCAGATCAGGCAACTATAGGGCAATTGCCTGTTTACCAACAATCTTCAAATTACTAACTGGCATGATAGCTGAGGTAGTCCAACACTCACTAGTTGAAAACAAGCTGTTCCCACATGACCAGAAAGAAAACTTCATAGGTGGGGTGTGGGGTTCTTGTGCTTATCTTCATAACAGATTGGCTGAATGGTGGGCATAGCAATAGCAATAGCACTTAGACTTACATACCACTTCATAGTGCCTTACATACCACTTCATAGTGCCTTACATACCACTTCATAGTGCCTTACATAGTGCCTTACATAGTTTAGTTTAGTTTAGTTTATTATTAAATTTGTATACCGCCCTTCTCCTACTGGACTCAGGGCGGTGTGCCTCTCTGAGTGGTTTTCAATGTCAGCATATTTCCCCCTGGGTCCTCATTTTACCAGCCTTGGAAGGATGGAAGGCTGAGTCAACCTTGAGCCGGTCAGGATTGAACTGCTGACTATGGGCAGAGTTAGCCTGCAGTATGGTATTCCAACCACTGTGCTACCGCACTCAGTGAGCTATTATTCATTCACCTCTTTCAAGGTCATCTGCAGCCTTCCTGCCCACACCTACTTCCATAAAATCTCAGGAGAAGACATTCCAGAGGAGTTCCTCCTATAGGGCATTTTCAGTTCAGGAAATGCAATCAGTCAGCAGGCTGCAGAGAAATGAATCTATGTGCGATAAAACCACAACAGGCAGTGTTAGCACCTTCCAGAACCTTGCAAAAACAAACTCAACAGAAGAAACGCGAAAGAAATTCGACAAGCATCCTGAGAATGTGGTGGAAAAAGAAAACTTTAGCAGAAAGAAAAGTGGAGGGAGATTGGAAATCAGATACACTAAGAATATTAATATTCTTTATTAGGGATCCGAACATGCTTTGAAAATGATTCAGGAATGGCTTAGGGCTCATAGATATCCTGAATTAAACACAAGATATGATCACATACTTTCTGTGTTTGTGTAATTGAATCAAAGCAAAGTTAACTTTCAGAATTCCTCCTAATCTTAAGTATTTCCTTGATGCTTTTCAAAGACCCAGATATTCGTTGAATCTATTTGCAGGCATGGATGCCACAGGAAGTGCCAATGATGTGCTCAGAGCAGTCGGTTTCCCCTTTGGAGACCCAAAGATTCAGCAAGCTCTGCATTCCACCTCCATCTTAGTTTGAAACATGAGTCAACTTTCCGTTGCAATTGAAAATGCTTCATGATGAGTTTGAATTCAATACCAAAGAATCGGGAACTAAGGAGTATTTTTAAATCATCTCCCCCAGAGATTAGACTGGCTCCCACCTTTATTTTCACCAACCTTTGTAAAAGTTTTGTAAGACCCTAAGGACATAGCTGTGCCCCACCCAGGCCAGGATCTGGATGTGTTGTGTAGTACCAAATAATCCTTGACAATTCAGCCCCAAATTTCTGTTTACTACCATTTTTGCACAGTTGTTCAGTGAATCATTGCAGTAGTTTATTTATTTATTTATTTATTTATTTATTTATTTATTTATTTATTTATTTATTTATTTAATCGAATTTGTATACCGCCCTACTCCCAGAAGGGACTCAGGGCGGTGAACAGCCAAATAAAATACAACGACATACAAAAGTTAAAAATATTTAAAATAAATTAAATAATTAGGCTGAAACAATTTAAAATCCAATTATATAAAACAATTAAAAAACCCATCTTAAAACCCATTTATAAAGGGAGGTTTAAGCCAGACCAGCCTGATGAAATAGGAATGTTTTTAGGGCACGGTGGAAGGTACGTAGGTCCTGTATCCTCCTTATCTCAGCGGGGAGCTCGTTCCAGATGGCAGGTGCCCCCACAGAGAAGGCTCTCCCCCTGGGGGCCGCCAGTCGACACTGTTTGGCTGATGGCACCCTGAGGAGCCCCTCTCTGTGGGAATGGACTGGACAGTGAGAGGCTATTGGTGGCAGAAGGTGGTCCCGAAGATAGTTAAATTAGAATCTGGTTTGTTAAGTGAATCTGGCTTCCCTGTTGACTTTGCTTGTCAGAAAGGTAAACATGAATGAGTTGCCAAATGGCTGAATTTTGATCATCTGACCATGGGGATGCTGCAGTAGTCATAAGTGTGAAAAATGGTGAGAAGTCACTTTTTTCAATGCCATTGTATCCAGGGGTGGTATTCACTTACTTCATTACCAATTCACAAATGTGAGCCCGCGCAGGACCTTCCGTGCATGCGCAGAGCGTCAAAAACGGAATGTGATGACATCCGGGCGGGTGGGTGGAGTCTCCCGCAGCCACTGCTACTGGTTCGCCCGAACTGGATAGAACTGGATAGAACCAGCTAAATACCACCACTAACTGTATCTTCAAACGGTTAGTAAAAGAACTATTGCTAGTCAAGGACTACTTGTAGATGTAATAGTTGCGGTGAGTGTAGATTCCTCAGCTGTGAATTTTGTTTGTTTGTTTGTTTGTTTGTTTATTTTGTATGATTTTAAGGGTTTGAAGACTGTATTTTGTTCTTTTTGTCATTTGTAATTCCTCCAAGCTGTCCAGAGTCAGGCAACTGAGATGGGTTATTATTACATTAATGGAGAGTTTGGGGGCCAAGCACAGGTCCAGTGGGAAAGTGTATGAGGTACTTGGAGACAATTCAGCAGAAGAGCCTTTCCTATATGCCAGAAAGGTAAATTTTCAAAAAGTGTTCTCCTGCCAATCTTAGACAAATTCCTAACAGACTAGATCCTCTTGATTTTACAATTGGCTTAAAATGCACCAAAATGGATAGCAGTTTCTAGTTCAGCACAGTGCAGCCCTTCTCAGCAGAGTTTTGTGAGTAAAACTTTCACCTACCATATGGGACATTCTTGATAATTTTGGGAAGATTTTTTTTTCAATATTTGATTTATATGCCGCCCTTCTCCGGAGACTCAGGGCGGCTTACAATGCGTTAAGCAATAGCCTTCATTTTTTTGTATATTTTATACAAAGTCAGCTTATTGCCCCCACAAACTGGGTCCTCATTTTACCCACCTTAGAAAGGATGGAAGGCTGAGTCAACCTTGAGCCCGGTGAGATTCGAACTTGCAATAATTGCAGACAGCTGAATGTTAATAACAGGCTTTTAGTCTGTTGAGCTATCCAGGCTCCGATTTTGATCGGAAAAATGTTTCTGAGTTTAATACGGTACATTTTTCAAGATTGGTGCATTAGAAGTGACAAACAGCCTGTGTATATCAATTCCAATCCTAATTGCAATGTTTGCTGCAGTCAGTTAAGAAAAAAACAGATATAAGAAACAAAATGAAGCACAATTATAAGATTGTGAGGATTGTGTTATTCCACATTTTTTAAAAGTTTAAAAAAGTTAGAAGTTGTTGTGTGGGTTTTGTCTTTGCTTCCACAGTTTATCCAGTTTTATACACAGTGCACATCCCTTGCATAATTTTTATTCTGTAGTCATGCTGCTTTTTTCTCTCTGCAACTTTCCCTAGTAAACAATGTAAAGTAGCTTTAAAATATAGATTTGGTCTGCATCTTTCCCAAATATTGATTTTGTACTCAATCCTTCCCAAATGTATATTGCGTTTTGCATACACAGTTCCAGAAAATCAATGAAAGAGGTCAGGAACGTTAACATAAAAACAAATGTATGCTCTGTCTCTTTTGTACCCTTAATTGCATGTACGGTCAAGTCTGCAAATTAATTTCAATGCTTTCCAGTTTGAGGGAATGGGTGAAGTGTATTGTGACCACATTTTACTCCTCTCTTTTGGCAACTCTATCCTTAATTCTGGGGGGGCTGGACACTGTTAGGCAATGAGGACAGGCATACTAGCCCAACCTTGATTTTGTCCAAGAAGAAATACTTCATAGATTCAGAGTGTAGACATTGGTCATGCTCAATATAGGCTCATTAATAGCATGTAAACTCTATTAAAAACTTGAATTGTAAATAGAAATCAAGATGATTTAAATAAAGATGTAAGTTTAAGATAGAGATGTTTAGAAGTAGAATTTGTGTAAAGAGGTTAATTAGGTTAGAGATATTGATGCAGAAAAGTTGTTATTAGTATTGAAATTTTGATACATTTGTTTTTGGTTATTTATATCTTTTGTGTGTGCATGTGTTTCTTGCTTTTTTTGTGTGTATTATGTTTCTTTTTGTACTCTGTATTTTAATCTTTGGAAATTTAATAAATATTATTTTAATAAAAACTTGAGTTGATATATTATCAGAGTTTGTTGCAGAAATCAAATCCAGAAAGCACACACAGATAATTGATTCAGCAGGATTCATTAACTTCTCTTTATATATCACCAACAGCAGATTTTTCCAACGTGATAGAGAATTACAGGCAAAAAATACAGGCAGAGGAGAGAACAGCAGAGATGAGTTTCAGTTTCAATTCAGAGAGCAGACTAGTTTGCAGCTTCAGAGCTCAGAGCTTAATACAGACAAAGAAAACTTCCTCTATACAGGGCAGTTAAGCTAAGTCTAAGCCATGCCTAGGCTCCAAAACTGTTTCAGTCACTGATCAGCTCTCATTGACTGACCCTGTTACTATGCCTATACATTGGCTGACCTTGTTACCATGTCTATTCCAAGTCTATGAATATTCATACTTTGACATATATGATGAGGAATCAAGCTAGAAACTAGGAAACTGTGAATTCCTTGGCACGAAAACTATCTGGGTGACTTTGGGCCAGTCACTCTCATTCAGTTTAATCACCTCACAGAATTGCTGTTCTAGGGAAGACAGGAAGAGGAACAATATTAAGTATCTTGGCTGCCTTGAGATGCGATAAAAGAAAACCCTAACCCTAACCCTAAAAAAACCCCTCCAAATCTAAAAAAAAAAGAGTTTGGTTCCCAATTGGAAAATGGTTGCAAGAGAAATCTCAACACACTCCCCCCCCTCGAAAGTCTCCTGGTTAAGATAGCCATTCCTTTTCTTCTCTTAGACTGAGAACAGGACTGCAACAGTAGTCCTGTTTTCATAGCTCAGAAAAGATTTTCCCTACTAACGTGGTTACTATAATTTGTAAATGTTTTGTTTCATGAAACAATTGGTACCCATTTTAAATTATACCTAGATCAATACATATAGAGACACACACTTGTGTACCTTAAGCGCTCATCAAGGATCTTAAACTGTTTAAAAGGTAGAACCAGTGATCAAGGTTCTGATATGACAATTATATCCATGGCTTGAACATATAGAGGATGATATGGATGGAGATGGTGTAACAAGTTATATTGGGACTAGAAATTCAGAAGATTAGAAATATGCATTGCAAACAACTTAAGCATTCATAGAAGACTCTCAAGAAGAAAGCAGTGGTGGTATTCAGCCGGTTCTATCTAGTTCGGGCGAACTGGTAGGGGCAAATGCGGGATACCCCACTCACCCACGTGGACATCATGACATCCCATTTTTCCATGTTTTTGAGGCTCTGCGCATGCACAGAAGATGGCCCGTGCGCACATTTATGAACTGGTAGGGAAGATAAGTGAATACCACCCCTGGAAGGAAGGCAAATATACATGTCCAGTGGTGGGTTGCCCCCGGTTCGCACCAGTTCTATAGAACCAGTAGTAAAACTGGCAGGAGGCTCCATCCACCGACCCTGATGTCACCAAAATGCTTCTGCGCATGCGCGCAGCCCCATTGCAGACCAGTAGTAAAGATAAGTAGAACCCACCCCTGTACATGTCCAGGATAATGTTGCAGGATCCAATTTGGGTCGATCACCAGGAGACTGTGAATTCTAGTTCCACTTATGCATGAAAGAAGAAGACTTTGTATAAAGATTGGAGCCAGAGAGAGGAGCTATTGGGAAATGACTGACTGTAGTGAGAAGAAAGGCAATGGATATTTGTGGCTTCTGCCATCTCCATCTCTTTCCAAACTTGTTCTGTTCTTGTATGTAAGAAATCTTCAACTGAGAAAGAAGAAGTCCTATTTTAGCTTTCAAAATGTTGCTGCAATAGGTATAGTACAAACTCTATTCCTGGATTCTGGTGAAATCATTTTCTTAGAGAGCATCCCCTTTTCTGCTCCATCTCTTTCTTGGGGATCTTGTTGACAGGGTCAAGATGGCAAGTTTTCTTTACGGGCATTTCCATCACGCTGATCCTCTCCTCTCTATCTGAACTCTGACACAATTTTAGATCTATGGCTGTAAGTTTTCCACCTAAATACTCAGATTCTAGTAAGCAGTCTGGGTATTAATCTCATTAATCAAAAGCACAATGCACGAGGCAAACGATTGGGAAATTGTTAGTGGAATACTGAACAAACAGTGATGAAAGATAGAACAGTCATCTTATCAGGAGAGTAAAATGACCTAGTTTGTATAGCCAAGTGTGGGTTTAGAAAGAATTGAATCCGTTATGAATTAGACGCCGAGGCTCCCATTCGCTCCTACTGATATTAGTTGCCTAGCAGTTCCCTGGTGTTATGATGTTATTATGAATCCTACAATATGATTAATAGAAAAGAACAAACAGTGGCCTCCTGTGAAAGGCACAGCAACATTTCTCAGGGTAGAGCGAGTTTGCAAAGTTTGTTCTTCTTCTTCTTCCTCTTCCTCCTCCTCTCCTCAATAAAGGTTCCAGCCTGTACAAAAGAAAGCAGTGTAAGTAACTGCCCTATCTTTTGCCAGCAGGATAAATTGTGTTTAAAGATAATCACCTAGTACCAATAAGCAAAACAGGGGATTTCTTGCAAACCGTGTCTGCACTTCATTTCAGACCTGAGTCACTCTGCTGGGGGTGCAGTTCACATGGCCACTTTTATTTTATTATTATTATTTTATCAAATTTATATACCGCCCTACTCCCAGAAGGGACTCAGGGTGGTGAACAGCCAAGATAAAATGCAATAACATATAAAAGTTAAAACTATTAAAATAAATTAAATAATTTGGGCTCAGAGAAGAAAATTTAAAACATCCAATTATATAAAACATTTTAAAACCTGATTTAAAAGGGGAGAGTTAGGCCAGACCAGCCTGTTGGAATAAAAACATTTTTAGGGCACGGCAGAAGGTGCGTAAGTCTTTAAGCCTCCTTATCTCTGGGGGGAGGTCGTTCCAGATGGCAGGTGCCCCCACAGAGAAGGCTCTCCCCCTGGGGGCCGCCAGTCGACATTGTTTGGCCGTTGGCACCCTGAGGAGCCCCTCTCTATGGGAGTGAACTGGTCGGTGAGAGGCTATTGGTGGCAGAAGGTGGTCCCGTAAGTACCCTGGTCCTAAGCCATGGAGCGCTCTAAAGGTGGTAACCAAAATGTTGAAGCCTTGAATTACTAGAAATTACTTCCCAGTAATCAATCAATCAGTCAGAAGGGACCTTGGAGATCTTCTAGTCCAACCCCCTGCTCAAGAAAGAGACCCTGTACCATTTCAGACAAATGGCTGCCCAGTCTCTTCTTAAAAAACCTCAGTGAAGGTATGAAGCACCCACAACTTCTGGAGACAAGCTGTTCCACTGGTTAATTGACCTCACTGTTAGGAAGTGTCCCCTTAATTCCAGGTTGCTTCTCTCCTTGATTAATTGATATCTATTGTTTCTTGTCCTGCCCTCTGGTGCTTTGGAAAACAAGTTGACCCTCCTCTTCTTTGTGGCAGCCCCTCAAATACTGGAATATTAAAAGGACCGTGGGGTTGTGTGTGAAGCCAGGAGATCCTCGCGGATGTCTGGCTACCAGTCCGTCTGTTACTCATTTAGCACTACCCAGGAGGCACGTGTGACTTAAGGATTGCCACAGACATGAGTAACTTTGCCTCCCAGCCATACGCTAAATAAAATAAACTGGAATATTGCTATCATGTCAGTAATCAATAGCTACAGCAATTGGGGGGGGGGGGTATCTTCCTGGAAGATGGTGTGAAACTGTTGTGGGTTGCTTTGAAGCAAACATTAACAACATTATTCTGGGGTTGATTCAGCTTCATTAGCCTATGCCACAATATCCTTGAAGATATATCAGGTTCAACCCAGTCCTAATTTCTCTTATTTAACAGATTAACAGAGTTGGAAGGGACCTTGCAGGTCATCGAGTCCAACCTCCGCCCCCGCCCAAGCGGGAGACCTTACATCTGCCTCTACCTAGGATCGAACTCACAACCTCCTGATTGTGAGGCAAGACTCTGGGACACTGCAACCGTCATAAATATGAGTCAGTTGCCAAGCATCTTAATTTTGACCATGTGGCCAATGGTCCTAAATGGTGAAAAATGTGAAAAATGTCCTAAATCACTTTTTTTCAGTGCTGTTGTCACTTCGAATGGTCACTAAATAAATGGTTATAAGTCAAGGATTACCTGTATTTGAACTTGCACCTACCGGAACAGCCATGGATGACAAGATGTAGGCAAGGTGTCAAACTCAAGGATTCAGCCTGCAAGGTGCTTAAATCTGGCCCATGGTGCCAGCCTGGAAATAGCAAAGGACTGGCCCACAGTGCCTCTGGCAGTCAAAACAGGTTATGGGGGGCCTCGTGCGCCTCCCTTGCCCCGTTTTGGCTAACAGGTTACTTTAGGAGGTGTCCGTCCCATTTCTCCCCGGCTGGCCCATGGAGGAGAACTATAATGCTGATCCGGCCCTCAAAGAAGTCGAGTTTGACACTCCTGATGTAGAAGAAATCCATGGTCTTTGTGTCTGACTTTAAGGCACTACTTGCTATCGAACACTTAGGTATGAAGATCAAAAGAGGCAAAATTCACACCTATCCTTCTACTCTGTGTTTTGACTGTGAGATGAGCCGCCATGGAAGGACCAATTTTATATCAGTTTTCCAAACAGCATGGCGTAAGTATATTTTGAATTTTATCAGCACACCTGCAGGGCAATCAGACTCTCAGTAAAGGAAGTCATTCTAGCCAGTTTGTGAGAAATCTCTTTAAAAAAAGAAAAACTTCTACATAGAAAAGCCAGGGTTTTATACGTTTTTGGACAAAGCAGGTTTTTTTTGTCATGTTTTTAACCTCTTTCTTATTAAGAATCCAACCAAGAACACAGATTGTTATCCAAATCAAGCCCACAGGGGCGCGCAAAATAAATATAAACCATTTGCTAGGTTGCAGACATAACTGGCTACAGCCCAGACAGAATAGATTTTGTAGCTATGTGCATTGCTGCCACAAACATCCCTAGTGGATTAATTCATTTTGTTGCCTTGGGCTAGGATGATAAGAAAGGCCACCCAGCCAGGCATCGTCCAACTGCTCCACATTATCCTGTGTTCAGGGAACAGAAGCAAATGATCTGCTTGGATACAGTTTCAAGCATATGTGTGATGGATCGGAGGTTCACCCGATATGCTCAGAAATGAAACAACCGTTGTCTTTTTTTTCTTTTTCTTAATACACTGCACAAAGAATGTTGTGGTCTTTGAAAGGTCAACAAAGGTCTCTGTGTTTTACAGTTCTGGAACTGCATTGCTCAATATATATAGGCCATGCTTCGGTGGGACGGCCTCTACAGGACCAAAATGGGGCAAATCTTGCTAAGGAAAAACAAGATAGGAATTATGTTACAAATTTAATTGCATTGAACAAATATGTCTGTTTTAAATTATTCTAGTATCTGGTGTGTGTGTGTGGCCATTTGTGATCTTCCCAGCTGCCTTCCGACAAAGCCAATGGATTTGCTTAATGACCATGTGATTCACTTAACAACTAAAGTGATTCACTTAACAACTAAAGTGATTCACTTAACAAGTGTGGTAAAACCAGGCACAGTTCACTTAACAAGCACTTTACTTTGTAATTGAAATTAATTTCTGTTAATTAATTAATTAATTTATTAGTTCGATTTATATGCCACCCTTCTCCGGAGACTCAGGGCAGCTTACAATGCATTAAGCAATAACCTTCATACGTTTGTATATACCTGCTTAGTAGGGCTTTTGGGCACCCCCCAAACACTGTTCTTTTTTATACAAAGTCAGCTTATTGCCCCCACAATCTGGATCCTCATTTTATCTACCTCGGAAAGATGGAAGGCTAAGTCAACCTTGAGCCTGGTGAGATTTGAACTTGCAGTAATTGCAGGCAGCTAGCAACTAAGTGCTACTTTAACAGCACTTAGTCCACTGCGCCACCAGGCTCTTTAATTGCAGTAATAGAAGAACAAAGAACTTAAGCACAGATATTATTTAATCGTGCATTTTCCATTGCATCTTTTGTGAATCTAGGCTTTTACTAAGAGAGGAAAAGACCCACTGAATACAGAGCATGTGTGATATATATATATATATATATTTATTTGTCTGTGTAAGTTTTCACGGGTATATATGTGTGTACAGGTGATATCTCGGGTTTCTTCCCGTGTAATTGCAAACATATCTTTAGAAATATTGCAGCGACGTTTCAATGAAATCTCATTCATCATCTTCTGGCTGATGTTCTCGGTTTGGTGTATATGGGCAAACTGTGTGATCTTAACTGACATCCCTCTTTGAAAAGAGGCATGTGCTACCACCATTTCCAACATATCTTATCCATCAACCCACAGCCCAGCAGCAGTGCTTCCACCCAATCAAAATACAACTACATCATCAGCCAATCAGAATAAAGGAGCACTGTCAACCAATCAGAATACATCTTTGCCTCTTTTCAAAGAGGGATGTCAGTTAAGATCACACAGTTTGCCCATAGGCACCAAACCGAGAACATCAGCCAGAAGATGATGAATGAAATTTCATTGAAACGTCGCTGCAATATTTCTAAAGATATGTTTGCAATTACACGGGAAGAAACCCGAGATATCACCTGTACACACACACACACACATATGTGTGTGTGTGTGTGTGTGTGTGTGTGTGTGTGTGTGTGTGTGTGTATATATATATATATATATATATATATATATATATATATATATATATATATATATATATGTGATTGTTTGAAAAGCCCTTTTGCCAAAAATCTTGATTGATCCCTTGAAAAGTTTGCATGGGATATTTCTTCCCAAAGGAAGCCAAGACAATAGAGAAGCCAATTCAGCCCTGCCTGTATTGAAACAACTGGAACCATATATATACATACATACATACATACATACATACATATGTTTTCTGAGGTTTTTGCGGGTGTTTGTATGTAGGTCTTTGGTTATTCGGGTTTTCTCCCGCGTAGAATTGGAAGTATCTTGGCGACGTTTCGACGAAGTCTCGTTCGTCTTCGTGGAAGAAGAACGAAGCCGAGAACACCAGCCTGAAGATGACGAATGAGACTTCGTCGAAACGTTGCCAAGATACTTCCAATTCTACGCGGGAGAAAACCCGAATAACCAAAGACCTACATACAAACACCCGCAAAAACCTCAGAAAACATATGTATGTATGTATGTATGTATGTATGTATATATATGGTTCCAGTTGTTTCAATACAGGCAGGGCTGAATTGGCTTCTCTATTGTCTTGGCTTCCTTTGGGAAGAAATATCCCATGCAAACTTTTCAAGGGATCAATCAAGATTTTTGGCAAAAGGGCTTTTCAAACAATCACATAAACCATAAAGCAGGAGTGTCCAATCTTGACAACTGTAAGACCATGCTGGCTGGGGAATTCTGGGAGTTGAAGTCCACAGGTTTTAAAGTTGCCAAAGTTGGACACGTCTGGCAAAAAGCAATCAAAGGCAGGGTTGACTTTTCAGATACAGCTTCAGGCACAACTTTATTGTGATTTCACTGCAAGGACTGGGCCATCTCTTTAGGGACCAGCTGGTATAGTTCAGGTCAAATCTTTGTCTTCCCTTTTTGCTGTTTCTAGACAGTGCAGAAAAGGTGCAGAAATTCCTGAGAATGGTATTCCAGGTAAAATTGGTGTAGGTTACTATGCCTTTCTTTACCATTTTTTTTTACTGGGCAAACACATTACACAGTACATGGACAATTTTAATAAAAGAGCAATAACAATTGTCCTTCGGGGGAAAAAAAGAAAAAGAACATCATCATGCAAAATTCATTTATTGATTTATAAATGAAGATTGACCAGCGGGGAGATTTAGAAGCAATGGAAGAGTGGAAGTTCAAATCTTTAATGAATGATTGCAAAAATATAGAATTCAAACTCGTGAAGGTTTTGTACTTTTATAAATTTGTGTATTCTAAAGAGATTACTATATTTTAAATGAATCTTGCAGAATGGTACACAGGTAAACCTTGACTTACAACAATTTTTTTACAACAATTTTTTTAGTGACTGTTACAATGGCATTGAAGAAAGCAACTTATTTATTTATTTAATTAAATTTATATACCGCCCTTCTCCCCCAAGGGACTCAGGGCGGTGAACAGACGAAATTTAAAATAACATAAAATATAAAAGTTAAGATAGCTAAAAATAAATTAAACCAATCGGCCTCCCAGTTTAAAACCCCAAGGCTATACAAATTAAAAACTAACCCATAAGAAACCTATTTAGAAACCTTGCTGAAATAAAAATGTCTTCAGTGCCTTACGGAAAGTGCGGAGATCCGGGATCAGTCGTATTCCGGGAGGTAGCTCATTTCAGAGGGTGAGTGCTCCCACAATTTACAACCAGCCTTTGTGCACTTATGACAATCAAAATTTGGGTACGTGTAACCAGTGTGTATTTATAATGATTGCAGCCTCTGGGGGTCATATGATTGCCATTTGCAATCATATGCAACCTTCTCAGCCCCAGAGGCTGCAATCATTATAAATACACACCAGTTGGAAGTACCATTCTGAGAGATTCATTAAGACAAAGATTGTGCAATTCACTTAACAAGTGCAGTAAGTTGATTAACAACTGTGGCAAAATCAGGTGTGACTCACTTAACAACCACCTTGCTTTGTGATGGAAATTCTGGTCCCAATTGTGGTTGTAAGTCAAGGACTATCTATATAAAGTCTACCTTCCTGTAGGCTCTCAGAGCAGAAAAATACATTAGTTATGGCATGTCTCCATATATGAAGTTTTACATGATTTCCATTCAAACCCTCTTGGGAATTTTTCTATTTTTTTTTATACATGGTATAGTCTATGGGGTTCCTTTCAGTTATATTGATCAACAGGAGACACCATGTAACCTGTTTCATCCTTATTGGGAATCATCAGATGTGGGTTGCCAGATGTTTTTCTACGGGGTTCAGATCCACTGCATGAAATTTAACTAATGATATTTTACACTCAATATACATTAGTTTAAGGAGCTATCCAAGTTCTGACCCTCAGGATATGCAGGGAGGAGTATCTAGAACATGGATATCCAACCTTTTGGCTTGCTTGGGCTGCAATGAGCGAAGAGGAATTGTCTTGGACCACATATGAAATATATAATACAGTTAATGTACTAAATAACAAGGTTCCTTTGTTTTTAAATATTTTTTACAATCTTGTGGGCCATATTACTAGATGTCTAGAAATTCTTAGAAAGGATTCCACCTTCCTGTACAGTCTCAGATCGATACTGAGCCTATGTTAAGGGATATGGGAACTGATGCACCAAAAGTACCTTTTCAGGAGGCAACTGGACTTTCTTGTTTTTCTTTTGAAGACGTTTTGCTTCTCATCCAAGAAGCTTCTTCAGCTCTGACGGGATAGTGGGGAATGGAAGGATTTATATTCCTTGCAGACTTCTGGTCATTTGCATTCTTTTTAGAGAGCCATTGAGGCCACTTGGAGAGCCATTGTGTCCTCTGACTATAAAATAGTGTAAATCCTTCCATTCCCCACCATCCAGTCATAGCTGAAGCAGCTTCTTGGATGACAAGTGAAACATCTTCAAAAGAAAATAGAGGAAATCCAATTGCCTCCTGAAAAGCATTTTTGGGAAAACCATGACCTGGATGACTGACTACAGGCATCGGAACTGATGCTAAATATGGTGAAAAACAGCATTTATATGCATTTCTGAGTGTTAAAAATATTCCATATATGCACATTCATGGACCA
This sequence comes from Masticophis lateralis, assembly GCA_030761175.1. Lineage (NCBI taxonomy): Eukaryota > Metazoa > Chordata > Lepidosauria > Squamata > Colubridae > Masticophis > Masticophis lateralis. The sequence goes on along the minus strand of JAUDYJ010000002.1, from coordinate 130,475,666 downwards.
CAATAACAATATTGTAAAATAGTTGTGTTCAAACAACAGGCTTAAATTATAGCTGTTTCCTACCTACTAAATCACTTACTATACTCTTCTGAATGTACAGTTTTCTCATTGATGTTGCATTGTCATACCACAATGATCATAATCCCCTAAATATGTGTATCATTGTGTGTATTGACTCTAATGGCTTGAAATAAAGAAGTGTTTCCTGCATATCACAAATGTAGAAGTCTTTCCTAAATGCCTTCTAGAAGTCTTTATTCTCTCTCTCTCTCTTTCTCTCCCATGTTCCTCTATAATTGTACAAATTCTGTACAGACACAAATCTCCCCTCATCTTCTCAACTTTTGACTAGCCTGAAAGTCTATGGAGATTCTCAATCATCCAGGTTATGACTGTGGTCAAAAAAGGTCTCAGAATTGAAGAAGATTCTTGAATGAGAAATGAAACATTTCCAAAGGGGGAACACTCCTCCTCCCCCCCCTCAAGAAAGTCCAGTTGCTTTTTGGAAAAAGCACCTTTGAGACAACTGGTCTGAAGCAAAATTGATGGAAATCCTTGGCTGTGTTTTATATTGCAAAATGAAAACCATTGTTTTGGTACTCAAGTTAAGGAGTAAAATTATACTTGGCTTAGAAAGTGTGAGTCACGTTCCAGATTGGAAGCTGTGATAGCACGCTGGCTGTTCCTGACAACCCACTGTGGAGGATGTGGCCTCACCTCTGATCTGAAGCAGTGGCCTCATTTGAAGGGGCTGAGTCAGCTTCTCATTCCTGGAAAAAGAAGGTAAAAGGAAATACTACTGATATTGGAGCTCTAAACCCAAGTAAAATATATTACATTATTTTTAGTAGCTATTGTAGTAATATGCACCTCATATTAATAATTTATATTTTACTTATTATTATTAAATGATATTATTAATAATTTAGGGATGCGATGGCTCAGTGGCTAAGATGCTGAGCTTGTCGATCAAAAAGTCAGCTGTTCAGAAGTTCGAATCCCTAGTGCCACGTAATGGGGTGAGCTGCCGTTATTTGTCCCAGCTTCTGCCAACCTAGCAGTTCGAAAGCATATAAAAAATGCAAGTAGAAAAATAGGGACCACCTTTGGTGAGAAGGTAACAGTGTTCTGTGCGCCTTTGGCATTTAGTCATGCCAGCCACATGACCACGGACAGTGCTGGCTTTTCGGCTTTGAAATGGAGATGAGCACTGCCCCCTAGAGTCGGGAACAAATAACACATATGTGCGAGGGGATCCTTTACCTTTACCTTATTAGAAATTTAACACAGGAACCCTGATATCATAGCAGTGTTCTAATATTTGAGGGGCTGCCACAAAGAAGGGGGGGGGGGGAAAAACCTATTCTCCAAAGCACCTGAAGGCAAGACAAGAACCAATAGATGGAAACTAATCAAGGAGAGGAACAACCTAGAACTGAGGAGAAATTACCTGACAGTGGGAACAATTAATCAGAGGAGTGGCTTGCCTTCAGAAATTGTGGATGCTCCATCACTGGAGGCTTTTAAGAAGCCATTTGACAGCCATTTCTCTGAAGTGGTACAGGGTTTCTTGCTTAGGCACAGGGTTGGACTAGAAGACTCTTTTCCAACTCTGTTACTCTGTTAAAGAAGAAAGAGGGGGTCCATCATGGTGTCATATGGAAAAAGGCATTGATGAAGCAGCTCAAGTAATTCCCCAGTTCTCTTTATGCAGCTTGGTGCCAACTCTGTTCCCAGAGTTTTTTAAGTTTGAGCCAGCGTTGCTCTTTCCCTTCCATTCATCTCAGGAATTGCTATTCATTTTTCACACAATGACAGCCTGGGTTGGTTTATTGTGCAGCGGAGAATGACTTGGGCATTTAGGCATGGGAATATTGAACATTGAAAACATTCAGTTTCCTTAATGCCTCATTAGTCCCCGAGGTGACGGTTCCGGAGCTGATGCCGTTTCTTCACTGAGCAGAAGAGTTTGAGAGAAATCATGGTTTGATGCAGTGATGTCATTCTCTGGCACTGATCTTTAAAGGCAGAGCCAAGCTGTTGTCTAGAAACAACCCTGAGAGGCAGCATCAAGGAAGGACCCCAGAAATCTCCCTACCTAGTTTGGTCTTTCATTTGTCCCATTCATATTCCTCAACTCAATCCTGGAGCAGGATTGAAAGGGGGGGGGGTGTCAAAGAGGCCATCTATGTCAAAATTGAACATCCCTCTCTCAACTGAGGGGGAGGGAGATAACATCACCTGTCTCCAGTCTACAATACAGTCCTTTCAGCAGTTCCAAGAAGGCTCCACACCCATTTACAGCACTCAGATGACCCTGATGACACCGATAAACCTCCAGGTGGCCTCAATAACTCTCTAAAAGGATGCAAATGACCAGCCATCTGCAAGGAGTATAAGTCCTTCTATTCCTTACCATCCAGTCAAAGCTTCTTGGATGAGAAGTAAAATGTCTTTAAAGAAAAACAAGAAAGTCCAGTTATCTCCTGAAAAAGCACCTTTGGGATGTCCTGGAGCAGGAGTTCTTAAGGAGCTACCTTAAAGTGACCAGGGCTGCTGCTGTAGCATCTTAATGACTGACATGCAGAAAATTGCCATTTCAGAAGGGAAAAAAGCAGCACCTGCCAAATTTTTGATTATCTATAATTTTTTTCCCCATTGTGATGTTTTTATCTCTTGGACAGGGCTATTATACATGGAATTATTTCTCCATCAATAAAGCTGGTCCTATCAATCTTTGCAAGGATGTACAGTATCTTCTTTTCTCCTATACATAACTAGCTGGACGCCCGTGCTTCGCTAGGAAACTATGTGCTCGGGCTTGATAAATAGACACTTACAGCCTGAAACTTAATGTGGAATGTGTAACTCTGTAGCATCAGAATATGTTAATATAATGCAATTGGCATTTAGAACAGAGGGGTAGGGGGAGTAGAATGTCCCAGCCTGCAGCATCCATTGGTATTCATCTGGCTAGTATCCTGTCAATGTGTGAGAGAGTTGAGGGATGTTTGGAAACTCAAACAATATTTGCTGTGTGAGCAAGAAGGAGACAGGAAGGAGGCTGGGCATGGCTTAGCTCAACTGTTCTGTAGTAAAGCTGCTTGCTGCTGTTAAAGTAAAACTGAAAGTGAAACTCCTCTCCTCTGCTTGTGTTTTGCATTTGGAACAGATTTCTTTTCAGGTGGGGAGGGGGAGTAGAACTCCTCAGCATCAGAGGGCTGTTTGGAAAATGAAATAGTATTTGCTGTGTGAGCAAGAAGGAGACAGGAAGGAACCTGGTCCTGGCTTAGCTCACATGTTCTGTATAAAAGTTGCTTCCTGCTGTGAAAGTAAAACTAAAAGTGAAACTCCTCTCCTCTGCTTGTGTTTTGCATTTGGAACAGATTTCTTTTCAGGTGGGGAGGGGGAGTTGAACTCCTTAGCATCAGAATGTGTTAATAATAATATAGGAAATACTAATGCTCTAATGGTCGTTTCAAAAAATCCTTTCACCTAGAAGCCAAGAGGAACATACATGGCAAATTTAAAGTTTGCAGGCTTTATGGTTCTGGAGATTTCGTGATTAATGTGTGATTGGTTTTTGCTTTTATATATATAGATATGATACTGGTATTGACTTGTTTTATCTGGTAACTGAAGGATATTCTGGGCATAAGTAGCTGGAAATCAACATAAATTGTTATTTTATGCTGATGATATCATCATCATCATCATCATCATCATCATCATCAAAAAGAGCCTCAGATAGCTCTACAGGCTAGATAGCCTGTTATTAACACCCAGCTGTCTGCAATTATGCAAGTTCGAGGCTCAAGGTTGACTCAGCCTGCCATCCTTTCTAAGGTAGGTAAACTGAGGACCCAGTTTGTGGGGGCAATAAGCTGACTTTGTATAAAATATACAAAAGTATGAAGGCTATTGCTTAATGCATTGTAAGCCACCCTGAGTCTCTGGAGAAGGGCGGCATATAAATCTAATTTAAAAAAAACATCATCATCATCATTTTAGCCATTGTCTAGCCACAGCAGGATGAAGGCCCCCTTTCGCTTGTTTCCAACCTTTATGGACCTGAGCTTTCTTTTGCCAATTGGGCCCGTAATACTTTCTGATGTTGTCAATCCATCTTGTTTTAGGTCTCTTTTGTGGATGCTTTATATCAACTGGGACCCTTTCTATGACTGCCTTGGTCCACCTACCATTGGTTCTTCTTGCTATGTGACCAGCCCATTTCCATTTTGATTCTTTTACTCTCATGATGATATCATATTTTTTAATTTGCTCTCTAATCCATGTGCAGGTCTTTCTACCTTGTCTTGTAATGCCGAGCATGTATCTTTCTATGGCTCTTTGTACCACCCATAGCTTTTGTGATGATATACCATGTATTATTGATCATGTATGAATATTCTATATTATTGAGGTTGGTCAAATAGGTAGCTCTCTCTTGTACTTTCTAGAGATTCTAATCTATCCATGGTAATCTGTAAAAATTGTGTTTTTACTTGTCTTTAAGTTCTTTTAACTATTTTTGAATAGTCAGGCCAAGGAAAATATATTTACCTTTACCTTGTAAAGGTAAATATTTCTGATTATTTATCTCAGATGAATATTTATATAAACAGACGGTTAAAAACCTTGGTGACTTATGGGGAGAGATTCATTTTATAAGAATGAATTATCTATTGTCTGTCTGTTTGTCTATTGATCTATTGATCTCTCAGCTTATTGGTGTGAAGTATTACAAAAGGAATTCCAGAAATGAATAGCAATGTATCTAATAAAATATGTTGTTGTTTTATTATTAAATGTACACATCTTATTGTATACTGCTCTGATCTGCTCAGAGTAGAATGGCATAGAAATGTCAGTAATTAAATAAAAATAGATCACTTTTGGTTTATTTAACATCTAAAATTTCTAAATGACTATTAAAATTACAGTATTTTTACAGACAACAAAAGAATATTATCAAGATGGATATAAAATTGGATTATTTGGAAGGATTTTGTAATACAGGGTTGGAATACCCTACATAAACAGTTCAGTGGTTAAGAATCTTCAATAATGTTAAAAATGCTTTTGATGACCTTAAGATGAGACTAATTCAAGACAAGTTTCCCCCCATGTTTATTGGCTATGTCAAAGAAAGTTGAGATTGGCTGTCAACTTAATTATGTTGGAAGTATACAATGATGGATGGGCAGTTAAATCATGGGTTTCATATCCATACATTTCCCATATGGGAAGGATTAAAGATACGAATGTGGTTGTTTTAAATATAAACAATTTGGAATGTATAAATGTATGATGGATTATGGATTTACTGAGCATGGTACATAAGAAAAAAAAAATCAGAATAACAGAGTTGGAAGGGATCTTGTTCAACCCCCTGTTCAAGCTGAAGACCCTATACCATTTCAGACAAATAGTTGTCCATTTAGTCTTGGAAGGATGACCAGTGTTGGCTCTCTGCATATGAAATGACATTCTATCCACACAAAGGGAAGACTGATCAATCCAAGTTCTTTTTGTTGTTGTTGCAATGTCTCTGTTTATATTTTTTTTCCTTTTTTGGACTTTTCAGTCCAGAATCATTTGCTCAAAAGGAAAAGGTCAACACATATCCTTGGAACTATCCAGCATTTAACAACAGAACCATCAATGGGAAAGTTCTTGATTGTGGCCATTCATTGAAACTTCATCTTTTAAGTGTTTTTAAATAGTATGCTCAATTATCTGTCACCAACAAATTGCTTAATAAATGAATATTCTTTTTCTGTTTCTTGTTAAGCCACTTTGCAGAACTGGGAATATACGGTAATTAAAATACATTATAAAATATAATTGGAGATAAAGAAAGCCCTAAATTAAATGGATTTTTAAAATTCTTTCTCTGAAGACGTTTAATCTGTTCAAGGATTGATTCAAATGGTTTATATTGTCTATTTAGAAGTCTGTTTAAAACATCTGAGGAATCTCTTGGACCTCTGGATTGCCAAATCCCTGAAAATGATTGTAAGCTTATTGCTTGTCTAATTTGTTTCCAAACTTCAGAATATCCATTGGGAGGGGGAAGGGGCTTTAAATTGTTGTAAAGGCAGTTAGGATCATATAATCAAAATGCCTAAAGGCCTTTCTTTTATCAAATTTTTAGCATTGCTGTATTTCAAGACTTTTGAAATATGATACATCAAGTGGGCAATGAGTTTTAAGACCAGTCAGAAAAGATTCAACATGATTAGCATGGGGAACAAGTCCATTAGGAAGACCCTGGTTCAATCATCATCACTCAATTGATGTAATGTCTGTCTTTACTGATATAATTTTGGCACAACTAGAGCTGTATATCACTTGTTTGTTTGAATGTTAGTCGATGTGGGTGCTTTATAAAACTATGCATGCTGTATTGACATAGGTGTTTTTTGTCCAGACTGCCATCTCTTGCTTCACATTTTAAAAGAACTTTTTAAATTGTATATTTGGATCTGGCCAGAGTCTTGTGAAGTAGCTTGCTGCAATACATTTAAATAAGCAAATAAATTCATAAATATTACTAGAGAAAATGGAAAATGCAGCAGGAAGGAAAACTACCTTGAGTCTGTCTAGGCAGCTGAATAATGTACTTCCCTGAAGATAACCAGTTCTCCTTTTGCCTTCACAGAGACAAACAACAGTTCCATTGGCCCAGAGACTGGGGGCCAGGTCATTTTGGCATGCGAATTATCAACACAATTATTTCTGGCCCTCCTTGTTGGCTCTCCTTTTCCTCTGTGCTTCATAATCTTTATGTGATGCAATAAAAAGCTGCCTGCAGAAGTCAGTTCAATTAAATTAATTAAATGATTAAACTGTAGCTATTTAATTTCATACTTGCTGCAGCTCTAGTACCTGTGGTGTGATGTTGAAACATCAGAATAACAGAGTTGGATGGGACTGTGGTAGTCTTTTAGTCCCAACCCTGGTCAAGCAGGAGACCCTATAACAGTGGTCCCCAATCTTTACAGTTTGGTGGCCCAGCAGGGGCCACCGGGAGCAGGGGACCAGCATGTGTAAGCGACAGCCCACCATTCACAGACTCATATGTGCTAGGCCATTGGTTGTGCAAGTTGAGCTGTGTGCTTGCACACAGGAGCACCAACAGGGTGCTCACACATCCCGGGGGTTGGGGAACCCTGCCCTTTACCCAGTGGTGGGATTCAAGTAATTTAACAACCAGTTCTCTGCCCTAATAATTTCTACCAACAACCAGTTTGCCAAACTGCTCAGAAAGTTAACAACCGGTTCTCCCGAAGTGGTGCGAACTGGCTGAATCCCACCATTGTCTATACCTGTGATGCGAACCTATGGCATGCGTGCTACAGGTGGCACACAGAGCCATATCGGTGGGCACGTGAGTGTTGCCCTAGCTCAGTGCCGGCCAGCTGATTTTCGGGCCTTCCGGGCCCACTGGAAGTCAGGACACAGGCTATTTCCAGTCTCCGGAGGGCCTCCAGGCGGGTGAGGAAGGCCATTTTCACCCTTCCCAGGCTCCTAGAAAGGCTCTGGAGCCTGGGGAGGGCGAAAAAAGAGCCTACTGGGCCCACTGTGCCATCTTGTGCCAAAAATGGGAGGAACACAGGGGTGTCGCACGTGCATGCGTGGGGGACAGGTTGCACTGAATGTGGGCAAGCGTGGGCATGACCCCTCTGTGCTCCCCCCCTGCTTTTGGCACATGATGGCAAAAAGGTTAGCCATTACTGGCCTATACCATTCCAGACAAGTGGCTATCCTGCCTCTTCTTTGATAAAATGACTTCAGGAGAATTTTAAATAATCTTCCTTCCATAGCAAGACAAGTAAAATCAAAGTCTTGACTTGAGTTATATTTACATTGTTTTTTAATCCCAAATTCTGTTTCAGAACGCTGCATCAAGAACATGGGAAACCATCCTCCAGATAACCCAGAAAACTTAATTCCAAGAAAATGATTTTCAAATTTCTGCTTTCAAGAATGATAAAATGTAATGGGTCTGCGAGGTTAGGTGGCCAATATTTACCGGGATAACAGAGGAGAAATGACTGAAGCAGAATAAGTTATCTGGAATATCTATTATGGGAAAATGGATCTGGTTTTAATAAATTTAATTCACTTTAACACATGACAGAAACACTTGGAAGAATGCTGCCCTTTTTGTTAAATACAGCATACATATCACAGCTGCAACTATCTGCTGAAAGAAGTATGTGGCCAATTGAGAGTACAATGCACAAAGGTATGAAAGTCAAAAAACCTCACTGCGTATTATTTAACTGGCTGCTTGCAGCTGCACAGATGCACTGTGGAATTAAGGACTTTTATGATGATTCCTTTTAAAGACAGTGAAAGCACCAATAAAACCTTTATTTCTAAGGAGAGTTTGGTCTTTGACTTCCAATGATGTATAAGTAGTCATAAAACCCTTATGAGGTATCAGAAAGCCCTGTTTCTTTCACATCTAAAACTGATAATCCTTTATCTTTTATACATGGGCTTGCTGAATGCTTCACTTGCATTCTCCTTCTTTACGAAATTGGAGATTTGGAAATGCATCCTCAGCTTAAACGTAACCACTGATTTGCCTTCAGAAATGATGAGGGAGAAAAACTGGGCTATTAATGTGAATGCACTAAATCCAGAGTTTAAATACTTGCTTTGTCATTAACGCTCCTTATAATGAAGCAATGTACTCCACTTTAAGTATTTGTTCACTTTAGCCAAATCTCAGATTTAGTTGAATTGTTTTGCAGATATTCGTGACTAGCCTAAGGAACTATATTTTCCAAAATAGCCCAAATGCAATCCGACTTCTGTCATTTTGGAAAGAGTTGGAGGTTATGGAGGAATTCAGAAATGCAAAAATAATGCATCTGCAGCAGCAGTTTCCCTCAAAATCCCAAGGAGGCGAATAAAGGGAATTATATGCTTTCAACCAAAAACTGATTTCACGGATTCCTCTCGCCTTTTGCTTTCTGATCATAGCATTCTGGGGATTGAGAGTGATGATTGTAGTATCTTATGACTCTTCTCAGAGCTTCTGGGAATGGCTTCAGAAACAATATCACCTGCTGGCTGTTACCTATCCCAACATGGTATGTGAACTTATTTTAAGTGTCCTGAGCCTGATTCCAGTTCTCTAAACAGGTTTTCTCAAACAAGGATCCAAGATGGTGGAGGCCATTATAAAAGATGGATGCACAGGAGCATCAGATAAGTAAAAAATATATCTGGGCAGAAGAAAGACATGCTACCTGGGTCCTGCCAGATGGCATGGTTTAATAGGCCAGATCCAGAGCAGCGGAATCGGTATTGGGTCTAAAAATATTCACATATGTTTATTGCTGGTTGGAAAAGTTTTTTAAATTCTGTTTTTGCTCTCCTTGCTAAAATAATTGCTTGTTTTCTAAACGTCCTCTCATCTTAGTGCTTTCATTTCATCAGACAACTAAGTAGGCTTGGTGATATAGTTGTATAATTTCACTGCATTAATCACTTGCTTCCTCAAAGGATAAGATGATTGCTGAGATAAACCTAGAAGCTAAAAAAATGGCCTGGATCAACAACAGCTAGAAGAAACCAAACCAAAGGAACATGTAATTATTTGGGGTTTGTGTGTGTGTGTGTGCGTGCGTGAATGCGCCGTAAGTGTACAATGCTTACTCTTCTCCAATATTCAATATCTTTTTTTCCATTATTACTAAATTTCCTTCACAAAACTGCTGTTACTTAGGGATTTCCTTCTATACCTTATACCTGATCTTCTTCAAGATGTCTCTTTCTAGGCTAGAGAAATCTTCTCCAGCTTGCTATCTGCTTTTTCATAACTGCATCATCCCTCATGCTTGGAAAATGCACATAATGATGCTGGATGCTTATGGGAAAACAGAATAACAGAGTTGGAAGGGACCTTGGACGTCTTCTAGTCCAACCCCCTGCTTAGGCAGGAAGCCCTACACCACTTCAGACAAATGGTTATCCAATCTCTTCTTAAAAAGTTCCAGTGTTGGAGCATTCACAACTTCTGGAGGCAAGTTGTTCTGGTATAGGATCGTCTTCATCATGATGGAGATTTCACTAATCATCACATCATTATCTCTGAAAAATATATTACTGATAAAGTTCCATTTTTGGGGGGATGCTAAGATGCTAGAAACTATCCAGGTAAAGAAGCAAAACTCCAGATTTTATTCAAATACCTGTTCACCTGTCAGAGGAGGGGTCCAAGGGAAAATTTGTCAGAGTAGAGTCATTTTCCCCATCCTCTATGGCAGGGGTGTCAAATTTGAGGCCCATGGGCCAGATGCTTCATGCGCTGGCCATGCCCACGCCCACTTTAGCGAGGGGAAAAAAAGTCACGATACGTCACATGACACCGCCATGACGATGTGAGTTTGACCCCCCTGCTCTATGGTAAGTTTCAGTATAGTAAAAACTCGACAGCAAAGATACCTCTCCCCAGCCCACCTGCAAATGATGTCATGGAATTTTTCTTTTGTCTGAACCAAGTTTCAAAACATTTCATGTAAAAATGAAAAAAGGAGAAGACGAAGAAGAAGAAAGGACTAATTCATTATAAAAATCACAAAGGGGAATATTTAATGGGTTAGGCTTGTGAAAACATTGCCAGACGAACTAGACCAATTGGGGCAGTTAAGCCTCTCTTGACACAGGATATTAGCAACATTTTCCATAGACTATAAACAACAAAGAAAACTTCATCTAGTTACACCTCCAATACCTATGCAGCTTGCAACGATGCTTTTTTAAAAAAAAACTCTTGATATGAAACAGCACTATGGCACTGAATTTTAGATTCCTACCCGGTAAAGGAACACACTTTGGTGCCAAAGTGGTGAAAGCTTTATTTTTCTCTGTTTGTTGCATTGCTTCATCTTGATCCAAAAACCATTTGTCTGCTCTAATCTTCTTATTGCTGTGCCCCATCGATGCTAAAAGCTGCCAACAAACGCAAATGCATTACTCAAATAGAGAAGAACGTTTATTTTTCTCAAAATTCTCTTTGCACTGATCAGGGTAACTTTTGGATTCATTTGTTGGTTGCTCCTGACCCCCATTTTAAAAGCCTAATTGGTTACCTTCCAATAACTTTTATTCACCTGCTTTGACAAGAAAATGACATGATGACACCATTTGATGATTTGCATAAGGCCTCCGCAGAGGTTAGGCTGATGTCAAGACTTTCTCTATCTGCTGTATTTCAACTATGCGGACTACAATTGCACTTATCCTCAATCAACATAACCAGAAATTATGTGGGGCTCTTCTCAGGCTCATATGTAATTGCATTCACCTTACCTCAAAGCCAGTGGTGAAATCCAAATTTTTTTACTACTGTTTCTGTGAGCGTGGCTTGGTGGGTGTGGCAGGGGAAAGATACTGCAAAATTCCCATTCCCTCCCCACTCCAGGGGAAGAATACTGCAAAATCCCCATTCCCGCCCCACTCTGGGACCAGCCAGAGGTGATATTTACCAGTTCTCCGAACTAGTCAAAATTTCTGCTACCTGTTCTCCAAACTGCTCAAAATTTCCACTACTGGTTCTCCAGAACCTGTCAGAACCTGCTGGATTTCACCCCTGCTCAAAGCCTTGGTTTGCTAATCCACAATTGGCTGATTCATACAATATGCTAAACCATAAACCAACAATGTATAAGGCCAACTATTTTGGCTGCTGGAGATCAAGTAAACTGGTCCTGTTCTAGCTCTCCGGAGGCCAGGTAGAACAATCCTTGCATTGGCTACTGGAGGCTGAGCAGCTGTGGTCAAGCTAGCAGGAAGTCAGAAGTTGCTTCTGATCCTACAGTTTTGTTGCTTATGGTCATTCTGTTTCTCTGTTAAGGAAAGGAAACAGCTTCTCAAATAATGACCCAATGGGTCAGAGGTACAGTAGTTGCTATCATAGTTGTCCAGACATGGTCAATTGCACTGTGCATTGCAACCACATGAATGGTATACTAGAGTTAAGATGCAAGTACAAAAGGCTGAGGCTTGGGAAATCATGACTTTTTGTCACTTTTTTATTTTATTTATTTACACAATAAATCACTTTATTATTTATACAAATAATTCAAGGCAGCGGACGTATCCAACACACCTTCCTTCTCCTATTTTTCCTCATGAAAACCCTGTGAGATGGGTTCAGTTGAGAGAAAGTGACTGGCCCAAGGTCACCAAGCTGGCTTTAATGGCTAAGGTGGGATTTGAATTCATGAGCTCTCATTTTCTAGCCTGGTGCCTTAACCACTAGACCAAATTTGGCTTTTTGTTGTTATCACTTATATTAGATGCCTGTGCTTGCTATCATTTGTGCCTGAATAAATAGGATCAAATTCAAAAGGGTTTCTACATGAGGGAGTAAGTAGAAGCAATAGTGCAGCTTCTCGTTCCAATATGCTAGACAGAAACTAATATTATCTGTACGTGGGGGCAGTAGCTGTTCCTTTTTAATTGTACAACTTTATTGCAAAAATAGCAATAAAATAAAATAAATCAAATGTTCCCATACTGTTCCCTAGCATGGACAAGAATAGTTACAGCAGAAGTACCTGATATAGTCAATTCTCCACTAAAGAGGCAATCTCATCACTGAAGACTGGTCAGCCTAATATTGTGTATTATTAAATCTTGTGTTGATGATGCTACTCAGTTGAATGACATCCAGTCTCCCCATCTGTATTTTCCACATCTGCAGATGGATATTTTAGAACAATTTTTGATACATAACTTATTACGAGTGACTCATTTGAGATTATTTATTTATATAAAGAATTTGTAAATATATATGAGTAAACACAATAAACAAATAAACACATAATTAAAGAATCAAAACATGTAACAAAATACATGTATCAACACATAAGCCAAGAATGGTTTTCCCTCTTCAGGACAGCTATTTGATTGTTCAATTAAGTTTGAATTAGGCTAATGTACAACATATTTACTAATGATTAATCTGAATTGCTTTAAAAACTTGATCTTCATATGGAACAAATCAGGCTAGAAAGGAGTTACAAATATAATAATAGGGTCTATGAACAATATTTGGAAACCATTCTATACACTTCAGATCTTTAGATGGACAATGTTGGTATTTGCCATGGCTAGATAATTTCTATTTCCACATGAGGTCCACCACATTCTGTAACTTCTATTAGGCAGGAGAACTAGACAAATGGTTACTGCAGAAATACATTCCACTGCCTATGGGTTGGACCCGGGCCTCAAATGCACTTTCAAGCACCTTTGTGTGAGGAGTTGGAGCCAAGAGTTAGTCAATGCCTCATTAGGGGAAAGTACACCGCTGACTACCTTGAAATAGGTGCTTGTCTTTCTCAAAATCCAACCATGCTTGACTAATCAACTTTCTGGGTTTATCCCCAACTTTCCCTTTCTGGACTTCAACTGCAGAGTGCCTTAGAGAAAACTGGTTGCCTAGAACCAGGAGCACTACTCAGGTGACCTTGAGGACACAGATAAACCTCTAAGTGCTTCAACGACCCTCTAAAAGGATGCAAATGACCAGCTGACTACAAGGAGTATAAATCCTTCCATTCCCCACTACCCTGTCAGAGCTGAAGAAGCTTCTTGGATGAAAAGCGAAAAGTCTTCAAAAGAAAAAAAACAAGAAAGTCCATTTGCCTCCTGAAAAAGCACTTTTGAGACTGGTTGCCTAGACTCAGGGGTGGGCTCCTAGGGGTTAAGCAGGGTTTGGGCGATCCTCTAGCCAAGGATCACCAGGGTTTGGCAAAACCCCAAATGCCAACCCTGGCTGCCCACGCCCACCCTTCCCCTCCCAGGAGTCTCCATGTGGTCCATTCATAATTCATCAAGTACAGGGGCCACGTGGAGAGTCTGGGAGGGCAAAAAACGCATCTCTGTTCTGGAAGTCTGGAAACAGGCCTGTTTCCGGCCTCCAGAGGGTCTCCGGACCCTGGGGGAAGTTTTTGCCCTCCTGGAGGCTCGAGGAAAGCCTCCAGAGCCTGGGGAAGGCAAAAAACGCTCCCCCCCCATGGTGCAGGTGGCTGACTAGGCCACATCCACCATGGCCACGCCCACCCAGCAACCGGGTAGTGAACCCATCGCTAAAGGATCTGAAGCCCACTCTTGCCTAGACTTCTTTCAGTCAAGGTCAAGGTCAGTCAAGATATAAATAGGGATGGAAACCATAATGGTGACTGTGGTGGGTTATCTTCAGCAAGATCAAGCTCTCCTGGTCTTTCTGGATCTCTTAGGGTTTTTAATACTATAGTATCCTTTTGTACCACATGTTAGATTGGGAATGGGGGCGCCATCTTGCAGTGATTCTGCTCCTCCTTGAGGGGCTCACTTGCACTCAGTGGTAGTTGAAGAAATGAGATCAGCTTAGGAGTTCCTCTCTTATAGGATGCTACAAAGTTTAGCTTTCTCTCTTCTGTAGTGATGTCCTATAGTTGATTCTTGATTGTTTCAGCCATTTAATGATTATGCTTCTTTTTCTATCAAAACCATTGACGAACACTATGGAATGTGGCAGTATACAAAAATGTAAAGTGAAAAAAAGATCTCATGAATAAGCAACAATATACATTAAGGAAGTGCATAATGAATTAGAAGGGACATTAAAAAAACCCTACAATTTAATATAATTAAAAAGCACCCCTGCTCTTATACTTTCAGTATGATAGCAAGTACAGTTTCCATTGGCCAAGAGGAAAAATTCTGATTAATATTAATTTTTTAAAAAATTAATAGGAATCCTACCAGTTTATGTAATTATATTACTCAGCACTACCCTATTTAGAATTGTATGAAATACTGAAGTGTATTCTCTGGTGGATATTCAATTTCAAAATTAGCTCCAGCTAAGTGAACAATCTATGTTTGCCTTTAACTGTTCTTGCCAGTGGGTGTTTAGATAGCAAAATTACTGATAAATAAAAGGAGCTTTCATTTCTCTTAGCAAGGATATAATCTTTAATCTCCCACTGTTGCTTAACTACAACGCCCAGCATGCATCACACATAGGGATACTGGCTAGAGTTGCTGGAAATTGGAATTCAATGGTATCTAAAAGATCACACATTTATTATCTCAAATTATCTATATTGAGTTGAAAATACTAAAGCAATCTTGCTCACTCCCAATACTTTAGATCCAGACTTTCATAATACCCAGTCAATATACATAGTCCTCGACTTATGACCACAATGGAGCCCAAAATTTATGTTTCTAGGTGAGACATTTTAAAGCGAGTTTTGCCTCATTTTGCAACTTTTCCTGTCACATTTGTTAACTGAATCACTGCAGTTGTTAAATTAGTAACATGGATGTTAAGTGCAGCTGGTTTCTCCATTGACTTTGCTTGTGAGAAGGTTGCAAAAAGTGATCACATGACCTCAGGACACTGCAACTGTCATAAATAAGAGTCAGTTGCCAAGTGTTTGAATTTTGATCACTTGACCATGGTGATGCTGCAATGCTTGTAAGAGTGAGAAACGATCATAAGTCACTTTTTTCAGTGCTGCTGTAACTTTGAACGGTCACTAAATGGACTGTCGTAAGTCGAGGACTGCCTGTATAGCCTTTATTTAAAGATTGGATCAGGGGTGGGGTTTACTTACCTTTACTACCGGTTCGCAATGGAGCTGTGCTTGTGTGCTTGCTTCGCTCGCACGCATGCTCTTCTGCACATGAGCAGAAGCGTTCTGATGACGTCAGGGTCGGTTTTACTCCGGTTTTACTGCTGGTTCTATAGAACTGGTCCGAACTGGGGGCAAACCACCACTGGATTGGATCTGTGGTTCAAAACATCGGATGGAGACAAGGTTGATTTCACCCGAGTTAGACGTTTTCAAGAAGTATTACTTGAGGAAATCAATACCACCCTGTATTTGGGGAAATATTCTGAACTCTGCCCAATGACATCATGGAAAAATGGGATGTGAATAATACCCATAAGACGATAGTAGCCTTGAAACTTTAATCTCCGTCTTATACATAACAGATGTCGGCTTAGGCAAGCTGATAAATTCTACAATGGCTGCAGAAAACCAGGTGAATACATTCTTTTTCCTCAGGAACACCATGAAATTGGGAGTCTCATGCCAAAAACACATATTGTCCAAACATTAAAACTGTGCATTGATGTACAAAGCAGAGCATGATATGCTAAGGAAGGAAGCGGGGAAAAAAACCAGAGGGGGGAAAAAAAATCTCTGAAGGTTTGAGATGATAAATGGGACCTGGAGAAGAGAAACAGTTATATATGCCCATTACTAAATGAAAAGGGATTCAATATGAGGCTTTTGTTAGAAATTAGACTGATCTGTCAGATCACCTCCCTTTTCCTTTTTTCATCTATTTGCCATTTTCCATTTACGGAAAGTTTGGAAAGCGAACTTAGCCTTTTTTTTTTAATAGTCTAGATTTTTTAAATGCAGGATCTCAGACTGCATAAGCAGCATTAGAATGAGACCAGAATACCTCAAGTTCAAACTGCCATACAACCAAGTGTAACTTCTTTGTATCTCTCTGACTCTCCCTTAATTTAACCTAGCTAACCAAAGGGTTGTTGTGTGGGCAAAATGCATTTCCGTATGTTTGGTGGGGGGAACAGGATGAATCCAATCCAAATGGGAACATCCAATGAATAAACTAATCAAAAATACGAAATTGAATGTCTCTCTCTGAATATTTTGGAGAGAATTTTAAGATCAAGACTGACTTAAAAAGCCACAGATATGACAGACAATCCTATAACAAAGACCAGTAATATTGAAGATTTCAAAGAAAAAAAATATTTTTCTTCTACAGGAAAAATAAGGGAGAACTGCATGTTTCAGAATTTTCATTGTTTTACATAATACAGAAAGTCAGGTGGGCTGGCATCCAATATGCTGCGGAGGAAGAGCTGAAGGTTTTTTAGAATGTTAATGGGGATTATAATGTGGCTAATTAAAGTTTTTATGATGTCTAGCTGTTAGTAGTTGACATCAATTTGATATCAATCAATCAATCAATCAGCCAGTTGCAATCAAGGGCATTATACAATTGTTATCCTAATTTAGCCACCTAATGTATTTCTGTCTCTATAGTACAAACCCCAGATGACTATTAAATTATAAGACTCTATTGAGTTGAGCTGAACTCTTGGCGACTAAACAATATTTACAACAAGACGAAAATAATTTGCTTTCTTTTGTGATTTTTAAAAATATCCTATATAAATAAGATCCCTGGGATTCCCAGTTGATCTATATAATGTACGCATTAACAAAGCTCACTCTGCTTAGCTTTTGAATGAGGCAATGTTAGTTAGTTGCTGACAATTGCTATTGTGAGCTAACCTAAAGTCTAGGATTAGGTAAATAACACTGTTAGTATTTAGGATTAGAATGATGTATGACTAAGCTTTGAACTGAGACTGTGGAGATGGAAATTCAAGGCCATCCTCAGCTCTGCAAGTTCACAGGTGATTTGGGGTCACTCACTGTCTGTTAGATCCAACTCAGAGGTGGAGAATTAAGTGATACTTGACCGCTTATATTACTCATCTTGAAATCCTGTAGGGAAGGTGACATAGAACTCTAATAATTACACAAACGACCGCAATTTCTGCCGATTTTTCACTGAGTACCACTTTGACAAATTCCTCCTAGCATCTGTCAGCCATTAAGATCTTCCAGGTTCAGTTAGAACACATGTTGTGGATTTGTCCATGATAAATTATTCAGATACTAAAAATACTACAAAAGTCTTTGAAACATATCTCTGATTCTAGATAAAGCATAGAGAATGGATAGTATTTCTCTCAGACAATATCTCTATAATAGTGATCAAATCAGTAGAGTTTTAAGGCTTTTATAGAAGACTTTGGGGGAAATTTTATGGTGTTGGTTGTATATGCTGTTTTGAATATCCATCAGTATATATGGGACAGTAGAATTTTCTTTCACTCCACATGACTTTTGCTGTTGCTTTATTGTCACGTAGGGAGGGAAAATCCAAAAGAACATCTCAAAGACATTTGATTTTGTAATGATTTTCTGACTGCCTCAGATTTCGGTTGGCAAAGAAAAAAGAAAGCTAGTGAACCTTCCCATGCAAACAAAATTCTTGATGTAAAAATTCTGAATATGAACCTCTACCATCTTTCCCAGAAAGATCTGAGCCAAAATCCAAAGCGTGAATTTGAAACATTAACTCCTTGAGAAACTTGTTCAACAGAAAGACTCCCTGGCCACCCTGATCACTCTGATCTAGAAGTTTTCTTAAATGACAAGTGTCTTGGAACCACATTTTTATTGCTAAATTTTGTGCCTTAGCCAGAAGGCTACATCCTATCCAGATTTGTTAATGGAGGCACAATGTGTATTAGAATGCTATTATATTTTTTGTGTTGAATTTGAGTTGTTTTAACTTATGCTGCAAGGATGAAGATTATGACTAAAGATTGAAAATGTCATAAAGTGGAATTCCAGTGGGCTATGTAGCACAGAGTTAATGTACTCCTTAAGGGGGCAACGGTGGCCAAGTGGTTAAGAGGCTAGACTTGTTGTGGTCCGCCAGTAGCCTGCGGAACTGGCAGTGGAGTCGGGCAGTGAGGAGTCTGGGGAGGACAATGGGCCAGTCCTGGAGTCAGGGGAAGGCCTGGACAAGGGCTCTGCATCAGAGGCAGAGATGAGGCCAGGGCCATCTGGAAGCCATGCTGAGGTTCTGGAGCCTACAGAGGCAGACAGCAGAGAGGCAGAGGAACAGGAGGAGGCTGTTCCTAGTGTACGCATGCAAAGAGCTGCCAGAAGGCAAGAGCAGCTGAAGCAAAAAGGATGAATCGTGAGTAAGGCCAGGAGATGATTGGCCCCTCCCAGAAGGCTTAAAAGAGCAGCAATGGCTCTTGGGATCTTAGTAGGAAAGCAACATTGCTACATTTGTTGGCGTCCCTTGCTTCTGAACTTCTTGGGGTTTTGCCAAGAAAAGCCTTTGTCAGGGTGCCAAAGAAGATAAAGGTTGGTGATAAGGCCGAAAGACTGTTTATGAAGAATTTGTTTTGGAATGAATTTGGATTAAGCTGAGAATGAAGTAATTCTCAGATTAATAAAATATGTTTGTTTAGGACTGATTGTGTCTAGTAATAAAACTACTTGGGCCTAGGTCATAACAGGACTTATAGACTGGAAGCTTGGCAGTTCAAGACCCAAGTACCACATGACAGGGTAAGCTCCCATTCTTACCTCAGCTCCTGCCTTCCTAGCAGTTCAAAAGCATGCAAAATGCGAGTAGATAAATAAATTCCACCTCAGTGAGAAGGTACCAGCACTTCATGCACCTTGGCATATAGTCATGCCAGCCACATGACCACAGAAACATGGACCACGGAAGAAGCTGGGTTTTAATCAGTCAATCAACTTAAACTGACAAGCGTTTTTAAGAAGTGAGCAAATATTATCAGAATTCCCTGTTGTACTTGAAGCAAATGTTCCCATTCAGTGATCCAGAACTGAAAGTAGCCATTGCATTTAATCTTGCACAGAAATAAATTCTGAGCTACTAACAGGGACAGGGATCTTGTTAGGATAATTTTCTGATACAATACTACCGAGAAGAGAAAAATATTTCTGTACACAGTTGATGAGGTAATAAGAGTACTACCGATTTACTTGCCCGATCCCATAGGGACTGTTGCTGTATCAGCTATTCAATCTGCAAAATTCTCCTTATTGGGCACTTGTGGTTTCCAGTAGTTTCTTTCTTTTCTTTTTTGAAATATGAATTACTCACTCCAGAAATGCTTCCAGGGAAGGTATTTTCAGCAGAGTTAAAAAGTATGTAGGAGTTTAGAAGCAACTTATGGAAGTAAATAGGATAATGTAATGCAGCTGGAGAGTATGCAAAACACACAGATATTAGAAACAGTCTGTGTGCAGTGATGATATCCAAAACCAATATATTCAAGAAATCTTACTGCACTGAATGGTTGCCAGCCACTAAAGAACTACACAAAGCAAATGCTGCTCCAAACAGAAATTTGTAGGCAAGGAAAGGAGCTTCTTAAGAGCTTGGGTGGAGCAGTTAGTGACAAATTCTGCTTTAGCCTCAATTAATCTCTCATTCATCATTATTCAATCTCTTATGATTTGGGGTTTA
Organism: Masticophis lateralis; assembly: GCA_030761175.1. NCBI lineage: Eukaryota > Metazoa > Chordata > Lepidosauria > Squamata > Colubridae > Masticophis > Masticophis lateralis. The sequence continues at coordinate 130,455,506 of JAUDYJ010000002.1, read as the reverse complement.
GGACAGACCGCTCCCACAGAGCCAGAAGGTTTTTCAGCTTCCCTTACTAATTGCCTGCATTTGCTGAATTGATCCTTTTAGGATTTGAAAGATAGAATTCCCTATTTCTAATTCTGGTACATTAGTAAGAACACCAAATATTTTTCTTTAGGGCAACAGATAAGAACTGGTTCCTATGGATATCAACGTTAAATGTAATTTTTAGGTTCCTGTTGGATTCATTGGGATAGCAATATGGCAGTGATCAAAAATGATCACACAGTGGACATTAATTCCCTCACATGATTAGAATTGCATGATGGATATGTGAGACACAGTGGCTTATTCTGCTGTCTTTTTATGCTTTTATCACTGGCTTCCATTGTGAAGCGTTTGTTTGTTTGATGTTTTAATCCTGCCTTTATTATTTGTTATAACATTTATGCAAATATAATATTTTTACTTAATTTTATTAAAAAATATTACAATTATAAAAATAATAATATAAATAATAACCACTCCATGTACTTTTTCTGGCAAAATTCCCTTGATCCAGTTGCTATCTCCACCTTTTAGTTGTCCCTAATGAAGCAAAGAACAGGAGAATGGATGACGAGGGAGATGGGTGCATTTTGGGAAATCTTGACCATAATAATACCCCCTTCCCCCCTAATTTTTAACAAAATGAAATAACAAAAGAGATGAAGATCCAATAAAGAGTTTTCATTATTTCATCTGATTAGGCTGATCAGGAGGTTTGGTACCACCAATCCTCAAATAAGCTAGTCTGGGGTATTCTGGAAATGTTTATTATAATCAAGTTTATCCAAACTCGATTGCAGAAGATACGACTTCAGCAACAGAGTGGTCAATGCCTGGAATGTACTACCTGACTCTCTTGTTACATCCCCAAACTTCCAAAACTTTAACCTTAAACTGTCTACTGTGGACCTCACCCCATTCCTAAGAGGTCTATAAGAGGTGTGCATAAGCGTGCCTACCATCCCTGTCCTGTGCTGTCCCCATTTATTTGTATCCATTTCCTGTATTCATAATCATATTTATACTTATATCTGTTATGTAGGTCTTTGGTTATTCGGGTCTTCTCCCATGTAAAATTTGCTCCTAGAAGCACAAAGCCAAAAACATCAGCCTGAAGATGACGAATGAGACTTTGTCGAAACGTCGCCAAGACACTTCCAATTTTACGCGGGAGAAGACCCGAATAACCAAAGACCTACATACAAACACCTGCGAAAACCTCAGAAAACTCATATCTGTTATCTTATACATGTTTGACAAACTAAATAAATAATAATAAAATGTGCACTCTGTGCATCTTGTGAAAGTCGAGTTGGGGAACAGCAGTTGGGAACTGATGCTGAGAACAAAAAGAAGAAAACCAGCCCAAAGGTGTTTTTTCAAAAAGCAACTGAACTTTCTTTGTTTATCCTTGAAGTTCAGCATTCTGTTTTTTTAACAATGATTAATCCATTGCTAGAAGATGGAGGTTAAACATGAGGAGAAGGCTCTTCTTCTTTTTGTCTGTGGAGATTTTCAGTCATCCAGGTCATGGTTGTCCCAGATTTTTGCTTGAAGACATTTCTCATCCAAAAAACTTCTTCAGTTCTAAATGGGTTAGGGTTAGGGTTAGGGTTAGGGTTAGGGATGTTTTGAGAAGCAAAACATCTTCAAGAAAAAACAAAGAAAGTCCATGTTTAATCAATGGATTAATCTGAACTCAATGGAATGCTAGAATGGAAGAATGCTGAACTCAATGAATCCTAATGAGGCATTTTGTACAATGCTGAATATTCTCACACTTGTCTAGTAAACTAGTATCACTAGCAGAGGTGTATTAGTAAATAGCTCATAGATTCCTAGATCACTAGTAAACTTGAAACTAGCAAATTATGGAACAACATTAGAAGTGCTCTGATTAGTCCCCTTTCAATGGTAACCTTGTTATAAGGTTTTGTTTGAAACAACAGAATTAAGAAGCAATTCTGCCAATATATGTGCATTATTTTTAACCATAAAAGAGTAAGATGATGAACAAGATGGAGTAGGAGGAATAGTGAAGATAAGGTTATATCAGGGGAAAAAGTAATTACATGCTTCCTCAGGAATCTTTGCAGTCCTCTTTGTTTGTTGTGGCCTATTAAAAATACTTCATGAAAATGGAGATTTATACTAGGAAATTACCTAATCTAATTCCTGGATCTTAGTCAGAGGCTAGGATTAATGACTTGCCTTTGTTGTGAGCTTACTGGTCGTAACGTGCATGAGCACAATGTGTAACAAGTTGTGGAAAAAGACCAGTGGAATGTGAGAACGGCAAGTGGCCTCTGGTCACACGGGTATGGAATCAACATGTACACATTGGGTAGTTTTAGAGCTACACACACACTAGCCTTGAATGAAGCCAATTTATTACCAACAGGAAAGGATTGTGTTGGGAGAAAAAACTTTGCTGGGGAAAGAAAAATGGATATGTTCACCATCAAAAATGGCCACAGGGTGTTAGCTGTAAGACTCAGACAGGAAAAATACCCTTTAATATTACAGGGTGCATCATTTCCTGTATTTAGAGGGCTACCCTTTATCATGGTAGTGCATTGGTGTGCAATTTCCTAAATACCCGTTTAGATTTCCTCTTTGCTTATTCTAAGAAAGTTTAGCTCTTTAGTTCCATTGACGGTGGCTGCATTTGGCAGGCTAGAGGCATAACTTCATTTCACAGTTAATTCCGGGCATATAGCAGAACTTAGATTCCATTTTTTTCTCATTTCTACGGAAGAAAAGAAATTGGTTGCAGTCAATGATGGGGAAGACTGAGAAGACCCTGGTGATAGCCTCCATGATGCTCAGAATTTCCCTAGATGGAACTTTTAGAGCAGCAGTGTGAAATCTTTGAATTTTTAGCAGCTGGAAGTAGTGTAGTTGATTTTTTCCCCTAACCTAGGGGTTGTTGGTAGAATTTTGCAGAGAGTTAGATGGCTAAGAATGGGAGCAGAGATGTCTGGGAAGCAAACTATTACCATTTCCAAGGTTCATACCCTTCCACCCATCTGAAATGCACCAAAATCTGTACACTGAAATTGGCAATTATATTTTAGTGATGCAATCATGAGATGCTGGGGGATTTTGGAATCAAGAAAGAGAGGTTGAGGAGAGGTTGAATTTGTTCTTACAGGTAGTCCTCGACTTATAACCACAATTGAGCCCAAAATTTCTGTTGCTAAGCAACAGTTGTTAAGTGAGTTTTGCCCCATTTTACAACCTTTCTTGCCACAATTGTTAAATGAATCACTGCAGTTGATAAATTAGTAACACGGTTGTTAAGTGAATCTGGCTTCCCCATTGACTTTGCTCGTCAGAAGATCACAAAAGGTGATCACATGTCCATGGGACATTGTAATCATCATAAATGTGATTCAATTACCAAATGTCTGAATTTGGTCATAGAGATGCTGCAACAATCATAAATGTGAACAGTAGAATAGAATAGAATAGAATTCTTTACTGGCCAAGTGTGATTGGAAGTGTGCACAAGGAATTTGTCTTGGTGCATACGCTCTTGGAGTACATAAAAAAAAATACGTTCGTCAAGAATCATAAGGTACAATACTTAATGATAGTCATAGGGAAAGTCAATATAAATCTTAAGGATACCAGCAACAAGGTTACAGTCATACAGTCATTAGTGGGAGGAAATCGGTGATAGGAACAATGAGAAGATTAATAATAATGCAGACTTAGTAACTACCGTAGTTTGACAGTGTTGAGGTTAATGTTTGTTTAGCAGAGTGATGGTGTTCCGGGAAAAAACTGTTCTTTCAATGGTCATAAGTCACCTTTTTCAGTGCTGTTGTAACTTTGAACGGTAACTACATGAACTGTTGTAAATCAAGGACTACCTATATTGTACTCTTAAAGATATAGCCACATAACAATTTCTTGATTCATTATGTGGCTTAATACATTTATTATTTCTTGAAGCCACATGACAATTTATTGATTCATGGGAAGGAAATACTAACCATCGCTAATCATTGCTATATCACACGTGTTTTTCTGCTTCATGTTTTCATACTAAAAAAGCCATAGCAAGAACAAGATTGCAAGTAGCAGACTTGTTCCAAATGTTATTGTTTCCTCTTCCTGTCTACGCCAGATGACTATGGTTAGAATGAGATTTTACACAGACAGGAAGAGGAAACATAGAGGAGAAGTCTTATTGATCAGAAGAAGAATCTGATCATTCTTTTTCAACGTATAAAAATGAGAGGCTGGGGCTGACCTCAGCTGTCCCATCCATCCATAATGAAACATGTCAAACATTCTCATAACCTTCCTCAGTTTTCAGGTGAAATATCATGAGCACCTTCTCCCCCATGAAGGTTGCAAAATGCTGGACATAAGCAGGGTCTTTGGACAATTTCAGAAAAGTTTTAAGTCAAATTGAAAATTCAGTTTATTTCACGAATTTGCAGAATCACAATGACTGTTGCAGCTTCCCTTCCAAATGTGATGGTGGTGTGGGTATAGAGTGATCGGCAGTGATATTGTCAGGAGACTAGACCAGTAAGGTTTATCATCTACATGGTTTTATCCAGAGTGGGATGGAGCTCGTCAAATGGCTTCTTTGACTGATTGCTGTCATCAAGGATTTGGGGAAGGGGGGTATTCTTTTTATGGTTGTAGATTTTTGGATTTTTGGTTGTAGATTTTTTATGGATTTTTATGTTTTGTAAACTTCCCAGAGTCACTGAAAGTGAATAGGCAGCAATATAAATTTTATAGCAATAGCACTTAGATTTATATACCGCTTCACAGCAGGGATGAAATTCTCTTACCTTTCTTACCGGTTCGCAAATGTGTTTGTGCAACTATAAAATCTGAGATGTTTGTTTGTTTGTTTGTTTGTTTGAGCTGCAGTGGTGCAGTGGTTAGAATGCAATACTGCAGGCTACTTCTGCTGACTGCTGGCTGCCTGCAATTTTGCAGATGCTTTTGCAAAGCAGGTGTAACTGCACCCAGTTCTGTGCTATTATTCCAAACAGCCTCCATATCCCTTTTCCTTACATCCCTTTTCCATTTATTATTCTGGGAGAGTAATTTATTTTTCAATTCTTTTTTTAAAAAAATAGAACTCATGCTTTCTCTTCCTGCTGCTGTTCTGCTTTTATTGTGGGTCCCCCCGACCTTCTTACCTTTTCTTCCATATTCATTTCCCCCACCCAATCAACTCTTGATAGCACCAAAAAAGGGTCTATCCCAATTTCCAGACTTCACCTTTGTATCTTCCATGAATTCTATACTGAATTATTATCAGTAATAATGACAATTACATCCTTGTTCATAAAGAATAAGTATGTGCATATGAATTCAGGTTCTCCTCAACTTAAAACAGTTCACTTAGTGACCATTCAGAGTTGCAATGGCACTGAAAAAAGTGACTTATGACCATTTTTCACACTTATGGCTGTTGCAGCATCCCCATGGTCACATGATTTTCATTTGGATGCTTGACAACTGACTCATATTTATGACGGTTGCATAAATATGACTCATATTTTTGACGGTTTATGACGGTTGCCCGGGGTCATGTGATCACCTTTTGCACTCTTCTGACAAGCAATGGAGAAACCAGATTGATTTAACAACCATGTCACTAATTTAATAAGTAGAATATTTGTTATTAACAAATAACAAACAAAAAGAACCGATGTGGTGCAGTAGTTAGAGTGCAGTACTGTAGGCTACTTCTGCTGATCACTGGCTGCCAGCAGTTTGGCAGATCGAAACTCACCAGGCTCAAGGTTGACTCAGCCTTCCATCCTTCGGAGTTAGGTAAAATGAGAACCCAGATTCTTGGGGGCAAAAGGCTGACTCTGTAAACCACTTAGAGAGGGCTGTAAAACTGTGAAGCGGTACATAAATCCAAGTGCTAAGTGCTAAATATGGTAAGAAAGGTCCTAAAATGGGGTAAAATTCACTTAACAAATTTCTCACTTAGCAGCATAAATTTTGGGCTTAGTTGTGGTCATATGTCAAAGACTACATGTAGGTTTATATTTAAACTACATATTCAAAACAGACCTTTACCTAAGCAGTTGCTCACCAGTTACCTTTCTCATTCTTTCTTGGGTCCCCAAATAGCCTAGATACTTTTTCTATACTCCTTCATCTCATTTCCCCCCATTCATTCATTTATCATTTAACAAAATAAGAATCTCTCAAAACATACCCATTCAGAACCTTGTACAGTTCCCCTTTCCCCAAATCTCATCTGTTTTTTTGCATTCCCAGAATTCACTGGCACATAAGTTATAAAATGAATTCTACTTTCATGCATACCTACAACAAACTAGATGACACCAATCAATCCTTTCTAATGTATATTTTTGTGACAATGTTTATCATTCAATCTGCATTTTCAGTTCCTTGCCTAATCAACACCACTTCTTAATAAATCTTCATTCAGTTTTATTGCATCTTCTCCCTTTCTCTTAGGTTCACAAGAATCCTTCCTTCCTTCCTTCCTTCCTTCCTTCCTTCCTTCCTTCCTTCCTTCCTTCCTTCCTTCCTTCCTTCCTTCCTTCCTTCCTTCCCATACTTTTCAAATCACAGTCTTCCAAAAGGTATGAATAAATTGGTTCATAGACATTGATCTTTATCACCATGGCTTTGGTCAAATGATAGTTTCATATAACCCTGTTTAGTAAGATGGAAAAAGTGTAAATTAGGTTACCAGCTTCAGACATAGTTGTGGCACATATAATTCTTGAAGATAGTAAGAATACAAATAAATTATGCTATGCCCAACAGGTCAAAAACAAAATCACAGACCAGTTTTACCTAAGCGTGCTTCAGCTATTCTCTGCAAGCTACAATCTCTAATCTAGAAATGACCTTCTAGGGCAATATTCCACCACATGGAAAGTACTCAGGATGTAAGAATAAGTTCTACAACCCCACAAAAATTCACAGTTCCATATTTTCAAATCTCACAAAATCATTTTCTGTTATTTTAATTTTGTTGAAACTGTAGAGGTAAACACAGCATACATCTAATCTGCATGCATTCTATACTTTCCACATTTTCTCTTAAGCAAACAACCAGTATGGAAAATATTTTGGTACATTAGTGTCATATCCAGTGGCAAAATGCGGTTACCCCTCCAGCCCTCAATCAGTTTGCACAGTCTCTGAAATGAATCTCCTCCATCCAACGCGAGTTTTCCACTACTGAGAAATATCTTCATGCTAAAGGTTTGTTTACAAGGAGTTGATGTTTCCACTTACTGGTGCATTAAAGCAGTTGTTTTTTCCAACCACTAAGTAGATCTAAACATTAAGTGTTTCTTGAGTTGGTTTTCCAGATCTCAGGCTGCTATAAACATTAAATTTTTCTTGGTTTGAAAATGTCCCCTCCCCATTCCTGCATCCAAAGCAGGGGTGTTGGGGGGACACACAGAAACAAAGGAAGGAACAGATGAGTTGCTGTCCCAATTAGCTACAGGTAATAGAAAAATATTTGTAAAGTTATTCCTTATGTTCCAAATATACCATATGTGCAATATTTGTTTTATTCATAGAAAACATTTGGCCGCTGGGCTGAGAAAGGAGACACAGATATTGCTGGCTGCTTCCTGCTCACCTTGTGTACCATGTACAGGTAGTCCTTGAGTTACAACAGTTCATTTAGTGACCGTTCAAAGTTATAACAGCATCCAAAGAAGTGACATATGACCTTTTTCACACTTAAGATCCCCATGGTCACATGATCAAAATTCAGATGCTTGTCAACTGGCATGTATTTATGACGGTTACAATGTTGCCTTTTGTGATCTTCTGAAAAGCAAAATCCATGGGGAAACCTGAATTAGTTAAGAACCGTGTTACTAACTTAAGGACATCTGTGATTCACTTAGGAACTGTGGTAAGAAAGGTCATAAAAGGCAAGGTAAAGGTTCCCCTTGCACATAAATGCTAGTCATTCCAGACTCTAGGGGGCAGTGCTCATCTCTGTTTCAAAGCCGAAGAGCCAGCGCTGTCCAAAGTTGTCTCTGTGGTCATGTGGCCGGCATGACTAAATGCCAAAGGTGCACGGAACACTGTTAACCTTCCCACTAAAGCTGGTCCCTATTTTTCTACTTGCATTTTTGATGTGCTTTTGAATTGCTAGATTGGCAGAAGTTAGGACAAGCTCACCCCGTTACGTGGCACTAGGGATTCGAACCGCTGAACTGTCAACCTTTCAATTGACAAACTCAGTGTCTTAGCCACTAAGCCACCACATCCCTTAGAAAGGTCATAAAATGGGGCAAAACTAACTTAACAAATGCCGTGCTTAGCCACAGAAACTTTGGGCTCAATTATGGTCATAAGTCGAGGACTCCCTGCAGATGGTGTCCTCTCTTTCCAACGGACTTTATTTTCTGCTAGGACGCATTTAGAGCTCCAAAAAAGCTGTTAAATATTGCAGATGGAAACCACTGCACATTCTATATGTTGGAGCAGTAAAAAGTGTGAAAGAAGGACCCAATAGTCTCTTAAAAGAATTTTGCAAAAAAAAGTAGTATTATATCATCACCCATGAAGTTTAGAAACAGACTTCTAATTTATAAAGAGTGAGGCTAAAGCCAGCTCAGTTTTTAATGTGCAATGCATACATTTCATGAGTCCTCCAGATGACAAGAACTTTCTGCAGTGAATAAGCCATTTTTTACCTTCCTCCAATCTATTGTTTATGTCTGTGGAGATAATCAGAGTAGATAGAAGGATGTAAAACAAGTTGTATTACCTGAAGCTTTGGATGCTGTAAGACGGTTAAACTGTGTCAGGTTTTATAGCATAGCCTCAACATTTACTGTGATTATTTATGTTGATTTTAGATGTAATCTCCCACTTTACTCTTGCTTAGAGCCAAATAAAAAAGTTGCTTTTGCAGTTATTTTTGCGCTATGCAAAATTCTGGATTTTCACAATCTTGATCCAACAATCAAACAAAAGAATTGTGTGCCCAAGTACATGATCTCACACTATTTTTAAATTGGAAGTATCCCCTACTTGGAGAGGAAGAAGCTGGGAGAGGCAACAAGAATCCAAGATAAGTGGGATGAAATTCTTGGACTATCCTTATCAGATCTGGACAGAAAAATGAATTTTTCAATTTGAATATATATATATAAATAACAGCAGCATTTTAGTTCTGAGGAGGAGGAGGAGGAGGAAGAGGAGGAGGAGAAGCAAAGAAGTGACATTTTGCAAAAAGAACTTATATTAGAAAACACGTGAAGAAAGAGGATTTCCACCCATCAACTTACTGAAAAGATACAATATTCTAAAAGACTAAGAGCTAAGAGACATGAAGAGGACAATGCATAATAACTATTCCTTCAATTTTATTGTCTTCCTCCTATGAAAAATAAGAGGTATTCAAGACAGTTTGTCACATTGAGGCAAAATGGGTGACAAACAAATCTAATGAATACCTTAAAAATTAAACTGAAGATTGAGATCTATGAGAATAAGAAGATAAGTAAACATCTTTTTAAGCTAAGAAAGTGTGATTTTTTCTTGGACAAGGGCCACATTTGATATTTGAAATGTGGCAAGGGGCCATTTTTTTTTAAAAAAAATGATGTTATAATGGACAGCTGAGGCCATAAAGTGAATGGAGGTCTTAAATTTCTTGTCCCAGAGTCCATTTATACTATGGAGCCACTTTCTGTTTTATGGGAATATGTTGGTAGATCTTTTTTCTTTTTCTTTTCTTTTCTTTTCTTTTCTTTTCTTTTCTTTTCTTTTCTTTTCTTTTTGATACTGCATATATTTTTATCTTTATATATTTTTATGTTTCTCTGTCATTATTTTAAAACAATAAAAGAAGAAATAAAAATAGTTACACTGATTGTCCAGCTGGCCTTCCAGGAAGGCTTGAAGACATGGCTTTGCCATCTGGCCTGGAGATCTGGGAATGTGGGTAGGGAACCTATAAAGTGGCTACATTACTAGGAAAACTGAGTGTGCTCTGCAGATTATAGTTTTATAGATTTTTTAAATTATGTGTGTGTGTGTTTTATATTTTTGGTTATTTTGTTGCATTGTAAACAAGCAAGTACTGGAGTGCATAATACCAGACATGTCACTGGAAAACAAAATCACAAAACACAATGGCTGGACACCATCAAAACTGAGATCAGCCAGAGCATAGAACAACCCAAAGAAGTAGTGCAAGATTGGAAGACATGGAGACACCTGGCCCATAGAATCTCCAAGGGTTGGACATAACTGAATGGATATCATCATCATCATCGTTGTTGTCGTCACCATCATCATACTGTCCATAATCATGCTCTACAATTTTACCAAACAAATGTGTAGATAAGTATCTATTTCCACTCCCATTTGGCCAACACCCAGGTTCCTCACTCTTGTTTTGAGTAACTTGATAAAAATAATTTGAAACCTTGTGTTTCAGAGCAGAACATTTGCACAGGATTTTCAGTGATGTCTTAATAAAAAGAATGAAAGACCAATGTAGTAGAAAAGATGGGTTATTGTTATCAAAAGCAGGATCCTGAAATGAATGGGAAGACCCAGGAACCCATAAAATAAATCTTTAACACTGATATTCTTTTTATAGAACTTCTTTTAATGGACCTATGTGTTAGGAACTGACGCATGAAAATATTCCTCAAAGTTTGGCAGTGCTGCAGATGTTTTCCCAGAGTTGAGTATTTCCTAAATGCCCAGGCATTGTTTGGTGAATTTCTTGGCAACACCCTGTCTTAGGAAAACCAAGACTCCTCATTTCATTTTCTTTAAAGAGCTGGATTGACTAGCTGGAAATATCATTTGGTTTCTGTATTTGTACTGGATTGTGGATCACAAGGAAGTTACAGTATGTACTGGCTTCTGAAATAAGCTTTCTGCTTTGTGGTTCAGAAAGTCTGAGAAAAGTAAACCAGTGGTGTTTATATCATTTTCATTGACTCCACGAAAAGGAAAGAGGGAGGGGAATTGTTTACACACACAGAGGATTAGCAGACAGAGAGGCAAGTTCTTCTCACACTTTTTAAGTATCTAACCAACAGATCCATCTTTCTGATTATTGGATTTCCTACTGAGATAATAGATAATGATCTATTGAGCCCGATCAACTCTTGAGGATGTCCAGGATCCTGCTGTAAACATACTTCTCGAAGGCCCAGAAGCCATCTGGAAATGGCAGTGATAAAGGTAACAAACAAATGGATCCAGGTAAAAGTTGCTGGACCTGAGAAGTAGAGGTCCTAATGCTTGCTACCACATGGGCATGGTTGATACAGAATTGTAGATGATAAATACATCATTTATCATTTTTACTTTGGAATGGAATCAGCACAACATTGCTTATTCTCAAGCAATACAGATAATTCTCAAATTGCAACAATTCATTTAGTGAGTGTTTGAAGTTACAACAGCACTGAAAAAAGTGACTTATGACCCCTTTCCACAGTTATCACCATTGCAACATCCCCATGGTCACATGATAAAAAATTTGGGCACTTGTCAACCGGCATGTATTTATAACAGTTGCATCATCCCGAGGTCATTTCATCACTATTTGTAAATGGGCTTCCAACAAGCAAAGTCAATGGGAGAAGCCAGATTGGTTTAATGATTGCATGAGTCATTTAACAACTGCAGTGATTTGCTTAGCAACTGTGGCAGAAAAGGTCATAACTTGGGGCAAAACTCAACTACTGCCTTGTTTAACAACAGAAATTTTGGGCTCTATGATGGTCGTAAGTCAAGGACTACCTATAGCAGTGGCTCTTCAAAAGTCTTCATAAAATCGATAGTCTAAAATTCTCAAGGAGTACCACTTCTGAATGTAATTGTCAATGATAGCCTTTACTATAGTCTAGTATTTTACATCCAAGGATCTGCTTTTACAGCAGGCCATCTCATGAAACATATTGGAGTTATTAATAACGAAGAGGGGAAAATTTCAATCTATGACATCTAGCTAGGGAAATGGGGAGGAAAGAGGAACAATTTAGTTTGGCACACCCAAAGGTGCTTTTTCAAGAGGCAACCGGACTTTCTGGTTTTTCCTTTGAAGATGTTTCGCTTCTCATCCAAGAAGCTTCTTCAGAAGCTTCTTGGATGAGAAGTGAAAAGCCTTCAAAGAAAAAACCAGTAAGTCTGGTTGCCTCTTGAAAAAGCACCTTTGGGACAACCATGACCTGGATGACTGAGAATATCCATATAGGCATATAGTTTGGCACAATTTATTGCTAACTTAACTCAAGAGACAGTCTCTACCCTACTACGGATTACATAATTCATAATCTAGTTATTCTTTAGTATATCTTGTGATAGACATCCTACCCCTTTTTAAGTATGATAAAGGAGCAGGGCTTCAATTGCATAGTCATGGCTGCCATCTTGATTTTTTTTGACACCGCCCCCCCCCCCCCCCCCCCCCGGTTGTATTTCAACAAATCAAACATCACACCCAAGAATGCTAACTTGAAGAAAATGCATACAGAAGGACAAATATTGATAAAGACCATAATATTTTGTGCACCGAAATATATTATATCATGGATAATTGCTTGAAAGAAATACATGTATTAGAGAAAATTATACTTAAAAAGGATAGGAGAAACACACCAAAAATATAGGAGTTTTTTGTGTAGGTTTTAGAAAAATGGAATATATGGTTTTAGAAAAGTTGGACATGATAAACTTTAAATAAAAAAAATGAAACAGTAAACAAAAGTGGAATGAAAGTTTCCTAAAGATTGTGTGATCTGATAATGAATCTCTGAAAATATAAATGGAAGGCTAACAGAATAAAAATGACATGATTTCTTGTTAGTAAAAATGTAGTCTATTTATTTGAGAGAGCTGTCTGGATTCTGTATAGCAATAAGGATAATGAGAAGAAATTCTCACTCTGTTCTCTGAGCAAATATTCTTCTAATTGTGTGCCACCTGCTGTGCATTAGTAGATGAATAAAGGAAAGTCATGGCATTTTTGCTGGTTGCTCAGTCTGTAAACTTGAAAGTAAAGTTTGACTCGTCTGCAACCTGGCCATGTTATTTACCGAATATGGATCAGCTGTGCAAATTCCCTCCCTAGTCTTTTTTTTGGGGGGGGGGGTGAGGGAGAAAATTACACAGATTTTATAGATGGCTGACCTAGATCAGATATTAATTCTCATTGTTTGTCAAATAGTTTTGCCTTGCAACAGATATTCCTAATTGTTCATATTGCTTTTTTTTTTAAAGCTTCCAATTTAAGGAGCTTCCAACACACTTCCTTCTATGATCAAAGAAATGGCTACTAACACAATACTGGGGGTTTTCAGCTATGAAGATTTCAGGAAAAAGAGACTGGGCATTTTTGTACCAATCAATGGTCATGTCAGTGACTAAGCTCAGCTTTATCACTAGCATCCAGCAAAATAGCTGGGCAAGGTCAGGTGTCACTGAAGCAAAGTAGGACTGAATAAGGCAGGGCTGTAAAACTCCCGGCCCACAGGCTGGATGTGTCACATGCTGGCCATGCCCAGTCCAGTTTAGCAAAGGGGAAAAAAGTCCTGATACATCATGTGATGCTGCTGTGATGACGTGAGTTTGACACCCTTGGAATAAGGCATAGCAAGGTGAAGCCACCACAGTTAAAGAAAGAAAGTTCATGAAAGAAAGATGCTCGCAAAACAAGCATGTTTGAAATGACATTCAGGCAGACTCTGGTCTGCCTCTGAAGGCAATAGGAATAAATGTAACAATAGCATTTAGCGTTACTATATATATACTATACTATATATATATATATACCACCCCATAGCACTTTATAGCACTCTTTGACTGGTTTGCAATGAAAATATTATTTGCATGTTGCCCAACAATCTAGGTCCTCATTTTACTGACCTCGGAAGGGTGGAAGGTGAGTCAATCTTGAGCCGGTCAGGATCAAACTTCTGTGGGCAGTTAGCTTGCAATACTGCAATTCAATCACTGCGCCACCAGGGCTCCTCTCCCTGATACCCATCCTAGATCCAGTCACATCTCATGCATATGTTGAATCCAATCCAGGAGTCATCACAAGAGTGTTTTCTAAAGTACTGCTAGAACTTTTTTGCATTTGTTACTAATTTCAGTTAATTCCACCCCTTGTTCTTTCCTATTTCTATGAGGCTGGTGCATTTTCTTCTCTTCCCACAAGCATCACACATCAAACTTAGATAATAAGTGACCATAGTGGAATGCACAGGATGATCATTCAATAGTCTACTTCTAATCCTATTGAATGATATAGTGTCATCACAGGCAGTCAATGAAATAAGGCATCACATAAGGCATCACAGGCAGTCAATGCACCAGAGGGAGTTTGAAGATGTCCATATATTGTGTTGAAAAATTGGAAATGTCATTTGTTCTTCTGTACTGGGCTGGAATTCTTGCATAGCCTGACCTCAAAGTCAGGCTATGCAAGAATTGTCACAGGTCACCCTGATTGCCTTGACAAAAATACTCATACCAAACCATCTATATTTTGAGAAGCAAGTTCAAACTATGATAGGTAGTCCTCAACTTACAACAGTTCATTTACTGATGGTTCAAAGTTACAACAGCACTGAAAAACCTGACTTATGACCGTTTTTCACACTATGACCATTGCAGCATCCCCACGATCACATGATCAAAATTTAGGTGCTTGGCAACTGACTCATATTTATGACGGTTGCAGTGTCCTGGGATCATTATGATTCCCTTTTGGGTCTTCTGACAATCAAAGTCAGTGGGGAAGCCAGATTCACTTAACAACCGTTGGTATTAACAGCTGCAGTGAGTCACTTAATGACTTTGCCAAGAAAAGTCCTAATATTGGGTAAAACTCACTTGACAAATGTCTCGCTTAACAACAGAAATTTTGGGCTCAGTTGTGGTTGTAAATTGAGGATTACCTATAATGGGACTTTTGCAGAGTGCTTCTTCAATACTCATAAAGTTACAAATGAACTAGGAGAGCCATTGTAAAATACGAACACCAATTGCATCTGAATGAATAAATGGCGGCTGATGTCTTGGTGGGTGGTGGACGTATTGTTTTGTCTAAGCCTATTTTCTACTGAAGATATAACTTTCTGGCACCCTCTATATTCAAAGCCACTGGAAAAGGAGTTACTAAAATAACATATCGCAAGTTAATTAAAAGCTTACAGCACATTTAAAAGGACTTGGAATAACAATAGGTGTGTCTTCTAATTTAATAAATCACATACTTTTAGGGTGAAATCAAATACTCCCCAGAGCAAGCACCACACATCTATTTTTGCAAAAATAGACCGATCATATTGTAACAGCTGGGATTTATTCGGGCTTCTTTTACAAAATACCTGCCAATTTGCCATCTCTTTCATCTAGAAATAGGGAAGGAGTAATGGGTGGGTTTCAGCAGGCATCCAAAAAGGGCGAGGAGAACCCACAGCCGGTGAATCTAAGAACGGTTAAAATCCAGCGATGCCTTGATCAGCTTATCTTTCGCTCAGGGTTGCAGATTTTTCATTGAACAGCACAAGTTTATACAGCACAAATTTAACCATCGACTTACAATGGTTTGTTTAGTGACTATTTGAAGTTACAATGGCATCGGAAAAAAAAGTGGCTTAATGAGTCACTAGCACTGATGAAGTTACCTAATTTGGGTAATGAAACATCTGCAAGAAAACAAGCAAGTTCAGAGCGACTTAATGACTGCTTTTTCACACAACTGTTGCAGCATCCCCATGGTCATGTGATCAACATTCAGGTAGTTGGCGACTAAGTCATATTTATGATGGTTGCAGTGTCCTGGGAGTCATGTGATCATCTTTTGGGACCTTCTGACAAGCAAACTCAATGGAGAAGCCAGATTCACTTAACAAACATGTTACTAACTTAGCAAGTGCAGTTTTAACAACTGTGGCAGAAAGTTTGTAAAAAAAAAAACGGGGCAAAAACCTCACTTAATAGCTGTCTTGCTTAGCAACTTTTGGGCTCGGTTGTGGTTGTAAGTGGAGGATTATTTCTATAGTTTGTGAAGAAAGGTATGTGAAAGCAAGCAGAAACATATTAGGCTTTTGTAGCTGATAATGTAAGTGGTTTGTATTGTTGTTTAATGTCTGATGCTTTTCAGTATTCACCATATAAATTGTTTATTTACTATGTTTCCGTAAAGAAACAGACGCACCACACAAAATCGTTTAATTTTTTTTTTTTTAAAAAATGCTCATAAAATTCCTTAGTGGTGTAGGAAAGGCACCTGACAATAGAAGGAACTGAGAAGATGATATTGTTACTGCATCCAGTTTTGGTCACCAGACTATAAAAAAGATGTTGAGAGTCTAGAAAGAGTGCAGAGAAGAGCAACCAAGATGATTAGGGGACTGGAGGCTAAAACATATGAAGAATGGTTGCAGGAACTGGGCATGGCTAGTCTAGTGAAGAGAAGGACCGGGGAGACATGAGAGCAGGCTAAGGAGCTGCCACAGAGAGGAGCCGGTCAAGCTGTTTTCCAAAGCACCTGAAGGCCAGGCAAGGAATGATGGATGGAAACTGGTCAAGGAGAGAGTCAACCTAGAAATAAGGAGAAATGTTCTGACAGTGAGAGCAATCAATCAATGGAATAGCTTGCTTTCTGAAGTTGTGGGAGCTTCATCATTGAGACTTTCAAGAAGAGATTGGACTGCCATTTGGCAGAAATGGCGTAGGGTCTCCAGCTTGAGCAGGGGGTTGGACTAGATGACCTATAAGGTACCTTCCAACTCTGTTAATCTGTTTTCAGATCAGTACTTCCAAAATCACAAATTGCATCAGATAGACAGCTCACTTAGGACTGTCAATTTAGACAAGAATGCACTTAATAAGATTAAAAAAAAACTTTAGGGAGCTTACATAGTAAGCCTGATATCTTGTCAATTTGTGGTTTGTTGAATTATGGAGCAGCAATTTGGAACTGTCTATTAATATAATTCTTAGAGATTTTCTTTCAGTGTTGTGCCATTATTCTTTTCCCCTTTATGAAACTCTTAAACCAGAAAGGCAACAATACAGAGATTCTACTCTACTTCTGTGAAGACTATCATGACATCAACTTTTCTAAAACAGCTTTCTCTGTAACCCAAATGTTATTTCTTTCAAATAGCTATGAAGAGCATTGCAATAACATAGTTCTAGATGGGAAATGACTTTTTGATTTTCTGCACACAATCAATTCTTAAGCCTCAGATAGCTCAACAGGCTAATAGCCTGTTATTAAGATTCAGCTGTCTGCAATTATTGCAAGGTTCGAGGCTCAAGGTTGACTCAGCCTTCCATCCTTTCTAAGGTAGGAAAATTGAGGACCCAGTTTGTGGGGGCAATAAGCTGACTTTGTATAAAAAATATACAAAAGTATGAAGGCTATTGCTTAACGCATTGTAAGCCGCCCTGAGTCTCCGGAGAAGGGCGGCATATAAATCTAATTTTTTTTTTAAAGCCAATTTGTTATGGGATGGTGGAACCATCTGAAAAAGTAAATTATTAGTCTCTAGACACCCTATTGTGATCATCTGATTTTCTCTATTCCTCAGTGATCTCAGGATCTTGGTGTCAACCCCAGCCCTGCGACAATACTTGGGGTTGCCATTTGTGTGGGGATCGCCATTCCGCTGCTGCACACTTTCACCTTCCTGTGTGCCTGCTCTGCTGGGTCGTCATCCCTGAGGCATGCCTCTCACTTCGACCCCCCCAGCCGCATGCTAGATGACTTCAGGAGATGCACTGAAGCAGTTTCTCACCATCCATCACTTTAAGGAAAGACGGAGCAGCGCGGAACTGGAGTGGCTTGCGATGGATTGGGGAGGGAGAGGGAGGATATGGGCTAATTGGATAATGAAGTGATTGCACTGGGGTGGAGCTGTATGCTGCTTAAAGGGTGATGGGAAGCACGGAGCATCAGCTCCAACGAAGATTCCTTTCTGTAACACTTTAAGGTGGTCAGTTAGTACCGATATCAGGATAAACAAATTTGGTTACTGCTTTTGCGTGCTGAGGGTTTTCCATACTTTACGGAACTTGACACTTGGTAGTAGAATCTATTTCACAAATTCTAATTAACAGAGGCCCCGCAAGACATCCAAAATACCTCTTAAATAAGCTTGTTTTTAAAAAGTAAGTTTTCAAGACCAATAATGTCATTACTGCTCAGTTTTCCAGAAAAATTATATTTGAGAGCTCGGGTGCCTACTGAGAAGCCTTTATCTTGTGTCTCTACCAACTGAACCAAATGCAAATGAAGTGAGTCCCTTTGCGAGCTTTAGTCAAAGTTTGAAAACCAGGTAACTTGAATCTAAACTTTTTAGGTGCTGTATTTTTACCATTTCACCAGGAATGTCAGAAGATATCAATATCTCTTAAAATGTTGCGGTCTTTATTATAATTATCATCCAGTTTTGGTTGCTGCGATATAAAAAAAGATATAGAGACTCTAGAAAGAGTATAGAGAAGAGCAACAAAGATGATTAGGAGGCTAAAACATATGATGAATGGTTGCAGGAACTGGGTATGTCTAGTTTAATTAAAAGGACTAGGGGTGGCATGTTAGCATCTTCCAATATCTATGGGGTTGCCACAAAGAAGAGGGGGTCAGCTTATTCTCCAAAGCATCTGAAGGCAGGACAAGAAGAAATGGATGGAAACTAACTAAGGAGAGAAGCAACCTAGAACTAAGGAGGAAATTCCTAACAGCAAGGACAATTAATCAGTGGAATGGACGTTGCCTTCAGAAGTTGTGGGTGCTCCATCACTGGAGATTGGATAGCCATTTGTCTGGGATAATATAGAGTCTCCTGCTTGAGCAGGGGGTTGGACTAGAAGATCTCCAAGGTCCCTTCCAACTCTGTTATTCTGTTAGGCAGTATAAAAGCCTAAGATGTAAGACAGTACATTTATTTAGATATGGATCCGTATTTCTGTAGGACGTATTTTATCTTTCTGTTGAAAAATCAAATAAAAAAAAAAGAGAGGAAAACTCTGTCACTTTCATACTGATTTTCTCTCCCTAAAGTCCTCTAAAATATTGCCCGGCAATTTCATTGCCTGCATTCAGGGCTCGTCCTCTCCTCATCTAAGCTTTGCAACGGGACTGTGATCCTTATCAGCACTTACACTTCAGCTTCAATCTCAGCTGTTTCTCCATGATTTCATATCATCTGTTGTCTTTCCAAGAAAAGAAAGTGAGTGGGCCGCAAGGTGCTTTGCTGAGAAGCCATTGAATGCAAATCGAACCCTTTCTGGTAGAGCCTCTGAAGTTGAAACTGGCGCTGGCCGGAGATCACGGAGCATTCTTAAAGGAGTTTACTATTCTGCACTTTTATTTTCCATGAATCTTGCCAAAAGAGAATTCTCTCCAAGTCCCCCCCTCTCCACTCTCCATCCAATCCCATTTTTTCCCCTTCATGCCTGTTTTTAGCCTCTTATTTTTCCATATCTAACTTTGGCTCACAGATCTTTCTGCCTTAGAAAACATTGTGGCTCATTGTTGACTTGATTGTAGGTCTTGTCTGCTGTTGTAAAGTCTATTGTGCAACTCTCATCCCATGGGCTGTGTAGAGTTATATGAGAAATTCCACCTGTATTATACAGTTACAGGGATACGTTTTAGCCAAGCTAGATTGAAGGGCTGAGAAAGCCTTACTATGGGACAGTGGTCATGATCTGGATGCAAGAGAAATGAAATACTTTCAGCTTTTGAAGGAGCCCCATTGAGGAGCGTTTCAAAGTACAGGTCTTCCTTGACTTACAACCACAATTGTATCAGTGAATCTGTGTTGCTAAGCGAGAGAGTCGTTAAGTGAGTTTTGCCCCATTTTGTCAACTTTCTTGGCACAGTTTTAAGTTAGTAACATGGTTGTTAAGTGAATCTAGCTTCCCCACTGATTTTGTGTGTCAGAAGGCTGTAGAGGGGATTGCATGACCCCAACGCTGCATCCGTATAAACATGAGTCTGCTGCTTGGTGTCTGAATTTTAATCAGATGGCCATGAAGATGCTGTAATAGATGTAAGTGGGAAAAGTGGTCATACGTTGCTTTTTCATGCCATTGTAATTTCAAGTGGTCACTAAACAAACTGTGGTTAAATCTAGGCCTACCTGTAGTCAAACCCAGAGAGACAGCATAGAGCAAAAAATCTCTAGCTGCGGATGATGCATTCCTGTTCATAAGGCAGATAGTGTTATGGTCTGCCAGCAGCCTGCAGAGCTGGCAGTGGAGTCAGACAGTAAGGAGGCTGGGGAGGATAATGGGCCAATCCTGGAGTCAGGGGAAGGCCTGGGCGAGGGCTCTGCATCAGAGGCAGAGATGGGGCCAGGGCCATCTGGGAATGATGTGTGGACTCCGGAGCCTCCAGAGGCGGATAGCAGAGAGGTAGAGGAACAGGAGGAGCCTGTTCCTAGTGCACGCATGTGAAGAGCTGCCAAAAGGCAAGAGCAGCTAAAGCATAAAGGACGACTCGGGAGTAAGGCCAGAAGATGATTGGCCCCTCCCAGAAGGCTTAAAAGAGCAGCAACGGCTCTTGGGATCTTTGTAGGAAAGCAATGTTGCTACATTTGTTTCTTGTTGCTTCTGAACTGATCGACCTCCATTCCACCTCAGGTCCCACATCCAACCACATCTCACAGTGACGACCCTGCATGTAAGTGGAGGCCCAGGGGAAGGCCAGAGCCAGGGACTGGTGCGTTCCCCAACCCGAGGCGCAGGACGAGTGGGCGGCTTGCGGATGGAAGGATGGTGAGAGCCAGGCCCAAAAGGTGGATGAGCCTTGCTGTGTCCACCCCAAGGCGGTCCTTTGTCCAAGTGCCTCACCTTCGTGGCAGCCGCAGGTGATGTGTGGAGATCAGCTGGGCCTCATGGTCTTGGTGAGCGAGCGTGACTCTAGCCAGAGAGTAGCTGGGTGCGGGCATGACTTTAGCCACTGGCCAAGGTGGGTGAAGCGAGACAGGTTGGGGTGGGATGAGGTGGGCAGGGCCAGCCAGTGGTGGGATTTGCCAGTTTGCTGAACTGCACAGGATCTTAACAACCAGTTCTCCTGAACCAGTCTGAACTGGCTAAAGCCCACCTCTATTGCCATCATGGGGTACCTGTAAAAATAATAAAGGCAGGATATAAACAAGCAAGCAAATAAATATAAATTTTATAAATAAATATAAGGTAGCTAGATAGGCAGATAGACAGACAGACAGACAGGACAGATATAGATGATAGATATAAATGACAGATAGACAAATAGACACAGACAGACAGATAGACATATATAGATAGGTAGGAAGGTAATTAGGTAAATGATGGATGGACAGACAGACAGACAATAAAATATTTGAATTTCCCAATCTTATTTCAAGAAATTGCATGGGACTAACAGGACTTCCTCTTCCTTTTAGATGATTTCCCACGGTCTCTGCTCCAGGTTTCCTGTCCTTCTCTCCTGTGCTGGCCCTCATCAAAGACAACTTTTTTTTGGTGGTGGGGGGGAGTGATTCCTGCTTGTGGATCAGTAGCATTCCAGTTTTGATAAGAATAGCAGAGATCCCCTTTATATCCTAATGTATTTTTTTTAGAACTTCAGTGAGGTAATTTTTATACTCTCTCTTCTTTTGTTCTCATTGATTTAAGGATGTAATGAGTAAGGTTCTGTTGGTATTTCTGACTAGCAAGCAAAAGCTGTGCATACTAGGGATTGAAATTCTTATTCTCCTTTCTTCTTTTTGACTTTCAGCTACAAATCCCAGCAAGGCCTGAAGAAAAAGAAGAAAGCTTTATGTAGAATAGCAGATAAAGCAGATGGTATTTCAAGTGCATCAGGAGGGAAAATGACAACATCTCTCTCCATCTCCCATTTCAGAAAAATGTTTCTTCTTTTCTTTGTAGTCTCTGAAGTGATTCTTCGTTGTGACTTTTCCCTTCTGAAAATGGCTGGTTTGCAAATAAAGGCAGAGATATATATATACAGATTATGGAGGAGAATGTGCCTGTTTATGTGATTGTGGAGAAAGAATTTGGGAAGAAAGAAGAATGGAGATTGCTAGGAAAACAAAACAGAAACAAACAATGAAATAAATAACAAGGGGATCTCCTTGAAGTGTACCCTTGTCTATTTATATTAAATGTAAATATGGGAAGTAATCATGATTGATTGTTGAGTATAATGTCCATTGCTATGACTAAAGAAAATGATTTGGGATTGAAATCCTAATTAGAATCATAAACCACTCAAAGTCATTGGTTGAGTTGGGTGGCTATACAAATTGAATAAAAAAACAAATATGGCTAAGACACTGAGCTTGTCAGAAGGTTGGCAGTTCATTATTATTACTATTATTACCTTTATTGTCACTGCACAACAGATGTACAATGAGATTGGTGGAGCTCCCTCAGTGCACCTCTCCAACACAATACAACTCACAGTGGAAACAGAAAATCCCTAACTCAAAAATTCTAATGTTGAAAAATATTTGATATGTTATTTGGATTTTATCTTTATTTTTGTTTAATGTTGGTAGACGTATAAGAACATTTAGAAAAATTTTAATGTTAAAATATTTGAAATTATAGCATATAATTGAGAGAATAATTTTATTTTATATATATGAAATATTAGAATTGTTAAATTATTAAGATAGCATACTATATTATATTATATAGGGATTAGTTAATGTTTGATGTTATCTGGATTTCACCTTTATTTCTGTTCAACTTTGGTAGACATATAAGAATAACATTTTTTGTAAGGGAAGCCAAATGGGGGAAGGGAGGGGAGGGGGGGTTGGGGGGAAAAGGGGGGGGGAGAAATGATAAAATTTGTATTGTAAAACTTTTTCAATAATAAAAAAAAGAAAATCCCTAACTCAATAAATCATATTAACAAACACCCAGTCCTATTACACCAGTACGAATGTGATACACATTGCATCGGCCCTGCAAGTACATTGTACTACGTCGTTATGATGTTATTTCGCATTCAGGAGTCTGACAGCCCACGGATAAAAAAATTTCAGTGGTTTGAATCCTTAGCACTGCATAATGGAATGAGCTCCTGTTACTTCTCCCAGATTTTGCCAATTTAGCAGTTCAAAAGCATGTAAAAAATGCAAGTAGAAAAATAGGGACCACTTTGATGGGAAGGTAACAGCGCTCCATGCGCCTTTGGCGTTGAGTCATGCCGGCCACATGACCACGGAGACATCTTCAGACAATGCTCGTTCTTCGGCTTAGAAACAGAGATGAGCACCACACTCTAGAGCCGGAAACAACTAACATGGATGTGCAGGGGAATCTTTACCTTTACCTTATTTCATACTTGGAGTTCTTTTTTCTTAAATCTTTGGAGAAGTATCTGAAACCATTGTTGTTTTCCTCTTTGTCTTTATTCTCTTTTATAGAGTTTTGAATGCCACCCCACTTTAATATAAATATTTTAACCACTGCTTTCCCTTATATTGTTTTTTGTATGCAGTTTTCCCAAATGCATGTTGTTAAAGGCATCCTTTGAGTCAAAAAATAATGCAAGTGGAGCCTATATAACCTATGCTCTGCTCTGCTCTGCTCTGATTATAGTATAAGTGCATTTGAATATAATCACCAGTCATTCAAAATCTCACATTTGGTGTCTGGATCAGACTAAATACTGATATTCATGCATACATCAGTTATGAATATAGACTTGCATATATGATTTTCAGTTGCTGTGATGTTAAAATTGATGTTGAGCCTGGATAGCTCAACAGACTAAAAGCCTGTTATTAACATTCAGCTGTTTGCAATTATTGCAAGTTCGAATCTCACCAGGCTCAAGGTTGACTCAGCCTTCCATCCTTTCTAAGGTAAGTAAATTGAGGACCCAGTTTGTGGGGGCAATAAGCTGACTTTGTATGAAAATATACATAAGTATCAAGCCTATTGTTTAACTCATTGTAAGCCGCCCTGAGTCTCCGGAGAAGGGCGGCATATAAATCTATTTTTTTTAAAAAATGTTTTTATTACAGGTTACATTTCCAGCCAATGAATGTTAAGTACTTTTATGTCAATGTTAGCCTTGCAAGGTAGTCCAAACAAAAAGCACAGCCAACAGTACTAACTCTGTCCTTATTGTAAGGTTACATTAATAGAATCTTGTGCTTTTTTTAAAAAAAAAATCCTTTTAAGTTAATTTTTGTTTCATTGTTGAGAAGCTCACTTATCACTGTGGCTTTAAAACCCCAACTGCATTTCAACAAATTGTATAATTCCCTTTCTCTGTCTTTAAAATTCTTAGTGCTACCAACCAAGGAGAAACTACCTACTTATGTTTCTAGAACCTACCAACCATATATGGTAGGATAGGATGTGCCCAATACTTGCATGGGAGACTACTGATATCTCATGTAGGAAAAGACCCAATAGAGCTTCCGGGGGTGGCGGGGGTAGGGGTGGGGACAGTTAAGCATGTCATCAAGTTAAAGTCCTTATGTTGCCACAAGCACTCCAAGTCGAACCCCTACTGAATTCTATTGGCCCTTATCCGACATCCATTTAATGTTGAACTTAATTGACCAGATCCTTGTGTATAGGCTCTAATAAATGCTGCAACCTTATGTATGGTCCTGATTCTTTGTGCCTGATGTCTCATGGGCTATTGGTTAAAGTGGGGGTCACCATCCTAAATGGCGACTGTCAAAACTGCTCCTATTGTCACAAAGAACAATATATGGGCAGATTTTTGAAGTCATCAGAAGATCAGATCAATTCATGGGAGATTTTTATCTTGCTCCGATTATAGTATTAGTGTATTTGAATATAATCACCAGTCATTCAAAATCTAACATTTGATGTCTGGATCAGATTAAATACTGATATTCATGCATACATCAGTATGAATATACACTTGTATATATGATTTTCAGCTGCTGTGATGTTAAAATTGTTTTCATTACAGGTTGCATTTCCAGCCAATGAATGTTAAGTACTTTTACAGCCATTTCTAATCCAGCTGCTCAAGCACCTTTAAATGTTGTAAAGAATTTTGCTTTTTCAGGTGTGGAGTCACTTTTTAGCAGATGATGATGATGATGATGATGATGATTACCTCTTTGATTCATTAAACATGAGATTCAGTCTCATGAACATTTAAAAACATGTCACAAATATGATTGATTGATGCTAATGGTTCATATAGGTTGCTGCCAGCATCCTAGGTATCAACCAAGTATCTTCTTAAAATATATGATATTCCGAATAGCACAGTTTTTTGCAGTTCTGCTGCTGTTATTGCAGGAAACTGCAATTTCTTGATGTGTTTTGTAAAATTCTTCGACATGATACCAAATGACCCGATGAGAATGGGTATCACTGTTACATGTTTTATCCATAATCGTGTAGTTTCGATGGTCAGGTCACAATATTTTGTGATTTTTTTCCAGTTCTTTTTCTTCGACACTGGCATCTCCTGGTACAGCAATATCAATAAACTGTACGCTTCGGCCCTCAACAACCGTGATATCTGGTGTGTTATGTTCCAAATGACGATACGTCTGTATTTGAAAGTCCCACAAGATCTTCACTGTATTATTATTATTATTATTATTATTATTATTATTATTATTATTATTATTATTATTATTATTATTATTATTATTATTTTGATTTATATGCAAGACTCAGGGCGGCTTACAGTACGTTAAGCAATAGCCTTCATACTTTTGTATATTTATATTCATACAAAGTCAGCTTATTGCCCCCAACAAATTGGGTCCTCAATTTACCCACCGTATAAAGGATGGAAGGCTGAGTCGACCTTGAGCCTGCCTGGAATTGAACTCGCAAGTAATTGCAGCAGCTGGATCTTAAATGCTGCCTTTGTAGGAGGCATTACTCCCCTACACTACTCAGGCTCTATTTATTATTATTATTATTATTATTATTATTATTATTATTATTATTATTATTATTATTATTTAATCTGTAGTGAGATTCGCAGCCTTTGAGGCTGGTTAATAGCTCAGCAGCTCAAGTCCTAACCAAGGACCTAGGAACTGTTAAGGTATCGTTGGAGGATGTAAGCTGTTCCGAGTAAGGTGGTTTTTTGTAGAGTCAAAATGTTCAAGTCCAGTAAATTTAGAATTTCTAAATAGCGGGGTAGCCCTTTGAGTATTGCTCCAAGGGCTCCAATTACAATCGGGACAACACACGATTTCTTTTTCCACAGTCGGTCAACTTCAATTTGCAAGTCCCGGTACTTTGTGATTTTTTCTTGCTGCTTATCTTCAATCTGTGCATCACCAGGTATTGCAATGTCAATGAACCATACTTTTTTCTTTTCAACTATTGTTATGTCAGGTGTGTATATTATTATTATTATTATTATTGGTTAATCGGTAGTGAGATTCACAGTCTTTGAGGCTGGTTAATAGCTCAGCAGCTCGAGTCCTAACCAAGGACCTAGGAACTGTTAAGATATCATCGGAGGATGTAAGCTGTTCCAAGTAAGGTGGTTTTTTGTAGAGTCAAAATGTTCAAGTCCGGTAAATTTAGAATTTCTAAATAGCGGGGTAGCCCTTTGGGTATTGCTCCAAGGGCTCCAATTACAATCAGAACAACACATGATTTCTTTTTCCATAGTCGCTCAACTTCAATTTGCAAGTCCCGGTATTTTGTGATTTTTTCTTGCTGCTTATCTTCAATCCGTGCATCACCAGGTATTGCAATGTCAATGAACCATACTTTTTTCTTTTCAACTACCGTTATGTCAGGTGTGTTGTGGACCAAGTGCCTGTCAGTCTGAATCCTAAAATCCCACAAGATCTTGAGTTTCTCATTCTCTAGAATTTTCTCAACTTGATGTTCCCAGTGGTTTTTGCTGTACTCAAATCCAAACTTCTGGCACAATTTCCAGTGAATGATCTTAGCAACACGGTCATGGCGTTGTAGGTAGTCGGTTTGTGAAATTTTGCTGCATCCACTGATCAGGTGGTCGACTGTCTCATCTTTCTCATTACAGAGGTGGCATTTGCTGTTGGTGGTAACATGTTGAATTTTTGCCTTCATGCAGTTTGTGGCTAGGGCTTGTTCTTGAGCTGCCAAAATAAAGCTTTCTGTTTCTTTTTTCAGTACTCCTGATCTTAACCAGTTCCAAGTTAGTTTCTGGTCACCTTTGCCTTCAATACTTTTCAAGTATTGGCCATGTAGAGCTTTGCTTTTCCAATTTTTAGCTCGCTGCTCAATTATTTCTTTCTTATATTCTGCTTTTGTTTTAGTTGTCTTTAAAAGGCCTCCTTTATTTACTTCCTTAATCATTGGTTCTTCACTTTTCTGGATGTAATCATTCAAGCTGTATTTTTCTTCTTCCACAGTCTGCTTTACTTGTAGGAGTCCTCGACCACCCTCTGCTCTTGGTAAATATAATCGATCAACATCACTTTTAGGGTGCAAGGCATGATTCATTGTCATAAGCTTCCTTGTTTTTCTGTCCAAATTGTCTAACTCCATCTGGGTCCAGTCAATTATTCCTGCAGAGTATCGAATCACAGGTATAGCCCAGGTATTTATGGCTTTTATGATGTTTCCTCCACTCAGTTTGGACATTAATATCTTACGAATTCGCTGAATGTACTTGGCTGAAGTTATTTCCTTGACTTTATTATGCATTAAGTCAGAGGCCTCTAAAATCCCCAAGTACTTGTAGCCTTCTTCTGATTTTACTGCCTTTATCGTTTCTTCATTCTCTAGTTCTATTCCATCCTCTTCTATGATCTTACCTGCTTTGGTTGCTATTGTTGCACATTTGTCAATTCCAAACTGCATACCAATGTCTTGGCTGAATTCTTTTGTGTGTTCAGTTAATAAATTCAGTTCAGCTTTTGTTTTACCAAACAGCTTCAAATCATCCATGTACATCAAGTGCGAGATTTTCAGTCCTTTCTTTGCAAGTTCGTATCCACAGCTTAGATTTTTCAAAATGATTGTCAGTGGTAGCATTGAGAGTATAAAAAGTAGGGGGGAAAGGGAATCGCCCTGGAAAATGCCTTGTTTAATTTCAACTTCACCTAGTTCTTCTTCATTAGCCATAAGTTTTGTTTTCCAGAGGTTCATTGAAGATTCCATGAATTTTTGTATGTTTCTGCTGATGCCAAAGATTTCTAGGCATTTCTTGATCCAGCTATGGGGAACTGAATCAAACGCTTTCTTATAGTCTATCCAAGCCATGAATAGGTTGGTTCGTCTTTTCTTTGAGTTCTTTAGGATTAGCTTGTCAATCAGCAATTGATCCTTTGTTCCTCTTGAGTTTTTGCAGCATCCTTTTTGTTCTACAGGAAGCAAGTTATTTCTTTCCAGGTATCTATAGATTTGGTTTGCAATGATACCAGTAAGAAGCTTACTGCTTCTTGTATGTTGTTGGCAAACAGGTGATTGGCCTATAGTTTCCAGGGTCCTTTCCTTTTTCTTTATCTTTTTGGATCAAAAATGTTCTTCCAGTTGTCATCCATTCATCATTTTCAGGTGTTTTTAGGACCTGGTTCATCTGGGTTGCCAATCTTTTGTGCACACTTGTAAGTGCCTTTAACCAGAAGCCATGTAGCTCATCTGGCCCAGGTGCACTCCAGTTCTTCACCTTTCTTGACTGTCTTTGCACCATTGCTTTTGTTATTTTCATGTCTTCCATTTTATGCACTTTAATAGAGTCCTCAACCTGTTTGATCCATTTTGCATTTCTGTTATGCTTCTTGTTGTTTTCCCACAAATTCTTCCAGAATTTCAGAGCTTTCTCTTTCTCAGGCTTTTCATTTGTTGTTATTCCTTCTCTATTTTCTAAGCTCTTATAAAACTGGTGCTGATTTGCTCTGAACTGTGAGTTTTCTTTGAACTGAGTTACTCAGTTTTCATACCTTTTAATCTTTTAGGCGATGGCAACAACCCTCTGCTTCAGCTCTTCAATTACTACCGCAATCTCCTTATTTCTCAGATCGTATCTTGCTTCCAGGCTGCTTTTGACCTGCTTGTTCTTTAACTGACCTTGCCTTAGGTTCTTCAAGTTGCTCAAATCTCCACGTAATTTTTTTATCATTATTATTATTATTATTATTATTATTATTATTATTATTATTATTTAATTTAGGCTATTTTATTTGCATTCACAAAGGAAATGCCACATTTTCTTGACCATAACCAGACTCCTGATTTTATCCTGTCTTTTTCTCTCTTGCTCTTAGACACACACACACACACACACACACACAGGCTCATTTAAAACAAGCAATACATACATTCACCACACACAAAATGTGCAAACTCAATAAAGACTTTGCCTTCATCTGAGTGTGTGTGTGTGTGTGTGTGTGTGTATTCATATATATATATATGATATAATGAATCCAAGATGAACATTGAGTTCATCTTAGCATTTTGATACCTCTAAAGTATTAGCTTTGTGGTATATTGAATGGAAAGACTGTTGTTGTGGTACATTCAATGGAAAATGTGTCCTTGTGGTCTATCCACTGGGAATTTTGTACTCTTGTTTTTTTTTCCAGGGGAGAGGGGAAGAGCAATGTGGCAGGAAGTGCTGATTGATCTTTAAAACCAGGAGGTGGAGCAAGGAGAAAGTGGGGTCAGAATAAATTCAAAAGCAGAAACTGCGCAGCAAGACAAGTGGGCTTAGCGTGTAAAGAACAGAGACATCAGGCCAAGAAAATGGAAAATTCTTGTGGCCCTTGAGGAACCATATGAAAGAAGGAAAAAGATCTGGGGTGAAATTGATGGAAAGAAGTGGGACAAAACCACGCTATACTAGATGCATTCCTTCTGTACTGTCTGCCAGGAAACTGATTAGATTAAGGGCATGTCCAGATGGCTCTCATTTGAGGGCCAGGGTTGCTGTTTCCATGCTCTTGATCTTTGAAACCAAGCCAACCAGCAGCCTTTTTCCACCTTGTGCCCTTCAGATGAGCTGGGACTACAACTCCAGAATCTCCAGCCAGCCTCAGCCCAATTGAAACCCCCCCTCTAATGGTCCCAGCACAAGCTGAGATTGGGCATCATACCTCCAGATATTGATATTAGATATCATGGGGATTTCTGTCTTTTTTTTCTCAAATCACTTAGTACTTCCCCAATGTAATAGGGTTGTTGTGATTTTCCCTAACAAAGAAACCATAGCCAGGGGTGTGAATTATGGCTTTAACCAGGTTTGCTAGATCTTTTGCTGCAGATACTTTTCAATTTTGGTTGGTTTTTCAGTGGAATTTTTTTCAGAATTTAAAGGAAGAGATGTTGAGTTAGTTAGATATTTCTTAGGACCTTTTCCTCATTCCTTAAATGTTTGCATTTGGAAAGGAATCAAAGACATTTAAAATATGTAGAATATTTTTCTTATGTTTGTTACATCACTGTAGTGTGATGAATAATAAGAGAACTTTTTCATGTTTTCTGCCTGCTAATTGATATGGAGTGTCAGACTTGATCTCGGTGAAGATGAAATCACCAGTTCAATGGTTTTCCTTACTGAAAAGCTTGGCTACCAAATTTCAAAATCCATGCCCCTTGTTCTAATCTCTAATACAACCTTTAGAGTTTAGACTTAAAACAGATATTTCCATTCTTTTCTTTTTAACAGTCCTTCTGTCTTTACTGTTAATTCTACCATAATTGATCATAATCAAAGGCAGTACCCTAAATTAGTAATTCACCCATCAGTATTATGCTTCTACATTGGTAAACTTAGCAAAGCTGTACAAAGAGAGTTTTTGTCTGTAGGGTACTGTTTGATGATAAAATACTTCTCTCCCTTCTTTTTTGATGTCAAAAAAAAAAAAATAGTTTCCCAGCAGGTGTGGAAACCAAAATATTATGAATCCACAAATGAATAATTCTTTTTAATTCTTAGCTACTACATCACTTTCTGAACAAAAGACTTATGTACTCCATGTACTTACAGTTATTTCTGAATGCATTTCTAATAGCATATCAAAACATTTTCTCCTCCTTCTCCTGGCTTGAACTGTTCTGTCTCTTACATCCTAAAGCAATAGTCTTCTTTTAAAGGTAAAGGTTTCCCTTGCACGTATGTGCTAGTCGTTTCCATCTCTAGCCAGTTTCAGAGTTTCAAAGCCGAAGAGCCAGTGCTGTCTGAAGACATCTCCATAGTCATGTGGCTGGCATGACTAAATGCCAAAGGTGCATGGAACGCTGTTACCTTCCCACCAAAGGAGGTCCCTATTTTTCTATTTGCATTTTTTAAGTGCTTTTGAACTGCTAGGTTGGCAGTAGCTGGGACAAGTAATGGGAGCTCACCCTGTTACAAGGCATTAGGGATTCGAACCTTTCGATTGACAAGCTCAGCATCTTAGCCACTGAGCCACCACATCCCTGAGTCTTCTTTTAGGATCAGCCAAATAAGACATAACAACAACAACAACAACAACATCAACAACATCAACAACAATTTCTTTGCCTCCACATTGATGTGGTAGAGGGACTTGTTTGCTCTGAAGAAGATGAGAGCTATGCCAGAGGTTCAACTATACAGGACAGGTCTCATCAGACAAAGGGTTATGGTGAGACATAAATTACAGAAACCCAGTCCAGCTTAGTTGTTGCCTGGGTGAACAAGGATCCCACTAGGTGTTGGAGTTCCTGGACATCTAGTGAAAAATTCAGAACTACTGAAAACTACTGAAAAGAAAGGTGTTTACCCATCGCAAATATACAGTGTTTGAAAACAAAGAAATAAAGATCTACTATTAGAGATCAAGTCCAACCATCAGCATTGACAAATTCACCATCAATCAATTGCAAAAGGTAGCTTTGCTCAGAACAACTTACATCCTGCGACAATACCTCTAACACCATAAAACATCTGCCTATCCCAGATCCTTGGAAAGGACTTGATAGGTGGACAAAAATGCCAAATCCAGTCTGAATACCTGGCTGACTGTATGACTTCATGGTTTCTCTGCCCTGCTCCTAGCATATGGTAAGCAATTCCTAATAGAAAAGAATATAGCTTAGAGTTGAACTAGGGAGTCCTTGGTGCTCTCTGAGCTTGGTTGTTTTCTTCAGACATTTCATTACCAAATAAGGTAACATCTAGCACTGATGATCTTACTTAGCTTGGTAGCGAAACATCTGCAAAAAACAACAACCAACCTCATAGAGCACCAAGAGCTCCACAATGAAGGTCTTAGATAAGAAAGGAAGTTCTGTTGTGTAGATAGGAGACAATCAACAAAGATATTTAATCCACAATTTTACAATTATTAGGCTTCTTATTTTTATTTTTTATTTTTAATTTGATTTATATGCCGCCCTTCTCCGGAGACTCAGGGCGGCTTACAATGCGTTAAGCAATAGCCTTCATACTTTTCTTAACTGACTTAAAAAAATATGTTTCCAGGATTTGGATGAAGATAAGTTCTTTATTGATGAAAATAAATACTCAGAAAAAGTTTAACTAGAGACGGCGGTGGAATTCATTTTTTTTTTTTGCTATCGTTTCTGTGGGTGTGGCTTGGTGGGCATGGCATGTCTTGGTGGGTGTGGCTTGGTGGGAGTGGCAGGGGAAGGACACTGCAAAATCCCCATTCCCTCCCCACTCCTAGGGGAAGGATATTGCAAAATCTCCATTCCCACCCCACTCTGGGACTAGCCAGAGGTGGTATTTGCCGGTTCTCTGAACTACTCTGCTACCAGTTCTCCAGAACCTATCAGAACCTGCAGAATAGCACCCTGACTAGAGGGTGACAAAAAAAAAAGGGACCAATTTTGCCTGGGAGGAACAGGATGAAGCAATTAATATGATTGGTTTCAATAAAGGAGAATATTTGTAGCTCAGGGTTGAACTGTGGAATCCTTGGTGCTCTCAGAATTTGGTTATTTTCTTGCAGATGTTTCATTATTAAACTAGGTAACATTTAACACTGATGATGTTACCTAGTTTGGTAATGAAACATCTGCAAGAAAGCAACCAAGCTCAGGGAGCATCAAGGACTCCTCGGAAACCTGATCGGTTTTGGTTCCATGGGACAGGGGTTTTTTGGTGTAGGCCTTTACTGCAGCTACAGCACTTTGAAAAATGAGGTCCTCCCAGAAAAAAATCTTGGCAATGCTTCAGTCTAGATATCTGGGCCATATTTTGAACCTTGAGTATATTTCTGGAATAATTTCTGGCTCTCAAAAGCAATTGCCATTGGGAGGAGGGTGTTTGTCTCTGGATTGTTCATTTTTATTATTTTAATGGGCAGTGAGACATAGTTTCGCACGGAGTAAAGGGTGGCAGCCAGTCAATATTTACATTTTAAAAGAAGAGTTAAAGGGTATGTGTGGGGGTCTAGGGGCTTTCAGAAATAAAAACAATGCCAGAGGCTACCATTTGGATCTCATCACACCAGGGTCTCATTCCATTTTTTTAAAAAAAGTCAGCTTGGGTGATCAACTTGGTAAGTGCCCAGAAAGTTATTTTTTCCCCCGTTCTGAACTTACAATGGTCAGATCCGTGATATGTTCCACAGGCTGTATTGGTGACACAATACACTGAATTTTATAATATTCGGTGTGATTGTCTTTTGTCAGACTGACTGTAGTTTAGACATGCCTAATTAAATCATCAGTTGCAGAAATAGCAATGTTTCATCCCCTTCAGCTCCAAGTAATTTTCTGCAGACCAACAGAATTGCGAATTTTGAAATATACCTCCATATTCCATTTAAATGTTTCTTCCTTTCTCTCTTCCCTGTGGTTTATTCCCACTTCTCTGTATCCTAAACAATCTTAATTCCTTGATGTTTACAATCCACGAGGTTTCTGCCTTCCAAGAAGTTATTTCCAATAAGTATTTATAAAGTGGAAAAATAAATGACAAACAGAAGGTGGAGTAGTAAACGAATCCTCTACACATTAAGCAAATTCACAAAATGGCTGCACACGTTTCTGTGTATATTTAAAGGTGATAGCTTATAACCTCTGACCTAATCATGAGTATTAAGGCATTTGGATAGCCAGAAAAAAGGTCCAAGAACTAAATATCTTGAATGTGAAAGCCAAACCAAACATACTTTTTTTTTTGCTTTTGTTTTTTTCCCTACTTCTTTTATTTTTGACTACATCTAATCAATCACAAAGTCATTTAGAGTTCTTTTGGATGGATAGCATGGAGTCATTCAGGTATGCTATCCTTATAAACAATTAACACCCTCGGATGTCAAATAACTTCATACATTCAATAACCTCCTTCCTTTCTTCCTTCCTTCCTTCCTTCCTTCCTTCCTTCCTTCCTTCCTTCCTTCCTTCCTTCCTTCCTTCCTTCCTTCCTTCTTCCCATCCTTCTTCCCTCCTCTTTCTTTCTTTCTTTCTTTCTTTCTTTCTTTCTTTCTTTCTTTCTTTCTTTCTTTCTTTCTTTCTTTCTTTCTTTCTTTCTTTCTTTCTTTCTCTTTCCCCTTTTACCAGCAGCTCTTGGACAACTTCCATTTCATATAAGTAGGAAACCACAAGTATTTATTTTACTTACATCAGTACCAGAAGTTGGAAGCCCAGAATGCCTTCTTTAGGCTTTGAACCCTATACTTGTCTGAACTAATAATACTTCATTCACTTAGGCTTACATCTTATCAGGAATAATGAGCATAATCTCTTTTAAAATATGCAATTAAAGCAGCAATGGGAAAAGACAAAAGAAAGATCGACTCTCAATTACTGCTATATGAAACTGCTTTAAGGAAATGCTGAATTGGGCATAATAACTTTTCTCAACTATTTCATCCAGATTAGTCAATAAAGGGCTGCGATAGAAAAATAAATTGGGTTGATGAATGAGAATGGTTGATAGTTGCTATTTAGTTAATATATTACTACTGCACTAACATTTTAAAAAGTGGGTAACACAACTGGGCATTCAAAACCAGCCAAGCAGACAAGGTACAGAGAGCACAGCTTCTTGAATTCTTTCCACCCACTTTCCCAGTAGTAGGTATAGGAGGTGCCTGGGATTGCTTTCTGTGTAACCAAACACCATGTTGGATTGAAATGCATGAACATCTAATCAGAGTGGGTGCAAGTGCATTGATTGCCTCTCTCTGCGGGTAGTTCTGTTTCTGTTCTTTCTTTATGCTGTGTCTGTATACTTTTACGCATATTGTACCCCTATGAAGCACAGAGGAGGATGGGTGGAAGGAAGGGGGCAGAAGCAGTCAGTAATATCCCAGATTCCTGCTCAGCCATCATTCCCATGACCATAGAGATTCAAAGGGACTCTTTTTCTTGTGCAACCTTGTATCTGATCCAGCCTGTTTTCAAACATGATTTTTTTTTATGGCTTCTCTCTTTCCATACCAAATTTTGTGGCATCCTTGATGCTCTCTAAGCTTGGTTGTTTGGTTGTAGACATTTCATTATCTGACTAGGTAGAATCATCAATGTAAGTAAGTGACTGTTTATCTCGGTGTAGACCAGTGGTGGGTTGCTCCTGGTTCGGTCCGGTTCTTACGAACTGGTAGCAAAAGCATCGAGAGGCTCTGCCCACCCGCCCGGCCCTCATCATGGACAATCTCATGCTCCCATTGTGAACCGGTAGTAAAAGTAAGTAGAACCCACCCCTAGTGTAGACTGCTGGAGAGTATAAAAGACTGCTGGTCTTTTTGTTTCTGTCTTAGTTTTTCTTTATTTTTTTTTGCCTCTTTTGAATGGTGTATAAATGTGGTTTATCTCTATGTATATATTGATGGCTGATTTGTCTGAATGCCAAATTTCCAGGAATGTCCTAGTGTTTTTGGATTTAGCTTGCTTTAGGATATTCACAGTTTCCCACTTGAAATGATGGTTGAGTTTGTCCACATGTTGTGAAATTGAGTTTTCATCAGGAGTTTGGCCTGTTAGTTGTTGTTCATGGATGTCTAGTCTGCTTGTCTTCTGCTTCTCTGTCCTATGCAGTTGCTGTTACAGTCTTTACACTGTATGTTGTAGAGTGCTTATAATAAAGGCACAGCTAGTACTTCTGGGTGTTCTTGTCTGGGCTGATTTACACAATTGATATTGCTCAACTTTGTTCCTCTTTTGGCTTTTAGGGAAATGGCGATGACCTACCTGCTCTATCTTGCACTGGAGAAGGATTTGTTTGTCCTCATGAATACCTGATGCATGATGTTACATGTTTTTTTCTTATGAATACTCGATTTGGACATTATTATTTTATGTTTAACATCAAATTAAACCAATAGACAAAAAAGCAAATAAATAAACAGACCTGACATGTAACATTCACTCACTCAAAGCAACATGCCTGAAATATCAGAGTCTTTCAAATATGTAAATATATATCCATTTAAAAAATTTAATTTCAGATCCTGAGAGTAATAATATAAAAGTAACTATTTTAATTAATATTAGTTTCCCAGAAATTTCATGGAAAACTTGGAAAACTTCGAGACAGTTGGAACAAAAAAACCCCCCATGAGCACCACCCTTATTGTAAGATTACAACAGTGGTGGCATTCAGCCGGTTTGGGCGTACCGGTAATGGCAACCTGTAGGTGGGTGTCCCACTTTCCCTGGCGCTATACGGACCTATTTAGCCATGTTTTCTAAGCCATGTGAATGCATGCAATCTGTGCGCACGAGCAAAGGGCATGTGCAGAAGGCTGCGTGCATGCATGGAAGATGTGTGCGTGAGCGAAGTGAGTATGTGCGCGCACTCATATTTTTGGTAAAATTATGTGAAACCCACCTCTGGATTACAATAACAGAATCTGAAAGCACTTCTCAAACCCTCCTTTGCCTTTACTTCCCAAGAACTAGTGAGGTTCCCTTCTGAGATACTTTCTCTGCCCACATTCCTTCTGTGAGCTGAGCTATCTCTTGTCTGACTATTGCCCTGGCTGCAACTTCTCTTCCTCCTTCCTCCCAAGGTTACTCTCACAGACCATTACAGTGCAGCATCTCCGTGGTCATGTGGTCAAAATTCAGATGCTTGGTAACTGACTCCTACATGACGGTTGCAGTGTGGGGGTCATGTGATCACCTTTTGTGACCTTCTGACAAGCAAAGTCTGACAGCCACACAAATCTGTTATAACAGATGGGAAAGCTGGAACTTATTATGCTTGAATTGATGCAAAGGTGACTGAGGTGTTTTCTTACCCTGCAGTGGAATATTCAGTTCCCACCAACATTTCACACTGCTGTTACTATCCTTGGAGAAGGCTACCCAGAAGACCTGGTACACCATGGATTGAAGAGCCAACATCCTCATGTTTGGAGTCCCAAGGAAAACATGGGAGAGCAATGCTATTAAGCACTAGCATTGAAGATTGGGTGGATAGGGGAGCTTATTAGTAGCAGGATGCCAAAAATCCATAGAATTTTCATCAATCCTGATATAAATCAAGTTATAAGGACCCTTTTAAAAAGAATCACAGGCCAAAATATGAGCAACACCTAATATATTAGTGAAATAACGAAGCCAAGGGTTATAAACTGAACATTTAAATGAGAGTATGCTGAAGTGTCAATATGGTGTTAATTATCAACCTTGTTTGTTTAAAAAAAAGGTTCAATTTTAGGCAGGCCCTGTGATAAACCCATGCTCTAAAGGTTGCATCCCACCCTTTCTGTAGGAAGGGCGTTTGTCTGAGCACCATCACTTCAACATGGTGTGGCAAAAGATCAAAGGCAGGAGTTCTAAGCCTCACTAAGGAAATAAACACCTTTAGGAAAGGAAGGGAGATTAGTGGGTACTGGAATCTATCCACTGCTACCAGTCCTGTCTCTTGGTCAGGAAGAAAAACCCTCCGGTAAGAATAACAAGTGGTCCCTTTAGTGCCATATCTGTCATATCTTACTCTATCATGGCAACAATTCATTGAGTTCTCTCTTATCTGCTGTTTATCATTTTGGAAGAGAAATTTCCAAAGAATGATAGCAAAATAGAAAGGGAATGAAAATTTGGAAGCTAACCATGTTCTGAACGGAAGGTTTGAGGGAACGCAAGGTTCTTGCACACATCTTCACTTTGTGAGCTGTCTAAATATGTATAAATAGCTTCAGTTTAATTGATTAAGTTTCATTCTAGAGGGGAACGGCTTGTCTTCAGAAGTTGAAGGTGCTCCATCGCTGATGGACTTTAAGAAGAGACTGATAGCCATCTGTCTGAAACAGGGGTTTGGACTAGAAGACCTCCAAGGTCACTTCCAACTCTGATATTCTATGTTGTATGTTCTAGAATGTGCATTTCTTTTTACTCCAATTAATGCCTGTGCATTAATGTTCAGATTATTAAGGTTTGAGGGATCTTCAGTATTCTCTGAGCTTGGTTGTTTTCTTGCAGTTTCATTAATTTAGTTTAGTTTAGTTTAGTTTAGTTTATTCAAATTTGCATACCGCCCTACTCCCTGAAGGGACTCAGGGCGGTGAACAGCCGATTAAAATACAATATCATACAAAAGTTAAAAATTTAAAATAAATTAAATAATTAGGCTGAAGCAAATTAAAATCCATTTATGAAAGACATTTAAAAACCCAGTATAAAACCCATTATAAAGGGAGGTTTAAGACAGGCCAGCCTGATGAAATAGGAACGTTTTTAGGGCACGGAGGAAGGTATGTAGGTCCTGTATCCTCCTTATTTCAGGGGGGAGCTCATTCCAGATGGCCGGTGCCCCCACAGAGAAGGCTCTCCCCCTGGGGGCCGCCCGTCGACACTGTTTGGCTGACAGCACCCTGAGGAGCCCCTCTCTGTGGGAACGGACTGGTCGGTGAGAGGCTATTGGTGGCAGAAGGCAGTCCCGAAGATACCCTGGTCCTTAGCCAAACTAGGTAACATCATCAATGCAACCAAGCTCAGAGAATACCAAGGACCCTTCATTTCAACTAAGATAGAAATATTTCCCCTTATTGGTATTAAGGTTTTTAACCTTATGCACACACACACACACACACACACACACACACAG
The DNA here is from genome assembly GCA_030761175.1 of Masticophis lateralis. Taxonomy (NCBI): domain Eukaryota; kingdom Metazoa; phylum Chordata; class Lepidosauria; order Squamata; family Colubridae; genus Masticophis; species Masticophis lateralis. Next base: position 130,416,532 of record JAUDYJ010000002.1, on the reverse strand, counting down.
AGTGAATCTTCCAAATAGGCAGATCAAGGCATTGTGCAAATGTTTCCTCTTTCCCTTTTTAATGGATTTTTCTTGGCAAAATTAAAAATGGAAGAAGGAAATAATGAAGATTCGAAGATGCTGTCCATGTAAAATTCCCTTGGAGAAACAGAATAGTTCATTATTATTATTATTTTTTAAAAAAATCCTTATCCAAAAGGATTCCACATCATTTTTAAACAGTAAGAATCGAAGAGCTATGGGAATGCTATCACTGTGAAGAAAGGACTGTATCTTTGCAATGTTCGTTTGAATAAGATATACTAATTGGACCTTATTTTCACTGCATCTGAATTGCATTAGATATAAAATGTGTACCCCAAATGCTTTCAGTGGCTGTGGTTGTCCTGTGTTGTTATTTTCATCAATGCTTTTCTCCTCTCTGAACCCTCTTCCAAGATTCTCCACCGCCCATTTTCCCAGGTATGGATGTGGGACCACAGAATGATCTTGCAAAAGCAGTGTATGAAATTCTGATTTTGTTTAAAAAAAAATCTTGTCTTTCTTACTTCTACAAATAACGCAAGGCAGTGAGCATATCAATCTCTCCTTCCTCCTCCTATTTTCCCTACAACAACAACCCTTAAGTTGAGCTTAAGGTGAGCTGGGCTGAGAAAGAATGACTGGCCCAAAGTCACCCGCTGGCTTTCATGCCTAAGGCAAGACTAGAAGACACAGTCTCCTGGTTGCTAGCCTGGTGCCTTAGAGCACTAGACCAAATTGTACGCTCTGCTCTGCTTGCCCACTTTGCTTGCATGATGATATGCCAGCAAAATGGGCCTGACTACGTCCTTATTATCTCAGTACACACTTCTCCCATCTCTTCTGTACCAAGGAAAATCACAACACTTATTCATTTAATTTTAGCTAAGCCTTTATCCACTTCTCTCTCTTTCCCAAAGACACATGCAAATTATGTGGTTTCATGTTTCATGTATCCACTTTTATATTTCTGATCTCTAATTCTTGGTTGGGATGAATTAATTTGCTACAGTGGCATATCTCCTTCCCTCCCCCATCTTCACAATGTCATTGGAAATTCATAAAAACCATTATCAGGGGTGGGATTCAACTGGTTCTGACTGGTTCCGGTTAACCATTAGCTCCGACGATCAGCTGAGAGCGAACCACTTTTGCTCCGACAATCAGCTGTGTCCGCCTGCCCCTGCACTATACCGATCTATATTTCCTTTGTTTGAAGCCCAGCTGATAGCTGCGGCAGAGCAGATTGCCATGCCTCAGCTGTTTTACTCACCAGGGCTGCAGTAGAAGGTAATTTTTAGAGCTGTTTTCAAATGTACTGCATGTGCACAGAGCGTGTGTTTGGCATGCATGTGCAGGGGACCGCTTGTTACATTGCTAAGTTTTAGGGCTGTTTTCAAATGTAGTGTGCGCATGCAGAGCACATGTTTGGCACGTGTGCGAAGCGAACCAGTTGTTACACCTGTTGAATCCCACCGACTATTATGTATAATAGCCTCTCTACTAGCAATGTCTTTCTAACCTTGATAGAAGGGCAATGCTATTAATAAATTAATAAAAGTGCATGTGTATCATCTCTGTTAGTTTTCATTTTAAATCCAGGTGTCCTTTTTGTTCTTAATAGAAACAACACTATGATTTTTTTTTTTAAAAAAGAAAGAAATGTAAATATGACTCAAAGGAGCTTTTAATGCTCTGGAATTATTGTAACATGAAATTTCTTTCTGTACTTTTCCTTTCCTGTTGTTGGCAATGAAAAGAATTTATATAGCCATTACATGGCCAGCCTGACTTCAATGCCAAACTCAAAAGTTTTTGAAAGATAAAGACTTTCAAAAGACTTTAGAAAGACTAGGTGTGGCTTTTGGTCTCAATTTGAACGCAACCAATCTAGCCCTGGAAAAAGCAGGAAATCTATTAGACAGACATCTCTGTGCCTCATGGAAAACCCGCCCAAGAAACAGCAGGCCAGGCATAACATAGAAGCTGGGGAAATCTCTGAAGTACAGTAGGGATACCAAGAAATAATGACATTTTTGGAGTTCAAAAGGTTCAGTTCTGAAATTTTGATGTAGGGTAAAGATCATGAAGTTTAAGACAAGAATATCAACATCATGATCTCCAGTGGTGGGATTCAAATTTTTTAACAACTGGTTCGGTGAGTGCGCACTTCGCGCTGAAAATGGAGCATTTAGGAGCTCAGCTGCTTACCTTCCAAGTCAGCATTGGTAAGCAGAACAGCGAGGGGGGGGGGAATCAGCTGTGCCGCGCAATTGAGATGAGCTACAAAGCAGAAAATAAAGGACAGGATAGGGTGGGGGAGGGTGGGCGGGGCCAGCTGATCACCGGAGCTACCGGATTGCCTGAACCAGTCTGAACTGGCTCAATTCCACTTCTAATTATCTCTAATCTAACAACTGTTCTAGAAAAATATCAGAGAAAAAAAAAAGATCTGGCATGTCGGGAGTCAGAGAATACAAACAGATGAGAAGAAGGAAAAGAAGTAGAAGGTGAAGCTAAGTGATAGAGGATTCCCATCTGAATTTCTCTGCGTGTCTGGAAAGCTTCAAATATTCTTAACATACAACCTATTTTAAACACTTCTTTGAAAAGATTGTTGAAAGGGAAAATATCCTGTATTATAAATAAAGAGTTAGATATTATGGGGATGATTCATTGGTTAGTCAACTTCTATCTGACTTCTGTATATCTGTATTGAGTACAGAAGATGACCTTGACAGAAATATGCAACAGCTGTTGCCTAGAAAAAAAGAACTAAAACATTATTTTAAAATCCAGAATAAGAAAATATTTAGAATCAACCTAGGCAGAGGGCACCCTAATTTAGGTAGTATAAGCACAATTGGACTTGCAAAATTCTGTGACTATAGCCAATCTCAATAAAAGGAGTCTAAGCCTTCCTGTGGAGTTGGTTTCTTAGTTGTGTTGACAATATTCGTGTATATTATGTAGCAAAGATGAAGCATGCATGGGATCTAGGGTGTGTGCAAAATCACCACCACCATCCCCCACGTAGAAAAATGGTCTTCCACGAAAGCAGTCGCTGGGGCCAGAAAAGTTTGGGGACTGCTACTTTAGGGGGAAAAAATCCTTTTGCCAATGGTAACAGAAACTTACAGCTGCTTTAGGGGAAAAGGCAATTTGTAATTTGGAAAACTATATGCGATCAGTCAATAGAGAGGAAAATGATATCCCACCATCTAGAGGTCATTCTACTTACTTGAGAATGCTCTTATTTTATAAGCATGGACTATCTTTTTGAAAGGGTTGCATGGTTGCTGTATCTGGCCCTGCAGAAATAGAATCTCTTGATAACCCTTAGTTCAGGGCTGTCAAACTCTCCACCCACAGGCCAGATGCATCACATGCTGGCCACACCCATGCCTGGTTTAGTGAAGGGGAAAAAAGTCCCCATACATCATGTGACACTGCCGTGACGACATGAGTTTTACACCCCTGCCCTAGTCGATGCTGCTAATAGGAGCTTGGTGCTCTCTGAGCTTGTTTTCTTGTAGATGTTTCATTGCCCAATTAGATAATATAATTAGTGCTGGAGTTCAACTCTGAGCTACAGATATGCTCTTTTACAAAAGCTCCCACAGTTCCCACATTCCCAAGTCTATTTCCATGGATAGTTGCTTACTGCTTATGGTTCCCCAACTGGACTGTGTAAACTATTGAAAGAATCTAATTCTAATTCTTGACTGTTCAGCAGCAAAAGGAACAGCTGAGGCAAACCGCATAGTTACTACATTTTATGCTATAATAAAATATGCATTTTACAGTATTTTGTTGTTGCATGGCATAAGCAAATGTTGGGCAGAACTATGTTTTCAGGACCAACCAGCAAACCTGCCTATAATTATACTGATTGGGGATGCAGAAAGATTTGTAACCAGATGGCAGAACAAAATAAACTGCATGTGACTCACCATTTGTTGTAAGAGAGGTTTATGGTTAAAATTACAGCCATTAAAGCTGATTATTCTTTTGACAATGTTACCTAGCTTGGGTAATGTCTGCAAGGAAATAACCAAGTTCAGAAAGTACCAAGGTCCCCTCAAAACTTATTTTGCTAAGGATTGAAGGAAATTTACTTGGGGATATCATACTCTCTTCCAAAAGAGATTAGAAAGGGAGGTGTATGAATCCACTATCCATAAAGGCACAGATTGCAGTTTGAATGAATTCCCTTCCTCACAGTTCCTGTGAGGAACAATTGTGTATTTACAAGGAATAGCAGTAGCAATAGCATTTACACTTATATATCGCTTCACAGTGCTTTACAACCCACTCTAAGCGGTTTACAGAATCAGCATATTGCCCCCAACAATCTGGGTCTTCATTTTACCAATCTCAGAAGAATGGAAGGCTGAATCAATCTTGAGCCGGTGAGACTCGAACTGCTGAACTCCTAGCAGTCGACGGTCGGCAAAATTAGCCTGCAATACTGCATTCTAACCACTGCACCACCACCACTCAATAATTGTCTGGAACATTTGTGGACAACCCATCAAGTTCTTAGCTCATCAAGCCAACAGGGGTTGGATGGCAATCCTTATACCTAAATGCTGGCCAATGAGATAGGATGGTAAAATACACCATATATTTCAGTGTATAAGACACACTCCCCCCCACCCCAATGTGGATGGAAATGTCTGTGTATCTTATAGAGTGAATGTTATCGAAGCCCCATCCACCCATCGGCCCTCATCCTTTGGCTTCTGGCTCCCAGCAGTTTGCCTCCTTTCAGCAAACAGCAAACAGCCTGGTCAGTTTCAGCACAGCCTGATTTAGCATGAGCAGTTGATTGGCGGTTGGATCTGCCTCCTGGAATACTGGTGATCAGCTGTTCCAAACTGCGGGGATTGCCGCTGCCCATCACCATCTCCACCCATTGCCATCGCCAATAGGCAGTGTGGAGGCTGTGATCCTTGCCACCTGGAATGGGCCAAAAATGGGATGCACAAAGGCCAAAAATGGGGCGAGCGGCGGCCAAAAATGGGGCTCATGGAGGTGGCGATAGGTGGCAGCAGCGATTGGCAGCAATGGCAGCAATGGGTGGTGGCGATCTCTGCAGCCTGGAACGGCTGATCAGTGGTATTCCGGGAGGCTGATCCAACCACCAATCAGCTGCTCGTGCTATATCAGACTGTGTTGAAGCTGATCAGCTGTTTACTGTTTGCTGCAAGAAGGCAAATTGCTGGTAGGCAGAGGCAGATTTTTTTTCTTGTTTTCCTCCCCAAAAGCTAGGTGCGTCTTATAGTCTGGTGCGTCTTATAGTCCAAAAATACAGTAAGTTCTAAATGTGTTGTTTTAATTCCAGTACTTCAGTCTTTACAGATATCCTGAAATCTGCACTACATACCACCTCTAGGGAATGAATGTTGGTTGATTTGGGATCCAACTGTTTTCAAACTCTTCTTCTCAGCCTCTCTTACCCAGCCTCAGTTGGGAACAATTCAGCAGTCCAAAGGCAACTGGGGTTCTAAGCACTTTCTTTTTCTGTGCTCTACTGTGATAATGCTGAGAGGAAACAATTACAAATAATGTCCCTTTTATTACAACTGAGTCTGCAGCCTTTTAGCATATTGATTCCAGCAAGACTTGGAGAGACATCCTGCAGACCAATAAAAACAATTCTTAAATGTAAGTTCTGAAAGTTAATTCAAGGGGAGCCATGATTTTCTGCCAAAAATGGAACTTTTCTTCGTGCAAACTTTTCTTGTTGAATCCTTCAGACAAGATGAATAATGTCACAATTCAGGTTACTTCTGGAAATTATCACTAGTTAATTTGTCACTCTGGGCCTGCTTAAGGATGCCAATAATATGCTGTGCTATTGGGGCCATTTAGATTACAGAAGAGGAAAAAAATGTCTATGCCGATACTGAATTTAATTAATACATTGGTTGATTGATTGCTTAAATAGATTCCTAAGCTGCCTGATCAACATGAGACTCTGGGTAGCTAACAAGCTATACAATATGTATAATCAGAGGTGTTATTCAGCAAGTTTGGACCGATTCAGACCAGTGCGAACTGGTAGCGGAAATTGTAGGTGGGCCCACCTACCCACCCCGGCTCTATGCCATCCTATTTAGGCACATTTTTGAGGCCGGGCATGGATGCATGCTCATATTTGAAAACTGGTAGGAAAAGTAAGTGAATACTACCTTTGTGTATAATGATGATTAAAAGCAAAGCAGAAACAAAATCCACAAACCTGTGCAGATGAGCAAAGCCTAAGAGGCAACAATTACTACATAACAACAGGCTCACTTAAAATTTAGGTTCAGCACTCCAGAGAAGAACCAGGTCTCTAATGCATTACAAAAAGGCAATAAAGTCAGGTCCATCTGAATTTGAAGAAACATGGTATTGGTAAGACACTGTTGGTATTTTCTAGAAAGATCATCTGAATCAGCTGAAAAAACTAGTAGCTGCTTTTTCTTCTTCTTCTTCTTTTTTTTTTTACAAAAGAACACTGCAAAATCATGATTTCAGAAAACATCAAAATGCTGCAATGTTGTGAGCTAGACTCCGTCCATTTTAAAAGCACAACCATTCTGGTTGTGATCAAATCGCCCTCAATCAAATCAGATTTGCATACTGAAGTGGGGGAGAGAACCTATTTTGAAGTAGCAAGTTGAATGAGGGAGTTTCGAAAAGTTTCATTGTCTTTGAAGTTTGCTGTAGATTTGATGGCTTCCCTATTGCTTCTAGGGTTATTAGAAACAATATACAATCTTGCAACTTCACTTCCAAATATGGAGAAAGTTGAGGGAGACGTAAGTAAGTGCTGCGACGGCTGCTGGGACATTACTGCGAACAACCAAGGAAATGTTTCACTCATCAACACTCATTGGGATAGGGTGGTAAGATTAAAATTGCTTTGGGCTTCAATCATTTCCTGAACTCTCAATCCCTTAATCTTGCTCTCTCTTGTGCTAATGGACTGTTAGATTCTTGATAAAACCAATACACATTTTGGTGACAATGCTTGTTTTTAAATACTGCAGAACTGGGTCAGGGAAAGGTCTTTTGACAATGATTGAGAAGATGATGATGATGATGATGATGATGATATCCATTCAGTTGCATCTGACTCTTGGCAATTCCATCGGCCAGCTCTCTCCACATCTTCCGATCTTGCATTACTTCTTGGAGTTCTATGCTCTGGCTGGTTTCAGTTTTGATGAAAACTGTCCTATGTTCTTTGATAGCCTGGTTTCCTTTTACTGCTAACTCTTCCAAACATTGCTTTCTCTAGTGAATTCCATGAATTCCCAAGAAAATTATGGTAAGGACCAGGGGTGAAATCTAATTTTTTTTACCACTGGTTCTGTGGGCGTGGCTTGGTGGGGGAGTGGCTTGGTGGTGGTCATGTGACTGGGTGGGCGTGGCCATTTTATTTTTTAAAGCATTTTTAACTAGTAAAAAATGCTTTGAAAACTAAAAAAAAGTTTCTGATGATCAGCACCTGACCAGCCTGGCCTCTCTTGCCAAGCCAGATCCAATGCCTCCTAGCCCCAAAGATTGCAAGCCTTTCTACCTCGGCCACCCAGTCTGGGAGATTGGGGGCGGGGGAGAGAAACAAAGTGCTCGGCTGCTCCTCCTTTTCACTCACCCTGAGCTTCCTGTTGTGGATTTTCACGCCTTGCTTCACGCTTCCAGGATTGTCACTGTCGTCTTCTTCTTCCTCCTTCTCTCCAAGTGGAAAAATGCCAGGAGCAAATGCAAAAAGAAGCACTTGCTTGCTCCTGGCCTTTTTCCATTTGTAAGGAAGCTTTCGTACCTGTGAAGGCAAGTCTGGCTTCCTGCACTAAAAATCTCACCAGTACTGCTGTGCATGCGGTTTGTGTGTGTGTGTGTGTGGATGTCGGGCATGGGCTGCTGCAAAGACCAGGAGCAAAGACACATACAAACACACAAACAGGCTTTAAAAGACCTTTGAATGAACGTGGGGGTGGATTGGAGGGGTCATTTCCCACCCACTCCCTACCTCTGCACCATTCAGTGCAGCACACACATTCAGTGCAGCACACACACACACACACACACACACACACACTTTAAAAGACCTTTAGAATGACTTGGGGCTCCTTCAGGTTGGTCTCCAAAGAAAAGAGGAATGAAGGTGGGGGTGGATTGAAGGGGTGAATTCCCCAACTCTGGTTCAGCCGGCCGGGGATGGGATGGAAGGCACAGGCTGTGCGAAAGACCAGGAGCAAAAAGACACACACACACACACACACACACACACACACACACACACACAAGCTGCATGCAGAGCAGTACTGGTGAGGTTTTTAGCAAGCAGCACAGCGAGCAGCACAGACTTGCCTTCACAGATACGAAAGCTTCCTTACAAATGGAAAAACATCAGGAGCAAGCGTTTCTTTTTGCACCTGCTCCTGGTGTTTTTTCACTTGGAGAGGAGGAGGAGGAAGAAGAAGATGAGGGCGACAATCCCGGGCATTTGAAGCAAGGCATGAAAATCCACAGCAGGAAGCTCGGGGTGAGTGAAAAGGGAGAACAGCCGAGCGCTTTGTTTTTCCAGAACTGGTAGAAAAAAATGCTTAAAAAGTAAAAAAAAAAAAAAAGTTCCGATGATTGGGCATTGCTCAACTGATCATTGAAACTTTTTTTTTTAACTTTTTAAGCATTTTTTTACTCCCGGTTCTCTGGAAGTAAAAGCAGGAAGTACCCATGACAGGGCTGGTGGGCAGAGCCTCGTGCTGCCATAACTACCGGCTCTCCGAACCACCAGCCATCATCGCTACTGGATCAGCCAATCCGGTCCAAACCAGGAGCATTTCACCCTTGGTAAGGACTGAGCTTATGCTCATGTCAAAATATTATTTTTAAGAAAAGGCAAGGCAAGGTGATAAATGCCACTTCTTCTTAATTAACCTGTTTCTCTGATAATCACTTTGGTATCATATCTCATTTGGCCTGTTAATTTATTTATGATAAATAACTAACCAACTAACCAGCTAATTAAATAACTACACTTTCAGAAGCTTTGCAAATATACTGGAGAATTCCTGAGTTTTCTGACCATACCATGCATGTTCTGGACCAAGTAATTTTGAAGGTGATTTGATGCTTTCTGGAAATAAATTCCTGAAACCGGAAGCCGTTTGAAATATCCTATTTGTGGTATTCTGGAACAAGCATCACCATCTTTGGGATGCCTCAAACTGCTTCTTGTTTGGGGAATTTACTTCCAGAAATCACGAAACTACCTCCAGAATTGCAAATTCCAGAGAAGGTTTGGGCACTGCAAAAAAGAAACAGAATGTTTCAGAGTTTTCTGGAATGTTCTATTCCCAAATTTGAATATCCCTAATAAGAGCTTATTTTTAAATCCAGTAGATTTAAACAGTTAGTAAATTTGGATTTCTACTTTGAAGTAGGATATAGTATCAATTTCTTTGTAGTCTTTCTTTGTGTCCAAAAACAAGTATGGGAGATGCTTCCTCCCACTGGTTTTTAAGTCTTTGTTACAAGAGTAGCATTTGTTGCTTTTAGAGTCTGCTGATTGAAGTAGCCTATTTAACTAAGTAAATAAATACTGCAGGCCATTTTGAGATTTCCCTGTTAGAGCATATAAACAAAGCTTGGTTTAAATCAAATATTAAATCAGCTCAAATAGAATTGCCACTGAATCCTGAATTCTAAATTTGCATCAGATCACTTTGTCTTCAACCTTCCACATTGTAGTCCTAATTGGACCAATTGATTCACACAGGGTTTGGATTTATTTGATTAGACTGGGTAATTCTGGGAGAGTCACAGTTGCACATGATTGTTGCCTTGAAGATGCATAGGACCATCAAACCCTGGTGGGAGTATGGGATGAAAAGGAAGAAATAACAAGGACTGAGGCTAGAGAATAGGATCATATTTAACATTCCCTACTCAGAAAAAGAGACAGTGTTTGATTTCACTGTCAACAACCAGATCAGTGGTGGGTTGCCCCTGGTTCTCACCGGTTCTATAGAACCGGTAGTAAAACTGGCCGGAGGCCCTGCCCACTGACCCTGACATCATGAAAACGTCAGCCCTGTTGTGAACTGGTAGTAAAGGTAAGTAGAATCCACCCCTGAACCAGATCCTTCCATAACCTTCATCTTTGAATCAGACATCCAGAAATCTGAAATGGTGTGCATCATCACCTGTTCAATGAACCCAAGAAGAAGAGTGAAGATCAGTTGAAAAGTTTAGAACTGAGCTTTCAATAGTACTATTTTAATAAATAGGCTTGCTTTTCAATGACTTTGTTGATGGGTAGGTTACAAATATTCTAAAACTTCAATAAACCTCTATCCATATTTTTGTTGCTCTTTTGACAGGTTACAAAAATGGCCATTTGTTGGCTATTTAGCTAACATCCTTATATGCTTTTGTCATCTGCATTTGGTGTGTTTATATACATATAACAGATTGCATACCCACAGATCACATACTTTCAATATTAGGCTGCTGTGGTCAAAGGAAGATGTTCTGCCATGTTGTAACTAGTGTTAACACCTCGTGTTCTAGTGCTTGGTATGAAGCAACTCATCTGATCATTGGACACAGCCAAAGGGGAATAAATTTAAGTCTCAGGTGTTCCTAGTCCTGATTCCACCCTCAGGCTTATGGTGCTTCAATTATGAATTGTCTCTAAGCAACATACAGTCATATCAGTGGTGGGTTTCAAATTTTTTTACTACCGGTTCTGTGGGCGTGGCTTAGTGGGCATGGCATGTCTTGGTGGGTGTGGCTTGGTGGGCGTGGCAGGGGAAGGATACTGTAAAATCTCCATTCCCTCCCCAATCCAGGGGAAGGTAACTGCAAAATCCCCATTTCCTCCTGATCAGCTGCAACTTAGGAGGCAGAGAATAGATGGGGAATTTTTACTACTACTACTTCTCTGAACTGTTCAAAATTTCTGCTACCGGTTCTCCAGAATTGGCATTTTCAATAACTGCCCCTATACTTTGAAAGTCCCTCTGGGCTACTGTTCAGTTAAGATTTTCCTAGATTTTCCTTCCAGCCCTGGGAGAAACCATATTATGAATATTGGGATATACTGATGGGCACAGACAAAAAGTCTGTGTCAAACGAATCAGGTATGTTTGACTTTGTTTCTTCTGATGATATTGGGATTATTTAATTATTCTTGGGGGTGGGGGTTGGAGGAGTTCCTTTTACAGCCCTTTTGAATGTTAGGCTGCCAGATCTTTCTGACATGGGCATATATAGAACATAAATCGAAACGGCATTGGTCGCGTTGGTGGATGATCTCTGGAGGGCCCGGGGTAGGGGTTACTCTTCTATCCTGGTGTTGTTAGACCTCTCAGCGGCTTTTGATACCATCGACCATGGTATCATGTTGCGCCGGTTGGAGGGACTGGGGGTGGGAGGCACCGTCCTACGGTGGTTCTCCTCCTACCTCTCCGACCAGTCGCAATCTGTGTTGACAGGGGGGCAGCGGTCGACCCCGAGGCGCCTAGTGTGTGGGGTGCCACAGGGATCGGTCCTCTCGCCCCTCCTGTTCAACATTTATGTAAAGCCGCTGGGTGAGATCATCCGTGGTTTTGGGGTGGAATTCCATCAGTACGCTGATGATACTCAGCTGTACATTTCCACCCCAGACCACCCCAACGATGCCGTGGAAGTGATGTCCCAGTGCCTTGAAGCCGTGTGGGCCTGGATGGGGAGAAACAGGCTTCGACTCAACCCCTCCAAGACCGAGTGGCTGTGGCTGCCGGTGTCCTGATATAGCCAGCTGACACCATCGCTGGTTACTGGGGGTGAATCATTGGCCCCCACGGAAAGGGTGCGCAACTTGGGTGTCCTCCTGGACCCACGGCTGTCTTTAGAGGATCACACAACAGCTGTGGCCAGGGGAGCTTTCTATCAGGTTCGCCTGATACGCCAGTTGCGGCCCTTTCTAGATTGGGACTCCCTACGCACAGTCACTCAGGCACTCGTCACCTCTCGCCTGGACTACTGCAATGCTCTCTACATGGGGCTCCCCTTGAGGTGCACCCGGAGGCTCCAACTGGTGCAGAATGCGGCCGCGCGGGGGATTATGGGAGCAACGGGACGCTCCCACATGACACCTCTCCAGCGTGAGCTGCATTGGTTGCCGGTGGACTTCCGGGTGCGTTTCAAGGTGTTGGTGATCACCTTTAAAGCGCTCCATGGCTTAGGACCAGGGTACTTACGGGACCGCCTTCTGCCGCCAATAGCCTCCCACCGGCCGGTGCGCTCCCACAGAGAGGGCCTCCTCAGGGTGCCATCAGCCAGACAATGCCGGCCGGCGACTCCCAGGGGAAGGCCTTCTCTGTGGCAGCCCCTACCCTCTGGAATGATCTTCCTCCAGAACTAAGAACAATTGCCGACCTCCGGACTTTTCGTCGGGCCCTAAAAACTTATCTCTTCCAGCTTGCTGGTCTAGCCTGACCCCTGTTGAATTTTTAAGATCTTTTGTATTGTAGGGTTGTGGTATTTTAAATATTTAATTGTTTTAATCTCAGCCAAAGTTTATATGGGTTTTAAAATTTTTTAACTTTTATGTACTGTTTTTTATCTGGCTGTTCACCGCCCTGAGTCCACAAGGAGAAGGGCGGTATATAAATCTAATAAATCAAATCAAATCAATCAAATCAAATCAAATTAAATCAATCAGTTCTGTTACCATATGAGTCAGAGGTAGGTTTCAGCAGGTTCTGACCAGTTCCCTATGTCCCCCCAGATAACATTCTTGGAGAAATGGGATTAGGAGAACTTGACTTTGACCTAATAAGAAGTGAGAAGAAAGTAGGAAAAGGTTGTTTTGCAAATCCAGAGTAGGGATCTCCAAACTTGGCAAATTTAATATTGTGGATTTCAACTCCCAGAATTCCTCAGCCACCCTCCAGGATTAATGGTTCTCTAAACACCAAAAGATTTGGTGTTGACCTGATCCCAGAGTGAATGTTGTCCCATAGAAGAGGAACAGCAATGGAACAGGCCCATCTTGTAGGCCCCACTTTTAGGGTGGGGATTAAGGGAAACCTCCCTTCATGTCTGCATATTACAAGTCAGTCCCATGGGTGGAAGGAATATTGGACTTGCCTTTTGTTTCATCATGGTGGCTAAGTGATCTGAAGTTGGAGAAAATTACCATCTCACCCTTATCATGGATGGATCACTACCTGAGAGTGGTTTGATGAGAATGTTCACCCATAAAATGCATAGTTTTCCATTCCAGAAAGAATTAGGAAAAAAGTATGTTTGAAATTCTGGAAAGTTACTGCTGGTCAATCCATAAAAGTAATATTGAGCAAAGCAGACCGGTTGTTTAAATTGTTATGATGGGCTATCCAATATGGGGTTTCTGGGCCTTTTGGATACTTTGGATAGTATGGAAAACCTGTGTGGAAGATTTTGCAATATGGCTCCACGAAGGCTTCTCATTTGTAAACTATTTTTAAAAATGTTAGGGAAAGAACTGCAGAACAAGCTGTCCGATACCTTTTTGCTTACCATTCTAGCTTTAGACATTTTTATTTTTTTCTAAGTAAATTTATATAAAAGACAGTTTGTTATTTTAATGTTTGATAAATAAGTCTGTTTTCTGTTCAGCTATTTTTTTTAGCTGCAGACAGAACATCACTGAAAGCAATCATATCTAAATAGTTTAGGATGTGCTGTCTTTCCCTCTCCAGCACGCACAGAGCATGGGGCCAGACTGTGACATTAAATAAAAAATAAATTTGAGATGCAGTGGTTTTTAAAATTGTTTCTAGACTATAATTATTCTTTATTATGTATGAGATAGATAGATAGATAGATAGATAGATAGATAGATAGATAGATAGATAGATAGATAGATAGATAGATAGATGATAGATAGATAGATAGATATAAAATGTTTTTCTATCAAGACATCTGGTCTACCTCAATATGTGGGAGGGGGCATTCTGCTCCCTTTCGCCTTTCAGCTCCAATCCAGAACCCCTCAAGCAGCTGCATTCACGACAAACCATTTTATACCAAATTTATATTTTGCTGATAAAGAAATAAAGGGAGATTAGTATAGATCTATTTCAAGCTTTTTAGCTTTCATCAGCTAGCCATACCTTTACTCGGATTCGAACTTGGGCTTCCTGCATGTTAGGCAGTTAAATTAACCTCCTGAGCCACAAGTTCTCCTCCCTTCATCAGCTTGAGCCAGGGGAATGATTAAGTGCTTTTCTATCAAGACACCTGGTCTACCCCAACATGTGGGAGGGGGCATTCTGCTCCTTTTTGCTTTTCAGCTCCAGTCCAGGAGCCCTCAAGCAGTTGCATTCATGACAAACCATTTTATATATATGAAATATATATGAATGATAACAAATGTACTAAGCAATCCAACTCATCATAAGGCAGGGTGCAATTTGTACAAGTACTGTTATCTCTCACCAATAATCATGAATTTCTAGCTCTTCAGATTCCAGGCCAACTAAAGGGACCAGCATCCCCAATCAGTATAGCCAATAGATAAGAGCTGCTGAGAATCCCAGTTCAGTAATATCTCAATGGGGATACTGTCATAGGTTCTCTCTCCAATCTGAATGGGAAAACAGCAACTCCACAGCTTATAAAAATGGTACCTTGACTTCCATCACATCTTCAAATACTATTGAAGGAAAAAAAATCTGTGACTGCCCCTTAGGGTTGTTAGAATTCTTCTGCAAAATCCTGAATGGCCATCAAATAGCAGCAAAGAGTTTTCTCTCTAATCATCTGGACTTTTGCATTTCATATCAATGGGCACATATGGAGGAAACTAACAGTGCTTCTGGAAAAGGACTTGGAAAGAATATATGTAGCCTTTCTTAGGATGAGGGTTCAAAATCCATTGGGAAGGAGAACTAAGAAGGGCCATAGGTGGTGGAGCAACAGTTGTTATTTTTCCCTTAGAGGTATTATTAGAAGAATAGCATTGGGATACAGAAGCCCAACATCTAGGGAGAGTTTTTGCCTGTAATCTCAAAAGCTAGCAGAATATAAGGGAAAGTACCTCCAACTCAGACACCTTAAGCTTAGTATAATGCATAATCCTAACCCTCTGAAAATGGTATCTGTCGAGTAATAGAACAATGGAAAAATTGGCAGAGAAGGCACTCAAGAGCTGTTGAGAGGGACTGAATTTGTGTGCATAATAAGTAAGATCATACAGTATGTTTGGGGGATGGGAACCTTTGGTCCAAGTCCCACCTTGTAACAAGCATCTCTCTCTCTCTCTCTCTCTGGTTTTAAGTTTGACTTACTGCTCTGGAATTGGTTCAATAATCATTCAGCTCTGCTGATCTTTCAAGGAAAGGTCTCATAGTCCACATACTTTTATTAGCAGTACTGTATTATTGCAATAATTTTTGAATTTGTTTCTTCATTCTTTAAACTATAGTTTTCAGATAGGAACGCCTTTGCTTTAACCATCCAGTGCCTAATTAGATAGATGATAGGAAGACAGACAGATACAAACAATTATAGTTTCTGTTTCTATATCTATTCCATTTTTTCACAGGTTTTCAGAAATGATTTCAGCAAAGGTATTCTGTATCCTCCCAGAGATAATAAATTGCATCATATTTAAGAGTAGCTCATGAAGCAGCCCTTTAACTGCATTCACACATATTGCTGTTTAGTCTGCTTTATCCTGAATGAGGGAAAAATGGGCACTTAACCTGCAGCATTTTCCAAAGCACTCTTTAATAACTTCCTCAACTGCAGGGGGAAATAAAAGGCGGCTATTTTAGAGGATAATTCCATTCAGATGCGTGGCTTATTTTCCATACAACTGAGAAAGTGTGTGTGCATGTGTGTGTGGCTCCCATATATCTGAGGCACAAATTGGTTTTCAAAAGAAAACTGACAGCTTCCTCTGTCTTTTTTTTGGGGGGTGGTGGAGAGATTTCATTGTGATAGCCTGCTCCATGGTTTGCTGGAAAAATGAATTGAAATCTCAGGTAACTACGCTTTGGACAGATTAGATCTAACAAATAGACTAAAATGTAAATATCGCTCTTTAGAGAGTGCTTTCTACTTAAATAATCAACCAAATAGCTTTTAATATTTCTTCTGTCTATTTAAAATGAGCCTGCATGTCCAGCGAGAGACATGTTGCATTTTTTTGTAATGTCTAATGCGAACTTGTTCCATTTCCCAGTCATGATCAATATTGTCTTGTGATGTGAATTAAGTCAGTATCTAAACTGAAGATGGTTCTTATTTTGATACAACGGCACTGAAATCTCTTCCCAACCAAAATACTGTAATGTGTTAATCCCAATGGTGCTTTTTCAGGAGGCAACTGGATTTTCTTGTTTTTTCTTTGAAGATGTTTTGCTTCTCATCCAAGAAGCTTCTTTAATTCTGACAGGACAGTGAGTAATGGAAGGATTTATATTCCTTGCAGACAGCTGGTCATTTGCATCCTTTTAGACTCCGAGTCCTTGAAGCAGTTGGAGGCTTAGTGCTTCAACCACCCTCTAAAAGGATGCAAATGACCAGCTGTCTGCAAGGAAAATAAACCTTCCATTCCCCCTATCCTGTCAGAGCTGAAGAAGTTTCTTGGATGAGAAGTGAAACGTCTTCAAAAGAAAAACAAGAAAGTCCAGCTGTCTCCTGAAAAAGCATTTTTGGGACAACCATGACCTGGATGACTGAGAATCTCTACAGACTTTTAATGTGTTTAAATTTAATTTATCAGCAGTAGTTGTGGGTATCCATTGAATGGACATTTAAACCCAGGAAAACAAAGAGCTAGCATTTTCACAACAGTATGCAAAAACAGTTTTGATGTTGGTAGATAGTGCTGAATCAGAATAATTTGGGTAACTGTGAATTACTTACTTCTGTTTAGTCTATATAACAGAACTTCTGGAAAAGGTCTTGGAAAGAATGTATGTAGCCTTTCTTAGGACAAGGATTCAAAATCCATTGCGAAGGAGGACTAGGAAGGGCCATAGCTGATGAAGCAACAGTTATTATATTTCCCTCAGAGGTATTATTATTATTATTTCCCTCAAAGGTATTATTAGAAGAATAGCATTGGGATACATCGCTTAGGGGGGGCCAAAGGCCCTACTAAGCAGGTATATACAAAAGTATGAAGGCTATTGCTTAATGCATTGTAAGCCGTCCTGAGTCTCCGGAGAAGGGTGGCATATAAATCAAATCAAATCAAATCAAATCAAATCAAATCAATCAATCAATCAATCAATCAATCAATCAATAAATACAGAAGCCCAACATCTAGGGGGAGCTTTGCCTTTAGTCTCAAAAGCTATAAGAGTGAGGCAAGGTAATTTCAATTTATGCTGCTTTCAGCATTTTAGAATATTGAAAGTACAATGCCTCGTTGATTTGTAAAATTGATTCCTTAAAAGTCCCTCTTTTTTCAGTTTTTTGTTCTTTGCATCTTCTCTGAAATCTGAGGAAATATTTAATCATTTCTGAAAATAGTTTGTTTTGGTGCTTTTTATTACCTCCTAGGGTAAGGGTTAATTTGTAATCAAAGCAAAGGAGTAAAGGTCACTCCCTCATTTTAGTAT
Organism: Masticophis lateralis; assembly: GCA_030761175.1. Classification (NCBI taxonomy): domain Eukaryota; kingdom Metazoa; phylum Chordata; class Lepidosauria; order Squamata; family Colubridae; genus Masticophis; species Masticophis lateralis. The sequence continues at coordinate 130,398,905 of JAUDYJ010000002.1, read as the reverse complement.
TCTGTGTTTTGATTCCACCATCTTTTAATCTTCCTCTCTGATACTCCAACCTGTTTATAAAGCAGCTTTTGAGACATGACGCAAACCAGCAGTTTTAAAGCCAGGCAGATCCTTCTAATAAATCTGGAAGATTAAACACCTCACACCCGTGAGAGTGTGTTGCTTGAGAGGACACAGCAATGGGTCCTGAATAAATCTAATGTTATAATCCTGCTTGATGTGCAATCAGATGAGAGCTTGGCACAATTGAAGCAAAAAGGAGTTAATTGTAAACAGCTGGGCAAAAAAAAATGACAGTGGAATTTAATCAAAGCATTAATGCCCATTTGTCCTTACGCTGCCACTCACAGGACATTTTTTTTTTAATATAATAACTGCTGCAAAAAAATTTCAAAATGGAGTTTCTCTTTCTGTCTTTCAAATCAAGGCAGAAACAGAAGGCAGGTTATGAAAAGTGATGCCAGGGAAATGGAGGAATGGAAAGAGTCCCTTACTAACTGGTAATGCATCCATCATGCCGAAAGGACAAAGCTTAACCTCACTCTGCTTTTCAATAAAGATCCATTGAGGTTATATTCTAGCGATCTAAAAGCAACTTCAGCAAAAATGAAAAAAAGCTTTATGATTAATTGGGGAGTCACAAAATTAAAATTAGCTAGCGGTCAGTAACCAAGTAACCAAGCATGAAACCAACTTCCAGAGAAGGTAGTGCGTCAATCATCAGTAACTGACCTTGTCAGTTATTGACCATGGTTGTTAAGCGAATCACTCAGTCGTTCAACAAATCTGGCTTTCCCCCATTGACTTTGGAAGCCCCCTGGGAAGGTCGCAAACGGTGATCACAAGGCCCCCAAAATTGCAGTTGTTATAAATATATGCCAGTTGCCAAGCATCTGATTTTTTTTTTTAAATTTGATTTATATGCCGCCCTTCTCCGGAGACTCAGGGCGGCTTACAATGCGTAAAGCAATAGCCTTCGTACTTTTGTATATTTATATAAAGTCAGCTTATTGCACCCACAAACTGGGTCCTCAATTTACCCACCTTAGAAAGGATGGAAGGCTGAGTCGACCTTGAGCCTGGCTAGGATTGAACTCACAGAAATTACAGGCAGCTGGTGTTAATTGCTGCCTTTAGTAGGAGGCATTAGCCCCCTACGCTACACAGGCTCCTGAATTTTGATCACATGGTAATGAGGATGCTGCTACAATTGTTAGTGCAACAATCCGTTGTTAGTCACATTTTTCAGTGCTGTTGTAATTGTCACCAATTGAATGGTTGTAAGTTGAGGACTACTTATATTGATGTAATGTCAATATCGTTCCTGTACTGTAGGCTGCTTTCCATATATTTTAAGGGAAATTAATATGTTTATGCAGACTGAAATCAGATTAAAAACTAAAGTTTAGAATGTTGATGCACTAGCCTCTCTGGATTATGATGAATAATTTCCTCTATTTACCAGAGACAGTCCTTATTATTCTAATAATTTACTATCAATGTTTGCCTTTTGGAATAATGCAAATAGAATTTGCTTGTGTAGATATATAGTTGCTTTTTCTTAGCCCTCTGAGGGTCCTAGATATTTCTTTTATTCCCCCACCCCCCCAACTTGGATTCCACCTCCTTATTGAACTCTAGGTGAACAATGAATCATAAACATTTAAAGCCATCTGTGACCCTCATTATGATAAACTGAAATAAATATAATTATAATCAAGCAAGTAAGATGCATCCAGTGTCCCACCAAGAACCATGTGGCGTAGTGGTTAGAATGCAATATTGCAGGCTAATTCTGCCAAGTGTCAACAGTTCAATTTTCACTGGCTCAAGGCTGACTCAGCCTTTCCATCCTTCCCAGGTTGGTAAAATAAGGACTCAGGTTCTGGGCGGGGGTGGGGGGTGGGGGCAATATGCTTTGTAAACTGTTTAGAGAGGGTTGTAAAGCACTGCAAAGTGATATATAAGTGCTAGTGCTAGCTTAACAATAGAAATTCTGGTCTCAATTGGGGTCATAAATTGAGGACTGCCTGCATTACATACAAAAAGTCAGAAGTATTTTATTTAGTTTCCTTACTAAGTAGTATTTTCCAAGTAAGAAATTCATACTATTTTAAACATCCATTCATGTACATGCTACCTAATTTTATTTTCTGGTTAAGATAATGTTTGTAGTTACCATATATGTATATGCCTGTACATTGACATTTTCTAGCATAGAGAAATACTAATATTCATTCTACAACAATTCTTGCTCGGCATCAAAAAATCAGAATCGGTTGCGTATCACAGCAACATCTGAGCTGCTTCTTTTATCATTTTAATGACATGTTCAAAGATATCTTCGTTTTTTCAGAGGAATCAATTTTCCTCTTAGTACTATTGAAGGTTTAACCCAGTCTCTTTGCTATGCTGCTGACATGGACTATTAGCTATTGGACGAGGACAAGTCTCTCTCAACAAATGGTGTTAATTTATTGCTGCAGCAGGCTAAGCCGGATCAAAGTAATCTGGCACGAAATAGGGTTTTTTAATAGAAAAATGCAGCAGCATTTCCTATGGGAACATTCAGACTGGCATGGCAGAGGAGTTTGAGGGAGGTTGGTGACATGCAGGGCTCCTGCTAGGCCACTGCAGGGTCATCATTTTCCATCCAGTTAGAACAATTAATCAGTGGAAGAAATTGCCTCCAGAAGTTGTAAACTCTCCAACACTGGAAGTTTTAAAGAAGAGATTGGATAACCATTTGTCTGACGTGGTATAGGGTTTCCTGCCTAAGCAGGGGGTTTGACTAGAAGACTTCCAAGGTCCCTTCCTACTCTGTTATTCTATTCTATTCTATTCTATTCTATTCTATTCTATTCTATTCTATTCTATTCTATTCTATTCTATTCTATTCTATTCTATTCTATTCTATTCTATTCTTCCAGCCGCTGTGTCTCCACGGCAAATTCTGTTCTGTCTCCCAAAGAACAACATCTCCTTGGCAAACAATGTTTTCCCTCTTTGATAGGGAATAGAAATGTCCTAAAAAGTATTTCATGAAATTGCCTGTTGTCCTGATAAGCTCCATGCTTCCTCTTGGTTTCTCTCACTCGAAATGAAACAAAACAAAAACAAAAACAAAAAACTGCCAGTCAAAGTATCATATTCAGTCCCCTAGCATCTTCACGAATTCTTCAAATGGCTCTGGACAAGGATGGATTAAAGATTCTAACTTTGTATAAAATGTATTTGCTGCACAAAGAAAGGTAGCCATAGGCAACACATCTAGGAATAGTAAAAGTAAGCTTTAAAAAAAAACTCTTTTTTTTAATACCTCTAACAACTTCAGATGCTATCATAAGAACTAATTAGCCTATAGAAAGGGAAATTTATGTAGGAATTTCCCAAACTCCTCCTCCCCGGATTTAGAGAATGTTTAGACAGGAATATTAAGTTCAGCTAGATCATGCATTCTGCTAGTTTGGTAGCTTCCTACTTCAGGTAGCTAAGCTTCTTCCTATTTAGTGGGAGACTAGTAATATCTATTCACTAATTTTAGTTAACTAATAAGCAATTATGAGAGAAGCATATATTTTTGATCAGTTTAGGGAGTGGAAGGTATTTCAAAATGATAACAAATCCCAACAAAAACCCTAAGTTGGATATGGGATTGGTTTGCAGAAACACAGAAGGGACCAAGTCATAATAAATCAGAGCTTAACATAGCTAAACAAAACTTTTGAAAGGAAGAAAATCTTATAATACCTTTCTTTCTTTCTTTTCCCTGAACTAGAATTGTGTTGGATAGAGTTTCAGCCCTGGATAGAGAGACTTTTGGAGGTTTTACTATGTTAAAGCTTTATTATGTTCAATGTTTTTATTCAATGATATGACTCAGTCAGATAAATTGGTGACATCACTTTTGGGAGGAGTAAAGATATAGGAAGTGGGAAGTGAGAGACCTCATTTCAGTTCTGTTTAAAATAATCTAAAGATAAAGGTTTCCCGTGTCCAGTCATATCCAACTCTAGGGTATAGTGATCATCTCTGTTTCCTAGCTGAGAGAGCCAGTGTTGTCCGAAGATGCTTCCATGATCATGAGGCTGGCATGACTATATGCTGAGATGCACCGAACACTGTTGCCTTCCCACCGAAATGTTACTTATTTATCTACTCACATTTGTTTGCTTTTGAACTGCTAGGATTGGCAGGAACTGGGGCAAGTAACGGGAGCTCACCCTATCTTACAGCACTCAGGTCTCAAACCTAGGCTGTCAGCTTTCCAGCTGACAAGTTCAGGGTCTTTACCCACTGTTTCCTTGCCCTGAAAAACTGACCGAAGGCTAACTTGCATTCCTGATGCCTCACATGTTAAGAATGTTGTGCTATTGTATGTGGAATCACCTTGAGAAGAACGTTGAAAATAATCATGTTGGTCAACTTTCAGCAACTTCATAAAATCAAATTCCAACGTCTTCCTTCTTATCTGGACGAACCCACCTGGGCCAGATTGCAAGATTTCATTATACAGATGGTGAAAAATGATATCCTGTCAAACACACTCTTTCCTGTTCTGCTGAAGAAGAAAAATGCATTTCATTAAAATGGAAAGTTTTGTTCCAGTACTGTGCAGTCTCTCCCTTGATCAAGATTTCTTTTTTGGAAAAATATTCAGCGCCAAGATTTTTTCCCCCTCAATCCAGACATCTTGTGTATATGTGTATCTATAAAAAAGGGAGAGAAAGGTTGTGAGTAAGAAATTCTAATCCACACTTTGTGAAAATCTCTTAACTAAATTCATTTTGTGAAACTCTCATTAAAGGCTTGATGCTAACTGAAGTAAGTTGCTGCACAGTTACATCCTGATGATATTTGTTTGTTTGTTTGCCATACACCTTTTCATATGGCTATTCTGGGCAGCTTACAACAGTAAAACATAAACTTATAAAAATGTAACTATAAAAGTTGTGAAAACAATAAAACAGTAAAAATCAATGAAAGTATCACATTATGAATTAAAAGATGGTGGGCAGGAAGCAGGATGCACAGTAGAGAGATGGAGTCTGCTTCTACTGTAATAATAGCCACCTTTAGTGTGGTTGGGATCCCAGGCCAACCGGCAGAGCTACGTCTTCAGGGTCTTGCAGAAGGATAGAGGGTGGGAGCAGAACTCATCCTGGGGGTTGGGGGGGGGAGGGGAAGGCTGTTCCAAAGAGATGGTGCTATGGCAGAGAAGTCTTTTCTCCTGAACCCCAGCTGGAATTCCATCCTAAACTGTGAGTTTGAAGTATCAGCATAGTTAAGGCCAAATAAATCAGACAGACAGACAGACAGACAGACAGACAGACAGACAGACAGACAGACAGATATTGTAGATCAGGGGTCTCAAACTCACATCGTCATGTTGGTGTCACATGACGTATTGTGACTTTCCCCCCTTTGCTAAACTGGGCATGGGTGTGGCCAGTACATTATGCATCCAGCCTATGGGCTGGGAGTTGGACAGCCCTGCTTTAGATGGATAGATGCTGTTGATAGATGGATAAGTGGATGGATGGACAGACGGATGGATGGACAGGCAGACAGGACAAACACTATCACTAGCGTGGAATGGATCAGGAAAAATCTACAAAACAGTTCTGTAACACAAAATGGGAAGTACTAACTTAAAATATTTGAAGATGCTTGTATTACTTGGATGATTAGAAACTTGTTAGTTCCAATCAAACTGGCTATACAATAGTATGGTCAGAGACTTGATTGCAGGACACGTGATATAGCAGTAAAGGCATGGATGGTATTGAGTATGTGCTGTGCTGGAGTATATTTCTTTTTTAGCGCTAAGTAAACAGCAAAAATTTCATATACTATATATATTAAATTTGTGAGAAAGGTTTTTAGGTCTGGTTTTTAGGTGGGTTCTACTTACCTTTACTACTGGTTTGCAATGGGGCCACGCACGCTTGCTTGCTTGACTCCTGCGTGCATGCACTCTTCTGCGAATGTGCAGAAGCGTTCTAATGACGTCAGGGTTGGTGGGCGGAGCCTCCTGCCAGTTTTACTATCGGTTCTACAGAACCAGTGCAAACTGGGGGCAACCCACCACTTGTCTGATAGCTGCGCTATGTCAAATTTGAGCTTCAACTTTCTCTGTTTTGGAGTAAAGACACTCTGCGTAGCACTTTTCTAACAAATCACATAGTATTTACATCTTTGTCTTGCATTAAACACAACTGAAGTGAAAAATGTGTGGCCCAGGGGCTGCACTTGACTTGCCAATATCTGTTTTGTGAGTAGGGCCAAAATAGGAGTCTTTTGGAGGATTTCTTGGGTCGGTTGGTTTGCTTTTTTTAAATGAGACAAAACAAGACAAAGTCTTGTAGAGGCTTAATGTCCACATTTTACTCAGTAAAAGTCTTGAAATTCCCTCCTGAAATACAGTGTGGCCTTCACTGTTTTTTGCAAAGACCGATGTAGCCTTTGGGCTAATCAACAGATCACTTAGCACTTTTTAACAGAGGAACTCATTTTGAACCAAGTTAATCGAGAAAATAGATTGACATACAACCTACATTCCATCATTGGTTACACACAAGAAAGCAACAACCTGCAATTATCTAAGAGCAATCAAGAGGAAGATTACGGTATTAAATGCCTTCAGATTTTAAAGCTTTGGGACCTAAGGAGGCTAAGCAGTGAGAGAAGGACTAACAGCTTTTTGTATGCTGATTTAACCAGACAAAGCTTCTTCACTTATGAGATTAGGCAACAATCTCTGGTAAATGACTGTGAGGTCGATTAGATTTGATCACTATTGACATCCAATATTAAATACAATGCCAGTTTGGGACAGTTGTAGGGAAACAAAAAAGAAAACATTAGTTATTCTAAATTAATTCAAGCCAAAAGTCAAGATAATCCAGGGATTATATAGGACGGCTATGGAGATTGAATATATCCAGCATTTATTTGCTGATGTATTCTTAAATTTATCAGCACACATGGCTGAATCCTGTTAATAGTGTAGAAAGTACTATTATATTGTTCCATCTTCTTTAAAAACCAAACAAATGTGGTTTAGATTCTAGTTCTCATTCCAGGCTCCAGTAAAGGTCAAATGTGGGTTTTCTCTTCTTCCTTTTTAAAAGTCTCTCCTTCAAGATAGAAGAAATTCTAAGACGACGTAGGAGGGAGATAGAAAGCTTAAGTCATCTTTGTTTTGTATGAGGTCATTCTGACTGGTTTGCAAATATAAAGTTGCATGTCATATATACACAGTAATATAATATGTAGAGGAAGGAAGGAAGGAAGGAAGGAAGGAAGGAAGGAAGGAAGGAAGGAAGGAAGGAAGGAAGGAAGGAAGGAAGACTTCGTGGCTCTTCAAAATTGCAGAAGAACCACCTGCAAAGTAAGATTTAGGCCTTCTATAGGGAAGCTTTAGTGAATTAATGAATGTTGGCGGAGTTGTAACAGGTTTTATGAAGTGGTTGTGTGAATTACAAATGCTCTTTTCATGGTCTCCTTCTGCATTATCATTTCTCCTCCAATTTTCTTTTTGGGGAAGCACATGATTCCAACTAAGGTATACAAATATTATATTGCCATAAGTCAGTGATGGTGAACCACTTAGACACAGAGCGCCCAAACTGCCCTCGTGCACATGCCCAGACTGAAAGGCGTGCACATGAGAGTGAATATGCGCATGCACAAACATGCGCGGGCACATGCACAGACGCAGCAGAGACATGAAGACCAGCTGGCTGGACGGAGGCAGGGCATCCCAACACCGGCAGCACGGCAAGTTCTTTTTCTTTCGTGAGCTTCTGTTTCGTCATTTGCAGGGAAACAGAAGCTCATGAAAGAAACACCACGGAGATCTAACCTGGGGCGACGGCACATATGCCATAGGTTCACCATCACAGCCATAAGCTAAGACTGTATTATTAATTTATCAAGAGTCTCCAGTGACTGTAAGGAGGAAAGTCATTCCTTCTTCATGGTAGCTAACTGCTCTCAACCACAGGGGAAATATTTACTTAAAACATCATCTTTTGCCTTGCACATTGCCAGGAGGATTCAGCTCTACTTGTGACCGCTGTGCTTTTATTTAATTTTTAATTGAATGTATTTGTTGTGTCTGTCACTACTGAGGTAACACCAAAGAGGGCACTACAGTATTCTCTAATGGCTGCTGAGTAAAACTGAATTTGCTTTTTTAAGTCTTGTGCTGATGATTTGAGTACAAATGTGAGTACAATAATAGTCACATTTTCTTGTTTTAACAAGGTCGTTCTTCTTCCTCCAAATCTGGGTTTTTAGCATGCCATTATTGCTGTATGGGAATTTAGTTTCACCTTTGTTCTTTTATGAGGTGGCAAAGATACAAGAGCTAAAATAAAAAAAATATTAATTGGACTTTATAATTTGGAAAGGTTTTTTTTTATTTTATTGAACTTAGTTTTTAACCAGGAACAAGAAGGAAATTAATGGACTCCAAGAAACTCTCTGTAACTCTGGAAGTTTCAGACTGTTGGGTAAATACCATCTGCTTGGAACCACTGGACTATTTGGGCTGAATTTCAAGTAAAATTTAATAGGATTTCTGTGCTTTATCTTTCCTGCCACTGCTGTTTTCCCTATCAATTTGTCAGATGCAGTTGTATTCCCCTTTGGTTATAGAAGATGGATTGAGGGAAAACAGCAGTATGCGTTTGTCTTGCATATTTAAATGCAACCTGTTTAGAGAAGAAATGTCTATATATGTACAAAGACTGTGTGAAAGTGCGAAATAAACAACATGAGGGTGTCCATGTTGTTTGTTCTCATTACTATTAGTAATTTCTTAAAGACTGCTGCTAATGTGAGAAATATCCATGGGTATGTGTTAAAGAATCCCCCCCCCCCAAACCTAAGCCAATTGGTCTTGAAATGAATTGTTCAGTGAAGATGCTTCCATTCATGGCTGATCTCTTGGTTAATTGGAATTCTCTCTGACTCATTTACTGAAATCAGAATGATTCATGCTTGATATTTTGGATACTGCATTTTCAATTGAAGACAGGAGAACATTATTATATGCAAAGTGATTTTAATGACTACATCACAAGAAACTATGCAGATTCTTTCTGCAAACTTATCCTTATCCTATGTGAAATTTCTGAAATCTCACACGATTTGATTTGATTCTGCACGATTTTAGATTATTTTAATATTCTTTAAATTATTTTTATTCTACATTTGTTTTAGATGCCATAAGCACTATTTACTTCAGTAGAGACTCTGTTAGCCATTTCTGCTGTGGTCCCTTGATTAAGGCTTAAAAGTACCATATAAGTTGTCCTCAACTTACGATCAGAATTGGGGCTGGAATTTTCATCATAAATTGTACTCATAACTTGAGTTGATAATTTTTACAGCAGTCAATAACCAAATCATGTTGTTGTTAAACAAACCCAGCTTCCCCAATCAGTATTTTTGCTGGGATCGGCAAAAAGGTTGCAAATCATAATTATGTGACCACATAATGCTACAACCAATCAGAAATAGTTGCCAATCACTCAAATTGTGATCATGTGACCTTGGGAATGGTGTAACTGTCTTTAAGTCTGAGTACAAGTTGTAAGTCATTTTTTCCCAAACTTGTTGTAACTTTGAACCATCATTTAAATGAACATTAAAAAATCCAGGATATATATTTTATATCTACAATCTATTTTTTAGAAGCCACAGCACAACTATTTTAATTGCTTCTGCATTTTGTAAATCATCCACACACTACTGGAGTGGGCAGCTAAGATAAATTTAAATAAGAACAAGAACACTTAATGTCAAATAAATAGCATTGTTATATATTTTCTGTTCCTTGGATAAATAAATATTTGTCAACAGAAATCACCCCCAACTACTGATTTACCATAGGATTTAAGTACAAACAAGGACTCTTCTTTTCATAGGAATAGTATTATGATAAGTTGACTTTAGATATGATTGTTACTAGTGCCAGCTTTATTTGCTAGGTCACATGGGATACTCTGGTTAACATCTTCATATATTTCTGTTCACACATTCTTCTGATCTTTAAGGGACAGATTTTCTTCTATTCACAGATGGCTTTCACTCCCATTTTAAAGTCAAAGAGTTCTGTGTAGTGGACAGTCTGCTTTTCTATGCTGTCTGATGTTCATATAAAAATAGGCCAGCTATAAACTATGAAAGTTATCCAGCTGAGTTTATAGCTCATATAATGCATGGAAAATGGCAGACAAACAATAAATGAAGTAGAGCAAATCAGCACATATAACACTTCAAAAATTTTCAGGTAATAAATGGAAGATTCGTGAAGGTTGGAAGGAAGACCTAGGATGGTGGTGTTGGACTTGTTATGAATTCCAAAAGTTCCATGTTCAGATGCTGTGATCTGGACATGGAAGGCTGTGGCCAGTCAGACTACTTAACAATGGATTGTATACCCACTCTTTTTTGTTAATAGCCATTTGTGGACTCAGTGAGTTCCTTGTAATATGAGACGTCTCTGTCTGGTTTGTAGGAAAATTCAAATGGTCAGGGTAGCATCCTGTGAATGCTCTCTCTCTCTCTCTCTCTCTCTGTGTGTGTGTGTGTGTGTGTGTGCGTGTCTAGCTATCTAGTTAGCTAGCTAGCTATCAATTATCGAGCTACTCACTCACTACTCCATCCCTCCCTCCATCCCCCCTCCATCCATCCATCCATCCATCCATCCATCCATCCATCCATCCATCTATCATCTATTTCATCTAGGAGAGGTGGGAGTATTCTTTACTCCAAGAAAAAAATTGCTTCCTGCCAGAGGCAAGCCAAGCTCCACTACTATTACTACTACTACTACTAAGCATATTGAGTTGAGAACCTTCCACTGATGCCTTCCTGTCCCTATTGTTGGGGGGAAAACTGACATTCTGATGTAACTATGTCAAGCAGGGCCAACCCTATAAGACACCATGACAAGCCCTTTGGGAGGAAGTACAGCCATCCATCTGCAAGTTAAGGGAGTGGGAATGACCCATCTGTTGGATAGCCCTTAATAAAATCCCAGACTGGCTCCTTACATTACAGTTTCCACTTTAACTAGTTGAAGATCAAATAGGAAGGAGGCATCTGCCTGTATCTAAAGATCTTCAACCTATTCCTGAAAGAGAGTGAAGGGCAGCATTTTCTTTTTCATGAATGAAGGTGAATATATGTGTCCCAGGATAATGCTGCAGGAGGCAGTCTTGGTCAGTGACCGGGACCAGTGGGTTATTTTTTTGGGTAGCTGGTACAAGACTTCAGCGCAGGGTCTCCTTTCTTCCCATAGAAGAAAATATCCCTAGTATCCTATAGTTAGTAAGATGCCTCCCAAAGTTGCACAGAATTTCAGCCTTAATTTATTTGAATGAATGTAAATTTACTTCTTTGTAAACTTATATAGCCACCCATCTCACAAACAAGTGACTCTGGGCAGTGTAAACCGGGCTCAGAACAATGAACTAATAAATATTAAACTATTAAAAAAATGCCAAAATTGTATTTATTTGTCAAATTTATATAGTTCACAAGCAAATGACTCAAGGCAGCATACAATAAAGGTGAAAAAAATTAATAAATAAATACTAAATGTTTATTATTAATATTCAAACATTAACAATATTTATCTGAATAAATGAATAATACTTATTTGCTTACTGACCAGATGGCATATATGAGAATTGCCCGTCATTTTATCCTCATATCAACCCATAGGATTAATTGTGTGAGACAGAAAGTGATTAGTAAATTGAAGTGTCCAGGAAAAGAACATTGTCCAGCTGCCTATAAATGCATGGAAAAAAACCAAAACCCCAAGAATATTTCAATATTCACGTTCTCTTTCCTTCTCTATCATTTACTATTAACTTACCCCCCCCCCCCCCAAATTATTTGTTACAGTTAAAGTTTGACAGCAACTGATGAATGTTTGGGACAAAGTGTAACATTAACTGCCTTGTAAAAATCAGATGACGCCATAGTTAGATTGTTGTTGAACTGGCACAGCACACTTCTGAATTCTAGGGATGCCTTCCACTTTATTCAATATTTTCCAGTTCAAAAATCGCTTCTAAAACTTTCAGATATTTCCAGAGAAATCATGCACTTCATTATTACCTCTTTTGTAGATAATTCTTCAATCTGATTTGTTTCTAAATGGACTGGATTTCAACTTCCAAAATTTTAATGCGATCTTTAATCCTTCAAAATGATACCAGATTGTTGGAGGCTGTATTAGGAGAATGAACGGAGAAGGGAATGAATTATATTTTTAAAAATAGCTAAAATATGAAAAGATACAAACTAAAAATGTCAGTTTATAATGATTAAACATGTGCTATATTTTCAAAGATAAATACTGTTGTCACCAAAAGGATTTGGACTCTTTCAGGGACATTTCCAAAGCCACAATTCACTCCTAAATATGAGTGACAATAATTTATTTAATGATCTTAATAAGCAATCAGATCTTTGCCAGTATGATGCTACATATTACTGTAAGATTTGGCTATGTGGGTACATATTTTTATTTTGATTGATGAACAACTCACAGTCAAAACAAAACTTGAATTCAGTATTAAACCACATGGGAAAACTGATATATTTCTCAGCCTAATTAGCCATAAATGTCACATAAGAAGGCATAGTTTAGCACACAGTGCCTTCAGTTTTCAACTTCAGATAGTAGTACTTTGAAATGGATCCAGAAGTGGACTAAAACCTTGTATAATATGAACACCTTTTAAAAAGCAATTTGCCTACACTGGGTAGCAGGTTTATTGCCTTGTTTTGGATGAGCTGAAATGTCTATATCGTTTCAAACACAGCCATGTCTAAAAAACTCGCAGTGGTCCAAACTAAGGATACCAGAATGTTGATAATTCTAGCATGCCAGAATTAGACATATAGTTGATACTATAGATTAGACCTATAGTTGATACAACAACCAAATCAGAGATTTACAACTAGAGGCCTCCAAAAGTCCATATCAAATTTTAAAACTGGAAGAAACATTAAATATATGCTCGGAATCTACAATTAGATCATTATTCAATTGAATAATTATCATTAAATATGAATTAAATGACAATTAAATGTAATAACTGTAAAATAAACAAAATCAAATGTAGCCTTCGTTTGATTCTCCACTTATTATGCTATGGTGTACAGTCCCTGGTACATCATTCAAAATTCACAAGACTTTCAAGACAAGCAATTTGGACCTTATCTTAAGGTCCCTATCAGATAGATAAGGAGAAAAATTTCTAATTCAGCTTAGGCCAGGAGTAGAAAACTAAAAGACAATATACATCACAAAATACAAAGACCTGCAAATAGAAATAGAATGACTGTGGCAAAAGAAAGCCAAATAGTACTGATAGTGAGAGGTACACTCCCTAAACCTCTGGACCACCACTTGAACACCTTCAGCACTGATAAAATCACCATCAGTCAATTGCATAAGACAGCTTTATTTTATAAAGCTTACATCATGTGATGATCCCTTTAACATCATCAAGCAACATTGGGCCTATCTCAGCTTCTTGGGAAGGGCTCAATGGGTTGATGAAAATGCCAAATCCATTCTAAACATTTGGCGGACTGTGCAACCAACCAGAACAGCAACAACAGCAAATAAAAATAAACTACAATCTCCTGGTATCATCAAAGAATAGACTTAGAGATGGGAGTCTAAGGTTATGATGAGGTTGTGCTGAGCTGCACCCAGTTTAGCTGACTGTAAATCCAGAATACAACTGGTCCTTGACTGTACAACAACAATCGACCCCAAACTTTCTATTGCTATGTGAGACAGTTGTTAAGTGAGTTTCCTTCATTTTATGACAGTTCTTGCCATGGTTGTTAAGTGAATCACTGCCATTTTTAAGCTAGCATCACAGTTGTTAAGTGAATCTGGTTTCTGCATTCCCCACTTTGCTTGTCAGAAGTTTGCAAAAGTCATAAATATGAGCTAAGTATCTGAATTTTGATCACATGGCTGTGGCGGTGCTGCAATTGTCATTAAGTGTCACTGTTTCAGTGCCACTGTAACTTCAATTCAGGGGTTCTACTTAACTTTACTACCGGTTTGCAGTGGAGCCTCGCACATGCTCTTCTGCCAAGCACAGAAGCTTCTACGCATGCGCAGAAGCATTTTGATGACATTGGGGTCGGTGGACGGAGCCTCCTGCCGGTTTTACTACTGGTTCTATAGAACCGGTGCAAACCAGGGGCAAGCCACCACTGCTTCAAATGGTCATTAAATGAATGGCTGAAAGATAAAGATTACCTGCAGAGGAATAGAATAGAATATCAGAGTTGGACTAGAAGACCCTTGGAGGTCTTCTACTCCAACCCCCTGCTTAGGCAGGAACTCCTATAGCACTTCAGACAAATGGTTATCCAATGTCTTCTTAAAAACATCCAATGTTGGAGCATTTGCAACTTCTGGAGGCACGTTGTTCCACTGATTAATTATTCTATCTATCCGGAAATTTCTCCTTAGTTCTAAGTTGCTTCTCTCCTTGATTAATTTCCACTAATCCCTCAGGTGCTTTGGAGAATAGCTTGACTTCCTCTTCTCTGTGTGCTTTTCATCCAAAGCAGAGCAGAAATACCTAATGAGCTACTGAACATTCTGACATCAAGTATCAGGAGACCAGCATGGTTTCACCCTTCTCTCCAAGCATTGAATTAATATATAGAGGTGAAAGAGTGGTCAGGAATTTGCGATGAAGCTGATGGTTGCCTCAAAGGCTCTGGGTGTGCAAAACCTTTTCACAAAACAAAGGAAGGTAGGCCATGCATGACCCTCCAAAAAAGACTTCCTTGATCACAAGCTCTTCGAACCCCAAGGAGTGATCAGAGAATGAATGAATGAGTGCTATATACAAGACAGGCAGCAATTTCTAGTTCTTTGCAGAAAATAGAAATGAAAGTGTTCCTTAGATACGGTCGGTTGAGTAATTTAAGAACCAGATTGAGACTCACAGAAATCTCAACATGTGTGGAGTAAACTATACAGCCTTATGCAACCTTTCTGTATGCAATTGCATAATATATCAATCCGAGTCTCAATTTTATATAGACAGTAAGGGAAAGGCTGGAAAAAAAGCCCACAAGACAAGGATTAGCTGCATGCATATCCACATGACAAGAGCCCACATGCTTCCAAAATGACAAATCTGGTTTTGATTGTGTGGGAGGAGGTCTTACATGAAATAGTCTTTAAAAAAAAAACAATTTCAGAAAGTTCCTAGAATATGCATCAATTGGAAATGAGGTGGCTATTTTTAGGCAATACTTATTTCATTTAGAAATGATTGTGTGGGGGTAGTGGGAGGAGGCGATAGGGAAGATCTGCACATGCTATTTGCATTCATTCTTGATCGCAGAGATGAGATGTGGAGCTACTTGGTAAATTATATGTTGCCATCTGGGTGCCTTCAGCAGTTACTTTCTGCACTTAGCTCTCTGATTGCTTCTATCCACCAAGAATGGAAAGTTTTCTGTCCAGTGAAACTTAAGTGCTCCAGCTTTGTTACTTATGCTACCATCTCCTAAATACATGGGCATTATTTCCAAATGGGCAACTTGTTGTCCCTTCCTAGGACAAACCGAATTCTCATTTCACCTACAAATAATCTCACTAAATTCATCTGATGCTGAATGCTACATCTACTATATGTACAGGACATACTGAATGGCCTTGAAGGGCAGGAGGAACAGCAACTACCAAGGTAATGATTAGATAATCAATGTTTGATCCCGGACCAAGAATATACCATATTATACCATATAAGACACACAGGAGTATATGATGCACCTTAGTGTTTGGGGAGGAAAATAAGAAAAAAACTGATTGATAGGTGGATTGCCCTCCTGGAATACCCCCAATCAGCTGTTCCCAGAGGTGAATTTTAGCAACAGGTTCCTTGGTTGTGAGCTCTGTGCCTTGCCTTTTTTTCTGCCTCTGAAACTTCTGAAACTTTGTTTCAGAATAAACTTTTTTTTCTACCTTTGAAAGCCTGTTAGCATAGTTTGGTTAGAACCTTTACTGATGCTTCTTTTGTTGCTTGCCATATTATTTTAGATAAAAGCCTTTCAGAAGCTTTTTTTTTCTGAAGATTTGTTTGGAGGCTTTTTTCCTGAAGCTTCTTTCAGAGGCTTCTTTCAGCCTCTAAAATCTCCGTTTGCGAGGCTGAATGGAGCTACATTCGGAGTATAAAACGCATCCAGTTTTTCACCCTTTTGGGGGGGGGAGGTGCGTCTTATACTCCAAAAAATACAGCAGCTCGAGAAAATATTTCAAACAAGCCCAAAGTAGAGTAGGACGTGTGTGTGTGTGTGTGTGTGTGTGTGTGTGTGTGTATGTGTGTGTGTGCAGAGTCAGTTAGATTTGCAATATTATGTGACTAGTGTTGTTATAATAAAAATAGTCCTGACTTACTGATTTCTTAGGGCTGATAGTTTGCCATTTGTACCAACATCTTGTCTATTTTTCACTGATATATAAAATGAATATGAAACATAACAGAAGGAGATAAGTTTTGCTTGTTTGGCATTAACCATAACTAGTGATAAATGAATCTGTCCATTTCAGTTTTCTCATTTGTCAATCTAATTTAATATTAAAGTTAATTGTTTTTACACTAGTATATAGTATTTGAGAGCTGGTAGTTTAACAGGTACTGGACATTACCTTCAAATACGTATATATTTTAAATGAGCATTAACTTTTTATAAATGGTTTTTATGGGTGGCTGTAGGATTTATTTATTTATTATTTATGTATTTGTAGGATCCAACTCTGTCTGGCTACCATGCCACTCAGAAGGTCGACTATGCTTCTTAGTCATAAAGAAGTCATGAAGCCTTGATTTAAACCTATCTTTCAGAAAACACGTGCACAAGTATGTATTATATTTCTTCTATTTCTTCTTTTTCTGATGTAAGAAATTTGAGTCCCAGGTATGGTTGAAGCCTTTTAAATAAATAATCTGCAGACTACAGAAGCAGAGAACATAACATATTTTCTCCCACCAAGTTAAGATTTGTGATATTTCTGAAATAGTGAAACAATTATGTGAGGTGTGGTTCTCCAGAGAGATTGGATCACATCAGATGTAGTTATTTCTGCTTACTAGAATGTACGCTCAATATATTGCTCAGTGTCATGCAAATAAAAAAAATATTTGCGCCTTCATGTAGAGACAGCAGGAAAAATAACATCTAATAAGGTTGTGATGTGGTAATTTCTACTGTTTTAAGATACAAAAACTAGTCTGTTAATAGCAGAATTGTACAGCTTGTTAATGGCCAGGGGAGCTGTTCTTAATACTTTGGGAGAGGCTGAGGACTATAATAGGATCACAGAAAGAAAGGAGTGGAATTGTGCCTTGTATGTCAGTAGTGCCAGATTTTACGTGATTTCTAGGGTTATCAGTGAATTAACATAAATTTAACACCAATCCAAAGTGTGTTTTAGGGCTTAGGTTAGAGTTTTTCATGCAAATCTGACCCAAAATTATCAACAAGTGTCACTTGTTTTGATGGACATCTGTGGAAATCAATCATTCAATCAATCAATCAAAGAAACTAATAAATAATAAATACTAATTTGAAAGGCCATGCTGCTATTTTTTAAACCTTTGTGTTGGAGCAAGCTCTAAAGACCACAAATAGGGTATGTATGTATGTATGTGTAGTATTGCATTTCCTCCTGGGGCCTTAAATTCACTGTTCCTACTTTATTTAGAATAAACATAGTTTAGTTGACTTTTGAGTTAATTTGCATGGTATAGCTGCAAGATAAGTCAGTTGGCATATAAGATATCAACTGCAAAAATCCAGAAAAATCAGAAGTTGGCAGCAAGATAGCAGCAAGAAGCTCCAGAAAACAAAGGGTATTTTTGTGGCCTAGATTTGGTAGCATGAATATTGGTGTGGTGTATTTTTTTATACTCAAATAGGCATCCACATCTGACCATGATGAGGGGAAAATGGTAAGCATATTGTGACCTCATAATGAAAATGGATGGATCCTGAGGTTGGATGTAGGTGTGTTGATGGGAGCTTTGCATCCTGACATCCTGATCTGCATCTTGGCACTTAACAACTGTTCCAGCATTTCCATGGTCACCTGATCCAAATTCAGGTGCTTGGCAACTGGCGTGTATTTATGATGGTTGCAGCATCCTGGGATCACATGATTGTCATTTGTGATCTTCCCACCCAGCTCCCAACAAGCAGAATAAAGAGGGAAAACCAATTCCGCTTAACATACTGCCTGACTCACTTAACAACTGCAGTGATTTGCTTAAAACTATGGCAAAAAAGGTCATAAAAATGGGTGCCACTCACTTAACTTTGTTTAACAATGGAAATTCTGGTCCCAAGAGTGATCATAAGTTGAGGACTGCCTCTAATTTATAGTTTTATGTAAACCAACCAATAATAAATTGTATATAAAATCATTTGCAGATTTACAGTGCATCCATTTCATTCCTGAACTGGTATCTGAATAGAATTACTTTGGCTTTAACTGGAAAAAGAGATAATCACAGTTAGCCAGCATTATATTAAAGTGCCACAGTTATAAGACTAATATACTACTAAACATGTTTCTCTTTATTAGACTTAGCACAAGAGCTCACAAGTTCCAATGCTCTTTAATGGAGATTAGTTTAAATGGAAAATGTGGTTTTTATTTAAGTGCCTAAAATGTAATAGGCACTTCTGTGCTGAAGTTCTGTAAAAGCAGTTTGGTGTTACATAGAATTGATACATTCGGTGAAGGACAATAACCCTTTGAAATGCAAGACCTGGCTTATCCATATGGCAGTTATGGAATGGAAATGGTAACCCAACTCCAATGTGCATATTATTTACTATAATATTCTTGCACAAGTAATTGACCATGAGAGACAATCCTGCTGTAGATTCAATGTTAATGAAATAATCACCTGTCTCTCTTATTTTTCTATTTCTTTTTCCTACTCTATTAAATTGTTGTGTCTCAAATGGCAGCTTTTAGCAAATGAAAGACACTTGTGAATTACATTTTTTCCTTGTCTATGAAAATCACTTTAGACATCTTGTCAAGTCATGTGTGTTTGAATGCCCCACGCACACAAGCTGAATACCGGCAGTCCTTAGGATGCAGGAGATTCTATACTGCACTTCCATATATATGGGATGGTATCTGCTATTTGCTAAATGGGATTATAATAAAACATTCCTTAGTAGTTGTGGTCCATGAATTAGCTTGAAAACAAATTTTGAGGTCTTAAGATGTCTATGGAGGTTCTCAATCATCCAAGTCATGGTGGTCCCAATAGTGCTTTTCCAAAAGCAGATGGACTTTTTTTTTTTTTTTCCTTGAACGTATTTGCTTCTCATCCAAGAAGCTCTAACTGAAGAAGTTTTTTGGATGAGAAGCGAAATGTGTTCAAGAAAAAGACCAAGAAAGTCCATTTGTCCTTTGGAAAGACACCCTTGGGACGATTTCTTAAGATGCTCAGTTTCCCATTCTCTAGAGCAGGGCTCCCATAGTTTTCATCTTATTGACTGCTTCGTGAAGTTTCAGATTGTTTATTGACCTCCCAAACATTATATGAAAATAATTTAATAAATTACTTTAACTAATAGGACTACAGATAATGACATCAGCAATAATGAAAGGTTCCATTGACCCATGGGAGTTGATATTGACCATTTTAGAGAACCTAGAATTCTTTAGAGAATTCTAGAGGAATCATCACTATCATGCAAGACAAAAAAGGTGATCCAATGAACATAACAAGCAGAATAACTAACTATTAAGTCCTCCTATGTGGCTAGCTACACAAATGTTTCTAAAACTCTGGCAGGGTTGTAGAGGGCAGAGGAAAGCTCTGCTACCAGGGCAATGAGAGGGTAGAAGGGGTGGGTTCTACTTACCTTTACTACCAGTTTGTAGTGGGGCCACACACACGCTCTTCTGCACAAGCGTAGAAGCTTCTGTGCATGCACAGAAGCATTTTGATGATGTCGGGGTCAGTGGGCAGAGCCTCCCACCAGTTTTACTACCGGTTCTATAGAACTGGTATGAACCGGGGGCAACCCACCACTGGTAGAAGTCCATACAATGAGGGGAAAGTTGTGAAAACATCTCAGACAGACACCTCCTAATTCATACGATGTATGAAAGAGGGAGAAGGCGGAAAGTATATTCAAGAGTTTGACTTTCAAGATTCTGTTACTATAGCAATCTTAATAGTAGTAGGTTTACGTCTATGTGGCATCTGTTTCTTGAGCCAGTCCATTTTGTAAGCTGACAAGAGTAGAATGAAGTCTTCTGTGGTCTGGTTGCTCCTAGAAAACAAACACAACTTTATCCAGCTAAAATTCCAGTTCAGTTTGCTTTCAGAGCCTGCAGATTATGTTATATGAACATAAATAACCCCAACAACACAGCCTCACCTGGAATGCTGCTAGAATTTGTAGGACTTTTGGAATTGTGGTGAGAAGCAGCAGCAATAACTTTTGTCCAACATGGAGTGATAAAATGTGAGGAAGTTGTTGCTTGTTATTGTTGCCAGGTTTAAGATATACAGTAAATGACCCAGAGACTGCATGCCTAACTTTATTTACTGGCTTGGCAATCTTGAAACTACACACGTAGGCTCTGGGTCACTTATATCTTAAATCTGGTAATAATTCTGAATATCATGTTACTTGAAAGGCTCCAATTTCAATTACACATTTCTACCTGCTGGACTGAGCAAAGCTCAGGAGCAGTATTAAAGGCTAGAAAAGTGGAGCACAAGTTACTCTTCCTTGCTGAAACTTCTTTGAATAGGACTTATTTCTGGGTGAGGAATTGGACTATCTGAGTAGCAGAAAATCAATGTCTAGTGCAGTGATTCCTAAACTTCTTGCCGCTATGTCTCCCTTTAAAGGTTTTAAGGTTTCCCCTGTTCAGTTATGTCCAATTTTCCATACTTTTTATTCAAAGGTAAAACTAGTATGTTCTGAGTGCAAATGAACAAAGAAAAGCATCAAAGTGCACACAGTCTAGACTCAGCAGCAGAAAAATAGAATTGATTGATTTTAAATAAATAACAATAGCACTTAGATTTATATATCGCTTGACGTGCTTTACAGCCCTCTCTAAGCGGTTTAAAGAGTCTGCATTTTGCCCCAACAAACTGTGTGTTTGGAGAGTGGTCTGCAAGAGACAGTAAATGGGCATTGAGGGCTATAGCATTCTTTAGGAAAAGTCCATAGGTAGCCAGAATATTTCCTGATTTGGAAAGAGTTTTTTTAAAAAACAGTGTTGCCAAATTTTTATGTTTGTCATTCTCTTTGCCCCTCTCACAACTGGAACTGAACACCCATCCATACTGAGTTGCAAAATTTAAGTTTCTGCAACAAGGCTTGTTGACTGAGCATGCATAAGATGTCGATCGGTCTCTGAGACGCTACGGTCTGATGGGGGTGATACTTGGAGTTGTGGGGTACGCTTAGCACTGCCACCCGTGTCCCTCCTGGTTGGTGCTGGCCTCCTGGAAGGTTACACAAGGCTGGCTTCAGGGGATTATAAATGCTTCCTTGAGTGAGGGTGCTTTTCCCACCGCCTTGAAAGGCTGAAGTTGTGCCCGATATAGTACACACACACACACACACACACAGATGAACACCAGGGTGGGCACTGCTTCTAACTGTTCAAATGTTGAATATTTGGATCAAGTCAAAGTCATTTAATCATTTAATTGAAATTAGATTGAGGGAGTCTTTTGTTATTTTGAATTTCTAGAGTGGAAAAGACAACTAGCATTTCTTGCTGGAAACATTAACTACCTTATTCAGATATCATAAATATCTGAGCGAACAAAGATGAACCTTGTTTGTAATTCTTAAAATGCTTTCCATTGGTATTCATTCTTGCTGATGCTTTAGAAGTCTGTCTTATAGGAGGACTATGTTCAATACAAAACGTTAAATATCTATCCAAGAGTAATATCTCATTTTGTTTTTTTAAAAAACATCACCAGCTAATTCATACAGTTGAAGTAAATCATCATACAGCCTTGTGAATGCAATCAAAGCATTCAGATTAATTTAGGGAAAAATAGTTCCATAAATGTGGAGGTGCTTAAATATGAAGATTTGCTTCCTAGTTTATGAATTTGCATTCCAATCTGATGCAATGTTTTTAAAGTACAAGACCGTTCCCCTCAATCCTGTATAATGTTTTGCACCTGAATTTTAACAACTGTTATTAAAAAAAAACTCTAAAAAGAAATGTGATTTATTGCTTAAATCCTGAGTGCAATCATTTTATTTTTTAATGTAGCAGATGATACCTGTCAGCTTGTCAGGAATCATGATGACTTTATTTTCAAGTCTTTGAAAACATTTACAACTATGGAATAAACTTATTTCATCTGTTCTAGGTTATTTGATTTGTTATAGCAAGCAGTTGAAGTCCTAAGCAATGATATAATAATACATTCAGGTCGAGATTAAATCAATCTAATCTCCTTTTGCACTAAATAGCTCCTTCCTTCCTTCCTTCCTTCCTTCCTTCCTTCCTTCCTTCCTTCCTTCCTTCCTTCCTTCCTTCCTTTCCTTTCCTTTCTTCCTTCCTTCCTTCCTTTTCCTTCCTTCCTTCCTTCCTTCCTTCCTTCCTTCCTTCCTTCCTTCCTTCCCATATGTTTATGTGTGGTTCCAAATTTTTATACAATTGTCCTAATACATATATGTTCTATCTAAACAGTTTCTTCTACTATAATTGCTTTTTTAAACTTATATTTAACTATACCCACCAAAATACCTATTTTTGTATGCAATTTCTCATGAATTGCATTACAAAAATTAGAGAAATGCATTGTTAGCTACATAAGTATGTTCTGACTCACAAATAGGTTGATTGCAAAATGGGACCCTACATATTTAGAGTAGATTCAATTGTTTTTCCCATCTCCAGCTTCAGCTAATACAGCATGCAACTGTGGAATCTCTTGTGCAGTCCCTGCACTACACCAATGTTATAAACAGCCTATATAATTTTATGTCCAGTTCAAACTATTAATTGTTATAGCCATGCCTTAAATGATTTGGAATCAAGTTATTAGCACTGATGTGAGCTCTGCATAACCATTTAAAGTAGCAAAATAGCTGGTGGGCAGAAGAAACCAGGACTTCTTAGCAATGAGTAATTTATGGTGCAATTGTCCACCTCGAAATATTTGTTTGCTTTTCTTTTGATACGTTTTCCCTAATTTTCTGGAAAATATTTTGAAGGCCATTCAGGGAGAAAGGGAGATTGGAAAGAAGAGGAGGAAAAAAAATCTCAATATGTTACAAGAGGTTCTTTAGCAGAAGGTCCTTGGAAGATCTGCAGACTATTTACACTAGAGACAAATCAAGATTTTTTAAAAAAATTATTAGATGGCAGGCTATAAAGTTGCCAAGATCAGTCAGATCTATTGCTTAGAAAACCTATAGAGAACTTTATACAGTTGTTATCAGTATTTAAAACAAATTACATAAAAGCACTTATATATTCATCATTATCAAAATAAAATCATGAGTGAAACATAAAGAAAACAAACATGGAGTGGCTTTTCCATTTAAAATCTCATGGAAGATATAAGTACACACTGAATTCCTTCTGACTTTCTGATTTGGGTTGTATTGATTACAGTAAGGGGTGGATCGAGGAGGACATAAATTATAGTAATAGGCAGTTGGGAAGTTAGAACAATGGTGCTTTTCTTACAAAAATTGCTAAAGCATCCTTTCTTAATAAGTGGTACACAAAATTAAAGCAAAGGCTGAAACGAGCCCTGAAAATTTCCAGCAGTTTCTGTACCTTCAAAGAATCTTTGCTAAAGTAGGAACATCTGTCTTACTTGTTAATAGTTTTAAAATGTGTCTTTCTGTGGCTTGCAGATAGTGAAGCTTTTATTAATGGCAAGAAAGGAAGGGAGGGAGGGAGGAAAGGAGGGAGGAAGGGAGGAAGGAAGGAAGGAAGGGAGGGAGGGAGGGAGGAAGGAAATTTAATGTACACAGTGTTTTTTGCATGGAAAAGAAGGTGACCGATTAAGCAACAATTATAATAGTTAATACTCTGGCTTTGCTGAACAGAAAGCAGTAAAAGGACCAGAACATTTAACTGACAATAGGCAAGTAAAAAGTACAATAGGGAAGATTTCATTTAAAATTTAGTAATCTGCATTGAATAGATGGACTTTGCAATGGCCTGTCAGTGAAACCTACAGTACATTACTCAGGCTTAAAGTAATGGAGGAAAACAGAAGAAAGAACAATGGAACATAACTTTCTGCACTCTTCACCAAAAGAGGATAACAATTCTGAGGAAAAAATGCAGTATTTTTCCCTGCGTTGAGATTTTTTTTTTTAAAAAAATGAGCATGTGAATTAAATATTTCCAAATAAATATTGAAGCATCAAAACACCAACCTATTATCATAGCCTAAGGAAGTCTCTTATGAAATATCCTTAGAACTGAGCTTATATCTTTAAGTTTCTTAAAAGATTTCCCAGTATCTCCTTCCCTGATTGACATGACACTGTGGTTTTTCAAATGCCAATCTAAGTCATGTTCTTCAGGGTGGCAGGTATGAAGTGAGGAGTTGAAAAACTCTAGTTTGAGGCTGGTTAATGGAACGAATAGACTTCCTTTCACAGAACAGACAAAATGTCTATTCAGTTATGGTGCCAAATTAACACTAAACCTTAAGATAAAAGGTGAGGAGGAAGAAAGGGAGAAGGGAGAAGAGAAGTTTGCTGCTCTATCTAGTTTTTAAAGTTTTTAAAAGACAATGCTTAACTGGTTGGCATCAAAACAATTCCATCAATTCCTTTTAGAAATAGGAATTGTTGCAAAGAAGCAATCATTTCTAATATTGTCCTTACATAAAATATTCGCAAGACTGTCTACCTTTTAGAATATAATGTTAATTTAGAACAGCAACTAGAACAAAATAAAATCATTCAGTATGCAGCACATGGAAAGACAATTTAGAAGCAATCTTGTCAAAAGAGGCTTGTGAAGAAGAAGGGAGAGATGATATTTAGTGATGGAAAAATCTAATCAAAGAAAACCATTATCAACACATGCATCTTTGCAGTCTGATCTCGATTGAGATGCACATTCATGATAGCAGGAGGAAATTCTTCAAAAGTGATTGAGATGCACATTCTTGCTGGTGTCTTTTAACTCAAAAGATGAGTAGCTGAGTTGTAAGTGGCAGCAATTTCTGTTCAAACTGTTCTAAAAGTAGACCAATTAGTTCTTGATGTGCCACACTTACATCCTCACTGCCCAGTAAATAACAACAGGAATGTTCCACAAAATGAAAGATTTGGATGGGTAATTTCAGAAATAGTGTGTAAAATACCACATCAGAAGGGCAGGGCTTTAGTACAAAGTAGCCAGATGTGTTGAAAACAGCCCAACTTTTCTGGTCCCTCCAAAAATATACAGAGGTTGAAGGAAGCAGGCAACTTAACCTCTCCAATGACTAATGAGAGCATGGACCATGTTCAGTGCACACCTTATTTTCATAGGCTACTGGGTTCATGTAACATATCACCATGATATACCAGATAAATAAATCTTTTTGAACTGAAATTATTTTTAATTGTTCAAAGTCTTTGAGTTATACACAAAGCTTTTCAGATTGAAAGTGCAGGTCAGGCTTTGGTAATTGGATGGTCTCCAGATGCAAAAATTCATTTCCCATAATAGATAGTTGGTATGAACATGGCTGAGAATTGGGGTGAGGGACCCCCATTTGGAGAAGGCTGGCATAAGGCAAAGGTTACCAGAGGGCCTGTCTTCTCCCAGTTATTTCTATTCATCCAATCCAAGACAGACATAATTTGGGTCCTATCAGCCAAGAAATGTCATCTGGCAGGGACTAAGAAGCATGTTTTTTCTGCCTGCCCTCTAGAATATTCCCCTTTTTGAGGTTAGGATAACCCCGACCCTGTTGGCCTTTGAGAAGGTCTTGAAGACCAGTTATGTGCCAGGGCTTACAATTCTAAGCAGGGGTGAAATTCACTTACCTTCCCTACTGTTTTGCATATGTGGGCACGTCGTACATGCTCTCACTTCACTCATGTGCGCCATTGTCTGCACATGTGCAGAGGCTTAAAATGTCACAAAAAAGCGATGTCATGACATCTGCACTAGTGGGCAGAGCCCTTCTCAACTGCCGCTACGGGTTCACCCAAGTCAGATAAAACTGGCTGAATTTCACCCCTGGTCCTAAATATGTGTAAGGGCTCCATTTCCTGATTATATTTCTCTTGGCTTATAATATCTCTTGGCTGCTATTACTTCATTTTTCTTTTTGTATTGTGTTTTAACTGGTTAAGTGTTTTTATGAAACCAGAGTCACTGGTTTGAGATGGGTGGCTATACAAGTTGAATAAATAAATAGACTTCAATAAAAAATTGAGAAAATATGGCAATCGTTTTTTAAAAATTGAGGTCGTTTTACTTATCTGGAATTATACCTGGAAAAGGAGCTGAACTCTGATTATGAAAGGCTTCTCTAGGCATTCATACTATAAAAATGTTTTGGTTTAATTACCACAGTGCGATATTGTAACATAGAATAGGTTAATATTTTTCAAGTAATCACATCAGAATTACATGAATGTAGAACATTTTGGAGGATAGCCATTTCTGCCTTACACTGAAGATATGCGGTCTTCGTAGCATCAACCAAGACTTTTATTGGAGCTAATGAATGTGCTGTAGACTAAAGATTAATGATACATTTACTTTTTTTTTTTTTGTACAGTTAATCCTTCCCCAAAATAAACCTTATAAAATGACTGGAACAATGGCTAATTAGAATGCATGATCTGCCCCAGGAATTAACATAGGCAGATTAAATATGGAAGAACTGCTGCATCTGCTTTGGTCTGTAGTGTTGGAGTTCCATGATTTATTTCCTCTTTATGCAGTGTGTAAGAAAACCAAGAGGAGTTATCTCCATAAAAACCAAGCTAAACACAGTTAATCTATAAGTACAAGTTATAAAGACTTTGGCAAACTTCCTGGCTTCCTTGGGATTTCAGAAACATTCAACATTTGGATTCAGCCTGGTGGTTCACTGTGATTCAGTTATGTGGGCTACATCTAACCTACACAAGATTTGATATGCTTTGTTGATTATTTTATAGGCCTCCAGAAAGCCTATGACTAAGTTGAGATAACATGAACACATAGAATGAATTTATTGGTGTTGCTCTTTGTCAGAGTTTGTTGCAGCACACACAAACAGACAATTCAGCAGGATTTAACACGTCTTTATATACATAACAACACATAAGGCATGCCATACCCTTGTAGGTTTTTCCACGTTGTAGAGAAGAGAAATAGCAAGTACAAACACAGCACAAAATGGAAGCACAAAATGGAGAAGGCAAAATGGAGGAGAAGGAGAAGCTAGTGCCCTCAAGCTTATATACAGAACAGTTAAGCCACGCCCAGGCTCCAAACTATCTTATGGCCCCATACAACAAATACTATGTTTCAGTTACCAAACAGCCCTCATTGCCTGACCTGTTGTTATGCCCTATTCCAGTTCATGAATATACTCTAACAATGTTGACAACAATTAAAGAAATTTCAGAGGTGTTTTCCTTTGCCATCTCCTTCTAGTAGCTATATTCAACCTCAGTCCTGATGTTCAAATCTTGATTCATGAAACCAGCACATCTGCATTGCTTCAGGCTTGTTTCAAGTAGATTGTTTGCTCTGTTGATAACATTATAGGGCACAATGTGCATCTCATTAAGGCCATGAGATAAATGGTTCATTCTTTTACATGACCCAACAGTGATTTCCTGAGTAGATTAACCCAGAATTCTGAGATTACAAAGAGCAGTGGAGAAGTAAGTCTGGCTGGGCATGGATGGCTTTGTTATAATTAGAATGTTATAAATTATAGATTTGACCCTCACATCATAAAAGAGACAACTGGGGTTAAGCTGAAATGATCATACCATTCCTATTCATGTCAAAGTCTACAAGAAAACGTCCAGCCACATTTCAATCGAGCTTATAAATCGGCCCAGTTTCTATTCATTTTTTTATCAGTTTATTAGATTATAAAATACAAAGGAAAATGAAACTAATGATCCATGTAGCTGTTACTCAGAGAAACAAAAATTTCAAGAAAAGCTCATTAAGGAACTCTCCCAACTGAGGATTTGACCACTCACAGGACCAAGGGACTTCAAGTTTCCTTCTGATCTGTTTCCTAAGCTAATTCTAAAGATCTAAGTGCCCGAGCCCACTGTAACAACATTGCCAAAAAGGCATTAAGAGTTGTTAACCTAATCTTGCGTAGCTTCTTCTCTGGTAATGTACTACTAACTAGAGCATACGAAACATTTGCTAGACCAATTCTTGAATACAGCTCTTCTGTCTGGAACCCACACTGCATATCGGACATAAATACAATCAAGAGAGTCCAGAGATAATTTACGAGAAGAGTCCTCCATTCCTCTAACCACAATAAAATACAGTACGTTATGCCACCAGACCTCAAATTTTGGGCTTAAACAACTTAGAACTATACCAACTTCAGTCTGACCTAAGGATAGTACATAAAATTATCTTCCACATTGTACTTCCTGTCAATGACTGCTTCAGCTTCAACCACAACAGTACACGAGCAAATAATAGATACAAATCAGGGGTGAAATGCTCTTGGTTCGGACTGGCTTGGGTGAGTAGGTAGCAGAGATTGAGGCTAGTTCACCGAACTGGGAGCAATGGTTGGCTGGCCATGCCCCCGAACTGATCCATGGCCTGCAGTCCTGCCATGCTTGCCTGCCTTCCTAGCATCCTAGTGGCCAGCTTGTGAAGGCAGGCAATTAGAAGTCCATGTGGAAGGCAGGTAAGCATGGCAGGGCCGCAGGGAAGGAGCTGGCAGCTTACTTCACCCCCTCAAGCAGCGGCTTCTCTGCTCAGCCCCGACAAGCTATGCATCCATAGCAATGGGGTTGTTTTGTTCACTGCAGCGGTGCTTCGGGAGGGCAGGGGGCCATATTCATTATAGTTGTCAGCTGCAGATGTCTGCCTGCCCTCCCGAAGTACCAACTTGGTGAACAAAACAACCTCATTGCGCTGCACCTCCTTCTGCAGCCAAACGCACCCAGCCATCCGTGCCCTTTCCTCAAATGGGCTGTGCATGAGGCACTTGGAGAGCGAGTGAGCAAGAGAGCTCTCCAACCTCTGTTTGTGTGTGTGTGTGTCTCTCTCTGTGTGTGTGTATGAGGGAGGAAGCGATCTGAAGCTGAGGCACCCAAACTTCTGGCAGCGGCGGGGCAGCTTCTGAGCAGCCAGCTCCACCTGATCTACGCCCTGAGTCTCACTGTTCTCCTGCCCCCACCCCTAGCTCAAGCAGCGGCAGGCTCTGCAGGACAACAGGACCTCTCATTTTTCCCACAGCATGGCGTACACTTGCTATCTCTGCTTGTCTGCTTGAAATGATGATCTTCTCTGCTTCTCTTGGGATGCTGGTGTGGGCACCATGGATGCATAGCTTGTTGGGGCTGAGCTGGGAAGCCACTGCTTGAGCTGGGGGTGGGAGTGGGGGAGGCAGGAGAACGGCGAGACTCAGGGAGTAGGTCAGGTGAAGCTGGCTGCTCAGAAGCTGCCCTGCCACTGCCAGAAGTTTGGGTGCCTCAGCTTCAGATCACTCCCTCCCCACCTCCCTCCCTCCCTCCCTCCCACACACACACACACGAACAGAGGTTGGAAAGCTGTCTTGCTCGCTCTGTCTCCAAGCGCCCCAGGCACATCAGAGTGATGTAAATGACATCAAACTGGCCACGCCCACCCAGTCACATGACCGCCATGCCACACCAAGCCATGCCCACAGAACCAGTAGCAAAAAAGTTTAGATTTCACCCCTGATACAAACTCAAGGTAAACTGCTCCAAACTCGATTGCAGAAAATATGACTTCAGTAACAGAGTGGTCAATGCCAGGAATGCACTACCTGACTCTGAAGTTTCTTCCCCAAACCCCCAAAACTTTAACCTTAAACTGTCTACTGTTGACCTCCCCACATTCCTAAGAGGTCTGTAAGGGGCGTGCATAAGTGCACCAGCGTGCCTACCATCCCTGTCCTAATATTCCTTTTTACTTACTCTTTTCATGTATTCAAATTATGTTTATACTTTTACCTGTTATCTTATACATGCTTGACAAATAAACCTATGACTATGACTTAAGCAGCTTGCCCTGAAGAAGCTTTCAAGGGGAGGACAGAGACCTGACTCATTCGTAACCATAGCAGAAAAGACAATAGAGCCAGAAGAGGTGTGTGGGGGGGGCGGGGGGGGGGCGGAATCTTCAAGTGAAGATGTAGTAACTCAGATTGGCATCTAGACCCCAAAGCAACTGTTTTAATTTCCAAGCAGCGTGTTGTATGCGCATACAGGAAGCCCCGGCTTGCAAAACGAAGACGTTCATCTGTGAGATATTTTTCCTCCCATTTTCTTTGCTCCATTACAATCGTCTTTTCTTTTTATATCTTGCGTGCGTCGTTGCTGGCATTGCCTTTGTAGTGGTGCAGCCTCTTCTTTCCTACAGGCGCAATGTTGCCAGGGAGAGGCACCCGGCACCTTATGGTAATTAAAACCTTTATAGAGCATGCATATTTTAATTATGACTTGTTTTAATGTTGAAAGTATTGACTCAGGCTGCCCACATGAGACACAGCCACACATTCCAGCAGGGCCAGCAATGACGGCCAGTGCATTCCTCAAGAGTCCCAAATATTAAACAGACATGCACTCGTGTTGAGCCCTGTCTGGTCTAAATATATATAAACCAGGAAGTATAATGGGTGGGTGGGGGGGATGTCAGAGAGATGGGAATAAACTTCCATATGTTGGAAAGTTAACCCAAAGCTTCAGATTAAGTGGCAAAACAGCGGCTGCGACAGAGAGAAAAACATCTGATGGTTGTAGGCTTTGACTAGAATATAATATGTCTTTGTTAAGAGACAAGCGGGAATAGGTTTTTCGCTAGCATGGCCTCCAGTTCTGTTACCCAGAGGGATTCAAATGCTCTCAAGTTTCGACCTGCACAAAGGCAAATTTTCTAAGCCTTGCCGAGTTTTCATCAGTGGCAAGGATGTTCAAAAAAACCCCCAGAAGTGCCCTAGAGAAAACCAAAGGTATAGACAGGATGGAAATCTCTCAGCTTGAAAAGTAACCTGATAGTAATTAAGGGCCAACCTAGACAAAATAATAAACAAGAATTCAAAGAATGGAAAAGTTCCCTGCCTCTATTCATTTTGTTGACTAAAATGGAAAGGATTAGAGTTCATCTGCCACCCCCACCCCCGCCCCAAAAAAAGCATTTCTAAATGGTTCAGCTCAGGCTTTTTTGGGGAGAGGGATGGGCAGAGAGGATCCAGGCCATTACCCCTTCCTCTCTTTCATAGCTCACAGTTGGAGAATGCCACTCAGAGTCAATAGTGGTGGGGTATCTGCAGGGTTTGGTTAAAAAAAAAGGTGGTAAGTACAATGATACAATCATTTTTGCGTGTCACCTTGATTGTTCCATCTGAGCTGATAACTTGTTTTTTTTGGTTGTTGTTGTTTTTTACCAAATCTCATGGACATCCCAGATTCCACAAGTTCTTTGAAGACACTGAACGGACAAATGAGCTCAATGGCCAATGATAATTTCTTTCCTCATCACAACCTTTCATTTGCAAAGGAATAATACCTTGTTGTTCATAACTTCCATACATGTTCAGTCTTCTATTTCTATTTCTATTTTCCATTTCTATAAGACAGGAAGGGCAAAGGCCAAGCAAACCTTTTTGCAATCTCACCTAATTTCACACTGGTCCTTCTTATGAAATCTAGTGGTGTCTTCATTGGCTGCTGCTGATAGAAAATTAAGTGAAAGGTGGTATTGCTTGCACCACTCCCTTGCTGGCATGGAAGAGTTTTAGCTGGTGTGTTCGAAAGAGTTCTACATTCTACTTAAATTGTATTTATGTAGAGAAATAGCTGGAGTACACATTATAATGAACATTTCAGTATGACAGGTAGACTTAGACTTATGACCACAACTGAGCCGAAAATTTCCATTGCTAAGCAAGACAATTGTTAAGTGATTTTTGCCTCATTTTATGACCTTTCTTGGCCACAGTTGTTAAGTCAATCATTGCAGTTGTTCAGTTAGTAACACGGTTGTTAAGTGAATCTGGCTTCCCCCATTGACTTTGCTTGTCAGAATGTCAGGAAAGGTGACCCTGGGACAGTGCAACCGTCATAAATACAGGACAGTTCCAAGCGTCTGAAATTTTGATCACCTGACCATGGGGATGCTGCAATGGTTGTAATTGTGAAAAGCTGTTGTAAGCCACTTTTTAAAATGCCATTTTAAGCTCGAACGGTAACTAAATGAGCTGTTGCAAGTCGAGGACTACCTGTAGCTGGAGTATACATTATAATGAGCGCTTCAAAATTACCGGATGATTGAAAGACATTGAGTGGTGCTTAGAAACTCCTCTTATTACTAACTGATGTATAGGCTGTCCCATTCAAGGCACAATTCTCCTTAATAGCTCCTTATTGCTTTGGAAATTTCCACTCAAACTTAGGGTAAATAAAGGAACAGAAGACTGACAAAAAAGATAGGGTTTGGGTTTTTTTTTTCTCTTCTAAATAAATGTCTTTGTCTCTTAGCAACCATTCAATAGGTAATACCAAACCAGCCTTGTCTGCAAATATTTGTATTTGGAATGGATTTTTTAACAATCTTCCTCCTTCTTGCTGTTGTTGCAATCCTAGCCTGAATATCTCCCGTGACTTCTGTGCAAGTTTCAGCATACCTTTGATGGGGTGGGCATAGCAGCAAGCGAATGGACTGCTTGTCACCTGATTCTTGAGATGCCAGCAACCACCTAAGCAGATTCCTGGAACGAGAATGCTGCTCCAAATTGGGGTAAATGTTTAACTGGGATTCGTGAATGTTGTGGCTTTCGAATTGGTTTATTCTTAACTGAGTCTCTGCTTTCTTTATGGTCACTTTCGTGATTGCGGGCATGAAGGAGTGAAGAAAACACAGTAAGTAGCTCTATATTCCACATTGTTGAAACTATTACATTTATAAATTGACCAGTGGGGTTTTTTTTTCCTGCTGATATTCTGTATCAAAAATAGACACAACCAGGGGATCAATACAGTGTTAACATTATCCCAGGAGTAAGAAGAAAATAAATGGCTTAGTCAAAAAGAAATACAGAGGGAGAAATCACAGCTGCCTGACAGTAAAACCTGAAGTTGTAAATTATTTAGCTTTCTTAGCCTCTGTGTTTTAGCCAATTGGGCCCTATGTACAAAAGCAGTTATAGGTTCCAAGTGTGTGGGGAAGAAAGAGAGTAGCCCTGAAAAACCCAAGGCTGATTGTAAAGAATGTGTTTTCCCCTCTAGAAATCAATATTCTCAGACTACCTCATTTGAGAACTATTGGAATATGAAATCCACATGGGTTTTAAAAGATTCATAATCAGGAGCGCACAGGAAATCTAATCTAATGAAAGAGAAGCAATCATATTGAATTTGATTTGATGCTAAAACAGGAGTTTTGAGAGAAGGAGGGAGGAATCTTAATGGCACCCTAACATTTTCCATATGTGTTCCTCTATAGGTATTTTTCTGAGGACGAAAAATGCTCCATTGCCCATGAACTCTCTCATTCTTTTTTGTGGGGGTTGCTGTGGGTTGAACAATAAATACAGTCCCTGCAGGAAAGACTCAAGAAAGATAGTCTCCCCAGGTTTATGCTTATTTGGAGGATTGCTATCTGAGGAGAAATGGTCCCAGAAGATAGGTATTCACAAAAAGATCAGGGTAAAGTTCAATGATGATTAAGAACTCAAAAGGAAAACTCCATTGGTAGCAATAATGGTTAGAAATACAATAGAATTAATATGGAATTACAGTAGATAAGAATTGCCAGAGGATTCTTCATCTATTATATGAATGGTCTCCTTGTGTATAGTGCCGTTGTGTTGTATCTTTGCTCTGACATGATATTACTACATGCTTTCTGTAGTAGTATTTTTATTAGAGTAATTCTTTGAAGTATGTAAGTATGTTCTACTTTCATTTAGAGAGGCCAACCCACAGATTCTATTCAGTTATGTGACTTAGTCATAGGATTACTTTGCAAGCACAAATGGCAAACTATGATTGAGAACAACATTTTTCACTTTTTAGGTATAGACCTAGTAGTCTTCAAGTGAAAGCTGATCTAAAACTTTCATCAGTTTTTTATGCTGGTTGGACCTGCTGGGAGTCGTAGTTCAGCAACAACTAGAAAGCCCACAGGTTTCTCATTATTGCATTAAAATATATTTTCAGGGATCTCCTTCATAACATGTTCAACATGATGACCCTTCCCCAGGCAAAGTTCATTAGAGCAGTGTCTCAGAATTTTCAGACAAAGATTGGCAGAACCTACCTACAGTATCTTGAGCCAAAGAAGGATCAAGCTGAAGAAGTTTCTTGATGAGAAGCGAAACATCTTCAAGGAAAAACAAAGAAAGTCCAGTTGCCTTTTGAAAAGGCACCCTTGAGGCAACCATGACTTGGATGACTTGGAAGACTATAGACATTCTACCCTATCTTAACTTGTTTGATTTCCTACCTTCCATAGAAGTCTTTCTGTAGTTACAGTTGCTTATCTAGGAATTCCAACAAGTCTGCCTCAAAACATCTGAATAATATTTAATCTCCTTGGGGGGTTTTCCACTGTGTATGCTCAGTTCTTATAGCCTACTTTGTTGGGCTTCCTCATTGCCAGAACCCACAGACCATGTTCCTCATGTTGCACATTGCTGAACTGGTCAATTTCGGTGGAGGAGGAACTAGGCATGGCATGCTGCCGATTACATCACCATTTGCAGTAGATGATGATGTAATCCCTTGTGCACCGTGCAGCACTCAGCTTTTGTGCATCATAATAACATCTGCCCCCACCTTTTCCACCCTGACAGATGGGACACAGCTGGTTATGGTCAATGGACATTTCCTTGCCCTTGCTAGTCCTTCTGATTGAAATTTCTGAGAAATTTCCAAGGAAGGCTTTTTCAGGAGACCATTTGAAAACAAACGAATTAGGAATATTAAGACTCCTAAGTGAGACGGAAGAATTGCTAGACAAGCTTTCTAGACAGATTTCTAAGCAGCTTTCTCTTTCGAAATGGCTTTTATTCTTAAATTGCTGTGCATGTCAGAATGAGACTAAGTATAATAAAAGAGTTAGGTTTTCCCACTTACTTAAACTCATGGCTACCATAATTATGGGACATTTGAAAAGCCATTGCTTCTTCAAATAAGAGCAAGACTTCATTATTATTCAGTCTTGTTTGTCCTCTCCTAAATACTATTGGGGGAGGCAAGAGAAGGTCTTTGTAGGCTATGGCTCATTTTCATGGTAATTAAAAAGATCCAGTAAAACTCAGAGACAGGTGATAGACATGATTTTTGCAAAATAGGGCAAATCCAGGTTCCTTTGGGAAGCAAGTCTGAAGCAAAGCATGATGGAGAAGGGGTTATTTTCAGTGCTCTCTCCCCTTTAAGTCTTTTTTCCTTCTCTACTCAGATTTCTGGTCACAGCTTTCTTCGTGCCTGAGGCAGAAGCATTTGGTGCGTACTTATGAGCATTTCTGAGAGCAGGAACTCAATCTCAGCAAGGCTGAGTAAAACAGGTTTTATAACAGGGACAGAAGGGAGGTTCGCTTAAAGGAATTACATTTTAGGAATAGGCAAAGCTTAGAACTCAGCCAACTGCATCCAGCCAACCCAGAAGAGTAGAGGAAGGCTATGCTCCATGCATGTGTGCCTAAGAAAAAAAGCAGAATGGAGTGACCTCAGAGTAGCCATCCCTTACTTAGACAAAAATTAGGCAGAGTGATGGATTAAAAAAAAAAAGGCACAGAGTAAATGTTTAACTTATGGGCCCTTATGGTCAGTCATGAAGTGATGAAGTATCATCAATACCATTGAAACTGTAACACTAATATCACGATCCATAAAGAATGTGTGAACAGTGAAGTAGAGGTATTGGTAAGGGGTCACCCATATAAGTGCTTGATCTTGCTACACTAATTCTTCTTTTAAATTTTAATATTGTCCTTTTTCCTATCAGTGACCTGGTTTATACCATGTTTCTCCAAAAATAAGACCCTGTCTTATATTTTTTTGAACCCTGAAATAAGTGCTTGGCCTTATTGCCATGCGCTTAAAAGCCCGATTGGGCCTATTATAAGGGGATGTCTTATTTTGAGGGAAACAGGGTACATGTAACAGAAGAAGGCAACAGTTAAATCAGGAGTCCATATCCTGAAACCCTCAAACCTCATGTTACCCTCTTTGTGGCCCCATGTCCCACCCAACCATTTTTGGTTAGAAATAATAGCATTAAATCCTAATACTTTTTTTTTAAAAAAAGAAAAACAAAGAATTTCTTATGTAGGTCCTAAGGTAAGTTTCATATACAGGTAATCCTCAATTTATAACCACAACTG
Organism: Masticophis lateralis; assembly: GCA_030761175.1. Taxonomy (NCBI): domain Eukaryota; kingdom Metazoa; phylum Chordata; class Lepidosauria; order Squamata; family Colubridae; genus Masticophis; species Masticophis lateralis. Next base: position 130,362,276 of record JAUDYJ010000002.1, on the reverse strand, counting down.
AACTCAACATTTCCATTGCTAAGCAAGACAATTGTTAAGTGAGTTTTGCGCCGTTTTATGACCTTTCTTGTCACAGTTGTTAAGGGAATCACTGCAGTTGTCAAGGGAGTAACACGGATGTTAAGTAAATCTGGATTCCTCATTGATTTTGCTTGTCAGAAATTTGCAAAAGGGGATCACATGATCCCGGGACACTGCAAGAGGCAAAAATACATGCCAGTTGCCAAGCTTCTGAATTTTGATCACATGACCGTAGAGAAGCTGCAACCACCATAAGTGTGAAAAATAGTCTTAAGTTAAAGTTGTAACTTTAAATAATGACTAAATGAATGGTTGTAAGTCGAGGACTACCTGTACATAATTAAATCACCTAGGAAACCCCCAAATACTTCAAGAGAACCCCCCTCAAAATCTTGGCTTAGTTCATTTAGCAGCATCTGTTTTGAATGGGTCATGCTCTCCTCCAGATGAGAACAGGGGTGGGTTGTATTTACCTTTATTACTGGTTTGCATTGTGCTTGTGTGCGTGCACTTTGCTAGTACACTCACTCTTCTGCGCATGGGCAGAAGCTTCTACGCACGTGCAGATCTACTTTGATGACATCCGGGTCAGTGGGCGGAGCCTCCCACTGGTTTTTCTACTGGTCCTCACTGGATGAGAAAGGTGATCGCTTGTATAGCTACTAAAATTGTGGAAGCATCTTGTGGCTATAAAGGTGGACTACAGGTGAAATGACTATGAGTTTAGTTTAGCACTGTTTACAGTCAAAAGAACCCCAAACTTCATGGTAAAAAGGAAAAAAAACCAGCACAGGAAATTTCAGTCTGTGGAAGAGCAATAAGAGAGGTACCTGACACATATACCCCTTCAGCTTGGAACGATGTCAACCACTTAATTGCCTCAAGATCATAGGACTTCACCAGCCGCGTGGATAGTGGAGGCCTGTGTCAGATTCTATACGGGGATGCAAACTGAGCTCACATTGCTCTTATGCTCCCTGCAGGGCCTAGCTGCTTTTAAGGCAAGGATAGTAGCAGTCACATCAGGCTTCTGAGCACCGACTTGCTGGAGGAGGCCAAGGTTGTGTCTAGCCTAGCCTTCCTCAACCTTTTGCCCTGCAGCTGCATTGGATTACTTTGTCCAGATTCTCAGCCACAGCAGCCAAAGTGGCTGGGAATTCTGAGCGCCGAGTCCAAGACATCTGGATGGCGCCAGATTGGAGAGAGCTATTCTAGCACAAAACATTCTCCCCACCACTGGTTATCCAGATGCTTCAGTTACACTAGAATTGAATCTACTGATTTCACAACACCAGAGAGAGAATCAACTTTGGGGTTTGTTTGTTTGTTTTTTTCGAAAGAAGCAGGAATCACTCAAGTCCTCACTTCATTCTATTCTGCCCCCGCCCAAAACACACAATTTTGTCAAATAATAGGAAAACAAGGTAGTGTCTCTTTTCTAATTATTCCTTTTAAATAACGTTTTGTCCCAGACAGTGAATAGTAACTATATTTGTAAAGGGGTTTTACTAAATGGATTATTGCAAAACACGGCTTCAAGCTTTGGAAAATTAACCACTCATTCACTTATTTGAACCCGCAACTCTGTAAGCAAACGCAGATTTCCATTGGAACAGACTAATATGGTGACTTTTAAAATAATCTGCATTTGATATCCATTAGATATTTTTGCAAACCTTGCAAACATATCCTCCTGTTTTTTTAAAATCCCCCAAATCATACTAGCCACAAAAATGAGATCCCATCTGTTAGGGATGTCTTAGTGAGTCCTTAACTTGGAAAGATTTGCAATGTGTCAAACTAAATCTTCCAGAATTAGAATCAGAAGGTTGCCAAGTTTGGGGAAGACTGGTGTGAACAATGAGCTAATCAAGACCCCCAGAAATGGAACTCCCCATTAGCCACTTTGCCTGGGTATATTTAGCTGTTTGAATGCTGATGATTTGACAAGCAGGTGCAGCCTTATCTAACAAACGGCTTGTAAGATGATCTCACCAGTTATTAAGTCATATAAGGCCAGGCACAAAATGTCTTCCTCACGTTTAGCAACACTGATAAAATGGACACAAATGCTTTATTTCAGAAACAGAGTTCATAACTCTGAAACACTGAAGGTAGTCCCCTGCATTTCATTTTAAATTTAGCGGTAGTCATGTATTACTTTTTGAAACTATCTTAATAAGATGACTATAAAATGAGGTGACTGCCCTTTGGAAGACCATAACCTGGCAAAATCTTCAGCCTGAAAGATGCTATTAATGTATGATATAATGCAATATGTCAAAATTTGATCCTCTAATGCAGTTCAGAAGCATTAAACAAGCCTGCCTGGAATGCACACAGCTATGTTAATTCACAAACACAAACTTGATTGTGATATTCAGCTGTCCTATAATTATAGCAACCCTTTTCCTATAAAAAAATTGTGCACCATGAAAAGTATATCCCTCACCCACACATACATGCCAAATGGGAAGATACCCCTGGCCATTCAAATAAGTAAAAATGGCATACACGAACACACATACACACACACACATATATATCCATTGATAGAAAATTCCTTCCTGACATCATATATGATGCTGCACATTTTTCTCATTCATTCATTCTTTGATAATAATTACCCATCTTTCCACACATGTTCTAAAATACCTTTCAGACAAACTTGCCGAACATGTTCCAAGTGCATCTGGTGACAAGCCTGTCAAAAATAGAAGAGGGAAAGGAAAGACAGGTTAGATCTCCAGTATCTGACTGCCCTGTGTTGGTCAGTACTGCATTGTCTTCTTCTGTGTGTATCTCCCTAAAAAGTATAGCTGAAGACTAAGTCATGCTAGTAGAGCATGTACTTTTGAACTGGTGATGCTTCATATTGGCCAATAACATCTCAGCTACTCCCATTGTTTTTATCAGCTGCATTTTATTTGATCATGTAAGAAATCCAAAAGGCCTATATTTAGACAGATTCTGGGCCTGAGGGTAAGATAGTAGTGAGAATAATTAATAGTAGTAAAGTATAGACTGTAGCTGAAAGCTACAGAGGCATTAGCCACCTTGACAGGCTAAAGCACCTTTTACTACCTGTGGCAGATACACCATTAGAACCTCTCCATCGATAGATAAAACTTGTTTGGATGTTGAGCAATGCCTGTGGGAGTGCTTCTGAACACTGGAAACTTCACCTAGTGCAGAATCAATCATAGGGAGAAAAGCTTGCCGAGTTTGAAGCAATTAGAATAGTTGCTGCTCTTCTCTGAATCTGGCTTTAATGCATAAACAACTTGGAATCCTGAAAGAATTCTGCATCTATGTAAACTGGCCCAAATACTGATTGTTTCAGGGGCCTTGCCTGGTCTTTCCAATAAACACTGGGAACTAGGCAGAATCCTTATCTTCAGAATTCCCTTTCAGAGACGCTTGCCTGATATAATGTTGATTTTTTTTCAGCGGCCATGGGAAAATATTTCTTTTGGCTCCTCTTCCCTTTCTTCTACTTTGTCTCCTCTGTAATTCTGTATACATGCATCTAAGGTTATATCTTGCAATCCTTGGGTACGATTGAGCAGACAGATAGACATCAACACTGCTGGTATTTTCACTTTCCTCCTCTTTGGTCAGTCCTTTTATGGTAAAAGGTAAAGGTTCCCCTCGCACATATGTGCTAGTCGTTCTTAACTCTAGGAGATGGTGCTTATCTCTGTTTCAAAGCCGAAGAGTCAGCACTGTCCGAAGATGTCTCCATGGTCATGTGGCTGGGATGACTAAATGCCAAGGCGCACGGAACACTGTTACCTTCCCACCAAAGGTGGTCCCTATTTTTCTACTTGCATTTTCTATGTGCTTTCGAACTGCTAGGTTGGCAGAAGCTGGGACAAGTAATGGGAGCTCACCCTGTTACGTGGCACTAGGGATTTGAACCGCTGAACTGTCGACCTTTCGATCGACAAGCTCAGCATTTTGCCACTGAGCCACCGCAACCGATTTTTATGTTTTTTATTTTATTTTATTTTTTATTTTAATTTTTTACCATTTATGGTAGTATAACTGTTAATTCATCTCAGTTTTCTCTTCCAATGGCTGGATCAAATTGTCTCATATCATCTCTTGGTGCATGGTTTGGAAATACCGATAAGTGATGATGGCACTCCAGAGATGAAAGCCAGATTTGGTTGAAGAATCACCAATTGATGATGGGAATGGAGTGGGGTGAGGTGAGGGCATCAATTTGGTACTTAATATACTCCTTGAAATGACCAAGAGATTGTTGCTCCATCTGACTTACGTGTGTTGTAATATCCCTTACAGTGAAATATATTCAGTAAATAGCGGTGTTGATTTTTTTTTTAATGTGACACAAATATGGACTGTAGTAAGGGAATTAGAGAATGTGTTCTCCATTTCCATTTATTGTACTTTGTAGTTTCATTGCTCAGCTATCCCACAGTACTTTGCTGAGCTTGCTTGATGTCAAACAGTGAACAATTTAGTTCTCAGATTGCACACCACTAGGATATATACAAAAACTAGCTATAGCAATAATAATAATAATAAAAACATATCTTAAAACAGGGCAATGAGAAAAAACTTCTGTATGGTTGATCAAAAAAAAAAAATCCTCACAAAAGTGGTGGTTGAATTTAATTTGAAGGAGCTCAAAGTTTTTCAGTCTTACTTCTGACTGATTGGTAAAGTCAGTTTGAATATTGAATCATGCAGGAAAAAAATGACAGATTTTGGTGCTTTGATGCCCTACATGCATGTACAAAATCCTGTAGAAAGGCAGTTTTCTTCATGCCATGCATATGATTATAGCCTTATTATTGTTGCTGATGCTGCTGTTTATCAAGGTACATCTGCAAAAGTTTATTTAAAAATTAACATTGCCTGAGTTTTTGAGATTCACTGTGCAGCATTTTACATACTATTCTTTTAAAAAAAATTTTTTTTAATAATTTTTATTTCTTATAAACATGTCTTAAATGTAGTTTCTTATTCATTGTTAATCATACATATTCTCTTTTAACTTTCATATTAGTTTATTCTTCATCCTAAAAAATTTGAGTATACTCGGAGTTGCTCTTCTACCATTCCATCTCCCTTATTTTACAACAATCCTTCTTCTCCTTCTCGTCTCTTTCCCTTCCTTCCCTTCTTCTATCCTCTTCTACTTTCTTCTTTCCTCCTCTTCTTCCTCTTCCTTTCTCCCACTCCTCCCTTCTTTCTCCCTTTTTAACCTTCTCTCCTACTCTTATTTTCCCTCCCTTTCTTCCTCTCCTTTTCCCTTTTTTCTGTTCCTCTCTTTCCTTGCTCTCTTCTCCACTCCTAGGATTTACCAGGATTATTGCAAAACACAGCTTCAAGCTTTGGAAAATTAACACACCACTCATTCATTTATTTGAACCCTCAACTGTGTAAAGTGTTTATCAAGGTACATCTGCAAAAGTTTATTTAAAAATTAACATTGCCCAAGTTTTTGAGACTCACTGTGCAGCATTTTACATACTATTCTTTTCAAAAGGTGAAAAACCTGTTTTACCATGTTCTACACAGAGCCTTAGATCTATATTATTATGCATGAGTCTGCATTCTGTTTATCTTAATCTGTGATGTGCTGTTGTGGTGCTGAAAGGATAGCGCCTATTTTTAAAAGAGTTGTCAGGGCTTTAAAAAAACAAACCAATGTCCCCCAAACTCTCTGTTGGGCCCGGAGTAATCCAGTTCTCATTTATTTGTTGAAATAAACTGAATCTGTATTATAACTCCAGAAGAAGATACAGATGGTTCTATGCCAAGCTGATTTTGAAGAATAATACAGTCCTTTTCTTTGCATTGTTTTATTATGTAATGTAACTGCATTTATAGGAGAGATTAAATTTAATAAGGTCCAAATTCCCATTTCTTCAATAAAAGACATACTTCACCAGCTATGACCTTTTGGGAACATTTGTAAAAATTGTCTGAGGATGTCAATATCCCTCCATATCAAAAGCTATTTTTCACTGATATATTAGTTTTCAATGGGCAATTAGTTTTCAATGTATATTTGTTTGACCAATATACAGCAATTTGACTGTAAATTTCTAATTTTACTTGGAGAAAATGCATATAATTGAAATGCATTTTGGGAACACTTGGAATATTGCAAAAGTGCAAAATGCAATTTTGGGGACACTTGGAATATAACAGAAACATGTCACAATCAAAATGAAAAAGAAGTCCTTAAATTTATAATGCAAAAATAGTTCTATAAGTAGCTCTGCAAATTCTGTATTATTTGCTAACAATGACATACATCCATTGAGTTCTTCGAGCAGTATAGCTTAAACCTGGGTCACATGGTTAAATTTTATTAAACCATTACAAGTAGTCCTTAACTTAGACCACATCCGAGTCCAAAGTTTCTGTTACTAAGCAAGACAGTTGCCCCATTTTACAATCTTTTTTTCCCACAGTTGTTAAGTGAATCAACCTCGACTTGACAACCACAATTGAGCCCCAAAATTCTGCTCCTAAGCAGGACAGTTGTTAAGTGAACTTTACCCCATTTTTCCTTTCTTGCCATAATTGTTAAGTGAATCAAAGCAGTTCTTAAGTTAGTAACACAGTTGTTATGAAAATCTGGCTTCCCTGTTGACTTTGCTTCTCAGAAATTTGCAAAAGGTGATGACATAACTTCAGGACACTGAAACTGTCATAGGTAAGAGCCAGTGGCCAAGGGTCCAAATTTTGATAACCAAGGGGAAACTGCAACAATTGTAAGTATGAAATCCAGTCATAAGTCACATTTTTTTCAGTACTGTTATAACTTCAAACAATCACTAAACAAATGGTTGTAAATTGAGGACTACCTGTATCTTGCAACTCATAAAATGCTCATGTAACCAAGCACGACTGTAAAGTCAAAAAGAACAAATGTATGGAATATTTGTACATGACTTTTGCAACCTAATCATTTTTGTTTGCTATGTGATTTAGAAACCATATTAGGATAAAGCCTTCCAAGCCGGTTTGTCACATAGTTAAAGTCTTCATCAAGCAGAGAGGAGGGTATCTAACTGAGCAACATCAACCCATGATTTTATAAACCTGCTGAGGAAGAGGGAATTTTTAGAGATCCATGTCTTCTTCAGCTTGATCTTCTACTCTTAACTTGAAGAGATGATTTTTTTCCTTCTGTTTCTTAACTGCTAACCTGCCCTTTTGCCTATTACCTGTCACTTCAGAATTTATTGAATCTAGATTACTTACTTCTACATTTCTTGTGAATCTGTTTTACTGGCAATTATATGGACAACATGTTCATCTGGGTAGTTTTATGGTAAAGTTTATGAAGAGCTATGCAAACATCTTATTCTGGTTTCTCTGGAGGGAAGAAGAGATGGGAAAGTCATAGAAACATAATGTTTCCTGAAAATGAACATTTTCCCTTAATCTGCTACTTTTGAAAAACTTGTAACTCAAGATCTGAAGTACAGGATAGTCCTTGATTTATTACCACAATTGGGGCCAGAATTTCAGTTGCTGGTCATTTAGCGAGTCATCACACAACAGGATCCAATTTTACAATCATTTTTACCACAGCTGTTAAGTGAATCATGAGACGATTAAGTGAGTCCAGCTTTGCCAATTGACTTTGCTTGTCAGAAGCCAACTGGGAAATTTCAAATCATAATCATATGGCCACAAGACATTTCAACTGTTATAAATGTGAGCCAGTTGCCAAACACCTGAATTGTGACCATATGACTGCAAGAGTGATACAATTGTTGTAACCTCAAGGATGGTCCATAGCTTACTTTTTTTTTTAACCCATTGTAACTTTGGACTATTGTTAAATGAACAGTCATAAGTTGAAGATTATTTGTAAAATTCAAAAAATAAAAATTATTGATAATTTACCTGGGATTCATATATCTAGTTGATAATTCAACCAATCTTTTTTCCACTGTACATAAAAGGGGCAATATTTAGCAGTTGCTATCTGCAATTATTTTATTATAAATATTAATAAGATTTTTAAGAACCTGTTTTCCAATTAATAGGAAGAAACTACAAGTAATTCATTAAAATTGCAATCATGTCATCTCTTGAATGAGCGTAAGACCATTGTAGAACTGTGGTATAACAAATAAGATACATGTGGTTTGCAAAAAATTGGTAAACCAGGAGATGATGACAAACATTTAGCACTTCTTATCTCTTTGATGCCACCTGGCAGTTGCCTGGATTTTGGCAGCCTGGATATTGTATCTCTGTACATTCATGGGCTTTGATTCCAGGAAATTGTTTATAGGATTGAGGTTTTTAAAAAAAGGCAACTAAATTTAAAATTCCAGGAAAGTATCCAGAGATCATTCAGATTTTTCAAATCTCCCCATTGAAAACTTCTCTTCTGTTGAAAAGATTTTGCCTAGCATACTTTCTCTGTGAGGCTATAATGGTATGTGAAAAAGACTTGAGAAAGATGGTGAAGAGAGGCTGTCTAGTCGGGTAAGAGAGGACATGGCCCACAATTGTATAATGAATGAAGAAAGAGACTCAGGAGAGGCTCTCCCTGACTTCTCAGACTGTAAAAAAGACAGTGGAAGAATTGTACTTTCAGATCTGCAAGATTCTGTTAATGTTTCCTTAAAATAGAATCAGCTCATCTGGTCGTGTTTCCTATTTGGTCTTCCTGGGAAAGCTGACAGTGGAAAGATCCAGAACAGGCTTCTTTGCCATTATTCAATGGATGCTCCAGTTTTTGTGAAGCCCTTTCTATCATTGACCATCACTCAGAAGAAAAAAGACATTTGTCTATTCTGAAATTGTTCTTTTCCCTCACCTTTAGTGAGGGAAAATTAAATTTTGTGAGGGAAAATTAAATTTTGTGAGGGAAAATTAAATTGAAAACAGACTTCAGGGTCAAATTTTTGCAGGTGCGAGAAAAATGGATATAACATCAGAAAATAACTCTTCTTCAATAGTTAATAGTTTTAAGAGTGCATAAAGCCTTAAGGAGAAATAGATCAGTCACTTGGGTAGCCATTGTACATTGTGCAGGTCTTGATGTCATTTACAAAGAAAGGATACCCTCAATATAGAATTAGGATTATTCTTCATCAGGAATTTAAACCTAGGTATAAACTGGGGACAGCATGTGAAGCATATTCAGCTTCTAGTATGGAATAGTAATTTTATCATGAATTATTTGGGAGTATTTCCAAGCACTGGGCATTTGCTTTTTCTATTTAAAATCAACAAGACCTAATATGTTTTATTGCAAAATATAGGAAAAACAGACAAGCTCTCTCCTATGAAAGAAACAGCATCGACTTGCTACATTCAGCTTCATTTATCAGAGATCATGCTTTTTTCTTCCTATAACTGAAATGCTTCCAATATTCCAATATAATTTTATTTATTTTATTTATTTTAATTTGATTTATATGCCGCCCTTCTCCGGAGACTTACAATGCGTTAAGCAATAGCCTTCATACTTTTGTATATTTATATTTATACAAAGTCAGCTTATTGCCCCCAACAAACTGGGTCCTCAATTTACCCACCTTATAAAGGATGGAAGGCTGAGTCGACCTTGAGCCTGCCTGGGATTGAACTAGCAAGTAATTGCAGCAGCTGGATTTTAAATGCTGCCTTTGTAGGAGGCATTACTCCCCTACGCTACTCAGGCTCTTGTTATGTGTAGCTACTTCGGTTGCATTGATGTTAACATAGTTACCTTAGCAAACAAAAGCTTCCATTTGACTGTAATTTTATCATTTGAAAAGAAGATCCTTAGGGCATACCCACACTAACTTTGAGTAGTTTCTACTGCAGGCTGATGTTGGCAGAACTCTTATCTTTAAAAGAAATTCTGCCCAAATTGGAGTGAACATCATCTGGAAATCACTGCTTTCATAGAAGAGCAGAAAAAATTCATGCAGATATTGCATCCATTCCTGTCCTCCAGAATATGGTAGCCTTTACTTCATAGAACATATAACATAGAATCATAGGATAGGAAGGGATCTTGAAAGTTTTCTAGCCCAACCCCCTGCTCAAGGCAAGAGACCTTATAACATCCCACTCATATAGTTGTCCGGTTTATTTTTTAAAACTTTCAGTGCCAGAATACCCACAACTCCAGGAGGCAAATTATTCCATTGATCAATTATTCTCACAGTGAGGAAATTTCTCCTTAGTTCTATGTTGGATCTGTCTTCCAGCAGAGTAACCTGACAGTATGAATGGAAAAAAAAATTTTTTTTTAGAAAAGCCCCATCCTGACTTAATGTTCTGTTCTCTGAATGTAGAACTTTTTCCAGTCTAAGTTTTGATTTGCACTAAACTTAACTATCCAAAATTCCTTGTACATAACTTATTTCTAGCCAGATCTCTTTGTACCCAGTTCTCAGTTTAAGAATTCCCATTGTTCTGTGATGCAATATATATATAGGGGTTGGCTATTTTGAGATTTAATTATGCTTTATTTGACGGTGCAGACATTTAGGCTGCAGAAATGGAAAATTAGAGAATTTATTTCTGCAGTACCCCACCATGCTGCCTGCAGCTTTAAATCTGTCAGCTCATGAAAGCTTTAGCATGTACTTCAATATGCTTAATGGCCTGGCAATATGTCATGAATTAACATAATGGATAAGACAAAAACGTGAAGGGGGGACAATTATCAGTCGCCAGTTCCATACATTAGACATTTTAGTCTGAAGTAACTATATGTACCCTGTTTCCCCAAAAATAAGACTCAACTGAAAAATAAGTCCTAGCATGATTTTTCAGGATGCTTATAATATAAGCCCTCCCCCTCCCCCTCAAAATAAGCCCCCGTTAAGATTGTCAGCCAGATGGATGCATTTAGTACTGCATTTCCCCCAAAATAAGACCTAACCAGAAAATAAGCCGTAATGCATCTTTTGGAACAAAAATTAATATGACCCAGTCTTATTTTCGGGGAAACACGGTAGCTGTTGCCCTATACATAATTTTATCCTATATTGAATTTTGTTTTTGTTTTTTTTAAAAAAATCCATTACAGAATCTATAGAACCTAAACTAGTCTAAAGTCCTGATTATATCTTCATTTCAAAAACTCAACAGTTCCTTTACAGCAGTTAAAAGAATGATGTGTTCAGTCATCTCAAAATTTATGCGATGTGCATGCAAATATGTAGATAAATAACTTCAGTTCTTTTCACTTTTGGGCAACCCTGCAATCTCAATCTGCTGTTTTCCTCTGCAGTGCAAGCCAAGGTTATATTTCTGCTTTTTTTTAAAAAAATAAATTTGTCTAGTTCTTCAGAAAACTAGTGACCTAATAGTCCATTCATTATTTCCTTATAATTTGTAAAGTACAGTAAGATGGATGAAATCAAATCCAATTTATTTGTTTTAGAGTTTAGGAATCTTAATACGGCAAGGTACACAATTCCTTCTCTGTTCTGTGAGAGGATATGGGCACTTGTTCTTTCTTCATTTTTATCCATAATAGCATACTCATAAATGCTGAATGCAGTCAGTCAGTCAGTCAGTCAGTCAGTCAGTCAGTCAGTCAGTCAGTCTGTCTGTCTGTCTGTCTATCTTTCATTTCCTATTTATTTAGGAAAGTTGTGTACTTGCAAAAATAATAATCAGTAGTGAAATCAATTTTTTAAAGCAATGTATGGATTGCAGATTTACTGGTGGAACATTCATCCCAAAATATTTTAAACTACTGCAAAAAGTATCCTTACCATGGTAATGACTTGTCATTTTAAACAACTCCTCTGACTGGAGTAATGCAGTTTCAATAGTGATGTCAAACATTATTGAATATTAAATAAAATGTCCCCTGAAATTATTTATCATCGATGATTGGGTCTGAGGATGGTTTAAAATTAGTCACTAAATCCATCATGAATAACAAACATGTCCCTGCTCAGGTAACAGATTTTGATGTGATTTGAGGGCCAGTTTCTACAGTTTACTAGAAATCAGTCTCACTGGAAGCTTGTGAGGTAGGGGTGGGGGATAGTTTTGGGAATTTAGGCATTCTACTATAATGAGAGTAATAATTACAAGCAGAATCGGCTAGATCAGGTCCACAATTTTGGATGTTGATATGAAATATTTTCTATTGATACCTGAGCATTATTTTGCCTCTGGCCAATGATTGGTTCTGTCCACTTTAATAGGAGTCAAATTAAGGAAAGCAATTGATGGATTTCCTTGCCTTTATTTCTCCTCCCACAAAACACTGCCAGCCAGTGGTAAATTAACTATCAATCACTTTCTTTAATGTGTTTCGAGCCAATTAGGGCTAGAATAAGTGGGTGTTTGTAGCCAAGAAGGTGTGAGCGCTCTGTATGTGGCACCTGTGAATTGGGCTGTTTCTGAAGAAAGACATAGCGCTCTTCTGAAAGAGCATTAAAGCCAAAGAGCATTAAAAGTAATCCAGCTGACAGATAGGTAGCAAAGAGGAAGGGCCTAAGATGATACAGGAGGGAATAATCAACCAATCAATCAATCACTATTCATATTGACAAGTGCTGCATGAGGACAATAATGCCAGAAGAAAGTCCAAGTCTTCTTGTTGCCAAAGCACCTAGAGGTAACCTGTGGACAGCCACGGAGCTTCAAAGAAGTAGATAAGCTGGCATCCTTCTTCCACCAAAATAATAAAAACAAGTAAACTTTATAGCCAAGTGAAACCCTTCTTGGCAGAATAGTGGAAAATCTGCAATAAAGTTAGAAACAAGACATACTTCTCTTTCTTGGTTTAAATGAACCTTGGGTGCACAGGATGTTTTAAAACCAGGTCTACCCTTCTTCCAAAAATATATATATTAAACCTATCTTCATAAGGAGACCATACCATCAATGATGAAGTTTGCAAGATCGTATCCAAAGCAAAATTGTATCAGGATAGGAGAAAACACTGTAGTTTAAAACTGAAGCAGCTAAATATGACATTAAGCTGCCTCAGTTATGGATGAGATTGTGACAAAGACAACATCTGGAGGCCATGCAACATAGGAAAGTTTACCAGGAATCTGTTTATGGCATTATTACAGACAAATGAGGATGAACTATGAAGCAGTTCCTCTTCTTTCCTCCCCTCCCCTCCCGCTTCCTAGAAAACATTTGCCACTACCATGAAGTATTTAGATAGTCACAACACTGATTAATGCTCACGTATCATAGAAAAATGCTCTCCGTCAGCAACAGCACAATTTAAGAAACATGACATGGTATGTCAATCAGAAAGCTGAGTTTATTTGTGCATTTCTGATCAGAAATATCACAGCTATATAAAGCCTTGCTTTAAAACGAGGCTATTGTATGTATCACAATTTATGTGTCCTCAAAGAATGTATTGCCTTCTTGGAAAACAAGATCTCCATGCAGTAATGCTTCATCCCTTCTCTGCCCATTATTAAGCAAAAAACCTGAGGTAGACAATGGTCCAGCGTGTTTTGTGTTTCTTTGTTATGTTCTTGAATGGGAAGTGGTCTCTGAGGTTACTGAAGTCTTCATAAACAGTTCAGGGCATGTATGGAGAACAATGTCCTCAGAAGGGTGTTAGGTGGGTAAGAACAAAGAGAAACAAATTTCTGTTTTGAAAAGCATGGAGAAATTCAGTGACGGTAATTGGGTCCAGATTAGCAGCAATATCATGGTATGGTTGGATTTCACTTGTTGACATTTGTGCTTCAAGCTCTCGGATTGGTCTGCAATGAAGGAGAGAGATGGCAGAGTTCTTCAGGAATGTTTGCTAACAATGTGTTGCAAGATAACTTCATCCATTTACCATTTGCCTGGGAGTGAAGATTCCTTGTTTCTCCTTTCCTCAGGATACGGCATGACGTCACTGCTCCCAGCTTGTTTATCCCTTCTTATAGCATTACTGGCTTCCTTCCAAATTGTTTTATGTTATCTGTGCTTCCTGCGCTGAGTCAAACTACAGTAAACATGACAGCTACCCAGCTACCCTGTTATGCTAAGAGATGCAAGTGCCACAAACCCTTATAATATTGTGCTTCATCCTTCCATGTGAGTAAACCACTTGGAGTTTCTGCTGTCCTGTTCATGTTTAAAGTCTTCCAGTGATGTTCCATTCAGGTAAATCTATTTGACATTCCAAACTACTATATAACCCACAAACCAATTCTCCTATCTCTAAAGCAGGGGTGCTATTCAGCAGGTTCTGGAAAACTGGTAGCAGAAATTTTGAGTAGTTCGGAGAACCGGCAAATACCACCTCTGGCTGGCCCCGGAGTGGAGTGGAAATGGAGGTTTTGCAATATCCTCCCCACTGGAGTGGAGTTGGAATGGAGATTTTGTAGTATCCTTCCCCTGGAGTGGGGTGGGAATGGGGATTTTGCAGTATCCTTCCCCTGGAGTGGGGTTAGAATGGAGATTTTGCAGTATTCTTCCCCTGGAGTGGGGTGGGAATGGAGATTTTGCAGTATCCTTCCCCTGCCATGCCCACCAAGCCACATCATGCCCACCAAGCCACACCCACAGAACTGGTAGTTAAAAAAATTGGAATTCTACCACTGCTCTGAAGTATTGTTAACCTAAATGTTAGATACAAAAAGGCTCAGCAAAAACAATTTATTTAATTCCTAAATTAGTGATTTCAGTACATGCACACATTCCTATTTATTCAGTGGAGAGTTAAACTTTATTTTGAAATGTTCTAACTGGATGAAACTGCATTTAGTTCAGTGGGATATCTTCCAGCAATTCTTTAAAAAAAACAACCTGCAATAAACGGTGTAGAGATTATTACACATTAGACTGTAATACATTAACTTCTCAAAGGTCAGTTGTATTTTAGCAAGGCTAAGAAAGTTTTGTTTCTCAAAACATTTTTCAGGAGTTACTCAATGGCAATAATCAGATTCCAAGGCTCCTTTAGGCTGATTTTACTGCCCTTCTTGTTATTTCTACTGTTTCATTTGGATATCCCATTTAAGGCCTTTACGATAAAATCTACCCACTCATTTCATTATGTTTGCCTTTGGGGAATAAAATGAATCTCTGACTGACCTGAAAACAATATAAAGCAAAGTTGTTTCAAACCGGAATTAATGAGGGGTCGAACAGCTGACTTGGTAGCCTATTGACCTATTTGCTTGCTATAAAACCAATGACTATATAACACGCACAGAATATTGTTTGCATCTGCTGTATATATTGTCCTTCTTGCAGAGAACTGAATACTGTATATACTAATTTCCCCACCTGTTGTTTGTGATATTTAGACAAAGAATTTAGACTAAGAAATTTTGGAAGGTCAGTAAAGAACTGTATAACTTAGTAGAGAATTAAACCCACTGTTCCACACTTAAAAGCCAACTCTTACACCGAACTTGTAATGGTGTCAAAACAAGTTTATTCATGATGAAGATGTGAAGCAATACTTAATGTTGAGGAATATTGTAGTTCTGCTAGAGCAGTGTTTCTCAACCTTAGCAATTCTATGACATGTGGACTTCAACGCCCAGAATTCCCCAGTCAGCAAGTCTGGCTAGGGAATTCTGGGAGTTGAAGTCTGCACATCTTAGATTTGGCAAGGTTGAGAAACACTGTCCTAGAGAAAACCAATCAATCAGTCAAGCAATGTTGTAGCTCAGCAATTCTGAGTACCTCTAATAGATGTCATAGTAAATATGGCTTCTTTGTCCTTCTGGTAGATCATTATTATGTAGAGATAATATTAAAACATATATCTGTTTGCAGTACAGGTAAGAGCTTTAAGAATTATTATTTTCTCTGGGAGGAAGAAATGGATGGATGGATGGATGGATAAGAGGGAGGGAGAGAGGGAGGAAAGAAGGAAGGAAGGATGGATGGATGGAAGGAAGGAAGGCAGGAAGGCAGGAAGAAAGGAAGGGAGCAATGTTTGAAATCTTGTTTTTTTAAAAAAGGGTTACCCACAAAAGTTCATATATTACTTGTAATTGTACATCATATTGACTGTAGACATAACACGACTGACATCACTCTCCATGGAAAATATTATGAGCACACCATACATGAAGAAATATGAAAGAGAACAGAACACAATATTTCAAGATGAAATCTTGAAAGCATTTGGCTTGCGTGTTTGCGAATGAGGAATGACAATGGGTTCAGAATTTGGATACAGCTTCAACTTCATGGTGTTTGATGAAAAACATTTAATGGTATTTCAGACTATGATATAATTGTATATATTCCAAACTTGAGATTCTAATATGTGAATTAATGTACAAGGATTATTTTGCCATTGGAGATTAAAAGTTAGAACTTTGAATGAAATTTGTGTGTTAGTAATCACATGAAATTATTTTATATGTTGTAGAATATAAATAACCTGGCTTGTCAAAATGGTATCATTGAGAAGAAACTTTCCTCCCTCCCTCCTTCCTTCCTTGACAATGCCCCAAATGGCCTAAAATTCCGTTTTCTCCATGCCATAGAAGGACTACTATCTCAAGTCAGTGAAGTATTTTGGTATTTTGGTAAGTTTGAGGAATGTATTGCAGCATGCACTTTCATAAATTAATCAGGTGAAATGACCTGAGATCATGACAGTATTTCTTCCAATGAGTCTACAAAATGTGATAAAACCTCCTTGTACTTTCTTATAAATTTCGTTCCACTCCATTTGTGTACACTTCTCCCCAATGCTCAACAGTGAGATGACTCAAATGTTGCAAGGTCATTTATTTAGAACTTACTTTCAAGGAAACATTGGTGATACGGTTAGGCAACTGAATCTGACTGGTGGGTCAGATTGACTTGCCCATGTGCTTCAGACAGCCGGAGGTCAAAAACCTGACGGAGTAGAACCATTATTCTCTGATGCCTTTGATTTCTCCCGTACATTTCTTTCTGTACTTTCCTCCTCCGCCTCTCAGTTCTTACGGTAATAAATGCTTAATTCTCAGAGTGTTGGAGAGAAGGTGATAGAACAAATTGTATTACGTTTCATTACTTTGAGATTTGTTGTTATGTGCCACTTGGTAGTCTATAGCTATATTAATAAATAAACACCATTTTACTGAGTTTGCCCCAGGTCATTTCTATCCAGGTTTGTGTTTGTTGTGTCAGCACAGAAGAAAGATATAGTGTGGTTTTTAAAAAACCTTTTGTATTAAACTAAACTTGAAAAAAAGTTGGTTTTATAACTGGATCACTCTTTTAATCACCCAATATTATTATTTAATTAAGTTTAATTTGCTAAAATGATAGTCCTGTTACTAACATGGCAACCCTATGCCTGTTTGCTCAAGAGTAAGTCCGCCAATGTTTGATTGGGTATATTCACCAATTCACTGAGTAGAATCAAAAGATAGGGTACGATCACGGAAGCCCATAGAAAGGACTTGTGGCATTTTTCTGAATAAGAAAACATATTACTAGTCCTCGACTTACAACAACAGTTGAGATCAAAATTTCTGTTGCTAAGCAAGGCAGCTGTCAAGTGGGTTTTGCCCCATTTTACAAACTTTTTTTGGCCACAGTTGTTAAATGAATCACTGACGTTTAGTGAATAATGTCATTTAGTGTATCTGGTATGCGACCCCCCTCCCCCAATTGACTTTGCTTATCAGAAGCTGGCTGGAAAAGTTACAAATGGTGATCACATGACCCAAGGATAATGCAACTGTCATGAGTACATGTCAGTTGCCAAGCGCCCAAATTCTGATCACATGACCATGGGCATGTTGCAATGGGCGTAAGAGTGAAAACTGTTTATAAGTCATGTTTTCCAATGCTGTTGTAACTTTGAGAGGTCACTAAAGAAATAGTTATAAGTCGAGGAATACCTGTAATAGAGTTTAGTGAAAGGGTTTCCTCTAAAGTTCAGTTGAAAGAATGAAAAAAAAACAAAACCCAAAGTAATACATGCATCAACTTCTATTGGGAATATGTTTAGAAATCTTAAAGCAGCATTTGATGGCATAGGTAACCTCAGTTCAGGGCAAGTTGTTGAGGCTTCCCTCACTCTGAAAGCCTCTCTTTAAAATGTATTCTTCATCCCTGGCTGGAAAAAAAAACAAAAACTTAGTTCTGGGTCTTGGGGGAAATGTGTTGCGTGCACAGTGTTAAAAGTACCAAAGCGAAACACTGGGTTCATTGTGAAACCTTTGGGTGAACAGTAGCAAGACATCCAGGAAGAGAAGTCAGGGGGAACAACACTGAAGGGATAGAAGGCTGTAAATCATTAGAATACTGATTGGACTGCTTTAGATTTCTGCCAAGGTATTTCAGGAACTGGTATGAAAAAGATGACCCAGCTAGAAGGTGCACAACAGGGATGGGTTTTACTTACCTTTACTACCGGTTCGCAGCGGGGCCACACGCGCGCAGAAGCATTTTGGTGACGTCGGGGTCGGTGGGTGGAGCCTCCCACCGGTTTTACTACCGGTTCTATAGAACTGGGGGCAACCCACCACTGGTGCACAAGAGGAAGGCCAGTCAGGTAACAGGGATGCTTTTGTCTCACCCACCAGGAAAATAGGATGCAATTCATAACACTATAAAGCAGAACCGCAAACCCACACTTGCCACTTAATGTGGTTCATGATCATTGAAAAGCAATCTGGAAATGTATAATTGACCCATTTACTGTAAAGCAAATTGTTCAGTAAATATACCAATTATTTAGCATGAATGGACTATGTAGTAGTAACATGTACTTCCTAGGACTACAATCACAGCTTTGTTTGCTGAATCGGCTTTCCTTTCAGCAACCCCCTCCCCTTAGCCCCCAGACAAAATTGCTGTGTCTGAGACCTTGACCTCCTGCCATTTTTTCTTCTGATTATTTAGCCCAAAGATTCCCTTCTTTCATTTGCCTGCAGGCAATCTCTATTAAAAGCCAGATCTGTTTCCCTTGAGGCATCACGCTAAAGTTATTTTTTATTTCTCAACTCTGTCAAGATGGAAGGTGCTTGCAAGTTTCTAGGCTACTTTAGATGCAGCCAGATAACACAGAGAATGATTTTGCTTTGAAAGAAAGTCTGCATAAATCTCTTATTCAGGAAAATCACATTTTTCTTCCTTCTTAACCTTGTGGTGTAACTTTTGAAATCTAGAGCATTATCATTTTTTTAAAAAATAAAAATAAAATCTTTGCATATTGTGGCCGATGGGGAGACATCCGGGACACCACAGCCCAGTTTCTAATGATGGTTTGAGGAGGCTCAAATGTCTATGCAGGGATTGGTAAACTCTGGGGCAGTGGCAAATAGCTCAGGGTCATTTCTACACACAGGGCCATTTGAGATGAGGTACTACTCTACAAAACATCTCCTCTAGCAAGGCTGAGTGCCACAGAATTGATGCTTTCGAATTGTGTTGTTGGAAGGAGATTCTTGAGAGTCCCTTGGAATGCAGAGTGACCAAATCAGTCAATTCTGAAATATTTTGGCCACCAAATGAGAAGAGAGGACTTATTGGAAAACTTACTGGAAAAAGGAAAAGGGGATGGCAGAGGATAAGATGGTTAGATAGTGTCATCAACACAATGAACATTGTGTTTGAAGAAAATCTGGGAGACAGTGGAGGATGGGGTAAGGGGATAATGTGCTATGGGACACAGGGTCGGGAAGAACTAGACATGAATTAGTGACTGAATAATAAAAATCTTTTATTAGATTATTACACTTTAAACAGGAATTCTTTTTTACATCAAAATGATGCTTCATTTGTTGGGCTGTCCAAAGATAGTCCTTTATTAGAGCATTAATCCCAGGATTAATTGCTCCCTGGGTGGAAAGCTATGGCAAATCTAGATAGCATACTAAAAAGCATAGACATCACCCTGCCAATAAAAGTGTGTATAGTCAAGGCTAATGGTGTTCCCAGTCGCAATGTATGGATGTGAAAGTTGGACCATAAGAAAGGCTGAGCGCCAAAGAATTGAGGCCTTTGAAGTATGGTGCTAGAGAAGACTTCTGTGAGTCCCTTGGACTGCAAGGCAATCAAACCGGTCAGTCTTAGAGGAGATCAACCCTGACTGCTCTTTAGAAGGTCAGATTCTGAAGATGAAACTCAAATATTTTGGTCAGCTAATAAGAAGAAAGGACTCACTGGAGAAGTGCCTAATGCTGGGGAAGATTGAGGGCATAAGAAGGGGACGACAGAGAATGAGTTGGCTGGATGGAGTCACTGAAGCAGTAGGCATGAGCTTAAATGGACTCCAGAGGATGGTAGAGGACAGGAAGGCCTGGAGGAACATTGTCCATGGTGTTGCAATGGGTCAGACATGACTTTGCAACTAACAACAACAATTCCAGGATAGAAAGTTACCTAGCTATGATGGGGTTGCTTATAGGGATCTCTGGAAATAAAAAAATATATATAATTATACCAAGGCTTTTTCAAAATATCAAACTCTGCTGTCTGAGGCAGTTGGTTCACTCTGCTTAATGAAGGGGCTGGCTCTTTGTGTACCTTATGGAGATAATAAGTCCATTTCTGAACCTGTCTCCCTCTCTTTGTAATGAGCCCCCTTGGGCAGCCCAGCTGTGTCTTAAAGTTAAAAAATGGCAGCACTTTGTGGTGCTGCCATGAGACAACTCTGCTCGTACTCATACCTAGAGGATATCCCTGAGACGGATGTCCTTGGAAGAAAATTATCAGCTGGAAAAAGGAATGGTAAGATTAGAACTCCATATATATTACCCAAATGAAGACAATTCTTCCTGTTTTTCATTGACACCTTTATTATCCTCCAATCTCACCGAAAGCAAACATTTTAGAAGGGGCAATTTCTCTTCCTCAAGCCTATTTCCTCTGCTTCAGCTCAGCCCTAAGCCAGTTCAATCTCTCTCTTATAGTGGAAAAATAAATTTTGAACTCAAGGACGCTTTTAATTAGAAGCAGGGGAACTGCCGAGACTCTCCATTGAGAATCACATGAAGAATGGGAGCCTCACAGAAAATACACACAGATTATTTTAATTGTCTGCCTCCGAAAAGGCTGGCATGCTGCATATTTTTAGCGCGCCGCATTTCTATATCCTTTTCAAACACTTGCAAGTCATATCCTCGTCCCCAACTGATGCTTGAAGTGTTGCCCAAATACACAATTACAAAGTCAATTAAAACTCAGTCCCTGCTTTATTATTTCAAAAAAAAAAACAAAAACCATACATAGGTTTTAAAAGTAATTCTAAAATACAAACAAAAATTAAAACAGATCCAATTGACCAGAACATGAGAACCAAATTTAGGGGGAGGGAGGGGGCAGGAAAACAATCCATTTTTTTAAAAAAAAAACTGTTAAAAGGATTGAGCAAAGCCAGAACAGCAATTTAGAATTTAGCTGAAGTTCAGCATGCAACTTTCTCCTCCACTCTCCTATTATGCTTTTTTCTTCCCTTTTCGGAAATATCTAATACTTAATGCGGAAGCACAGACCTGAATGTTTGCCAGAGGTATTGTGAAGTGCCAGTTTGTCCTAAATGCTCAATGAGCTGTGGGAGCCAGGGTTGCTTAGCACCCCATAGAATTGGGATTACAAGGAAAAAAGACTAGTTGTACTGTAGCTTTTGGAGATAGGGTGCATATGTAAATAAGGAAATTAAGAAGGACACAAGTTGGTTCCACTTCAGTGAACCTCAGTGGTCGTAGTAGCAGCAGCTTGTGCTGATGGTGCATCTCCCACCTTGGCCAACCTAACTGGTGAGTGAACTAGGGACCTACTGTATATGGTAATAGATGTGCTGAAAAAACTGGGCCTCATAGAGGTGGGATAAATAAATGTTATATTCTTTTTTCAACTTTGCAAAGAGAGAGCAGGCAAATTGCCCTTACAGGAGGATGATCCAGTACCACTACATAGCAAACTAATGAAGAGGATTAAAAAGGGGGGGAGTAGGACGCTCCACTATAAAACAACTAAGGCCATCCTGTTTAGATTGAAAACTATGGTGAGATCCTAGTTTCATTGACAAAACTGCAAATAACAGGGAAGAATCCATAGGGAAGAAATTTTGTGTCATATCCAAAGAGTGAAGCTTTCCACTTGCACCTGATAAAGAGCAGTATACTAAACTTTAGTGTACTTTAGTAAACTAAACACCCTTGAGCTTTCTTTGGGATATGTTGCTCCTCAGTAGTCCAAGAGGTTATACTTGCCCAGAAATCAAATCAAACTGATCTTTATTGGGCTCATTTACCAGAATAAATCTGCAACGAAAGAAATAGTTCCAAATAGAATCTTGGTTGTTTACCCTTGTTGCTATTTTTTTTGACCTTAGGGTTTCTGGAAGAGGTAACGGCATTGGTAATAAACACCGGGTAACTTGTGTAATCAGAATCTCATTAGTGATGTTCTCTGAGCTTACTTTAATGAAATTGTATCTCGAGAAACACAGATCATGGAATACTTGGAACTGAAAAACTGGGGAAGAAAGCAAACAATCAGCCAGCAAAAAGAAAAAAAAAGATAATATTAGTTTAAAGTTGCTGTGGGAACAGGGAACTGTAACAGAAAAAGTGATGAGTTTTTTACTGAGAAAGTATAAATGTGCAGTAGCAGTAAGGGGTATAAATGTGCAGTAGCAGTAAGGGGATCAAATCTTGGACCTACAGAGTAAAATTTAGAGAACCTGCTCTTCTCCTGTTTTGCAAAACACCCTCATTATGGATATATTCCCACATTTTTCTCCCTCTTTCAACATTACACTATGGATTTCCTATCATTGTAAGCCATCTTATTAATTGATGATTTCCATTGGTTCCATCTCCTTTTACTCCTCCAAAACTCTTAGCAGGTATCATGGTCTCTCTTGTACAGTTGTCTCTTCTTCCTCCCCACAGCTCCTTGATCTGCCTGCCTGAACTTGTCCTATGATCTGACCCATGATGAAATAATTATTTTGCTCTAGGTGTTTGCTGGAAGACTTTTCAATGTCCTACCTCAGCATCTTTTTTAGGTGAATCCTTTAGCTTTCAGACTCCTATAGTCTTGTGTTAATTTTGATAGAAAGAGTTTCAATAAATAGCAAGTAGCTTATATTACCAGATCTTCATGAGTAGAAGATCTGTTCTCTGAGGCCCCTTAATGCTATCTTACTATTTCAGGAAACAGATATTGATTTAGAGCCCAGCAATAGTATTTTCAATTAATGTCTGGGCAAATGTTCTTACTCTTTCCTCCCTTCTACTATGGTTTTCTGCAAATTCAAATGCCTACAGATAAACAAGCATATTGCCCCAAGGCCATAACCGCAACCAACTTGAATTCTAGACAACTAGAAGAAAGAAATGTTTATATAGGAGCCCTGAGAGGAAGTAATTGAAGCTGGAGTTTCCAAAACACGCAACTGGTGACTATTGACATTTTAGTAATAAGATGTGGAAAATAGGATTCATATTAATTCCAGCTTTAGATTCCACTAGCTTACGCATATCCGAGAAATTCTGTGAACGTTAACCTGAACCAAATACCTAAATTACATGCTCATGCAAAAGAGGGGAAAAAAGAAAACAGAACTTAAATGGTTACATAAATTTTAACGAAGAGTTTTCTAGGATCAAGAAAAACCTGGGTGAAATATGTGACACTAACACTTTCCAGAGACCTTTCTGGATTTTTTTTTCTCGTTAGAGTAATTATCAACCAGAAATTATATACTAAGTGCATAAGTTAGGGCAGTGGTGGCAAACCTATGGCATGTGTACCAGAGGTGGCACGCATATGCGCCATCGCCCCAGCTCTGTTTCGGGTCTCTGCCACGCATGCGGCCTCCCATCGGCCAGCTGGTCTTTGGGTCTCTGCTGTGCATATGCAGGGCATGGACATGCATGTACAGGGTACATGCACACATGCGCAGGGTACATGTACATATGTGCCCATGCCCTGCAGTTTGGGTGTGGCACAGGATGCATACGCACATGCACACATGCATCCATGCCTTGCAGTTTGGCTGTGCATGCATATTTTGGGCACTCAGTGGCTAAAAGGTTCGCCATCACTGCGTTAGGGAAAAGTTATGTTTCCATATACGAGACATTGACACAGGCAGAGTTTAGGCAGATTCTTCTAGTATCACCAAGATACTGTTGGTATCTTGAAGGTAAATAGTTCAAAATTTAGTTTTCTAAAATTTCTACACATTTGTTTATGTTTTATGCCTTTTCCCTAATATCTTTATTTTCAATACTTTTCCCCACATGCCTTTTAATCTGCAATTTTAATGCAGTCATTCTATTTTTTTTTTCATAATCAAAAAACAGCAACAAAAACTTACAGAAACATGAAAATAGAAAGACAATTACATGTCAACATGTGCTTTAGTATAGGAAATGCAAATTAAGCTAGAGTGTGTTAAATTATCTGCTCATTTTATTTGGTTTTAAGTCAATATTTTAATATTATTTAGTAAAGAAGATGGCAAAAAACTCTTGTTTAGGAATAGGCAAATCTGTCAATTTGGTAAGTTTCCTATATTTGGATTTTTAAAAACCTCATATTATTTTCTTCCCTTTTCCAAAGAAATGTTATACATTAATTTCTAAATACAGAAACTTACCCCTTAATTTATTTTTTTCTTAAAAGACCCAGGAAGAAAAAGTAAAGTGGAGGAGGAAAAATATTAAAATATTATTTTTAATAATGATTTCTGAGTTTTTTGAAGAAAAGAAGAATCTTAATGATGACATACTGTTTAGACCAGGAGTTTCAAACTTGATTTCATTGAGGGCCGCATCAGGGTTGTGTTTGACCTCGGGGGGGGGGGCAGGTGGCGTAGCCAGCTCAATGTCTCTGGTGTCAGGGGCGTCTGTCCTAGCCCAAGTGCTGTGCCAGCGAAAACAGGCTCCTGAACTCCATTTTCGGCTGTGACTACCTCCTCCATCCCTCTTGCCAGCGAAAACAGAGCTCTGGAGGGCCAAAGGCAGATGCATTGTGGGTCGGTCCTTTGCTGTTTCCAGGATGGCCCCGTGGGCCAGATCTAAGTACCTACAGGGCGGATCCAGCCCCCAGGCCTTGAGTTTGACACCCCTGGTTTAGACTAAAGGCATCCATAGTTCTAATAATGCAAATGGTTTTCAAACTGAACCTGACATCAATCCTAACCAGGTTGTTGGTTCACTTACTTCATTAGGCTCTACTACTGAAAATATATTTTGTGGATAGCTTTGTAGGCCTTAAATATCCTCTTCCTCCTTTTTTCTCTTCCCACCCCCCATATTATTAACTATCTATGAAAGAATGTAAAAAACTGATGATACAAATGGAAGAATCAGCTACAGGTACTGAAATGCTGGTGGGTAAAAACAATCTGAAATATAACATATTCCAATGCATCATTAGAAGCTTCCGATATTATAAGTTCATATCAATTTTTCTTATCTGTTCTTTTTCTTATCAACAGCCTGGAAGATGGCTGGCTGGTTCAATTGAGGTGGTGCTTATAATTAATTGATCATTGGCAGTAAACCTCTGATTCCCTTTTCAGAAGGATGACTAATTAAATTATGCCTCCCACAGAATAACTTTGCATGCAAAAAATAAGATTTAATTTTAAGTGGATTATTATTTATAGAATTTTGTCGCATCCAAAACTGAATTGTAGAGCTCATCTCTTAGTTTAAAGTACATGTATAGTATTACTTTACCATTTTTAAAAACTATTTACAATCTTTCTAGCAATTTGAACTGGGTTAACTTTTTTTTTGCTTAAAGTTCAACCCACTGTGTTCCAAATACAGAACTTCAATGGCAAGCAGGAGTCAGTAAACTTGAATCTAATCTCTGGATAAATATATTTACCTACCATTGAAAGCTATATCACAACCCTAGTGGATTGACCCATCTAATACTGGCAGAGAACTATTAATCTTCTTGAAAAATAGCAGTCTAAAGAAATGGAACATCTATGGTTTTCCAGTGATGCCATCCTAACCGTAGAGTCAGATCAAAATACATCAATACCAAGGGAGAAGATCTTAGACATAGAAAGTCAAACAGAAAATGCTGCTATATCTCCTTATATAATTGCAAATAACTAAAGTTTAGTGCTGAAATCATCCTCATGTTTTTTTTTATCATATCACAGATCCCTCATCCAGAAGAGCTTCATCCAGCAGTGAAATGCTATCAGTTGGCATAGGTTCGGGCGAACCGGTAGTGATAAAAACAGCTACTGATTCGTCTGAACCGGTATTTCTGACGATCAGCTGTGCCGTGTGATTTAAAATTGCTGGAAATCAGGAAATCCTGCATTTGACACGCACTTTGCATGTGTGCACAGCATGCATTTGTCATGCACTGCACATGTGTGCACACAGCATGGTTTTGGCGCACACTGCGCATGTGTGGGCAGCAAACTGGTGGCAAACTGGGGAGGATTTCACCACTGGTTTCATCTGTAGCTGAATTTAATGCTGTCCCTTCAGCTTCTCCTGAGAGGGAAAAGCAGAAAAACCCCATATGAAACCCTATATTGCCCCTGTGATAAGAGTGCCATAGAAAGCATATTCTTCGGTATTGCCTGTTCTATGGGGACTTTCACCACTAGTTCATTAGCCCTCTTTTCTCTAAATTCACAGGGAACTCTGATGATTTTTATTTGCACTATATTTTAAATAATCAAGATGATTTTATTTGTCTAAAATAGCAAAAAAAAAAAAAAAAATGCTACCTGGTCAGGACTGAGGTCTTTTCTAATAAAATGCATGTAGAATCCTTGCAGCCATTAACATATAATAAATCTCCACTTTCATTGTTAAATACAATCTGATAATACAGTGTTCATACCTTATCTAATTCAGTACGTCCAATCAGGTGAAAGCAATGACCGTACAGTAGCCTTGAATCTGTTCTCTGAAGGAACCTTTCAAAGCACACCTTCTGTCAAATCTCCATGGCCAAATACCACCTTCTGCTCCTGCTATTCCTGCTATAGGATCTGGTTTAGGTTGGATAGATTAAATGTCATTGCAAGCTGTTCCACTATGGACGTCAACACTGTTGCATGATATTCAAGACTTTTAGAGCAACCTTTCATGCAGAGATGTTTATGTCTGTTTCACAATTTTTTTAATAATTTCATATTGACATAGCAAGACATTGAGGCTATGATCCAAGTGTAATTTTGCTCCTACCAACTATCAAAGTTTCTAAACTGTCACTAGTGCACAGTGATCGCTTTTTAAAGCAAGGAAAATTAGACAAAGGCTTTGTGATGAAGAGAGGAAAAAGCGGTTTTCTACTAAGACTTTTCTCCTACAATTGTGATTGTTATTTTATGCCATCAAAATATATTTTTCGTTTCCTCCTTTCTATCCATCTTATACTGGAATTCCCCACTAGGGTGCTCTCATGGATGGAAAGAAAAACTTGTAAGGTAGACATTTGTGAACACATGATGAGAGCCAGGGAAAACCATCTGCATTTTCTAAAAAATTGTCATTGTGACAGTATACGTACGTGCTCCCATATCTTTAACGTATACTGTGGTGATATTCAGCTGGAGAGTACCTGGATATATACATATTAAAATGGCACAATATAAGAAAGGCTGTTTTAGGTTTTCCTAAAATTTGTCAAATATTGTAAACCGATGGGATTCAGATGCCTGCCCAGATTTCCCAGGAAAAGGGACTTAGGATCAAAGCAGAAAACTCAGGGAAAATAGCTACTCATGTTCTAATTGTAGTGAAAAGGGCACTGTTCTAATTATTAGGAAAGAGCCTGTATAATGTTACCATAGAATTCCATGATATAACCCAGTGGTGAAATCTAATTTTTTTTACTACCGGTTCTGTGAGTGTGGCTTGGTGGGTGTGGCTTGGTGGGCATGGCAGGGGAAGGATACTGAAAAATCTGCATTCCCACCCCACTCCTGGGGGAAGGACTGCAAAATCCCCATTCCCACTTTGCCACTCTGGTGCCAGCCAAAGGTGGTATTTGCCTGATCTCCAAACTGCTCAACATTTCCGCTACTAGTTCTCCAGAGCCTGCTGGATTTCATGCCTGATATAACCACAAATAGTATACTATAGGCACTGGAAACAAAATATCATGAAGCTGAGAAAGATAATATACTGAAAAAGTTTGATCTCTTTCCCTAATTGCAAATTGTGTCAAACTAGGAATATTTTCATTCATAAAAAAAAAAAAATAACTATAGGGTAAAACAGGAGCTTTTATATGTTGGCATCTTATATCCTTAATAAGCAGACAGATTCCCCACCCCACCCTGCAGTGTTAGAAGTTTGGATTTTCCAGGAATACACAAAATCAAATTTGTATGCAGTCTACAAAGACATTTGGAACAAGGTTTGTTCAGAAAAAGAAACAAGGGAGAAACAAAGGGGTGGGGGAAGGAGAAAGAGAGAAGGGTGTTGAAATATTTGGAGCCACCATGTTTTTAAGTGGTGACAATGCTTTAACTAGAAGATTGTTTCCATTCATAGCCAGATGAAAGTCAGATGGTTCAAACAGTTATTATTTGATTGGTTTATTCATGGCTTCTCTGGTTGCAGCTTTCCAACTGTATGAGCATCAGTGTCCATAGGAAAAAATTCCAAAACTGAATGTAATGCTATATTCCAAGACAATTAACAGCAGAAGGAAACAGTGGACTTCCAGGAAGGAAAATTAAGATTAAGCATGAAGAGAAACATTGTTGATAAAAAGCTTAGCCAGAGCAACATTAACAAGGGAAGTTGTGAAGATGGAACACATCTGCAAAAGAATCTTTAGATAAGGGTGGAGACTGCATTCCTTTAAGGCTAATATTTCAAGGACATTTGCTAGTGACGAACCTCACCAATTCTTTTTCCCTTCTTTAAGATCACCATACCCTCTTTTCCATTTCCTTTCTTCAGATACTTTTATGAAAGATGGTTAAGAATTGCTTAAAGTTGAGATAATTAATTTGCAATGCATTTTCCTAACTCTATTATCTATGGCTGACTAAGGTGAACTTCTGCCATTATCTTCATAGATTAGTTATCTATTTGGTGATTCAATGGTGTGAAGAATCTCCTATGTACATTGTATGGGGAAATATACAATGTATATAGTATTTATGTAATGAGTGGTTTTATGGAACAAATATCATGAGCTCTCTTTTTAACTATAGTCATTAAATTGGGAATTAACTGAAAAACTTCATTGCATATTTCATTGCTCTGTTAAGGTAGTTTACAGCAAGAATCAAATTAAAGATAATTTGCTAAACAATGCAGGGAGGAGAAAAAAATCACAAGGAAGTCCTTTAATTCTTAATCCCCCCAATCTTTCCCAAATAAATGCTACTAAATATTCTCCCAATGAAAGAACTAAACATTAAAAATTGACACCCACTATTTTAAAGCTGTCTTTTCACTAATCAAATGGTATTTTCTGCCAGCTGTTAAGAACATGAATGGGCTGAGCTGGATCAAAAGTTTCAAAGTTCTAAATTTTGTTAGAAGAGGAAAGGTTGGCAGAGCATCTACTCTTAATAGAATTAAACAAATCATACTGGTATCTAAATAAACCACCTGAAAAAAGAATTCCCCATTAATGAAGGATCCCATGCAAAAATTCCACACCAGTTTCAAAGTACTCCAGAGGGTGTAGGGAATGGAAATGATAGTGTAAAATCTCTTTGAATTGGTGCATTTAGTTTCACAGATAATTATATTAATCAGAAAATTGCATGCAAGTGGTTATTTAGGGTTTTGGCAGTGGAAACATTTTCCCCCCTGTAAAAATAGCATTAGCCATAGCACTTATACTGCTTTATAGTGCTTTACAGCCCTAAGCGGTTTTACAGAGTCAGTATATTGCCTCCAACAATCTGGGTCCTTATTTTTCTGAACTCGGAAGGATGGAAGCAGTGGTGAAATCTGAACTGGTTTGCTACTGGTTTGTTTGCCACACATATGTGTGATGTGACAAGCATACGCTGTGCACATGCATACGCACCACACACTGCATGCGTATACACAGTGCACAGTACATGCCAAAAGGAGGTTTGGGAAGGTAAGTAGAACAGCGAGTGGGGATCAGCTGTGCCACGCGGTTTAGCTTTGCTAGAAAGCAGGATTTCCTGGTTTCTAGCAAAGCTAAACCACGCGGCACAGCTGGTCGTCGGAAATACCGGTTTGGAGGAACCGGTAGCTTTTTTTTACTACTGGTTCACCCAAACTGGTAGTTTTTATCATTTTATCTGGTTTGCCTGAACCAGAGCAAACCGGTAGCATTTCACCCCTGGATGGAAGGCTGAGTCAACCTTGAGCCCGGGGGACTTGAACTGCCAAACTGCTTGCAATCAGCAGTCCGCAGAAGTAGTCTGCAGTACTGCACTCTAACCACTGTGCCACCATGGCTCAAAAATAAGAGTAACATTCTTCATAGTCTGAAAGTTATTGGGAAGAAATGCTTCAGAACTTGTGCAAGCACAGCATTTCTGT
The DNA here is from genome assembly GCA_030761175.1 of Masticophis lateralis. NCBI lineage: Eukaryota > Metazoa > Chordata > Lepidosauria > Squamata > Colubridae > Masticophis > Masticophis lateralis. The sequence continues at coordinate 130,331,857 of JAUDYJ010000002.1, read as the reverse complement.
TATTCATTAAAGCAACCTGTCTTTTTATGATCTTACATGTAAGCCTGAAAAATAGTTGTGGCTGCTTTAAGAGTCATATTAACTTAAGTGAGTCAACTCCTAACAGCAAGCAAAACCTTTTAAAAGGTTTTTCAGAGCTTGTATGAGCCTCTTCAAAGAGCAAAAGGCTCATCTTGAAGCCGACTGGACATGAGGTAGTACACTGCATGCTACTCGCAATCTATCCTGCATTCACAAAATAAAATAAAGCAAACCAAAACAGAGACAAGGGTTTACAATCTCCTTCAGAAGGCATTTTGAAGATAAAAATCACTTGTCTTCATGCCAATAGCCATGCATTTTGAGAAAGATCACACTGAAGTGTCTCATCTGGTGCAATTACCTAAGTACAATTACCTAATTTGTGAGGTCTGAGAATGTAGGAAAGATGATTGTGACTGCCTAGCTTATTGTATGTTGTCTTGATGTCAGCCTGTCTTAACTTATGTTAGCTGAGTAGATTCAGACAACATTGACTATATTGTTACATCATTCATTGATATTCCCAGCCTTAAATAAAACTATGGAATGTCTACAACTACCCTGTTTCCCTGAAAATAAGACATCCCCTGATAATAAGTCCAATCAGGGTTTTGAGTGCATGCGCTAAAATAAGCCTCCCCCTGAAAAATATTTCAATGCAGAGCTGGAAATGCATTAAATACATGGAAATCAGGTAAGATGGCAAGAGGAGCCCCATCTTGCTCCATGTACCCCAAAATAATAAGACCTTCCGAAAAAAAGGCCAAGCACTTATTTCGGGGTTCAAAAAAATATAAAACAAGGTCTTATTTTCGGGGAAACATGGTAGATTTAGACAGAGCCAATTCTTACATTTAGTTGAAAGGTCAAGAAGCCACATAGACATAGTCAACTATTGTCCAAATAAAAATACCCCTAGTTTGGGAGGTCAAACCTGTATCAACTGCACACGTTCTTGGAGGAGACTTATTATCTCAGTCTAGGTTTGAGCCTCATTTTTGTGCACTGCCAGTCATTTTCATCCTGATAGATAACCGCTTGTTGAAGAGAAACAAAGGGGATATGGCTCTATTGATCCTTGTTTTTAAATCTCTTGGGAACTTTTGGTTCTATTGCCCATATATTCCTGGCCCACCTTTGTGAGTTTGAATTGGGGACACGGTGTTGCGGTGATTCTGCAACACCGTGTTGCAGAATCACCGCAACACCGGTCAGCCTCAGAGATTAGCCCTGAATGATTGTGTTTTTGGCCTTAGTGCTATGTTGTATGGCAGAGGTGTCAAACTCTCAGCTCGTGGGCCAGATGTGTCACACACTGGCCACGCCCAGTTTCACAAAGCGGAAAAAAGTTGAGATACGTCATGTGACAATTTGAGACCCCTGTTGTATGGAGATATTAATATCATTTCATATATTGTGTAATATAGTATATATTGCATAAAAATAGGACATCAGATGTATTACATTGACAGCAGCAGAGTTGGGCCAGAAGATAAAGTGCCATTACATAGGGAAATGGAGAGATAGGAAATATTTATTTTATTTATTTTTGTTTCCATCCAAAATACTGCTTAGTAGGTAGCTATTACTTGATCTAACTTTTGACTGACCAGAACATGTCTAATATGCTTGAAGTTCAATTTATCAGCAAACTTGAGAACCCTAGGTCTCAATTCATCTGGCCCGTGAGTTTTTAAACTCATTTAGAGTAAATAGTTATTTCATAAACTTGTTCCATACTGGTTAATATCAAGCTTCTTGTGCCTTCCTCAAGCCTCTGAAGAAGAAAGTTGTCAGTAAGACAAGTCAAGAATTTCCCATTTAACAGAGTTTATCTCTCACAGATGGCAAAGTAATTAAAGTTCCCCATCAGTGATACATCATGTTCTTTGAAAGATCTTCAGTTTACTTTTGGAAAATATTATTCACATTTATTCCATGGTTGAACAAACAATAATTTTCATTCCCTCCTCTTCTAGTTTTTGTTATTGTGAACCACCCAGTGCTCTAAGATGGGCAGCCAACAAAACTGAAACTAACTTGGATACTAGCTACAGCATCACTAAATTTGTTCCTTTGGATTTTTGAGCTGGTGTGGAGAGTTTTAGTGAAGAGTACACCTTCTTTTCCCCTGCTATTACTTCTGCTCCTTTGGAACAAAATGAATTCTTCAATTAATATTCTTTATTCACAGGAGTTATTCCACCAAGTTTCTCACATCTTATGAAAGAATATTTGCCTTTCTCTATTAAGAGTCCAAACTCAACTTGTATTTGTCTCATAATCTGAGCATTATAGGATAGAGCACAAAGGCCACAAACTTTATAAGGCACATTTTTTAACTTTTTTACTGAGTAGCTAATAGGCCCCATTACTGCAATACTTTTCTTCTTTAGACAGTATAGAAAACCAGACCACTTGATATGACCAACATGCACTTATACTAATAACAGCTCTGTAGAAAACAGGCTTTTTTTCATCTTCCTATCAGGAGATGTAAATCTTTGAAAGATGTAAGACATTTATAATTATGGGTTTTCAAAAGCTGCTTTATGTATTTTTCTTACTTATAATTGTTAATCATTCTGGTAGATATCATGGGCTATTCAGGTTACCAAGGCACTATTCTTTAGTAGTGATCTTAAATTGAGTTATAGTGAGTCATATTATTCATGTTTATAATAATTAACACTGTATTATTTTGTATCCTACCAAGCTGTAAGCATATCACAAATAAAACTACTATTTTAATTGCCTATCATTGGTTGGTAGAGGTGAATCAGAGCAGGTATCTATGGTGTCCAGAAATCCATTTTTAGGAGTAGATACTAAAAGCTTCTCAACCAGACGAGGTAATTCTGCTAAATGCTTATTTGATGGGGTAATATTAACAGCAAAATATGCATTTGCCTTTTTTCTCCTGACCTAACAGCATGTTAATGTGCTTTTATCCATGCTAAGATATCCAATTTATCACTCTAGCTATCACCTGGTGAACTTCATTATCACTTCTGAAAACCAAACTTTTCTTGACTGGAAAGTAATAGTGACAATAATTAAGCAACTGAATCAACAATACATCTCATTAGATTATCTCAGGAATGTCAAATTCACGTTGTCATGGCAGTGTCATGTGACGTAGTGGGACATTTTCCCCCTTCGCTAAACCGGGCATGGGCGTGGCCAGCGTGTAATGTATCCAGCCCATGGGCCAGGAGTTTGACAGCCCTGGACTATCTCATAGGAGAAATAGAGTCTCAACTGAATTGTCTGATATCTTGCTTGGGATCCAGCCTTACCCAGAATGTTCTGCCATCCTTTAGATTCCATCAGTTTCTGGAAGCAGATGATAAGGGGCTTCTTTAGATAAGATGTGTCATGAAAATATTCTGCTGCTCAGATCTCAAATTATTTTTATTTATTAGTTCAATTTATATGCCGCCCTCCTCCGAAGACTCAGGGTGGCTTACAATGCACTTATAGCAATAGCCTTCATTCTTTTGTATATACCTGCTTATTAGAACTTTTGGCCTCCCATAAGTGGTGTTTCTACAAAGTCAGCTTATTGCTCCCACAATCCAGGTCCTCAATTTACCTACCTCAGAAGGATGGAAGGCTGAGTCAACCTTGAGCCTGGTGAGATTTGAACTTGCACTAATTGCAGACAGCTGGCAACTAAGTGCTACATAACAGCACTTAGTCCGCTGCACCACCAAGGCTCTTTTCCTCTCCCTCTTTAAGGTACATTTAAAGATACAGAAAGATGTTCTACATCTTTCACATGCTGAGTTCATCGAGGAGAGAGATGTGAGTGGCCACTATATTACTCAAGTAGTACTTGAGTTACAAACGTCATGGAGGCTACCCATCATGGTCATAGCTCATGATGGTCATAAATGCCCCCCGATTACAGAGTGCCCAAAATGTGGTCATGAGACCAACCAGCAGAACTTTGAATCTGGGTTGTAAGTGCAGGCCTCAAGTAGGTCTACTGGAATTCTGAACAGTCACTAGGTTATAAATCAAGGACTACCTGTACATATATCAGCTCATCACAAAGTCCTGGAGCCATGCTGAAGTCTACGATTTGGGTGGCTGAAATGATGAGCCATTTCCAAGTCAAAGAACTTTATTCTTGGCACTATATTTCATTTTCAACAACTTTGTGAGTGCTACAGGTAAGGGGATTTCTATCCAGAATACAGGTACTGAAGAACTGGCTAAAGGCAGCCCTCATTTGTAAGAGATGGAATGGATCTCTTGCCAGATGCCAGAGTTGGCCTATCTCCTGAGAATACAACTCCTAGTTGCTTTCCTATGAATCCACACCTGTGAGAAATGTTGCGTTCTAGCCACTGAGAAGATTTTCAGTTATACAATGCAAATCACATTCTTATTTATATGAGATAGCTCTTGAGAACGCAATGAATGAAAGTGGGAAGGGGTGCTTAAAGCCACAGCTACATCAAGTCTATGAATATTTCCAATAACTGCATTCCAGAAGTATTTTTGGAACCATGAATGTTATGTTGTTGTTGTTTTAATGAAGGCCACATTCTGAGGATATGTCACCATATGTCACATTCGTTTTTGTCCCGGAAAAGAAAAGGAAAGTATGCTAGATTTTTAAGTGTTTTGGAAAAGTGTATTCGCGCAGCTGACATTATTGTTCATATGGCTAAGGAATTCTTGATCTTTAACACATCCTGAATGAGATGGGCTACACTCCGTGGGACAGATATTTCACAATGAAAAGCAGCAGTATGGGGGAGCATTCATTGTTTTACTAACCTTTTTGGTAACTCTGAATTTGTAATCTCTGCTTGTAAAAGTTATGTGTGCAAGAAGCATAATGCAAAGGGTGGTTGGGGTGGGGCAAGGAGGAAAAAAATTATGAATGTATCACTGAAGTAGGAAACCTTAGGTCTAACTACTGTTTTGAGTTCACATTTCCATCGTTCTCACCACATGAATTCTTAGGACAGATAGATTAACTTTCTCTTGCTACTAAACAATAAAGTAAAAGTAAAGGTAAAGTAGCACAGCAAATAGACGATACTAAAAAGGTACAGGGCTGAAGTAACAGAACTAATACTACTTCAGACTACAAATTATATAGCCAGGTAGCAAGCAACAAAATTCTCTACAAAAATAAACTTAATGTCTAATGGGAAAAAACATGGAAATGATGCACAAACATCTTCTTGACATTTTCTATCATATTTGTGAACAGAGAAATTGGAGAAACTATATTAACTTAATTTGTTTTTGCTACGTTATAGCAATCAGATTGCACTTAGTATATTGGGGTGAAACACAATGGCTCACCCTCATCTTTTTAAATAAACCCAAGAGTTCCAGTTCATGTGAGTCTTCTATTATCAAAGCCAGAGATCAAGTGAAACCATAAATTAATTTTGGGTGAACAGCCACATAAGAAAAGTAGTCACACTATTGTCTAAAATATGCATTGCTTTTAAAATTTAAACAATAGGTATTTTTGCTTTGCAGATATTTGGGGGAAATCTAATACTTTTATGAGAGATTTAGACACAGTTTTTCATTGGAGGTCAAAAGCATGAAACGCTGACAGAGGTAAAATGCATCTCAGTAGGCAAGAAGATAGGGAAAGCCAGTTCCATCACCTAGAGGCTACAATTGAAAATGTTTGCTGTCTAGACCACTCTCCATATACTTCTCATTAGGAGGGATCTTTGGACATTAACACCTGAAATCTTTAAAAAACAGTAGGGCTAGACTGGGGAGTTGGAAACACATCCCAGAGAAGTCCATACAGTTGCCAGGGGAATGACCTGACTTTATCCACAGAATTGTTGTCAAGTACAGGTTGAAGGATACTTTGACCATGAGCACTGACTCAGCATCTCAGTCAGTTAACATATTAGGTTAAAGATAAGATAAAATAAGATCAAGAGGGACAGAAGTTGAATAAATCACTATCACTGGAAAAGGGCGTTCCATTGAAAACTATGTATTGAGTTAAGGGGGCAACATAAAAACAATCTATTTATTGTTTCAATCTCCCATTTAAGTTAATAAGGATTTCACATATGGCTTCAAAATGTAACTGGGGCCCAATTGAAAATCTCAAGCCTTTGTTCTTTGTTTTTCTTTCCCCTCAGGTTATAAATGAAAAGAGAGGGACAGATCAACAGATGAATGAATGTGTCTCCTAAACTAATTTCACAATACCGACTCGAAGCATGGCGGAGCACACCGATAAACTTATCAGCATGGAAGCAAATAAACTCAAGCATTCACAGAGTTACCAGGAAACTACATCAGTGGGGATTAAAAGAATGCAAAAGCGATTCCTTCAGAAAGATGGAAGTTGCAATGTTTACTTCAAACATATCTTTGGGGAGTGGGAGAGCTATGTGGCTGATATTTTCACCACACTGGTAGATATCAAGTGGCGCCATATGTTTGTGATCTTTTCCTTATCTTACATCCTATCCTGGTTATTGTTTGGCTTAGTGTTTTGGCTCATTGCACTCCAGCATGGAGACTTATTGCCAGAAGAAGAAGTCACCCCCTGTGTGGAGAACGTCAATAGTTTCACAGGGGCCTTCTTATTTTCTCTGGAAACCCAAACCACCATAGGCTATGGATCTCGCTGTGTGACCGATGAGTGTTCTGCAGCAATCCTGACAGTTGTCCTACAATCTGTGTTAGGCTGCATCATTGACACGTTCATTATTGGAGCTGCCTTAGCAAAAATGGCCACTGCCCGAAAGCGAGCTCAGACCATCCGCTTTAGCTACTATGCAACAGTTGGCTTACGAGATGGTAAACTCTGTCTGATGTGGCGGATAGGTGATTTTCGACCTAATCATATGGTAGAAGGAACCGTAAGAGCTCAGCTCTTGAGGTACGTGGAAGACAGGGTGGGCAGGATGATATTGGAGTACAAAGACTTAAAACTGTTAAATGATCAGATCATTCTTGCCACTCCAGTGACCATTGTCCATGAAATTAACCAGGATAGTCCACTGTACGATTTTGACAGGAAAACTCTGGCTAAGGACAATTTTGAGATCCTGGTTACGTTTGTTTACACTGGAGATTCAACAGGAACATCACATCAGTCAAGGAGTTCCTACGTGCCTAGAGAAATCCTCTGGGGACACAGATTCAATGATGTTCTGCAGCTGAAGAAAAAATACTACAAAGTCAACTGCCTGCAATTTGAAGAAACCACTGAGGTTTACGCTCCTTATTGTAGTGCCAAGCATTTGGATAAAAAGGAACTAGAATACACAAGTTGTGATAAAACAACAAATGGAGAATCAGAAATCTCCTCCTCTTCCTCTTCATCCTCCTCTTCTTCCTGCTCCTCAGGAATCAGAATCAGATCATTTAGTGCTGATGCTTTAATTATTCATTCTGAGGTTTCTGGAGAATCAGTCAAAATTTCCAGTCCAATGGAGCTGCCATATGACAGAGCTCTGGCGACATTAAGCAGAATTTCAATGGAATCCCAGATTTAGCAATCAATGACTTTTGCAGAATTGTACAGCTAACTATAACAGCTATCAAGTGCACAAAATTCACTTAAATTCTAGTGGTTGGATCTTCAAACGAAAGAAGAGATTTATCGACAAAATGTTAAGATTGCACTCTGACACTCCTTTTAATATATAACTAGCTGTTAAGAGTTACCTTTTTCACAAATTATTAAATTCTGCATAGTGACACTGAAAGTTATTTATTGAAAATTCAAACTTGTTATCCCTGAATTTGCAGAGAGATAATTATTTGAAATATTAATCACATTAGTCTACAATTTAGACATATTTTGGAACTGATCCAAGTTTATATAATTGACAAGATAGTTTCAAAATTGGTTATTGGTATCTTGCAGCACAACTAATCTTTGTTTCTTTGTAAATTGTTAAGGGTTTTCTTCAATGTATGCTTTTTTTCTTGTTTAAAATTACAAATAAAAAAAATGACTTTTTTTGGAAATGAAAATACTAAGGTTACATATAAACTATGAGGAGAAAAATACTGATTTCACAGAAAAATGAAAACAACTAACTAATTTTGCCAAAAGCACCTTATATTTTGCACTTTACATTAATAACTTAACTGTTACTGATCTGATGTGGTGATATAAGGTCAAATATATTCAAGTCTACATTTGTGTCTTTTTCAAACAGCGTTTTTTTAATCATTTAATATTTCTGTACAGAAGATGTTAAAAGTTATTTCTGCCTATCTGACAGAATTTTATAATGTACAGTAATGCTAACCCTGATTTTTTAAATTAATATATAAACATTTTCTCCTCAGTAGTTGTGACCATCTATTATTTTACTTTTCATTTTTAAGTACTTAACTAGATCAGGGCATTTTGTTTTCTTTTTCTATTTTGCAACCTCAACAAGTGATCGGTAAACCAGACAAACTAGTTCTTTTAAGTGTAGATTAATGGCTCTTAATTCCCACTACAAGCATCCTTAAACTTGCTCTTGAAAACCTAGCTTCTGACAAGCTTTCATTAGTTAAATAGTCTGTTGAGGAACTAAAACATACTTACTTAGCTACAACTGTGTATTTTCTAATCAGTAGGTCACTGATTTTTCTGGGCAAACATCAGATGTGATATTGGAGGCACATGTAAAGAACTGTTTATGAGTATCCTTCCCTTAAAAGTTGTTAAACTGTGAAAATGTAGTCGACTGATACCCTTTGCAAGCTTTATGGATTTTATTTTCTTTTAATTGAAAATAATAGCTATTGTGAAATGAGAAAAGAAAATCAGCACTAATTTATTCTTAGAAGATTAGTTTCTCTGAACATATTGATGGAATAGAGCTTTTGAATAAAATAGACATATTAATGGGTCAGTTGTACTTATTTTATTACTTCTTAGTTACAAGAAAAAAAAAACCCTGAAACATTATAAATCTATCAGCATGATCTCAGGGGTTTGTATAAAAATGAGACTTGTGGGATATACAGTAATGGGTTCATGGTTTGCCTTTATTTGATATAAACAGAAGGAACATACATACATTGTGTACACAATGCCTAAAAATTACTTGGGAAGAGCATTATCTATAATTAATAGAAAAATCAAAATTAAGTGGTTTCTTTAGTGTCCTTAAAGAAAGAACTTCATGCTTCTTTAATGTAAGAAAATACGCAAACCAACATCACATTTCAAGATGCAGTCAGGAAAGAAAAAGGTAAAAGAGTCATTTAGGCGAGATGAATGATGTAGAAATGGAATGAATGAATGAATGAGTGAGTGAATGAATGGCTGCTATGCCATTAGCTGTGCAAGTGATTTCCAACATTCTGCAAAATATGAAGATTCTTAGAATACTTGATAGAAAGTATAACTTTTCTTTAAGAGGGGGAAGGCATAGGACCATTTGTTTTCACTACAGTAGGTTGACATTGCCAATCCTGTGGAAACCGTTAAATGTTCAGTAACCATAAGACCACATAAAGAATTGGTAAATGTGAAAGTGCTCCTGGGAAGAATGCTGTCTGAAATGAAGTTGAATCCATATGGAGGTTTCAAACTCCTACAATGTCTCTCCTAAATCATAGCTCAGGTTCCACTTCTAGAGATGGAATATTGTATCATATAGTATCAGATGAACAGCTCCTTAGCAAAGTTCTGGAAGTGATATGAGAGCAGGGAAAAACAGACTCCAATGCCAGCAGATTGTCCTCAATCTTATAATGCTGATGTAAAATTAAATCTGTGCTCGATATTTTGGGAGGCAGCTTTCCTTTCAGCTTCAAGTGGTTTACTATAACTAGTAGTGTCAGATTTTTGACCAGGAATCCTTGCATAAGGGAAACAGCTCTGCTTCCATTCTTGCCTGGGGAGTAGAGTTGGACACAAGCCAGTTCAAGTGGACTATCTGACTCAGTTCTGTTTACATCCTTTTTCTGTCTGTACATAATAGTGGTGATAGTTAGAAGGACTTCAATAACTGGAAGTATATAAACAGGTAGTAATACTGTTCTTTAGTTCCCAGATTAAATACTGCTCTTTAGTTCCCAGATTAAAAAAACAAACAAACAGTGGGTATTTAAGTATGCTGATAAAGTAATTTTCATTTTCAAAAGATGTGCCAGATAAGAGGAAAAAGTCCAGTGTGCGTCACCAGAAGTTGCTATTATCTCATTCTGAGTCCAAGCTTATCTTTCACAGAGGAGAAAGCACATGGTATAGTAACTGGATACCAAAACAGTCAGGCATGTCCATCCACTCTTTTCCCAAATGTTTGAAATTCATCCAAGTTCCTGGGAATTTTTTTTAATGTTATTCCCCGAGAAATGCTAGCAAGGGGGAGGATACTTATAATCCCTAAATACAGCCCATATTATTTAAATATGTCTGAATATTTGGATTAAAACCTTTCTCCCTACAAAGCTGATACCGGTTGAGCATTTCAGAATAGAATCCACAGGCTGCACTGAAAGTTGAGCTTCCTCCAACCTCTTTTGGATTGTTTCTGCAAAGGAACTCTAGCTCTAGACTCTCTTCTAGAGGGTTTATTCTTCTGAATAAACTCTCTTCTTCTAAATAAAAAATGAAATTAAGCTCAAGCCAACCTGGCTGGCGCTTCTTGACAAAATGAGCTCTAGGGATAAAGCTTCACTCGCACCCCATTTACCCCTGTAGTTTTAAATATATTGCAAGAGGTCCAGAGCTGTGCATCATTAATGTAGCTGTATTTTTATTAATTATAATTCACTTGCCATCTTACCTAAGACTTGGTTTTCTATCCTGGAACTCTTCCAAAGGGATGTCATGCAAACAAATAGCCAAATGCCCTCACTTCTCTTGCCATCTTCTGTGGTGGAATATTTGGGGTCATCAGGCTGCCACCTTGTGGCTCAAACAAATACAGGTTTTAATGGGTGAGGAATTGTAGCATGTCATGCGTAAGGAAGCATTGCTGGGAAGCTCTTGCAAGTGGAAAAAGTGTCTCACTGTATTTCTCGCTTATTTTTCAGAATATTACACATACTGAAAATGCCATTTAAACAATAACAACAGAAGCTTTGGTCACATGATATAAAAAAGATGTTGAGACGCTGAAAGAGTGCAGAGAGAAAGCAACAAAGATCATTAAGGGGCTGGAGGCTAAAACATATGATGAACGGTTGCAAGAACTGGGTATGTCTAGTCTTAACAAAGAGGAAGACTACTGGTGACATAATACTAGTCTTCCAGTATTTGAGGGGCTGTCATAGAGAAGAGAGAGTCAACTTATTTTCCAAAGCAACTTATGAAGGAGAGATCAAATTGAGAACTAAGGAGACATTTCCTGATGGTGAGAACAATCGATCAGTGGAATCGCGTGCCTCCAGAAGTTGTGGATACTCCATCACTAGAGGCTTTTAAGAAGAAACTGAACAACCACTTGCCCAGAATAGTCAGCACTAGATTAGAAAATCTCCAAGGTTCCCTCCAACTCTTCTAATCTATGAGAATCTGATTGTCCTAATACAAATTCCCTTTGAAAGGCTCACACTCAGAATTATGTAATTATTATAATTGATTATAACCGACTGGTTTTTACATTGAGCAGAGAAAGGCATCTCTTTGCTCGACATATATTTTCTTCCTTGGCCACTATATATTCCTTGTATACTTAACTGCCTGGTCAACTATATTGCTTTTCAGTCCCTTTCTCCATTTCTTTCATGGAATATTTAATCTAAATGTGTGATTCAATGTCAGAGCACCTTAATTTTACTTGTACCCTTTAGACTTGGTACATGTGATACCTCATTGTAAGTCCCCTAAAGGAAACACTTAACTTGCAAAAGCAGGAAGTGCCAAGTAGGAGGCAAAAGGCTTACATTGGAGATGCAAGAGATCTCATGAGAGATCCCCTGCTGATAATCTAGCACAGGACCAAACAATCTGCTGTTTTCCAATTGTGTTGTACTGTAACTTCCACAATCTCTTGCCACTGCCTACCATGCCTGGGAACAGAAGAAAAGGGAAATCCAAAAAATATGGAAAACCATGAATTTGCTTAGCTTCGAATATGTGAGAACTGTTGTCAGGGGTGGAAATACGCTACTGCCAATTATTTGGCTGTAAACTCATGTGGGTTTATATCAGGGGTGAAATCTAGCAGGTTCTGACAGGTTCTGGAGAACCGGTAGCAGAAATTTTGAGTAGTTCAGAGAACAGGCAAATACCACCTCTGGCTGGCCCCAGAGTGGGGAGGGAATGGAGATTTTGCAATATCCTTCCCCCAGGAGTGGGGAGGGAATGGGGATTTTGCAGTATCCTTCCTCTGCCACATCCACCAAGACACACCACACCCAAGTCACGCCCACAAAACCAGTAGTAAAAGAAATGGATTTCACCACTGCTTTATATCCATCCCAGAAAGCATAGCCATTGATCCCAACCTCATTATAAAAATTGCTGGCAGCATACTTTTTAGTCAGGGTTCACAAGAGAGGGTATTAATGCTGAAAAAGGTTGAAATAGCGGGAATGTTTTTGAGTGAGGTCCTTCCAGTTTGTCTTAATTCTTTGCTGTCTACTAAGTCATTAATACAGTGAGCGTTTTCCTCTTACAGTATGGATCAGCAAGAGGAAGAGGGCCTTGGGCAGTGGAAGGAAGGAAAAGAACAGCAGTGAGACCAATGTTCAGGGTAAAGCCTAAATTTCTCACTTGGTTCATTGGAAGGGCCCCACCTCAATGTCTCTTAAGTTGCTGAATTTCACAGAGTTATTTGTATGAATGTTGAAATTAGTCCAACATTTTAGTTGACAGGCAGTAAACACCTCAACAGTCTCACTTGTGTAATCATAAGACCAGAATGATATATAGGTCAACAGATTCTGCTCTGAACAAGATTCCAATTATCTGCTTATGTCCTTTTTTCTGTTCTACTAAACAACTTATAAAATCCCATTTATTCCCATCTCTAGGTGTTGCTTAAGTGTATTTTTCCTTGATTAAGGGGTAGACGGCAGCTGGATTCATAGATTCATCCAAACTATGAATCAATTTGTTTAGTATTGTTTTAGGGTGAAGCATAAACCTAGCTACCGGAAATAATATGCTTAATTGTACTACATTGTCAAATAACTGCTTTTTGAGACAAATTTATTTATTTATTTATTTACTTATTTATTTATTTATGTGATTTATATGCCGCCATTCTCCCCAAGGACTCAGGGCGGCTTACAAAAACAATCATAAATACAAATCACAGTAAACACAATTAAAACACATTAAAATCCATTAAAATCATTCTAAAAAAGACTATATAACCCCATGATCGTAATGTTCTTTAAACAGCCATGTCTTTAATCCCCGGCAAAAGGAGAGGAGGTCGGGGGCTGTCCTGAGGTTGGTGGGAAGACTGTTCCAGAGGGTCAGGGCTCCGACAGAGAAAGCCCTCCCCCTGGGGGCCGCCAGCCGACATTGTTTGGCTGACAGCACCAGGAGGAGGCCCACTCTATGGGAGCGCACTGGACAGTGGGAGGAAGGCAGGAGGTGGTCCTGTAAGTAATCACCATCAATAGCTTTAAATTCTGGCATTTACAAATGCACATAGAGTACTAAGTGCACATAGAGTACTAGGCTCTACAAAATAGTGATGAAGATCTCAAATCTTGAATTCTAATTGCATAACTGATTTTATATTGTATATATACACACCTACAGAAGCATGAACGATGACGGTATTGTTTACTTGGCCAAGTCTAAATGCACAACAAAATTAATATTAGTTACCCTCTACAAGGAACATTCCAAAGACAGCAGCTGTCTATGTCATGGCACAACATAACTCCACCAAGGAGATATCCATTTCAAGAAACTAAAAGCTGCCAAGCCACTTATGTTTGCATACACTGGGTGTGTGGTTGAAGAAATGTTTTAGCATTTGGGGGGCAAACCCAATTATCTGAGTAAAAAAAAATAAATCACATGATTTTTCATGAATCACGTGAAAATCACACATAACAAACTCAGAAATAAACTCTTCCTTTGTTAATACATACATAGGAGTGTTTTTCAATCTTGGCAACTTCCATCTTGACAATTCCTCAACCAGCATGTCAAACAAACACTGCAGGACTCTGGGAGTTGAAGTCCACACATCTTAAAATTTCTGAATTTGAAAAACAATAATATATAACATCACCACAGGGGGGAAAATAATTACATTGATTGTGCTTGAAATATAAAGCACTGATTCTGATGTTTACTATAGAATCTGGCCCCAGCTAAAGGGCAAAAACCATATATGTTCATAGGCAATAAAAATATCATCAAAGCTAATGGAACAGAGAAATGTTCATCTTCTATTTGTCTGCCTACTTTTCGTAGATATAGCCTTCTTCAGTGGTGGGTTTCAAAATTTTTTACTACTGGTTCTGTGGGTGTGGCTTGGTGGGTGTGGCGTGGCTTGGTGGGCATGGCAGGGAAGGATACTGTAAAATCTCCATTTCCACCCCACTCCAGGGGAAGGATACTGTAAAATCTCCATTCCGTGCCCAATCCATTCCGTGCCCAATCCAGGGGAAAGTTACTGCAAAATCCCCATTTCCTTCTATTCAGCTGGGACTTGGGAGACAGAGAATAGAAGGGGGCAGGGCCGGTCAGAATTTTACTACTGGTTCTCAGAACTACTCAAAATTTCTTCTACCGGTTCTCCAGAACTGGTCAGAACCTGCTGAAACCCACCTCTGGCCTTCTTGTTGTGGTGTCCGGATGAACTACAGCTTTCAAAATTCTCTTTTGGCATGGCAACAATATATTTTTTGCTCCTGGAAAATAGGTCCCTAATGATCAGGTTACATAGATCCAACACCGTTACATTATAACTCTATGAAAAACAAATGGCAACATACAGTAGATAAATAAGAAAATACCAACATTCACCAAATTTTCAACAGGAAATCCCCCAACAATGGAAAACTCACCCACACAAAAATTGGAGATATATTTTCAATGAAGTAGTCGTGATTATTTTAACATCTAAGAGGTTTATCAACTCCCTATTGTGGTTAACCACAGTTTCTTAATCCACTATCCCAGATAATGATCTACCTAGAATGAGGAAACATAGTAACAGAACATTAATCTTTTTTTAATAACTTTAATGCTAGATGAGCCTGCAGACTCAAAATAATTCTGTGCAACTTTTTCAGTGAGTCATACACTGCAGTGACTGGCATTCTTGATCATTTCCCTGGATACTTGGTAAAAAGCTTTATCTCTTCAAATCTTTGCAACATTTGTTGTTAATAGAATAAGAACACTCGCATACAAGATATCCAACAATCAGTGGTGACTTATAAACAATTGATTCCAAACATTGCATATATTTGTGCCTGCAGAAGAAGACAGATCAGTAGCATCAGTGGTGGGTTGTCCCTGGTTTGGACCGGTTCACAAGAACTGGTAGTAAAACCGGCGGGAGGCTCTGCCCACTTGACTCGGACATCATCAGGAATGCACAGAAGAGCGCGTGCGTGCGCGGCCCCATTGCGAACCGGTAGTAAAGGTAAGTAGAGTAAAACCTAACCCTGAGTAGCATGGGAAAATTTAATCTTCACAAGGATTCCAAGGTAGGTTAGACTGTTACTGAATCAGTGTAATACAGGAGTGTCAAACTTGCAGCCTGCGAGCCAGATCCATCGTACACTGGCCACGACTACCCCTGGTTTAACGAAAGTCACATGATACATCACATGATGATGTGACAACACAAGTTTGACACCCCTGGTCTAATAAATACTTTCTAGTACCAACAAAGTACACAACGACGGGAGTTTCATTTCATATAGTGCCAGATACACTCTGAAATGTGACTGCTCATACAACTAATGAGAGAACATCCAGCCCATTATAGGCCCAAAAAATTGCTAAGAAGCCACCTGACTCTCCATGGTGGCTTTTCCCCGTGATCCATGGTCCTTTTTTGTTAAATTTGTTAAATATACAATGGATATTTGTGAATAAATATCCATTGTATATTGGAGTTTGTCATACACCTTCAAGGAGCAAACATGTGGTTTCTGAAAGATTTACTGATTCCTTCAAGGCCATGTATGGGATCTGTAAAAAGACACACTAATGACCTGAGCAAAGTGGGGGGGGGAATGAAGAGGTAATTTAAAGCAAAGGAGCTCTGAGAAACACCTCAGAGAGCTGCTTTTTAAAAATTGTTGTATTGATAGTTACATTTCTTGCTGATTGGGTTTTCAGCAGTTTCACTAAATGTAAGGCCACAGGCAAATGTTTACAAGCAGAAGTAGGCCAAATATGTGGCCACATTTCACCCAACACATTTTGTTCTTTTTTAAGTAAAATAATAGACACATCTTTTAACATAAAACCTAAAAAAGCAAAAAAAACCCAAAAAAAAACAAAACCAAAACCAAAACCAAAACAAAACAACCCAAACATTTCATCTTGTGCTTTGATTTCCCTCATAGGCATAGGACTTGGTGTCATTGTTGCTAAAATGCAGAGCTATCATTCATGGGTAAATATGGTTTGTTTGATTGTACATAAAGGGATATGGACTCTGGAAAATGTAATACCATTAACAAGACATCAGGTGTAACAAAATTTGGTACAGAGTGTACTGTACACACAAAAAGCCAATGGTTAATCTTCTCTTTATTGAAGCATATCAGTCTTAAAAAAAGAAGAGAGAGAGGAAAAAATGGAGGTATATACTATCTTTGCCTGTGCTTGGAATGAATGCAGCCTGTTTTACAAGAGACCCTTTACAGAATATTTGGGTTCAGAATGTCAAGAAAATAAGCCTCTTTCCTTAATAAGCTCTTAGGAAGATATTATCTGCACCTACTATTTATAAAAAGTCCAAATCCTTCTATCAAACAGGCAAAGTTTCTTCCCTGTGAGCAGAACAGAAATCTGTTCAACACCTGTTGTTCCTCCCACAAGACACTTCACAAAATACGCTATTTCACTTTAAGCAGCTTTTATTTTGATAATTGGGGTGATGTTTCACCTTAGATCATTCTCCCAATATTAATTTCACCAAAATGTACCAAACATCTGGCTATTCTCCTCACCCACACCCCCTTTTATAAACCCTCTTAGAATAGTAAAATCAACATCTGTGGTTTATAAGGAAGAGGATGAAAGCATTTTCACACGTGGTTGCATTTGTAAATTGCTGGCTCTTAACCCTTTTCCTTCCAGGAATTGTCAGTTCACTTCTGTCAACTTGGGAAAGGTAAAGGGTATGTTCCCAGTATTCAGTGATTTGTTTAATCAACTTGGGGGGTTGGCACATGGTATATATTTCCTTTCCTAAAAGTCTTATCCATAACATCTAGAAGTTCTGAATCAATAAGTTGCCACTGTCTTCAGAACATGCTTGGCATCCCCCTTAGCTTTCAAACCATGTCAGCAAACAACTATCTTTCACTTTGCATAGTCTTGCTCCTGTGCTGTTAACTATAACTAAGTGCAAAAAATGAAGGCCACCTTTTTTTTTATTTTACCTATCTCTATGCTCTATGTTGCTTTTATAGGCCAGCATTAATAAAAAAAATAGCTGGCCACCTGGTCACTTTTTTAAAAAACTAAGTTGCATTTAAAGGCCAAGCAAGGATTCAGACCTGAATTAAATTGCAGTATTATATAGAAACAATACTAAAGTGGTAAGAGGGGAAAAATATTTGTATTTAGAAAAAATATGCATACTGGAAAAAGTAGCCACAAAAATGTGTGCTTTCTTTCAATGGAAATTGATGAGTGAACCTGGAACTGAGGATTGGAAAATGGATGTGGTTATCCATCCCTTATTCAAACAACTGAATTTAATTCCCAAGACACTTAGAATCGCAATTACAACCAGTCCAGTTCTTATATGAAAATTCACACATGTTGATTTCTAAGTGCAATTAACCTTCAATACTGTGCATACTGCTGGGTCTCTGCCCTGATACCTGTTCAAGGCAGATATCTATATGAGAAAATCTCTCAGCAAGCTGAGTGATGCATTGGTGGACGTCAAGAAGCTAGATGGTATACTAAGTATCTGGACAATAGCTGCAAAGAACTAGACTAGGGTATCCACATCTATCCCAAAGGGATAATGCATTCTTTCTTTCTCTAGACACGTTACTCAAAATTTCTATTGTTGCTTCAAGTCTTTAAGATAGGAAGACAGAAAGGCAAGACACATTCTCTTCAACCAGGTCTCACTGCAACCTTAAGTTGCTTAACTTCTTTGTAGAATGCTAAAGTAGATTAAGAAATTCCTTTCCAAAATTTTACCACAGGGCTATCATTCTGTTCACACTATGCTTATCATTATATTTGATTGGAGGTGGGTGGGTTGACAATATATGGCTTCATTGAAAATGCTTGTACTTCTGGAGTGTCAACTAGAGATCAATGGATTAGATCCCAATGAAGCTTTAACATGGGCCCAAATGCTGAATTTGGTGGGGAGGGAAAGGTCATGGATGATCCTGGAAGAAGACGTGGCTGCATGTAATCTTGAATGCAACTGTTCCACTATGTATGAATATTCCTAGTTTGTCAACTATTACTATAGGTTTTTCTGAGAGGCCACTTAAATTTTCTTTCCAAATAGTTTACCTTTAAATTTGGAAACACCTCTCTTAAATTACTGAAGTTCACAGATGGCACAACAGTGACTGATCTCATTCAAGACAATGATGAATCCTTATCAGGGGTCGGTTCTACTTTCCTTTACTACCGGTCAACAATGGGGCCACGCACGTGCTCTTGCTTCCCTTGCGTTTGCGCATGCTCTTCTGTGCAAGCACAGAAGCATTCTGATAACTTTGGGGTTGGTGGGCAGAGCCTCCCGCTGGCTTTACTACTGGTTCTATAGAACCGGGGCGAACTGGGGGCAACCCACCACTGATCCACGTACAGACAGGAGGTTGAACAACTAGCCTTGTGGTGTGACCGGAACAATCTGGAACTGAACACACTCAAAACCATAGAAATGGTGGTAGACTTTAGGAGAAACCCTTTCATATTTCCACCTCTTACAATACTAGACAACAGAGTATCAACAGTAGAGACCTTCAAATTTCTAGGTTCTACCATATCGCAAGATCTAAAATGGACACCTAACATCAAAAACTTCATCAAAAAAGCACAACAAAGAATGTTCTTTCTGCACCAATTCAGGAAGCTAAAATTGCCAAAGGAGCTGCTGATACAGTTCTACAGAGGAATTATTGAGTCTGTCATCTGCACCTCTATAACTGTCTGGTTTGGTTCTGTAAGCCAACAAGACACACACAGACTTCAGAGGATAATTAGAACTGCAGAAAAAACAATTGCCCTCAACCTGCCTTCCATTGAGGACCTGTATACTACACGAGTCAAAAAGAGGGCTGTGAAAATATTTACAGACTCCTTGCATCCTGGACATAAACTGTTTCAATTCCTACTCTCAAACAACGCTATAGAGCACTGCATACCAGAACAACTAGACAGAAGAATAGTTTTTTCCCAAATGCCATCACTCTGCTAAACAAATAATTCCCTCAACACTGTCGAACAATTTACTAAGTCTGCACTACTATTAATCTTCTCATCGTTCCTGTCACCCATCTCCTTCCACTAATGACTGTATGACTATAACTTTATTGCTTGCATCCTTACAATTTATATTGACTTTCCTAATATGATTTGATTGCTTATTTGTACTCTATGACTATCATTAAGTGTTGTACCTTATGATTCTTGATGAACATATCTTTTATGTACACTGAAAGCATATGCACCAAGACAAATTCCTTGTGTGTCCAATCACACTTGGCCAATAAACTTCTATTCTATTGTATTCTATTATTGTTGTTAGCAGTAAGTAAAGGCTACAGATTATATATATATATAGGTTTGGGGTTATGGAATTATTTATTAAATAATGAAGTCTTCTTTCAGGGAAATACAGTAATTCATATAACTGTTCAAAGTAACTCTTAATAGTATTGCTACTATATATGCCATCAACACAAGTTATTTGTGACTGAATAGAAATTAAACAAGTTGTAAAGCAAAACCAATGGGAAAACAAAACATTTTAAAAATAGTGTGGGTGAATGTATCGTATATTCTACACTGCAAACAGACAATACGTTATTGAGCCAATAACTAGAAGAAAACAAACCTTCACCTTTAGTGAGGGTTAACATTTCAACTGTATCTCACCCCTTCTTTCTTAGGGTAGTAATGTAACAGGAAAAGGTCGTTTTTTAAAACAAACTTTTCATGTAACATCAACTTCCTTGTGTGCTAGTCATTAAGGAAACATTTGTCTTTAAACAGATGGGTTTACTAAGCATTTAACAACAGCAAGCATCTGAAGCTGTGGTCCTGAGTTGTTTCTGGGCTTGTAAATCTGTGTGGAAAACAAGGCACGCTAACTTTTAAGCAAGGAGGAATTTGGGCTCAATGGACTATTGGCAAGAATCAATTACAATTCTATCGTCATGTATGTTTAACAAGATCTGGATAAATTAGGCTGCAAAACTGTGATTTGTCTGAAGCCCATTGGGAAATGTCACTGTGCTAAACAAGTTGGTTGTCCCACATCTACATCTATCACTGTAACCAGACTATTAAGTAACAGGTTACACTTTGCTTGAGCTCCTGTTGAATTCTGATGCCAGCAAAGTGCAAAAAACTCCATGATAAATAAATTGATTTGCTTCTTTGCTACAAATTCTTTGAATCTGTTACATATTAAGATAGATTAACAGAACTGGAAAGGACCTTGTAGCTCATCTAGTCCACCCCCCCCCCACCCCCCACCCTGCTCAAGCAGGAGACCCTACTTAGGGATGTCAAACCGGATGCATCACACACAGGCCATGTCCACCCTGGCTCTGCAAAGGCAAAAAACATTGTGATATGTCATGTGATGCTATCGAGTTTGACACCTGTGCCCTACACCATTTCTGACAGAGGGCAGTCCAGTCTCTTCTTGAATTATACTTAATGGTTTAAAAGAAGAGACAGAAGGAATTGATTCCCAAGTATTTTCTGATAATTTTCAAATGTAAACCAGATCTTTTCTTCCCATCTATTCCAGGGGTGAAATCCAGCAGGTTCTAACAGGTTCTGGAGAACCGGTAGTGGAAATTTTAAGTAGTTTGAAGAACCAGCAAATACCACCTCTGGTTGGCCCCCGAGTGGAGTAGGAATGGTGATTTTGCAATATCCTTCCTCTGGAGTGGGGTAAAAATGGAGATTTTGCAGTATCCTTCCCTTACCATGCCCACCAAGCCATGCCCACAGAACCGGTAGGGAAAAAAATTGGATTTTACCCCTGATCTATTCCCCATAGGTAACACTGACTAATGTAATGCTAAGTTATTTGTAGGAAATCTGGATGCTAATCATATGATCTGTGATTTTGTTTTGTTACTTAACAACTCTGAATTCTAAAATCAACCCAGGGAGCCTACAAATAGGCATTCCCATTGCCAGGACCTCTGCAACATTGGATTCCATGCAGCTGAATGGCGGGGTTTTTTAAACACCTCAACTGCCCTCCAAAATATATTGCATTAATGTAAGGGAACTTACTTTTTATCTTTCAAAACTTTTGCCAGAACAGGAGCTCATTATTATCTTTATTGGATATTTAGCTCTAGCAATTTAAAATACAGAAAAAGAGAACATTTAGTCCACATTTATGTTTGTGCATTTTCAAAACATAACAGCACTTCAGTCAGGTTTGTGCAAAATATAAATCAAAAACAGGAAAGTGCATGTACAGCCAATTGACCTTTCAAATTCTATGCACTACATTATTTATGTCATTAATATGCAATAATGAAAAATATATAGATGATAGATTGACATAGATGAGCTCTCTAAGCACTCCAAGGGCCTACCTAAAGCAGAGGTGGGCTTAATTTTAATTTTCCCAAGGAGTCACATGAGGCTGTTGTAGAGGACTGCCACGAAGGTGTTCATATGCTTTCTTCTGCTTGGAAAAGAAATCTCTTTTAACAAAATTGATTACAATTGCTGCATTGTAGTCACCTCTGCCTTTCTAATAACATGATTATTTTTACTCTGGCTCTCTTCAGATGTTCATGGTCTTTTTCTAAAACTGCATTATTAGCTAAAGCAAGTGATGGCAAACCTTTTGGGCTTGGCATGTCAAAAATTCAGAAAATGTCTGATTTGACTCTGCTGGCATGTCTGTCTCTCTTTCTCTCTCACACACACTGAACAAAAGAGAAACAATTCTCTAGTTCTCCCTGGTATTTAGGCCACCCTGAACAATGGCACTTGGTGGCTGCACTGAGGCTGGGCCCGAAATAGAAACTCGGGTCTTGACTTCAGCCCTGGTATTACCATTGCCACTCAAATAGGCTGCCTTGCACTATTCCCCAGGCTCTGCTGTGCACATCTTTCCTTCAGGCATTCTTTCTGTTGACAAGTCCCTGAGATTTTTACCTGAGGCTGCTTCGGGCCACACAAGGCCTTTGTTCTTGAGATGATTTCGAAGAATGCTCTTCCACAGCCTCTGCAACCTTTGAGAAGCATGCAAATGCACATCCCGTTCTCACATGGTATTTGGAGGCTCATGTGACAGTATGCCCCATTTTCACACAGACTCTGAAAGTCATGTGAGAACAGTGTTGCTGAGTGCTTGCGTGTCACCCAAAATGTCACGGCGGGTCACCTTTGACACACGTATCATAGATTCGCCCTCACTAATTTGAAGGAAGGCAATGATTGCCTTTCTGTCTCTTGGAAAGTTATGGCAGGAAGGCAGAGAGCATACCACCATATTACAGTAGTCCTCAAGTTGCAACAGTTCGTTTAGTGACCAAAATTACAGCAGCATTAAAAAAAGTGATTTACAACCATTTTCCACACTTACAACCATTGCATCATCCCTGTGGTCACATGATCAAAATTAAGACACTTGGCAACTGACAAGTATTTGTGACAGTTGTAGTGTCCTGGGGTCTGTGATCTCCTTTTAACAGATTAACAAGTTGGAAGGGACCTTGTAGGTCATCTAGTCCAACCCCCAACCCTTTTGCGACCTTCTGACAAGCAAAGTCAATGCAGAAGACAGATTCACTTAACAACTGTTATTAACTTAACCACTGAGTGATTCACTTAACAATGGTGGCAAGAAAGGTCATAAAATGGAGCTCAGTTAATGTCTTGCTTAGCACAAAAATTTGGGGCTCAATTGCAGTTGTAAATCAAGGACTATCTGTACCTTCCATACATGATTTCTGAAAACACCAGAAGGCAGCTCCAAAGCAAGATTAAATAAAGCAGTTGGCCAATGCTACATTAATTCAATTAGTAATTCACAGAACAACAGTGTTTGTGAAAGATACGCTTCATAAGTGAAAAAGAAACTAATTAAACAGTTCCCCTACAAGTGGGGTTTCTCAGTGTTTTAAGCCATTAAAACACATTATCCACTGAAATAACTTGTTGATATAGGAATGTGCATTTTTTTAGCATGTGCCATATTTTTCTTGTAGCTTTTTTTTCCTAATAAAATTATGTTAGCCTTATCCTTTTTGGCCAGAGGAGCCTATCCATCGCTCATCCGACCCAGCAGAGAAGATTAGGCTCCAATCCCCATCTTCTTGCTTTGTATTTTTCTCTAGGCATGATAGTGTAGGGAGAAATATCCTTCTGGGTTCAGCTCCAAGTAGGAAAAAGACACTGGAAACATGGAGACAGCCTGGAAAGATGGTTTAATGGTGGACAGGATCACATGGCTTGAGTTCCTGAACAGAAAAAGGGACGAGATACAGCAAGTCCCCGGGTTTTATGCTTTCTCTGGCTTTGAACTTCCTGGGGCCCCGAAAGAGTATCCTGATTGGTTGTCAGACTCCCAGAGGGTGGGGGTCTTAGCTAGCCTTGCTGGCTGATGTAATCTTCCCAGGTTCCATATGGTGAATTTCTGTCCTAGATGGGTTGCATTGTGTCAGTTTCTGTTGCTATTGTGTTGCAGATGTCCTTTGACAAAGGATTGGGTTTCTGCCGCTGGTCCATTAACAAAGGGTGGGGGGCAGGAAGGTGGGAGTTGCTTTGTCTTTAAACATGCTTCTCCATTTTTCATCCAGGGAAACATAATATTCTGCCTTTTTAATATTTCCCAAAATATTTCATTCTTCTAGGAAAGGGGTGGGTGCTAGCTTCCTACAATAGGTTGGAACATATTATACACTAGCAGAAGTAGTCTTCCTGGTATTTGGAGTTCTCCCCTTCGGGACTGCTCTATTGATGGAAGACTCACTATCACTTTTTTAAAAAGATGGTTTTGCTTAATGATTTTCTTCCTCGGTTTAATTCTCAACACTTCCCAGAGGCTGTGACTAGTTAGTATGCTATCCAAAGCTTACTGAATGAACTCAATCCCTTAGGCTGAGCCACAAATTAATTATTTTAGCCCAACATGTTGTACACACAACACACCCAATTTTGATGTGTGTATGTGGGGGGGGGGGGGGGGAAGGAAAATTATGTGATCAGTCAAGTACTTGGCTGCTATTCTTCTAAGTTTGGGAAACTTTTACTCACTTCCACTTCCTCCTGCCTGGAAAAAAAAACATACAAAGGGGAGACGCAATAGGCAGGGCCAAGGCAAGTGAGCCAATGGAGATAATTGGTACCATCATTTACTCAGCCTTCCTTGCCCAGAGAAAACAAAGGAGGGGGATTGAACGGATAGTAAGCAAAAAGCCAGTGCTAATTGTACTGTTGTGAATTAACCAGCTCTTTCTGCAGACAGGCTGAAATGCATTCAATCAAGAGTTAGTAACAAGTTCCTTAGGCAGACTGGTCTTAGAGAGCCTCAACACCTGCTTCTGCTCAGTCACTTAGTTTCTGAGCTTTGCCGTCTACTGGGCTTCTTGTGGCAAAAACACAACAATCCACCTGAATTTTCTTTTGGGTAGTACAACAATGGATCTTCTACACAATACTACAAATGCTGGCCTTTGGGTGAACTGCAAACAGCGACATGAGCACCTTCCTTGAAACAAGACGTGACTTCTTTCTATTCTCCTGCCTTCTCCTACCAGACAGTGTGGAGAACTGGACACCAACCTCACCAAACCACGTACAGACGGAAGAAGGGAACCTAATTATTCTTGTTGTCTGCATGACCTGGGGGGCAGGTACACTGCTCAGGTTGTGCCCTGAAGCAGCATCACACTGTAGAAGTAATTCACTGAGAGAGGATGCCTATCCACTCTCTTCTTTTTTGCATATGTCCATTCTCTCCTGAGACACATAATTCAAGACTCTTTTTGTTTTGGAGGAAGGATGAAGTTCCCTTCCCTTAACTTTTTCTCTTCTGCTGGAAGAAGAGAAGGAGAAATGGCCGTTTATCCTTTTTCCCCCCTTCTTTTCATCCTTTCAAGTTAAAAGGAGCAACTCCCCAAGCCCTAGATATTTAGAATCACAGGTAATTTTGCCCTCAGTTTTATTACCCCTTATAATATGCAATCAAAGCAAATATTTGTATGGGTGTTTTACACACACACACACACACACGTATTTCTCTTTAGCTAGGTTCTTCCTACGTAAGCCAAGATTTTTATGCAGCCCTAGTTCAGTGAAATCACAATCCACTAGTTTCTAGGCTTTTTTTCTGGCAGCCAGCAAACCCTCTGCAGCCCATTGGGAGACTAAGATAGATCTATTTTGGGTGTATAAGCCCTCATCAGTTAGCCACACCCTCATCCCATGAATCCTCCATGTAAAGGTACAGAGGGTTTGCTGGTTGCCAGAAAAAATATAAAGTGTTTTTCTATCGAGAAACCTGGTCTACCCCAACTTATGGGAGGGGCCTGGTGGCTCAGCAGACTAAAGCATTGTGATTAACATCAGCTGGCTGCAATTACTGTAAATTCGAATCTCATCAGGCTCAAGGTTGACTCAGCCTTCCATCCTTTCTAAGGTGGGTAAAATGAGAACCCAGTTTGTGGGGGCAATAAGCTGACTTTGCATAAATATACAAAAGTATGAAGGCTATTGCTTAACGCATTATAAGCTGCCCTGAGTCTCCAGAGAAGGGCGGCATATAAATCAAATTAAATATATATATATATATTACAAGGAGCACACATAGGAATTTGAGTTCTTTTCAGTGCCGCCTTTCACTGGCCTGTTTATCCATGGATGATTTTTAGGGGCTCTAATTACAAAACAGCAGTTTGAACTACTCATAAATAAATGCCTTCTTTTTTCTTGCTCCCTTCTCTTAAGGTCAACAGGCCCAACCTCAGCAGCTGACTGATCACTCAAAACTACCGTTTATTTATTTATTTAATTTCCCAAGCAATGCTCTCTTTGCTTGCTTCAACCATCCCTCCTTCTACCTATATTATTGTCCTTCAGCCCCGTCTTCTCCCATAGACCACGAAAGCCTCAGATATGCTCCGTCCTCCAGGAATCAAAACGAACCCAGCAGTCCCAGCTTTTGGAAATGCTTTCAGCAGTGCCGGCATTGAATTCCCCAAGAAAAAGGAGGCGGATAAAGTTGCTCCCCATGCTGCCTCCTGATTGGTCCTTGAGGCAAAGTGGAGGAATGAATGGACCAATAGGCACAATAAGTAGAGCTGCGGGCCGGGAGGCAGTAGAAGACCCTGTCTCGGAGTTGGGTGATTCGTG
The DNA here is from genome assembly GCA_030761175.1 of Masticophis lateralis. NCBI lineage: Eukaryota > Metazoa > Chordata > Lepidosauria > Squamata > Colubridae > Masticophis > Masticophis lateralis. The sequence continues at coordinate 130,305,159 of JAUDYJ010000002.1, read as the reverse complement.
AATTTTTGGGGGCAGTCTGCCCCCCCCCCCGTTCTAGAGATTATTTATACACTCACTGATTTAGCTGGCAGGGAAGTGTGTTTTTTAACAGCAGCCACTGGTTTGAAGGCAGACGCGTGTGACCTGCGATACTGTACACAAACACTGATTTAAACGGCGGAGAGTTGTGATTTCATACAGCAAACGCTGATTTATGTGGCAGACTTTTAATTGGCGAACGGCTGCTTTAGGCCCAGATAACGTTGATGAGAACGGTGATTATTTCTACTCTTAACTCAATAACGGAGAATCTGCGATCGTTACAAGTCGACACCTATTTGATAGCTCATAATTAACTTAAAAAACCCCCCTCCCATTCATAATTTCACGGCGGTAAAAAGAGCGTAATTTTCTTGCCCACAAGCTGCCAAAAGCAAACCCCGCTCGAGTTTTTTTAATAGTCGAAATCTGCCAAATCTTTGATCTCCCACAATATACTACTTCCAACTTTTTCTGCTCTGCTTTCAACATCTTCAGATTATTATTGCTTCCTATAAAATCTTTTTTTTTTTTTTTGGCCGATCAGCTTTCCACACTTTCTCAATCTCCCCTTTTTTAGAAAGCTTAACCTCTCCCCACTTTCTCCAAACTCTCTTCCTAATTGGATACATGCCTTTCTTCCGGTTCACCATCTCATCTTGCCACCCCATGCTTAATACAGGTCCTAAACCTTTTTTATTTTTTACAAGTTCAATTTCAACAGGATGCTACCTTTTCCGTTGCATTACTCGACCGTAGTCTGCACCTGCTAACTTCTTGTAGAAGCTTCTTTTACGGGTCTAGGCACAAATTCCCCGCGGGGTCAACCTGTGGCATCCCCGGCAGGCCTCTTTTCAAAGACAGGATCTCAGCACAAACTCTTCTTCCCACCACGTCTGCCTCATCGCAATCCCTCGTTAATTCCTCTCCTCCGTTCTTTGGGTTGTACAATTGGGCGACCCCTCAGTCCAGTTTCGCTGAGTGGAGCTCCCTGCCGTCCACGGAGGACCGGTGGCTGAATAAACCAAGCCTACGTTGTTATTTTTTCTCCTACCTCTGCCTACTCCAAACAATTGTCTATTTCTTCTCTTGATGCTGGTCCTCCACACCCACCCACCCCCGTCCCATCAGAGCCACATTTCCTTCCCGCAAGACGGCAGGATCTCCGCCGCTAAGCAGTACCCGCGGCCAGCCTTCCTTCCCCTCTCATATTCCCCGCCATCTGCTTCACAAAATCCGTCCCAAGGTAAGCCATCGCAGGATTTCAAGCCTCAGAAATATTGGGGATCCTGTTCCCGGGGGGCGCAAGCTATCCGGTTTTTTCTCCACCCCCCTCCTTTTCCGCACTGCACCCGGCCGCCTAGATAAACCGTGCCTCGTTCGGGTACTTTTGCATTCTGCAGAGTTGCGGTAGGTCCCCGCGGAGAGTTCGGCGCAACTGAAGGAAACTGAGACCTGCCCAGTTTAAAAATTTCACTTTTTCCCCTTTTCCCACCATCGTCCCTCCGCCCCGTCCCTCCCTGCTCGCTCGGCTCCATCCCTCTCGCTTTCCTCGACGAGACTCCCTCTGTGGAGTCGCTACAAGTCAGCCTCAGGCTCTGCAAGCCAGCCCCGCGATTCTCATTGGTTTGGTTTCAAGAGGTGGAGACACATGAGCCGGTATTAAAAATCACATGGGTCCTTCAGGCAGTAGCTTCAGTTGTTTCATTTGCAAGGGGTGCAGCTGTTAGCAGCGGATCTTCGGCATGCTTGTCTGGATCTTACGCTCTTGTTCATAATAGTCATTCATTGCGTAGCTTAAAACTCACCCGCAGGTAAGGAAGAGATTCTTTTTTTCCGGAGAACATCTTAATTGTCTTTTTCCTAAAGGAGAAAGAAACAGAGCCTGGAAAGCCGGGCAAATACTTTGGGACTGTGGATACTCGATGCAGAATTCCAACCCCACCATAATATTTCTGAGTGTCGGGGGTGGGAAAAAAAAAACCCACCCAAAACAGTTTCTGATTGAAGCGGAGCGATTTTTCTCTTCCTAAACTCCTCCTTTAGCGGCTGCTTGCAATTCTCCTTTGGATAGTTGGCGAAGTAGTTCCAGGTACTTTCTCGTTCATAATCGCGGCGATTTATGCTCTTAGCTGTGCTCTCACTGCACGAAGCCGATTTTGCAGTGCTTGCTCTGCATAGAAGTTAGCAAAGAAAGCTGCTAGTTGCTCTCTTATTTTTTTGCTGTTTCCTTTTTTTTTTTTTTTTGGCCCATGATTACAAAAATTAAAAAAAATGCTGTGACTCAGGAAAAGGTCATAGCATCTAAGCCCTTAGGTTTGCCCAGTGCTCTCTTATCTTTCACAACAACCTAAAATACCACATGTTGACTGTTCTTGTTCAGCATGCACCGAAGCCTTGAGTGGATTTTTCCCTCCCCCCCCCTTTTTTTTTGAGAAGAAGAAAGAGGAAGAGAGGGAGAGAGAGATGGATGTTGTTATAGGTGCCAAGAACTGGAAGCAAAAAAAAAAAAAAACCGGTGAGAGTTTTACAGCTCGGGAGAGATTGCATCACATTAACTTGATTCATCAGAATTTTTTCCCCCGTTGAGATTAAATAATTTTCGTTATGCTATAAAGCCCGTTACAGATTTTGCCATCTGAAAATAGTTTATTCTTGGAACGTTGAGTTGGGATCAGCTGCTTCAAGCTTTAAGGACTACTGTGAGCAATTCAAACCTCTTCTTATCATGCTCTTCTCAGCCCGGGTATATTTCTGCTTTCCGGATTGTGCTGGGTCAGCCTCTCTCCTAGGTATATGTGTATACAGCTGCAGCGTATATGCTATACCATTTTCAGTCCTTTTTCTACATTTCCATCTTACAAAAAGTGGCTTATCAGTGACGCCTGTCATTTGTAATTACATCGTCATCTTCATCTTATACAAACAAGCTGGCTAGGTGCGTTGCCAGCATTGCTGGCACTTTTGTTTTTAAAATGCTTTGATTATGTCATTAGGAAAGAGGAAAAAAAAACAGAATGGAGATGGGATGAAGAGACAGTGAGTACTTGGAGACTGCAAAGAGTCTGGCAGACTTAGAAGAAAAGAGCATTGATGTGACTTCTCTGTTCAGAGCCATTCTGTTTACTCAAAGGCACAGGCAAGGAGCAGTTAGCTTCACTAAGCAACATGTGCCATGAACAGCCTCAGTAGAGGTGTATGCTGGCAACTGGGAAATAACTGCTATATGCTCATTAACTATTTCTTCCTCCCTGGTCCTTTTAGCGACTAAAATCTCTCACCAGCCTCTCTGTGCTGTGTTTTTGCTCCAAAGCTTCTATGTATGTGCAGTTGATTTAGATTCAGAACCTATCAGCTCTTTTTCTTGATACCCTCCAACTGTCAACACCTACTTGCAAAGTCTGAACTGGGGTGGGTTGTGGGGTGTTGGGTTAAACAAAAGATTCCCTTTTCTAAAGCTGCAGAAGGGCTTAAGAAAAGGCACAGAGCTGATTCATGAAGCTAGTCCCAGACATTTTTTTTTTAAAAAAATCTTGGGATGCAAAAAAATCTGCTCTACCGTGTAGTTCTGTAGCATGTAGACTCACAATTCAGTTGGTGTTTTCTCCAGGTGGAATGTGGGATGTCTGCTGGTGGGCAAGAGAAAAGAGAGACAGGTGGGCTCGAGGGACACACACGCTTTCTGGTGACATGTGTCTTGGTAAATATTTGCAGCTATATGAGGAAAGCGCACTGTCAAGCATGATGCTTGATACCCTATTTTGGATAACGGGGCTCATGTGGCTGCATCGTTGAATGGATTATGGATCTGTGATAAAAGAGGAAGGGAAAGAAATGTTTCTGCAGCTAAGAAATCATTCTGTTGTTAGAAACGGTTTCTTATAAAGCACCTTGCAGAGCATTTTTTTGCCAAAATTTATACCCATTTTGTGCATTTGGAGGAGGACTGCTACACATGACATTGAAGGAGTTTGCTTTGTATACATGTGGTTTATGTGCAAAAAATGTATCTTCTAAATATTTCCAGAGCCTGATTCTGCCTGGATTGGTATTAGAAGCCAAATTCCTAATATGCTGCTCTCATCCTTATCTGGAGATTGAGTGTAATTGTTAACCTCTGACCCCATGCCTTTTTCTTGCTTCTTAAAGGAATGTAAATTATGGAAAAATAGCCAAGACTGTAATAAACTGAGTGTGATGTGCCAACCCTTTATTTTCCAAAATTCTAGATGAGGTCTCAGAGCATCATAGAGAGTTAGAGTCCAGGTTTTTTTTCCTTGAAGGGTCACTTTATCTGACTTGCGTGGAACCTTTGCTTCCAAATACGTAGCACTGATGGTGATTTGAATTTGAATTTGAACAAATGCCCACAAATCAATTTTGGCTTTGTTAATTCTTATTCTGTATAGACATCCTATGCAAAAAAAAAAAAATCCCTTTAAATCCAAGGATACTTCTGTCTCACATCTCTTTCTCTCTCTCTGTTTTACAACTTGAGATCTGATGTGCGTTTGAGAAACCGTGGGTTTTTGGAAGTTACCAGAAGAGAATGCAGCAAAAAGCTTGCAGATGACAAATTTCAGAAAGTTACTAATCAAAAACCAAGATAGAGTTCTGCTTATCCCTTTGCTTTATATTTTCTTCATTCAGCTATTTAGAAAGAAATATCTCTAAAGTACATAATATATGCAGGTGGAATCCAGAAAATTAGGCAAAAGTTTGTATAATGTACAAATCGTACAATATGATTAGATGGCCGTAATATCTAAGAATATTCCCTTCTCTTGTTAATGTTCTAGATTACTAAAATGTATGGCTTAAACTGATACTATGGCACACAAATTCTTACTCTGTGTAATTTATTTGATATCCTGCCTTTCCTTGGGAGCTCAAGGCAGCTTACATGAAGATCTCCTTTCATTTCATCTCCACAGCAACTCTTTGGAATAGATTGGGCTGAGAGAAAGTCACTGGCTCAAGGTCATCCAATAAATGTTCACAATGAACTTAGATTTGAACTTGTCTCTTCTCAGTTGCAGTACAACACTTTAACCACTATTCCATATTGGAAAAGATATGTCACTTAAACCAGTGATTTTTCTTCTTCTTCTTCTTCTTCTTTTAAGTCTCTGTGTGGGATTTCATACTGTTCCTTTTTAAGGTCCCGCATTATGAAAGTGCCGTCTGTATAACTATAGAAAAGGGTATCTGAATAAGAGATTGCCCTAAAGAATAAAAACAATCAATGCAGCACTACTAATGCATTGTCACCTGCATTTTTAAGTCTTTGGATTTTTATGGAAAATGTGAAATGGATGTATTTAACTAAGGAAGAAAACCGAAGGTTTGCTGTGGTTTCAGTATTTAAAAAGCTACAGCCCCATATGCTGGAAATAGTGTACTTCTAAGTAAGCCTGCATGGGACACCTGATATGCCCAGAGGGCATTTTCTTCTGATTAACCATGCTTATGCTTAATTATGACTTTTCTGTTTGCAACATGCGATGCCAAGGACACCCACCCACTATTAAGCAAACTTGAAAACAATGAAAGTTTACTTTTGAATATAATATATTCAATACAGGTAGTCCTTGAGTTGCGACGGTAATGCTTACAGTCGTAAATCATGATAGTTGTAAAATGGATTGTGACCAGACCCATTCTTATTACGTTTTAATGGTGCTCATTAAGCAACTGGTCATAAATTGAGGACTACCAGTATAGGCATGTATGTATGAGTACTGTTCCGCTAGCTGAACATGATTTGCAAGTCGTTTTTGGGGAGGCGGGGGAACCATAGCTCTTTTGCTCTTCAGGTTCAAGAACACACACTTGTCTTGTAAAATTCTGTTCTGGTTGAAGGATATTTTAACAGCATTGCTTGGGAAGAGTTAAAGGCATACGTAATCAAAGAAGACTTAAATGAAGAAGCACGTTTTTAAATATGCAGACAATGTGATGCAGATTAGCTGCTAATTGGTTGTATCTTGTGGCTTGGATTAGAATTTGGATCCCAGTCAGGGTCCTTAATTGTTGTATGTTGCTAATAAGGCAAAATCAGGGCTATTCTTTATCTTGGTCGTTAATGCTTTGCATCTCTTAATCCCAAGATTTTTTTATCTATTTATCTCTCTCTCTCTCTCTTTCTCTCTCTTTCTCTCTCTCCATCCATCCACCCATCCATCCGTCTATTTTTGCATGGACAGCAAAGGATACATGCTTATTCAGTTATACCCATTGTCTTAAAAATGCAAGTGATTAAAAGATATAACCTTCCCTTCATAAAGTTATTATTGGGTCTTGTTCAGGTTTCCATTAAATATTTACTGCATTTCCAATACATTTTGTAGTTTTCATTCCATTAAAATAGCTACCATGAAACTACTTTGCTTTCACAATCAAAATAGAGTTTCACGAAAATAATAAAAATAATATTCAGTTATTGCTTTCTAATTCTTTTTAAGAAAAAGCTTTCAAAGGGAAATCAAACCTGTTGAAAATGGATTAAAACAAGAAACTTGAAGAGTTTTCTATTCCAAAATCTCAGTGTTGTGTGAAAGCAGAAAACTTGGCAAGGGATACGAATTGCAGTGTAATATTTAGTCTTTAAAAAATAATTCCCTTTGATATCACTTGAAAGGTTTCTAGCAGTCTTAAGCCAGATCTGACAAGCTGAACCTCCAATGCCAAAATGCTATCAGAATAATCTCGTTGCTGAATGATTTCAAAAGGCTTGCTGTCTTGTTTTGCAAACAGGAATTAGATGGCATCTCTTAACACTTTCTGAGACATATACAATTTTAGAATAATATCATTATGGTACTTTTAAAAAATATAAACATTCAATCTGTGTATGTTGTAAGGACATAGATGCTATACTCACGATATTTGATGTTGATTTTCTTTTCAGGAGAGTTTGATTCTACAGCTATGTTAAGTTACCACTGAATAAATTATGTGCTCCTTGACTAAACAAAATTGAGCATGCCAGGAATAAAAAAAGGTGGGGGAGGAGAGAGAAAGAGAGATATGTTTCTAGCATTTGCTGATTCTTTTTTCCCTCTTATTACAGGTCATGTCTCTTCCTGGTAGATGATTAGTCGTGAATATCAGAAGGTTCTCCTTCGCATAGTCAAGGATTGACGGAGGCACCAGCTTCTCCCTCATTTTTTTTTCACCTGAGTGTGTTCACAAGAACATTCAAAACTGTTTCTCCAAAGAGTTCTGCAGAAACTCAGACTGTTTTCTAAAGCAGAAACACCAGAGTCCACGTCGGAAGCGATGGGCAGCGTGCGAACCAACCGCTACAGCATCGTTTCCTCGGAAGAGGATGGTATGAAGCTGGCAACTATGGCAGTGGCCAACGGTTTTGGGAATGGGAAGAGCAAAGTACACACCAGGCAACAATGCAGGAGCCGGTTTGTCAAGAAAGATGGCCATTGCAACGTCCAGTTCATTAACGTGGGTGAAAAAGGTCAGCGATACCTAGCAGACATCTTTACCACCTGCGTTGACATCCGCTGGAGATGGATGTTGCTTATCTTCTGTCTGGCTTTCATCCTCTCCTGGCTCTTCTTTGGTTGTGTATTTTGGTTGATTGCCTTATTGCATGGGGACCTAGAGGAAACGGACAAACCTTGTGTGTCTGAGGTGCGCAGCTTTACCGCAGCCTTTCTGTTCTCCATTGAAACACAGACCACCATCGGCTATGGTTTCAGGTGTGTCACAGATGAGTGCCCTATTGCAGTCTTCATGGTGGTTTTCCAGTCAATAGTTGGCTGCATCATTGATGCCTTCATCATTGGCGCTGTCATGGCTAAGATGGCGAAACCCAAAAAGAGAAATGAAACTCTCATCTTCAGTCACAATGCTGTGGTAGCCATGAGAGACGGAAAACTGTGCTTGATGTGGAGGGTTGGCAATCTGCGCAAAAGCCACTTGGTGGAGGCACATGTGAGAGCCCAGCTCCTCAAATCCCGGATCACCACCGAAGGAGAATATATCCCTCTGGATCAAATAGACATCAATGTTGGGTTTGACAGTGGGATAGACCGTATATTTTTGGTCTCGCCCATTACAATTGTCCACGAAATAGATGAAGAGAGCCCTTTATATGACTTAAACAAGCAAGATATGGACAATACAGACTTTGAAATTGTAGTGATATTGGAAGGCATGGTGGAAGCCACAGCTATGACCACTCAGTGCCGTAGCTCATATCTAGCAAATGAAATCCTGTGGGGCCATCGCTATGAGCCGGTGCTGTTTGAAGAAAAGAACTACTACAAAGTGGATTACTCCAGGTTCCACAAAACATATGAAGTGCCGAACACGCCCCTTTGCAGTGCCAGAGACTTAGCCGAGAAAAAATATATCCTCTCGAATGCAAATTCATTTTGCTATGAGAATGAAGTTGCCCTTGCGGGCAAAGAGGAAGAAGACAGTGACAATGGGGTGCCTGAGAGCACGAGTACAGACACTCATCCAGAGATGGACCATCTTAGCCAAGCAGGGGTGCCCCTAGAACCAAGACCTTTAAGGCGAGAGTCTGAAATATGACTGGGGTGGGGAATACTTTCTGCAATGTTTAAAATGTATCTCACCATAACGGGCACGCTGCATTGAGAAGTGGCTGCAAACAGGTTTTTAGCTGATGGTACTGTTGGACACAGATGGGCAAGTAGCCCTAAGGAGTCAAAACCTGAGCTGGTTTTCAAGTGCTGTCTTCAGAGTAGGTACAGCAAGGCGTGAACTTGGAACCTGAAGCACTATGTCTATTAATTGCTAAAAGGCACATATGTTGTAGAATAAATTATGTATATATTTTTTTACAAAACTTGAACTTGCAGGCAAGCTTTGGTTGAGCTCTATTGTTTGTTATCCATTGTATTTTCTCCCCAAATGCTACTCCCTTGGGAACAAGAACACTTTTAATGGAATAACCAAGGCAAGAGTTTGCCTTGTGTGGTTTTTTTTTCCTTTTAAAAATTGCTGCTAACTACTTGAACACAAACTGTAATTATTTTTGTCGCAGTTTAATACTTGTTTCCTTATATATATATATAATATAGGATACATACGTATGTATGTATATATGTATGTATGTATGTATCCTATCAAACAAACAAAAAAGTGGGGACTCCCCTCCAGTCTTGAATTTGTTTATTTTAAAGCTCTGTCCATCAATCAAGTGACTGGCAAACTGGGAAATCTGTCCGTTGAGGCCAGTAGCTCAGTACCTAGAATCAATTTCTCTCCCTGACTATCCAGTTACAGGAAAATTCTTACGTAACACAAGGTCATGTAGTAGCCTATAGCAAGCTTTTTTTTTTTTTTAAATAGTGCTTGGAAATGGCATGAGATTCATTTCACCCAATATATGTTTTGATTTCCAAACTACCTAAGTGAATACCAAAGAAAAAAGATGCACACTTTTGCACAGTGGACTTTTTATTTAAATACAACAGGCTGCTTTCGGACTATTTTTCCTCCACTTCAGGTCCTTCATGTGTGTATTTTTTTTTTTACTGCACCTTATTCCAAAAGTCAAGTTTAGAGTATAATTAACAGTCTCTCTTTTTTTTTTTTTTGGCTCCATTGCCCTGGTTTAGGGAAACACCACCATCAAGAGTTGCTTGATTGTGACAGGTAACAAATCTAGATATAGGTAGTAGATAGATAAGCTTCTGATTTTTTTAAAGGAAAAAAAAAATTGAGTCATGGGAAGCAAACACCTGTTCTTTCCTGTTTGTTAAACACCAGAAAACTGTGGCATAAAATTGAAGGTTAAGCCATGCATACATTTCAAAGTAAGTTCTAGGATGTAAATCTATAAGAGAAGCAGACTGGCATTTAGGGGAAATGAGCCATTACATGTAACCAAGGGTAGGGTTATGCTCTGCCTAAATTACATTTGTTAGAGATCGGCAGGGTTTGTTCAGCCATGTAGGTTAGGTTAAGTAGTGGGAGCACAGTTGCCACAGGGTCTCGGGAGAGAAGAAACTGGCATGGAGTAATCTGATGCAAGGTTCGCCGTGCAGTGGTTTTGTGTGTTTTTTGGCATAACTTCTCCTTACCAGAATAGGAGAACAGAAAATGACTGTGCGCTGTTATGCTCTGCTCAAGGGAACATTTGTTTGAAGTGAACAATACTGTAAAAGATTTCCCCTCATTTTGGGGTTTAATGAGTGATACATCTTAGGGTGATCAGTGGGTGCAGTAGCTCTACCAAAGCCTTTGAACCATGACTTTCATGGTATTTTTGGGTCCCTGGCCAAGAATGCTGTAACACTTATCTGTGCCTCTAAGATCAAGTGTACCCATTTAGCTGCCCCCTTAGAGTCCTCTCCAAAGGCCGAGAAGAAGGGTGTCACGAAAGGATCACACTTCAGATTCTTTTACAGTATTGAATCTCACTGTATGCCATTAAAAATAGCTTGTTCTGGGTCTTGTACTGTTGACTAAAACAGTGCTTCAGCAAGGTTTGGGTGTCCCAATTGCTCTGTCTGGAGACGGTGGCGTCTTCCCAGAGAGGATGGAATTTAAGCAGAGTATAGATGGATTTGAAGCTTGAGAAATTGTTAACTGTAGACAGTTTTTTGTTTGGTTTTTGCTCTTCCTCTTTATCCAAATATTGTTTCTATACCATAGACTGAGGCTAACTCTTAAGAAAACAACCACGCTCTATGGAGAGAGTTAAATCCGCATGGCAACTTGACTGGAGCCCGGTCAGGGAAATAAATGCAAAGCAATTGAAGGTGATTTGTGCTGCTATCGTGATATATATTTTTGCAAAGGAAAATAAAGTGCAAACCAAAGAGTATTTAGTAATACATTAAACAAAGCGAGGAGGAAGCTACTCCAAAATGCATGAAGTTCCCACTTGCAGAACTTGAGGCATTACGTGGAAAAGTGGATTGACAAAGTGTTGAATATATATTCATTTTTAAAACAAACACACTCAGAAAGGGATTTTTCTAAAAACCATAAATGTTCTTTTTTGGCACAGAGTTGAGATTTCCAAGATGCAGGGTTTTATGTTTTCAAATTTTTAAAAACAAATAATGTACATTTTTATAAAGTTTATCAAGTATTTTTTCATATTTAAAGCCAAATGTAAATAGAAGTCCATTTAAAAGAAAAAGAAAAAGAAAAAAAATGACAGGAGATAAGGTCAAGTTGGCATCATTTAGAACCTACGATGCTGCTGGTTAGCATGGTTTTTAGCAAATATTTACAAGCCTTATGGGGTTTCTAATGCAATGAATTTTTTGTTATTTATTTAGGCATGGATGTTTAACTTTGTTGTGTTTTTTTCTCCTTGCTATTGGCATTTTTTCATGTCAGGTTGCTGGAGACTTGATGAGAGTGAATAATCAGTTGCACTCTTTGTTGGATTATACTTTTTTCTTCAAGCAACCCTTTGTCTTTCCTTGTATATGTGTCTGTCTGTGTGTGTATGTGAGAGTGGGAGGGGAATTGCTCCAAAGAAAATTCTTACATCATGGTACCTAATGGCCCTAACATGTCTCTATAATTATTTTTAAAATAAAACAAACAAAAGCATGCCTGAGGAGATGGTCTAGGTCCCATGATCCTTCTGAAGATATACAAATGAGTTACTTTCATAAGGGCAGTTATGCCTAATCATAAAGGGCATTTGTTCAAAGAGTTGAGATAATATAGATCTGTGATGCAATCATTGACCACTTACACTGATGGGAAATTTCCTACTGATTTTGCTGGAATGTGAATTGCTCACTCAAGTCGCCAAGCTGCAAACATGAGGTCAGGGACAAACAGTAATTTTCCTATTCCCTGAAAAAAGAAAGCCAAAAATACTTGAATGGGGGCTCTTCATATACGGATCTGTTTTACACAAGGCACGCGAGAGAGAGAGAGAGAGAGAGAGAGAGAGAGAGAGACGATGAATTGCTATTGCTACCGTACTCATCTGTAGTCCGGTGTGCAAAATTAAATTTAAAAAAAAATACTTCTAAGCTCACTCTGTTTAGGTTGGGGGCTAAGACATAGTTAAACCACAGTTGCTCTTCCATCCCTTGCACATACTTTTGGGCAAGACAAAGGGTTCTGAAGTGGTTATTTTTGTCCTCTTATGTCCATTTTGTGTGTGTGTGTGTATGGGGGGGGGGAAATTAACAAGGTAAAACTGAGAAGTACTGTAACGTCTTTTGGAAAAAAAATGTTGGCTGCTGTTAACTGTTTTCAAGTAGCAGAGAGCTGCGTAGTTGCCATCCCACGGGCAACCTGAGAGAATTCCTTTTTCTTCTTCTCATACAAGGATTTCTGTCCTGCAGCTGTTTGTAAGGTGAACAAAACTATAGGCATTTGACAATCCTTCTCCCTTACGATTTCCTTACTTGCAGCCTTTTGTATCAAAGTCTTCCTAATGTACTGCACAATTCATGGACTGTACAGATTTTTATATATATTATGTCTTATTTTATTATTTCTAAATAAAGAAATGAATATTCTTGCACTTTTTATATGTTACTGATTTTTTTAAAAAAAACCCAACCCACAAATTATTACCGGGGTTAATGGCATAGTCGCTTATACAACTATACTTCTTTTGGGCATAGCTGATCTTACTTCTTGAGTTCACTGGGCATTTGTGTCCTGTGGAAATAGCAATAATTGGCTCTTTATAACAGCTGAAAAATAAAATACATTTAGGAAGTTAATGCCATTTACTTCTTGATCCTCAATTCTACATTTCAAGAAGATGCGCCAGGATTGTATTTCCTTAATAGCTTTCTATTGGTGTAGAGTCCCCTACACTTGCAGTTTCTTGTATTTGTAGACAAAACAGAATCCTTCTTCATTACTTAGCATAGATGTTATAAAATGCAAGCCTTTCTGGTGGTTTCCTTATCCCTTGTCTTTCCCGGGCCAGGCAGCATTTCAGAAAAGAAATATTGCTAAGGCTTCATTGGTAAACATTTTATGTCTTTTCTTTAATTTATTCTGGACAGCTGAAGTCTCAGTTTTGCCTGAGATGGAAGAAGAAAGAAGGTTGCACTGACTAATACGGCATTAAGAAAGCTGCTGTTTATGATGCATTATATTTCAGTCCAGTGATAACGCAGCTGAATTGAAGGCAAACAGTGACAGCCTAAAGCTGAGGGCCTAACCTTTGGGGGCCAAATTCACTTGGCATTTTGAGAATGTCTCATGGACATCTCAGTAAGAATAGCTGTATCTTCTAGAGAATGGTTTTTTAAAAGACCATCCTTCCCATCCTAGATGCTATTGACCCCCCCCCCCCATCCTCTAGGGAGTGGGGGAGGATAATCTATTGCAGTTTCTCACAACATTTTATTTCTGAAGAAAGACCCTGGCATCTATAGGGCAACCAGCGGCAGTTATTTATTAGATTTATATACTGCCTTTTCCTCTAAGATAGGGAGGGCAATTCTATCATGTGTGTGTCACAAGTGACCACCATGTCATTTTTTTGGTGACTGTGTTGTTCTCGCCCGCCCTCTGGACTCTTTAGAAGTTGTGCAAGAGGGGCCTGTTCTCTCAAGTGGATCCACTGAAAGGCCCGTGAGAACGGGGTGTGCTTTTCTACTCTTTTCGGAAGCTGCCAGACCACACAAGAGCATTCTCTGAAGTTATCAGGCCTCGTGCAACCCAGAGCTGCTTCGGACAGGCTTTTGTTCCTGAGAGATAAATGGAAAAATATTTACAGTTAGGTTTTATTAAATGTATATGGCTGGGATGTTCAAGCTGGTGTTCTTAGAAATGCAATCTCTCCCCCCCCCCTCATGATTATGGCATACAATATAAATTAAAACTTAGAAGCAAATACTTATTAGATTTTTATCTTGCCATTATTACTTTAACTAACTCAAGGCAACAAACATTCATAATACTCCTCCTCTTCTTTTTTCCCCAATTTCCCTTACAATCTTTTAAGGTGGGTTGGGATAAGAGACTGATTGGCCCAATGTCAGGAGGCTTTCATGCCTAAGGCGGGAATAGAACTCACTGTCTTCTGGTTGCTAGGCCAGCACCATAATTACTATACCAAATGCTGTAATTTGTATTTGATTTTTTTAAAAATTTCTTACTGATAATTGAATTTGGATGGGGGAATAATTTTGTTTTAATTGTCTCCAAAACTAAATTTCACCCTGAATTTTTTTAGTTTGGGTCTTTCACACAAACCACTGAGAGACCGCTGGTAAATGCATGAAATAAATAAGCGACTGAATTATATGTGCAACAAGTGGTGAAATCCAAATTTTTTTACTACCGGTTCTGTGGGCATGGCTTGGTAGGCATGGTGTGGCTTGGTGGATGTAGTTTGGTGGGTGTGGCAAGGGAAAGATACTGCAAAATCCCCATTCCCACCCCACACTGTGGCCAGCCAGAGGTGGTATTTGTCAGTTCTCCGAACTAAAAATTTCCGCTACCGGTTCTCTGAACTGCTCAAAATTTCTGCTACCGGTTCTCCAGAACCTGTCAGAACCTGTTTGATTTCACCCCTGTGTGCAACATGATCCAAAGCGGGAAAAAAAACAATATTTGCCCAGGATTTAAAGCAAAGACACATGCCAGGAAAATTAAGAAAACTTTCAATCCAGCTATGCCGAGTATGAATACCCCACCCTGACAGTACTGCTGTTATCAGTGCCACCATCTTGCTAGCTTAAAAAAAGGAGATAAACTGTATGTCCTCACTATTTCCATGATACTTCAATCAGACTAGTTTTAATCCTTGGTGTTCAACATATCATCTCTTTCTTGACTTGCAACAGCTTCACTAATGGTAAGGAAGGTTTTCAGAGGTCACAGAGTCCTTGGCATTCTTTCCAGTCCTTCAATTACTTCCTTAATCAGCAAGAATATTGAGCATAACAGTTTAAGACAATTTGCTAAATTCCAAAGCAACAAACAAGTGGAAAATAGCAAGTTACAAATTACAGTTTGAGATATAAATATTGCTTTTTGTTTCTATGATTTGGTTTTTGACACATAGTGAGCTATGCTTTTAGAAATAGCTGACATGTTATACTTTTTATCCTAAGCAAAATGTAGAATTAAGTAATGATAGAATCTTCTCCATCCTGAAAATGACATTTGACTGTTTTGTAAATTATGCTGTAACTGGCTGTGAACTGCCCTGTGTACATGATCATCATAAACTAATCTGGGGTTTGAAACCTATAAAATAACATAACCTTCAGTTTCTGGGTGATAGTAAGATGGCTACATGTTTCTACAGGTTGATATTTTTGAGATGTTTGAATAATTAATATAATATAATATAATATAATATAATATAATATAATATAATATAATATAATATAATATAATATAATATAATATAATATAATATAATATAATATAATATAATATAATATAAATAATGTACTGTAATACATAATGATATACATGCATGTTCCTTTTTGTCTTTTTATTTTGATGATGTATTTACTCTTTTAAAAAAGCTTATCTTTTATAAATTTCCTTAAACCTTCACTTTTTAACCTAGATTCACTATATCAAAATAATTTACCAATTAGCTGTCCCTGTCAGTATTAAATAGCTGTTTTTTAAAAGTATATACAGAATTTACCATTTTATACTGAATTTATATTGTAACTTGTTATGTTTACTCAGTAGCATAATAATCTATATTAAGATTATTAAATGGTAATTTGGCAGCCTTTGGTTAACATAGTTCTCGGTGTTAATATAATAATAATATAGTAATTCTTAAATTATTCTTAGAAATCTGATTTTAATATTCCTTGGAAGCATATTTATGAAGATTATCTATAATTTAGAAGTAGAGCTACTCCAGAACACTGGATGATTTCATTCCAAAATACTTGATCAGAGAGAAATACAGCTGCCTTTAAAATAAATATTTCTCTCCTTATTCATTGTCAGCATTTAAATAATTTTATATGATAATTGTTTGCAATTTACATCTAATATATTTAAAAGAATGTATATATGTATATATGATAATCAGTCTTGCTTGATTATATCTAAATTTTTAGAGTTTTAAATAATAAATCATTCTGCCTAACTATTTAAAAGGAATGTATAAGTTTTAGTTTCTCTTTTCTTTTGTAGAGCTCCTGGATATACTTTGTGAATTGCAAAGGACTTAAATTATCATTGAAGTCAACATGTGGGCAATTCCAACAAAAATCATCATCATCACCATCATCACCATCATAAAGCACAAATATAATACAATGAAGAAGCAAGATGAATAAACTTTTGGTGTTACTGTGTTTATATTCTTGGCTTTTTAAACTAGTGCATTGACTATTTCACTTCAGTGCTCTTTACAATGGTATTGCATCAGCATTAAAGAAGCTCAATAAATTAATCAGTCTGCTCTCTTTCTAATTTTTGCCCTCATAATGAGCTTCTTTGCAAGTGACCTTGCATGTAGAGAGGATCAAAGGGAAATTTGCATGAACTAATAATCTTAATTGCAATAGTATTGAACTCAGATAGCTGAATATCCATTAATTGGAAGAAGAATGAGATCATACCAAAATAAAGCAACAGTCTTCTAAATATTGCTATAGTAGAAGAGTTAACATTTCAATTCCAAGATTTCCTAAAACATCACAGATTTGCCAGCATCACAGCTCTGTTCCTCCTAAAATTCATGGAGTCCCTTCATTTGGACAAAGTGTGAAGATGGTTTGGATTCAGATAGATGTTCAGAGGAAGGTCTGAAAAAAAGGGAAGGAAGAGCAAGAGAGAGTGGATATGCTTGAATTTCAGAGAAATTATTAGAATTGTGCGTGCTAATAGTATGATTATCAAATGACCATATCTGTAACTGGCCTTAAAGATGTATGTCTGATCTTTTCTTGTCACCAGTTCCTGTGAGTTCCCACTACTAGTAGATGGCGAAATCAGGATTTGACCAAACCATCTCATTGCCACCTAGCCCTGAAATCTAAGAACCTCTAATGGAAAGTCAGAGAGACAGAACTGATTAATTGAAAAAGATTGATGGGACAGAAGGGAGAGAATAATGTACAAAACTCTGACAAATGTTAAATTGGATTCTAGACATTAGTTCATAAGATACAATGGAAACTAGATACAATGGAAATTGGGATCTACAAAACCAAAGTTCTGCATGATGCACTGGAACCAAGTCTTCAAATATAATTAACTAACAATCATCTATAAAAGCAGTGTACAAGTTAATTTCAACTGTCTTGCTTCTTTAGTTTTTCTTCTCTTGAGTTTCTTTCTCATGTTGCATCTCTATTTCCAGATATGTTCAGATGGCTGTGAGTCAGACCTCCAATGAAGAACAGCAAGCAATTAGAAAGATTTAGCAACTTCTGCCTGTGCTTATCATTCTTTCATTTAAAATTATCCCCACTCAATCCCACTATACACATCTTTAGCAAGCTGCATATGAAAATAGCATTACCTGTGCTTATAACTGCAGTTTTGTCAAACTGTCATTGGAAAAAAGGGATGTTCTCTGTTTTCTGGAAGCAAAAATAATTTCTTGGGAAGCAAAAATAATTTCTTGGAAGCATTTACACTTTCTCCTCATAAGATCATAATCCTACAACAACACATTGATTTAGGATATAATTGATAGTACTTTTACAGTACTTTTCTATTAGCATTATGCAACTGTTTTTAATCCATTGGCAGTACAACATATATCATTTTCTTGAATCAGAATCGAGCTGCCATTTATTACTTGCTTTCAATAATGACCTTATCCTGACATAAGGAGAAAAAAACCCTTCAATACGCAATCTTTCATATCAGCCAAACTCCTGCATTACTCTACTGTATGGAAACAGTACAGCATGTCTTGTTTTAGGAATAAAATTGTAGCTATGCTGTAAATAATCTCCTTTTTCTTCCTTAATGATCAACCTCCAGAGTTTTCTAAATTTAAAAGATAAAGTGAATATGTGTGTAGATGACAAGCTGAGGGACAAAAAGGACAAATATGAAAATGGAAATATAGGCTTATAACTAGAACCAAATAACAGCAAATAGCCTAAATCTGCAAGGCTACTTGAGTAAGGAAGGCTAAGACTCAGAATGAGCTAAGATTTTAAACAAATACCAAAACAATAACAAAAAAATTATTTTGATATGTAAGGAGCAAGAGGAAAGTCAAGGAATGATTGGTCCATTAATAAGGAAAAATGGAAAGATGGTGATGGGCAGCGGAGAGAAGCGGAACTACTTCATTTGTTTTTTACATAAATAAAAGGAAAAAATAGTCTAACATGTCAAAAGCTGTGGGAGAATGAAGAGGACTGCAGGTCAAAACAGATAAGGAACTGGGTAACAGAACACTTAACTGCTTTGAACAAGTTTCAAAGGACTGGATGGTTTACATCTCAGGATATTGAAGGAGTTGGCAGATGTGATCTCGGAACTAACGGTACTAAATGAAATCTTTGAGTTCCTGGAGCACAAGGAAAGTGCCAGAGGACTAGAAAAGAGCTGATGTTGTTCCAATCAATCCAATCAAAGGGAGAAAAAATGGATCTAAACAGACCAATCAACTTGACATCAATACCCGGGAAAATCCTGGAAAAGGTAATCAAGCAGTAGATTTGTTGCTTAATCAAAACAAGGTGTTTTGTTTAAACACTTTGTTTCTTTCTAACTGCTAGAAAGGAACAAGGAACAAGGTGCTTAATAGAAGTCAGCATGGATTTGTTAAGAACAGGCCATGCCAAGGAAATCTTATGCCTTCTTTGATAAAGTGACTAAATTAGTGGACCAAGGAATGGAAATATAATATATCTAGATTTCAGTAAGTCATTTGATAAAGTAGACCACAGCCTATTTCTTGGTAAGGTAGAACAATGCAAGACAGACAGTACCACTATCATATGGATCTGTAATTGGTTGAGTGTGTGATCCTCAATGGAACTATAGCTACATGTAGTGGGGTGCCTCAAGGTTCTGTCTTGGGCCTAATGGTCTTCAACATCTTCATAAATGACCTAGATGAGGGGATTGAAGAAACACTCATCGAATTTGCAGAAGACACACAGCTGGGAGGAATTGCTAATACTTCAGATCTAATTCAAGATTCTGAAGAACCTTGACAGATTTGAACATTGGGCCCTATCCAATAAGATGCAGTTCATTGGCAAGAAAAGTTAAGTCCTTTACTTAGACAAGAAAAAAAAATAGATGCACAAGTACTGGATAGGTAGTACCTGGTTCAACAGCAGTACCTAAGAGGAATCTAGGTGTCCTGGTGGACCGTTGCTTAAGTATGGAGTCAGCAGTGTGCTAGGCTGCCAAAAAAGCCAACATAGTTCTAGGATGCATCAAGGATCGCATCAAGATCATCAGAAGTAATAGTATAATACTGCTTTCTATACCATATTTAATACTGTATTTAATTCTGTTCATCACAATACATAAAAAGATGTTGAGGCCCTAAAAAGAGTGCAGAGAAGAACGACAAAGATGGCAATGGGCCTGGAGGCTAAATCTATGAAGAACAGCTAAAGTAACTAGGTATATTTAGCTTAATGAAGAGAAGACTATTCTCCATAGCACCTAAGAGTCGGACAAGAAGCAATCAATAGAACTCATCAGAGGGAGATCCAACCCAAAAATAAGAATTTCTTGACAGTAAAAACTATTAAGCAATGGAACAGCTTGTTCCAACACTGAAGGTTATCAAGAAAAGATGGGACAGCCATTTGTCCAGGAAAGTATAAGAACTGTTGCCTTGAGCAGGGGGTTGGATTAGAAAACCTTCAAGGTCCTTTTTAGCTCTATGAGATTATGATTATTTTGACTCCTTCTGATGTTGCTGAAATAGTCTATAATATAAAAGAAGCATGTTCTGGCTTAGAAAAGATGATGAATCATGCAGAACTATGCTTTAGACCAGTGATGGTTAGCCTTTTTGCCATTGCGTGCCAAAAGCTGGGGGAGCACGGTGGCGTTGTGCACACACGTGCCCCCACCCATAATTATATGCACCTTGCCCCCCCATGCATGTGCACGCGACCCCCCCGTGCTCCCCCCGCTTTTGGCATCGATGGCACAGTGGGCCCAGTAGGCCCATTTTTCACCCTCCCCAGGCTCCAGAGCCTTTCTAGCAGCCTGGGAATGGCGAAAATGTCCCCCCCCCCGAGGCCCTTTGGAGGCTGGAAATAGCTCATTTGCTGAGTTCCAGTGGTCCGTTTTTCACTCTCCCCAGGCTCCAGACGCTTTCTAAGAGCCTGGGGAGGGTGAAAATGTCCTTCCCCACCCTCATGGAGGCCCTCCAGAGGCCAGAAACAGCCCATTTGCTGAGTTCTGGTGGCCCGTTTTCAGTCTCCTCAGGCTCCAGAGGCTTTCTAGGAGCCTGGGGAGGGCGAAAATGTCCTTCCCCATCCCCCTGGAAGGCACTCTGGAGGCCAGAAACAACCTGTTTTCTAACGTCCGGTGGGCCCAGAAGGCCTGAAAATCAGCTGGCCAGCACATACATGCGTGCTGGAGCTGAGCTCATTTGCCCACCGATATAGCTCCGTGTGCCACCTGTGGCACGAGTGTCATAGGTTCGCCATCATGGCCTTACACCTTTCAAAGCAAAGACAGGTGTAAAAGCCACCGTTAATACAACTCTAGTCTTGATGTCAAGGGAGCCTGGCTCCACTTTACATTCCCTACCATTTTTCATGTAGCATATGCTATTCAATGAACATATGGAGAAATGGCATTACTCTCACCCTGAAAAACTCTGTGTTATCAGCCAAACCTCTGAAATGCAATCTACACTCATACAGTGGTGTGCACTCATTGCATGCAAATGATTGAGGATTCTGCTTTTCATAAATCTACATCACTTGAAAAAAGCTTACTATGTACAATTTGTTTACGCAAAGGCCTTTTCATATATTTTACTTGAATTTCTAGGCACTGAAATCAGAACAAGCATGATACTAATTTCTTCCTTCCCCTTTCTATATTTATATGTGAAAAGAGTTGAATGTCACACAATTTGTTTCTTGATTGACTTGGGTTTTATTCACAAAAATGCAAGATTTTGTTCCTTGCAAGATAGGCTTTGGGATAGTTTTGACTGCTGATGTTCACAAAGTTAAAAATTTGCCCTTCTCTGGAATACAAGATTTTCTTGAATTTGTACAGGTAGCCCTCAACTTATGATCACAACTGAGCACAAAATTTCTGTGGATAAGTGAGACAGTTAAGCAAATTTTACCCTGTTTTATGACCTTTCATGCCATAGTTATTAATTGAATCACTGCAGTTGTTAAGTTAGTAACACAGTTGTTAAGTGGATCCAGCTTCCCTGCTGACTTTCCGCTCAGGAAGTCACAAAAGTCACATGACCCAGGGACAGTGGGACAGTGGGACACAGCAAATGTTATTAATATAAGTCAGTTGCCAAGCATCTGAATTTTGATCATATGACCATAAAGGATGCTGCAATGGTCATAAGTGTGAAAAATGGTCATAAATAACTTTTTTCAGTGCCATTGTAACTTTGAACAGTCACTAAATGAACTGTTGTAAGTCGAGGAGTAACTATACGTACTTTGATATGTAAGCCAAGATATTGCCCTCTGTGTTTTATATGGTAGTTTTAAAAAATTTGGTCTTTACTTTTGAGAATTCTGATAAATATTCCTTATGTTGCTCTTGAACAATTGTATTCTTTGCCATCTGTCTTCTTGGCTGTCTTTCTTGGCTGAGAGAAAATGAAGGATATAATCTTAGGATGGGTTCTGCTATCCCAATGCCTCTGCTTGCAGCGTGTGCTGCCCAGACGCTTCAATATTGTAATCAGTATTAGGGGAAAACATATCACTTTGACATTGCCAAAGACTTTATTTTGCATTTTTCATTTCCAAATTACATTATGAATGCAGCAAGAATATGCTACATGAAGCCCTCCTGATGTTACTAAATGCAGCATCCTTCATCATTGGCTAAACTAACTGGTGCATCTTGGAACCGTAGTTTGGCAACATCTGGAGAAGTATACATTCTGAACCCATTATTAATGGTATAATGTTCAGGCTTTGTGTTTTGTAATGTAAGAAGTTGTGTTACATAAAGGCAGATGACTTGTCAGCATTGTTTGCGCTGACTTGAAAGTTTTGGCTTTCCAGGATTTCAGTGAAGAATCTTTTTCAGTTGCCAGCATTGAATCTGAGAAGTTCTAGGAAGTGAGCTCAGGGTTTTTCATGTGAAAAACAGATACTTGTTCATGATACTCTGCCCATCTTACTTCCTACACATTCTTATTTTAAAAAAAGAAAAGATTGAGAATTTCAGTGTATTTTGTTGAACCTTCTGTATTTTGTGCCCCTGCTGCCAGAGATAAGAAGGATGCTCTATGTTTTTGCTATTTCTTCTCTTTGGCATGAATTTCCTCCATTGAAATAGATCTTTCTCAAGCTGTGGTGGAAACCCATTGCTCATGTTAGCCTCTTGGCAGATAGACCACAGCACAGAATCCCTTCTGGCTCTTCCTTCCGTTAAGATCAGTGCACTTCAGGGGCTGAACAAATACTAAGTGAGCTCTCAGAGTTTGATTTGGCATCAAATACAACCGTTGCAACTATTTTAATCTAATTTGCTTGAGTGTATATTTGAACTATCTCCATCATTTTTTTACTCTGTGTTGTTGATCTAATAGCCATAGGGTCTATTTATTTTTATTGTTCATCTATATTACCACATATACTCATTTCGGTTAAAACTGGTTTAATTTGCTTATACTACAGGCTTTTTATTATTTCCAAGCATATGTGTAAATTGGAGGAAAGGGCCAAAATGTGCCAAAACTATTGCCAAACCTTAAGGTGAAAATAAATAGAAGTGTGCAGTCTTAGGATGAAATCGCTTGCATTTGAATCAACTAAAAATGTAATTAATGCAATCACACTCATTTTCTAACTAGTCATTGATTGATAGAATTTCAACTTTGATTGAATCTTTCCACATTTTAAATGCTACCATTTGTTTTGTTTTGTCATTGTTATGCTGAATCTTCATGATCTGTCAAATCTGATGCTGGAAAAGGAATAGAGTTCTTATTCATTATTTAGAGAAGAGTTTGACAAAAAGAGAGAAAATCATCTTCAGCTGCTGGATCATAAACAATTATTTGCAATGCAGCATGATGCTGAATGGACCAAAACCATTTTTCATCCTCAGAAGAAGTACCATATAGTACATGATGGTATTCCCTTTTCATGTTTAGATTCTGAACTTCCCCATTGCAAGTTTCTAACCCCTGATGTTTGCCATCTGAACTGGAAATGCCTATCATTGACCCAGGTCTACTGAATTCAGTTTGGGGTTTTTTTTTTGCGTTCTTATTATAGTAAGTGAAATTGAAAGAAATTTCAATCTTCTACAATGGCAATTTATCTCTGTCTGAAGAATTTGGAATGTCTCTAGCTTCAGTACTGAATATTGAAGATATTATGCAGCAATATATTTGGATATATAAACCAAAGCATTTAAAAGATACTTGGAAATCAACCTATTTTATTAATACAGATAGAAGTAGGACTGTATTTAATTGCTGGAAAAATAAAGTGTGTGTTATATTTAGTTTCCTGGGAACCTAACAAGAAGGCAAAGCAAGAAACATGAAAGGAAATTATCAGTTTGATTCCTATTCTATCTCTGTTTCTCTCTTATGCTAATTATTTATATCACATCATACAAGTGTGTTTAAGTAGGATGAGGGATAAAAATATTGGTTCTCTTTTAATTTGAGTTTACTCAGTTTTTTTTAAACCTATGTGTGAACTGGGACATAGTTTTATGCTAATCAGAAAAGATACCAGTGGGAAATATATGTGCTGTTCAGAATCTGTGATGCAGTTTAACTAAACTATACAACTACCATCACAACAAATTCTTATCTCTCTACTCTCTCTCTCTCCCTCACCCCACCCCCCTAAAAACTGAATTGTAAGAGCCTTGTGTCAAGGACCTCTGTTGTGATATTTTCTACTCTGTAAGAACATAAAGAACATAAAGCTACTTGGAACCCTGACAAAAGCTTTATTTGATCAAATCTTTAATATAGCATTCTCTAGGGATGGCTAAATGTGATAGAAGGCTCACAAGTGGGGCATGATGGCCACAGCATCCACAATAGCATCTTTGTCTTGAGTTACTTCTATATGATTTAAATTTCTGAACACTTATATCTCATAGGACCTCTCATGGACTATGAATGCTAACATGCTTGTGAAGAAGGCACAGAAGAGGTGTACTTCCTGAGAATGCTCAGGAAGGTAAATCTATCTCAGCATCTACTTATGTCCTACTATCACAGCACCATTGAGAGTATCCTGACATACAGCATTCTTGTATGGTGTGGGAGCAGCTCTGTAGCAGACAAAAAAGCTCTACAGAGAATCATTAAAACTGCCCAGAATATTATCGGACTCCAGCTACCAGCCCTGGACAACATCTTAGAATATTGCTGTTTGAGGAAGTTGCATAACATTCTCAGAGACTCTTCCCATCCTGCTTATAATCTTTTTGGACTGTTGCCTTCTGGCAGAAGATACAGAACAATTAAAACTTGGACCACATGTCTTCTGAATAGTTTTTATCCCAGAGCTATAATTGCACTCAACAATGAGATGTTGGACAGTATTATTTGATCTGTTGTGTGGATGTTTGGGTGGTTTTAGGGGTAGGGAATTGTGGTGGGTGGGAGTGTGTTTGGGGATTATGTGTGTGGGACCTGGTCTTTGTATGTGTATACTGTGTATACACATACAATGACAATATTTATTTATTTATTTTATTTATGATATTTGAGGCAACATACAATTATTATGGTCTTGAACTTTCCGTATCATTGTTCTTCCTAAAGCGGCCTAAATCCCCTTTGGAAGTCATCCAAGTTGCAGTCAACATAGTTATGAAAATAGAAGTGATAATAGGCTCTCTTTTAAAACTGCTGTCCCTTTGTATTTGGTTACTTCCTTTTATTTCTCATTCCACTTCTATGGGAGTAATCCCTACTGAAATAAGCAGGAAATACTTGACTATAGGATTGGTAAATTCTTCCTCCTCTATTTGTTCTCATCCTTATCTTGATTCATTATATTTTTTTGTACTTTAAAATGAGAACAACCATCATCTTCCTAATATGATGTCATCTGTTGTGAATTAATCTCCTAAATCTCAATTCATTAAGTTCTTTGCTATATGCATGGAGCTTTTTCTGTCAGTTGTGTTATACCGTTCATCTAAGGTTTCTTTGAAACTTGGGATGGAAATATGCAGAGTGGAAACACTACTATTTGAAAGGTTAAAAAAAAGTCACCATCAGATATACATATTTTTTGTGTGGATCATAGTACCAGTGTATATTGACTGTCCAACTCGATAATTCAATTATTGTCATTGCTAAAATTATTTTTTCTTGTTACATTTATTGTGTGGACATTTCAATTGTAAAATTCTAGACAATTCAAACCAAAACAAACATATAGAGTATGCATACTCACAATCAAAATTCATAGAAATGGAGTGGGAGTACTTGCATGTCTTTGTTCACAACTTGCATGTTGTGAACAAAGCAAATCCAGCAGTCATTATCAGTATATCCATTCAACATGTTCTAGGATAAACCAGGAGACTTTTCAATTGACCATTGCCTACTAGCATTAATTAAAAATATCCATCAATGAACTTTTTTTCAGAATCATTAATACAATGTTTATTTTGGCCAGCCACTGGTTCATCTCTCTATTTATTCTGTAATCCAGGAATTTATCAGTCAGAATATCCACTTACTTAACCCTGTCCTTCTGTATATGGATAACATGGCAATTTGCTTTAAGACAGAAATGGATCACAGATGAGTACTCCAGGCTGTCAACAAATAAAACCTTACATATGAATATGTAAATATTCAAAACAAAATATATTGATTTTTGTAAAAAGACCCATAGAGCATTGTTGGTCAATTTATGGACTACAAATTGAATAGATTCAAAGCTTTACATACTCAAGGAATTATTTTATAGTCTACTGGGCCCCATAACAAGGGTGCTAAATTATTCTAAAAATTCTCAGCACAATATTCTTTTTTTAATTTTTTTTTCAATTAGATTTATATGCCGCCCTTCTCCGAAGACTCAGGGCAGTTTACAATGCGTTAAGCAATAGCCTTCATACTTTTGTATATTTATACAAAGTCATCTTATTGCCCCCACAAACTGGGTCCTCAATTTACTTACCTTAGAAAGGATGGAAGGCTGAGTCAACCTTGAGCTTGGTGAGACCCGAACTGGTGCAATTGCAGACAGCTGGATGTTAATAACAGGCTTTAGTCTGCTTATTAGCCTGTTGAGCTATTAATACATTGGGCCATTATTATGGTCTTTAAGCCATTTTATTTTGCTTCAGACATACTAATTTTCTTCCAGTGGCTTAAAGCTCTTTGAGGAATAACCTCAAGCACAAATTTTATATGGTGAATCTTGAGTCAAATCCTAATTCACAGCCTTATCCAAATTCTCAAGGGCCATCTTCCAAGAATTCCCAATAGCACTTGATGCTGGACATGAAACTAGAGATTCAGTTCAAAAATATTGTATTGATTAAAGCTTAGTGTTATTAATAGATTCTTATGAATATATACATATATATATATATGCCATATATATGGCTAAATTTTATTCAGGGTCTGTAGAATTGGAGAAACTGTCTCTTGATGAGTGTAAGGCAGCTTTTCTAATTTCTCTCAATTTTGTACAGGACATTGTTATCTGAGGGATTGCTTATTTCCTGTAATGTCTGCTTAGCCAATATGATCTGATAGAATCAGGGTACTTACGCTTCCTTCAATTAAACACTGTTGTCTTTGGAGGAGCTGGAAGTGTGCCTTTTGTACTGTAGTGCCTGCCCTCTGGAATAAGATGTCTCCTGAGCTGTCCCCAGGTTCTGGGCTAGGATGCTTGGGGCTTTTGTGGGATATATTCTGTGTTGTTGTCTGGATTCACCATCTGGTTTTTTAATTTGTATTTCTTCTATATTTATGCTGGCCTTTCCCCCCCTTATTCATGTTGTATTTTATTTTCTCTGCTTTACTGTGAGTCTCCAAAGTCATTCAGGAATTGGATGACAGCTGAATTTAATAAATTTATATATTTCAATTTGTATTTATTTGGGATCAAGGAGTCTTGACTTTGTGGTTGTTTTATGCTGATTTATATCTCTTCTGCATAGGAGCACTTGTACTGAAATAACCTCTTTGAACATTAGCATGCACTGCTCATTAGGTCATCTTTATAGTAATAAATTAAAATATTATTTTAATCATTCAACACTTAATTTGGAAATAATGGAAAACTCTCTGTCCAGCCAAAGAAGAGGATGGAGAAAATGGCAAGATAAATCCTTTTCATTTAAAATAATCTGGAGAACATACTTATCTCTGAGAATGTCCTTTCTCTTACTCAGAACTTTTGATGTTTGCCTCACATATTTGAATTCAGTATCTGAATTTCTCTCTAGACATTGCAGTGATGCAGTGTCATTCATCCCTAGGAGACATAATGTACCCTGGCTATGTTTCACTACCCTGATGTCACCATTTGTGTCATTTAGTGAATACTGACAATCAATATGGAAATCTGAATTTAAGATTCAATGACAAGGTTATAGCTCCGACTTTATTTGACCTTCTCATTTCAGTTGATAGATAGCTCAAGGCCTTTTTCCATATCACCCATGTTCCATAATAGTCTTTTGGCCTCTGATTTATTTTACATCACATCAGACAATTGTTACAAGCATTAAAAAAATAAAATAAAGAGATTTTTGGAATTCAGTTATTTATCAAATGTATTTATTTATTATATTTATTTATTTAATTTATGTGGCCATCCACACAATATATTTACAGTTGGGTATATTAACAATTAAAGCTGCATTTATTAATTTCTCTGTGTAGGCAGTCACCCTATGACAGCTGTACCTTTTTTGCTTCATTATATTAGTATATAAGATTCGTATAAATAAGAAATCATCTAAATTAATCATTTGCTTTATGTGTCAGCAAAAGCAAGTTACAAAATTATTTGCTACAATATGCAGCAAATAATTTTGCCTTAATTAATGCTTTTGCAATTTTTTTTATTGCATCACCATGTGTTTATTTTCGTCTCTAAGGAACAAGAAAAAGTGAAGTTTTCGTTGTTTTTGTATTGACTTTTTGTTCCACTGTAAGTATACACCAAGCTTGTAGCTCAGCTGTCTTACAAGTTGCAATCAGGCTACTGTATTATCTGTATTACAGTATTTACAAAGGTTTTTTCCCCCTCTGCTGTGGTAGATGACAGTTAACATCTGCTCAACTGAACAAGTATACCATCTACTGTAACTTTTGATAACGCAGTCTCCGTTAGACATTTTAACACCCACCATTTCCATACATCCATGGAATGTCAGGCTTCCATTGCCATAATGAATTATAAATACTAAAGCTTTTTCTTCTGAATTTCCTTATATTTGATTGTAATTTCTGGGAATAGGTAAACCTGGGTCATAAAGTCAAGAGTATTTTTTTAGATTTCTAGGCAATTTGTTGAGTTGTCCTCTTCCATTATTCATTTCCTCTCTGGCACAGAGCCAATGCTTTGACAGTGACATTGAGTTTAATGGAACAAATATTTCTCCCCACAACAATTTTTTTTTAAATTTTTATTGAAAATTATTAAAAATTACAGAAAAAAATAGCAATATGGATAGAGTCGAAGAGAATAATATAATATATAGAGAGAGTTTTAAAGCATCAATTATCACCTAGAAATAGTACAAACCTCCATTAAACCAAATCATCAAAAAAAGAAAAGATTATCCAGAAGAAAGAATTTTCAACTGCCATACAGTATTCCTATAAATATTTACCCACAGTCACACTAAGATTATTATTTTACATTCTTCTTAAGATTTCTTTTTTGTAGCCAAGCATACCACTGGTCCCAACTCATATATAGCCCCGATTCTTGGCTATCTCGCAAAAGTCTGGTAAGCTTGTCTGCCTCTGCACAGTCCATGATCTTTGCAGTTAACATAGCCTCCGATGGGGTATTTTTGGATTTCCATTCTTGCGCAAACGAGATCCTGGCTGCAATGATGACGTGGAGAGCGAGATACCAATTAGGTTTGTTTAAATTCTCTGGTTTCATGCCTAATACAAACATTTCTGGGTTAAATTTTATTCTACATCCTATGATCTCTAAAATCCATTTTTGAATTCTAGCCCAATATTCTCTTGCTCAGGGACAGGTCCACCAGATATGGAAATAAGTTCCCATAGCGGCGTTGCATTTTCAACAAACCAGGGAGATTCCTGGGAACATCTTCGATAATCTAGCCGGAGGGAGATGCCATCTATGCAGCATTTTATATATATTTTCCTTATAGGAAACCAACATTGTTAGTTTTAGAGTTTTCCCCCAAATTTCTTCCCATTTTTCAAGTTCAATTGAATACCCCAAATTTCTCCCCCAGGCAATCATTGAGTCTTTGATAACCTCCTCTCCAATCCAATCCATTAAAAGGAATTGATACAGTTTGGATAATACCTTCTCATCCTTCCCCAACAAGATCTTATCAAGTTCTTGTAGGGAATTATAGATTCCTCCCTTGTTTTTGTCCTGAGCTGTCCTGGATTGGATCTGATTGTATGTCCACCAATCTAACTCATAGCCTAATTCCACCAGCGTATTTTGAGGTTTTACTTTGCCTAAAGGATCCAACAGAACTTGGTAAATTAATGGTTTATTTCTATTATAAAAAGTAAGGGTTGGGTGTATCATCGCCTCTAGAGGGGAAAGCCAAATCGGGGTCATCAGTAAAATTTATTTCTTATTCGATTCCAAATAGTCATCAAAACCTTTTGAATGAAGTGGTCCATAAAATATTTATGTTTTTTGGGTCTTTCCTGACTCAAAAAATAATGCCACCCCTGTTGCAAATTGTGGCCTTCCAAAATAAGGATTCTCCTCCTCCTCAAAGCAATCCAATCTCTGATCCAATTTAAGACAGCTGCTTGATGGCAAAACTCCCATTTAGATAGGCCAAATCCTCCTCTAGAAGGGGATTCTTGAAGCATTTTCAACTTAATCCTTGGTTTTTTGTCCTGCCATACAAATCTATGTATACATTGATCTATAGATTGAAATTTTTTTGCATCTAATAAAACTGGAGCTGTCTGAAAGAGAAAAACCCATTTTGGTAAGATATACGTCTTGACTACTGCAATTCTACCTAGTAATGATAACTATAATCCTTTCCATCCTTCCAGCATTTCTTTAGTTTGGCCAAGTAGTTCCGGTAATTATCCTCTTTAATGGTTGAGCATTTGGATGAAAGCCACAACAAATTCTCTGTGTCGAACTGACAATTTTGTTAACAGTTGCTTCCAATGTAATAATAAAAAAAAAATTACTGCCAACATTTCTTGACCTAAAATGACACATGCGTGTGGATACACAGGCATGCACACACACATACCTTCAAGATAGTTTTGATTCCTGGATTATTATGCCTGAATAAGTCCCTGCAGTTTTCTTGGCAAGGTTTTTCAGAAATGCTATTGTTTCCTTCTTAAGGCTGAGAGAGAGTGACTGGCCCAAAATCACCTAGCTGGCTGAAGCAGGACTAGAATTTCAGCCTCCTGGTTGCTAACCTGGTGTCTTAATCACTATACCAAACTTGCAGTCAAAATGACTTTGAGTAAATTTTTATATTTACTTTGGACAATGGATGGTGAGGTGTAAGCCATTGCTGATTACATGCAATTTACTATATCCTAAACCTTTGCCTCTGTTTTAAAAGAAATGTAGTAGGCATTAAAAATGAAGAAATCCAAGAGAAGGCACAAATAAATAACAAGTAAAAATAACTCACTGTTCTGATTCATGATTTTTATTCAGAGCATGCAAATCTGAAACTGAGATCAGACTTGTTGGTTATTTTGACTGGAAATTCTAAACTGGCAGGAATGTATGGAGGTGTAAGTAAAACCACAAACTGTTCTGCTAGATCACTCTAAGGTGATCTGATCTGAAAGTTTCCCCCAAGTATTGCCAGCACCACTGACAGCATAAAGAAAGACTCATGTTTTATGGTGCCCTGGAAGCTACTTTGCAGGAGTCCTGTTAAGTTACTGCATGAAAAAATCTTATGATGCTGGAGAATAAACCATAGCCTACTCTCTGATACAGAATTTGCAAACAAGCAAAAAACCCTTCACAATGGGATTCCCACCAACTACCATTTGGCCACCTGCCCAATGAACAGTCATAATTTGGAAAGTTATATTGAGATGGACACTTTCCTCATGAAACCAGGCAATCATCTCCACCACTCCCTTCTGCAGCACTGGATTGAAAAACAGGAAAATTAGATACTTCAGTGTGAAATTATGATTAGTTCTATCACATTTAGTATCATTTTATACATACTGCAGAATGTGGTAGTTTTATCTGCAGGGCATAAAATTCCTAAATGCCTCTCCTATACAAAGAAATTTAGCATTTGAAGGAGTTTAGACAAAGAAGATACCAAAAGCTGAGAATTATCACCATCAAGCTTGCAGTGATAAAATCCCAGTAAAACATTCCAATTTCATTTAGTCACTTGTATAATTTGGTCCTTATCAGGTCCTGGCAGTGAAGCTCTTGATCTATATACTGTGTTTCCCTGCAAATAAGACCCTGCCTTATATATTTTTTAATCCTGAAATAAGCGCTTGGCCTTATTTTTAGGGAGGTCTTATTATTTTGGGGTGTATGGAACAAGATGGGGCTCCTCTTGCCATCTTATCTGATTTCCAGCTCTGCATTTAAATATTTTTGGGAAGGGCTTATTTTCGGGGGGAGGCTTATTTTAGTGCATATGCTCAAAAGCCCAATTGGGCTTATTATCAGGGGATGTCTTATTTTTGGAGAAACAGGGTATCTGTATCTGCTGTATATCTATATCTATGTACATATCTATCTATCTATCTATCTATCTATCTATCTATCTATCTATCTATCTATCTATCTCCTATCAATAAAATCATTTCAGCCATTATCTATCCACTGCAGGATGAAGGCCTCTTCCACGTATGTATGTATGTATGTATGTATGTATGTATGTAGAAGTAGAAAGTTTTTGCCCATATTTATGGATATTTCATTTGGTCAGATAAAATATAGGTAATTTACCTGTAGAAGACTGAAATGGATATACTAACTATCTTAACACTTTAAAATTTCCTTCTCATTGAGATTGAGTCCAGTACGATGAAGAAATTATCAGTAAGGATAATTAAAATAAAAGTAAAGAGGAAATAGTTATAGCAATATAATTCAACGTGAATAATAGTTGCCTCCTGTGAGATTAAGCTTGGAAATTTCATTCTGATAAATAAGGAGCAGACTATTGTCTTCTTCAGGCACATTAAATGATTTAAGCAGTGATGTGCTTCCTTATCCTTTAAACGTCAAGAGAAAACTTCAGTGTGGGCTACGCTGCAGAAAAAAATCAATATATTTATTCAATAAGCAATGCCTACTCCTTAGTACGTGCTTTGTCTGTTCTGGGCAAAAAAAAAAAAAAAATGAACAGTGCTATAGCAACATATAATCAGGGAAGTAGAAAGCATTGAATTCACTCTCAACTCTTCACAGATGACCATTTATATTGTGTTCTTAACCTGAAAGGTAGAAAAAACAGTAAAATTACATTTCACAAACCCCCAACTCAATTACTTCTTCTTACCATCATTAATTTCAAGAGATTGTACCTAACAAAAAAAAAGTTGCTTTGTTCAGAAGAACATGTAGGATCTTTAGAGATAGCAAACGCAAGCATATATTTGTGACCTAAGTATTTCTTTTTGAAATTCCCATTGTTCAGAAGGTTAGACTATTTAGAGCAAATATTGGATTCTTTAGGTTAATAGTAAGACATGATTTTACAGCTGTTGTCTGCTTTACAAATTAAAACAACAAGATAATGACAACCTATGAACACCCAAAGGTCACTTATGAAGCAGTAGGACAGAAAGATTACTAATACTGTTAAACTTTAGGGTTGGAGAAAACTCTGAAAATATTATGGATAGCTAAGAAAACAAATGAATCATATAATCAATCGATCTATCCAGAATTCTCCCTCAAGGCTTAAATATCCAAGTTCAAATTATCATATTTCAGACATATTACGGTATACAACGATCTACTTGTCTGGATTGGTAATTTGGTAAATTGTAAATTGGTGGATGTTTCAGTTAAAACAAACGGGTGACCCACTGGAAAACATGAAGAACCAAGTTTATCCTGGAGATGATCTATTTATATGATTGCTAAAAATCAATTTAGACCTGATGGCATATAATCAATCAATCAATGAATCAATCATACTACAAACATGGAGAAACTGGGTGGTTTGCAAGTTCAGAAAGCATGTTACAGTGAATGACATTAAATTAGATTAAATTAGAATGACATTAACTATGATTACTTTTTAAAATATTTATTTATTTGTTTATTTAACATATCTCTGTACTTCATATGGACTCATAACAATGAACATCCCACAGTCATAACTGAAAAACAGAATAATACGGAATTAATAATCGTCAAACTTGTCAAAACCTTACTTAAATTTTTATAACCAGAAGTAATAGACATAACAGGCATACTGATAACAGAATATAAATAAGCAGTTCAATTTTTAAGGCTTTTCATAACATCAGGAATTATGGAGCCGTTTGGATTTCTAATATCTTTCATTTCTTTGGCTTTCTTTTCTTACTCTTTTTGTACATTTTGCATCAACTAGTTTATCCCAAAAGGGAACAATGTGATGATTCTATATATCTTTTAACCATTAGCTATTATAGAAGAGGGATGTATGGTAAGTCCAGGGAGGAGTAGCACCTCTGGTGGAGGGGCTTGCTGGACCCTTTTTAGGGTTGGTCGTTCACTTTTGGTCATCATCTCACCTGTGGCTCCAAATAGACGTAACACAGGGGTTGTATCCTAGTAAACTGTCCCAGCAGATGGGCTAAACCAGGAGAGAGTAATTGATGGGTCTTAGGCCATCAGTAAGATAGGGGATTTATCTGTCCAAACATCACTGTCCTCAACTCTTACCTTTAGTATTGTGCCAGGTAATCTTAAGGAACTTTTCCTCATATATAGCTATATATATAGCTATACCACTTAGATATATATACCACTTCCCAGTGCTTAACAGCTCTCTCTGAGCAATTTACAAGGTCAGAATATTGCCCCCAACAATCTGGGTCCTCATTTTACTGATCTCGGAAGGATGGAAGGCTGAGCCAACCTTGAGCTGTTTAGAATCAAACTCCTGGCTGTGGGCAGAGTTAACTTGCAATCCTGCATTCTAACCACTCTGCCCCCACACTCCTAGTATTACCTCCACCTATGGACTGTCCATTTAACAATGATTACAAGTTACAATGATATCACAAAAAAGTGACTTATGACCAATTCTCGAAGTTTTGACAGTTGCACAATTACTGAGGGCATGCAATCACAATTCAGGCACTTGGCAACTGGCTCGCCATTCCAATGGTTGCAGCATCTTGCAATCACGTGATTGCAATTTGTGACCTTTCCAGCCAGCTTCCAAGAACCAAAGTTAGTTGGGGAAGTTGGATTTGCCTAACAACTGCAAGGTTCATTTAACAACCCCATTATCCACTTAACGGCAATGGCAAAAATGGTCATAAAATTGGACCTGTCGTGTGATGATTTACTTTACAAGTGCACAACAATGGAAATTCTGGTCTCAGTTACGGTCATAAGTAGAGGATTACCTGTACTTCTACTGGTTTTAATTCATGGTCCTATTTTGGAACATACACTACAGAGAAATCTATCAGGTACATTGCTGCTTTCCTGTTATTTGGTGATTCTTTAGGAAGTATTTAATAGCATTTGTTTTACATTACAGGGACAGCCTCTCTATTTGAAAACCTGCCAGTTTGATGGTTATCTAATCTAGTGCACAAAAGGTAAGCTGAGAAGAGGAGCAAGAGAGAAATCTATTCTGCCTCTTCCTGCAGATTGTTTTAAATTGTTAATATTTAAAATATTGTTATTTTCTTTTAAACTATATATATTGTTTGTCAATGGGCACATGCATATTTGCAGCCTGAATTAGGGAAGTTACAGTTTTGAGAAGGCAAGAGAACCCCACAATTTCAAGTATGAAAGCATACATTTTAAAAATCCAGATAGAATCAGGAATTTGATCCGAATCCATGCTGCATATATTTACAAAAACTACACAACAGTACAAGCTATTTTTGAACATGACCTATTAAACATTCTCTTCTAGAAAGACACAATAGTACAGGATCACTGATACGTTTAGGGTGTCTTATTTGACACAGAACCCTGGGTTCAGGGAAATAGAAGCACTCTCTGATACGCTAGACAGCTGTTTTCAATTCAATTGACTTAGTGTACCTGTAAACTGAGAGGAACATTCTTAACTTTAATTAACTGTCCTCAAGTGGGTATAGGTGCTTGGAAAACAATAAGCTATCAGTTTAAATGAGTGGCATAACAGATAGTCCTTGACTTACAACTCAGACACTTGGCAACTGTCTCAAATTTATGACGGTTGCAGTGTCTGGTCTGTGTGTGTGTCTGTGTGTCTGTGTGTGTCTTGTGATCCTCTTTTGCAATCTTCTGACCAGCAAAATCAATGGGGAAGCCAGGTTCTCTTAACAACCATGTTACTAACTTAACAACTGCAGTGATTCACTTAACAATGATGGCAAAAAAATGTTGTAAAATGAGGCAAAATTCACATAACAACTATCTCACTTAGCAACAGGAACTTTGGGCTTAACTGTGGTTGTAAGATGAGGACTACCTGTAATGCGCTTGCTGTTCTAGTGCTCATATATTTTAAGACAATTCTCTTGACTTTGACCTTTTTTTAAAATATTGTAAGCTTTTTTAATTAAAAAAAAGAAAATGTTATCACTTTTAACTTACATAAGAGTGATTATGAAATTTTTTAACTAAATGGGTAGGAGGAGGAAAAAAAATTAAGACATTTGACCTAGCAATCAGAGTTACTTATAAATTGTTTATGGTGATGAAGGAATCAAGAAATCATCAGCAAATGGTGAACTCTAGTCCCACCTGACCTGAGGCATGAAAGCCAGCTGAATGATTTTGGGTTAATCATTATGTGAGACAACCAGGTTGAGCACAAGTGTTGTCAAACACATCATCTGTCTCAGCTCCCTTCATGCCTGCAAGAGAGTTACTGTAAGTCCAGCCTACCTTGAATTCCGTTCACTCTTATGTGCTTTGCTTTGACCTTTAGTAGTTCAGATTATTGTAGAGAGCATTAGCTTACAATAAACCTATATTCTTTTTGAATTGCTTGGACTCCTGAATTCCTGAACTTGACAGTCACTCTCTCTCAGCCCAACCCACCTCACAGGTTAGTTGTGGAGAAAATAGGAGGAGGGAGGATTATTGTGTGTGTTCACCATTTTGAGTTATTTATAAAAATAAAGGACACAAATAAATTTTAGGATGAGAGGTATGGCAAATTGCACTCTTATTCATACAATTTCTCTTAGGTGAAGGGTATTTTAGTATTTATCCATAGATATCTGACTCCTAGTTGCTTATATTTGCCAGGTGCCTTTTTCCCATTCAGCAACTAGCTTGGCATTGTTAAGAAAGACAATAGTAAGTCACAAAGGTAACAGCTGGCATTAGTGCTTGGACATGTGTGTTTACATTGCAAAACTAGCTTGTATAACCCAGTCCAAGATTCAGAAGATTCATGATTGAGTCCAAGACTGGCGACCTTCCTGAAACCTTCCAACTCTATCGAGGTGCCAGATTCAAGGATGCAATTTAAGTACTCATGTTGAAGGAAATTCCATCATGCCTGGGGAAGGATCTTCCCATCATGCCTATGGAAGGATCCATCATGCCTATGGAAGGATGTTAATATTAAGTGGCAATAGACCAGCCACTTTAATAATGACAAAGGAAGATGTTTGTGAAGCATTTTTGAGCAAAGCAGGATGCTTTTCTTTATACTGAGCAGGGAAGCAGGAACCCCACTGGACGGCAAAACCATTGTGTGGAACAAACACATTTTTCTTGTTTATAATTTCTTCAAGCATTGCTGTTTTGCTGCTCTTATACAAAATAAATTGCCTCGTTAGATAAAAGATGGGAAAGGAAGGGGAATATCTGAGAAATCAATTTGTAGGATACTCCACCTGTCGGATGGGGGGAGATGAAGAAGGAGGAGGATTTTATGGTGTCTAATTCAGAATCAACATACTATATTTCTAAGCTTAAAGACAAAATGCTTGTTTCACTTGTTCCCACTTCAATGTTTGAAAAGCAAGTAACTGTCTTATGTTGTCCCAGCTCAAGATTTATCTGTCATTTCCCCCCCCCCCTTTTCAAATAATTTAATTTAGTAGGCCTTTGGAAAAGTGAGTAAAAATCTCAGAAACCCATATTTTTCAGGAAATCATTTTATGCTCTGTAGATTTTTAAAATTCAATCTATACCTCAGGTTTTTCTTTCTTAAGAAGAGAGGAAAACTTTTGCTTATGCTATCCTTTACAAAAAAACAAAACAAAAAAAAAACCAATCAATTTTATTACATGTTGATATATTTGGAAATTGTGATAAAATAGCAAAATTATTTCTACCTGCCAGCACATAAACAGTAATCTTTTCAGTAATTTAAATAGGAGATGACCAAAGGCATGAATAACAGTGAGTAAAACTGTGATATAAGGAAGCCTGTAACTGGTACGCAAAATGGAACTGTGTAAAAACTATTGCAGGTATAGCTGCAGCAGCTGTTTATGGAGTAGGATACCCTGACTGATCCAGTTCCAAATAAGTAAGTATGACCCTATTGAGAGTCAAACAAAGATTATCCCGGAATCACTCTGTCTTGTTGGGATTGTATGGCTTGGAACTCAGGTATAAAGCTGAATCTTATCAATGTTACACCACCTAACTTGCTTTGGTGAACAAAGTAGTTTATAAATTAGTACACTAACAGGACTAGATCCATGACAACAGATCATCTTCCCCTACTTCATGTAAATACTAAATAAAAGAGAAAAAGGTGACAACTCTTGTGGCACCCCACAGATGACTGCACTAGTACTCAAACTTTTACTCCTTCCCCTCATTGCCATCAACTAAAACTGCCCAGACAAAAGGAGAATTACTGAAAGACGGTGCCCCCTCCTTAACCCTCAGATGATCCAAAAAATTACCATGATTGATAATATCAAAGGTCACTGAAGAGAACCAAAAGACCACACTTCCCTTATCTCAGTTCCAACTACAGGTCATTTTCAATGGCAGGGGTGGGCAACTATGGCCCTTTATGACTTGTAGATTTCAATGTCTCACTAGATACCTTTCCAGTTAAAATCCTTCAGATTCATTCTTAGCCGAATGTTGTCCTCCAGATGCTCCACAAACTCTTTGAAGTGGTTGATAAAATGCTCTTCCAGGCCATCCTTCTCCAAAGGAACCAGATCATTTTAGGTAGAACTGATAGCCAGGACTCTTAGGATGCTCATAAAATGACAATGTATGCTTGAACCTGAGCTCGCTCTTGTATTCAGATTCATTCCTCACTTTTCACTAGCAGCACTCCAAGTGTCTCCTGTTCTGCCACTTATCTTCTGGAGTACCTTTCTTTATTCCC
This sequence comes from Masticophis lateralis, assembly GCA_030761175.1. Classification (NCBI taxonomy): domain Eukaryota; kingdom Metazoa; phylum Chordata; class Lepidosauria; order Squamata; family Colubridae; genus Masticophis; species Masticophis lateralis. Next base: position 130,266,360 of record JAUDYJ010000002.1, on the reverse strand, counting down.
TCAAATTCTGGCTTTTGATTTAGTTACTGTCATTGTGTTCTGCCAAACCTGGGAAAGAGTTATAATTGGTTTGGAGTTGACTTTCTTATTGTTTTGTGCAAACAGGCTGTAGTATCGTATACATTGAAAAGCAACATAAGTAAAAGAACTCAGACATCTGATACTATTTATTTCACATCGCTGGTGTAACTTTCTAGAGTTGTGACATTTTGACTGAGGAACTGCTGTAGCTATAGATTCAGGGCTAATTTCCCAAAAATCAGTTCATACCTTTATGCGCAGGGTTAATCATATCTGGAATTAGGACTATAAATTTCTGTTTCTTAGTTTGTTAGATTCTTAGCTATTATGGATATGCCTTAGGTCTTCGGTTGTGGCCTCTTGTAATGCTAATATGAGATCTTATTTTTGAGAAAGATGATTGCAGTAACTTTCAAACACTGAACTCACTTTTATCCCAAACCTTTTGCAATAATAAATCTATCTCTTTTGTAGGAAAAATTCCTTCCTTCCTTCCTTCCTTCCTTCCTTCCTTCCTTCCTTCCTTCCTTCCTTCCTTCCTTCCTTCCTTCCTTCCTTCCTTCCTTCCTTCCTTCCTTATTAAGTAATACACCAATAGTTTCTAAGCCTTTAGTCAAAATCCTAAATGCTCTTTGAGTCATCAAAGCACTGAGTGTGTATAGATTATTAGCATCTATTCAATTATTAGTGTCATTTTCACTGTTCTGTAATTGGCCAATTACTTGACAGTTCTTTGAAGTGCAATGTTTATATATAATAAAGTGTAAACGTCAAAGATATTTTTAATCTTAAGGCAAATGAATTAAAAAATTCTCATTTTGCTGGGCACAGATGAAACAAAACTTAAAATTCTTAAATTTCAGAATCAAAGAATAATGTAACTCTTGCCAAAATAGCAGTCATCAAAAACATTTGGAAATACATTTTCTCTCCATTACTTTCAGGAAAAGCTGGTTATTTATTTTTCTGCCTTTTTTGAGAAGAAAGTCTACCATCCAACGTTCAGGCTGCAATATAAGCTGCAGAGTGAATGAGAGTGGGAGAGAATGCATTTCCAATTAACTTCCCACTGACATTTGATTCAGGCAGAATTCAACAGAAAGCAATTTTGTTTTTGCTTCTGCCTGCCAATGAAGTATGAAAGATTTTAAAGGTGACAATAGAAGAAATATTACAGAATGACATGCTGAGAAAGTGGAGGAAGAGTTTCCATGAAACTGGTTTTACTTGCCTGTCTTAGCCATGGTGAAATGGATACCCAGACTGACAGCTTTGTGGGTCTGGAATAATGCAATTATTTTAAAGCTACAACTGTTTTGCCAGAGTCTCAGTTAACAACTAGGGGGATTATGTTCCATTATACACCTGGCCTCAATCTGATACTGCATTTTTAACTACAGGAAATAGGATGGGGAGACAGTAGGCAATTTAGTATGATTTGATTTAGAGCATGAGGTTTTTAAACTTTTATTAACTGTGCTAAAAGGTGGCGTTGAAATTTCCAGGTTAGGAAAGTTTGCACCTAATGAAATACTTACATACATACATACATACAGCTATAATCTTTCTTTCTTTCTTTCTTTCTTTCTTTCTTTCTTTCTTTCTTTCTTTCTTTCTTTCTTTCTTTCTTTCTTTCTTTCTTTCTTTCTCTCTCTCTCTCTCTCTCTCTCTCTCTCTCCCTCCCTCCCTCCCTCCCTCCCTCCCTCATACTACACATAGCTCCTTATATAATAATTACAATAATTCAGTTCTTATCTGCTTCTGTTTTGCCTCTTCTTGTTTAAGTTTCTAGTCCATTTATTAATATTTTAATTTTTAATAATTTTAAATATTTTTCTGTAGATCTAAAATAACCTTTTATAACCACATGCTATATTGGTGTTTTTCTATAAAGAAAAACTTTTCTTTATAGAAAAATTGCCATTTAAAATTGACTGACTGATTGATTATGTGCCATCAATTTGTTGCTGACTGTTAAGAATCACATAGCTAAACCAAGCTGATGTATCTCCAGTGGGATCCCTTAAGTCTTGCAATGGCGCACTCATTGCCATTGTAACTGGGTCCATCCACCTTGCTACTTATTGTCCTTGTCTTCTCTTTCCATCTGCTTTTTCCAGCATTAGAGCCTTCTTTAGAAAGCTAGGTGTCTGTATCATGTGTCTGAAGTATAATTAGAACCTGATGATTTGTGCCTTGAGTGAGAACTCTGGCTTTATTTGTTCAATTATCCTTTCGTTAGTTTTCTTGGTTGCCCATTATATTTGCAAAAGTGTTCTTCAACACCAATCTATATAAGTATCATTACTGTTTCAATCCAGCTTCTTAAAGTACAACTGTATCACAGGCAGTTTATGCACTGTTCTAGTCTTTCATTCAAAAGTAATTGGAATAAAACAAAAGAACAGTAAACTTCCAAAGGTTTTTGAATTAGCATCAGAAGCACAGAATGACAATATTGTTTATCCTTCATATGTAAATGAAAGATTTTAAGAAAATAATCAGAAAGATTAACACATACTGTAGACTTTTTGTACCCAGAAATATTAAAAAGGGAAGGATATGAATACCAAGCATGTGACATTTGCTAATGGTCACTTAGAATGAAGAGAGTATCTTCACTGCATTGTAGCACATTACATTCTTTCATTAGTTACTCATTTTAATAACAGAAAATGAAACAAATGAAAAATCAGTTTGCTCTATGATGGCTTTCCACCCTAGGATTCCAAATCTAGAAAAATGGCCAGTTTTCAGAATATATCTGCTTCGGAACTGTATGTCCTTATTATAACCCTTACGTGTCAGAGTGAATTTACATGTGAGGAATGACCCAACAATCCTGTTCCCCATGTGATGACAAGGCATAAATTAGTCTCCTCACAACTTTCTCAATAGCTTTCTTTACTATTATCTAGAGCAGTGATGGCTAACCTTTTTGCCATTGCGTGCCAAAAGTGGGGGGAGGGCGGAGGTGGGGGGTCATGCATCGGCATGCCCACACCCATAATTCAATGCATGCCACCCTCTGCACACATGATCCCCTGTGCAACCCTTGCTTTTGGAATGCAATGGCATTGTGGGTCTGGTAGGCCTGTTTTTTTGCCTTCCCCAGGCTCCAGAAGCTTTCTAGGAGCCTGGGGAGGGTAAAAATGGCCTTCCCCATCCCCTGGAGGCCTTCTGATGGCCAGAAACAGCCTGTTTCTTGACTTCCAGTGGGCCTGGAAGACCTGAAAAATCAGTTGGCTGGTGTGCGTATGCACGCTGGAGTTGAACTAGGGCAATGCTTGTGTGCCTACAAATATGGCTCCACATGCCACTTGTGGCATGGATCTAGTGTGATATTGTTTTTGCTTTATGTTAAAGCAATTAAAAAAATATGGCACAGTATAATTGAAATTTGTACTACAGCAGCCAGGATTAGGGGTAGATGATGATTACTTTGGGCCAATCATGGATATGGGAAGGCTCAGTTAATTTCGTAGTTGTTTGGGTGACAAGGCTGACCAGAGGAACTTATTTAGATTTGCCAGAGTTATTTGGCGATAAGGCCCCATAAGGTTAATTGGCTAAGTCATTTGACCCTATTTTTCCTATTGCACAATATGGTGCCTCCCATAACCCAGTTAAATATTCCATGCAAATAAGATTAGAGAGTTATGTTATATGTTTATTCAATCATTTATGGATAAATGATTGAATCAATTAAGTATAAGAGCAAACTGTTCAAAATTGGGAGTGCTTCTGTTTCCAAACTGTACCAAATAGCTCTCACTTCTCAAGTTCTCCATAATATATATTCTCGAAAGCTCAGAGGTTCAAATTCATTCAAGAAAGATAGTCAGTAGACCTGTTCAGAAGATCCTTGGGAGAAAGCTGAACATTGTTAAATTAGGAGAGGTGTGATGAGTTACAGCAAAATCATATATAAATACATCTTTTAGAATTTAAATAATAGTTGCTGGTCTCTCTGTGTGATTGTTGTTAGGACTTCAACAGATGGGAAGAGAGGAAGTTAGCTTTCCCTTTCCTACTTTATTCCTAGTTGAAATAATGTTTACTATGTATATTGGAATATTATTGACGTCTAATATGGCCCTTACAAATTTAATCTAGCCTTAGTGATAAATTATGTGGTAGTAGGGAACCATATTGTGAATATGAAGATTATTCACTGAAGTGTAATTCTTGGCTAGTTTTACAATGGGCAAAAATGTAATTGGTGAATTCATAGGTCAGTTATGGAAATCTTGACACTATGGGGATGGAGGTGGTTCAATGTGCTATGTGAAGTCAGACAGTTGACTGAGAATTTAGTAAACTCAGAGTTAATGTATTGTGCATAACCAGTCCATGTGATTAATGTATTGTTTAAAGCAGGGGTGTCAAACTGTATTTATTTGGGGGCCGGATCAGCACTGTAGTTCTCTGCAGGCCAGCAGGGTGTGGGGTGTGGGGGAGATGGGATGAATGCACTTTATCAGTCAAAACAGAGTGTGGGGGGCTGCGTACCCACTGCACCTCATTTTTGCCCTCCCAGGCTTCCAGCAGCACTCTGCTGATCAAAAGTGGGCCACTCGGAGGCCTTGGGAGGCCTCCATGCGACCCATTTTTGGTCGGCAGAGTGCTGCAGGAGGCTGAGGAGGCTGAAAATGTGCTGCACAGGGGCTGCACATGGCCCCTTTTGGCCGGCAGAGGCATGGTGGGCTGGTCCTTTGATATTTCCAGGCCAGCCCCATGGGCTGGATTTAAACATCCTGCAGGCTGGATCTGGCCCATGGGCCTTGAGTTTGACATCTCTGGCTTAAAGTGTTATATGAGCCTAGGAAATAGAATTAACTGAATAGTTCATGTTACATTAAATGGGGTCACTTCAGTCACATCCATTTTTATTTCTGTTGGAAATATTAATACTGTTTTCATTGCTGTGAAAGAGCTGCAATTGTAATTGTTTTTCAACAAAATATTTGAATGTATATATTTTTGTGTATGAATAAACAATATGGAAAAAAAAGACTCCCTAACATTCTGAGGGTCAGAATATAAGAAGAACCATTTCTAGATTCACACTATAAATGAAGATGACAATCCACCTCAATTAGTGCATTTGTTCTTTTTATCTAGGTTTTTTGTTGTTGTTGATTTTAGTGTTTTAATTTTAGTGTCCAATATTTTAAAATGTTTTTTAATCTTCTGATTGATTTATATTGTTATTTATGATATTGTAAGCCACTCAGAGTCACTTGATAATAAGAGGGATGGCATATAAATTTGAAAGAAAAAGAAAGAAAGAAAGAAAGAAAGAAAGAAAGAAAGAAAGAAAGAAAGAAAGAAAGATTCCTCCTCACTACAGAAATAGGGATTGATATTTGTAATTAGGCAGAAAAATAAAGTACTTGTCAGGCACAATATTTCTTTGTAATGAAGAGAAAAACACTGCTGAAAAAAACCACAAGGCGTATTTAAGCTGTTTAATGGACTGTTTGAACAATATATAACCTCCAAATGCATGCAGTAAAAATGTTTGCTACTGAAAGAAAAATGATCTTTGCTAAGCTCACAAATGTAGTGATTAAATTCATCATAACTGAAGCAGTTTGTACATGTGTCTGATATACATTGGTTGTGAGCTGAAGCATACTAATATCACAGAAATGCTTATTGCACTATGAAAGGAATCAGAAGTGTATAATTTCATCCTCCAGAGAGCTAGCATTTGACACAACTTGTTCAATGTGCAAGTGGTTTTCCAGATGTTTTGGGATTGTACCCAAAACTGTAGTTATTGTTAGTGGTCCTATCTTTGCTTTCTTTTGCCACAATCATTTTACTTCTATCTGCAGGTCTTTGTATTTTGTTATTTTCTTCAGTTTTTTCATTTTCTTTTCTTCTGTCTCCAAGTCCTGTCACTGTATCCAGAGGTATTTTTTGTGGGTTTCTTAAAGACAATTAAGTCTGGGGTGTCATCTGGCTTCAAACAGATGCTTGCCTGTTTGAATTCTAAAGTCCCAGAGCACTTTAGCTTCTTCAAACCAAATAGGACAGACACAGACTTCAACAGTTATTTAGAACTACAGAAAAAAACAATTGACACCAGCTTGCCTTCCATTCAGGTAAAAGTAAAGGTAAAGGTTCCAGTCGCACATATGTGCTAGTCGTTCCTGACTTTAGGGAGCAGTGCTCCTCTCCGTTTCAAAGCCGAAGAGCCAGCGCTGTCCGAAGACGTCTCGGTGGTCATGTGGCCAGCATGATTAAATGCCAAAGGCTCACAGAACACTGTTACCTTCAGTGGTCCCTATTTTTCTATTTGCATTTTTTACGTGCTTTCGAACTGCTAGGTTGGCAGAAGCTGGGACAAATAATGGGAGCTCACCCCGTTATATGGCACTAGGGACTCGAACTGCTGAACTGCCGACCTTTTGATCAACAAGCTCAGCATCTTAGCCACCGAGCCACTGTATCCATTCAGGACCTGTATACTAAACAAGCCAGAAAGAGGGCTGTGAAAATGTCTACAGACCTCTCACATCCTGGACATAAACTCTTTCAACTTCTTCCATCAAGACAACACTATAGGGCATTACATACCAAAGCAACTGGACATAAGGATAGTTCCCCTCCGCCCCTGCATACCATCATTCTGCTAAACAACTAATTCCCACAACACTGTCAAACTACCTAATAGGGCTGTATTACTATTATCCTTCTCATCTTTCCTATTATCTATTTTCTTATCTTCTTATGACTATTACTTTGTTGCTTGTATCTTATGATTTATATTGATTGTTTTATTTAGTATCCTAGCATAATTTCTGTTGATTGCTTATTTAGTAACCTATGACTATTATTGAGTGTTGTATCTTATGATGATTGTATTTTATAATTATGATCATGATTTATGATGATTGTATTTTATAATTATGATCATGATTTATCAGTTGTTGCTTGTATGTATACTGAGAGCTTATGCACTGAATACAAATTGCTTGTATGTCCAATCACACTTGGCCAATAAAGAATTCTATCTCTCCCCTCCCTCTCCCTCTCCCCCTCCCTCTCCCCCCCCCTCTCTCTCTCTCTATCTATCTTTATTTTCTATTACTTTGTCTATTTTGTGACCCCACCGGTTCTTGTGGATCATTGTTGCTACTTTACCATGCTGTTGTTTGTGATGAGATTCAGTGCTCTTTTCTTGCAGGAACTGCCTAGGTGTCCAATGTCTCTTCAGTTTTTTCTCCCAGAAATGGCATTAACTATCTGTTGCTTCTCAATTATGACTGTATGCTCTCCTTCCCCTCCTCTTCCTCCTCCCTGATGTTGTTGTTGCTGCTGTTGTTGTAATGGTTATGGTATTACGTATTACGTATACGTAATTTACGTATACGTAATTTACCCATTACATATACGTAATGGGTAAATATTTGAAATCTAAGGAGCATTGGGACAAAAGACAGAGATATGAGCATGTTCAATGACTTCTTCTTGATTGGGAAGTGAATATCATAGTAAATTGTAATGTCTATTAGAAGATGTCAAAGTAACACCAAATAAAGCTTCTTTGGATATACAGGAAACAAAATAAAAATAGATTTCCAACTAGTGATTATATCCTGTCCATAATAAAAAGTTATATAACACATCACTAGGCCAAAAATCCATCAGTAATAAATCTTTACGAAACTTAAAATGGGAATTGGCTGAATGGAGGGAGACGCTGGTCCATAAAATTTCCACATTAAAAAACCATTGATCTTTTTAAATTAAAAAATTGTCAGGACAATGGACAGTTTGAGAAGGAACAGACAACTCCATGGGGGGGGGGGGAGTATTTTTTATAGAGAAGACAAGCTTGTGTGAATATTTGGTTCAAACATAACAGAAACTAAATTTTCCCATCCCTTTATTTTTATGATCGTCTGATGTCTAAATAGTGGTGAGACAAATCAGTTAATGCCTCCTACTAAAGGCAGCAATTAACATCCATCTGCCTGCAATTTCTGCGAGTTCAATCCTAGCCAGGCTCAAGGTCGACTCAGCCTTCCATCCTTTCTAAGGTGGGTAAATTGAGGACCCAGTTTGTGGGGGCAATAAGCTGACTTTGTATAAATATACAAAAGTATGAAGGCTACTGCTTAACGCATTGTAAGCCGCCCTGAGTCTCCGGAGAAGGGCGGCATATGTAATATTTTGATTCTGAAGTTAATATACTAGACATGTGCTTTTTTTTTTGGCAGATTAGTACAAAGCTTTTCATAAGTAATGCTGGCTGAATCAGGAACTGAATGTACAGTAATTCTACTGTAATGTGAAGTAAATGTGAATGATAATTTAAAGCTTTTTTTTTTCAAAGTGGAAATTAAAAAAAAACCCCAAAACAGAATAAAAGCAGAAACTTGGGTTGGAAAGGTTTTATTGTGTGAATAAAACCTTTGATTCTTCCTGCCTGCAAATTATAGCTGCCCCTACATTATAGCTGGGCAGTATAGGATAAGCAAGAGAGATGTCAAAATAGTACCTGGACAGTGATTAAGGAAAATGAAACCAGAGAATAAAGGCTGCAGAAGGCACTGATCTTTTGATAAAGCAACAACAGAAGTCACTAGCCTTCAACAGAGGCATGACCAATCTAATAGCTTCATACCACTGCTAACTGTTCTTGCATCCACCTATTTTTTTCTGGGGTTGAAGAAGCTTTCAGCAGATAAATTCCAAAAGAATAAAGGGGGGAAATCTCACTGTCAGTGCTTTAAAAAGAAGCATAAAATCAGAACTACTAGAGTGCTTCTGATGAATATTTACATTGCATGGTAAATGAAAATAAAATATATTGTCAGGAATATCTAGCACTATCTCATTTATTTATATTAGGGATGTACAACAATTCAATAATAATAATAATGCACAGTCTCAAATAAATCATAACAAAGAGGCACATTTGGTACACAGGAACATTTAAAGAGCTTTCTTCAATTCTTCTAGCTCACTGCTTTCTCTGTTTCTGCCAAATTTGCATTGTGGATTGATGGTAGGTCTCTTCATTGTTTTATGTAAGACAGCTTGCCTTTGGGCCCAGCTAAAAGGGATACCAGGGACGTGGTGGCTCAGTGGCTAAGATTCTGAGCTTGTCGATTGAAAGGTCGGCAGTTCAGCGGTTCAAATACCTAGTAGCGAGTAATGGGGTGAGCTCCTGTTACTTGTCCCAGCTTCTGCCAACCTAGCAGTTCGAAAGCACGTAAAAAATGCAAGTAAAAAAATAGGGACCACCTTTGGTGGGAAGGTAACAGCGTTCTGTCCACCTTTGGCATTTAGTTATGCCAGCCACATGACCATGGAGACATCTTCGGACAGTGCTGGCTCTTTGGCTTTGAAACGGAGTCGGGAACGACTAGCACATATGTGCAAGGGGAACCTTTACCTTTACCTTTAAAAGGGATACCACCTGCTAAAATGAGGGCCGCAGTACATAATTTATCTGCAGCCCAACATACAATTTATTAGGGCTAATCCTGGTTCATTTCAATTCTACGGCTTCTACGTGAGCTCATTCCTATGCAAACTGCTCATTTTTGAAGGGACTTAATGTACCGATGGTATAATACTGACTTATACTAATGCTGAATATTTAGTATGTGTCAGTATATATAGTTTTATAATTGAGAAAACCAGTGGAAAATGACATTAAAACTACATTGGATAACTATTAACTGTATGGCTGCCAAATATTTCTGTTGGCATGATGGAGCACCATGTTCTACAGGTGGAATCATCAGGAAAGGAAATCAAATTTTCTTTTTCTGACCTTGGAAAATAAAAAATATGAGCAAGCCCCCAGCTCCATTCCCAACAATTGAACAACAAAAACAGTCTATTTCATTTCATTTCTTTTACTTGGAAAAAAAAAGCTGGAGAAAAGCTGGAGATGGAGCTCTTTCCTGGTTATGCTGTGTGAGAAATGCACCTGTTGTGAAAAGAGGAGATGATGATGATATCTTTAAAAGGATGTGCATATCAAAATCTGCCATGTTCAGCTTTCTTTCTTCTCCATCATTACACCCAGATTCATAACTAAAAGAGGGAAAAAAAGTTTACACGGCCACGTTACAGGTGCTTCTTATCTACCTCTCTCTGGGAATATTTGTCTTTTACTTGTTAAAAAGAAGATCCTTGGCCTTAGAGGAAAAGATATGTGAGCAAATTAACCCCATAGGGACTTCATGTGCTGCCCTCGGTCACAATGTGTGCTGCAGAATTCTAGCGCTTGGTACATTAAGTAAGGCTAATTGCCGATAGGCTAGATTCTGAGAGAAAGGTTTTCTTGTCAGCCACATTCCACAGTGCTTCTAATCCAAATGATTTTAGTAATTTGGGAGGTTTATCAGAAACAGAGATTCAACAGGGCACGCATACAAAAGAACCAAGTATGCTTTTAAAAAAGTGGCTTCTGACTCAGCAGTTATGATTGCCAGTGGTTGTTGGAAATAATAATTCACAACTGGGAAACCATCTGCAACCATTTGGCAGACATTTTCATTGAGTTAATAACTGATCCGAGCACTATAGAATTTTTAAATATTTTATGTGAACTGCAGGATTTGGTGTGGCCTAGAGGAAATATTTTATGTAAAAATGAAGACAATACATAATTAATAGAAATCTGGATAATTTTTTTTCCCCTATTGCTTTCAGGACTATGAACATATCCAGCGTGAAGGAGTGGATATAGTGCTGTACAGAATTAGAAGACCAGGGTCCAAAGTCTGATTTCTGTGAAAAACATAGGTGGGCTTTGGCTACTTCTCAGCCATACCTTTCTGAAGTTTACACAGCATATGAGAGGGAACATTTGTGAAGTGGTACACAGAGAATAAACGGTCTCCTATCTTTTCTGGCTTCCATAATATGATGCTGCTAGCCATAAAGTCATGTACTTTATCTTCATCACAGCTGTTTAAGGCTCAGCAGGTTTGTTCAGTTTGCCCTTTGCTTTAGTCAGACACCTTCTCAGCTTGCTATTTTCTTGCTTTCTAGTACATGCCATTTTCCCATAATCATCAATCAACACTTTTAATCTGGCTTTCTCTCTCTCCCTGAACTGATCTTTTCAGCAACCCTCAAATCAGTAAACCTCAAATCTGTTTCCTTCAAGTCACCTTGGAAGGCCATGTAAACTGAAATAAATTGCTTTTTATAATTAACATTTTCTGATGGATATATATATCCAGCCTGGACTTCAAAAAGTGTGACAGATTCATTTTGGTTGTTTTTGAAAAGCCCTATATTTAAGAAAGATACATTTCTATTCCAAAATAACCAAATAATTGCTATAGCTCTATGGCTATTCATATTGGACAGGGTTTTGGCTCCCAGGTTTTGAGGGTCAATAGTCATTGGACTACATGAAGTAGAAAAAAATACGTTTTGGTTGGCTATATTGGTATCAGATCATATGATTTCCTGTCCAACCTATCTATTGGTTTAAGGGGAGAGAGTGTCACAACTTTATTTACTTTTCAAATATCCACGTTGTTCAAATCCCATATCAGGAAACATATTCTACTTCACCATGTTTAGCATCTTCTATCAAAAATTCATATTAGGGACAGGCATTGTATATTCATATTATTGTATCATATGTCTGCCTTTCTGCATTTTCTTATTAGTTGTAAATTAGCAGAATCTGTATGTTGGGAGATTCTATCTAGTTTAAAGAAACTAAAATAGATATTAGCAGGAAGTAGATAGGAGGGATAACATTAGAAAGAATAACATTCTAACATCTAGAACAGAATGTATGAGTTATTAGATGCAATTGACGCAATTGTATTAGTTGCACATTTGTTTTACATGCTGGAAATAAAAGAGAGTTTTGAAATATACACTTATTCATGAGCACATGTATTACAAGTGGAGTTTTTCCTTTCAACTGATGGCCTTTTGTTCTTTTAAGGGGAAACTTTTTTTCTTTATACTTCTATAAGATGAATACATATTTACAGAGCAGCTAAATGATACTGGAGTTTTGGAGACACTAGAAATGGATCAAACTGGGTCACACCTCTAGTCTTTTTCCCCTCTCTGATATGAATAGTTGATAGCTATGATCTGGGAGTTGATCAGTGGTGAAATCCAAATTTTTTTATTACCGGTTCTGTGGATGTGGCTTGGTGGGCATGGCAGGGGAAGGATACTGTAAAATCTCCATTCCCTCCCCACTCTGGGGCCAGTCGGTGGTAGTATTTGCCGATTCTCCAAACTACTCAAAATTTCCACTACTGGTTCTCCAGAACCTGTCAGAACGTGCTGGATTTCACCCCTGGAGTTGATGGAATGTTATATTTCTTATATTACAGGGACAACAGAGTCATTTTACTGTATATATCATTAAACAGCTTTCATTACTTAGCTCCGATCAGTGAAGTTACACTACTTCATTTGCAACCATATTTAGCATTTAAAAGGAACATAAAAGAATATAAAGAAATAAACATATTCAGAAGTGGTACCATTTAAACAGGGCTGTGGAAGGGCTATCAGCTTTGTCCAGTCCACTGGACTTTGACACTGTTCAATGATAACACTCTTCTACATCTGCTTTTTTAAAAAAAATATGTTCTGTTATCGCTGCTACTATTATGTTGACATGCTCAAAACAACCATCCAATTTTACTGTGGTTTAGCTAAGACTGTATAAAAAGTAATTTTCTTCAAGTTATGCCCATCTGTATAGTTTTCTAGGCAGCTATACTGAAAGGATTTGCCACTGTCTTTTTCCAGAATGGTTTTTCCAGTTTTGAAGTATGATATTCCTTGGAAATCCAAATACCAACCAAGTGTGATTGTGTTACGCTTCTAAGCCCAGAGAAGGTCAGCCAGATGCTTCAATTTGTTGCAACTACTTTGAAATTTAGACAGACTGGAATGAAGTTTTAGTAGCAAGTTCTCTATTAGTCAAGGTGATCTGTTTTCTTATTTAGTTGACTTTTATGTATCATAGGATAACTTAGGGTTTGAGTTTTAAAGAAACAATGACATCAATATTTGAATTAAAATTATGTTGTTTTATATCCATTTATGTCAGGATATAGAATGGGGTGTCAAACTTGACTTCATTGAGGGCCACATCAGGGTTGTGTTTGACCTGGTGGGCTGGGATGGGCATGATCAGGGGATGGCCAGCTTGACATCACTTGTGTCAGGGGTTCCTGTAGTGGCACGAGTGCTCTGCCAGCAAAAATGGCCTCCTGAGCTCTGTTTTCAGTTGGTACTGCCTCCTGCAACCCACTGCCAGCAAAAACAGAGCTCGGGAGGGCTGCCCTTCCAAGCTCCATTTTTTTCTGGCAGAGGCACTGCAGGCTGGTCTGCGGACCAGATCTAAGTGCCCCATGAGCCGCATCTGGCCCATGCGCCTTGAGTTTGACACCCCAATATAGAATGATGAATATTAAATAATCAAAAAACAAAAACCAAAACAAAACCCACACATTGCAACTAAATTTGTTAGGGGTGTGCTGAAAATATTCTCTCCAACATTTCTTAAGCTGAAAACAAGTGCAATTATCATTAGCTCCCTACGCTACACAGGCTCTGTGTAGCGTAGGGGGCTAATGCCTCCTACTAAAGGCAGCAATTAACATCAGCTGCCTGTAATTTCTCTGAGTTCAATCCTAGCCAGGCTCAAGGTCAACTCAGCCTTCCATCCTTTCTAAGGTGGGTAAATTGAGGACCCAGTTTGGGGGGCAATAAGCTGACTTTGTATAAATATACAAAAGTATGAAGGCTAATGCTTAACACATTGTAAGCTGCCCTGAGTCTCCGGAGAAGGGCGGCATATAAATCAAATAAAAAATAAAATAAAAAAAACTATCATAATAAAATTTGACAAAATTATATTTCTTCCTTCCTTCCTTCCTCACTCCAAGCAAGTAACATGACAGCTGCATACTCACAAATTAAACTCCAGCTGCTACCCATAGTTAACCTGATCAGCTCTGAGAAGCATCATTAGGGAAGAACAATAACCTGTTCCATTCTTTCAAACAAGGTAGAGCTCAAAGCAAGTATAAGAAAGTGGGACAAGGGAGTGAACTTTTGTGTCTTTTGTGTTGGAAAGGTGAAACCCATGGTATTAAATAGCCAGGTTAATATAGGTCAGTCACATTGGAAGGGAAAGAGGGAAATTCACGACTTTTGCTACCTCTGGGGTTCTTCAGGAGGATGAACAGTAAAACAGTGAAATAGATAATTTGCAAGAATAATCTGCAGTATGGCATGCAAAAACAGTGCCACACATTATATTTACTGTATAAATCACATTACATAACATGTACATAAATAATTGATTTCCCCAACTGCTTGATAAATGATTATTATATAACTAAATTATAAGTGGTTTCCAGATGAAGAATGTTTAACATCAGTCAAAAAGCATTATTCAGTTATTGTCTGATGTTCTTGAATTTTATTTATTTATTTATCTTATATAAAAAGCAGGTTGAATGAACAAGTTCAGAAAAGTCAAGAGGCTTAAAAAATAGATAATGGACATCGACTAACTGCCTCATTAGATTTCCTGAATAAGGCTGGTGATCATGCAATAAAAGCATAACCCAGAAACCCTACAAAACATTAAACCACTGCTCTATCTAAAGTATGGAAGGGTTAGAAATGAAATAAATCATTGTCTGTTTACCATGTTATTTCGTTGAACAGGAAAGACAAATTTAAATTCAAAATTCATTTAGAAGTATCTTCTTAAGAGCTTTGATTGCACTCTGTTGAACATCCATGTTTTCAAACTGAAAACTCAGAAAGAGGGGTGAAGTTACTCTTCAGCTTGTGAAGCATATAAAGAAGGCAGGTAATGGAAATATACACATTCTGTGGAACTGTGCTGTGTTCTAAAATCGAAGCTAGATGTTGGGCAATGCTGATTATTTTGCCACTCAGGAAGAAGAAAGACTGAAAAAATATAAAACCTTTTGCATAGATTGTCCAAGTCTTTACGCCTGCTTTCTTACTTTGAACTTTAGATACAGATATAGCTCTTGTCTTCAGGGGGACCACATGTTCACTTTCTATTCATACGTGAACAGACTGTGACAAGCTATGTTAATCACAGAATGTGTAGCTTTCATTCTTCTTTTAACGGTACTCATAGTCATAGGGGTCCTGATATGGGCTAGAGCCAGTGGTGGGATTCAAGTAATTTAACAACTGGTTCTCTGCCATAATGATTTCTTCCAACAACCAGTTTGCCAAACTGCTCGGAAGTTAACAACTGGTTCTTTCGAAGTGGTACGAACTGGCTGAATCCCACCACTGGCTAGAACCATTTCATTGGATTAGGATTGTGGGATTGGATTCCATTTGGATTGTGGAAGGTGAAATCTCCTCTGCTGACACATTAATTTGAAACTCTTTTATCCATCTATGACAGTTGAGAAAATGCTCTCTCCACTGTCACAGTGAACACTTAGTCCAGATAGAGCAGGGCAGAGGTGGGTTTCAGCAGATTCTGACCAGTTCTGGAGAACTGGTAGGGGAAATTTTGAGTAGTTCAGAGAACCGATAGTAAAAATTTTGACTGGCCCCACCCCCATCTATTCTCTGCCTCCCAAGTCCCAGCTTATTGGGAGGAAATGGGGATTTTGCAGTAATCTACCCCTGGATTGGGGAGGGAATGGAGATTTTACAGTATCCTTTCCCTGCCACACCCACCAAGCCACACCCATCAAGCCATGCCATGCCCACCAAGTCACACCCACAGAACCGGTAGTAAAAATTTTTGAAACCCACCACTGGAGCAGGTATGTCAAACCCGTGGCGTCACAGCAGTGTCATGTGACATATTGTGACCTTTTTCTCCCTTTGCTAAACTGGGCATGGGCGTGACTAGCACATGACGCATCCAGCCTGTGGGCCACGAGTTTGACAGCCCTGAGATAGAGACTCCATGCTCTTCCACTGGGGTTAAATCAGGGGAAAGTGTGATTAACCTGATATGCTCAAACTTAAAATTTTGAACTCACTTAGGTTTTGAAAGCTTTCAGAAGAGTAACAAGTACTTTGCTATTCAGGTTTTCTGCAAATGTATACAGGTTATACATTTTCTCCATGTTAATACAGCAGAGATGTCTGCAGGGAAACTAATAACCTGAGTGTTTGCAGTTTGTCTATGACTATGCAGGACTTTCAATTCTGCCAGGCATTATGAGAGCACTTAACTACACAGTTTCCCTGAAGACCTTATCCATTCACTAATGGAAAAGAAAGCATAGGGTTAGAACCTGGGTAAGTAGACAGGAATATAGTTTATGTTACTGTAGGTTTGAGGTCTGTGAGCATGAAAAACAAGAATGGAGTTCCTCCCAAGATTCCTCCCTCTCTATTAGTATTTCAGTAAAAATCTGGGTTTTGGCTAGGATTTCCCCCTCCTGATGAACTGTGTGTGTTTAGGTACTCCCTGATTTTGCCAACTTTGGTCTTTTTTTTTTGTAGGGGATAGTTTTTTTAAAAAAAAATGAAATCATTTCATAGTTTTTATGTTTTCTTGTGAACTTTCCAAAATCCCACTGGGAGTTAGGGAGTATGCATATTAAAATAAATAATAAATAAATAAAACCAAAGCAAGCAAACAGGCAAACATGATGACCTATAAAGTAAACTAGACTAAGAAAGAGAAACTGTATGAATCTAAGGCTACTTTTATTAAAAGAGGAATAGAATCTTTTAATTCTGAATATGCTTTCATTCCTCTGTCTTTTAGATTCATGTGAGTTGGGGGGTGGGGTGTACGTGTGCTGTCTGAGGCATTTTTGTAAATCTCTGTCTGGTATAGGCTCAATCTATATTATCTGATCATTGCCTTAGAAGCTGATTTTCCCTCTGTCCATCAAGACCATATTCTATACCATCTTCACTCACTAACCCTTCTTTTACATTCCAGGAGTGCCTGGTGTCTCCTAGGAGAATGATTTTACCTGTCCCTCAGGTAGCCTTGGATTACAGAAATTGACCCATCCTGATTGCATAACCCTGAGTTCCATTACATCAGAAAGTCTATGGAAATTCTCAATCACTCAAGTCATGGTTGATCCAAATGTGCCTTTTCTTCAAAAGGCAATGAGATTTTCTTGGTTTTTTTTCCTTTGAAAATGTTTTGCTTCCCACCCAAGAAGCTTCTTTGGTTCTAATTAACTGGTGGAGAAACTGAAAATGTGCCTTTCTCTGTTCCTTTGTTATATTTTATTTAGCTTTTCACTACTCCTACCTCTGCCTCAATACTGGAAATTGAACTATTCATTTTGGCACAACCATGTGTTCATTTGCACTTATATAGATACTAATTTGCCATATGTTTGCCTATTGACTTTGTTTGCTGAAATCCTTTTGGTCCCTTGGGAAGTTTCTTGGGTTTCTGCTATTCAAATAAGCCATCTTTGATGTTACTCACTCTCTGTTTGGGTCTTCTTCCGTTATGCTAGCCAGCCATATGTTGCATGGTCTGTTCTCTTCATCTTGTTATTTGACATGATAGCAGTGTTCGAATATCTCAGGGGTTGCTACAAAGAAGAGGGAGACAAGATATTCTCCAAAGCACCTGAGGACAAGAAGGAATGGATGGAAACTAATCAAGGAGAGAAGCAGCCTAGAACTAAGGAGAAATTTTCTGGCAGTTAGAACAATTAATCAGTGGAACAACTTGCCTCCAGAAGTTATGAATGCTGTAACACTGTAAGTTTTTAAGAAGAGGCTGGATAACCATTTGTCTGAAATGGTATAAGGTTTCCTGCCTAAGCAGGGGGTTGGAATAGAAGACCTTCAAGGTCCCTTCCAACTCTGTTGTTCTATTCTATTCTATTCTATTCTATTCTATTCTATTCTATTCTATTCTATTCTATTCTATTCTATTCTATTCTATTCTATTCTATTCTATTCTATTCTATTCTATTGATTTGTATGGTGATAAAGGATGATTGCATGGAGAGCAAATTACTTTGGTAGCGCAACATGAAAAAAATGCATACCAAAGAAAATAAAGCATTTATTTCTTCTGCTACATTTCCAGATTTCTTGTTCTGGCCTATTTTTCCTCCGGCAACAAAACTGAGCTATGCACTTAATCCCCAGCTACTAACAGTCTGAAATGAGACAGTAATGCGCACTGTTTAAGTGATGGAATTATACGGAATGTATCAACCAGGCAATCAATTAATTAATTATAAAGGAAAGTTACTCTTATAACACAAATCTGTTCAGGGAATCTAGTTTCAGATAGGAATTCTGCAACAAACCAGCTGAAGAGACAGTTTTGTCCTCACTTCTGGCAAGAGTGACTTTGCTATCCGTTCTTAATATTTCCAGCTGTGCTTTTGTTTGAATGAAGACAGAAGTACAAGTTTAATTTTAATTTAAAAACTTTTGAGCTTTTGGCAAAAGAAAACTTAGCTACTATATCTCATTGGTTTTAACCTCTTTGGACCATTCCTAATAAAGAAAGATGGCCTATGTTCTCAGCCAATCTTGTTTCACATTTCCTAATTTCAGTATTTGCATGGCATCAGGAATGATTTAAATCCAGGAAGCATTCTTTTACTGGCCAAGTAAAAGATTGCACATGATGATTGTCAGTGTGTAAAATAACAAAGATAAGCAGACTAGTAAATCAGAGGAGCAAAGCAGAAACTAAAAAATCAACCAGAATAGGAACAAATAAAATAAAAACCAATTTTAGCATGGCATGTTTCTGTTACATTATTGTGAATCAAATTATATTTATATAGGCTCCTGAAAACAAATAGTAATATATAAATGAATCGAGGAAAAATGTTTCATAATTATTGTAACAAATAAACCAATTTATACTTCTGCAGCTACAGACTGATAAAATTATAATGGGAATAAAAAATTAATGGAATCAATTGATTAGTAAAGTACGTGCTTTTTGTTTTCTTCTTAAAAAGATATAATTCATCAACTCAACTTTTATTTTAATGAGATTCTGTTATAGAGTTTTGAATAAGTCACCTAATGCTTATGTATTCTGTGTTATTTATAACTTAGTCTTAAGAACTGTCGCTCAAGTTAAAGCATCTGTGACTGATCATAATATTCTGTTTGGAATAGAAGCATAGGATTGCTACCTTATTGGGAAGGGTGAGCTATTTCATACTTTCTTCATTGCTTTATTTATTTTGTATCATATTTAGATATTTATATAATATATTTAGAGACCACCCATTTCCCTCATAGATCAACTCTGGGCTTTACATTAAGTACAATAAATAGTGGCTAATAAGACCACTGACTTTCAAAATGTTATTTAAGAAGTACATTAATAGTTTTTATACTGTAGATGGAAAGGGAACCTTTAATAAAGGCCATGATTCATAATGCAACTGGTTTAGTCAAATGAAACCTTGCACGATCATCTATGAAGCAATATTGGCAGTTTCAGATGTAAGGGGTGTAGCTTTCAACCATTCAACCTGGCTGGAGAAGACTGGGAATTGTACATGGAAAGATTCCACATGTTCCTGGAAGCAAACAATTTGCTAAGCCTATCAGAACAAAGAAAGAGGGCACTCTTCCTCACACACTGAGGATCCGCCATTTTCAAAATGGCAAACACTTTAGCCTCACTGGCAGAATTGAGAACTATGACCTGATACAAGGCATCCTGAAAGCGCACTACGCACCCCAAGCCTCATCCCTGGTAAGACGGCATGAGTTCTACTGGAGGGACTAGAGGGAAGGAGAATCAATAAGCGAATTCGTAGCAACACTGCATGAAATAGCCACTGCTTGCAAGTGCGCAGGTCAAGTTGCACCCCAAAAAGACCCACCTACTTGCGCGACTATGTGGCTTGAGAGACTCCAGGATTGGTCAGTGCTGATCTAGAGGGGAGGGGTGTTAAATATTGAATAACAATTCAAACGGACCAATTAGAAGCAAGCTAATAAAGCGGGAGATTTAGAAGCACGTCAGTGGCTGAAGCCGGGGACAGCTCCCTTTAAAAGAGGCTGCTGCAGTTAGGCAATCCATTGCTATACCAGAGTTGAATAAACTCATGCAACTGGTGTGTATGTGTCTTGTGTCCTTACTGCCCCCACATCCAATAACATCTTGAATCTCCAAAAACCTACGCAATGGTCCTCTTTGTAGACTTTAGTTCAGCATTCAATACCATCATTCCAGACATGGTTCTAACTAAGCTAAACCAGATACAGGTACCTGAACACACTTGTAAGTGAATCATAAGCTTGCTAACAAACAGGAAGCATCAGGTGAAGCTAAACAGAATCATATCAGATACCTGTACAATTAGCACAGCCCCACCCCCACAAGGCTGTGTGCTCTCTCCACTTCTCTTCTCTTTGTATACCAATGACTGCATCTCTAACAATCCATTTGTTAAACTACTGAAGTTCACAGATGACCCAACAGTGATCGGTCTCATTTAAGACAATGATGAATCCGCATATAGACGGGAGGTTGAGCCTCATGGTGCAACCGGAACAATCTGGAACTGAACACACTCAAAACTGTAGAAATGGTGGTAGACTTTAGGAGAAACCCTTCCATACTTCCACCTCTCACAATACTAGACAACACAGTATCAACAATAGAGACCTTCAAATTTCCAGGTTCTACCATATTGCAAGATCTAAAATGGATACCTAACATCAAAAACGTCATCAAAAAAGCATAACAAATGTTCTTTCTGCACCAACTCAGCTCAAACTGACCAAGGAGCTGCTGATACAGTTCTACAGAGGAATTACTGAGTCTGTCATCTGCACCTCTATAATTGTCTGGTTGTTCTGCAACCCAACAAGATGGGCACAGACTTCATAGAATAATTAGAACTGCAGAAAAAAACAATTGCTACCAACCTGCCTTCCACTGAGGATCTGTATACTGCACAAGTCAAAAAGAGGGCTGTGAAAATATTTACAGACCCCTCACATCCTGGACATAAACTGTTTAAACTCCTACCCTCAAACAACGCTATAGAGCACTGCATACCAGAACAACTAGACACAAAAACACCATCACTCTGCTAAACAAATAATTCCCTCAACATTGTCAAACTATTTACTAAGTCTGCACTACTATTAATTTTCTCATTGTTCCCACCACCCATCTCCTTCCACTTATGACTGTATGACTGTAACTTTGTTGCTTGTATCCTTATGATTTATATTGATATTGTTTCCTGACTGCTTATTTGTACTCCATGACTATCATTAAGTGTTGTACCTTATGATTCTTGATGAATATATCTTCTCTTTTATGAACACTCAGAGCATATGAACCAAGACAAGTTCCTTGTGTGTCCAATCACACTTGGTCAATAAAAAAATCTATTCTATGAAGTTCTTAAACTATTCATAGCACCTGCTGAGAACATCTGAAACCAAATGCATCTCATTGCATAGGATTGTACACCAATTTTGATGGGAAGCCAAGAAAAGGGGGAACTACTTTAAAATTATCTCATTGAGTGCTATGTGCACATCGCCATGTGCACTAATATTTTGCTTTTCCAATTCAGACACCTGGCAATCCCAATCAAACAGTATATTTTAATATGGTTTTAACAGTTGTTTTAAATTGTAGAGTTTTATAATGAAGTTATTATGATAATTTATTATGATAATGTTATACTGCTTTGGAACCAACTTGTGAAATTGCTGAAAAGTATAAATATTTATTTATAAATATTTATTTATCATTAAAATTTATATTCTGCCACACTTGTAGAAGACTCTTGGAAGCTGACAATAGTGAGCATAATACAATAATCCAACAATTTATGTATTTAATTTTTTTAAAAAAACCAAATATCTTGGATATATAAAAATAATACCATTAATTTTGTTTTACATGCTTTTTAGTCCAAATTATCCACAGGAGTATCTAACATACACATACAACACACAGTGAAAATCAGTGCTACATAGAGTGTATTCCTGGGATTTTTAAACTGTATGAAATCAACTTGGAATAGAGCTATTCACACCTCCTAAATCAAAGCAGCTCCTGAAACTCAGATATCCACCATTTTTCACACATCTCAAATGTTCCAGTCTAGTTTTGTATTTAAAAAGTATCAAAATATAGAAAATCATATCAGGAGGAAAAATAATTTAGAAATGCATGTTTTTGACGGGGAGCAGGGGGCGGGGGACTAGGAAGGACATACATTTTTACAGTAGTTTCATAATACTTAACGTGGGCGCAAAACTCACTGGATTATTTCCAAGTAGATAAGAATAAGAATGCACTCTTAAAATACACATTAAAACATGTGTTTAAATGCAAATCTTATGAAAGTTTTTAAAAGGGCAAGCTAAAATGAGACAATACATAGAATGAACTCATCGGAGCAAATCTGATGATATTTTTCAAGGTATGTGGACAAATCTAGTGACATCCTACAAACACAATGAGAGGCTCCAATCCGAGAGAATCCACAGGACTGTTTCTCTTTTATTCGGACATGATTTGTCATTTAGTTTTTTGACAAAATGACTTTAACTCAGATGTTAAAATCCAACAGAAGTTATTACCAATGAAGGTTGTGTACAATAGACAGTAAATATTTGATGTTAGGAAAACCACTGTGGAAAGTTGCACAATACATTACAATACAGCCTGATTCACATTGAATGCATGTTCTAAGTGTTGCAGAGTATAGGAAAAAGCTTTCCCACAAGGTTTTATCTAAGGTTACCCATTTTTTTTCTATTCATACATGAATAAGAGGCAACCATCCATCTCCCAATGGAATCTGCCTATCTATTTTTATGGCAGCTTGATCATGACTGTGGGAAGTAAATTTATGCAAGAAAATGCAGTCCACAGATGGTGTGGAGGCAACCTGGAGTGCTAAGTGAACTGAATGAGCTGCTGGAAACAAAAATCATTAGTTATAACACTTAGAAATCTGCATGCTTACCTTACCCTCACACTAATGGGAAAGACCCAGACTCTCTTCTACTTAGAGCAAACCTACTGAAATAAGACTCAAATAAACAGTGATTGGATTTTGAATAAATATGTATAGGGTGTGTTAATTACTTAAAAAACAGAATCACTTCTCCTGTTTTCATCTGGCAATAGCATTTACTGCAATTTTTGATATAACCAATTGTGATTTAATTGCATCCTTTCTTTTTACCATGGATAGGAGCCCAGGACCTTTGAAGCTATTCTAATTCTTGATAGTCCTGGTTTCCCTTTTTTTCTATAGTGTTATTCTACCTTCTGCCACATATATTTTAGTGCAACTCTTGCAAGAATTTTCTGGATCCATCACATATTTTAGCAGTCATGATAAATATGCCAAGCTGCACTTTCCCCTGATAATGTTATCCTGAAATGATATTTGAGGCACTGTTTTTTTTTTATTTAGACAAGTAAAGGATGACACATCTAAAATGATACTTTGGTGACATAACAAAGAACATTAGAGGTCAGGGAAGATTAATTTGCTGTGGGATCAGCTGGAGAATATTAAACCTCTTAGCTGTAATCCTTTGATAACCAGTACTATCATGTAATCATCATGTACCTCCATATTAATTAATTTGGAATTATATGTTTGTTATTTAATCAAAATGAAAAATTCAGAAAACAAATGAACAACCTTTAAAATATTACACTTGGAAACAAACAAAGGCAAAAAGAGAGAAAAATAGAACTTGTGTGTGTTTATACAGTTTAAGAAAATTTAGTAAGTTTGGAATCGCATAAAGTGAGAAATGACAGAACCATATGTGAAGGGATAAAGAAAACTAATCTTGAAACTCATTCTAACCTAGTTTAACGGCATCCACTAAAGTTTCAACATGTAGTCTAGGCATTAATATGAAAATAAATATAGAACTAATAATAATAATAATAATAATAATAACAACAACAACAACAACAACAACAACAACAACAACAACAACAACAACAACATTGTTAAAATAATTCATGTTATTGTAGAAAGGATTTTAAAAAATCAATAGTGGCATCAGTAGTGGCTAGATATTGTAACTTGGATGAAATACTCTCTGAAGGCCCCACATTTAAAACTGCTCCCTGAAGCCCCTAACCACATCTCAGCTTTTGGATGAATAACTAATTCCTTAGCTCATACTTGCAACATTGCATACGAAGATGCCTGACATAGCTGCAATAAAGATTCAACAAATGAATTCCATAGCTATGTTTCTACACAGTGAATTTTCCATAGGATATCAGCTAAGAATTCCCAGCTTCCTGCCATAATTATTCTCTATACCTTTTGGGCAGCATTTCAAGAACAGAAGTATTTTGACTCTAATTTCCTTTAGCTGGCCAGCAAGGAGTACATCAGGGCAACTAAATCCAACTCTACATAGGTACTCTTATACCTCTTGTCCTGTTATGGCCAGATTAATCTAATAAATCCCCAAATATCGAGGCAGAAAGTAATACACAGACTATCTCTAAACACTTCGCAACTTTCTGCAACAAATTATTTGCAAAACCTTTTATCATGATGTGTGTGTGTGAGAGAGACAGAGGGAGGGAGGGAGGGAGAGTGAGAGTGAGAGTGAGAGAGAGAGAGAGAGCACAAAAGTTGGTGAGTAGACATCAGGAAAACCATCTGTGTGCTGCCGTGATAACTTGATACCACGTTTTCTGAGCACGCCCAGTTCCTACTCCCCCCCCCAATAATAAGATAAAAACCTCTTAACTTTAGAGAAAAGATATTCTAGATTCAGCTAAAATCTAGGAAATTATGGGACTTAGAAATGGTTTAAGGATTCAGAACAATAGTAATCAAAGGGGGGACAAAGACATTTATCAGGAACTAACAAGGATGCTAAGAATGGGTCATGAAAGACTTTAGTACAAAATGTTCCTTGGTAACTTGCAACATTGTGGGAATGTAATTCTAGGTGAGTTAATTCGAAGTATCAATGTTATGCTCTAGAATATTTCTCAGGATCGTCTGTCATGAACAGAAATTCAAATCAAAGTTGTTCCAAGGAAAAAGTTCTCTAAAATTAAAAAAAAAAAACCAATGTTCTCAAGAATGCCACCTTAATGGAATTAAGTAAACTGACACTTGGAATTAATATCCAAATGACCTTGGTACTTAAAAGATAAAAAGTGGTTGAAGACATTAACCAGGTGGTATTTTCCGGTACGCAGAAAAAAACTTTTAATAAAGGGTTGTGTGGGTGTGTGTGTTTGGACTTAGCAGTGGCTGCACAAATAGCATAGTGCTATCAAGAGTCATCACATCATTTTCCATCCTGTAGTGTTTATATTCATATCACTTATCCATCAGTCACCGTGTCCATATCAATATTTGTGTTTTATCATGCATGTTGGAAAATCAGCACTAGGGTTAAAAGAAATAGCTTTCATCTGTGGCAAAGGTTTATTTGAAGGAAAGTATTGTTAAGAATTGGAAAGGTGAGATAATTAAGTTTATATACATGCATACGATTAGACTTTGAACAACAATACTGCACCTTTTGTTACAGGAAATGCCAGCATTAAATTATATACTGGCATTGTTTGGAATTTACTAATCTCTGATTCAGCTATAGAAGGAAACAGACTACCTGTGTCAAATTAGGTCATCGCTTTCCTTACATAAACAGAAAAACAGTGTAACCAAGAGTGGCCAGGAGGAGTAGGACTTTCTGCTAGGTTTCCTATTCAGTTTCCTTGTGGGAATATAGCAAAGAGCATTGGAAATCTTCCTTCCTTCCTTCCTTCCTTCCTTCCTTCCTTCCTTCCTTCCTTCCTTCCTTCCTTCCTTCCTTCCTTCCTTCTCCATTAGTATTGAAGTAGCCAAATTTCCCCGTATTTAATTCCCTTAGGATTCACATGCTCTGGATTTTGGATGCATTTTGTAGGTTAGCCATTTGAAGTTACCTTGATTCAAAAATTGTTATCCTATGTTGCACAATATGACGCACAATTTTGCCATGATATGAAGATTTTTAGTACTATATAGATGAGAATGTTGAGGCCAAGGCTGATCAAACCACAAATAAAAGCAGAAGAAATTTGGCCAACGTACTGAATGACAACATTGCTTCATTTATTGTTCTAATCATTGTATGTTACAGAGGAGCTCCTGTATAGTCATTCTGTGCATTGCAGGCATAGTGGAAAAGCTCAGGAGGATCTTCAGCCAACATAATATATGTGCACACTAAAACCCAAGAATACACTAAGGCAGGAGCTTGTACACCCCAAGGATAAAACACCCAGACAGAAACTGAGCAACGTGGTATATGCAGTACAATGCAGTGAGCCATTTATTTGTTCAACTTGTATGCCACCTTTCTCCGAAGACTCATGTGCAGATCTGTACATTGGGGAAACAAAACAACCACTTCATAAATGCATGGCACAACACAGGAGAACAAACACATCAGGACTAGATTCAGCAGTTCATCTGAATTTAAAGGCCACTCTTTTGAAGACAACAAAGTTCATATTTTGGACAGAGAGGATAGCTGGTTTGAAAGAGGGGTTAAAGACGCCATCTATGTCAAAATTGAACAGCCCTCTCTCAACAGAGGGGGAGGGCTATGACATCATCTATCTCCAATGTACAACACAGTCCTTTCAACAGTTCCAAATACACCAATTTGCACCACTCAAGTGACCCTGATGATACAGATAAACCTCTAGGTGACCTTAATGACTCTCTAAAATAATGCAAATGACCAGCTATCTGCAAGGAATATAATTCCTTCCATTCCCCACCATCCAGTCAGAGCTGAACAAGTTTCTTGGATGAGAAGCGAAATGTCTTTAAAGAAAAACCAGGAAGTCCAGTTGTCTCTTGAAAAATAGCACTTTTGGGACAACTAGCATGTAATTTTTACAATGCTACAATACAAAAGTTTGAAAATTGTATACCTCTAACTGTTTTAAGACATAATTGTGACTAAAAGTCAGATAGATGAAGCAATATATTTTGTTATTAATGAAGCATATTTATTTTATTTCTTCATGTCTCTCTTGCTGTATCCTGTGCTATCATGCCTGATCAATCTTAGCTGCCATTTATTTCATCCTTACTTTCTCTTATTTCTATGTACATTAATGCATTCACATACAATACTTTCAATGCCAGAAGTTTCTCTTGTGCTTAATCACGTAATGCTTGCAACAGGAACTGATATTTAGGTATGAACATAAAGCTGCAAAGAGAACTTTTGTTATTACCTCAGGTGCATTGTTTTCAAGAGAATCAGATGCCACATATCACTGTAAACCTTCCCAACTTTTGGAAAAATTGATGGAAAAGTGAAAAGACATTTTTCCATGTGGAATCAGCTCCTAAAATATAATGAATTATGTCTATCTATCATCCATCTCTCTCTCTCTCTCCGTCTCCCTCCCTCTCTCTCTCTCTCTCTCTCTCTCCCCGCTCCCCCCTCTCTCCTATAAGCACAAATATATGGGCTTCTGACCTACCACAATTGATTGATTATAACTAGCTTTTGGAAGGCACATCTTTGCAGCACATTTATTACATAATATGCATAGACCTATTACCTCACATGGCAATTATCAGATTTATTGAAGATGCAGACACAATCCAATTGTATTGTGAAAAAACAGAGCGCATGATAGGATGGAATCTATCAATTCTTTGCAGAAAGTGATGTTCTAACTATCTTCCATTCAGAAGAAAGTTTCCCAGGAAAGCTCTGCTTTTTTTGAAGCAAACATCTTATCATGCATGGCCTTTAAGGAACATAATCAAAAGGCTTTTAATTTCAATTGATTTTAGTAATGTTGAAATTTAGTATAACTCACTGTTTTATTGTACAGAAATGTTTAAATTATTAACAACAATGATTTTTATTGTTTTGTCCATGGAACCTCATCTGTATGTCTCCATTTTTCTCCCCTTTCCAGAGAGAGAAAAAGAAAGAAAGAAAAAGTCAGCATATTTAAATGAAAGCAAGAACAGAAGTAAAGATCATATGAGATTTTTCTGATAATTCATAGAACAGATACATCCCAAATCAAGCATTGTTATAAACCCTGACCAAGCAGTCGAAACAAATCCATGGCCATTGCTATGTTGCATCAGTTGTAGAACTAAGCTGAAAGGTGACTTCAAGAGTTCCTGTTTTTGTTTCTTGCTATGTAATCCAATTCAGCCATTAAATATTTAATTCCTTCTGGTTTGTTTTAAATGCTTAATGATGACATGATGTTCAAATGACTGCTAGGAGTCTCTGTGAGTGTGGCAGGGGTGCAGACTGACAAAGATGTAAATAAATTAGGGTTAGGCAAAGTCTGTGCTAGGTTTGCCATTATACTATATCATCTGTGGCTTTAATTATAAAGCCACAGATGATATAGTTTAATTATACTGTGTGTGTGTGTGTGTGTGTGTGTGAGAGAGAGAGAGAGAGAGAGAGGTGTTCAGTTATGTAACAGTAACTCTCTCAAGAGGCACAGAGTTTTCAATAATCTGATAAGAATGAGGGAGTTACATATTTTAAAATGAAGAGGTGGCATGTGGGAGCAGAATGAGATCATTTGAAACAAATCACTTGTTTAATTAAACTTTAAAATATTCAGTAGAAGCTGTCACAGGTAAGCTAATGGGGTAAAACTCATAGCTTTGCAGAGGATGATTGAAAGCTTTAGCACGCAGTGCTCCGGGGCCAGAATGGGGCGCTCCGCTTTCCTAAGTCAAACAGTGGGGTGAGTTTCAGCATGCAGGTCAGTGGGGACATTATCCTGTGGCTTATTTTTAGTGCAAGAACTCTGCTCAGAAGTGTTCCCAAACATAATGTAAATGGTTTAGTGCTTTTCACTGGCTGCTGTTCCTATGCTAGAGACATACTCATTTATTCATTGATTTACCTCCAATTGTATTTATACAGCCTTCCTTCAATCAGATTTTCTGAATCAGTTTGGAGAAGCACCAGAGCAGAAAGAAATGTCAAAAAGAGGCCAGAAGAAGGGTTGGAGCCCTGGGCTAGTAATAGTTTGGGAACCTATCACAGATGCTTGAAGCACTGTCAATAGTGGAATTGCTTGCATGTGGGTAGTAGCACAACTCTTCAGAGATTTTTCAGTCCTTAAAATGCTTCTTGAATTTTGAGAGTGCACATTTACTGAAATTGAGCTGTACGCTACTCAGTGGGGCTTTTGAGACATTTGGTGGCTCTAGAGAGTCATCATACAAATGGCTCATTCTAAGCAAGAAGAGACTAAATACTTTACTACAGACTTAAGTGTCCACGAAAAGAGCATATAGTTGGATTATAATTTTACTTCATGTTACCTAGCCGTGTTTCCCTGAAAATAAGACCCTGTCTTATATTTTTTTGAACCCCAAAATAAATAACGAAATGGTGAGGACTGGCTGCGCATGCAGTTAAATATTTTTGGGGAGGCCTTATTTGGGGGGGGGATTTTAGCGCATGTGCTCAAAAACCAGATTGGGTTTATTATCAGAGATGTCTTATTTTAGGGGAAACAGAGTATTATTTTCAAATACCATAACTGATCCCAAAAATCCTTGCTTTCACAAATAAATAGCTAATTGACACTATTAAGCTGGTTATTTAGATTTTTTTTAAAAAAATAAAAACATCTACAGTATTGCTATTTTATCAATTGAACTGGCAAATCACTATCCTACTCTGTAATGTTCTTAGATTATACAACTGAATGTTCAGCGATGGTCATTAAATTAGAATTTATGCAACAACTGTTCCTTTCAAGAGGAAACAGCAAATATTTGAGCTGTTTTGTGTCATAAGAAAAAGCTTTTCAGCAAAGTGAAAAATTAGAAATGAAAAAGCTGTCAAAGGCACATTAGGAACATGGGGATTAGGTAAGAATGACCAAAGCAGGAGAAAAAAAAAGAGATAGATCTGAGCTGGAGAATAAAATCTTGACAATGATAATGATGAAATACTGTTCCCACTCTTTAGCTTCAAATTATTCCACAAACAAAAGTGACAGCATGTGAAACCTACTATACATTTTATTCCCCTTCTTGTAATTTGAAAGGGATGACATATTTCAGAGAACTCTTTTCATTTTCGGGGGAAAAAAAATGAAATGACAGTTCAATGAAAATATTTAGCCTTCTTATCTTTTAAGACTGAGCATGCAACTTCACATGTAATGCATAGGGCTATCATTAAACTTGCCTGATTAGTAAAATTTTGTGGAATCTGTTTTTTAATTTTAAAAAAATGAAGAAAAAAATACAAGTTACACCATAAGACAAAAGGAGAGAGAGAGAGAAATCAAAGGAAACCAGTAGAGCTCATAGGTGCAATTGACCTTACACCATGGGGTTTCCCAGTGTTATTTCTCAAGAATCGTTCCAATTTGAAGAACTTTATTCTGCTTCCTTGTTTATTTAGTGAGATTAAGTTCTATCAGGCATTATCAGATTCTTTAGAGCTGAGACATCATGCCATGCAAACTGTTGATAATAATCTAAAATGAGGTAGCTAAGCTAATGTTATAAAAAAAATTGAGACAGAATATTTGTGTCCCAAAGTTAGAGTGAAATATTATTTTTCCCACAGACTCGAGAGCTACTACTGAGCCATTGCTGTGCACGTTAGAGTAAAAATGGTTGGAAACCAACACACACACACACACAAATTTTATACTGTGAATATTTGTGTCATAAAAAAGACTGAAGGCAGCTTCAACACAGCACAATATAAACGCTTTAGGGCAGGAGTTCTTAACTTTTCTGTCTTCAAGATCTACTATACTAAAGGGGGCTGAGAATAATTTGAAGCTAGCCATTCACAAATTGGTGGCAGGTATGAATAGAACCAAAGCATGTCACTGAAAGAAACATAATCTGATTTTAACAAGGAAAATAGTCTATTGCTTATTGTTATCAATAAAATGCCAATCTTCTTTTTTATTTTTTTGGATGTTATCACATTATTTGCCTTGCTGCTTGAATGGACAGAAGTCAGAAAAGACTACTTTTCATGCACAGGTGGAAGAGAGCTGGTAACTGACAGAGGGAGGAACTGATGCATTCCTGCCATTGGTAAATGATTAACAGCCTGCACTTGTGCCAAGCAACCTGGTTGAACAGACTGATGCTTAGAATCTGTTCTGTCTCTCTTAAAAAATGGAGGAAATGGTTGCATATTCATTCTAATCATTCAAATACAGAATGTACCTTATTTTCACAAAGTTCCTAGCCTGTATACAAAATTAAAAACAACCACACAAACTGGATTATTTTAAATAAGTCAGTTTAAAAACTGGAATCATTACATTTGTAACAACTACTACTGCTTTAACAACCACTTGCAACTGGAAGTGAGTACCGTAATCCATGTTGGACTATCAACCATATATTTATATTGTATCCTGGAGGAAACGATATTTTGACCTCAGGCCAGATAGGGTTACCAAAATTATAACAGACAATGAGCCAAGAAACAAGCAGTGATAGTTAGCAAAACAAGGGTGGACTAATAGGTGAAGGAGAGGAAGAAGGAGAATTAGGACAATGTTAGGGACAATCTTGTGTAGATTACATTATCAAAGGTGAAGGCAGCAATTAAGAGAACAAACAAACTGTAAAGATAAAAGCTATTTCAGAACAGGTCATATTGTTCTTCCCCATCCCTATCATAGGGAAAATAGATATTTGGGACATGAGGAGAGAATCACTGGTAGCTCTAGGATGCAAAGATTGAATCCTATGGTTTCTGTTCGTTCAGGGAACTGACAAAAAAATAAAATAAAAGACTTGTGAGGTATATTACTGAAACAAGCCATCCATTTCTAAATATCGTAGGTAACAGTAAGTATAGGCACAACCCCAATTTTACAAGGCCAGTGAGTGACAATGGCTGTATTATTTTTTTCAAAATCTTCTGTGTTTAGAGATGATTTCTCCATCTCCCCTTCATGGTAGAACAAACAGTGGAAGTCAGGGCTACCATGCAGCCAAATTTCTCTGGCTCTCTCAGCAGGCCTAGGACTGACCTCTTTCCTCATCCCAGACTTTCCTGCCACATGATCTTGGACAGGAAATCTTGCTTGGAAAGCAGATTGGAAGATTTGGCCTAATCCAAAAAGTGATGCTTTATAGGAATTGGCCTAATTGTTGAATAAGTTTGGAAATGTCAAGCAAGCAATCATTGGCAATTGGAGAACTTTTTATAAAACAGGATGCCTCAGAGCAAAACAGATACTCAGAATTAAGCAAGATGTCTCCTGTACAGAAAGAGGGTTTACATCACTAAAACCAAAACAAAAGAATACCCCAATAGGAGAACATCTTGCTACTGACCAAGAAACTGCTGAAAAGTAATAGATTGAGAGCCCTATCTAAACTGGGTATTAAAAGTTGTCAGAAGCTTTTCATCTGAGAAACATACAGACAGATTTGCTTTTCAAAATTCTTGTCACAACAACAGAAGTATTAGGTTTAGGTTTATTAGATTTGTATACCGCCCTACTCCCGAAGGACTCAGGGCGGTGAACAGCCAACAATAAAAATACATGTATACAAAATTTTAAAACCCAGATAAAATCAAATTAAATAGATTTGGCCCAGACAGAATTAAAACACCCCACACAATTTAAAACGGATTAAAATTTAAATGCTAAAAGAGGAAGAGAGGTTAGGCCAGGCCCGCCTGGTGAAATAAAAAGGTCTTAAGAGCGCGGCGGAAGGTGCGCTCAGATCTGGGATCCTCTGTATCTCCGGGGGGAGGTCGTTCCAGATAGTAGGTGCCCCCACAGAGAAAGCTCTCTCCCTGGGGGCTGCCAGTCGACACTGTTTGGCCGACAGCACCCTGAGGAGCCCCTCTCTATGAGAGTGTACCGGCCAGTGGGAGGCTATTGGTGGTAGTAGGCGGTCCTGCAAGTACCCAGGTCCTAAGCCATGGAGCGCTTTAAAGGTGGTAACCAAAACCTTGAAGCGCACCCAGAAGACCACCGGGAGCCAGTTCAGCTCGTGCAGGAGAGGTGTTACATGGGAACGCCATGTCGCTTCCATCACCACCCACGCAGCCACACTCTGCACCAGTTGGAGCCTCTGGGTGCTCCTCAAGGGGAGCCCCATGTAGAGAGTGTTACAGTAGTCCAGAAAGGAAGTGACGAGGGCATGAGTGACCGTGAGTAAGGAGTCCCAATCCAGAAAGGGACACAACTGGTGAATCAGGCGAACCTGATAAAAAATCCTTCCGGTCATGGCTGTCAGGTGCCCTTCTAAGGACAGCCGTGAGTCCAGGAGGACGCCCAAGTTGCGTACCCTCTCCGTGGGGGCCAATGATTCGCTCCAATGGTCAGTGATGGCACCAACTGACTATATCGGGATGTTGGAAACCACAGCTACTCAGTCTTGGATGGGTTGAGCCTGAGCCTATTCCTCCCCATCCAGATCCGCACGGCCTCCAGGCACAGGGACATCACTTCAAGGGCATTGTTGGGGTGGTCTGGGGTGGAGATGTACAGCTGGGTGTCATCAGCATACTGGTGGTACTTCACCCCGAAACCATAGATGATCTCACCCAGCGGCTTCACATAAATGTTGAACAGGAGGGGCGAGAGGACCGATCCTTGTGGCACTCCACATATAAGTATTGAGCTTCAGACTAAGACAAAGCAACATCTTCAATTACTTTACTTCTATACAGATTTTGTGTGTGTGTATGTGTCTGTAGAGAATAGAATAGAATAGAATAGAATAGAATAGAATAGAATAGAATAGAATAGAATAGAATAGAATAGAATAGAAGCTGGAAGAGACCTTGGAAGTCTTCTAGTGTAGCCACTTGCTCATGCAGGAGAATCTATACCATTTCAGATAAGTGACTGTCTAATCTCTTCTTAGGGATGTGGTGGATCAGTGGCTAAGACACTGAGCTTATCGATGGAAAGGTCGGCAGTTCAGCAGTTCAAATCCCTAGTGCCGCGTAACGGGGTGAGCTCCTGTTACTTGTCCCAGTTTCTGCCAACCTAGCAGTTCAAAAGCACGTAAAAAATGCAAGTAGAAAAATAGGACCCACCTTTGGTGAGGAGGTAACAGTGTTCTGTGCGCCTTTGGCATTTAGTTATGCTGGCCACATGACCATGGAGATGTCTTCGGACAGAGCTGGCTCTTCGGCTTTGAAACGGAGATGAGCACTGCCCCCTAGATTTGGGAACGACTAGCACATATGTGCGAGGGGAACCTTTATCTTTACCTTTAGTCTCTTCTTATGATAGATACATAGATATATATTCTATATAGACCATTCTTTTATTAGTGTTATTCTTGTTAGGATTATTCTTTTCTAATATTTTGCTTCCCCATGCAAATAGTTCAACATCCCCATTTTCTGGAAGATGGGTTGAAAATCTTAAATCCTGTTCAGGGAATAATTTTCTTTTAAACCCCCAGTGTCTTAAAGTTAAATAGAACAAGTTTATCCCATTTGATGGTCTATATTTGGTGGAGTAAGACATCTGTTGATAAGCAGAAAAATGACTTTTAAAATAGTAAATAAGATCAAAATGGGCAGCCATGTTACACCATGACTGATTTTCTTGGATTTAAAGCTATAATGGTTAAAATATTGAACTCTCAATACAGCAGACCCAAGTTAAAGTTACCATGAAAACTCACTGCAGAGCTCTGAATAGGTAATTCACTATTACTCATCATAAACTACCTCACAGAGATGTTACTGTCAAGAAAAGTTGGAGAACAGAGTATCACATAGGTATGGTGCTTTGAGCTCCTGGAGGAAAGACAGGGTATGAACCTAAAGCAGTAAATTAATAAATGAAAAACTATGAAGAGGAGGTATTCACAAATATGTATAGTAGTATGAAAGTTAGCATGCCTACTCTTTATTTTTTGTTACAGCTTTTTTCGGCTATATTTTATTACAGCTTTGATGTAGCCAAAAAAAGCTGTAACAAAAAATAGCCAAAAGATAAAAACTTGTTTTGTTCTGATTTTTTTAAAAAATCTGCTACATAGAACTGTCCCAGACTACTACCTTGAATCAATTCAATTTCTGAGTCAATTGTAAACTGGTAGGTTTATATGAGATCTTCATTTAAAAAAATGCATATTCTCTTATACAATATATTTATGCCCAAGTTCTTCTCTCTGCTTCTTAATGAGGTTTAAAATGTAGCATAAATGCATAATCTTTCAAAGGCTACAGAACAGTGGTGGGTTGCTCTCAGTTCACACCGGTTCGCAAGAACCGGTAGTAAAAATTTGTAGTACTTCGGAGGTCCGTTAATAACATTGGCTGGCCATGCCCCCAAACCGATCCCCAGCTCAGTCACCGCTTGCTTACCCAGCCCACCTCATCAACTTTTTTTTTTACTTTTAAAAGCATTTTTTCTACAAACTCTTCTGCCGAAAAAATGCTAAAAAATGCCTCTGACAATCACGCTGCTCAGCTGCGATTGTCAGAAGCTTTTAAAAGCATTTTTTCTACAACCTCTTTGGCCGAAGAGGTTGTAGGAAAAAAAATTGCCTTTAAAAGCCTCTGGCAATCCCAGCTGAGTTGGGGCTTTTAAAAGCATTTTTTTCCTGCAATCTCTTAAGATTGTAGAAAAAATGCTTTTAAAAGTAAAAAAAAAAAGAAGAGTTGGCCACGCCCACTCAGTCACGTTACCCCCACCAAGCCATGCCCACAAAATAAGCCACACCCACAGAACCAGTAGTATAAATTTTTAGAAGCCATCCCTGCTACAGAAGAGATGTAATTGGATAGTTTAATATTATATAGCATAGTAACTGTCTATATATGAAAAAGCAATATATTTACTCTGGACATTTACTATTCTTCACTCTGGACTTAGACATATTAATTAATTTTACTTGCTGATTGACTTGCTTGAGTTACCTCTTCATTACTTGCCTTGAAGTCCATCAAGACTATAGTGGATTAATTACAGACATGTTTATCATAGGTACCTAGATAAACAGATTGGTTACCAAGTCCAGAAACTGCAATGATTCATGCTGGTGCTTTACCACAATAAACAAACAAAGGAACGTGGAGTTCATTGCAGTACAGACAACCTCATGATATCACAGCAGAGGAAAAAAAATGCCCTTCTTATTAGCATACCGCTTAGCTGCTAATTTTATACAGGCTTCTATTCTGAAAATAAACACATTTTGTTCTCTTTTTTTTTTTTTTTGCAAAAGTACTTAAATATCACTACCATCCCACTATTTTTGTTAAAGTCCAAGCAATAAAACAAAATCAAGTAACAAAATTGAAAACCAAGGCCTTAAAAATCAAAGAAAGTAAACGAAAGTTTATGATGTCCTTTAAAAACCATTATAAAACAATAAATAAAGATAATAAATAGTTTTTTTCCTTGCTCATATAAGTATCATCATGAATTGGGTTAGGTTTATCAGCACGCTGTCTTGGACATCCACTAAGCACCTTTATTTTGGTTGTTGAATATAAATAAATAAATAAATAAAGTAAGTAAGTAAGTAAATAAATAAATAAAGTTTATTATCATTGTACGTGTATAAACATTATACCCATACAACGAAATTCATGTAACACCTAGAGACCAGGATCTCAGCCTGCAAATAAGAACATACTGCATATGCAAAAATATATAGCCCTCTTGTATTGAGTGTATTAGTGGAACTAGTTCATCAGATTAATTCAGGGGCGGAGGGGGTGATGAAGTCAAGTCAATGCATTTTGCGGGTATTTTTAAGTAACTAAAATACTTTAATATCTTTTTTTTCTTTAAGGAAGAAGAAGCTTCTTGGAAATTCTTAAAAAGGAAAATCTATGAAGACAAATTAAATTGATAACAAATCAAATACCTCTGAACCTCCATCAAACCAAACATACTGTATGTTTGGTTGATGACTTTAAAAGCATAGATTAAATACCAATCCATACTCTACACTTATCTCACCATCTTAAACTATCACTGTAAGATATCTCACCATCTTAAACTATCACTTAAACTATCACTCACTGATCGCTGAGCTTCCCTCAGATGACCTTCCAGATGTTGTCTGAAGAGGAATGAATAGAAACATTTGCTCCAAATTTCACTTCAGAGAAGTGACCCAGGTAATAGGCTTTATTGGAACACAGTACTTTCTGTGTGGCTCAAAATTCCCAAGGTATTTTTTTACCTGAGGAGGAACCACTAAATTCTCTTAAGAGAAATATTACGTATAATTCCCAAAGGCTCAGAAATTGGAGTATAACTCAACTGATAAATACCCTTTCTTGAATATTCTGGGCTGTACAAATGTAGGGACTCTCCTGGCTTGTCAGCCCACCCTTCTTCTCCTGGACGAAAGAGAAACAATTCACAAGAAAGAGTAATAAATTAAATTATTTAAATTTATTATATAATAAATAAATACATCATTGTAAATATTTTTCAAAATGCCTGAGGCAGCTCTGGATCGTATGAGGCCTGAAAACTTTGGAAAATGCTCTTGCGTGGCCTTGCAGTTTTCAAGAAGAGCAGAAAAGCACATCCGGTTTTTGAGTGACTTCCAAAGGTCTGGAGCAGTGGTGAGTTGCTACTGGTTCACCCTGATTCGAGCAAACTGGTAGTGGCGGTGGCAGGAGGCTCCGCCCACCTGCCCGGCCATCTCTGCACATGTGCAGAAGCGTTGCATGTGCGCATAAGCATGCATACATCCATGAGCAACCCGGTAGTGGGCGAAATTGAAACTTACTACAGGTCTGGAGGCCTGGCATGTCACCCAAAAATGGAGTGATGTGTCATTTGTGATGTGTGTTATAGGTTCATCATCACCAATTTATATTTATTGGAATGAAAATATCAATTTCCTGATATTAAATCAGTATCTTTTTAAATGCAGGCTGTGTTTGCATCACACTTCTGATTTGCTAAATCAGTGTTTCTCTACCTCAGGAACTTTAAGATGCACAGAATTCTGGGAGTTGAAGTCCACACATCTCAAAGTTGCCGAAATTGAGAACTGCTGGGCTACATGATGCTTATTATGTTAGATAAATCCAATCAGCAAAGTTAGCTTGTGATTCCTGTTATGTGTCCCTGGAAAATGGAGCTTATTAAACATCCATAATTTACATCACTGTTTACTAATATATTAGATTCATGGCCCCATCTTTCATTCAGAATCTAATGTTAGCATACACAACAGTCCTCTGGCTGTTTGCCCCACAACAACAATCCTAGGAGGTAGTTTAGACAAGGTCTTACCAGTGGTGGGTTACCCTTGATTTGCACCAGTTCTATAGAACTGGTAGTAAAACCAGCGGAAGGCTCTGCCCACTGACCCTGATGTCATCAAAATGCTTCTGCACATGTGCAGAAGTTTCTGCGCTTGCGTGCGGCCCCGTTACAAACCGGTAGTAAAGGTAACTAGAACACACCCCTGGGTCTTACCCGAAAACTCAAAGAAAGCTTCTGTGGCTAAGAATGATTTAGAGCTTGTGGTTCTTCCTGCTCCTAATCACCATGTAGTAACATAGATAACATAACCTTATCCGTGACGTCATTCTGACTTTTTTTGGGTTATGTGCAAATGAAGTCATATGTATCTATAATACGTCAAAAAAAAAAAAAAGACAAGATGCAAAATTTGCTAAATTCTATTCATTACACAGAACAGGTTTGCTTTAATTTAATTGTACAGATAAAGATTTGCTTTAATTTTCATAGACACAATCTGCAGGCAAGCTTTATTTAACATATCAGGCCGTGAGAGTGACTCCGTGCCAGCTTGCAATAGTATCCCTCCATCTTATTTCCTGAGAAGACTGATTTGTGTTCAGTTATGTTCCGGTCTCAATTACTGGGGCAGTGCCTGCTAGGTTACAGCTTTCTCTGGATGGCTTTGCTCTATGCATAGCAAAGGACAAACCAAACCAAACAGTGCCATATGTGAAGTGGGATTGAGCGTGAGTCAAAAGGACACAGGATTAGAGGGAGTGTGTGATTCCTAGCGTGCTGCACATTCCTTGCAATGTAATGGGTTAAAAAAAAAAAAAGACAGATGGTGACATCAGAAATGGGTACTGACAGTGCTGAAATATGATTAGGACCCTATTTTTAGTTATTTGGACAAGCTTGCCTTCAAAAATAAAAGGAAGGAAGGCAAGCTCAGCTTCAGGTTTACAGCCTATCAACAATATAGCATTTTTCCTAACCTCCCCCACCCCACATTTTTTTTAATAGCAATGATAATTCCATCAGGCGGTATCTGCTTTATCTCATCTTCTTTTCTTCATAAGCCATGTCTCTCTGGTTTTTCCATTAGTCTGCATTTCTTCACCCCAGAAGCCTTTGGCAAATGTATGATTAGATTCTAAAGCAGTGCAACCTGGC
Organism: Masticophis lateralis; assembly: GCA_030761175.1. Lineage (NCBI taxonomy): Eukaryota > Metazoa > Chordata > Lepidosauria > Squamata > Colubridae > Masticophis > Masticophis lateralis. The sequence continues at coordinate 130,226,966 of JAUDYJ010000002.1, read as the reverse complement.
ATTAATGCATATAAAATGTGAGCACAGCTACGGAGATTCACGGAGAGAGACAAATCTAAAATTCATAACTAGTTAATAGTTTTCTTAGGATTAGCCAACGTTTATCCTGTGATCATGGCCTGGCATGGGAAGTGAGGTGGAATACCACTTCAGTGTTGCAGAGATTGGAGTGATACATGATATTGTTTGGTATTGAAGCAACAAAGCCCAGTATAGGTAATCCTTGACTTGCAATCAGTCACTCAGCAACTGTTCAAAGTTATGATGGTCTCCTAAAAAGGAACTCCTGCAATCACATGCCCAGATATTTGTGCTTGGCAAATGGCCCTTTGTAATGCCCTGCAGTGATATGACTGCAATACACAACATGTTTTCCATAAACTGGCATTTATTTCCAGTTTCTGGGAATAAGGCTCCCATCGCCAACAATGGGTTCACTTAATGACCATAATGTTCACTTCACAACCACAGCAATTCTTTTACAACTGCCACAGTCACTTAACAACCACTACAAAATAGGTCGTAAAATCAGGCACAGTCATGAAATGACCAGCTTTATGACCAGTGGTGGGTTCCTCCCGGTTCCTCCCGGTTCGGCCCGGTTCGGCCCGGTTCGGCGGAGCTGGTAGTGGCGATGATATGACGTCACCGAACCAGTTCTCTTTGTTCGGGAGCTGGTCCCCCCAACTTCCTCACAAGGTTATTCTTACCTTTTATTTGGCCCCACCCCCAATCTATTTGCTGCCTCCTGAGTCCCAGCTGATCGGCTAGAAGGAAAAAAACTGTTTAAACTCTTGCCACATGGCTTCAAAGGTCCGCCCTCTAGCTGATCAGTGTTAAAAGACAGTGTGGTGGTAGACCAGTGCCTTCAAAAACAAATGAGTAGACTGGTACAGCTCTGCAAGCAGTTAAAAGCCTGGTAGACCAGTACCTCTGCTAAATCCTAAAGAATTGTCACATGACCATCAAGCCACACCCACAAAATAAGCCCCGCCCACAGAACAGGTAGTAAAATATTTTAGAACCGACCCCTGTTTATGACTGTCATGACTTATGACTGAAATTGTAGGCTCAATTACGGTCATAGGTCAAAGACTACCTGGAGCATGTTTGAGACTAGCTGGCACATTTATTCCAATATAAGCACTTTAGAAATTGTTTTTTTTATTTGTACTATACTAGTACAAAACTTTTGAAACCTGAGACTGAAAGTCAAGGCTTTTCCATTTTTGCAACGGAAATGTCTGCCTTGCAAATGCCTGCTTAGGCTGACTCTCTTACTCAGGATCTGTCCTATGAGCAACATCACTGAGCAATGATGAGCAAGCTGAGCATCACTTCCAAAAATGTTTTGTGCCTGCTAAGCCTAAAAGTCCACAACATTCTTTCCCATCATTTTGAGGCAACATATGAAAACTGAGCTTAACCCAGATTAAAATGACAAAGAAAACACCACTCAGAACTCAAAACATCCTCAGGCAATTTTGGCTCGACCCACTTTGTACTATTGGTCCACCACTGGGATGCTTGTCTCTCCTGAGAGGTCAAGGGTGGCCTCTGTCTGGAAAAGGTTTGCCCACTTGTACCATAGAGAAAAAGGCAGGAAGGATATCTCTTCAAGATCAGCTCTGTGACAGGCCAGTCATTGGCATACTTTTGGCATAAAATACCTAACCTGAGGAGGATTGTATATCAAGTTCTTACAAAATTCCCAGGTATATTTTTGCAATCATAAAAAGGACATTCAGTGTTCCACCCACAAAATACCCAGTGCAAACAAATGATGAACCGTCTAACGAGCCATTGTGTGGTGAGCTTGATTTTGATGCAGCATGGTGTGTCACCCCAGCCATTGTGATTTGAAAACCAAATTCTTGGCTCAGCATGTCATGTAACCCACGCCATTGTGACTAGAACAAAACCCTATAAAGGATGCATGAGTGTCTTGTCTAGTCCAGCTGTGGTATAAGAAGTTTCATAGGCCACAGTAAAGGCCAAGAGTCCTCTGAGTTCTAATAGATTCCTGGAGACTTTATAGATTCATCCATGTAGTAGTTTTGATACTGATATGGAAGCTGCTTGTTGTTGCTTTCTTTTAGGATGCTTTTTGGCACTTTATCCTACAACCCTGGAATATCCTGGTATTAAGCAGGTTTAATGCTGATGCCACCAAACTGACCATTAGAATATAGTTAATGTAAGAATTAGGGCAGGCCTAAAGTCCAAATTTTAATTCTCTTTCAAGTACACATACATTTCGGGTTGGATTAGTTACAGTTGATTTTTAAAAACTATTTTAAATGCATTTAATTGAATTCACTCGTCAGGAGTGGGACTGCACCAGATACTTTTGCTCCAGTATTAAAATTCACTCAAGTTCTACAGGTAAGGATGTGCTCCAGAATTTTATCATACTAAAATTAACTTAATTTTTTGTAGAAGATTTGAATAAGGCTTCTTTTTCAGCTGAACCCAATTGTTTAAGGTTAATAAGGGGATACCTCTATCTGCCAGTCTGAGCTCTGTGGAGAAAAAAAAAACCCTATGTAATAGATATATAAATAAATAACCTTCATCACTGAAAGCCAACCCCTTATCTCCCTAGAATACACACAAAATGTATGATGGATCTTCAAAGGTTTCTGCCTACTTCATTATTTTAAATTCAAATCTGTAGCCCGGGACACAAAAATAAAACTAATCCAAGATTTGCCATAATTTCTGCATGCATACATTTCCCATTTTAAGGAAGAAGGAAAATAGTTGAGGATACAAAGAATAAGAATTGAGAGAACTGATGAGATTATTACTTGCTTCTTTGTTTTAAAAAAGATTTGTGGTGGGCGCTAGAAATCTATGGTGATGCCTGAGTTGCTTAATATTACAAGTAGTATTTTACACACTTGTACTATAAAGAAAGCATTTGCAAGTAGCTTCCACCCTGATCTTTCTTGCATACCACCAAAATGGGTAACTTGCACAGCGTGAACTGTGCAAGGCTCTAAGAGCACAAAACCTGTCTAAATAAACCCAAATAAATTGGCCATTTAAGGATATAAAAAGGGAAACTTATCTTAAAATGGAATTCAGATAAGGTAAAATAGCAACAATTGGAAATGAGGCCTGTGGCGGCTCCCAATTACTCATGGCAATAATGAATCTCAGTATCAGATGGATGAATCCACTTCAAAACCAGAACCTTGGCTTTATACAACACGGAGTTGGGGGGGGGGGACGGTTTTGGTTCAGATTTATAGGAAGGAGTGCCCCCTGCTGAATCCATAACCAGCACCACAACGTTGCCTTTGAAGGATCACGCTCCAGTGGATGTGAACACAGTCTTGTTACACAAAACCCCACATCTGAAGGGTTGAACCAACAAAGCAGAGATTAAGTACATTTCAAAAGGCCATTCAAAATAAGATCCCTTTTGAACAGATCAACTTTCATTCCTAGTACCGGTCTTTACTGGCTGCTTCTGACTTAACTGGAAATCCTCTCATTCTCCAAGGAAGCAAATAAGCAATAAGGAAAGATGCCAGCTGATACACGTTTAATCGTCAAACTTAGCTGTATGTTAGCATTCCCTCTTCCTCATAACACCAAAAAGAATTTGAAGTAATGGCTTAAGTTACTAGACCTTAGTGGATTGGAAACAGAGCATTCACTACTCCTTAGTTGTGCAGCAGAACAAAGAGTAAGATGTAAAAAGGTAAGATGGAGCTTACAGGAATCATTATAGATGTACACCCAAACTATATTTCTACTGCATGGAAATAAGCACTCCTAGCATTATGGGCAGAGAGTGGTAACTTGTATAGCTTGGATCAGAATGTGTCTTGTGACTCTGTTTACTGCTAACTCCATTCTCAAAATCTGAAGCTGTAAATTAGCAGAATGGAGGTGTCTCCATTCTCTTAGTTTTGATTGGTTACCTGAACCACTCAAGGGTTCTTGTCAGTGTTCTAGGAGATTTATTTAATATCCATTTAGATGCTGTCAGAAACAGAAAACAATTACACACACATGGCACAATCCCAGGACAAAAGATTGGCGTGTTGTGTTCAGTAAGCAAAACAGGCAGATGAGGCAGAAACAAAATAGCGGTGGGGTCCAACTCATGGACTGAGAAGGTAGGGGAAGTTGCAGATGTAGTCAGAAACAGCAGAGTTCACCATCTTTAGAAACCAGGAGACTGTTCTAGTTCTGCCTTAGAAATGAAAATCTGGCTGGGTAACTTTGGGCCAGTCATTCTCTTTCAGCCCAACTTTCCTCCAGGGAGGTCATTGTGGAGAAAATAGGAGGAGGAAGGAGTGTTACATGTGTTTGCCACCTTGAGTTGCATATGAAAAAAGTACCAGAGAGGTGTTTTTTTTAAAAAAATTAATCGGAGAAAGCCAACTGACTGATTTCCTCCACGCTTTTACTTTCATGCCCTACCTTGCTTCTCAGCTTCCCAGAGGGCTCACCAGTGAGCATGGAACCAGTTTTCAGAAAACAGCAATTTAAAATATATTCTCCTTGTATACAGTTGCCATTCAAAACATGAGCAAAGTCCAGAGGAAAAAAGATAAAAGCAGGAATTAATATATCCAGAGCAATATATCATTCACTGCCTCTTCTTTATTTTTATCTGGAGGCAAAGAAAAACTACAGTAAATCTCTCTCTTGGGATAATATAACCATAATTTATCTTCTCTCCGGAAACCAGTGATGTCACTTCCTGGTTTCTGTGATTACAAATTACAAAATCTGCTGGGGCTTCATTAAAAATAGATTAATAGATCTTTCAATCCTCTTAATTAGGAAAAACCAGGGAAAGTTTTGGTTCTCATTGTTCTTAATAAAAGCTATTGATCAATGAAGTAGCCTTTCAGTTTCAGATTATATGTAAGACAGATTTTTCCCTCAATTATATAGTAATATAAATTGCAGTTAATTAGCCTATCAAAATATCAACATCAGCACATTCTGAAAAGCAGCAGAATAGTGCTTATAAAATTATCAAAGTGTGGTAGGCAATCAGTGTTTCTTCTAATGTCATGTCTGTCTGTCGGTCTCTCTGCTGAGGTTGAGAAACATCATTATAGTTAATATCTTAGACATATGAAACCCTCCAGCAAGGTACAGCCATAACCAAGGGATGTTCTAACACATGTGGTGGACCTGCCCTAAGATTAGGGAATTTTGGTGGAAGATAAAAAAATAGCTGGAAGAGATAACTGGGAGAAAGATATAATGAAACCTGGAACTATTGCTCCTAGGTATTTTGGAAGAGAAAATGGGGAAAAAAATTATAATACATCATATTATATACACTAACTGAGAGTAGGATTGTCATAACACAACATTGGAAACCGGATATCCCCCCAGACCAAATTATAATTAAAAAAATATACGAATGCACAAAAATGGAAAGATTATCCATGGAAATTAAGGAAAGGGAAGACACCAAGTACTACTTAATTTGGAATAGATGGTTTCCTGGAAAATAAATCTAAAATGTAAGCGATATTTTGTCACGAAACCAAATTCTGAATAGAAATTATTATAACTTAGATAGGATGTAAGTTAAGATAGTGATAGAAGTAGAATTTGTGTATGGAAGTTAATTAGGATAGAGATACTGATGTAGAAAAGTTGTTACTCGTGTTTGAGTTTTGATGTTTGTTTTTGTTGGTTTGTTTTTGTTGTGTGCTATAGTTCTCTATTTTTTGCTCTTTTCTATTTTTTGTACTGTGTATTTTAAAGTTTGAAAATTCAATAAATATTAAAAAAAAAGAAATGAAGAAAAAGAAACCCTCCAGCAACACACAATATCATATACATTACTTTACTTTACTGTGTATCTTACAATATTTTTTATTAAATAGTTCAAAATTATTATTCCCCTTTTATAGATGGCAAATTTGATATAGTGACTAAAGGATGAGAAGCAGGAGTGAAATGCTTCCAGTTTGGACTGGCTCGGGCGAATAGGTAGCAGAGATGGTGGCTAATTTGCCGAACCAGGAGCAATGGCTGGCTGGCCACGCTCCCAAATCGATCCATGGCCTGCAATCCTGCCATGCTTGCCTGCCTTCCATGCCACCTTCCATGCACCCCATGGTCAGCTTGCGAAGGCAGGCAAGCAGAAGCCCATGTGGAAGGCAGGCAAGCATGGCAGGGCTGCAGGGAAGGAGCTAGCAGCTTACTCACCCCCCCTCCCCCACTCAAATATCAGGAAGCTTCCCTGCTCAGCCCCGACAAGCTATGCATCCATAGCAATGGGGTTGTTTTATTTGCAGCGGTGGTGCTTCGGGAGGGTAGGTGGACATATTCATTATAGTTGTCAGCTGCAGATGTCCGCCTGCCCACCCGAAGTATCACCTCGGTGAACAAAACAACCTCATTGTGCTGTGCCTCCTTCTGCAACCAAACACACCCAGCTGTGCGTGCCCTTTCCTCAAATGGGCTGTACATGGGGTGCTTGGAGAGAGGGCGAGCAAGAGAGCTCTCCCAACCTGTGTGTGTGTGTGTGTGTGTGTGAGGGAGGGGGGAGGGAGGGAGGGAGGGAGTGATCTGAAACCGAGGTACCCAAACTTCTGGCAGCGGCGCGGGTGGCTTCTGAGCAGCCCTGAGTCAGCCAGCTCCACCTGACCTACTCCCTGAGTCTCACTGTTCTCCTCTGTAGAGGAGCTGTACTGATCTACCCATTTATTTTTGCAGGCACTGATCTACTCATGTATTTTTGCAGGCACTGGTCGACTCATTTGTTTTCTTTTAACACTGATCAGCTGTAGGGTGGCCCTTTGAAGCCCATGGCAAGATTTTAAACAGTTTTTTTCCCTCTAGCCATCAGCTGGGACTCAGAAGGCAGCAATAGATTGGGGGTGGGGCCAAATAAAAGGTAAGAATAATGTGGGGGGTGGGGGGTGGGAGGGCAGGGGGCAGCGGGGTAGAACTGGTTGGTGATGTTATATTATCACTACTACCAGCTCGGGAGAATCGGGCTGAACCGGGAGGAACCCACCACTGGCTCTAAGGGTGAGTGACGTGAATGCTGTCAAACTGGCCACCCCCACCCAGTCACATGACCACCAAGCCATGCCACACCAAGCTATACCCACAAACCAGTAGCACCCACAACCGGTAGCAAAAAAATTTAGATTTCACCCCTGATGAGAAACTATGAATTCTTCACCTTCATTAGGTGTGGAAACCAACAGGGTTTCTATAAGCCAGTCACTTTCTCTTGGCCCTCAATAGAAGACTGGAAGAGTGGATATGAATTAAATGTCATCTTTTAAACAATGTTGCTTGTGGCACTGAGTAATCATATGTTCTCTTATTCATTGCCTGCCCTATGGAGAAACCAACTACCCCAAGATCTGTAGGGGCCAACCATGCTAATCTTCAAAAGGTTGTGAAGAATTGGTTTTCCTGCAGATGCTTGTTAGGATGTTAGATGAATTCAAATAAATGTGGTTGCATTTGTTACAGCATATGGTGCCTTGATAATTGTACTATGATTATTTTGATTTTGTTTTTTGCTTAATTTATATTGTGTTGCCATTATTATTATTATCATTCATCGCACAGTTGGACATATATCCAGATTGGATTTAGCAATTTTGTCTACCTATCAAGTCCTTTCCAAGGGCCTGAGATAGGCAGATGTGCATGTTTGACGGTGTTACAGATATCATCTCAGGATGTAAGCTGTTCCAAGTAAAGCTGCCTTTTGCAACTGACTGATGATGAATTTGTCAATGCCGATGGTGCTCAAGTGGTTGTCCAGTTGTTTTGGAATTGCATTCAAGGCACCTATTACTATTGATACTACCTTTGCTTGCTTTGCCATGGTTGTTCTATTTCTATTTGCAGGTCTTTGAATTTTGTTCTCTTCTCCAGTTCTTTCTCTTCTAGTCTGCTATCTCCAGGTACTACCAGATCCACTAATAAGACTTTTTTGTCTTTCTTATCAACAATTGTTAAGTCTGGGATGTTATGTGGCAGGTGCCTGTCCCAGAGCAACTTAGCTTCTTCATTTTCTATGACTAGGTCCCAACAGTTCTCACTTGCAGGCAAATTCTTGCAAGAATTACCATTATTATTGTTCATCTGTTATTGTTCATCGCACAGTCAGCCAGATATTTAGATTAGATTTGGTATTTTTATCCACCTATCGAATCTTTCCCAAGAACACGGGAGAGGTAGTTGTTGTTTGATGATGTTAGAGGGATCATTGCAGGATGTAAACTGTTCCAGGTAAAACTGCTATTTGCCGGTAGAGTTCAAAAGGTGCTCTTTGGGATTGCACCCAAAGCACCTAATTACTATTGGTACTACCTAAACTTTCTTTTGCCATTATTCTATTTCTATCTGCAGGTCTTTGGTGATTTTCTGCACCTCTTTCATTTCTAGGCCCTTGTCAACTACTACTTGCCACGTCCATCGTCCACATTACTACTACTTCTACTGCTACTATTTTAATCCTGTTTGCTGTATAGAGTTCATATAATCAAGATGAGCAGGTTCATTAATTTTTTTAAGTAAATAAAATGAACCTGAGATAATTACTTGCAATAACAATTGGGAAAAAAGATCTCCCTTTCCTTTCTAAGCTTTTTGAGAAGAAGAATGTTCAGTGCAATTTTATCCATAATTTTCACTTTTAATCTTTTTTTTTTTTTTGCAAAGGGTTGATTGTAATACCAGTAGGCTGAGGCATTAAAACATGGGTCTAATTTTGCTTTTCATGCCAGAAACGGAAATGCAATACATTCTCTCCCAGCCTTCTTTCCATCAACTTTTAGATTCAAGAACTGGCAAGACCGATTTTATGCTTTTTAAAAAAATCTTCCCATTCCTAAACTCAGTGTGGATGTGGAAATTTTGGGTTTAATCTAAGCTTAGTTTTTCCATCTACTTGAATTAGAATAGTCAAACTTCCTTTTATTTTTTTATTTTATTAAAACAGTCTCACTACTCCACCTCACTGGAGACTCAATGGAGAAGAGCCTAATGCTGGGAACAATTGAGGGCAAAAGAAGAAGTGGATGACAGAGAATGAGGTGGCTGGATGGAGTCACTGAAGCAGTAGGCATGAGCTTAAATGGACTCTGAGGGATGGTAGGGGACAGGAAGACCTGGAGGAACATTGTCCATGAGGTCATGATGGGGGAGACATGACTTCAAGACTAACAACAACAATAAACCCCACTTCTTGTTGGCTTCTAAAGAAACAAAGATCTTTGGAGAATCTTCTGATGTTCCTATCATCTGAGATAAGGCAGATGAAAACCAGAGATAACCCTATTTAGGACTGGTATTCAGCTTGTGAAAATCTGTCCTAGAAAAGCTGCCCTACTGCCAACACGGCTATCTTTGGAATGCCAGACGAAAATATAGTCATTCAACCAGCTGTTCGTTCAAATTGTTCCTATTTGTTCTTATGTACTTTTTTTTTTTAACAGCAGAAACAAAAAAACTTAGCTTGGAGCTTGGTGTTGCAGTGAATACTGTTTGTAAACTGTCTGGAAATTATGCCCCCCTGGGAAACTCTATATATGGAAAATGTGCATATATTATTTATATATAAACCCTTTTATGTTTTACATTTATCTCATTTCAACATTTACCTCTCAGCACTTTGCAGACTAAATGAATTAGATGTGAAGATGACTGACATTGAAGCACCAATAATTTCTGAATCATTAAAAGGGAAGAATAAAAAAAGTAAAACAATTAAGCCACAGTAGAAGACAGATTGGAAACTAAAGGTCATTTTGTCTTCAGAGCTAGAGGGAACCACCTTTGTTGTTTGGCCTTCAATATTAGGTGTATATTAATGACAATACTATTTACATCACCTACTAAATATTATCTATGGCTTCCAATTTGGGATTTCAGACTTCATGACATGTATTTGGCCTAATTTAAAGGGATTTTCTTGTTTTTTCTTTATTCCTGCTTTATTTTACTTGATGACGAGTTCTAAAGAAATCTTTCTTGCAGGCTTTCATGATAATGACCAATGACCATGTTGATGGTTCCCCATTGTTGAAATCAATGGGTCTATCAAATGTTGAAAATGTCTATACAGGTAGTCCTCAACTTACAACAGTTCATTTAGTGACTGTTCGAAGTTACAATGGCACTGAAAAAAAGTGACTTACGACCATGTTTCATACTTAAGACCATTGCAGCATCTCCATGGACATGTGATTTACATTCGGATGCTTGATAACTGGTTCATATTTATCACGGTTGCAAGTGTCCCAGGCTCATGTGATCCTCTTTTGTGACCTTCATACAAGGAAAGTCAATGGGGAAGCCAGATTCACTTAACAACCGTGTTACTAATTTAACAACTGCAGTGATTCACTTAACAAATGGGGCAAAAAAAGTCATAAAATGGGGCAAAACACACTTAGCAAATTTTTCACTTAGCGACATACATTTTGGTGGTAAATCAAGGACTACCTGTATTCTGCAACAGGGCCAAGACCATGCTGAGAGCTCAGATCTTTTTAGCGAGCAAACCAAATCCAGAAACTGGGAGAAAACTGACAGCATTTAATGATTGCTTAACTCTATAGGCAGCGTTTTAAAAGCAGCTTTTAGACTTTCTTGTGAAAATCGTCACAAGCATTGAAGACTTGAAGTTGATGTCAACTTGTGTGAAAATCGTCACAAGCATTGAAGACTTGAAGTTGATGTCAACTTGTGAATGGATTTGGATGGGGATAGTTACGCTATATAATCTACCTGTATAGATTCTTAGATTCTTCTCCAAAAGGAGAGCTGAGCTTTGCAGGTAGAAGTTGCATAACCTGGAGTTTGTCCATCTGCATCTATTTGTGTATTCACTTTGTTCTGATCTGATCATAATTGCTCTTCATCTTATATTTTAATTAGGATATTGCTATAATTGTTGTTCAGTGGATGTCAGCATCTTTCTCTAGAAACCTGCAGAAAAGTCCTTGCAAGGACATGTGATAATGGTCCCTCGTGCAAAATATTCCTTTTCTTTAGTTATTAGAACTAAATAAGAATAGAACTTGTAAGCCTCATTGTTTAAACTTCGCCATTGTGCTTCTGCAAAGCAGCATTGCTTATCGTGTTATGCAATGTTCTTTGTTCAAAAGGGCTTTTTGAAAAAAAAAATATTGAAAACTTATCAAAAGGAAATAAAGCCTAGAGTTGTAGATAATAGCCCCTAATAGGAAGAACTCAGATTATTTATCATATTGGCAGTGTGACTCCAAATTGCAGAACATATCTGGGCATAGTTTACTTAATACTTCGTGAGTAAGAGTTTCCCAGAAGCAAGCAACGTGTTCCTGGATTCATGGCTATTCCTAGCCAAGATGTGCCAAAGTATTCTGGGTCCGTAGCTGAGGACTATTTTTTACATTATTCCTTTCAGTTTCCTGTGCTTAAAAAAAAAAAAAAAAAAAGCAGGAGGGGCTGGAAAATGTTACCCGCTATGAAAAAAAATAAATCCAGATCTTTATATAATAATACATATATCATTTTGCAACTATTATTTAAAGCTGCAAACATTTGATAGGAAACAACAGCACAGCAGCAGCAAAAACAGGGCACTTGTGTCCCTAATAAGGAATAAGCAATATGTGATGCTTGGATGGGAGAGAAATCCCACAAATGATTTTCTTTGTCATTATTGGCCTTTTTCTCACTGTCATTCTTTAGCATCTCTCTCTGGTCACTTTGTAGCCAACACTAGTTATCAATGGGAGAAGGCATAGGGTTCAAGAGTGACCAGAGGTGTACAAAAATGGCCTTGAAGAAAATAGGTGGCAACTATTGGAAAAACATGAACTTAACCTGGGAAACAGGAAGTTGTCAGAAAGAAAGTCAAGACTGTATCACTTTGACTCCCCTATAACCATGAAGTAGAATTCTAGTGGTCCTTACAATATCTATTTCCTGATCTAACTTCCCTCAAAGAGCTGCCATCCTGTTATTCATTCTTTCTTAAGTCTTGTTTCTTTCTTGGAGAGAGCAGATGATAAATAACAGCAGAATCTGGCATGGCTTCCAAGAATCATCACCCGCAATCCCCAATATTAGTAACCTTTACAAAAAATCCATTGTGGAAGGCCTCCGAACTTCAAGTCTGCATCCACGTGACCCCTCTAAATAATTGATGGAAATGTTCTTAAATCAACGTTGATTCCAAGAAGTTAAGTCTGTGGGCAAACCTATTTTTAAAAGATTATTTAGAAGGGACCTTGGAGGTCTTTTAGTCCAGCCCTCTGCTCAACCAGGAGGTCCTATACCATTTCAGACAAATGACTATCCAGTCTCTTCTTAAAAATCTCCAGTGATGAAGCACCCACAACTTCTGAAGGCAAGCTGTGCCACTGATTAATTGTCCTCAATTATTATTTCAAAGTAATGTTCTCAAACCTGATTTTGCCTATTTGTTTTGCATATTATATGGAATGAAACATAGCGTGTGCTTCATTTTCCGTGGAATCTTTTGTTAGTTCCAAGGTTTATTTTACTGTCTGCTATGTACATAATGAAAACAAGGTAATGACAATTGAGTAATAATGATCACTGCCAGTGCCTTTTCATCTGATTTTCTCTTTTATTTAAGCATGTCCCAACACTAACCCTGACTCAGCTGCTTTCTCAAAAACCATCTGTAGCCCGTTTGAGTAATTATTCTGAAATTGCCTATCATCAACCAGTTTCTGGTTGATTTCCATCCTTTTTTTAGACTATTACATATAACCATAAACATTAACTCCATTTCTAGAAAACGATGCTGGCCTATTTTGTTGCTTATGTTCCACAGCAGTAGAAACGTAAGAGAAAAGGGTTCTCAAAATTTATGGCATTCTGAAAATAAAAGCATGAAAAAATCATGGATTGATTATGATGAAAATGTAATTGTTGTAGAAGAGGGGGAAGGGTCTGAAGAAAAAGCCTTCAACAGAATGAACCAAACTAAAAGTAAAACTAGAAAACTGTATTCATGAGAATAAATGTAATGCTTAGCAAACTGTTGAAAAAGGAAGGCTTGTGTGGAGGTTAAAGGTGTTTGTTGGTTGGGAATGAGAATGTGCATATATTTGTATGCAGACACCGCTGTGCTATGCTCGTTGCAAGTCATCAGAGAATTCAGATGACTTGCAATGAGCATGGAACAATACCAAGCAAGAAGCATGGTTATGAAAGTGAATATATTTAATATCAAGGCTGAACATGGAGTGAAGAATTGCATGATGATCATTTGCGAAATATTGAAAAACTGGGACAAGAGAACCTATGTGTCTTGGTAGGGTGTTTATTAAACATGGTAAAATAAAGAAATGTTAAAGCATAAGAATATAGTAGTAGGAAGATAATAGTATATGGTCTATTGCAAGGAGTGACTGTCAAAAGTAGTGCAAATACATGTGAATAAGGTTGTCTGCTCATGTTTTTTTGGAACGTGAGCACCACATATGTCAAAAGAAACATAAATGTAGCAGAATTATTGTGGAACTTGTTGCACCTAAACAAGAAGAGGTAGGATCAAAAATAAATGAATGAAATACATTGATTTGGCTTAGTCAAACAGACAGACTGAATGAGGACTGAACTGGCAAAAAAATATATCAGGGAGAAGTTAATGGGTCAAGAGGAAGGGGAAGATTGGGAAAGTCATGGCTGGATGTTGATGAGATGTTCAGTTAGAAGCGTGAGAGTCCCAAAGGTGCTTTTTCAAGTGGCATGTGCAGAGGGTCAAAAATGGGACATAATACATCCCGGCAAGTGGGCAGAGCCTCCCGCAGCTGGACCTACCACCTCGTGCAAGGCAGATAGATCCAGCCAGATTTCACCACTGATCCCCATGGTTGCATGATCAAAATTATCTGGCATGCATTTATCATGGTTGCAGTGTCCCAGGATCATGTCAACACCTTTTGTGACAAACAAAGTCAATGGGGAAGCCAGATTCACTTAACAACCGTATCACTAAAGCAACAACTAAAGAGAGATTCACTTAACAACTGTGCCAAGAAATGTTGTATAATTCACTCAACAGTTATTAGTGAAAATTTTGGGCACAACTGTGGTCATAACTTATGGACTGACAGTATATTTCCTTTTCTTGCGATTTAGAACAGTATGCTTTGCATAACATTGCTTATTGCATTATATTGTGAATGTGCCTATTGACTGCATATATATAATCCAGACAGCTGACATAATACAATGCTTGAAAACAATTCTCAAACTATATGGAAGTTCTGCTGTAAGCCTACTCTTTGGAGTAGGCATTATTAACTTACTGCAGCATAATGTATGGAATTTTCTTTGACTCCATGTTAATTTGTTATCCAAATTATTGTTTGTTATTGGATAACTTTGTGTTGAGGGTAATTTATGTGGAATTGAACTTACTAAATGCAGAGTGGAGAACTCAGACTTATCATGATTCAGAATCTTCTTCTGATGTGTAGCTTAGCATGTGAGAAGTACTGGATGCCACAAAGAGATGGAGGCTCTACATGTGTTTGTTCAGGTAAAAGTACACGGTAAGAAAGGAAGACAAACTAGATTCAGAAAATGAGTTGTCCATCTCGCAAACTCTTGCTCAACTGTAGTTTTTGGATGGGTGACAATATTGTGGGTAGGAGTGGAAAGTGAGATGCATGTATTTGCTGTCACAATGAAATGTAATTGTTATTCAGGTTTTCTTTCTTGGGTGGTTGTGTGGGTGGCATCACTCTCATGGATTTTTTTTTCCTGTTTATTTTTCATTTTCACTTCATCCATTTTTTTCTTGATCAATTTTTGCTTAATTTATCCAGCTTTTCCTGTCTCTGCTTATCTGTCTCTTTTCTTCCTTCCTTATTTTTTTTTAATAAGATCTTTTTTTAATTGTACTTTTTACTTATTTTCATTTCCTTATACCTCCACACACAGTCACACATCCCAACAATTCCTTAATTGCCTTTTTTTCTTTTACTGCATAACATTGTAAATAATATATATATAATTTATATTTCTCTGATAAATAATGGGAAACTAGTAACCCAAGGGCTGGTTAGTTGCTTTGCCCACGCTTCACAGCAACCAATCAATTCTGATAATGATTCTATAGCGCGCTCTCTGTGCGCATGCATGTAGAAGGATATTCATTTTTTAGATTTATATCCTTCTTTTCCTCCAAATGTGAAATTGGTATATAAAACATTCCTTCCTCCAACTTTCCCCTACAACAACCCTGGGAAATAGGGTGGATTGAGAATGACTGACCTGAGTTAATTTCTCTTGGTCTGAATGAACCAAAGTGAGGTTCCACCATTGAATCTGGATCTCACCAGTAGTGGGTTGCTCCCGGTTCTGTCCGGTTCTTTAGAACTGATAATAAAAGTGGCGGGAGATTCCACCCACCCGCCCGGATGTCATAACTGATTATCTGTGCGCACGCTCCCATTGCAAACCGGTAGTAAAGGTCAGTAGAACCCACCCCTGGATCTCACCAGTCTTACTCAAACATCTTAAATACTATGCTATTCTGATTGCAGCAAGGATGTGATGGGGGGTACAGAAAAAGCAGTCTCTGTGCCGAAATATTATATGCATTCATTTTAGATTTTGAATTAATATATTTAGTTCCTACATGTATTTTTCCATATCTGAAAAGAGCTCATATGTTATATATCACAGATTCAGCACAATGCAAACACCAGGAAATAAATTATGGCAATTAATAATAATAATAATTTGTTTCAATATGGATAACTGGCAAATTTAGGCATTTGGATGTTACCTGCCAAGGATTTATTTTCCGAAAATGAAATACTTTGAAAACATGATTCTCAAACCAAGGTGATTGGGATCTCCTCCAGCTATGAAAATGCCCTCTTTCTTTCTTCTCAGTCTTCTTAATATCCTCGGGATGAAGAGGATCTACAATAGATTGTCAACATTCAAGACAATCTCAAACTATGTTGACATGCTTCCTCATGAGACCAGAGAGATTGATAAAACTGACATTTTGTTTCATAAATCAAACTTCCAGGCTTAACTGTGCATCTTGGCTCTCCAGACAATTTTTGACTTGGCATTGCAGCAAATCATAAATATGACTTGGTTAAATTAGTCCTTTTTTAAATTATTCATTTATTGGATTTATATTTCATCTCTCTTTCATGAGCTGAAGGTGGTATCCAGACCCCATTCTTCTCATTTGTCTATTGAAACATTATCTCACTGTCTATCAGTCCATTTTGTCAAGATCCTCACGTGTGATAAGGCCAAATAAATGAGAACTAGGCCGAACTTTTGTAAGGTATCTTTAATGTTGACCTGAGGTAAATACAGAACCCTGGAAATTCTCCTAGGAATTTTTCTGCTTCATTCACTGTATAAATAGGGAGGGTTGTAGTAATATAATTTGTTTTTGGAATAACTTTTTCCTACTTTACCAGCTTCATTACCTGTATAGATGATCTCTGATCAAGTTGATTAGCCTACTGCCTGCCAGCAGACTCTTCCTGCTTGGAATTTATTTGATCATAGGTAACTTATAATTCCTTTGAACAAAAAGTAAGTAAGACTTGCTGGGTGATTAATGGTGATAATGATGATTAATGGAATGACTAGGTTTTATTCCATTAACTATCCTATTATTGTCTCATCTGGCAGATCAAGCAAACACTGTCAGGCAACAGAACTTGCCACCCACTTGAATGCAGCATGAAGACAATTTGCTGTGGAATTAGGCATCCATCCATTGCAAGCAGAAGGCCGATATGATATAAAGTAGGAGCCAACTCTCTTATAATCTTGCCAAGCTGATTATTTGTAGCACTGTCACTAGATATAATTACTTTCTCCACCTGCCGATGACAGGTTTTCTCCCTTTAATCTTCTTCAAAAACTTTTCAAACTTCATTTCATTCTTTGAACTGTGTAAGAAAGTATAAAGCTGAAATAGCAATAGCACTTAGATTTATATACCACTTCACAGTGCTTTACAACTCTGTCTAAGCGATTTACAGAGTCAGCATATTTTCTTCCCAACAATTGTGTCCTCATTTTACCGACCTTGGAAGGATGGAAGGCTGAGTCAACCTTGAGCTGGTGAGAATCGAACTGCTAAATTTCAGACAGCCGGCAGTCAGCAAAAGTAGCCTGCATTACTGTATTCTAACCACTGCGTCAGTGGTGGGTTTTGGTAGTGGCGGTGGTGGGAGGCTCCGCCCACCCTGCCAGCTGTCATCATGGACTCTCTGTGCATGCACAGAAAGTTCTGTGTATGCACAGAAGCACTGTGTGCGAGCCAAGCAATGTGTGAGTGCACTCCTGGTTCCGAACTGGTAGGAAAGGTAAGTGGAACCCACTAGTGCACTTCACCACCACAACTCAAATAGACAGTCTTCGGAAAATGGATTTTCTCACATGAGAAACTGAAGACCGGCCAGACGAAATTGCCTCTTGAAAATTAATGTACTCTTTTGTTTCATAAGATCCACCTAAACAGAGTGGGTGGGTTTTGGGAATCAAGGAGAAGTTAGTCCTGATTTCATGCCATGAATAATCTACCTATCCCATTTCTTTCATTTTTAAGCTTTTGACAATAATAATAACCTAGATATCATACTGAAGGCAATGGCAATAGCATTTAGATTTAGCTAGTGCTTTACAAGGACTCAAGAAGAACTGAAAGTCGTGGATAGGAAGAGCAGAAAAATAATGACAATGAATCATGTCCTTCATCCACAAAGCAGGCTTCATCCATAGACTCTACTTACAAAGGAAAATAGGTGGGTGTAGGATGTTACAAGCTGAACAAGAAAAAAGGACATTGGAAGAATAACTGAAGGGTAGTGAAGAAGATGCACTGAAGCTAATGTATCAGGAAGTCTCCCAGAATAGCTGAGAGAACAAACTAGTTTACAAAAAGGACCAAATAAGGAATATTTTTAAAAAAATGGCAAGGCCAACTATTACATGGGTACAAAGTTTTGAGTACAAAAAAGAAAGAGAGAGAGAGAGAAAGAGAAAAGAGAAAAGAAAAAAAAAAGAAAAAAAGAAAAAAGAAAACCCCAGTCAAAGCAGATAACAAGACTTGGCAATTATTAAGAGCAGGAAAGCTGAAGAAAGAGACACGGAGGCTAATTCTGGCTTCACAAGACCAAGCCTTAAGGACAAAGACCTGATTTGAGAAGATAGCAACAGACAGCAAATGCCACCTCTGAAAAGAGGCTGAAGAAGCAGTTTTTTAAGAATATTGATTAGTACCAATATTTAAGTTATTTTAAAGATTGGTATTATTTGTTTATTTATGGTATTATTTGCGTCACTGCCTTGTCATGGCAAAGGGGTTTGTATAGCTTAATGAAGCTATGAGCTATGCCATTCAGGGCTACCCAAGATGGACAGGTCATAGCAGAGAGCTCTGACAAAACGTAACCCACTGGAGAAGGAAATGGCAACCCACTCCAGTATCTTTGCCATGAAAACTCCATGGACAGTACCAAAAGGAAAAAAGATATGATGCCGGAATATGAGCCTCTAAGGTCGAAAGGTGTCCAAAATGCTACTGCGGAAGAGCAGAGGGCTAGTATTAGTAGCATCAGAAAGAGTGAAGCGACTGGGCCAAAGCCAAAAGGATGCTCAACTGTGGATGCATCTGGTGGTGAAATGAAAGTCCGATACAGTAAATATATTTTCTCCATAGGAATCTGGAATGTAAAATCCATGAATCAAGGCAAGCTGGACATGGTCAAACAAGAGATGACAAGACTGAACATCGACATCTTAGGAATCAGCGAACTAAAATGGGCAGGAATGGGTGAATTTAATTCTGATGACCATCAGGTATACTATTGTAAGCAAGAATCCCTCAGAAGAAATGGAGTAGTCTTCATAGTCAATAAAAGAGTAGGAAAAGCAGTACTGGGATACAATCCATAAAATGACAGAATGATCTCAGTTCAAATCCAAGGCAAACCATTCAACATCACAGTAATCCAAGTCTATGTTCCAACTACTGGTGCTGAAGAGGATGAAATTGACTGGTTCTATGAGCACCTTACAGAATTAACACCAAAAAATAAAAATAAAATAAAATATATCAGAGGACACTTTAGCTATATATTAGTTTGATGTATTTTTACCACTTTTAATTTGTTTTGTAATTCATTTTCCCTTTTATGTTAATTTGTATTTTGATGTTCGACTTTGAAATTTTATACACATACATACATACACCAACACATATAAAGTGCTGCATAGATATTCAGGTTGGGGAAGGCTCAAAAGCCAAAGTAGACCAGAAGAAATAATTAGAAAGTTAACTGTTGATTGCTTGCACAATTATACTATTACTGTCTGTGTGCGTGTATATACCTCATGCTAAAGTAGTGGAGGAATTGCCTTAAGCATCTCGTCCCATATTGGCACAGTATATCTAAATTGAGTTCTCACAGAAGCTGTCATATACTACTTTGGTAAATAGACAGCCCAAATATTGACTACTGGCTTAAACAGGGAGGCAAATGATGAATCAAGAGTCACTCTTCTTTGAAATACAAAGAACATCTACTACAATAGTACATCTGCTACAATACATCTACTACAATAGTAGAATCTGTGTCCATCCTAGAAATGCCTGTGTATTTGATAAGAAATGTTCTGTATGTCACATGTTGATTTGCCAAAGCCAGAGGCATAAGTATACAATAATGAACAGATGCTTGTCATGTTCAATGTAGGAATAAGTACAAAGTTTTTCTCTTAGTAAAGAAATACAAGTAGGAGATAACTTAAATCATATAAATGATATACATTGTGGAAGAAATCTATATGTAAAGAAACAAATTGATTAAAGGCAGAACCTATGAATAATAGTTAAATATAATCTTAAAAATGGCTAGAATGTTGGCTATGGAACAAATTCCTAATCATTCATGCTCTCAGGCGACAATGGGTTAATCATCCTTTCTCCCAGGGATATCACAAACATGTCCAGACAATAACAAATTAGGAAAGAGAAAGAGAACCTTCTTAAACTGTAGAGGATTTCTTTCTTTCTTTCTTTCTTTCTTTCTTTCTTTCTTTCTTTCTTTCTTTCTTTCTTTCTTTCTTTCTTTCTTTCTTTCTCTCTCTCTCTCTCTCTCTCTCTCTCTCTCTCTCTCTCTCTCTCTCTCTCCCTCCCTCCCTCCCTCCCTCCCTCTCATCTCAATCCAATTACTAGATTTCTAGATATGAATAATATATGAAAGATCAACAGTGCATGATATAAATACACTAATACCATGATGGCGAACCTGTGGGCACATGAGCCGTCGCCCCAGCTCAGCTTGTGTGCCTCCGCCAGCCAGCTGGTCTTCAGATCATTGCCGCACAAGCACAGGGGGCATGTGCATGCGTGGGGGTGAGGCACATGTGAGGGTGCACACACGCACTTGCATGGGGTGTGGCACATGCGTGGGAGCATACATGCATGTGCAGGGGGTGGGGGGCATGTGGGGGGGCATGCACACATGAACGGGGGTGTCAACTCTCAAAGCATTGGAAAACCATGAGGGTGGGGGCAGTCTCTATCTCAGGGGCAGACTGGAAAGTTTCCATGAACTAGAATCCATTATCAGTGACATCTCCTAGTAGATGGGGACATTTAGCAAACGCTGAGTGAGCAGTATCAATCTGGGATAGGTAGTCTCTCTTAGGTACCTAAAACATAAATATGAAATGTAAATATAAATCCATGCACCTTCTACTTCTTGGCAATTAAAGAAGGTCCACATTTAATGAAAGGGTGCTACAAGAATGACTCACATTAATCATGCATTTATACATCAATGAAACACCATAAACTAGTCCACATTTCTGAATTCTGGACAGCAAGGGGGGAAAAGGAAACTTTTAATAAAATAGGATTTGTCTCTGGATGATGTTCTTAAAGGAAAACCTTTTGGTAGCCTTGAAAGTTAATAGGAGTTCTCCGTCTTCAGCATCTAATTGATTGGCCTTTAAGATTACAGGAGGTTCCCTAAGCCTTTACAAAGATGGATCAGAAACCAGATGATGCTTCATATAAGATTATAATGAAGGATAGGAGTTGACAGTAACCTTTATATAAGCTTCAGTTGTTATGATACATGGCATGTGTATGGGTACCGTTTTGGTTTTCTGCGGTATAAGAAGAAGATATATCCAATGCATAATTTCGGTTTTCAAGTAACAGATGTCACTTTACTGTGAGTTCAGCTGAGGCCTAACATATTTGCCTAGGTTTTGTGTGACAAGCTTCAGGGGTAACACCCTATCAATGCTACATCCTTAACAACCAAATTTGTATTTGTTCAAAAAGAAGACCTGAATTTAAGATGATTCCTGCACCACTGAATAAAATTAGTTAGGAACCCCCCCCCCCCGTATCTGTTTTCATTACTTTTAGAAGATCATTTTAAAAATTAAATTATTAAGGGGAGAACTAAACTTTTTTGGGGGTAATCAGAATATTTAGAGCTCCTCTGTAGGTGGACATTTCTATAGACCTCAATGAAAACATGTCATTTTAACTCAAAGTCGTATCAGGTCACTTTGAAACTTGCTGGAGTGAGTGAGGGAGTTAGGATGGCAATGATTTGGGTTTATATCATCATTATAACATAATGATGCTTGTTGTGTTCCTTCTTATTCCTGCCGGAATAATTCCCAAAATTGAATTTGCTTTCCATAATAATATTTCAACATCAGAGAAATAAACTTTTTAGTAGACTTTGTATTATGACATCAAGACCCTTTTCCTGGGTGATTAAGACTACAGTTCAAAGTACACTAAATTGGGAAGCAAGTCCCAGTCAGCCAGTGATGCACATATTCTGGCCATCTTTTTCTTCACGGGCACTTTACAAAAGTAATGAATAAAATCAAAATAACTGATTAATTGACATTGGCACACAGATGTACACCATGTTAATTAATGTGATTACTCTCCGGTCTTGAGTTTCATTATTTCCCCATGAAAATTCACAATTTCTTAATAACTTGCAGCATCATGGGCAATCTGAAGGCCCCCACCTACACCTTCCACTCAAGTGGCTGTTGTGAGTTCCTTTGCAGGCGTTCACACTGTAAGAATAGCAAGCCTATATAGGTCAGTGGTGGGTTGCCCCTGGTTTGGACCCACCCACCGCCCCGGATGTCATCATCAGCAATCTGCGTATGCGCAGGAGCAATGTGCACGCATGTGAGTGAAGCAAGTGTGTGCGCACAATCCCATTGTGAACCGGTAGTAAAGGTAAGTAGAACCCACCCCTGATAAAGGTTATGTCATACAAAATAGGAAGGAACCATGTCAATGGATGTATGTGCACTGGGATGAAATGCTCCCAGTTCGGACCGGATCAGGCGATCTGGTAGCAATTGTAGCAGGTGGTTCAGAGAACTGGTAGCGATGGTGGTGCGAGGTTTTGAGCATGCACAGAGGGTCACTTCTGAATCAGTAAGGAAGTTAAGTAGATTTCCCCCCTGATGTGCACCCATCCAGACTTCAGAATGAGCTCTTAGCAAAGAAGGTTAATAGAGCATTCAAGATCAGTCTCACCTTTGCTTTGCTAATCCCCTCATCTATATTAATCTTCCAGGGTACTTTTTTAGTAGCTCAGTGTTTGGTGTTTGAGGGGAATCTAGGGACAGAAAAAGAAGCTGTTGCTGTGCTGGGCTATTCACTCTCTAAATCAAGAGCGTTAATAATAGCTCAGACCTCAAAATACAAGTTGTAGCTCTTATAAAAGCTCTTGAGCAAACGAAACAGATGTCCATGGAAAATACATCCAGTCACTTCCTCCAACAGCTGCTGTTGTATTCCTATTATTTTTATTATTATTTTCTCCCAGTAAATTTTTTTAGAGTTCACCTGTTGGGGACAAACAAGCTTCAGGACAAGCACGTTTTCTTTTTCCTTGCTGCTGCAGTTCACTCCAGAAAGCGAAAGAGCTTAAGATGTACCAAAGCAAGGGAAATATTGCTGACCTGGTACGCAAATTCCAGCAGCCAATCAAAGAAGATTTTCCAAGTAGCCTGATTCACTGGAAAGAAATGACTTTTCATTTCGTTCATTGGGTGATTGAGTTTCATTTTAGTTTATAGTCATTTTAACTTGGAGCTTGGCCAGGGATTTAGGGAAATACCCGGCATTTGGCAAGGATAGAAATAGCATGTTGGCTCAAGGCATAGCAGCAAAAAAAAAAAAAGGGGGGGGGGAGGCAAAGGGGTGAATCAGCTCCAACTTGGAAAGGGCAAACATGAACAGTTGAAAATGAAAGCCAGAAGACCTACATTTGCTCTAAGTAGTAATAAGATTTCTCCACCCAGTCCAAGGCTTTGTCCCTGATGTCTTCTAGTTACATCAAAGCAGTTAGTTCACTCACATAATAGCAAAGTTGGAAGGCACCTTGGAGGTCTTCTAGTCCAACCCCCAGCTCAAGCAGGAGATTACAAATTATTTTTTAATTGGTTATTATGACTAACTTTAGTTCTACTGAGACTTTAGGCAAAAGCCCATGTACATTAAAATAAATTACTTATATTTTTATTTTAAATATTTACTGGCAAGGAATTGTTACAATATTGTCATGGAGGTGCCATCATTGCTGAGGTATTATTATTATTATTATTATTATTATTATTATTATTATTATTATTATTATTATTATTATTATTATTATTAATTTGCTGTTGTTAATTAGATATACATATAACATATGGTATCCTATTCATATATTAGGGTGTCTTATACATGGAACACACGATGTCTGCTCCAGCCTGTCCTCCTGATATTAATTTCCTAGATGGCTTTCATTATACTGTATATATTTTGGACAGTGCATGGCTTCCATGTGATACAGAATTGTGATATTATTGGCTTCACCTCTGGAACACGGCTAAGGGAAGAGTTAAGTTACACCTAGATAAGCAGGGAAGAATATTTTTCCATAGGTTCTGTCAAATGGTCTAGAAGAGATTCAGACCGGGCTTGTTGCTAGTGAACTAGAATGAATGAATGAACTAGAATATAAGAAATTTTCCAAGAAGAATATGGGAAATAGGGAACTCTTAATCCCTGCTTTCTCTAAGGAATTGCTGTGGACCAGACAATGTGCAAGACTAAAGGAATGATAGTTCAAATTTATGCCTCTTCCAAGAAAATAATTTAACTTAAAAAAAAAAAAAGCATGGCACCAAATACAGTTTATTGCTGTACTACTTTTGGCTGTCCAAAATAAGCAAGGCACATGCCTCCTATTCCTATTTAGAGCTCAATGGACATCACTGTATTGCTTGTCATGACTAACTATTGTGTTTTGAAGAAACACAGAGCTGCAAATAACGGGAGGACCTCCAGTTAGTCCAAGTAGATTTATTTCTTCTTGAATATTATATGGTCATTGTGACCAGAGCAGAAAAGAAAGTGATGGAGTACTGGTGACACATAGTTGATTCTGACCAATAGTAGGTCAGTTTAATTGTCCTTTCACTAGTCAGCTACTACTTCTGAATGAGTTTCCAAGACAGGTGTGTGCCTTTCTTTTACTGAAGTTCAAACAGTACCATAGTGGGCCACAGTGGTTTCAATTTTTTTTTACTACCGGTTCTGTGGGTGTAGCTTGGTGGGTGTGGCAGGGGAAGGATACTGTAAAATCTCCATTCCCACCCCAATTCAGGGGAAGGTTACTGCAAATTCCTCATTTCCTCCTGATCAGCTGGGACTTGGAAGGCAGAGAATAGATGGGGCTGGGGCCAGTCAGAATTTTTACTACTAGTTCTCCGAACTACTCAAAATTTCCACTACTGGTTCTCCAGAACTAGTCAGAACCTGCTGAAACCCACCTCTGGTAGGCCTCCATAATGGATTACAACCTGCATTAGAGTTAACCAAGAATGCTATCAACACAAATTAAACATCAACTTTTGATGTAGGAGCATTTATCTTTTATGAAAATATGCATTCAGAGTTGGGTAGCCTAAGGGATGTTTCACAGGTATTCTTAAGCATAGGATATAATTTGGCTTTACTCTACAAGCCACCTCGGGATATGATTTGAGATCTTGGGAAGGGATCTCCTAATTATAATATGGAATTTTCTCTTTTCAAAACCACCTGTTAGACTTTAATGTCAATTATCCAAACTGTAAACCAGAGACAGGTAGAAATTCTTATGCCATTTATTTTGAAGATCAATTTATTGCAATATTTCATGCTCTGAGAATGACAGAATAGATGACAACTGTCCACTAAATGCTGCAGGTCTCTGTGTATCTGTTATAGATTCAGTAATATTAGTGCTACATCCAGAATCTGTGGCTTCACTAGTTGATCTTCAAAATCTCTTCCAGTTCAATTAATCTATTTATAATATCCTTAAAATGGCATTTAGGGCTGACATCTCTGGCAATGGCCTGGGAAAATGGGTCAATGTTGCATATCGGGATATCTGTTTATATCAATCCAGAATTTGGTGAAGGTAGTAAGCTATCCCTAGCATTTTATGTATTTATTTATATCCCACCTTTATTATTTTATAAATAACTCAAAAGTGTTGAATATATCTGATACTCCTTCCACCTCCTATTTTCCTCATAATAACAACCCTGTCAAGTGAGTTGGAATGAGAGAGTAAGTGGCCTGGAGTCACCTAGCCAGTTTTGAAGCCTAAAGTGGGACTAGAACTCCTGGTCTCCTGGTTTCTAGCCTATTGCCTTAATCTCTAGACCAAACTGTCTCTTTCATGCTCATATTACAGTGAGTATTGTTGGAAGGAATGTGGACAAGTAAAATTATGCAGCTACAAGAACTACAATGCTGTTTGGATTAATATCAAGTACCTATCCCTAGCTTCCTAATTATTTTAAACCTAATGGCTTTTTAAAACAAGATCTGTGTCTGTTGAAATTGCCCTTACTCTTATGTTCTTTATACAGATGAGTCAGGAAAAGATCAGATGTATTTCTTTCTCAAATCACAAGCAGTGATCTGACTTATTTCTCATTATCTCTGAATGCTAAATTTTTGGTATTGTTCAAATCTGAATAGAGGCTGCTAAAACCAGCTCTGAGTTAATTTGCAATTTTAAATGGGTCCCCTTTGGAGAACCATCCAAGATGTTGACTATTGAACATTGGAGGCTCTGCTTCTAGATTATGCTGAAGCAGCCTGATTTAGCTCAACTCTCATCTTCATTTCAGCTGTTGGATATCAGCATTTTTCTTCTTATAGTTTTTTCTCCACCCTGATGATAGTAATGCTGTATAGGAATTGAGATGATGTAAGATAGGGCACTTTAGTAAAGGTAAAGGTTCCCCTCGCACATATGTGTTAGTTGTTCCTGACTCTAGGGGGCGTGTTCATCTCCATTTCAAAGCCGAAGAGTCAGCGCTGTCTGAAGACGTCTCCATGGTCATGCGGCCGGCATGACTAAATGCCAAAGGCGCACAGAACGCTGTTACCTTTCCACCAAAAGTGGTCCCTATTTTTCTATTTGCATTTTTTACATGCTAGGTTGGCAGAAGCTGGGACAAGTAACAGGAGGTCACCTAGTTACATGGCACTAGGGATTTGAACTGCTGAATTGCTAACCTTTCAATCAACAAGCTCAGTGTCTTAGCCACTGAGCCACCGCGTCCTCTCAGAGCACTTTAATCAATACCTAATGAGAAATGGGTGATAGTTTTCAAGCAGACCCAGCAAAAACTTTCATGACAAATATTGAGTCTCATTCCTCCAACATGTGCTGTTCATTTGCATCTCTGTGTCCACAGAGCCAATGGCACATGTTCCAAGAGCCATCTTTTTGATTTGGGCTAACAAGGTGATGGGAGGGATCCTACACTCATGGCTATTCTCTTTGTCCTGCCTCCATTGTCTTAGCAGAGCATTGGTTATGGGTTTTTGTGGTTATTCTCATTGTTATCATCATTCCTTCCCAGAGGAAGGCGAGCTCTTCTCCTCAGTTCTCCTCTTTAACATTACCTTAAACAAGCTCATCAGAATTGCCTTTCTTTAAATATATATTGAATGGCTGGGTGGGGATAATGTTAGAGATGTTAGTGATAAAACACAGACTCTGTTCCTCATTTCAATAGTCTTTAATATGTTGTGCCTTAAGAATAGTTTGCTTTCTTGTGGCAGTCTTATATAGCTATTTTCTGAGATATCTAAAGATCAACAGACACCAATTTAGTTCCGAAATATAATAACAACCAGGAAGTAATATAATTTATCAATTTACCTTCTGGGTTTTCAGTAATTCACAGAGTTTTTATTTGCAAAAAGATTTACAATTACATCTGTGTTATGTAAACATATATGTAGGTGTAAAGTATGACACTATTAATCTTCTTTTTTTCTATTTTTATCTTCTCTGTATTGGATAGTAACAGCTGATCAGGTTAAATACTATATGAGAACAACATATGGCTTTATCTTTGATGGAGCCAAGCAAGGCTCTGTGCTTAATTTGAGGAGGTTTTTTTAAGTACCTCACTGCCGTGATAATTCTTTCCATTTGGATGACATGAACATTCCAAGACAAAATTTCAGGCCTGGATTAAAAGGGTTTTACACACAAAAGAGTGAGCTAATAAAGATGATGTAGCTTATTTTGCTTTGAAGTCAAAGAATCTTCTTTGATAGGAGTAAAACATCCTGGTGGGAACAACAGGAAGCCACCATAAAGTAAGCTTGACTTTTGCTAGTCTATGAAGTTGATATTTGTGACGTATCATTTATATAGACCAGAGGTGTCAAACTCAAGGCCCGGGGGCCAGATTTGGCCCACGAGGTTCTTAGATCTGGTCCATGGGGCCCTGGAAACAGCAAAGGACCAGCCCGCATTGCCTCTGCTAATGAAAACAGAGCTCTGTTTTCACTGGCAGAGGGTTGCAGGAGGCCGTCACAACCAAAAACAGAGTTCAGGAGCCCGTTTTCCCTGGCAGAGCACTTGGGCCACCATAGGTGCCCCTGACACAAGTGATGTCAAGCTGGTCACGCCCCCTGGCCATGCCCCCCAAGATCAAACACAACCCTGCCCTGGCCCTCAATGAAATAAAGTTTGACACCCCTACTCTATACGACAATGATTTTATTTAGTTTTGCTTTTTTTCTTTTAAAACTTGTGACGGAATTTGAAATTGGTCAGCTAAATCTGAAATAGGTGGGTTTTTTTTCTTTTTAAATGATTGCATTAATCTGTCTGAATCCCTCAATTTCTTTTGAATGGTCCATACGCCATCTATACTCCCCAGTCACTTTCATGCATTTTCATCTTGTTTATTTGTTATTTTCTTTTAAAACACATCTAAAGGATGTCTTCTCTCCCATCCCCCAAGTTACCTACATTATAACTATCATTTCTTCTTTTTTCCACCTTTGAGTCAATGTTGATTCCTGGCAATTGCCTGGAAAAAACCCTGTAGTCTTCTTGGCAAGATTTCAAAAGGGGTTTGCCCTTACTCCTTTTGGTCGCCACAATGTAAAAAAGATGTTGAAACTCTAGAAAGAGTGCAGAGAAGAGCAACAAAAATAATTAGGGGACTGGAGGCTGAAACATATGAAGAAGGGTTGCAGGAACTGGGTATGTCTAGTTTAATGAAAAGAAGGACTGGGGGTGACATAATAGCAGTGTTCTAATATCCCAGGGGCTGCCACAAAGAAGTGGGAGTCAAGCTATTCTCCAAAGCACCTGAGGGCAGGACAAGAAGCAATGGGTGGAAACTAATCAAGAAGAGAAGCAACTTAGACCTGAGGAGAAATTTCTTGACAGTTAGAACAATTAATCAGTGAAACAACTTGCCTCCAGAAGTTGTAAATGTTCCAACACTGGAAGTTTTTAAGAAGAGATTAGATAATCATTTGTCTGAAGTGGTGTAGGGTTTCCTGCCTAAGTAGGGGGTTGGACTAGAAGACCTCCAAGGTCCCTTCCAACTCTGTCTATTCTGTTCTGTTCTGTTCTGTTCTGTTCTGTTCTGTTCTGTTCTGTTCTATTCACCTTGTTCCTAGGGCTGAGAAAGAATGATCTGCCCAAGATCACCAAAATGGCTTTATGCCTCAGTCAATATTATAACTGTTGGTATTCTTGCTTCTAGACTGGCGCTTTTAACACTACATCAAGCTGTCCGTACTATCAGATCTTGTAATGGGCTCTGAGAATAACCTCAAGGAACAGGAAGAAGAGCTTTAACCAAGAAGAGCAGTCAGATAAGGGAAATCTGAGTCCGAAGCAGGAATATAATTTGACAGAGTCTGACATGAGTTTGCCTAGTTCTTTTGAATGAAAAGGTAGGGAAGAGACAGGCATATTCATATTATAAGATTCTGTGACTGTAACCTGTAATAAATGTATTTTGGCATTCATAACTTTTGTTTTGTTTTGTTTTGTTTTGTTTTGTTTTGTTTTGTTTTGTTTTGTTTTGTTTTGTTTTGTTTTGTTTTGTTTTGTTTTGTTTTGTTTTGTTTTGTTTTGTTTTGTTCTGGACTAACTCAAGGGGCTGACAGATCTAGGCTACAAAAACCCACTAGAAGACAACAAAGAGCTAGTATGCATGATGATTTCTTTGTTTCCATCTAGTGGTTATCTGGATTCCTGCAGCCCAGATCTTGTAGCTCTGGTTCATGTTTTTCTGACACTAAAATTTATTGTTGGCAGCAAAGTAATTATTTTGCTGAACAATAAATCTCATTTTTGCTAGAACAGCATTCAGCTAAACAATACTACCTATGAATCATTTCTCAAACAGCCCTGTATGCTTGTTTATTTGCCTAGTCCTCCCCTCTTTCTCTCTCCCAAGGTTGTCTCACACAGCCCATCCATTCCCTCAAGCCCTATAATATTTTATTCCTTGTATTTATGAACAGGAAACAGTAGCCTCTGTCAGTGCCACCTTCATTAACAATTAGCATATCTTTTGTAAAAAAAAAAAGTTTGGCAAAATCTCCCTGCCTTTTTTCTCTTCCTGGCTGTAACAGGTTGTTTCTGTTTTCCTTAAGATGCAGTGCCATTTCCTGTTGTTATTGTTAAGAGCACTAAATACTTTCCCGAGTATTGTGCAAAAGTTTTCTGGCTGTTATCCCATATCCAGCATGTTTAAAGCGGGGATTTCTTTTAAATTTGAATGAATGGATAGCAAAATACCTCCAGAGAAAATCTGAGAAAAGTGACAAATTAAATGTGGTATTTGAACATTTTTTCTGTCTTCTTGCTGGAAATGTTCAGGTCAACAAAGGCACATTTCCAAAAATGAAATAATCAAACTAAGTTATGTAACAGAAAACTCAGATGCGTATGTTAACCTCATGTAATTTGTGAACCACCAAGCTTGTCCCCTAAATACTGACTGGAACTGGCAATCTGTTTTCACCAGCATCGTCAAGTTGCAAGAAAACCCAGCAGGTTGACTGAACCCTTTGGAGGCTAGTCCTGATTGTCACATGTTCATCTGGGTAGTACAGCAATAACCCGCCTCCTAGAATTTGTGTTTTTCCCAGCCTATTTCTGTGATCTTTCCAGAGAGTTGTCTTTCTGGCTAATTGCTTGATTAGGGGCCTAATCCAAGATCATTAAAAAATAAGCCTTTTTTTTTTTCATATAGATATTGGATCAGAAGGTGGGAAAAGATGAGATAATAGATGTGGCAAGACAAGGATACCCATTCACAGTGCTTGTTTTCAATCAGCACTAGGTACAATTAGGTGCATTTCTTTATCCAACAGTGAATTTGTTGTTAAAAAGGAAGGGGAAATACAATAGGGTAGTCTGGATATTTAATTAGAAGCTTTGAATCAATAGAAACGTGGCTGAATCACATCTTTGTATTGAATTGGATTTTTCTGAAAAACTTTGGAATGTTTTGCTTCATTCTGAGAAACCAGTTAGTTTTTCTGTTTTGTGTCTTTGCAGAACAATTTCCATTTTCTTTCCGTGTAGAGACCAAGTTGGCGAAAGTGGGATGTGGCAAGATACAAAATATTGACTCAAATAGTCAGCCAATGAATTTTCTCATGTCTGTATGTTGCCCTGCTCACTCTCTCACACACATAATGGTGGTTTAGTAGTTTATTAATATTCCCCATTTCCTTCACCAGAATTGTCCCAATTAAGTTCAGCCAAAAGCAGACCAATGCTAGTCCACAGAGTAATAACCAATCAGTCCATTAGGCACTTGAAAGCTTTCCAAATAAGAAAAATCCATCAGGCAAAATTAAAACTACAACACAAGAGGATTCATGAGGCAAGAAAAGCCCAGAGTTCACAAGGTACGATCCAAAGTCAAGGCATGGTGTCAATCCAAAGCAAGGCAGAAATCACAATGACAAGCAATACATAACTAGGAAATGACTACGTCATTCCCAGCATCGTCTCCATCTGTCTGCTGTGCTAAATATCCAGCTTCTGGTGCAGTCCACCAATAAGGATGAGACTGCCACCTCATGAGTAATTGAGCTGACCTTTCCTTCTCCTGCCTTTTCTCTGCCCTATGTGTTCTTGGATCAGGTGCAGAAGGCAGTTCCTCTCCCTCCTCACTGGACCAGCTGTAGCTGTATACTTTCCCTACCTGAAGATCCAGGGCTGTCTTGCTGCAGCTGTGCTTCAGCCAAATCCTTCTCAGCCAGCTACTCAGAACCATTGACCATCTCCCCTCCTGATGTGTCTGGGATTGATTCATCCTTACCATCTGGAGAATTGCCATCTGGAGAGGTATCTGGGGAAGCATCGAGAGGAAGTCATCACACTATGAAAACTCTGCCTATCAGGGCATCTCGGGGGTGGGATCATGCTACTGTAGTTGTGCCTCTGCTCTGCTGTGAATGTGTGTGTTGCCAACTGGCATCTCTTGAAGAATAAAGGATGGAGGCCAGCTGCATTACTGCAAAGCCTTTGATGCTCCTACCAAGCAGCCACAAAAGGAGCATGGCCTGCCAGCACATTTCAGGACCATTTCTTTCCTGAGTGGTTTGGAGGCTACTGTGCTATCCTTGCCTCATCCTTAAAAGTGATCTTATGGGGGCAAAGCTTAACTGAAGTAAAATTCTTGAAGTCTACACCTAGGGTTTGGCAAGTATCCTCTAAAGGGTCTTCCATCTCTGTTATATTCATTCAATTCTGAAAAAAAAAAGCAGCTGGAAACTCTTGAAACTTCCCCACTGAAGTCTTTGGTCGAAGTGTTCTTCTTTTTTCAAAATGAAATCTTGACTCTCCAGGTTTTTATTTGATTCAGACCTTGAATTGGTTTGCCTCCAAATCTTGAAACACAGACTGAATAATGCCATTGTAAATCTCCAATCTCTAGTTTGATGAGGCCTGATTCATATGCCCCTGCCCCCAATTGTACAATTGTGATTAATGAAAAAGAATATGGGAATGTGCATTTTATAATATATACTGAAGCTTGGAAGGGAGAGTATAAAATCTGCCCCCCTCTCTTTCTTTGGCCTTCTTGCTTTTGTTCAACAAAGAAACTGGTTACATTAATTCTTATTTTCCAATATAATGAGAAAGGATCACCAACATCCTGTTCATGTCAAATTCTATCAACTCTCTAGGCTAATAATAAGCTGTTTTTGTTGAAGATAGTGTCACTTTTTCAACCTGAAACATATTAAGAGAGCTAAGAGAAGGAAATGCCTCTCTTCTGGTTCATCCCAAACTGGAAAAGAATGGAAAAAGAGAGCCCAGGTTGCTTTTCCAGGATTTAAATGTTAACTTGGCAGTTGTCACATGTTTCAGCAGGGAACCTGTACAGAACAGTGGGCTGGATTGGATCAAAAGAAGGATTGCTGGCTTGGATACAGTACCTTTTAAAAATGAAACACATCAGCGATAAATCACCATGAAAGTGTCAGCCAGTCCTTTTTCTGTTTCCATCTAACGTAACCCAGGGGTGAATAAAAATGTCAAACAGTTCCTTCAGAGAGCCTTTACTTACTCAACTTTTAGTATCAAGAGAAAGGTACATTCAGGCTTCCTGAGTAGTAACAGACAAGAAATTTTGCACACAAGGAGCATATATACACCTCATACATCTTCGTTAGTAATAACGAAGTATCTGAGGGAGACAGGAAATTAAGAAATATGAAGTATAAATAAATAAAAATCTTACTATGATATTTAGTCACATATTGATTTTGATGATATTTAATTAAACTGTCAAGATAAAATGGTTAAAAAGCAGGAAATAATTCCATGTTTCAAGAATATGGTTTTTCAAGCATTTGTGAGGAAAAGGTTATGCAAAAATGCATGAACCAAAAGATATAGAAAGGTGACTGAGAACTGAGAATTCCTTGTTGAAAAGTAACAATATCAACTGCAGTGTTATTATTATCTAAAAATGAGGCAAAAGTAGAGAATTTAATAGGGCTTAATTTGTAGAAAATATATATTTTCTAATGGAATAGATCTGAGATAAAGGCCATATCTACACTTTCAATCATCATTTCATGAGTACCAGATGTCAACTTTGTTCTCCACCTACTTCCATCATAATTATTACACTCTCTAGGCTGCCATATTTTTCTCATGCCTTTTCCACATAACTCCAGTTTTTCTTTGCTACTGAAGTACCTTATACAATTTTATGGTAGAACATGGGACAAAGGAACAATCCTTTACCTTTGACTATCCTCACATCAGAACAAGGATCGTGCAGTAGGCTCTATCTCAAGGTCAAACAAGAGATTGTGGAAAGGGTGTGTGAAAGCTATGTGGGCAAAAATCACGGAGGAGGAGGGGAGAGGAGAGGACAGGAGAAAGGAGAAAGAAAGGAGAAAGGGAAAGGGAAAGGGAAAGGGAAAGGGAAAGGGAAAGGAAAGGAAAGGAAAGGAAAGGAAAGGAAAGGAAAGGAAAGGAAAGGAAAGGAAAGGAAAGGAAAGGAAAGGAAGGTTAATTGAGGATGGAGCAGTCTCTAAAAGGAAAAGGCAGGCTATTCTCTCCTGCAGAGATGGGAAGGATAAGAAGTAGTGGAACTACCAAAGAGGCCCTGTGGTAGCCATAATCCAACCTGAGCCCCACTGCCAAAACCGTTGCAATCTGGTGTTCAATCAGCTTTAGAACAGCTGGGAGCAGCATAGGAGACAAGCAGCTTAGGCTACAGTCCAGGATTGCCCAAAGGCAGGCATTTAGATGAAATTTACCCTGCACTTTTCCCCTCGTCTTTTACTAGGTAGAGTTCAAAGGGATTTTGTGATAAATTCACTGGATTCAAATTTGAGGTCACGGGCAGGGCTTTCCAAATGTAAGCTTATGTCTCAGTGCGCCCAAAATCAGAAGAGGATAGGACAAGGTGCTCATTAGCTCTTCATCAGTGATCAACCCACACTTGACAACTTTAATCCTGGTTTGTTCCTCGAATTACTGGATGAGACATGTTGCCAAGAGACCCTGGTGCGGAGGTCACATTGCTTTTATTATATTCAAGGATTGAATTGAACTTGCATTGAGGATGAAGTGGGAAGTCACCTTATTTGTACTGAAACCCAAAAGGCAGGGAATTTTAGTAGAATATATTGGGCTAATGCCTGAAGAAAGAAACAGTGGAGGAACTGTTCAGTGTAGCTTGGTAGGTAGACCAGCCAGTGTTGTTTTTTTTCCTCTTTTAAAAATGCCTTTTTATAAAGACAATGAGCAGTGAGGAAGTGGCAGAGGCTTCCCTGCCTCAAGAACCCTTTTTGTCCTCTACCAACACAGTTCCAGCAGCAAAGAAAGCCCAAGAGATCTACTGCGAGAGAGAAGAACTTTCCAGGGTAAGCAGAAAGGAAAAATCTGCAAAACCTTTCTTAGATGAGATAACTAAGTTTGGATAAAGCCGAACCTTCAGATTAGCAAGAAAGCTTTATTGTTCCAAATTCAGGGAATTATTGTTAATGAACACCAATATTTAACAACTTCCCAGTAGGGAAATGAGATTGCTGTAATTGTGGTAAGAGATTGTTCCATTACAGTATACATCTAGGAAGGACTTATTCTTCCTGCATTTCGGTACTTGCCAGTACATGATTTCCACTGTAAGCACTGCTTATTTAATTCTGTTTACTCTTGTGATAAAACAAGTGACCGCTTGCTTAAGCGTGCAAAAGCTATTGAACATTAAGTTGCAGAAAGATATGGCAGTTTCCACTTTTACGTTATTCAACTATTCATATTATACAAATCAAACAACTTGAAAGGTACAGAAAGCACAAAGTCGAGGAGTTACAGGCTTGTGCCAACATCTACAGCTTTAAAACTGACCTAGAATTAACATCCTGAATTGCAAAAGCATTTAATAGAGTCTCTTAAGCTTTTTTCCCCCCTCTGACCCCTCCTTGCATTTAAAAATTATGGAGGTCCCCAAAAGAGCTTTTGTTTGTTGTATTTATCAAAATTTATCACAATATATTTTTTTATAAATGGTGCATTTGCTACCACTACTCTTCTCACAATTGCTTTTATGGCGTTTTAATTTTGTATTATATTTTAGCAAGGGCTGGCAAATAATTTTATTTATGCAGAACCCCCAAGAGGATCTTAGTGAGCCACAGGTGTCCTAAGACTACACTTTAAGAAACACTGAGCTATGAATTCTAAGTAATTTTTGCTGAATATTTGTGCAGGGGAAAAAAGAATGAGTAAAAAATAGTTTTAGTGAGCTGAAGTATTTTCTCCTCCATCCCCACCAAAAATAACCAAAGTTGAGCCACTGGTTAGGTCTATGTAGCTGATCTATGCTGTTTTATATTGTCTCAAAAGCAAAACTTAAATAACCCAGTGGGAAAGGACAAGGGGAGTGTTACTTCATTTTTGTATGCTGGGAAGCCTTTCCTATTTCTAGACAGAGTCCTAAAGGACCACAGAGCATCCAGGAAAGAAAAGGAAGTGTGCTATGTTTGCCTAGGCAAAAGGCGATGACATCCATTCCTTCTGCTCCAATGTAAAGGCCACCTTTGGACTACTCTTTCAAGTGTTGATCAAATAGGGAATTTAAGTTTTCATCTTGGAAGCAAATCCTCAAAGTTAGAAAACCCATCTGGTTTAACAGCAATAGCACTTAGGCTAGGGGTCTGCAATCTTAAATACTCCAAGAGCTATTTGGATCCGTTTCCCACAGAAAAGAAAACACCGGGAGCCACAAAACCTGGGTGGGCATGGCCAACTCGATGTCACTCACTTCCACCAGTCACATGACCTCCCCCCAGCCACGTCTACCCAGCCGGTCATTAGAGCAAAGAACCAGTTGTTTAAAAACACCAGGAGCCACAAAATCCTTTTGACATCTCTCTCTCTCCCCACCCTCCCTCTCCCCCCTCCCTCTGTTTGTATCTCTCTATGTCTCTCTCTTTCCCCCTCTCTCTGTATCTCTCTGTCTCTGCCCTGGCCGCTTCTCCATCTCCTGCCATCGCCCTTACCTTCTCAGGTCAGGCAAGGAGTGACTGGGAGGGGAGGGTGAGGGGCAGGGCCAGCCAGTGGTGGGATCATCTGACAGGGAACCTACAGCAGAGGGCCCAAAGAGCTGCTTGCGGCTCTGGAGCCCCAGGTTGCTGACCCCTGACTTTGGTTATATATCCGTTCACAGTGCTTTATACTTACAACCTCTAAGTGGTTTACAGAGTCAGCATATTGTCCTCCAAAATCTTTTGTTGCCCCCATTTTACCGACCTCAGAAGGATGGAAGATTGAGTCAATCTTGGGCCGGTGAGTACCAAACTACTAAAGTGCAGGCAGCCAGCAAGCAGCAGAAGTAGTCTGCAGTACTGCATTCTAATCATTACACCACCCCGGTTCTAATCCTAGTTTTACTTTTCAGCCTCAAGGAGACATAGACATCCTCACATTTTAAAAACCAGGCAACATTTCCACATGGTTTTCAAGATAATCATGGCATATCAACTCATGATAGCCCTGGAACTGCCCCAAATATCTTTCCTGTTCTTCCTTTCTAGGCAGAGGGATGATAGGGAATTCGTGATCTTTAATTTTTATTTTTATTTGAATTTGTGTACCTTCTAATGGGCTCTTGTTCCTTTCAATTGCAAGGAAGATTCCACATCGTGTTTAATTATGCTCTAAAGATGTGACACCTGTTCTTAACATGGGAACTAACTGCATAAATAGGTAGAGTTATTCATGTTTCTAAATAATTTGGGAAGAGGAGGTACAGACCACATATAAGCTTTGCACACATTGCTAGTCAATTAAGCAGCATGTTATTTTTCAGGCTTCTGTATGAGCCTAAAAGAATTTCAGGGTGCTTTAAGTAGTTGTCTTATTAAAGTTAATGCTTGATTTTTATTGTTATTATCATTTAATTTTCTTTTAATTTTCCAAACTCATCTGGAAGCTATAAAAAAAACAACCCTATTTGCTTTACTGACTAGCTTATGTTTGCATGAGGTCATTATTATTATTATTTTTTTACAAATCACTATTGAAGATATATGCCTTGTTCTATGAGAGCTAGCGAAATAATAATAATAATAATAAAAAGTAGGGGGGGGGAGGATTTTTGTAAGTGAAGGGATGTCCAACTCTAAAAATTTTCCCCCTCTTCCCACTGGAGTTGAATCAGGGTGCAATTGTAAGGAAAAATAGTGGATCTATGCCTCAGATACTAATTCATACCTCAATTCAACAGAACATTAACAATTTAAATTTGGCACACTGAATTTGCATTTAAAATAAACACATCCATAAATGTTTAACTCACAGTACAGAATGGATTTTCATAGGAAAAGAAATTGAAACATTTGCATCTTTGTATGATTATCTAGTATGTTTATAATTTATCAAAAATGTATCTCCTTTTTCTGCCTTGGCCGAAAATAACAAATCCATTCTCTTCAATTAAAGAGAAGAAAAAGTATAGAAAAAAGTGCAGAAGATATATACACCAGACTATATATATAATGTTCATTATGTATCATAACATAGAGAATTGATATGAGCTAAAGATGCATTCCAATTATTCAAAGGATGCATTTTATGTGGAATATTGTCTTAAGATATTTTTTTTGCTGAGCTATTCTGTCATGAACTAAATCTAATATCAACTTCCGAGATTCTTTCAAATATCTTTTTCTTCCTGGATTTAGTGTTCATTTTTTATTAAATACATCTGACCAGAATATTTTGCAAGAGAGAGAGAAAAAGAGAAATACAGACACAGAAATGCTAATGGCTTTGAATCCTAGGATTAGAAGTGATTTAAATGTCCTCAAGTCCCAAAGCAGAAAATAGAAATATAGAGATGGAGTTTAAGTCCATTGCTCATCCCTCAGATAGAACTGCATCTAAGCCTATTAATCATTATGCTAAATAGTCTATCCAAAAGGATCCTAGCCAAATCCTTTGTTAAGGCTGACTTTACCTAATCATGAGAATAATTCTAATAGCTAGGATATTCCACGGACTATTGAAAATCATTGATTTAAGGTTGTTGTTTTTCTCATAGTAATCTTAAATTAGGTTTGTCCCTTCCATGTTTCACTATGTGATTAACAATAGTCACATACGTACCATCTGAGCCAATGGGAGTCAGGTGGCATATAAATTAAATGCATCCATCCATCCATCCATCATCCATCCATCCATCCATCCATCCATCCATCCATCCATCCATCCATCATAGGTTATTCATAGTCTTCTCATTCATAGTTCATCCACATTTTTTTCCCATGTACATTCTGGCTATTCCTTGCAGACAATGAGGTTCTCCATCTCGGTCTCCTAGATTCTACTTCTTGCCTCTTCCTGGGTTCAAGATCTGATACATATGGAGAACTAATCTTTCCCCTTGTGACTCCATATACAAATAGAAGTACTGGAAGGGCCAGGGATTTGGTGAGTTGCTGGTCTGTTGATCAGTTTAAACAGGAGAAATGTTCATTATCTCTTCCTATCTACTATGTTGTTTTCAAAGCATAACAGATATTCCACCAATGGGCTTGAAATCTGGCAAAGCCTCTCTCCTTGCTGCTGGTGGGACTTGTTTTTCTTTTTTGTGGAGGCAAATCTCTGAATCAGAGTGATAGCTTGGGAAGGAACAATTAACTCTTCCTCTTCCCCATGGACTGTTAAAAAAATCCCACCCTATTCTTTTGTATTGGTGATTGATTGGTCATTGAAATTTTGTATTTGATCAGCATTACAAATAAGAAAAAGAAAACAGATTGTTACAATAAACCTATTGCTCTCCAAATTATCATAAAACATATCTAGATCAAAATTTGGCTCAGTGAAAGTATTTGAGAATCCAGAATATGAGTGAAGGGTTAACATAAAATAATTTTATGTATTATCAAGATTGAAAATAATTGGGATTAGAGAATATAATTAGAAACAGTGCATTTTAGGATATATAAGGGACTCCATGGGAAGGTTTGGGAAAGAGTTTCAGTCTCCCTGGAGCCACAGGGACAATGTCTTGCGGATATGAAATCCACCCAACCATAGTGCAGAAAAAATTAAACTGTCTTTAGAAAAATGCCTATCTAC
This sequence comes from Masticophis lateralis, assembly GCA_030761175.1. NCBI lineage: Eukaryota > Metazoa > Chordata > Lepidosauria > Squamata > Colubridae > Masticophis > Masticophis lateralis. The sequence continues at coordinate 130,187,472 of JAUDYJ010000002.1, read as the reverse complement.
CCATTTACTCAGAGTTAGATTATATAAATACACTACAATAGAGGGTTTGCAGTGATTGGCCACAATTGGAGGTGGACTTTTGAAGAGGAGGAGGAGGAGGAGGAGTCCTGAACTTGTTATTTGGGTTTCTCCCGTGTAGAATTGGAAGTATCTTGGCGACGTTTCAACGAAGTCTCATTCGTCATCTTCAGGCTGGTGTTCTCGGCTTCGTGCTTCCAGGAGCAATGTGAGATCGCAGCTGTCTCTTCCTTTTAACTGCTAGTGGGGGTGTGAGCTGATTGTGAGCTGATGAGTCCCTAACACGATGAATGACACCAGACCCACACTCACAAGAGCCACACAGGATGTCACCACCACACATCCATGCAGAAAGCAGACTCAAACCCACACTGATAATGAGGCACAACCAAGGACCAGAAGCCAGACCGCAGCTGCATCATTAGTCACTTTTAACCCCTCCAATCCATACATGAAGCAGACTGACACCCACCATGAAGAGCTCTCATGGCCACAAACACGAAGCCAAACAACAACAACGCAGCTCACCAGCTCAAATCCCCCTGCAACTCAGACTAAGCCGAGCACAATCAAGCCCCCACCCAAACAGAACAGACCCCCATCCAATCAGAGCACAACCAACCCCCATCCAATCAGAGCACAGCCAAGCCCCTAACCAATCAGAACACACCTCCACCCAATCAGAACACAGCCAAGCTCCCACCCAATCAGCTCACACCCCCACTAGCAGTTAAAAGGAAGAGACAGCTGCGATCTCACATTGCTCCTGGAAGCACGAAGCCAAGAACACCAGCCTGAAGATGACGAATGAGACTTCGTCGAAATGTCACCAAGATACTTCCAATTCTACGCGGGAGAAGACCCGAATAACCAAAGACCTACATATATATATATATTTATTCAATTTCCCCATATTATGACAGGCATTGTAGTTATCTTTAAATTATAGTAATCATTTCTGATTTGTATGGAAAATTTGCATCATATAAATTAGTATATTCACATTCCTTGAAACATATATACCCTTTCATTTTATTTTGGGGAGCTGCATAAATGTGAACCCTAATTGGGTTGAAGAAGTGCTGAAGCTGGAAAGGAGGAAATCTTTGATTCTCATACCAGAGAAGTATTTTTTGTAAACAAGAGATAAATGGCAGAAACCTTCAAGGCTAGGAATTAAATGGCCAAATGGTCATTGATTCAAAATTCTAGGAGAGGAAATTCTCAGGACTAAAACTTTATTTCCAAACTACATTGGAAATAATGTAGCTATAGAGCAAAATTCCTGGTGCTGCTAACACATAACTCCTTCCTAATTATGTACAATATACCTACTTGTCTAATTGTCCAATTCTGCTTGGAGACATGAAGAGGAGGAGGGGGGGAGAGAGGGAGGGAGGGAGGGAGGGAGTTCAGTGTCTCTAGTTGCCACAAAGCTTTGACCTTTAAAGCAGGAAACACTCAGGTACTTACACATTATGACCTTGTAATATAACTTTTATATCTACTGTATTAGAATTTACTCATTGTTAAATGAAGTAAAATGTAAAAAAAAAAAATTGGGGGCATTTAGTGATAGATTATGATGAAGTAATGTGATCTGGACAGCATCATAGTCAGCTAAACTGAAGGTCACTCCTTTTTGTGTGACATCATTTATTATAAATTTGCTACCTTTCTTTACAATCCCTATTCATGGTTTAGTGTCAGAGGTCTCAGTTAGCTTGTCACAGAGGCCAAATTCACTGTTTGCAAGCTAATCGCACTGCATACACAACTACTGTACTGTTTAATTTGGTTTGACAAATCCAGTCTATAAAATAAAGGTAGGAAAAAAATTGACTTACATTAGCAATACGATAGCACAGTATGGTGACTCAAAATTAAAGTCTGAAACAAGCTACGAAACACTTACAAAAAGAGAAGATGTAAGGCTTAGTTGGCAGTTAATGTAAGTATTAGAAATACATTAGAATACTTTCAGCTGTGAGTCAGTCTTCAATACAGAAGCAGTTCTACCCATTAGATTGCAAACATATTCCAAGAAATATGTGATGCATGGTATAAAATGTACATCTATTTTTGCTCGTTGTGGCATAATTGATGTTTGTGTTATGTGACAGTGTCAGTACAGGAAAAACATCAAGGTGAAATTGAGGCAACTAGCCAGAATACACTTTGGTACCAGATCTTCACAAGGATTCCATGTGGCAACAGTTGAAACATAAAAGGAAGCCACATTGCCCTAAATTTTTGGTGTGGATATTCTCAGTGGAGGTGTGACCATTCAGGCGTTATGGGCTGAGATTTAGAAAAAACACACCAGTCTATTTGAATTGCAGGAAAAGACAGGAAATTATGATAGTCATGGGGGAAGCGGCCCAGAAATTTGATACAAGATAGGTGGCTAGATAAAAGTTTTATTACATTGTAAGCTGCCCTGAGTCTCCGGAGAAGGGCGGCATATAAATTACATTTTAAAAAAAAGTTTAAATAAATAAATGCTCTGAAAATAAATGCTTCGTAGAGTTCAGTGTGGGTTATATTGTTTTCATAATTTCATTTTTTCCCCTCTCAACCAGTCTTCTTCAGATAATATTCTGGATCACAGCTGTCCTTTTCCACTCATTCTTTCTAAATTTGTATTAGGTCCTGAAGAATCCTAACCCTGAAATATTTTGAAATCTGAAATGCTTGGCAAAATGCTTGGCAAAATCTTCCTATTCCCTCTGACCTATTGGAAACTGCAGTATTTGTAATTTCTCTCTTGCCACATTTTCATTGATGTTGATATATGGCACAGGAATGTTAATACTTGGAAAATATTCTTGTCATTGCCGGAATGATTCCTATAAGGCAGAGGAGTTGTAGGAAAAAGGATTATGTGAATTAAAAGTATATAGGCACCGTATTCAGTAGGGGTACAACTGTTTCTAGTGGGGGGGGGGAACATTTTTGCAGCTGTACACTGAGAAATTGTTTACATTTTTTGTAGCTGTCAAATCTTCTTCAACCATTCACCTGGATTCATCTTGAATGGATGGGCTGTAATTTTAGCTTGGCAGCCTATCAGCTCCTATTGGGAGCAAAAAGAAGCATTTTCTGTTGTTAAGTCTTTGGTTCCAATTTGTGGCACAAATCTAGAATGAATGGTGGAAAATCAGGCCCAGGAAGATAATTAATACCTCTTCACACAACGTACAATGTGATACAGTATTTATGGTATTGCATTAGAAGTGGAGAGACCCAGGAACTAGTGCAGCTTTAGAAGTTCATGAGGTGACTTCGGTTGCTCTGACAGCCTAATGTAATCCACAAGTTTATAATGGGGACAAATGGAAGATGTTAACACTATGTATGCTGCCCTGACTTTCCGTACTAAATGGGAGGGAGGGAGGGAGGGAGGGAGGGAGGGAGGGAGGGAGGAAGGAAGGAAGGAAGGAAGGAAGGAAGGAAGGAAGGACATTTAATAATAGAAACTTCATGTAATGGTTTGCATTACTGGCTATTAATTAAGTCAAGTATCCCTTGAGTGACCTTATCATGGACATTTCCAGTTTTTTTGACAACAATATAGAAGTAATTTGCCTCTGTTTTCTCCTAGGATGCTTCTTTTTTCAATTTCCCAGTCCATCATACAGCCTGAGGATTTTCAGGTTGTTTCCATGTGCTAACCATGTCCAGATAATGTTGAGATCAACCAAAGTCAATTAGATCTTGCCATTTAGCAGGGCTGTTGGGCATTCTAATGTGTAGTCGATGCTAAGACTGCATAGAATTAATCAAATTTCTAAAAATTCCAGAGTTGCATTAAGGCTACACAGAGCTTTTTAAGAGCAGGATATATGTAAAATAAAACAACAGGTCTGTCTAGTTCATGATCGGGAGGCAAATTACCTCCTTCTTTTGTTGATGTTCACATGATCAGCTTTAATATACAGTGTTTCCCCAAAAATAAGACCCTGTATTTTTTTTGAACCCTGAAATAAGTGCTTGGCCTTATTGCCATGTGCTCAAAAGCCTGTTTGGGCTTATTATCAGGGGATGTCTTATTTTGGGGAAAACAAGGTACCAAAATGACTTATAAAATTAAATAATGCAACAGTCCCTGACCTCAAACTTACTGTTTGAAATATATGGAAAGAGAATGAGTGGGAGGTGAAAAAGTGTTTCACTGTTTCTGTTTTTGCTCTTTCTTTGGAACAAGTTGGTTCATCAAGAGTTGTAGATGATATGAAAACATGATGACAGAAACAGCACAAATGTCTGTCAAATCTATCACAGGCGACAGCAATGGTTTAATGTAGATTTCAAGGCATGTAGTGTTTTCCCTGTCATATCTCTCTCATTATAGTTCCATTTTAGTTCTAGTCCCATCTAAAGCATGAAAGCCAGCTGGGTGACTTGGGCCAGTCACTGTCTCTCAGGCCCAACCCACCTCACAGGGTTGTTGTTGTGGGAAAAATAAGAGGAGGAAGGGGTATTAGGTATGTTTGCTGCCTTCAGTTACTTATAAAGTAATAAAGGCAGGTAAAAATTGGTAATAAAATAAAATAATAAAATATAATAAAATAAAAAGTAAAATAAAAATTAATAAAAAAATAATAAAAATTAATAAAAAATGAAATGAAATAAATAATAAAATAAAATAAAAATTTCCTGAGTTGGGGAAATTATAAGATATCTTCTGGACCAGGGGGAACTCTACAATCATGCTAATTGTAGAGTTCCACCTAGCCTAATCACAGGCTAATTCATCCATATCTGTGATTAGGAATGCATCTTGATTGATAACTTTAATGTCAGTAGGCTTAAGCAACTGTCAAAACCCTTGCCCCACCAAATGCTGGCCTGTGCCATGTTTGTTCACAGTTTTTTTTTTTAAATTCCCAGTTTCATTGTAAAATCAGAGTAGTGGGGGAGCCAATGTTATGTCTTTCCTCTATTACCCTGATTCCCTATTGCCCTCTCAGACAAACATGGCAACATGGTGCAGGAATACATCGTTTTTTTCTCCATAGCAATCCTTCCCAGATCTCAGCTGAGAAAAGGTGGCAGAGATTTTTTAACAGTAACAGACTTGGAAGGGAGCTTAGAGATCATCTAGTCCAACCCCCTGCTCACGCAGGAGACCTGTACTAGGGATTCGAACTGCTGAACTGCCGACCTTTCTGATTGACAAGCTCAGTGTCTTAGCCACTGAGCTACCTAGTCAGAATGATACCTCTTGCCACTATTCTCACATGACCAGTTAGAGAGCAATCTGTGAGGGGGGTGCCAAAGATAGCATGGAGCAAGTCCGTTTCTGGCCATCACTCACCACTCAGAGGGAGATGGCAAGCAGAGGTTAAATCAATCGATCCTGCCCACCTTCACTACTTGCCTGCTTGAAGACTACTTGCAAAGGAGCAAGAAGTCACAATTAAAGTGAGAATGGCATGGACGACAAGTGTGTCCTGGATGACAGGACACACTTATTTATTTATTTTTTTTAATTTGATTTATATGCCGCCCTTCTCCGGAGACTCAGGGCGGCTTATAATGCGTTAAGCAATAGCCTTCATACTTTTGTATATTTATACAAAGTCAGCTTATTGCCCCCACAAACTGGGTCCTCAATTTACCCACCTTAGAAAGGATGGAAGGCTGAGTCGACCTTGAGCCTGGCTAGGATTGAACTCAGAGAAATTACAGGCAGCTGGTGTTAATTGCTGCCTTTAGTAGGAGGCATTAGCCCTCTACGCTACACAGGCTCCTTAGAATAATGAAGGACATTGGCAGTGACTGCTTTTTCTGTCCCTGCTTCTAATCCTAAACGATAACTGTCCTTTCTTCAAGGGCTGTTTTGGCAAGCAATATGCTTGCAGTGAAGTGCTATGAACCCAGAAGAATGCAAGGCTCATTCAGCCTTCGTTATATTTAAATGCTTGCCTATATTTATAGATGACAGGAAGGAAGATATATTGGAATTCAAAGCGTCTTCTAGAAAAGCTAGGAGAACAAAATGTGCCAGGATTATTTATTTTGTCTAATGTTTTCTAGAACTTAACATTTCTTTTCCCAGAGTATTTCCCTCCTACTGCCTCCCAGTGAATTGCAAATTGGTCTGGAATTTCTGCAAAATGTGGAGCTGTCTCCACTTCAGAAATAGAACTTGGATATATGAGGCAAAGTAAGTTTCTGACTGAAAGGATACCAGGATAGCTTTGATTCACCAAAGACCGGATCAAATCATCCCTATCAAGGGCTGGCTTCAGGATAGCCAGTTGGGTCAAGGGACTGCAAACCACAAAGTAGCACTGGGAAGTGTTTTGCAGATTGATGACTTTTCTGTTGCTTCTGGGATTGTGGAAGATAATTTATAATGCAGAAGCTTCAGTTACATATCTGGAGAACATTGAGGGGGAGCTGAATAATGCCATGAGCCCACTGACATTGACAAGAGGATCTGACCAAGGACCTTCTTTGCTACAGTAAACTTTCTGCCCAACAAGGCCCACCTGGGATGACAAAGCTAATACTACATCCCTTTGGGCTTCATTCATTTTCTCAGCCTCTTCATTTTGTCTCTTTTATGTTAATGAATTGTTTATTTCTCTGCCAGCTTTTTCCACACAAGTGGAAGCTTAATTCAACCTCCAATATTCACAGCACGATCAGAGAAAAAAACATTGAAATACAAGGAGAAAGAAGTTGTGGTTCTGAAGCAAATACCAAAAAGAGTGAGAGAGTGAAAGAGAGGAGGAGAGAATATCCATCTTTGACTAAAATATTACTTCAAAAAGGTGTGAATTATAGATGGCTGATACCAGAAGGATTAGTCTTTATGTGGCAACAGCAAAGATACAGACTGGATACAATGGATAAAGCTAAAGTGTTTTACACAGAATTTCTCAGAGAGAAAGAAATGGAATCCAAAAAGGCAGAGCAAATAGCAGAACTCCAAGAAGAATACCTAGTAATGATTGAAAAAGCAGAAGGAGAAGTAGGGGGTATTGTGGAATACAAAGAACAATGCGAGCTGAGATCTACTAGAACAGCAAATCCTTCTTATAAAATATGAACAAGAGAAAAAATTGATTTCAATAAATATAAATGGACTTAATTTAGCTATTAAAAGAAGAAAAGTATTTCATAAATTAGATAAATTAAAGTTTGATATAATCTGTCTACAAGATGTACACATTAAAAAGCAACATGAACAGTTACTGGTGCAGCCAAAACTAGGAAAAATTTTTACTTCACTGCCACAATGTAAGAAAAGGGGAGTTGTCTTATACATTAGAAACACAATTCCAGCTGAGCAAATATACGCAGATGATGAGGGAAGAACTTTGATGGTGGAAATAAGAGATAATAATATGAAAATACTCTTAATAGCAATATATGCTCCAAATAACAACCAAGACGACTTCTATAAAAAGCTACACAAGAAAATAATTGAACTGGACTATGAAAATATTTGCATGATGGGAGTTTTCAATGGTATAGTGGATGAGAAATTAGATTATAAAATGCATAAGGCAATAAAACACAGTAGAAAGATACTGCCGAAATTTTCCTCTATCATCTTTTTTTAAGATGATAGAGGAAATAAATCTAAAAGATACATGGAGAGAAAGAAATGCAAAAAATAGACAATACACTTTTTATTCTGACAGACAATCATCTTGATCTAGATTAGATATAATTTGGACAACAATGGAATTGACTTTGAATATAGAAAAAATTGAAATAGAAGCAAATACCTGGGCAGACCATAATCCTGTGACAATGAAATTGAAAGGACAAAGAAGATCTAGATGGACTTTAAATAATACTGTTTTAAAAGAAAAAGACTTTCTACAGAAAATGGAGAAAGAATTGGCTTTTTTCTTTAAAGAGAATAGAAAAGAAGACACATTGATACAAAATACTTGGGATACAATGAAAGCCTATGCCAGAGGTCTGATAATCAATTATACAAGAAAAAGAAATAATAAGAAAAGACAAGCCCATAAAATATTAGAAGATGATTGTAAGAGATTTGAAAAGGAACTTCAGAAATCCCCACAAAAGAAAGACATTAAAATAAAAAACATTACAATAAAACATAAAATGGGATTACTGGAGAAAGAAGATCTAGCACAAAAAGTCAGAAGTGTCAAACAGAATTATTTTGAAGATGCTAATAAACCAGGTAGATGGCTAGCATATAAACTGAAAAAAGAAAGACAATTAAGAAAAATAACACAGCTAATGGATGACCAAGGACGAATTAGATTTGGGAATAAAGAGAAGAAAGAAATTATACAAGATTATTATAGAAAACTGTACGAACAAGAAAATACAGAAGAGGAAAATATTAAACAATATTTGCAAAAGACATATTTACCCCAGATTTCAAAAGATACTGAAGAAATGCTAGAAAGAAACATAACAATGATGGAATTAACAGAAGCAATTAAAAAACAAAAGAATGGGAAGGCGCCAGGCCTGGATGGATTGCCAGCGGAATATTATAAGACACTACAAGAATCGTTGAGTCTCCCGTTGTTAGAAGTTATGAATGAAGTTATGTTAAAGAAGAAAATACCCAAGTCATGGTCAGAAGCATATATTACACTTGTTCCAAAGGATGATACTGACTTACAACAAATAAAAAAATATAGATCTATATCCCTGCTAAATTCAGATTCTAAAATTTTTGCTTCAATATTGGCAGAAAGACTCAAAAGATATTTAAACAACTTTATACATTCTGATCAAAATGGATTTCTACCAAAGAGACAGATTAGAGACAATATAAGAATAGTTCTGAACACTTTGGAATATTATGAGGTCCATCCTGAAAAGCAGATGGCCTTGATATTTCTAGATGCTCCAAAACCTTTTGATAATGTGAATTGGCGATTTATACTATTGCAGCTGGAGCAGATGGGCTTTGGTAGAAAATTTATCCAAGCAATAGAAGCTATATACTATAAACAAACAACAAAAGTAATGATCAATGGAGAATTGACAGAGACTATTGAGATAAAAAGTGGTATGAGACAAGGTTGTCCACTGTCCCCTCTGTTGTTTGTATTAACACCAGAAGTGTTAAATAGAAAGGTCAGAGAAAAAAAAGAAATAAAAGGAATGAAAATTTGAAAGGAAGAATATAAACTAAAAGCGTTTGCAGATGATTTGGTTTTTATTCTTGAAGATCCATTGGTATTAATAATTACTTTGATAGATAAAATGGAGAATATGGAAAAGTAGCAGATTTGAAAATTAACAAAGATAAAATGAAGATTTTGACAAAAATATGTTAATAAAACAAAAAGAAGAATTGGTGGAAATATCAAAGATGCAGGTCACAAACAAGGTGAAATATTTGGGGATATATTTGACAGCAAGATGTAGCACACTTAAAGAAAATAACTATAATAAACTCAAACAAAAGATTGGTACAGATTTGGTGAAATGAGAGAATTTACAATGATCATTGATAGGAAGGATATCAACTATTAAGATGAATATATTGCCTAGAATTTTATATTTGTTCCAGACAATCCAAATTAGATTGGGGAAACATTACTTTGAAGAACTGAATAAAATAGTGTTAAAATATATATGGCAGGGAAAAAAGGCGAGGATAAAATTAAAATTGTTACAAGATGTTCGAATAAGAGGAAGTTTTGGTTTACCTAATTGGGAACTATACTATCAAGGAACAAGTTTGATGTGGATTAAAGAATGGATAATGTTAAGGAATACTAGATTATTGACTTTAGAAGGACACGATTTGTTGTTAGGGTGGCATGCTTTTTTATGGTATAAGGGAATAAAAACACAGGGGTATTATAGAAGACATTATATACAAAAGGCTTTGCTGTTAAACTGGGAGAAGATCAAAAAATATCATTATTTGAAAATTCCAGTCTGGGTCTCAATGATTGAAGCATTTTCATATTCAATAACATTCAAAAGGGAATAAATTGTTAGATATAGTGATTTACTGAATGAAAAGGGTGAACTTAAATCGAAGCAAGCATTGGAGGAACAAGGTTTTAAGATGAATTGGTTTGCTTATATACAAACATGTTCTAGATATGATAAAGATTGTAAAATAGTAGGTTTTTATAATAATTTGACTAATTTGGATAAAATTTTTACGGGCTCTGATGACTATGTAATTAAGAAACGATATGGTTATTTATTAAAGGTAAAATTGGAAGAAGAACAAGTTAAAGAAACAATGATTGCATGGGGGAAAAACTTTGGTCATGGAATTGATTTAGAGAAATGGCAAAAACTGTGGTTGCAAAATTATAAAATGACAATGTCAACAACATATAAGGAAAATTTGTATAAGATGTTTTATAGGTGGCATCTACTCCTGACGAGAATAGCCAGAATGTTCAAGAACAAATCAGAAAAGCGCTAGAAATGTCATCAGACACTGGGCGCATATTACCATATGTAGTGGACTTGGGTAGAAGCCAAAAGATATTGGACTAAAATACACACATGATTGGAAAAAGTGATTAAAAAGCACATAGACTTCAAACCAGAGATTTTTTTATTAGGGATCTTACCAGAAACATATAACAGGGAATTGAGTTACCTGATTGTGAATGTATTGACAGTGGCTAGAATTGTGTTTGCTAAAAATTGGAAAAATGCGGAAATACCTAAACAAGATGAAGTTATTAGGAAAATTATGGAATATGCTGAAATGAGCAAATTGACATTTGAAATTAGAGAACAGGAAGATAAACAATACTATAAGATATGGGATTTATTTTATCAATGGCTAGATAATAAAACATAGAAATGAAATATGAAATGGATGTTATAATACAATTTATGAAAACGATTTTAATGGGATGAAAATGCCATTGTTAAATGAATGACAAATGAGAATAATGATATAAAGATATATGTTAGATTAATAATATGAGAAATTAGAGAATTCGTAATTATGAATATGAGATGAAGCACAAAAGATTTGTAACCGACTGACACACTACTTGTAATTGGAATGGATGATGGATGTTTTTATGTTTTGTTTAAAACAGTGGTGAAATTCAATTTTTTTTACTACCGGTTCTGTGGACGTGGCTTGGTGATATTCAGAGATCAGTCCACCACATACTTTTAAACTTTGGGATTGGGGCAGGTTTATAATTCTCAACAATGAGTTAATGGTCATTAGGCTAATATGAACACAGGGACAAAGGATTCCTGTTTTAATAGAATGAAGGAAGAGGTGCAAAGCTACTGATGCTACTTCCTTTCTGCTAGCCTCTTCTAGTGTAGCTTGGCTTTCTCCACTGCATACTATAGAGTTGTGAGAAGAGTGACATATAAATTTGATAAATAATAAATAAATCAATCTTAATCTCCAGCCTGGTCCTGATGGCACTGCTCACCAACAACATGAATTGCTCCATCACAACATGATTGAGTCAAGAAAATGTCAATTGTTGCTAAGGAGCCTCAATCCACTTGCTTTCCTTCACAGCCGGTGATGACTTTCCCTCCCAGCCAGCTATTTCAACCTTTCTGCGCCCCTGTGGTCCATAGTCAGAAGGAGCAAAACACGGAGACCTCCATGAGCAAATGAAGGGACACTCTTTGCAGTCATCTCTTAAACCCCCCTGCAAAGCTAGTAGAAAACTAAGAGCAATTTTAAATAATGTAATTTTAAGTACTAGTATTCTAAAGACTCATTGCTCAATAATTTGGACTGAACTTCATCCTTGCTGTCTTTGTTGTTGTTGTTGTTTTTGTTGTCATTCTGTTTCAAAGCAGAGGGAGAAGAATATTTCAAAAAAAGTTTTGTGATGAAATCCTTGAGGACATCCGGCTTAAATTGAATCCTAAACAGTGTCACCCACCCCTACTACTTTCACTGTCCCTCCCCTGCCAATAAATGAAGCAGCTTTCTGATAGCTTGTATTATATCCTGTGAATTATTGTTTTTAAAAGTTTGAATCAGAAATCTCACACCATATTGAACCAAATTAATTTATCTCTAAATCTTGGAGCACAGACATGAATTGAATTACACCCTATTTGAATCTTCAGTTTCTGGTTTGAATCACATCAGAGCTGATTTATAAAGGCCTAGAGATTAGTTGTATTATTATAATTAGTTATATTAATGTGTAATGTGTGTTACATTATAATTAATTACACTAATGTGTAATCGGAACCCTCCCCTCCTGTCAAATTTTGTTTAAAATGTTTTCTGTTACAGCCAGTCCCTGTTTAGTGTGTATTTCAGTTAATGACCAGTCACAAATGTAACAGTGTTAAGTAGTAGTTAGAGGGAGTAAAAAGAAATAATTTTCCAACCACTTACACCCAAATTTCTGCACCTGACAATAATGTGTGCAGGAAGAGAGTAACACCTGCATTTCTGCATGAAACAATTTTATTTAAATGAAATGGCAGCACCCAACAGTCTTCTCAGCATCTCTCTCTTTTTCTCTATCATGTGGTTCATTTAGTAATAATTTCACTTCTGAACAAATTGCACTGCTAAATGAACGTAGTCTTATTTAGAAAAATCATTTAAGTTAGAAGTACTAGCCAAAAATGCAGATCTATGAATGAGCAGACACACCTCTCAGAGACAACATATTTTGAGATAATCAGTTGCTTCCTAACCCAGTTCAAGGGGTTCAGTTTGATGTATAATGCTTTACTTTCAAACAAGTTTTCTTTCTCATACCCTGTCTAATCTGGGCTTTTGTGCCTTCTTTAGAACACCCAGCAGTATTTTCAGCAAACAGTGGTAACTCTGAAATGACAGCATTCATGTGATGATGTCATCTCATATGCCATGATTGTGTTCTCACATCCTAAGCATACGTAAGTGTGGGCTCTGCCTGTTGCCATCAACATGACAAAAGCAGCATCACATTGCAAGCTCCATCCCTTTGGAACATTTGTGTAGTGCCGTGATGCAGATGCAAAATAGGTAAAATTTATGATGGTACAATTTTCCTTTCGTTATTATTCTCCTTTGACTCCCACTGCAGAGGCTATTGGTCCAAGTCTGATGCAACTACACTTTGCATGATGACATCATCATAAACATTTAGTCATTCCCCACACCTGCTAATTGTGAACAGGTTTAGTTAAGTCCATACTGGACTTATTTTATGGCAGCTTTTTGAGATAGATCTGGTCAGGAAACAAATATGACAAGGCTCAGGAATACCATTTTATCATTGTAGGGTATAATAATAAAAAAATCTTGAAAACCTCCCAGGCTTTTTATCTGTCCCTTTTTATATCAACAGAATCAGTGGAGCAGAGCATCTCTTGAAATACTTTCTAATACCTTCTATTTTCCTAGGACCGAGTAGTAATTTTTTGTCCCTTAATGGCACAAAGTTATAGCTATATCTATCGATATATATGTGTCTATGTCTAGATATCTATACATGTCTATGACTATGTCTACATCATCTATATCTATATTTATTTATCTACAGTAAATATGGATAGCCATAGTGGTTAGAATGAAATACTGCAGGCTATTTCTGCTGACTGCTGGCTGCCTGCAATTTGGCAGTTCAAATCTCACTGGCTCAAGATTGATTCAGCCTTCCATCCTTCCGAGGTGGGTAAAATGAGGACCCAGATTGTTGGGGGCAATATGCTGACTCTGTAAACCACTTAGAGAGGGCTGTAAAGCACTGTGAAGCAATATATAAGTCTAAATGCTATTGCTATCTATATCATCTATGTCACTAGCTAGCTTTTCAGCTATCTCTGATTTATATAGCTCTCTATTTTGCAATTGTGATTCATCACATTCCTTTATATATTGTGAAGAATGCCATAGGCATTAAAGCTTGTAATTTCATTTTAGTTTAAAAAGAGTCTCAAAATGTATCTTTTAATTTAGGTCTTTTAGCGGTTTTATGCCACTAACAGTATGGTCTTTATTCTGAATTAACATACTTCTAGAAAATCAAACATAAATATTCTGCAGCACCTTTTCTTTGGAAGCAAGTCAGAGAGACTTGAATGTGTGGTAGATAAAAGACATTAACTAGGATGCTAAAATTCTCAGGTTCAATCTGATAAGAAAGATGATGTTCTAGGATTAGTAAAGATCTGTCTTAACTCACTAACTATTCATAAAAAGAGATTCTTATTTTTACCAATGACATTTTATAGCATCAGTTTTCCTCTCTCCCTCCCTGACAAATATTTACAAGTATTTTGATTTTTAGAGTTTCAAGGTCATAACAAAGATCACTTTCTGGCAGTCTCCTCTAGAGTGAACTTCAGGGCATTCATACAATTAAAAAGAAACTAAATGAATTAATGCTGATGATGATCTGGACCAGGAAGAGATTGTACCCAGTGGGTTACAATAGTTTACAGCCAGAGCAACAATTAGGCACAGGGTCCACAATCTATCCATACACTCACCGCTTCCTGTATTGCCTTGATTGCTTGCCATTTCCTGGCAATCCTCACCACCAAAGGGCTCTGATTCGTTCAACAGTCACAGCTTTGCCTGTATTCAAGCTGAGCAGAACATCCCCTCTCACTTTTACGGGATTTCTTGATAGTTTGCTTTGTGCTGACCATTTGGGAGCATTCAGGTGTTTCCTCACTACTCTGAATAATAAGGGAGCAATCTTTCCTAGTATGATCAGCTTGATTGTTTTTGTATGCAGCATGGATGTTATTCATTAATAAACAAAACCAAGAAAAAATCGGGTCGGAAAGGGAAGGAATTACAGGGAAACCCCTAGAAGCCTGATGTGGCCCAGAAGGAGATCTTCCTGTTAAGTTAGTAGGTAGACCATGAAAACTTTGCAGGAAATAGGGGCAGTCCATGTGTCACAGCTGTTGCAAAGAGCAGCTGCCATACAAAGAGCCTTTAGAGTAGTCCATGTGGAAACTATTCCACATATCCTGACCTCCAACCTTTGCTGTCAGCAGCAGCCTGTTGCCTGGTCCTCAACCCAGGAAGAAGGCTGTTCAGGTACCTTGTAGGTTAGTAACTAATAAAGTACCATCATGGCATCCCTTTGAGAAGGATTCCTATCTCCATTGCAATACTGACTCGCCTCTTTCAACATCCTGCCCTCAAAAATGACTCACAAGGAAACCATGTGATTTACGAGATGAAGAAAGCCTTGTGCTTCAGTCAGCTGCTGAAAATCCCTTGGTTGCATTTGTCTGTCACTGCTTTCATAAGTCATTTCACAGCCATATCCATAGGTTCTAACTATCATAGGGTTCATCTTTAGAAAGTTGTAAACTCTTTATATACACTATCTAAGCCAACATGTGGTCCTCAGACCCCTGTGGGGCAGGGATGAAATCCAGCAGGTTCTAACAGGTTCTGGAGAACTGGTAGTGGAAATTTTGAGTAGTTCATTGAACCGGCAAATATCACCTCTGGCTGGCCCCAGAGTGGGATGGGAATGGAGATTTTGCAGTATCCTTCCCTTGCCACGTCCACCAAGCCATGCCCACAGAACCGGTAGGGAAAATTTTTGGATTTCACTCCTGCTGCGGGGGAACATGAAGGGGTCTGTGAAGACTTGAAAAAATGTTATGATTTAAATATTGAATTAAGTCTTGGTGGTCTGTGGCCATGGTCTATGGCCACAAAAGATATTTAAAGGGGGTACATGGTTAAGAAAAGGTTAAGAATCACTAGTCTAAAACAAAGCTCAGATAGCTTCTTTGATATTCAAATTATCATATATAGATAGGCCACCAGAAAGAACTTCATATTCTTTTTCTCATTCTCCCTTTTGAGTTGCTTAACACTCCTTTAGTTCTCTCACTGTATTTATATTATTTTTTAATTCCTCTACAAAAAGAAAAGTCTGTTCTCCCTACAAGAACCCAAACCCCAAAACAAAACAAAACCCCATCCCCACCCCGAATCCTTTGGAAATAGATTTTATATTATATGCAATTCCAAGTTGTTTTGTGATAATTCTAAGAGATTACTGTAATGAATAACAGTCATTTTTATAGCAAAGTTTCAGACAGGCAATATTTTACTTGGAAAATCTCCATTTTCCCCTTCTCTTGATTACAAGGTGTTTAAATCACTATCTGAAGGAAGTAGGAAACAGCTGTGGCTAAAATGTGTCTTCCCCACCCCATTTTACAGGCAGAACTGCCAAAGTGAAAGCATTAGCAAACCGCAGAAATTAAGGCGAGAAAGCTGAAACTTAAATTTTTGGTAGAGATCTAAAAGATGTCTGCTTTCATTCTTCACTGATCCTGCACAGCACTAGATAGTTGTAGGTCAGTACACGCTATTTCTAAGATGACCCAGGTCACAAAATCCGAGTATGAAGTGCCAGGCAAAAAAGCGGCAAGGATACCTATTGCTTGTCTTCCCTGAAGTCAATCAAAAGATTTGAAAACCAAATTTATCCATTAGGAAATGACACCATTTGCTGCGGCAGTAGCCAACATTTTGAAGTATGACCCAGTAAAGTCCCTGAAAGTCCAGTGTGGCTCTGCCAATTTATTCATGGCTAAAAGCAGCAGCAAGCACTTTACTCTCTGCTGAAACAATCGGGGGTTGGGGTTGTAGGAGGGCGGGAGTAACTATTCAGGTTGAGTTTTCTTCCTTAGCCATTAGAAGAGAAGTTTCATAGAGTGAACTAGAAGCATGTCTATGCTGTTAGATCTCATGGGAATGATGGACACAATTCAAAAGAGTCCATTTCAAAGTAACCCAGTCCTGTGCCAGGTCAGGTTTTACAAGTAACAACAAGTGTCATGAATCATACTCAGAAGCTTGTAAAGTGATGGTACATAGGCACACTGTGATATACCCACCCAACCCCGTACAGGTAGACCTTGACTTAAGACCACAATTGAGCCCAACATTTCCGTTGCTAAGTGAGAGAGTTGTTAAGTGAGTTTTGCACCATTTTACAACCTTTCTTCCCCCAGTTGTGAAGTGAATCACTGCATTTGATAAGTTAAGTGAATCTGGCCTCCCCACTGACCTTGCTTAACAAAAGATTGCAAAAGTTATTCCTAGAAATATGAAAAAACAACAACATATATTATTCTACATGTGACAATGGCAGCAAGATTGGCATTTGTGCAATGTTGGAGAAGCTCAAATATACCCTCAGAGGATTTAATAATTAGAAAAGTATTGGATTGCGCCGAGATGGACAAAATGACCCTGGAATTGAAAGGACTGATGGATTTGGATTTTACGTAATATGGGAGAAATGGTATAATTGGATTGAAAATAGAAAAAAGGTTAACACATAGTACAGGATATTAAGTTATTAGATTACTGCGTAGAGATACGTTTGTTTTATATTTTGTGTGGGTGGTTTATGGGTTTTTTCTCTTTATGTTATTTGTATGTTGTTTTGTTCATTTTTTTGTTTTTAAAGGAAAATGTAAATAAAGATTATTTTAAAAAAAGAAAATAGAAAAAAGGGGAAATAACAGATAGTAGATTTAATAAAATATATAGAATATAGGAGAACACTAGTGTGATGATATGTAAAAGGTCACAGGTATGCACAAGAGTTGAATAAGAATTGTTTAATTGTTAAAATCCAATAAAACTCAAATAAAAAACCCCAAAAGATTGCAAAAGTGTTCACATCAACCAGGGACACTGCAACTGTCATAAATAGTTTTTCCAAGCATTCCAAATTCTGATCACGTGACCATGGGGATGCTGCAATGGTCGTAAGTGTGCAAAATGGTCATAAGTCCTTTGTCTCAGTGCCGTTGTAACTTCGGATGATGACTAAATGAAAGGTTGTATGTCAAGGACTATCTGTAATTACTTGCGTGCTGCATTCTCAACTCTAAATTCCATATGGACTTCAAGGGCAACACCATGTCTTCAAGGGCAACATCATATAGACTATATTATAATCGTTCAGGCAGATGAACAAGAATCATGCAATGCAGCACCTTCAGTGCCACTGTTGTATGGGAATATCACATTATTCTACTTAGAACAGGGATTGCTACACTGTGCATTAATTGTACATTCAAAATGGTCTTCCAGGACCAAGTCATATAAAGCACATGATACTAGTGAAAGTGTACATGCATGATACTAGTTGGCGATACATGCAACATTGCTAAATTCTAATGTCAGACTTTTTAATTACAGTAAAAGTACAGCAGTTTCCCTTCCCAAGGAGAGTCTGCTTTGTCAAGTTTCATTCGAAGAGACATAATGGAGGGTTTCTTTTACATCCCTTGCTTTGAATGCAACTGTTTAGAGAAACGAGGCTTTAAATTTGGTGAAACAATCCATCAAAATCCCTAGCATCTTGCCTAGTACAGTCTTTATGTGCTCACTACCAAATTATTTTTAAATACCTGCAGTCTTCCTTATGTGACAGAATAAATAGGCAAAATATTGAAGTCAGATAAAATTAGGCAGTAAATACAAAAGAGCAGCGCACAATGTCTCGTACAATAAAAGACTTGACCAGCTGAAGCTTATTCTTGCTCAAAGATTCCTGTCCTTTTGAACCATGGAAAGAATGAATGTACATGTAGCGCATTAAACTTTCCATCTACTTGTTGCTTTTGCAGGATACAAAGAAGGGAGAAGGAAGAATGAAAATTAATCCTTAAAAAAAAAGTGGGGGTGGGGGCAGAGCAAGCACATGCTAGACAAATTCCTTCTTTGGAATTAAATTTTTGGATAGGACTCTTATCAACTGTTATATTGTAAGTATAGCTGGTATGATTTAGATTGGTTTTACAATTATCATTTTAGATGTTTTTAAGTTTCAGTGAAGTCTGTCCTAAACATCAGTATGGTTTAAAAATTGATTACCTTGGTGGGATTGTGTTCTTAATAGTTTCCTCTCAAACCCACCAAAAATCCCATCTTTTTTTTTATCAACCAAATCAAAATGTCAAAGAAACGTGCAGGGCAGACTTTGTTTGTAGAAAGAATTATACATTATTATTTAGTCTTGTCTGAGAATAATCACTGCTGAAGAAAATTGGATTTCAGTGCAAGAAAATATGCAGTTGCAGAATTGCAGGATAATTCTAATTCTGTGTGGAGTATATATGTAAGAGGAAGAGTTGAGACTCCATAGTTGCCAAAAGTTAAAGCCTTCAGCCAGGAGCTGGGCCAAATTATTTTATTTTATTTATTTCACATCTTTATTATTCTTTTTATAAACAACTCAAAGTGGTTAACATATCTAATATTCCTTCTTCCTCCAATTTTGCCCACAGTGACAACCCTGTAAGGTGAATGGGCTGGAGAGAGAATGACTGGCTTTCATGGCTAAGTCAAGAAGCCAATTATTTGATTGAATTTGTTCCTTTCCCAATTTGAACTAGCAAGTAATGGAGTTCTGATTTAAAGGACATACATACACACACTCTACAAATACATTTCTTCCTTTTCAGTAGATCCATGGGCCTGCAAGCTAGGGTTTAGCAGATCCAGGCTGCAAAAATCCAGATGATCCCTAGATAATAGCAAAGAAAACTTTGCTACCATCTGTCTGGAGTTTTGCAGCCCCAGTGTAGCAGTAGTCCTACTGTAGGTTAACAGTTGAGTAATCTGCTGCTCAGTTAATGACTTAAGTAGTCTATAAACCCAACCATTAACTTCTTCCAATGAAAGCTGAGTGATAGGATTCAAAGGAAGATGCTGGCTGGGAATTCTCTAGAAGCAAGGTCATGAGAAATAGATTTTGTCTTACTGGGCCTAGGATATCAGTCCCAGGACCTAAAATACCCTGAAAGAAGTGGAGCCAGTAACAGGGAAAATATAGATATATGCAGAGGATGTTTTATTTCTTTCCAGTGCTGCTTTTGCTGACGATTTACCGCTTCAGTTTTGTTGTTGGCTGACTCACGTTAACAATAATTTTGCTGTGTTGTAATGTCATGTAAAATATTATTGCAGATGTTTACTTTGTTGCCTTTTTTTAAAAGGAAAAAAACCTTGAGTGAGGCTGTAAGATTCCAGTATGGAGTTTTGCCCTTAGCACAACATACTCCAATACTGCTTTGATCTCTAGTAAGAGGAAAAATCTGGAGACATTTATTTAAAATAGGGAAGGTGACTTCCTGTGGTGCCCCATCCAAATTTCACAAGAAGAGGCAGCTTTCTGTGTAATTCTTTCACCCTAAGGAAATAGCCAGACACAAGAAATTATCTAACATACTTGTGCAGGGGTTGGTGATAACTATCTCCACCTGGTATGCTTTTGGACAAAAACATCATCTACAAACTGTAATTGCTTAGGAATGCATATCATTGATTGTCTTATTAGGTTCTCCATAGTAAGAGTATAAAACACATGGGTCAAAATAACTATAGCCGCTGCTTTTCAGCAAAAAAGAATTGAAAACAGCAGACCGTGTATCCTTTTGGGAAAACATTAACCCTTTTAAATTTTAGCTGAATACTTCAAGAATTTTGTTGCCAGAATTGTTTTGAAATACTTTCCCCATGCCTCTTTTAAAGCACGAAAAATTAGCCTCCAGGTTATTGACAGTAAAACTATGAAGATGTGATGCTGAAATGTGAAGATGTGAGTGCAGAAAGTACTCTTATCGGATTTAAAATACTTCAAAGACTACAAAAGCTAAATTCTTACTTTTCTGCTTGCTTTTCTGAAGTGCCTGCCTTGAAGAATAATCATTGTCTTACCTTTATAGGGTTATGGTATAGGTTTGATGTCTGGATTTTGGTGGGATCATGCTGGAAAAGAGGGCATAGTTGAGTACCAAGATTGTCTTAATATGGTATAGTGGTTAAGCCTGACCTTTTCTAATCAGAATCCTATAATGTTAGAGCTGCTAGCTCTATGCCAGTTAGTAGATAATTAGGCTAGCACAATGTCAGACAGTATCAGAGACAGACAGACAAGATGCTTGTAGTTTTTGACTTACAACCATTCATTTAGTGACCATTCAAAGTTTCAACCCCACTGAAAAAAAAAATGATGTACAACTAGTCCTTAAACTTACGACCATTGCAATCTAACCAACAGTCATGTGATCAAAATTCAAAAGCTTGGCAACCAATGGTTGCAGCATCCCAGAGTCATGTGATTGCCATTTGGTACTTTCCTAGCTGGCTTCCCACAAATAAATTTAATGGGGAAAGCCAGATTTATTTAACAACCATGTTATTCACTTAACTGCAGGGATTTGTTTAACAATTATGGCAGAAAATAAAAGTCATAAATTGGGACAAAACTCACTTAACCTTCATGCTTAGCAATGGAAATTCTGATCCCAACTGTGGTTGTAAAGATTACCTGTACAGAGAAAGAAGTTGACACTAAGAAGAAAAATTTGTAGTCTTGTTACCCCATGTTCTTAAAAACAGGTAAATATAGATCCAGTTCAAGTTAGCCGGGCACCTCTTCTCTCCCAGTCAAGGGATTTAAACTTACCCTAACCATAGAGAATGTAGAAGTAAGCTTTGATTTAAGATTATGAATTGAAACTGCTCAGCTTTGAATTGATATTCAGAATGTTGAGAACTCTGACTATTTCCCAGGTGGGTTGGCATGACTTGCACCAAAGTGAATCATTCAGCAAACACAAGAAGAAAAGCAAAGAGATTTATTTATATAGCCATCAATCCTCATAAAACAATACTTCTTTCAAGTGTACACATATCCTAATTAAAATATAGCAGTAAAGGAGTATAATATAAAATGCTACAATCTAATAATATATAAACAAACCAAAATCAAATAATCAGTGTCTTTAAACTTACAAGGGAGCAGATTTGGACATTTAAAAAATCCTAATGGGCAGAAAGTTTCAACACTGGAACAGATTGCCTTAGGGAATGTTGGTTTCTCTTTTCTATAAATATTTAAGAGAAGCTGGATAGTCATCTGCCAAGGAGACTGTAACAGTATATTCAACAATGGGAAAAAGCTTGGACAAATCTTCAAGTTCCCTTTGAACTTTCAGTGATTCTATGAATACCATATTTATTAAGATAAATTTGGAATAAAGTAGTCATTTTTATAATATTCCATTTATATAGACTATTTTGAAACTGTTTTCGCCTCATATAGGTAAATATATATATATTTTCACCTCACATTGGTAAATACTAGTTGGCTAATGTTGCAAGAACAAAAAAGTAAGCAATAAGGAGTTTCTGAGTGTATCCCTTTTTTATACCTTGGATGGCATCCGTTGAAATTTTGACCTTAGAAACACTTTCTGTAGACATTATTTGTGTAAGATATGATGCCTTATTCTCTCTTTTTTGACTGTAATGGAACCTGCTCATTGTAATAATAAGTCATGATAGTCATAAAATGGGTCCACATGATTCCATGACCTTTTTTTGTGGTGGTCATTAAGTGAACACAGTTGTTAACTAAACCAACTGTAGTTTTACAATGTTGCAATGCTTTAGCCAAAGTGTGAAACGCATTCACATGACTGTGGGATTCTACAAATGTGAACTGGTTAGGATATTGAGTTTAGTACCTGGAGCAGTAAAGTGTACAATAGGCCAGAACATACAGTTGCAGTTGATTACTTAGAGAGAGTGCTGACTCATGCATGAGGCAATCTACACTATGATTGGTTGCTGTAAGTATAAAGGGGGACGTCCCTTCCCCCCCCCCCCCCCGCCTTTTTCTTCTTTGTGTTCTATATACTGTTTAATTTACTTCATGATGTTCCTGTGTTCCTAACTATCTTGTGTTGTTTCTTTCTGAATGATGACAAAGACTGCTGTCAATTTGAATGACACAGTACTGGAGAACCGGTAGCAGAAACTTTGGGTAGTTCGGAGAACCGGCAAATACACCTCTGGCTGGCCCCAGAGGGGAGTGGGAATGGAGATTTTGCAATATCCTTCCCCTGGAGTGGGATGGGAATAGAGATTTTGCAGTATCCTTCCCCTGCCACACCCACCAAGGCATGCCCACCAAGCCACACCACACCACACCCACCAAGCCATGCCCACAGAACCGGTAGTAAAAAAAATTGGATTTCACCACTGCTTAACAACTGTCTTGCTTAGCAATGAAAATTTTGGATTCAATTGTGATTGTAAATCAAGAACTACCTGAATTAGTTTTAGTCACTGTTCTTCCAGTCTGAAATAAATGAAGTATGTATTGGTGAGACAATAGTTCTCAAGATTACATTTTGTAGACTATTCAGTGACCACATATTTGAAATCTCCATATTTTGGTTCTATTTAATACCTGGAGTTGTAATTTGAACTTTAATAGCTTGAGAATTGAAGACATTTGTCTGTCAAGAAGCATGGGCCAGAATATAAGACCATATCCAGGTTTGGTCGTTAACCATGAGTGAAAGTTTCATGAACTTGAAGCATGAAGTAAACTTCAAAGGGAGTGTTATGAAGAAAACCGAGCAAAACAAATGTTTGTGGCTGGACACAGTAAAGAAGAGAGCTGAGAAAGTGGAGGAATGACAAAGCGGTGTTCACTTTGTCATCCCAGAAAGCTGATTGGCTGCGAGGTGAACAAAGAAATGGAGCTCCTGGGCTAGGTATTTTCTGCAAAGGCAGCCAATCAATTATTCTACCATGTCAAAAGCTTTCCAAGGCTCAGTTTGATTTGCTGCGTGAAAGCAGCAACTTTTGTTTCAAGAACCTGCTTGGATGAGGTGATTCAAGTTAAATCTTATTAAACTGAAGCATGTTTTTAAAGTTTTGAAAAATCCTAGATTTAGAGAGAAACTGAGAGACCAAGAGAGTGCTGAAGTCAAATATCTTATTGAAAGAGATACTAGTTTAGTTGGCTAAACTGATTTTTAATTGATATTATTTGGAATTCTGTTGGAGTAACTGTGACCTTTCCTTGTATTGTTTTATATTTCCCCTTTCCGAAGAAATTCTTTAAAAACAATTTAACTGGCTCCATTGCTGACTATTGGGGGTGAGATCTTGATCCACACAGAGACGGCTCACAACTTGGGTGTCCTCCTGGATACATGGCTGTCTTTAGAAGACCATATGACGGCTGTGGGCAGGGGACCTTTGATCAGGTTTGCCTGATCTCCCAGTTGCGTCCCTTTCTGGACTGGGATGCCCTGTGCACGGTCATTCATGCCCTCGTCACTTCCTGTCTGGCCTACTGTAATGCTCTCTACATGGAGCTCCCCTTGAAGAACATTTGGAGGCTCCAACTGGTCCAGAATGTGGCTGCGTGGGTGATTATGGGGGCGACTCGATGGACCCATGTAACACCTCTCCTGCGTGAGCTGCACTGGCTCCTGGTGGTCTTCCGGGTGTGATTCAAGGTGCTGGTCACCTCCTTTAAAGTGCTCCATGGCTTAGGACCTGGATATTTACGGGATCGCCTTCTGCCACTGATAGTCTCCCTCCGGCCGGTATGCTCCCACAGAGAGGGCCTCCTCAGGGTGCCGTCAGTCAAATTATGTTGACTGGCGACCCCCAGGGGGAGAACCTTCTCTGTGGGGGCTCCTGCCCTATGGAACAAATTGCCCCCAGAGATATGTACGATCCCCGACCTTTGTACCTTACGCCGTACCCTTAAGACTTTGCTATTTCAGCAAGCTGGTCTGACAGCATAATGAATTTTAATGGGATATTTTTTAGTTTTGAGGTTATAGGGCCATACCATTGAATACGTTTTAAATAGTTTTAATTTTTGGGTTATATGTGTTTTACTATGGCTGTACACTGCCCTGAGTCCTTTGGGAGAAAGGTGGTATAAAAATTTAATAAAATAAAATAAATAAATAAATAAAACTTCATTTGGTTTAAAAAGAGAATGTTCATTAAATCTCTCCCTACTTGCAACACATTGTGATTATAGAATCCCCTTCTATTTCAGGATTGGCATAGTTTCTGTTAAGTTCCTTCGAGTCAGAAGATCCAAAATACCTTTTTCCCCATTGTTTTCTACA
This sequence comes from Masticophis lateralis, assembly GCA_030761175.1. Taxonomy (NCBI): domain Eukaryota; kingdom Metazoa; phylum Chordata; class Lepidosauria; order Squamata; family Colubridae; genus Masticophis; species Masticophis lateralis. The sequence continues at coordinate 130,162,563 of JAUDYJ010000002.1, read as the reverse complement.
ATAGAGCAGAATGAGGTTGGCTTCCACCCTCCTGATCTTGTGTAAGAGTTTGAAGACCTGGCTCTGCCAGTTGGTCTGGGGCTCCAATGAGAGATGGTTGATAGATTAATAACACCTTCTCCCCTCATCCATACTCCCCATCTTTTAGTTATAGCTGATAATTTGCATTTTTACGGTATTTTATTATATACATTATTATATACGTTTTTCTATTATTTTATTCTTAACATTGTAAGCTTCCCAGTGTCAACTTATGGTGAGATGGCTGTCTAAATCAATCAATCCTCAGTTAGAAGGTCTATGGTATATCGCAGCGATGGCTAACCTTTTCGGCACCGAGTGCCGAAACTGGAGAGCGCGCACATGCCAGCGTGCTAGAACCCAGAAGAGAGTAACTGGTCGCGTGTGCACAGCAGCCAATTGCTCTTCCAGGTTCTGTCGCATACATGCAGGCTGGCCAGCTGCTCTGTTCTGGGTTCCAGCATGTGCATCTGAGCCACACAACTGGTCTTCGAAGACCAGCTGGCCGGTGCGCATGGATGCACCAGAATCTAGAACAGAGCAGCTGGCTGGTGCACATGCATGCCGGACCAGCTGGCCAGCACTGAAACCCAGAAGAGCAGCTGGTGACGGCACGCATGCCCACAGAGTGGGCTCTGCGTGCCACATCTGGTATGCATGCCATAGATTCCCTATCACGGGTATATCAAGTGGTTTACCAATGCTGGCAGCAGCTTGAAATAATAATCTATTACTGGATAATTTTTGGAAGAAGGTACTTGCCAGTTTTAAATCACCAAATCATATCACCACTGAAATGCTGAATCTAAATGGAGGCACCAAATTCAATTTGACCCTCTGAATCAATTAATCGATACAGAAAGCTAATTCAAGTTGAAACTTTGATAGAACTGCCTTCTAACCAAATTGGACATGTCATTCTCTAAATAGCTCCAAAACAAAGTTCTGTTTAGTCATCTGAGCAAAAATGGCTTCTATTGTACCCTTTAGAGAAGAAATGAACAAAACTACAGCCTACAAGATGCCGATAGCAATTGCCTAGAATCCCAGGACATCAATACATATCTTCCTGCGTCTCCTAGCTGGCTGAGGAATTCTGGGAGTTGAAGTCCACAGATCTTAAAAGTTGCTAAGATTGAGAAACCCTATCTTAGAGAGTTGGGAGGCTGCATTATGTCTACCACTTCAAAGGCTGCCCACTCCAGCTTTCTGATTTCTAAAATTCTGACAAATTAACATTTTATCCAGCAATTCAAGGTCCAGCAATCTTTGTTACCTTCAAAATTCAAAGTCTTTCACACAGAGCAACATCTTTGTGCCTTTCTTTGCTTTACAGAACTAAAACATGTGCATTGGAACTCACACATATAAAACAGTTGTGCATTATTACACATATGTTGCAGATGGTTTTTTTTTATAGTCAGCAATGAGGAATGTTTTATTTTTAGTCAGACATAATGACACTAATTTGTAGCAGAGTGAAGGGGGGGAAAACCTCCAAAACTAAAAATAGCTTTCAATAAAGTTCGAGAATAGTTGTTCAACTAATGAATTGCAAAATGCAAGGACATAGTTTCCTAACAAGGTAACAGAAAATGAATATGAAAAAAAAAATATCTAAAAATGCTTACAGCTGAAATGCTTATATTTTTCACCTGTGTTCCAATTAGAAGTCCAGGGCATTCTCCTTTAAATGGAGTTATTGATATTATTACATAATTATATAAATATATATATATAACAATATAATTCAGGCAAGAGATGGGCAGCAAATACATTTAATAAATAAGTGAATAAGAGGTTATCAGTATAAATAGTGGCTTGGGGGAAAAATGCCATTATAATTACTTTTTAAGCATCTGCTCAATAATATTTTAGTTTGGGAAAGAAAACTGACCCTGCTTGGGGCAGATTCAGAACAATCATGAATTATCAGCAAGCATAGAGTGTTGGTAAACTTTTAATACAGAATAACAGAGTTAGAAGGGACTTTGGAGGTTTTCTAGTTTAACCCTCTGAAAGAGATCATATACCCGTGATGGCGAACCTATGGCACGCATGCCACAGATGGCACACGGAGCCATATCAGTGGGCACACAAGTATTGCCCTAGCTCAGCTACGGAGGATCTCCAGTAGGGCGGGAAGGCTGTTTTCGCCCTCCACAGGCTCCAAGAAAGTCCCTGGAGCCTCGGGAGGGCGAAAAACAGGCCTACTGGGCTCACCGTGCCATCATGTGCAAAAAGTGAGGGGAGCACAGGGGGGTTGCATGCACATGCACGGGTGGGCGTGGTGCATTAAATGATGGGGGCACACGCGTGTGTGACCCCCCGTGCTCCCCCTGCTTTTGGCTCGCAACAGCAAAAAAGTTAGCCATCACTGTCATATACCGTTTCAGACAAATGGTTGTCCAATCTCTTCTCTTCCTCCGGTGATGGAGCACCTATAACTTTTGAAGGCAATCCTTTCCACTTAAAAATGATTTAAAAAATGTTTTCAGAAGGACAAGTATGATTTTGATAGGTCAATTCTTTCCCATGAACAGAGAGTAAGTTGTCTTCTATCTACTGCTACTTCAAGATGTCTGCCTAGGTTTAATTTTTCTGAGCGAGAGAATGTTTTTTCTGTAAGGAATTCATGTCCCTTTGGTGCGGGCACTTCTCCAAATTGTGAAAACCTGCTCTTGCTGAGAAAAAAAATGTTTCCGGGTTGCAACCCTCTCCTTGCAACCTATGGGTCATACTTGGTCTATAAGGAAAATTCAGATACTATTGAGGCAATACAGAGATGGTTGCCGATTGGCCAAAATGGTGGTGGAATGTGCCTGGATTCCAAGGAGGGAAAAATTATTTTTCAGAGGGCAAGGAGGCAGTGGAGCTTGGAAGTGTGGTAGGCAGAAAGAGGGTTAAAATGGTTTCTTCCTAGCTACAGAATATATCTGCAGTTATGCAAGCAGTTGCTTTAGTCTGGCAATATTTTGTCTATAAGTAAAGAACAATAAAAGAAAGTATTGTAAAGTAACTCCACATATCATCCAGGGTTATTTGGGCCTGACAAACAACTGATGTAAAACAGTAATTCCACTGGCCTGTGTAGGTAAATGTATGTTTGTGAGGGCAAAGTCCCTTGTATACAGAGAGGTGGGAGTTGTCTCATAAGTAACAGTAAACCAACATTGGACTCCAATGACGGAGAAAACCTGGTGTAGTTTATTCTTTCCAAACCTTTAAGCATTCAGGATCAAGGGTTGAAAACAAAACAGTCTCTTTGGAGGGTCAGTAAACTAAACATACCAAAAAACAACCTAACTCAAACATAAGGTATTCCAACCAAGAGAGAAAAATGGGACCAGCAGCATTAGCTGGAGGCGGGTTATCCTCCTTTGAACCAACAGACTCAATGGACAACCCAGTCTCAACAAAGAAGCATCAGGCAAACTGGTAATTCCCAACTTGTGTAGATTCTGGCCTCTCCATAAGAAACTGCAATAGAATGATCAGCTCAATTTTCACAAATGAGCCAGGACCCAACCAGGCAGCACAAACAGGTGGAAGAATCTGTTTTTACAGGCCTTGTTAAGAGAACTTCCAGGACTTCCTCTGCAGGCTTCTGGTTATTGTGGTGTTCTGGTGACTATTACCTCCCTCCAACTCAAACACTTGCCCTTTTGGTAGCGCAGCCTTTAAGCTTAGCCAGCCATGAGCTTGCAGGCATTTACAATCAGGTGTTGTGGCTTATTTACAAGGGGGCTGTTGTTTTTCCTTCATCACCAGTGTGAACAATCCAATCTTTCCATTCTCAGTCAAATAATAGGCAATGTTCTTCTGCAGCCGTGCCAATCAATTATATTTTAATTATCTGTGTGAGTAACTTCTGACTTTTCCCATTTGGAAACTTTCCTATTTCATACCATCCTTAATTTACCAGGTGCTAATAAAATGAACTTTGCACTGTTTGTATTTCATATGAGGCTGACCATTCTGTGAATGCACTTGTTTTGAATTTAATACGTTTCATACTAACTGTGCTTTCCTGGCACAGTATCATAGGAACTGAAAGTGACATCAAACTACCTTAACTGGCTGCAGAAATGCAGATGACCAATAAATTAAGAGTCCTCAGCTCCTCTGCTTGCAACAGAATACCTTATGCCACCAGACTTGAAATTTTGGGCTTAGACAACTTAAAACTTTGCTGTCTTTGGTCCGACTTAAGCGTAGTACATAAAATTATCTGCTACAATGTCCTACCTGTCAATGACTACTTCAGCTTCAACCACAACAATACACGAGCACACAATAGATTACAAATGTAAGGTAAACAGCTCCAAACTAGATTGCAGAAAATACGACTTCAGCAACAGAGTGGTCAGTGCCTGGAATGTATTACCTGACACTGTGGCTTCTTCCCCAAACCCCCAAAACTTTAACCTTAGATTGTCTAATGTTGACCTCACCCAGCGGTAAAATCCAATTTTTTTTTACTACTGGTTCTGTGGGCATGTCTTGGTGGGCATGGTGTGGCTTGGTGGGCGTGGCTTGGTGGGCATGGAAGGGGAAGGATACTGTGAAATCTCCATTCCCACCCCACTCCAGTGGAAGGCTACTGCAAAATCCCCATTCCCTCCCCACTCCTGAGGGAAGGATATTGCAAAATCTTCATTCCCACCCCACTCTAAAACCAGCCAGAGGTGGTATTTGCCAGTTCTCTGAACTACTCAAAATTTCTGCTACCAGTTCTCCAGAATCTGTCAGAAGCTGCTGGATTTCACTTCATTCCTAAGAGGTCTTTAAGGGATGTGCATAAGTGCACCAGCATGCCTACTGTACCTATTCTAATGTTCCTTTTTATTTGTATCCATCTCATGTATTCATAATTATGTCTATACTTATATCTGCTGTCTAATACATTCTTGATGAAATAAACAAACAAACAAAACAAACAAACAAACAATGCTGGCAGAAGGCTAGAGATGACAGATGTTAGCCTTCCAAGGTAGTCCAGATTAGAAGCACAGCATAACTCTATCTTTACTGTAAGGTTACATTAACAGAATATTACAAATCAGAAAGTACCTCTCCTGTCCCTCACTTTTACTTTCCTTGGGAGGATTTTTGCCACTCCCTTCTTCAGACTCAAATTTTGTTTATTAGATCATTGTCTAAGCTTCAGTTCTTCCTATCTCTGAAGGCTATTCCCACATATCATTACACCAGTTAATTATTTTCCAGATTTTTGCAATCCTTATATGGTATCCCAAAGGTTACACTTTGAGAATGGTGCTAGATTTTTTTTTAAAGTTTTTAAAAAGGAAAATAAAAAACTGATATACAGTAGGAACAGAAAACTAAAACTCTGAGTAGAGTAAAAAATAAAAGAAATATAGAAAATATAGAAAAGGATGAAAAAAGAAACAAAGTAACTTCCAATCTTCTTTACAGCAATGATAAGTACAATAATACATCTACTTCTTACTGTATGGTAACAACATAATTCTCTTCTTTCTATAGTCTTTGTCATCTAAACATCAAAAATCAAAAATACCTTTTTTTTCCTCCAAAAACTCTATAACACATCTACTGGTAGTAGTAAACATACATATTCTCTCTGATCTAATATAAAGTTTGTATTAGTTTTTATTTTCCTTTTTTAAAACCTTTAATAAAAATTGAATTTAAAAACTTTAAATAAAAACTGTAATAAAAATGATACTTAGGAAATATGCTAGATTGGCATTCAGAATAGGAATTGTGGAAAACCATGACCCCTAATATCTAAATATTGTATATCTTCTCATATTGCCCAAAAGCGAGAATGTATAATGAGAGCATAATCCTCTAGTGATTTAATTCTTTGACAGATAATTCTTCCTGTATTTTTTTAAAAAATGTTTGGCTAATAAACTTCATATATAGAGTTACAGCTGTTCATAAAATTATGCCCCATGTGGAGAAAAAATGTAAAGACTTTTTTTTCCTTATTTAATAAAAATAGAACTCAGGATCATTCAACAAAATTGGTTGTAAGAAATTCACGGAAACTGTCCAACAGTGCCTGCTAGATCTTATGATTAGGGGTAATTTTCAAGTTCAGAACAAATAGTTTAGATGCTGAAGGACAAAAGTGAGAGAAAAGCTATAGCCACATCTACACTTCATTAGAAAAACTTGCTGATCCTTACAGGAAACAATATTCGTTCCTGATCCAGGGGGTTATAATTTGTCAATCGGGCAGTGGAAACAAAAAATGATTGTTCAAACATTCTGATATACTCTTTTTCTTCTGTCATTCTGACTGTAGCCCTGACACAGGGTTGGGTTCCAGTGGTGCGTTGCCACCAGTTCGGACCGGTTCACAAGAACCAGTAGTAAAACCGGCGGGAGGCCCCGCCTACTACCCCAGAAGTCATCATCAGCGATCGGCGCATGTGCAGAAGCAAGGCATGTGCACGAGCGAAGCATGTGCCCAAGCAAAGTGCGCATGCGTGTGTGTGATCCCGTTGTGAACCAGTGGTAAAGGTAAGTAAAACCCACCCCAGATGGGTTCCACTTATCTTTGCTACTGGTTCACAACGGGAGCGCGCACATGCACAGAGCATCTGTGATGACATCTGGGCAGGTGGGCAGAGCCTCCTGCCACTGTTACTACCAGTTCACAAAATCTGGACCGAAATGGTAGCAACCTACCCTGACATTAATTAAAAAAGATATGAAGATGCTGTTAAAAACATGCAGGCCAGCTGTGCTCCCTCTGTTCTTCATTTGATGATAGAAAGTTTAACGTGCTGATTTTCAGTCAGTCCAAAAGTGGATCAGCTTAGACACATTGTCCTCATATGAAACTTCATGAAGAGACCAGAATTAGTTCTACAAGATCTTGCCACCTCTTTATGTCTTCATCAATTTACATTTGAGCATGACTTTGATGGGTAAATTAATTAGGCTAGAAGTAAAACTGAAACATGCCTCCACAGAATATTTTTCAGAGTTTAATTTGAAACATGTCAGTTTTACATTACGAGTCCAAACAAATTGTATTACTTTGCCACACAGTGAAATACAAATATTAAATATTTTAATGCAATTTTATTTTCATAGAAATCTCTTCACAACCTAATGTTGCATGTTCTTGTACTTCTAGATGGGTAAGGCCATGGGTGCTAACTCAATCGCATTACGTGACGTTTTGCAACATATTGTGACTTTTTTACCTTTGTGGAGCTGGGGTGGGCATCAATGGTGGGTTGCCCCTAGTTCAGACCGGTTCGCAAGTACTGGTAGTAAAACTGGCGGAAAGCCCTGTCCACCACCCCGGATGTCGTCATCGGCAATCTGCGTATATGCGGAAGCAAGGCACACGTGCAAGCAAAGCAAGTACACATGCATGATCCCGTTGCGAACCAGTAGTAAAGGTAAGTAGAACCTACCCCTGGTCTGCACATGACGAATCCAGCCCATGGGCTGCCAGTTTGACACCCCTGGGTAAGGCCAATGAATGACTCATCTTTGATAGGCCCAGTACAAGAAGCAGAAATAATGTTATGACCCACTCAGCCTTTTAATCCTCAAAATAAATGTAAACTGAGATTAGTTCATGGACATGGAAGGTAGAAATCTCAGGCACAGCAAAGCTTTTTAATTACCCCAAAGTGCTTTAAGAATTGAAAAGTAGCTTCTGAAGGAGTCCCTGCTTTCCTTTCACTATCCATTGTTTCATTTCTTCCACAATGCTATTGTGGAATTCCCAGTCAGAAGGTGCAACCAACTTTCACTTAATGTATTTCCAGTGATGCAATTCAGCCAGTTTGCACCACTTTGGGAGAACCGGTTGTTAACTTTCTGAGCAGTTTGGTAAACTGGTTGTTGGGAGAAATCATTAGGGCAGAGAACCGGTTGTTAAATTACTTGAATCCCACCACTATGTATTTCCCTTCTCATATGACCACACATGTTCACTTGAAGCTCTTTTCAACTTGGAGCACCGGGCTATTTTAAGAGTTTCCTCTTTTTATATATAGATAGTTGCCATGGTTGCAAAACTAATGCACATGGAAAGAAGGTTCTTCACTATTGACTCAGCACTAAGGCACGTTGTTGCACCTCTTGATTTCTCAACTAATTAAAGGGATATTAAGCTAACTTCTCCTCTGATACAGTTTTGTTGACTCTAATGGATAAACGGTGCTGATCTATGCCACCCAAGAAGCTAGCTCAGTGTTTACCCATTACCATGCCACCTGAGATAAATCCTGCTTTGGCTTGGTTTATTTTGCCAATTTGTGCCTTTCATATTTGGTCTGGAACTAGAGAATATATAAAAAATATGAGTGCCTTGATCTTGATCATAATGCAAGAAGTTTGACTCAATACAAAATATTTTACCAGAATTAAACTGGTAAACTCTACTATGGCACTTCTGGTGTTTTGTTTTTCCTTTGTAGATTAAAAAAAAACCCACTGTGTTTGTAATGGTTTACTGCAGAGAGGGTGAAGAAAAGGAAAGAAGACAAATTAAGATGCATGGCAAATCAATATCAAGATCAATATGGATAAATAAAAGTATTCTGAGTTACATATATATTGTAAATATACATGTCAAGTAATATAACTGATACAAAGAAAATCAAGAGATCAAAAAAAATCAGCATATTAATTGTTATGCTGATTAGGAATCACATCCATCCACCCATCCCACTCAAGAAATATAACTTATAGAGAAATGTTTTCAGAAACAATGTGGGTTAGAGTAATCAAACTTTTTTTTCAGGCAACAGTTACAGTTTTCCAGTTTCTTCCATCTTTTTTAGCTAGTTGCATAGATACGTTCTATTATGGAGATGCATTTAAGGCAGAAATGGGCCGTGCCTCTTCTTATGCTTTTTTCCAGTTATTGTATATTCCTGTTGAGTTGCAGGGCTAAATAATGGAACTCCCAAAGGGGAAAGATTAATGTTTAACTAAATCCTGGCCTAATGACATTTTATTCCATTAGGACCCATGCCGATCTTCCATATGCTTTCAAGGGCCAAAATGGCATTGTCAGAAAGTTAGAACTGAAGGACAATCTGTCTCTGAAGCTCATAGTCACCTCTACACTTACTGTGGTAACTGATTTTATAGTGATCATATTTCAGCAAATAAGATCTTTTAAAATGCAGTTTTATACACATACGTGATTCCTCCTAGGCTAAGTATTACTTATTTCCCCATACGCCTGTATAGGGTTGTAGCCAAGTAAAGGCAATCTCGTGTTTTCTTTCAGAAGAGGGACCAACAAAAACAGCTTTCTAGACTCCCACAGGGGCTACAGTATTGCAGCTTTACTGTATTTAAGTCATTTTTATTCCATTCGGCCCTCCAAAAAGAAAGGGAAAATTGCTCAAAGCAGTATAACTACACATACACACAAACACCCACAAAGGCAGCAGCTTTGATACTGAAAGATGTTGAGACTCTAGATAGAGTGCAGAGAAGAGCAACAAAGATGATTAGTGGACTGGAGGCTGAAACATATGAAGAACAGTTGCAGGAACTTGGTATGTCTAGTTTAATGAAAAGAAGGATTAGGGGAGACATGATAGCAATGTTCCAATATCTCAGGGGCTGCCACAAAGAAGAGGGAGTCAAGCTATTCTCCAAAGCAGCTGAGGGTAGAACAAGAAGCAATGAGTGGAAACTAATCAAGGAGAGAAGCAACTTAGAACTAAGGAGAAATTTCCTGACAGTTAGAACAATTAATAAGTGGAACAACTTGCCTGCAGAAGTTGTGAATGCTCCAACATTGGAAATTTTTAAGAAGATGTTGGATAGCCATTTGTCTGAAGTGGTGTAGGGTTTCCTGCCTGGGCAGGGGGTTGGACTAGAAGACCTCCAAGATCCCTTTCAACTCTGTTATTCTATTCTATTCTATTCTATTCTATTCTATTCTATTCTATTCTATTCTATTCTATTCTATTCTATTCTATTCTATTCTATTCTATTCTATTCTATTCTATTCTATTCTATTCTATTCTATTCTACTCTATTCTATTCTATTCTATTCTATTCTATTCTTAACAGTGCAACCAAAATCTGAATGCATCTGCATTTCTAAGAGATATAAATAGAATTCTAACACTCAGTTCTTGTGAGAAAGCAAATGGCGATATATACAGTAATATATCCAAATAACTGGCCTCTGGAGTTGAGCAAGCTACATTAGTCACCACATGTCCCTTCACTCTTTATTTTAAATTTAGACAGGACTGTAGCTTAATTTGCTTTTCATCACCCAAATAGCCTGTCTGTAATCCAAGCCAGCATGCTGAAGTGTTTGAATAAGGACTGTAAGCACAATATGTGAGTTATTTAAAAACAAACAAACTGAACTGATTACTTTTGAAGTTGAATTCTTTTTGTTCATCCAAAGTATATCCACCAGAAGTTGGAAAATAACTGTAACAATATGCGGGAAAGGACTTGGGAGATAGGCCCAGCGAATGGTCAGACAAGAGAGGGCAGGGTGCTCAACTGCATAATGGACAGAGAAAGAATCTCAGAAGGATCCTCCGTAACTTTTCAGGCTGTAAAGGAGGTAGTGGGAGAACTTTCAGACTTGCAAGATTCTGTTAAGGTAGTTTTACAATTAAGAAGAATTAGCTTCTCTAGTTATGTTTCCTGTCTGGTCTAGTTAATAAGGCTAACAATCACTTGCTATAGAGACAATCAGCCAAAAATTTGTCAAAAATCTCTCTAACAGCAGTGACAGATATGGATGGGATTGAATGGGATGGTTGCAGTAGAGCATTTTTTAATATCCCTATTCATGCCTCATAGCAACTCTGAGCATGTCATCAAGCAGGAACAGAAAGAAAAGATGTAATCCTTCCAACTCCCCTTGTTGGAGATAGTTTTTAGCTTGTTTTGATGCAAACCATGTCTTTGTACAGGTCATCTACCAGACTTCACATCCCTGAGCTCTCCAGAACCACCTCTTAGAAGCCATTTAATCTGAAGGTAAGAGCTCTGGTTCACGTGGAAAATCTCTCCCACCCTACTCTTCTAATCTGTTCTTCAGTATGCAACTTGTGTTGTTTGGTATTTACTGGCATGTATAGTAATTGTTGAAAATGTCAGTGAATTGGCAAATGGTAAATATCATTGACATACAGGATGGAGAATAAATGTTTCCATGGTCTCAAATTTTCCATTAATATGCACCACCCAAATGAAAGTCTTTTGTGATTCCCTAACTAAGTCTGAGTAGGATTACAACAAAGTCAATGGAAGAAACAAAACATTTTGCTAAATTACACTTTGGTATGCGCACAACATAAACTAATTGGAAGCATATTATTGGAATTCTGGATTGAAGCTTCTTTTCATGGCCTTCTGAATATTACTGAATGGTGGGCTTAGGGATTTCTTTACCATCATACTGTGTAGGAGCAATGAGAAAAGAATCTTCTTTCACCTTCTAAGACTTCACGGGAAGTAAAGTATACAATACTCTCCAACTGAAGGCACAGTTCTATATGTCTTCAAGCAAATGTGACTAGCTCCTCTTAATTTGTGTAGACAAGGTTGAGGATGATGTGACATTTGTGTTTTGGCTTCATACCTGTATTATATTTTGAAATAGATCATCGGTACATTCTTTCCCTTCTCATTTTTCCTGCTTATTTTGGAAGGAAAGCTATTCCTTTCCATATATTCCATATTCCTTCCTCCCTCCCTCCCTTCCTACACTCTGGTTGGCTTGCTGCAGAACAACTCACCACAAGTAATCCATCACAGGACAATGCACTATGGGAGAATGCTGGAGATGAGGGGAACCTCTTCCTCTTCTCTCCCTTTCTCTCCTTCCATCCCTCCTTGATCCAATCTACCTCCCCCTCACCAATAGCAATAGCAACTAGACTTGTATACTGCTTTACAGCACTTTACATACCTCTCTAAGTGGTTTACAGCTTATTGCCCCCAACAATTTGGGTCCTCATTTTACCACCTCGGAAGGACAGAAGGCTGAGTCAACCTTGAGCCTGATGAGATTTGAACTGCCAAATTACAGGCAGCTGAAAGGCAGCAAAAGTAGCCTGCAGTACTGCACTCTAACCACTGTGCCACCGTGGCTCGATATTCCTTGAACTATGTGGCAGAAACTCCTTTGCACTGAAAAGTATGTGACTCCCACTCTCTCTTCCCTTCTCTGCTTGGTCCTCCCCAGTTTTTTTTCCAAGGAGGAGGAGCTTTTCTTTGAGCCTATTCCCCCTGAAAGTGAAATTGTGGTGCCCAGAACAGGATACATAATGCAAGGAGTTATCTGATCATTTTGGAATGCAATAGAAGGATTACATCTTATGATTTATTTATTTATTTGCATTCTGCCTTTATTATTTTTATAATAACTCAAAGCAGTGAGTATACCTAATAGTCCTTCCTCCTCCTACTTTCCCCATAAGAGCAACAACCCTATGAAGTGAGTTGGACTGAAAGAGAATACCTGGCCCAAACTCACCCAGTTGGCTTTCATGCCTAAAGCAGGACTAGAACTCACAGTCTCCCACTTTCTAGCCTGATACCATAACCATTAGACCAAACCTGGCTCTCTGAATCTGAACACTCTGCTTCTTAATGAAGCACCTTGAAATAATGTACCTGCTTCCATTCTAAGATCTAGATATCAGGCCATATCTTTCCCATTCTATACCAAGACATGTATTTATCAAAAATAAAATAAATTTATTCTGGGAAGAGTTGATATTGGTAAAATGTGCAGAGTTGTGGAAATTAGAGGATATAATTCAGAAAGCTCATTAATCAATCTCTTTATGATCTGTAGTTGTGTTGTGCTTGATTGATCTGTAGTTCCCTAGCTTCACATTTTTTCTTCTTCTTAACAGTCAGGACATCTGCTGTCCTTCAGTCATCTGGCACTTCTCTAGCACTCCAGATTTCCACAAAGATAATACAGGTAGTCCTCGACTTACCTAAGCTTTCATTTAGTGACCTCTTGAAGTTACAATGGCATTGACTTAATGATCATTTTTCACACTTAACAACTGTTGCAGTGTCCCTGCGGTCACGTGATCAGAATTTGGATGCTCGGCAACTGGCTCATATTTATGGCAGTTGCAGTGTCCCAAGGCCATGTGGTCATGTTTTGTGATCTGACAAGCAGAGTCAATGGGGAAGCCATTGGCAACTTAACAACCATATTACTAATTTAATGATTTCAACATTTCACTTAACAACTGTGGCAAGAAAGGTTGTAAAATGTGACGAAACTCGTTTAACAAGTGGAAATTTTGGTTGTAAGGCAAGGACTAGATAGAATTTCAGCCTAGCTACCAACTAGTGCCATTATTACAACAGTCTGATATTACAGAGCTGTTCATTTCTTAATAGAATCGATCAACAGAATTGTGCATTTGATCCTTCTAAATTATTATTCAGAAAAACTGGGGACCAAACTATTTTTGAAAGCACTTTTTTAGCTTGTATATGACACCATCTTTCCCCCCTCTGCCTTATTTTCATTTTTGATCCTTATTTTTCTTGTTATTTCTTCGTTGGTTAATTAATCATGCTATGGATGACTTAACTTTTTATTTTCTACATAGGCTGCTGAGAGTTGTATGATTATCACAGGACAGATAGAAAGATAGAGATAGCTTTGTCACTCTGCAACAGGCTATGAAACCATACAATAAAAGTTCTCTCCAATTTCTCTGTGTTGTTGTTCTTGTTGAAACATACTGAATGAATTGGTGCTGGCAGCTATGAGAATCAGCTGCTTGCATAGCATGGAAGCATAGCATGCACTGAACCAACAGCTGCACCATTTAGCAATTCCTTGATCTGTGTTAATACAGAGACAGCATCCACTCCACTTCAATGCTAACCTCACTCCCACGGCAATATCTGCAATTGTACCCTGGAAAAAGGGGGTTATAGTCAATGAGACCAAATTCAAAACCAATGGGAAGGTAAAAACTCATAAAATGGTTGAAAACGTTAGTATGCAACAAAATAATTATTTAGTCTAGTAAGTGACAAATTGCTCCCATCTTTAGAAAACACGCCAGTTTTATAAACAAAAACGTTAACAACTAAATTGGAATAGACTATGTTTTCTCTTCCTTTATACCTCAAGGGAAGATTGACTTTTGATGTCTTTAAACACATCCATATCATGTTCTTGGCAACAGTATGGAAGTGATTTGCTCCTGCTTTCTTTCCAGATAGTTTTTGACTTTCCAACCAGCCTACTGTCCTGGCATTTCTGGTGGCCTCCCACCAAATATTAACAAAGTCTAACGATCAGGGTGCAAAGGATCAGGATCATACGTTAAATTGCAACAAAAAATATATATATTCAAGGCTATGCACACAGATCTAGTCAACTAAAGAGTTCAGTATAAAATGGCACAAAATGTGGGTCAGCAGAATTCAGGAGAGGTTGGACTTGGACCATAAGCACTCTAAACTGATGTCATGTTTAACTCCGCCCCCACCCCCCCCAGCTCTTTTCCTACACTGACTCAGCTTAGCTTTTTAAGATTAACCAGGGTCAATTGCTGCTGCCATCTAGCAGGATGTTTAAGCCATAGTGCTTATATCCTAATAGCCTAACCTAAAGCCAGAAAACATATTATATGTGTTCTCTGATTCCAAGAAAGCAGGACATGACCAGAGACAGGCCAGATCCAGATTCTAAGAAGAAACCTAGGAAAATGAAATGAAACTGGTGCATTTTCTGAAGAGACTGGAGTATCACTTCAGGGCATGGGATTAGCAGAGCTGATATTAAAATATTCTTTCTATGTGCTACTGTCATGGTGTCTGCATTTATCTTCCCTAATCTTTACTGTAATTTTTTCTCTGAATGAAGAAAGTTGCATATGATCTGAAGGGAAAGCAGGGTATTTAGAACATTTGGCAGGCTTTGATATTCTACCCTTTATCGTGCTATTTGGCAGATTTTCACATCCTACCTGTTCTGCAGTGCCTTCATGGCTGGCATTCTGGAAATTCTGAGTCATACAATGTTCCTTTTTATAGGGTTTGGAGGGCTCTGCTGAATCATCCTATTCTTCAGATAATTCCAGGCAGGGAGCCTAATTCCTATCTATATTATCTATTAGCTGATTGGTCTCTTGATCTCACCCGCAGAGTTGCTAAATTTTGTCCCACCATATGTACCATCTGCTGCTCACCGGGTAGCAAAATACTGTGGTAGTTTTTTATCAGATATTTTTTGCACTATAGTTATGTCTTATTTTAATTATAAGATATTACTATCATTGGTTGTAGTCAGCCAGACATTTAGGCTGAGCATGGCATTTTTGTCCATTATCATTGCTTATATACACAACAATGTAAAATCACAGCTGCTTCTTCTTTAGCTGCTGTTGGCCTTCATAGGCATTGAGCTCTTCCCAAAAATCTAGGATATTGTAATGTATCAACATCGTATATGTGCAGATCCAAGCATTGCAGTCTTATGTAATTGACAGATGGAAATATTACATAATGTATAGATTTTCTAATCTATACACCCAATATTTTGTTACATGGTACGCAGTGTGCCAATAACCACTGGGGCCACAACAGTTTATGCTACAATCTTTCAGTACTGATTTCTACATCTTGATGCTTTGTGATCTTCTCCAATTCTTTTGTTTTCTATTCTATTATCCCCTGTATTGCCACACCAATCCGAAAAGCAATAGTTAGCCAAGTAAAAATATCATCTTCTTAATTATGTAACTATTTTTTTTTAAACAAAAAACCTGCAGATGGAAGAGAAAAACCTAATGTGAACAGACATTTCAATATTACAAGGTTAGGAATAATGAGATCTAACAGCAGCAGTTTGTAGATAGACATATGTAGCTCTAAAATAAGAAAAAGTTTCTCAATAAAGAGAGCAACCAAAACCTGGAGCAGGGCGGTGATAGACTTTTTGTCTGTTTCTAGGAAGGTGGGACAAAAATATTTACTGGAAGAATGGAGAAACCATGGGCTTCCTATAACATGCTAGAGGAGGGTTAGACATGAGCGGTACATTAGTCCCACCTAACTGTATGAGTCTCGCCTAGCTTCAAAATTCCTCATAAGAAGTCCTCAATTTATGACTACAACTGAGCCCCACATTTCTGTTCTTGATCACATGACCATGGGGATGCTGCAAGGGTCCTAAGTGTGAAAAATGGTCACAAATCACTTTTTTTCAGTGCCGTTGTAACTTCGAATGGTCACTAAATGAATGGTTGTAAGTTGAGGACTACCTGTACTTGGAAAGAGGAGTTAGCTTCATGTCAAGTTGCTTGACTAATAGGCTAGGAAACAGGGGAGACCCTTGGCAGTACTGTAATCAGAGCGATTCTTGTCCATTCCACCAACTCTTTTTAAATCACACATGCATAAAGGGAAAGAGTGAAGAAGAGTGAGGAAATATTTCCCAGCTGCACACATGTATGTATGCGTGTGCATATATCTGTTACATGAATTACACAATGGGGATGATTTTTACTTTTATCAAAGCCATCTGACTTTGATACTTCAGTGCTAAATAATCTTATAAACAGTTTTTTGAAAGACATTTTTGTCACCATTGCTTTTAATCAGCACCTGTAACAATAGTCCCTAGCTTTGTATGGTGCAAGGGTCAGGTGTTGGGTTTGGCACCAAGGAGCCCAGATTCAAATCAAAGATGCTCACTAGGTCACAGACGAGCACGGAGTGACTTTTGTCTTGTCCTTTTCTATCAGCCCATTCTATTTCACAAAGTAATAGTTGAAGGAAAAATTTTAGGAGGGAGCATTAAGTATGCCCCTTTGAGGTCTTGAATGAATAGAGGGCAATCAATCAACTAATCAGCAAGCAAGCTGAACATTGAGATGATTGCTCAGAACGGAGTTGTCTTGAGTGAATACACATTCTTGAGTACACAAAAAGCAATGGTTTTCAAAAGACAATCTGATTTTCTTGGTTTTTTTTTTCTTGAAAACATTTTACTTCTTATCCGAGAAACTTCTTCAGTTCTTCAGAAGCTTCTTGGATGAGAAGTGAAACGTTTTCAAGAAAAAATTAAGAAAGTCCAGTTACTGTTTGAAAAACACCTTTGAGACATCCATAAGACAAACATGACCTGGATGATTGACAATCCCCATAGATATTTAGCAATAGAAGTGTAGCGAGTAAGGGAAATTCTGATATTATTCTTTTCCTGGTCTGACCTGTCTTGTAACACTTAGTTCATTTTACAAGTCTGATTATGCTACATTTCCTCATCCTCCTTATACTTCAGGGAGGCATCTGCCTGAGCCATTTCTGAATATTGTCTCACTATTCTGGATTTTAAACAATTGTTCTGCCCCTTTTGTTTAGGTAAAAATTGTCGAAGCGTGAATCAGCTTCATTCCCCCCCTGGGGAAAAACTGTGATTAATTAGAAGTGAATGGATCTTGTTTTCCATGGTGTATACTCTCAAAGAAAGAAAACCCGAATGTATTATCCTAATAAACATTTTATTTATCAAAATAAAAAAGAAATACCTAGCTAATTACATTTTGCCGATAGTTTATCTCAGAGATGGACCAAAAAAAAAAAAAAAGTAAAGGAAGTTAGAAAAAGAAAGAATGTAGACATGCACAGTAGCTTCAGAAAATCACAGGACGGTGTTATCTCTTGTTGATAAAATTGTCTGGCAAAGCTACCGTAATGTTCAGAATGGAAGCTCAGCTGGCAAATACAAATAACAGAGTGACAAAAATGATGGAGAGGCATATCTCCATCAAGGTCACCTTTACTTTCTACACCTTTAGAAACACTTTACTATAATTAAATACACAAACCCCATACACACACACCAAAAGTTTATGGAAACATGAAAGTGTCATATTCCTGTTCTACTTGCTGTTCTTTTTCTTTTTAAACATGTTATTTATTAATTTCATTACCAAAGACACCCTTCTTTTAAAGGGAATGTATAAATACAAACAAAAGCGTTACATGTTATTAACTTGACACTGATATACAATATATTGCTTAACAATTATTCTGCTAGTGTACAGTAGGAACAGTTACATGGAATAGAAAGAAAACATCATCCTCAAAGCAGGGGTACTTAAAGTTCCCAGAGGATTGTTATCTAAAATTTATGGAAGTTTTGTTGATCCAGCAGCTCTTCAGATTCTGGGAAGGGAAATCTTTTCCATCTTTCCTCCACATGTGCAATTTTATTAAAATGTTACTTGGGAACTGTACTATTGGACAGGAGAAGGAAGGGCACATGCTTCTCACTCAAGAAAATCCCCAGCTGAATTCCTGGTTTTTCAAGTAGGGCTGGAAAACCTCTTGCTTGAAATCCTGGTGAGCTGTTATTTGTCACTGGTGGTGATACTGAGCTAGACTAGCAATGGTTTGATTCAGGGTCTGGCAGCTTCCACCGTTCCTAAAAAAGCATGGCCTTTCATCTGTCACTCATTGTTCATGGCCTTTACAAAGATCTACACATCTGCCATCCAGGCAGGCTGTTTAGCAAAGGCAGTATGATAGATTTAGTAGAAATCATCCCGTCTTCTGATCTGTTAAGCCAATAGGATCTACTTACCAAATAAGAGCATGCATGATGACACGACTCTGTACAATACTACAGTGCAATATCTTTATTTTGGTCTTTGATCACTGTAAAACAAAAGCATAACTATGGAATTAAAAAACATAACATAAAAACAATCTCTGCCTAAACACTGTAAGTATCACAATGGCACTATGAATCTTACCATCAAAATAATCTAGAGGAAAATATTTCAAAGATGGATAACACTTGACTGGAGTGTTGTGATTTTTATTTTATTTTTACCTGAGTGTAAAGAGATGGTCTGGAAATAATTTGGGACTACCGCATTTCTCATCCACCTGTATTGGCTGATGACAGACAGACAGACAGACAGACAGACAGACAGACAGACAGACAGACAGACAGACAGACATAGAGATAGATAGAGATAGATAGACATAGGTAGAGATAAATAAGTATGATAGACAGATAGACAGACAGATAAAGTTGGAGAGAGATAATAGAGCTATAGTCTTGTTTGTATAGACTGTGTAGCTTCCCAGGTTTTAAGGCAAAAGGAAGAACCACTCATCCTGCTATTAACTGGATAAAAATTGCCATCTTGGAAAATAGCTCAGAAGACTTGTAATGAATTGTAAGTAGGTCACCAATATTCAGAGGAGGAAAGACTTGACCTGCAACATAATCAGTTCTGCAAATGGATAAAGTGTGTTCCACAAGCAGATCATTTGCAAGCTTGTTTAAAAACGACAGTGCCTTATGCAATAGTGATAATGGAAACTTATTGTAAAAGGATAATGTTTCTGTATACCATTTTCCATTAAGGCTGGCCACAACACTGTTATAATTGCCTTCAAGATGTGAAGATGACTCTAGTTTGCAATCTGTGCATATTAGTGTTATTTTTAAAGGCATGGCTATATTTTGCTCATGCAATTATGGAATCTCTATTTTTTTCCAACACCTGGCTTGCCTGATTCTGTTTCTCTTGGCTGCTTAGTTTACTCTGGCACAAGTGTTTAAAAAAAACACCACACCATCTGATAATAAAATAGAATGGGGTTAATAAAGTGCTTCTTTCAGTTCCTGAATGATGCATTCTTGCAAAGTTATACATCATCCTGGGACTTAAAGTTTTGGAAATGAAACCCATACAGAACGTTTCATGTGCCCACTAACTGTCAGAGGAAAGCTTTTTGCTAGCACTGGGACTGCAAAAAGGTTCAAGAGGCTGCTGTTGGGTTTTATTTTATCAACAGTTAATTTTGCATAATAGCTGTCTGAGCCTTTCAAAGTCCTGTAGCAACTATCACCATGCCAAGTTCTAAAATAGCGGAGCTTTTCTTTTTTTGGTGGCATAGAGTAACATTAGCATGTGGTAGACCAGGAAAAAAAAATTAAAAAGTCCCAATCTCAGTACAGCTGACTTTTTCCAAGAGAATGGAATAATTATGCCAAAGTTTATTCTTAGGAAAGATGGCTCCCTGTCAGAGAGAAGACTGAAGGTGAAGAGTGTAATATTACATTTTCTGAGAAACAAGCCTTGGTCACTAGAAAATAATGCTGCAATTTTTAAATAGATAATTGGAAGTAGGATATAATACAGGTGGTCCTCGACTTACAATAGTTCATTTAGTGACTGTTTGAAGTTACAATGGCACTGTAAAAAGTGACTTATGACCATTTTTCACATTGTTGCAGCATCCCCATAGTCATGTGCCAGGCATCTGACTCACATTTATGATCACCTGGCACCCGGCCGGAGGAAAAACTCCATTTCTTATGGAACAATACAGGTAGTCTTTGACTTACAACAGTTCGTTTAGTGACCATTCAAAGTTACAACAGCACTGAAAAAAATGACTTATGACTATTTTCACACTTATGACTGTTGTAGAATCCCCATAATCATATGATTTACATTCAGATGCTTGAGAACTGACTCACATTTATGAGGGTTGCGGTGTCCTGAGGTCATGTGATTACCTTTTGAAACCTTCTGACAAGCAAAGTCAATGGGGAAGCCAGATTCACTTAACAACCATGTTACTCGTTTAACAACAAGTAACGGGTGGTCCCTTGAGGACCACCCGGAGGCTCCAAATGGTCCAGAATGTGGCCATGCGGGTGATTATGGGGCGACTTGGCACTTCTTTAAACAAAATATGGCCTTTTCTGGGGAAGAAAGGCAGCTGCATAATCTGAGGAAGGTGCATAATCCCAGGGAAAAAATGCAGCTGCCTTAAAAAATTGTAAACAGCTGCAGCATTCCTTTCTCTGTGCCCTGCATTTTTTTTTTTTTTTTGCATTTGAATCCAAAATGCATTGGTACAGTACAAGAGGGCAAGTAAGAATACACAATCAAGAACTGTTATTTGAAATAGGTGCTTTGTAAACTTATCTGTGGCAAGTCTTCCCAGCCACTGTTTTGCAAAAGCATTCAAAACAAAATCCATCAGAATCCAAATATAGGGTTCCAACTTTAGGTGACATTTATGGCTGCTTATTTTGTTTCTATTACTAGTAAAGAAATGAGTGAGAAATCATCATTTTAATAATTATTACTGAAGTGGAAGAAACAATTATATAAAAGGCTTCAAATTTAATTGAATATATAATTACAAAGATGCAATTCCAGTAAATTAGAATTTGCTCACAGAAATTCCCAGATTAATCCATGACATCTCCAGCAAGTGATAGGAAAGTTCTTTTTCCACCTAAGGCCCAGAAGAAATAGTACTGAATTAAGTAGACTATAAGCATAAAGTAGAAAATGATATATGCAGTATTATTTTCATTTTAGATATCTCAAGGTTTTGTGGCTCCCTGTCTTTTCTTTTCTGTGAGAAACGGGTCCAAATGGCTCTTTGAGTGTTTAAAGTTGCAGGGGTCTGGTGTGTGTGTGTGTGTGTGTGTGTGTGTGTGTGTGTGTGTGTGTGTGTAAAAGGCAGCACTGATCACTGATCATAACAGCACAAGAACAGGCACTAAGCAACATATCCATAGAAGCAGGGATTTACCACACTAGATAGAACCCAAGGGGTAGATCAGTGTCTCTCAGCTGAAAGATGTATAGACTTTAACTCTCAAAATTCCCCAGCCAGCCATCAAGGAGTTTTCATAGAAGATCATGGAGAATAATAGAGCTAAGAATCTGTGGAGGTTCCGGATCCAGAAGGACAGGCAGGCATTTGATAATCAACCAGACACTGTAGTAGTAGACAAATTAATAGACAAAGGCCAGAAGAGTTCAGGAGGCCAGGTAAGCGGAGCGAGGCGAGCCGCCACTCAACGTATGTGATGTTGAGTTGGCCATGCCCACCCAGTCACATGACCACCCAGCCAGTCATTAGGGCAGAGAACCGGTTGTTAAAATATTTGCAGCCGACCTGCAAGTGACATATAGAACACTTTGGTTTCTCTTTTCAGTTTTTCCAGCGTGTTTCTATAATGAAAGGGTAGTGTTTTGGCCTTGTTAAGTGCACTGTACATGGAAAATATATAAGCATCTCTGAAAGCATATTATGTGGCCAAACATATTTTGGGGGAAAAAAATCTCTTTTATCAGTTCATATAGATTTAAAGTAGAAACTTCCATTTTTTAAATTATTTTTTTTGTGACCAGCATTTTCATGAATTCAAAAAATGAATCAGAACAATGAGAAGGAAAGGCTTGACTGAATATGTTCAGGAAGGATGGAAAAAGGGAAGATATTTCCAAGAGCATCATGCTTTCATAGGACTAATCCACATTGGTCCACCAGAAGGGCTAATAAGTATTTTTTGAGGGCACTCCTTGTCGAGCCCCACCTTGATCAAAGCCATCCCAGGGTGTGTTTTTCTATTCCACTTCCAAAGTACAATTTTAAAAAATTATTATATTGCCTTAAAGCCTCTTGTCTGTATCAACACACTTCAATTTCTTGCAGGCTAACTATATCAACTCTTTGGCTACTTTACAGGGGAAGAAATGACCTTCAACTGAGTCACTGCTTAATTGTGGTCTGTTTAGGAGCTAGAGATACAACTGTTATGATTGAGATGGCTGAAAATGGTGTTCCACTGGATTAAACAACACAGGGAAAATAGGAATCTCAAAGAATGAAATGTTCTGAATGAGCAACCTTCTGTTTTCAAGGAAAGAATTGTGGTCATTTTGCTCTCATAGAATTCATAGTAGCTATGAGAGGCATTGAAAAGCAATAAGCAGTAAAAATAGGACTTATTAAAAAGCTAAGTATGTTTGGGTGTATAATATCCATTTTATGCTTTAACTCTATGTATGTATGTATGTATGTATGTTCAATTTAACTCTTGGGATCTGTATTTGTATATATGTTACCAACAATGTGTGAAATTAGGCATATCATAGAATGCCTATGGAATCTATAGAATGCCCAAAATGGGACTGTTTCTAAGTATGAAACACTTTATATTTTACACATTCTTAGGCATTCTATGCAATGCCAAAAGGCAACAGCAAAGTATAAAATACTCCTTCTAGAATGCCTTTCTAGCTTTCCTTGTTACAAGTGGGTCAATGGTGGTGATAGGGTTTTTTTTTCTTTTCTTTTTTTCAGTAAGAATGACCTGTACTTTATTTTGCACTTCTTCTTTCATTTTCATATCCGTCTTTTCAAGAAAGAGCTAGGGTTAGGTTTACCCTGACCCTTTTCATGACTCTGTTTTCATACTTCGCCTAAATAGTTCTTGTCATTTTACATAATGCCAAGGTATTATATACAATGCCCAGGGAATGTATATATCATATTAAAATAACACAGACGTTTCATACTTTGCCTAAAAATGTTACATATTCTAGAGAACAGGGGTCTCCAACCTTGGCAACTTTAAGACTTGTGGACTTCAACTTTGCTGGCTGAGGAATTCTGGCAGTTGAAGTCCACAAGTCTTAAAGTTGCCAAGGTTGGAGACCCCTGTTCCATAGATTTCCTAGGTATTCTATACAATGCCAGTTTTCATGTGAGAGCTATATATGTTCAGTAACATATATAGCTCTCACATATACCTAGGAAGACCCACCCATAGGAAGGTCAATGAGAGGCTGTTGCTTTCCTGGAAGAGAAAGGTAGGAAACTAGAGCAGCAAGTCAATTGCCCAGTGGAAGAATATGATGGTGTGGCTGATTCCAAAGAGTCTCAGTCTATACAGCATGTTAGCCTAGGGACAAGCTGGTATGGAGACCAGACTGAAACAACTTACACTGCAGATGTAGATGTGCCTTAAAAGGAATGGGAGGAAATGCTACATCTCAATTTGTTACAAAGGTTAGAATTGTAAAAGAGGGCCTGGTGGCTCAGCAGACTAAAGCATTGTGATTAACACCAGCTGTCTGCAATTACTGTAAGTTCGAATCTCACCAGGCTCAAGGTTGACTCAGCTTTCCATCCTTTCTAAGGTAGGTAAAATGAGGACCCAGTCTGTGGGGGCAATAAACTGACTTTGTATAAATATACAAAAGTATGAAGGCTATTGCTTAACGCATTGTAAGCCGCCCTGAGTCTCCGGAGAAGGGCGGCATATAAATCAATTTTTTTTTTTAAAAGAGAGAGGTTAAGGGAAATAGAAGAATACTGCATGTATTGACTTCACTTTGGTGGTAGATGATTCAATTTCTAATGCAGTGGTACCACAGTATTCATTGTTAATTGGTTCTGGGAGATGTGATGAGTACCCAAAAAAATGAGTACCAAACAATTTTTCCCATAAGGAATAATGTAGTGAGTCACAAGACAGCCGACACTGAAAAGTTCTAGCTTGCGTGTTGAGTAGCAAAAAAACAATGAGTACCAGGACAAAATTTTCATGTCAAAATGCATTGAATACCAAATTCAATAAGTTTCAAAACAGTTGAGTACCAAAGTACTGCTGTAATCTTAAAAAAAACAGATATTTAACAATATTTATTTAAAACTCAACATTTCTGCAACATCATCTTTCTGAAAACCATTGTCCTATCTCTTCCCAGCCCTTGCTCTCTTTCCCTTTCAATGTTTCCTCTGTCTTCAGCATATTTCTCTGATCTCCCTGTTGTAGTCTACTAATTCTCTCGGCATCTGCTTGCTTTTATTCACGTTTTCTTCCAAACAGTTTAGATTGGCCATTTAATTGCTCCCTACTTTCTCAATTTCTACAGTTGTCTGGGACACTTTCCTGCTGGCTGAAAATGACAGGTTTTTCAAACCTCAGAATCTACATAAGTACAACTACAGTTTATGTTATTCAGGATTAAATAAACCAAGTACAAAGAAAAGCAAAGTCACTCATCAGATGTTTAAAATTCAGGCAAGACAACATGG
Organism: Masticophis lateralis; assembly: GCA_030761175.1. NCBI lineage: Eukaryota > Metazoa > Chordata > Lepidosauria > Squamata > Colubridae > Masticophis > Masticophis lateralis. The sequence continues at coordinate 130,137,657 of JAUDYJ010000002.1, read as the reverse complement.
CTTTGGAAAGTTCTTTCTGAAGGGTTATTCTCTGTAGATTCCTTAAAAATGGCTGGATTATATACATGCAGCACATGGTAGCAGACTTCATCAAGAAGCAAGAAAGGAGGAAGATCCACACACATACACAAAATACAATTGTTGATTGTACAAGGAGCCCCAGTTAGTTTATGTCCCCAATTTGAAGTGATCCGTTGTTCTTTAGTAAAACACAGAGGATTTGGGAGGCCTGCCATGTGCTCCTGAGGGCTGGGAAGGGCAAAAATGCCCCATTTTTGCAAAAAACGGGCCCATTTTTTGCTTGTTTTTCACAAAAATGGCATTTTTGCTCTCCCCAGGCCCCAGGGACACTCAGCAGGCCTCCCAAATCCTCTGATTGCCCCTTTTTTTTTTGCAAAAATGGGACAAGTGGGGTGGGGTTTCAGAAGGCCAAAAATTGCTGTATTCAGTTTATAAGACATACCAACATTTTCACTCTCTTTTGGGGGGGTAGGGGAGTGCGTTTTATACTCTGAAAAATACGGTATTTCTACAAAGTTGTAGCATTTTGACTTGGGACTTCTCCACATAACTGTCTATGAGATTGTCAGTCATTCAGATCATGGTTGTCACAAAGGTGCTTTTTCAAAAGGCAACTGGAGTTTCTTTTTCCAAAAACAAAGCCTAGTTGCCTTTGAAAAAGCATCTTTGGGTTCCCCACATAAAAGTACAGTGAGTAAGGAGGCCAATCATTGATTGGCCTCTTTAGCAAAGGAACCTTTCCTTCTACTCAACTGTCTTTCTTGCACTAAGCAAAGTTTATTTCTCATTCTCCTAGGACTTTACATCATCATTTTATTTCTTTGCACATTTGTAGGGATGCTGATTGCTAATTTTCACTTTTTGTCCCTGTTATATGACTGTTGTTGTAACTGACAGCAGTGTTTTAACTGATTTTTGAAGACTGATTTTTATGCTTTTTTAGATGTTCTTTTCTAGCAGGTTCTTTGTTTAGTACTCTATGTTATTGATTGCAAGCTGAATTGGGCAAATGCTTCTATTTAAAGATGGCTAATCCATGAAGAGACAAAATGTCAGGAGGCTACTAGCAAGAGGTCAGAAACAAGGAAAGCTGTCTGAGAAACTGTGAATTAGAGTTAGGAGGACAGAAAATAGACTTTCAGAATGCAAGCACCCTTTTTGTCTACTCCAGTAGTGCGGTGTTTGAAGAAAGCGGTAAGATTCTTCCACCACACACAAAAAGAATGAAGGTCTTGCTTTGTCAGTGAATCTCACACTTTGCACCCTCTAGGGTAGGGGTGTCCAACCTTGGCAACTTTAAGATCTGTAGACTTCGACTCCCAGAATTCCCCAGTCAGCATGCTGGGGATTTCTGGGAGTTGAAGTCCCCCAGTCTTAATGTTGCCAAGGTTGGACACCCCTGTTCTAGAGTGTCTATCCTGAGGCCACAAAAGTACAGCCTCCCATGTGTGCTTGCCATCATAGTCTTCATTGTACAAATTCCCATCTGCTGACCCACTTCCTGTTGAGTATTGACTCATCGCCCTATTTACCATTCAAAAGCATAACCAGATTCAAAAGGCTGCATATCAAAACAATCATAGCAACCGGCTGTGCAGTGTGCATAACTTCTGTTTAGCGATCAATAGGATTTCTGCTTAGCTACTGGGTGCCATCGTTTACGGACCATAAAAAAATACTATTCTTTTCTACCAATTAAGAGGAGAAGGAAAAAGTTTGTTCTTTCTTCCTGTGCTGGTAGCAAGAATGGGAAAAAAGCCCGAACTTTTCCTTCTGCTTTAGCAGGGAACCGTTCCAACGCTTACATAAAGAAACATGCTGAAAACGTCAGATATTATACAGAGTTCACTCCTTTCTCCCACCTAATTAAATGAGTGGGCAAATCTATGAGCTTTCCAGAAATGAGCATGGAACTAAGAGTAACACAATTAAAATGAATCAGTCGGTTAAGGCTAAATTGCAGGTTACTCTTCTAGGTTTTTATTATTAGTATTATTCTTGCTTGAAAAGTGCAGGAGATTCAGGAATGACTTTTAAATAATCAATCATTTTCCCCTGCCTTCCAAATGAGAATAGATTTCATCACCCATTGATAATAAAAGAATATTGAGAAAAACTTTATTCCATTTAGTAATAGTTCAAACAGGAGGGTAGTGGCAATGGAGCCTCTCAGGGTTATGTCTCTATAAACTACAGATACTCCTCAATTTATGACCCCTATTAAGCCTAAAATTTATATTGTTAGGTGAGAAATTTGTTAAGAGAGTTTTGCCCTATTTTACAACTTTTCTTGCCACATTTGTTAAGTGAATCATCTGGCTTCCCCATTGACTTTGCTCGTCAGAAGGTCACAAAAGTTGATCACATGACCTCAGGACACTGCAACTGTCATAAATGTGAGTCAGTTCTCAAGCCTCTTAATGTAAATCATGTGATTATGGGGATTCTACAACAGTCATAAGTGTGAAAATAGTCATAAGTCATTTTTTTCAATGCTGTTGTAACTTTGAACTGTCACTAAACGGACTGTTGTAAGTCAAGGACTACCTGTATTGTTCCATAAGAAATGGAGTTTCTTCTCCGGTTGGGTGCCAGATTAACTTTTACAAAATATTAGAAAAACAGGGTGCACCTCATTTTGGGGTGTCAATGGTGTTAGAACAGTAGCTGAAAAATTAAGAAAATACCGAGTGACCTTTAGTGAAGGATTATTTTACCATCATCTACACAATGGCTTTTACAGTAAAAATATTCAAATATAATATATTTAATATAAATATAAAAATATTTCATACACCTATTTAAAAATTTGCTGTTTAGAGGGGTCTGTGTGGGATAATAGCTGAAAGCACTGGGCACTGAGACACTGTTTGTCCTGTTTTAGGTACAAAGCCAGTTGAGTGATTTTGGGCTAGCTAGTCTCGCAACCACATTGAGGTTTGACCATTTTGAAGTAGAATTTACCCCAAAGAGTTAATTCACAGATAACTGTAAACAGGATTTATTGTATCCTACCTTCATTATTTTTACAAATAACTCCAGGCAGTGAACATATTCTCCTTCTGCTATTTTCCCCACAGCAGCCACTTTGTGAGGTGGATTGGGCTGAGAGAAAGTGATTGGCCAAGGTCACTCAGCTGACTAAGGTGGGACTTGAGCTCACATTATCCTGCTTGATAACCTGGTACTTAACCACTAGACCAAACTAACTCTTTAGTCTTGATAAAAATCTGTCCTCCACTCCTGGGCCCATAAGGGGTAAACATGAATCTCTCATATCACTGTTTCTGTCTGATTCCCGTTAATATTTGCATGCAAATATTGTTCCTTCCTTAGTGCATATATTTTCCGTTCTCCTGCTGTACTGTAGCTGTGCTTGCTTGTTGGCAGGGTATTTTCAGTAAGTTATCTGCAGCCTGGCAGCTATTTTTCCACCAGGAGTTAGCTTCCTCTTTGCTTTTAACTTGCTCAGAACAGGTGACCTTTCTGTCACCTGTTAAATTTATTATGCTGTTTGGACATGGCTGCATCTAAGAGAAATGAACTTCAGCATTGGTGATTTTGAAGCCAACTTTTCCACTGGAATTACGCACAGAGGTTTAATTACATTTCTGAACAAAATAATAAAAGAACAAGAATTGGAAGGGACCTTGGAGGTCTTCTAGTCGAACCACCTGCTGAAGCAGGAAAACCTACACCATTTCAGACAAATCGTTGTCCAATCTCTTCTTAAAAACTTCCAGTGTTGGAGCATTCACAACTTCTGGAGGCAAGTCATTCCACTGATTAATTGTTCTAAATGTCAGGAAATGTCTCCTTAGTTCTATATTAGCATTTTAATCAAGGAAGTTGTTGCTTTGAAAGAAAACTCTGCAGTTATTTATTTTAATTATAAATTTACAGAACAACTGGGAGGAACACACCTGATTCCCCACACCCCTGGTGTACATAATAGTCAAATTCCATGCTATATATTTGTGATAACTACTTATTCTACTCATTTGAGAACTTTTAGGTGAAAGTTGAGTTCACCTGGAGAGAGTGTTTGCCTTTTTATAACCTCAACAAAGGATGTACTGCTTAGATTTGTATTCTTCTCTTCCCTTTAAAATAAACAAAGATCAAGCCAGTTCTGAATCTCTGGTAAATTTCATGGCCAAACAGAATCTTTCAACCAAAGAGTACTGCATGTTCTCCATGTTATACAAAGCTGGTTCTCTGTACAATGTTGCTGTTGATTTATGCATTGTATTAGGGGTGTCCAACGTGGGGACATTACGACTTGTGGACTTCATCTCCCAGAATTCCCCAGCCAGCATGGGCTCACCTTAGTTGGACACCCCTGCATTATATGATGCATACATATTTAAATAAAGCTATTAAAAGAAATTGCAGATTAGAAATTTCCATTTGTGTGAATGGAACAGATAGGTTTTCTACAGTAAACCTGTGTGTGTGTGTGTGTGTGTGTGTGTGTGTGTGTGTGTGTGTGTGTGTGTAACCTTGTAAGCACAAATCCTATGCAGTATAACACCATTTTTCGGTTGTCATGCTTAGCTTGTTTAGTTTTTTAGATTCTATCACTTCTGAGGTCTTAGAATTGCTGTACTAACAGCATGAATTGCCTGCTTTAAAGTTAAAGGGCTTCAGAAGAGACCTTTGCTGCTGTGAAAATGAATGACTTTTTTGTTGCATGGCTGGCATGCTGAAAAGGAAAATACTTTACTATTTATATATGCTGAATTAATATAGCACATAAAACATTAGAATTTGATTCTTGTCCTATTGAAAAGTATAGCAGAACAGTTCTACTGGTAGAGGCTGAGAGAGCGAGACCTAACTGAGAACTAAACTAATTCAGTTATATTTGTTTCAATTATATTTTGACAGGAGAACTATCCAATGCACACATATGCTCACAGACTCATGCCAATCCTATATTGGAGTACACATAGTTCTTGGCTTTCAAACATTCATTTTGTGACCATTGGAAGTTACAACAGCATTGAAAATAGTGACTTGTGACCATTTTTCACTTATGACCATTGCAGCATCCCCATGGTCACCTGATCAAAATTAGGAAGCTTAGCAACTAGTTCATATTTATGATGGTTGCAATGCCTTGGGGTCATACAATTACTTTTTGTGATCTTCTGACAAGCAAAGCCAATGGGGAAGCCAGATTCATTTGTACAAGTGTGTTACTAACGTAATGATTGTACGATTGTTAAGTGATACACTTAACAGTGGTGGCATGAAAGGTCGTAAAATGGGGCAAAACTCACTTAACAACTGTCTGACCAGAAATTTTGGGCTCAGTTGTGGTCGTACATGAGGACTATCTGTATACAACGAATGACTGTTGCAGTGTGCGCTAAATTTCAAAGAACATGGACAGCATTGCTAAAGATCTATCAATTAAGCTCTACCGATAAATTTTAGGTGTTCATATTTAACTTGTGGCAGGTGGGGGCAGGGAGCATTTATCACCAGGTTATTTCTGAATGGTGTTTCCCCTTCTGCAAATTTCCATCAAGGGTTCCAAGATTTCTTTCCAAATATATTGTGCAAGCTGTGAATGAGAGCCAAGTAGCACTCTGCCTTTGGGCAACCAGCTGGGACAGTTCTTCTCTCTGCAATATTCCTTGACCAGAAATACAATCATACTGCAACAGATGATCCCTTTATAGAAATAAATTCAGGGGGAAATGTTTTAGTCTATCAGTCCTCACGCTCCAAAGCCTATCATGGTAACTAAATTTCTAGCCAGGTATTGCTTTGAGACAATTTTCTTCTAAGCTTTCTTTTTTCCCCCCTTAATTGCTCACCTATCTGTTTCTTTTCTCTGATTCTCTCTTCACACACATATGCAGAGCAGTCTCTCTACATGGCCTAACAGAATAATCACATATATGGGTAGTCCTCCATTTACAACCATTCATTTAGTGACCATTCAAAATTACGATGGCACTGTAAAAAGTGATTTAAGACTGCTTTTCACACTCAGGGGTGAAATGCTCCCGGTTCAGACTGGATCGCTTGATCCGGTAATGATGGCGGCGGGTGGTTCAGAGAACCGGTAACAAAAATCCCTGTGCCCCCCCAGGCCCAGCTGCGCTGCGCAATCATCAGAGGCTATTTTTTTTTACTTTTAAAAGCATTTTTTCGGCCGAAGAGGTTATAGGAAAAAAAAATGCCTTTAAAAGCCTCTGACGATCCCAGCTGAGTTACCTGATCGACAGAGGCTTTTAAAAGCATTTTTTCTGCAACCTCTTTGGCCATAGAGGTTGTAGAAAAAATGTTTTTAAAAGTAAAAAAAAAAAAAAGTTGGCCACGCCCACTCAATCACATTACACACACACACACCAAGCCATGCCCACAGAATCGGTAGTAACAAATTTTAGATTTCACCCCTGTTCACACTTAATGAAAGTTGCAACATCTCCACAGACACATGATCAGAATTCAGTCGCTGAGCAACTGACTCATATTTATGACGGTTGCAGTGTCCCAGGATTGTGTGATCATCTTTTGTGACCTTCTGACAAGCAAAATCAATGGGGAAGCGAGATTCATTTTACAACTGTGTTACTAACTTTAACAACTATAGTGATTCATTTAATAATTGGGGCAAGAAAGATCACAAAATGTCACTTAACAACTGTCTCACTTAGCCACAGAAATTTTAGGCTTGGTTGTGGTCATAAATTGAGGACTACCTGTATTTCTCAGGGAAAGAAGTGCCCACCTTTTCAAATTCAGCCTATGAATTAGTATCTTATTATGTTTAGAATTATTCATGACATTAGTCAATTCCCTTTTTAAATTTTAAAGACTTTAAATATACAAGGCAGAGACAAGATCAGTAGTGGGATTTTACCGGTTCGGAGTGGTTCGGGCGAACTGTTAGCTCCGACTTTCAGCTGTGAGCGAATCGGTTCTCTCTTTCTTTGAAATGGGCCCGCCTGCCCGCCCCTGCATTATACTCACCTATATTTCTACTTCTGAAGGCCAGCTGATCAGGGCAGCAGAGTGGATTGTGGTTCCTCAGCTGTTTTCCTTGCTCTCAGCAATGCGGAAGTTCATGCGGAAGTTGCGCAAACTGTGCATGCACGCAGAGTGCACGTCTGTCATGCGTGCGCTCAGTGAACCAGTTGTTAAACCGGTAGGATTCCACCAGTTGACAAGATCTATAGGCAAAGCAATAGCAACAGCAATAGCACTCCTTCACAGTGTTTTACAACCTTTACTAAGCAGTTTACAGAGTCAGTATATTGCCCCCAGCAATCTGGGTTCTCATTTTACCAACCCTGGAAGGATGGAAGGATGGGTCAACCTTGAGCCAGCGAGATTCAAACTGCTGGCAGTGGACAGAATTTAGCCTGCAATACTGCATTGTAACCATAGTGCCATCATGGCTCTTGTAGGCATCCTATGCTGTACTCATCTTGCTTTTATGCAGCTCTTGGAATAATTCTGTTTTCTGGATTTTGGGAATGTCCTTATTTTTCCCCCCCTAAGAACTGTCTCTCTTAAAACTTTGCATCAATGTATTGTTTGCCTCTGATTACAAGCAAAAGAAGAGTGGAGAGAATGGAGAAAGGAGGAGGTATAAAATTCTTCCCATTTGAGTTTCTGGTTTAGCTCATTTCTCCTATGACCCAAGAGTCCTTAATGAAAAAAGGTCATCACTTCATGTATTTGGTATTCCCTGTTCATTTCTACATCTTAGGATGTCCTTTCCTCTTTCTTAAAAATTCTGACACAATCTGTAGCCTACCTAGCATGTAACTCAGAAATCTCTCCTGTACCAAAATCAAATGCGGATTCTCAAGTTGCTATGATTGCATGATACACTGAACTACAAATTAGCTGACCATATTTTTTCTTTTGAACCCATGTTGTGGTTGGTTTAGTGTCTTGTAGATAATGAAACCCAGAAAAATTAATTGAAATATGGTTTTAGTCAGACATATTTGCTAACTTTGGTTTTGCTAAGAGACTAGTCTTGGATTATTGCATTACTTAACATTTTCTTCTTTTTTTCCATGAGTATGGCTGCTTAAGCAGACAGTGCAGTGTGTTCTAGTAGGGTTGAAAGCTTTGCTCAAAGGTTTAAACAGAAGTAATCCTTATTTTAAACATCAACACTAAAGGATTAGTTCCTTCATCACTTTAAATCTAGTCTTTCCTGCCAACACCACTCAAAATTAGTCCTCATATTGCGCAGATTGTAGTTCATTCCCTCCAGAAAAGTGCTTCTTTCTTAACTAAAATAAAGTTTTGTAGGCTTGATTTAGCAATCTGCTTTATTAGTGACAGAAAAGTTATATGTGCTACTATGACTTGTTCCTACCATGTAAACTTCCTGCCAAAATATGGTGGGGATTAACAAATGGCAGGAAGATGACAATCTAAGGAGCCGTGGTTTGTTTGCATTTTTATGTCATCCATCGTTGATTGCATATATGGAGCAATCATCTGCTGTTCTCCTATATGGAAAGATGCAGGTTTAGTTTTAAAGTGATCAGGTTGCCAAGTTGTTTATGGATAGGAGCATTGGAACTTCAACATCTCCTCCAAAAGTTCAATTATAAATAGTGACTACCTTACAAAGAAGCTTGCCTTTTATTTTAGCCTTGTTTTGCCAGTAAAATGCTGCTGTTGGAGTCTTCTCTTGGGGTAGGAAATGAGGATGGGAAAGGAAAAGGTTAATTCTTCTGCATTTCAGCTGGGAAGGAAGCCTCTGGATTGGGCCTAGCAAAGCTGTTCTGCTTTGTGACAAACCATACTCTATGTGCAGCATGGACATTTAAAGGCTACAGAAGGAATTCTGCCCATTTTCCTGGCTCAGGCAAAGAGATTTCCATGGAAAAATCTGTTTTCTTTTCAGTTTTTGGCTTCTTTCCTTCATCTTACCTTGCTCACGTCTAGGTTCTGGATATCAGTTGCAGGTTTGGGATGTTTAGAGACATTCCTTCTGCTTCTTGTGTGGTCAAAATACATCCCAAGGTGTGTATGTGTGTGTGTGTATTTAGCCTACCTCGACACATATGGATGACATATAATAGAATTAGAACAACTCATGGGCTGTGTGCTGACTCCTTGTATAAATGGGGAAAGACGCCTTCAGCACAATGTGATTGCGGGGCCCCTCGACAGACTAGCCAGCATATAGTGAGGGAATGCCCTAACAGAAGGTATTCAGGAGATTCTAGGGACTTCCTCTGAATAACAACGGCAGCTACTGACTGGATCTCCAAACTCGACATCAAACTTTGAAATGTTATTTCTGTTTTCCTTTTAGGTTTTCTTACTGCTTTTTTTATTGTTTTAATTGTTTTTAACCTGTAAAAATGAAGTGTTTTAATATTGTGACCAGCCATACGCTAAATAAATAAATGTATATATATATATATATATATATATATATATATATATATATATATATATATATATATATATATATATATATATATATGTAGGTCTTTGGTTATTCAGGTCTTCTCCCACGTAAAATCGGAAGTATCTTGCCGATGTTTTGACAAAGTCTCATTCGTCATCTTCAGGCTGGTGTTCTTGGCTTCATGCCTCCTGGAAGCACGAAGCCGAGAACACCAGCCTAAAGATGACAAATGAGACTTCGTCGAAATGTCGCCAAGACACTTCCGATTTTACGCGGGAGAAGACCCGAATAACCAAAGACCTACATACAAACACCCACGAAAACCTCAGAAAACACACACACACACACACACACACACACACACAGAGTGATTTTGAAGTTGTATGTGTTTCTCTGTGTGTATTCATAAATTTCCTTCTTTTAAGGAGGCATACATTTTATGGGTCAACAGTAGTAGAATCACCGCAATGAACATATTTCACTTTCATTCATAAAATGGCATTTTGGTAGGAATACAGTATTAAATTAAGCTTTCTCCCAACTGTCACCCTCCTTATGCCACGTTCATTTTATCACCAAATATATTTGTAGAGAGTAGAAGCAACAAACGTCATCCATTTAGGACTGAACATTGGAGCAGGAGAGAATATGTTCTCTCTTGGTCTATTGTTATATTAAAAGAGCCCATTGCAAACCTGCCTGAGCTGAAGGCAGTTGTTTGGATGCTACAGTTTGCAGAAGAAATGCAATCAGAGAAAGAATGAGATAGCCCTGCATTGACCACAACAATTAAGAATAATAATCCTGTTATTATTCTTGGGGGATTCCAAGAAATTGATGAGCTGTCTTCTTGAGAATTTAGGAAAAAAGAAACTAAAGTGCATAGGCCACGGGTGTCAAACTCGATTGTGTCACGTGACATGATGTGACATATTGTGACATTTTTTGCCTTTGCGGAGCCTCCCACTGCCACTACCGGTTTGCCCGACCGGGGCGAATCAGTAGCAACCCACCGCTGGCACAATGAAACCCAACATGCTAGCCTAAAATGTGGTCAGCCTGTTTATGACTCAGAGTGCAGTATAGACACAATGATCTGAAATATCCAGTAAGCTTCAGGGTTGAGCAAAGATTTAAGTGTAAGGAAACACAATCCAAGTCCAACCTTCTAATAACTGCATAAGAGCATATAAAACATTTTTGCTTTAAAATAAAAGACCGGGGAATTTACTATTTTGGAGTGCTCTGATTTAGGACTTTTGAGAAAACTTAATAGGCTGTTGAATTTCAGCCAGCAGAGAAGAAGTGAGAAATAACCTTTTTCCTACTGAAACCAATGGCTGAAAGTCCAAAAAACTATGAATTTGGGATACCCACTCAGGGACCATTGTTATAATTGCATAAGGGAAGAAGAGACTCTTAGGATAAATGTATTAAATTGCTTGCTTTGTCCGGCATGGCATTGATCACTGCAGATTAAATAATTACAATCTGCAACAAGTCATAAAAGGCAGCAGTTATGTAGAATTGATTCAGGAGTGACCTTCACTGTGAGAATATACAGGACCCCCTATGAAGTAGCCCTTTTAATGAGTGAAAGTGAAAGGCAGGCTTGCTTGCTTTTTCAGTAAAATTCCCCTCTGTGCTCTTTTATTCTTGATGGGCAACTGCAGGCAGGGCAATCTAAGAGCAGAGAATAAGAGACTGGACAGCCATTTGTCTGGAATGATATAGAGTCTCCTGCTTGTGGAGGAGGTTGGACTAGAAGACCTCCAAAGTCCCTTCCTTATTCTGATGTTCTGAAGATGAACTGTGTCCTCATGTTCCCTCTGCATCTCAAGCTAAGTTTGTTTTGAGGTAGCTAATTTTATTCTGACCTAGCATATGGCATAGTTTAGTTTGCCCAAAGATAAGTTTGAGGTTCACTGTACCTTTCACTCACCCTAAATTGGCTTAATTGTGTAAACCATGAATATGTTAATATAATAAATAAGTATCTTGTGTCAACATCACTTTGTATTACATTAGCAGTTGAAGAGAACATGAGCTCCACATTTCTAAATGCTCTCTCTTGCCCTCTCCCTCTCCGTCTCTTTTTTTATCTACTTTTATCCCTTCTCTTAGTACTGCTATCCAAGGGCCAGCTATGGATTAATTAGAATTCTACATGCCTATTCCATGAAAAGAAGCAGATCACTCCTGAATCTTATAGCCTTTGATACAGCAAGCCAGGATGGTGAAATAGGCCTGCAACCTTGAGTGAGGGGTTATTTTTTTTTTTAAAAAAATGGTCCAATGACTGTCTTGCGTGATTCAGGGTTGCTTAACTAACACAGAATTACTGAAACTGCATTATTTTAACATGTGACTAATGATCAGAACAGCCTGGATAGTGCATAGATGATTGAATATATAGGAGACCCTCTTAAGTGCATTGTCCATATCAAAATAGTGTGTAGAGTGTGTTCTCTGATAATCCCTTGCTAACTGGTGACTTTCAGCTTTAATAATGATGGAAGGAAAGCAGACAGGAAGGAAACACTGGCAGTGCTCCACTACGTAAAAGAGTGTAAAGTAACCTGTTTGCCTTTACAAAAGAGCTCATGGATGAAACTAAGTGCTCTGTTCATATATACAATAGTTGTTAGTGTGGTCTTCATAAACAATAAGCATTCTATGGCTTTCCTACATTTGAAACAAACAACTTCCTTCCTTTTCCCCCTCCACATTATTTCCCTCATAACAAATAAGAAATCAGAGTCCCCACAGATTATTCTAATTCTCTTCATTAAGTATCATTTATGTGCCTCGTTATTAATGATTTTCCCAGTTTAAATATTACAGTTGAGGAAATACCAATGGGGATCAATCCAAGACAACTGTATCTGCTACAGAGAAAGTAAATTAACCAAGCACTTAAATCCGGCTTATTTAAGCAACAGTTTATGCATTCTTGTTTCCTGAATTACACTTGCTGGATGAAATTCAGTGTGATGAAATGTTTTTCTATGTTTTCAGATGGAGGAAGACTGAGTAACCACTCCTCTTCAGGTACTCATTCAGGTATTCATTTTTATGACCACTACTTACTGTAAGTAGTACAGTAAGTACAGTAAGTTTTCTCCTGTTACTGTGACAGGGGATCCCCCACCCATTCCTCTTCCAGGGAATTTAGCCAGTTAGAAATCACACAAAGCACATTCTAAGATTGCCACCTTACGGAGTCAGTCAGATCAGTTGTTGTATGTGGATATCTTTGAAGGCAAATATTTGAGAGGTTGTCACAAAGAAGAGAGGGACAGCACCTGAAGGCAGGACAAGAAGTAACAGATGTAAACTTATCAAGGAGAGATCCAACCTAGAACTAAGGAGAAATTTCCCAAAGTTAATCAGTGGAATGGCTTGCCTCCAGAAGTTGTGTTGTTCCATCACTGGAGGGTTTTAAGAAGAGGTTGGGCAGTCATTTGTCTGAAATGGTAATAGAGCATCCTGTTTCAGAAGGGGGTTGAACTCAAAGACCTCCAAGCTCCCTTGCAACTCTGTTATTCTGTATTCTGTACAAGCTTTTAAGGATTTAGGAGCAACTGGGCCTCACACATTATCAGGATTTATGTGATAACGTTTTTGTACCCCTCCTACAAAATTATCTCCCCTCCACCCCATACAATGGGTTCCTTTTAATCCTTTTGTTATTACGAATATATGTGGATGAAGCAAGACTTTATCTTCACTCCATCCACATTAGTCATTGGACTAATCAACACATGCAGAATTCTATTAAACTTTCCTATTGCTCAAAAGACAAACATACAACCCTTTTGTTCTATGTTGTTTTGTTACTTGTGTTGATTTTTCATACATTAAAATATCAGAGCATTAGGTGTTGGATTGCTCTAGCATTCCTTCATAGAGCGGATATCGCTGGGATCAAGTGACGGCATGTCCTGCCTTCACTGGCTGTACAAACAGAAGATATACAATTTAATGGTCAATGTCATAACTCTCTATGCTAAATCATCTGGCCAGTGCTTCTGAACCTTGGTGACTTTAAGTTATGTGGACTTCAACTCCAAGAAATCCCCAGCCACCACATGCTGGCTGAGGAATTCTGGAAGCTGAAGTCCTTACACACTGAAATCATCAAGATTGAAAACAAAACAAAAAACAAAACAATGATCTCGGTTTTATTTGCAGCCACTAGCATATTTGCTCATCATTTTACATCTCTCTGCATGGATCTGTTTTTTCATGTAGCCATGTTACTTTATAGCAATCTAATGCCCAGTATCAAGAGAGAAAATTTTTAATCCAGAACTGAGTCCAGACTCTTCTTTACTCACATATTTTGTTTTTAAAGAAGGGTCAGTGTATTCCAGTGAACTGACGCACTCTATCTAATTTATGCCCCAAGAAGCTTAAAAGTGTGCGTCACTTAACCATTTTCCATTTGTTCATGCTGAGATTAAGAGATGGGGCTTATTGGTGAGCTTATAGTCAAAATTACAACTAAGGGGGGGGGGGAAGGTTACAGGGGATCAGTAGCTGCAGCTGGCCTTTGATTTATTTATTGCTAGTTGTTTTGGGATTTTTCCCCTCTGTTGCCCAATGTTGAGTGCGCTAAATGGAAAAATTTGAAGGAAGAAACTTCTTAAGGAATGCACCAAAATAAGAAATGATAGGGAGAAGCAAAGCACACAAATTTAAAACAGACCAGTACGTTGCCAAACCCGGGGTGAGAATAACTGCAGCCATTTGTGTGTATTTAAGTCAGTTTCTTTCCCCTTCTTCTTTGCTATCTGTGAGCCTCATCTTATTTTCCTTGGCTGAATCAGATGGCTGACTTCCTCCAACATGACTGATAACTGAACTAGGTGAAGGTGATGGGAGTTTTGTATTCTGCTGAAAGGAAAACTGTTTCACTAGATAGCTTTCTGGAGCTGTTTACTGGGAAAACAAGCAGGGAGCCAATACATTGACAGATCTATGAGCTTGACAGAGCATGTCCGAGCAAGAGAAAGAGGTCTTGGAGAGGCAGTGATAACATAATGCCTGCACATGATTCAGTACCTATAGAAAAATTATCTTCTATCTACTCAATGAGGGAGAATGTGTTTTCTAAATTGATTTCAAAAATCATCATTTTTTTAATTGGAATGCTCAATTATTGCATTGATTTAGTTACATGATAGCTATGGAGTATGTGCAAATGTTCTGTCTTTGACTGTTTATTCATCTCTCCAGTGAGCTGCAGCCTTCCTGGCTATCCATTTGTATTCAATTTTAATTTGAAAGAAATTGAAAAATATGCCAGGAGTAAAATAGAATAAATGAATCGATGTGTGTCTACAACTGCATGCACATCTATATAAACCACACACATATGTGCAATGGGAAGGAACTTCTGAGAAATTACAAGGCATCTAAAAAAGCAGAGACATCACCCTGCCAACAAAAGTGCATATAGTCAAGGCTATGGTTTTCCCAGTTGCAATGTATGGCTATGAAAGTTGGACCATAAGAAAGGCTGAGCACCAAAGAATCGAAGCCTTTGAACTATGGTGCTGGAGAAGACGCTTGCAAGTCCCTTGGACTGCAAGGCGATCAAACTGGTCAGTCCTAGAAGAGATCAACCCTGACTGCTCTTTAGAAGATCAGATCCTGAAGATGAGACTCAAATACTTTGCCCACCTAATGAGAAGGAAGGACTCACTGGAGAAGAGCCTCATGCTGGGAAAGATTGAAAGCAAAAGAAGGGGATGACAGAGAATGAGGTGGCTGGATGGAGTCACTGAAGCAGTAGGCGTGAGCTTAAATTGACTCCAGAGGATGGTAGAGGACAGGAAGGCCAGGAGGAACATTGTCCATGGTGTCACACTGGGTTGGACACGACTTCACAACTAACAACAAAACTAGGGATTCTCCATCATCCAGGTCATGATTGTCCCAAAGGTGCTTCCCTAAAAGGCAACTGGGCTTTTGTGGGTTTTTCCTTAAAAACATTTCACTTCTCATCCAAGAAGCTTTTGATTGAATTGGAATCCGAAGTCAGAATGGAGGAAACTTCTAGGATGAGAAGCGAAACATTTTCAAGGAAAAAAACCCCAAGAAAATCCACTTGTTTTTTTGGAAAAGTCTTTTGGGATTACAAGGCAAATGAAATTTGACATAATATTAATATAGACCAATAGTCTGATTCAGAGCCAAGTTGAAGTGGAGTTCATTTATTTTCACTTTTTAAAAAGGTTCTCCCTTCTCACCACTAAGCCTAGATCAAATGGCTAAGAGAAAGCCAGATCTTCCAAGAAAGCAGGAAAACAGAATCCCAGAAATTCCAATCTTTCCCCCCTTTTATGTGGTAGCCTTTAAAATTGGATTTGTACCCTTTTCTACTGTACCCCTTCTGATATGCATTACTTTCAGAATGTCCAAGTTGGGAGATTGTAGCTTGATTGTAGGTGCGATCTATGAGTCTCTTATTAGACAATACATTAGAAACTGAAAAAGAAGACAGATGAAATTTCTTGGTAGCATTTGAATTAGTATGCAGATAGTGATGAGTTACATTTTTTGTTCAATTGCTATTTTTATAAGACTCTTTTTTTTTTAAAAAAAAGGGCAAATTGAGATTTCAAATGGCATCATGTGAGGAAAAGTGAGTGACAAATTTGCTAGTTCCAGCAGAGAGTTTTTAGTACTTAGCCTTAAAAATGTGGGCTTGTCCTCTACTTGTGCAGCCATGTTGGGGGTGCTGAACACAAATTGCCATCTCTCTCTCTCTCTCCCTCTCTCCCCGCTCCCTTGGAGAGCCTCCTTTTTAAAGCTATAATAATAAGATGTTTCAGAAGATAGCTGAGAATAGCTGCATTTCTGAATCTGGTCAGTGTACATAGATGAGAATTTCATTCAGTTTATTTTTATTGCTCCAAATGTCTTCATAACTGGGATGGAAAAACCTGAGGAATTTAAAAAAAAAAATGAATATGAAGGAAAGAAAAAGAAAAAGAAACTCACCAAGCAAACACACACACACATGCATGATGAGGGAGGCGGGGTATGATTTCTTTTTTTCTTTTTTTGTACCAACTAGCAAAACCTCTAACTGGCTAAACAGCTGCTGTCTTATCATTTTTCCCCTTCACATTCATCATATTATTTTTTGGTTCTGATTTTGTTTAGGGTAAATCCAGGGGTGAAATGTAAAATTTGTTACTACCGGTTCTGTGGCTTGGTGGTGGTGGGGGGTAATGTGACTGGGTGGGCGTGGCCAACTTTAAAAAAAAAAACTTTTCAAAGCATTTTTTCTAATGCTTTGAAAAGCCTCAGCAGATCAGAAACTCAGCTGGGATCATCAGAGACTTTTCAAAGCATTTTTTAACCCCCTCTTCGGCCAAGAGGTTGCAGAAAAAAATAGCTTTGAAAAGTCTCTGATTATCCCAGCTGAGCTGCGCGATCATTAGAGGCTTTTTTTGTTTTACTTTTAAAAACATTTTTTTCCGTTGGAAGAGGTTGTAGAAAAAATGCTTTGGGGGGGGGGGCGCAGGGATTTTTGCTACTGGTTCTCCGAACCACCAGCCGCCATCGCTAGCGGATCAGGCAATCCAGTCCAAACCGGGAGCATTTCACCTCTGGGTAAATCCCTTTCATTACATTGTTCATTGTTTAGTTAAGGAAAGGTAATCCAAATGAATTCCTTGAGATGCACTCTAGATAGGATTGGAATTTTGATGAGATAACAAAATAAATGAATTTTGCAATTGTGGCTATCCAATACTTGTTTGGATAAATAAATTTAAAAAGGCACTTTGAGTAAAGCAATTCACCAAATAGATCATAAAGAGACTGCTTGGAGTGCTTGGTACCTCAGTGTAAAAGTTACTCCAAAAGCTGGTGAGATATGTAGTTTCTGGAGAAGAAAGAAGAAGCAAGCAAGAAGTAAATAATGGTGGTTTTCCTCAAGAAGAGTCTGGCCAGGCTAAATTTGATGAAGTCTATTTTTAGTCCAGAAACCTTCCATCTAGAATAGGGGTGTCAAACTCACATCATCATGTCGTCATTATGTGACCTATCAGGACTCTCCCCCCCTTCGCTAAACTGGGGGTGGGCATGGCCAGCATGTGACGCATCCGGCCATGAGTTTGACACCACTGACCTAGAACATCAGAGAGCATCATATCATTATAAGTCAAAAAAAAAAAAAAAGGCAGGAAGGTACTTTAGATAATCAATGTCACTATTATTCAAAATATCTCCAACACACTAGCATCCAATGATGCAGGCATAATGCCTTCTTCTCAGCATAAGTGTAATCCTGCACATAAACATGCTGTGTGACACAATCACATCAGCTGAAGAAAGTTTATCTAACACTGAAGCAAAGTTTCCCACAATTCCTGTGACTCCAGTGGAGAATGGAAGAATGGATTAACTCCTACCTCCTGGATCCTCAAACATACTGACATGTACTATCAAATTCCAATTGTCCGCTAGGAAAGAAATTTGACAAGGACAGTATCATAGAAAATGAGAGAAACAGAGTAGGAAGGGAGGGTGTCTTCACATTGTTTCCTTGTGTGAACTCCTTGGGACAGCCTTCTTGCATTTAGGGCAGCAGACCAAAACAAACCACGTACATCACCTTACAAACCACCGAGGTTTTTTTGCAGCTAGGTCATCATTTCCTTTTTCCACAGAAGAGAAACTGACCATGTCCTGAAATGAAGGGAACAAAATATGTCAGCGTGTCGAGCTGTAAACTCTAAATGCTCTAGACAAGTCCTGTTTTTGCAGATGAAAGTCACTCAGCTGCCCTAATGGGTGGTTTTAAGTCAGAAAATTATTTTTGCATGTGTTCCAATTTGGGGCCATCATGGATCAGCTTGCATGTTTAAATTATCAAAATGAAAATGCTATTACAGCATTGGTTGCATATTGTGCCAGTTTTCTAATGTTAGTGACTAATATGCTAAATGTTGTCTTTCTAAGAAGAACGGATTTAATCATTTTATATTGACTAAAGGAGATGGATTACAGGTAATCCTGTAAATCCTGAACAACCACACATGGTATAATAGGATTTACCCATTCTTTTCTGAGTTTTTTTTCCCTTCTGCATTATTGCCGGAAGCACCACAGCCAAATCATACAGATGCTTATACTGATTTCCGGAAATAAAGATCTAATATATCATTTTGTCTTCTATAGCCAAGGTCAATAGATACAAGAGGTTAAAGTTAAGCGATTAATATGTATTTTAGGTTAATTTCTTTTTGTCTTTTATTTTGAAATTTGGAGTCCAAGTTCTACAAGAACTCAGTGTATGACTTGGAACCCCAAATTTCATTTTTTCCCCTAGATAGATGAAAGTAACATTTGACTAATATAGATAGATGAGGTTTATGTGGTAACTAAAATATTTAATGTGGAATAAGGCAATCCTATGTATAATTATTTGCAAATGGGATTCAGAAATAAGATCTAATGCCTTCTGGAGTTTCTTTATCCTTTCTTTGAAAATGGGATCATTTACTCTCTTCTAATCTTTCTCTGCTCATTAGGTGATTTCACCTATCTCCAGGTATCATCAGAACTTGAGGCGCCATACATGGACATTTGTCCTCATAGCAATAACAATTGCATTTAGACCTATATACCACTTTACAGTGCTTTACAGCCCTTTCTAAGTGGTTTACAGAGTCAGCCTATTGCCCCCAACAATCTGTGTCCTCATTTTACCAACCTCGGAAGGATGGAAGGCTGAGTCAACCTTGAACCAGTCAGGATTGAACTGTTGTGCCCCACCAGCGGCCAGTGGAGCTGGCAGCAGAGTCGGACAGTGAGGAGGTTGAGGAGGAACATGGGCCAGTCCTGGAGGCAGGACTCAGACGAGGACTTTGCGTCAGAGGCAGAGAGGGAGCCAAGACCGTCTGGCAGTTATCAACTTCCTCCGGAGCTAGACAGCAGTGAGGCAGAGGAATAGCTGAAGTTTGTGCAGAACTGCCATAAGAAAAGAACAGCTAAGAAATCAGGGTCGATTTGGGACAAAAGTCACAGGTGGACGATGAATGGCCCCTCCTATAGGAAATAAAAGAAGAGCGAAAGGGGAGTGAGCATTTGCAGGAAACAATTCGTTCATTTGGTCATTCAGTTCAGGAGTGTGAAGGCCTTTCCTTGAATCTCAGAGACTCTGTGCCAAGTCTTTCCTTGCACAGCACTGTGTTTGTAAAATATTTACATGGCAGCTTTCCAAGCTAGATAAGGTCTGGGGTCCTAAATTTGCCTTTGAAAGACTGTTTGCCAGGCCTTTGCTGAATGTGAATGAGAGGAATTCACACTTGTTTAATAAAAGGGGTTTTGTCGGGACCAGGATTCTGCTTTATGCTTTTTGAGGAAGCCTAGGTCAGAACATGAACTCCTGGCAGTAAGCGGTGAATTAGCCTGCAATTAGCTACTGTGCCACCATGACTCATTTTATCCCAAAAGTCCTTTTCCAAAAGGGAACTAGTCTTTTTGGGGGTTTCCCCCTTGAAAACATTTTGCTTCACATCCAAGAAGCTTCTTCAATTCAAGGCATCCCTTCATTTTATCTCCATAAAAATGGATCGGCAGAGAGAATGAGCCTGACCCAAAGTCATCAATTTCCATATTTGAGGGTAGATTTGAATCTATGTTTTCCTCGTCGTAATCTAATACTTTTATTGCCACATTTTTCTGTAGAATTTCTCAAAGATAATACCAATGGAAAGAAATCTCCCACTACATGTTATGGAATTATACATCATTTATGACAGGTTAATCTGACAACTAGCTAATCTTTTCAGGCCAGTACTCAATAGATGAATTGATTGATTGGCCACTATATCCCAAGGCTTAATTCTACCCACTTGGCTGGGTATATTATAAACAAGCACTAGAAAACCTGTGAGCGTTGGTTTGTTGATGAACTATAGCTTCCATCCTTGGCCATGCTGTTTGGGAATTGTAACCACTAATATCTATTGGAGGGCACTAGTTTTCTTGTTTTGAATATCTTCCCTATTTCTTTAAGAGGTCATGGTGAAATCTTGTATTTACTCTGACAGCTCAATTGAATTTTGTCATGTGAATGAAGAATCAGCTACTAAACGGCAAAAGATTGATCTACATGTGAACTATTGTTTTGAAAAATCTCACAGACGTTTCTTTGGCTTTGGTACTCATTGTGTTGGTTCATAAAGGGCTTTGTCCTTCATGTTCCATGCTAATACTTGTTTTTGTATTGTGTGTTTCACTTGTTTAAATAAAAGGTCTGGGTTCCTGTCCACCCCACTTTATGATTGTATTCAATCTATGGGTGTTTAGTTTAGTTTGATATTTGATTGTTGGGGTCAATCTAGGAAGGACAGAAAGTCTTATCAAAATAGGTTTATAAAAATAAGCTAAAATGCAATCTGTGGGCTTTTATTTACAAAGGTCTGATGTTTTGATATGAAAGAGGAAAGTGGTTACTGGAGGGAACATTAATCTCTAAAGGGGTATTTGGACTAGCTTGGGAAAAGGAATCTGAAGTCTAGCAGATTAAGACCTAGGAAGTTGAGGTCATATATCAGCAATATGTGTAGCTCTGGGCAAGCATCTATCTGTTGGTGTCAGTTCTCCATATACAAGAGTAATGACGGCCAGTATCATTAAGTTACTTTTTTTTGTAGCATGAACAACAACAACAATAACAACAACAAAAAACCCCACATGCTTTTAAGAAATGCTTTGTCACATTTAACTCTCATCATTAAAATTCTATCTGGTTTATAGCTCTGTGTGTAATGTATCATGAACTGCTCCTATGGGCCTTTGCACCAAAACACAAAGCACCCTGAAATAAAAAGAGATTTCACAACAACTATTTCTAACAGATAGTGATTCTTGATTCCATTTAGTAGCAAGTTGATTGCTACTTGTGGCAGCCTTTCCTATTAAATATGTAGAATAGGGTTGAGTACCTCCCTCCATCAGATATTATTGGATTAAAATTTTAACAGCCCCAGTCCAAATGGCCAATGATGAGGGATGCTAGGAATTTGAATCCAGGAACATCTGGTGGTTGTTTACATTTTCAAGTCTTTAGTAATAGCTCATTAACAACATTACAACAACAAAGCATCGGTGAAGGTGACATAGTTTGATTGGCCAATAAGTGCATTTTGTGGAGCTGATTCACACATGCATGTTTCTTATTATGTCAAATTGTAACATCAATGAGCCATTATCATTATAGATCTCATGTATTTTCAGAAGGCAATTGTTACACCCTGGCGTGAATTTCTACATTAGGTCATCAGTTATACTAAATTCAGTGAAGTCTACTTTTTTTTTAGGTTCATGTGTTCCAATATTTCAGGGGCTGCCACAAGGAAAGGCGGGTGCCAGCCTATTCTCCAAAGCACCAGAAAGCAGGACAAGAAGCAATGGATGGAAACTAATCAAGGAGAAGACCAACTTAGAAATAAGGAGAAATTTCCTGACAGAACAATTAATCAGTGGAAGGACTTGCCTCCAGAAGTTGTGGGTGCTCCAACACTGGCAGTTTTTAAGAAGAGATTGGACAACCATTTGTCTGAAGTGGTATAAGGTCTCCTCACTTGAGCAAGGGGTTGGACTAACAGAACTCCAAGGTTCCGTCCAACTCTGTTATTCTGTTATTCTCTTATTCTGGTATTCAAGTGCCTGAGTGAGCCAGATGTTGATCATTTTCAGCTCTATCTCTATATACTGGGAAGTGTTGAATTTGGGTTGGTATATAGAAGGAATGTTTATAGTGCTAGAGTTAAATGACTTAGACAGTTACAAGCAATCACTGTTACCAACAAACAAGTGATGAGAGATTCTCTATTATTGCTTTATAAGCAGACAAATACCAATGTGTCTCTCTGGATTATTGTAATATAGTATAATATAATGTGATGCACTGTGTAATGTGTAGCATAATAGTGTAATGTGTTTTGCCTTTTTATTTCTAAGATGAATTGCAGTTAGGAAAATTGTGCATGTGTGGGGGGGGAGGAATCTGGAAAAAGAACACTATAACAGAATTAAAAGGTCACCCGTTTCTTTTAGGAAAGAACATACAGTGTGTGAATAGATTAATGGCTATTTGCTGAATAAAATTAAACAAGGTAATTATAACTACAGTTGAACCTAAAGTAGGTCAGACTATAGGTTGTGGTTTGTTATCACTTAAATGAAATAGATTTTTTTTCATTTTAAGTGAAGAAATTAGTACTTTCCCTGCTGATGCAACTCTCAGCACATCTGGTTGACATCTGTTGCGGAGAGGCATCTGTTTTATCATGCACAAATTATAGAAAGGGGAAATGTCAAGCAAATATTTGGCACATTAGCGTGCAGATATATATTTTTTTATTACATCAAAAGACAACTACAGTATATCAATTGAACTGTCCTCCGTATTCCTGTCATAAATCTTTGAGATGTTCTAATTCCTGAATCTATTTTCAATACAATAGGTACATATCTGTTGGCAAACCTGAAAATACACTGTAAAGTGGGTGAACTGGTAAATCAGAAAAAGCAACTTAAGATATAATTAAAGTGGCCTATAAGCCAGATACAGGGTTCCACAATCTATGAAGTATACAGGTAGACATTGACTTATGACTACAATTTACTCCCAAATTTATGTTGCTAAGCAAGACAGTTGTTAAATGAAATTTGCCCCATTTTACAACCTTTCTTGCCATAGTTGTTAAGTGAATCACTGCAGTTGTTAAGTTAGTAACGTGATCGTTAATGAATCTGGCTTCCCCATTGACTTTGCTTGTCAGAAGGTCGCAAAAGGTGAGCCCAGAACACTGCAGCCATCATAAATACATGCCAGTTACCAAGCCTCCAAATTTTGATCATGGGATTACAGGGATGCTGCAACAATCATAAGTGAGAAAAAAAAGTCATACGTCAATTTTTTTTAGTGCTGTGGTAACGTCAAATGGTCATTAAGTGAATGCTTGTAAGTTGAGGATTACTTGTGCCTCCTTTGGGGAGGTGCAGACAAAATCCAAGGGAAGTGTGAAAATTTTTATTTTTAAAAATAAACTTGCATTGTATTGTTTTCATTGTGTATTTGGGCTCATTTTGGTTTTTGAATATGTACATTAAGGTTAGGTTAAAGGAAGTGTGATGGCAAAAAGTTCAGAAATGCATGGCCTATTATAATAGTAATTAGTATTAGTAATAGTAATTAATGTAAATATCATATCATATTATATCATATGATATCATATCATATCCTAGGGATCCTTGGTGCTCTCTGAGCATCGTGGTATGTTTGCAGACATTTCATTACCAAACCAGGTGACTACATCAATCCTTCTCCTTGCCAAATTTCTCCTCTTCATCTTTCTTTTGGGGGGCGGGCAGTGCATTAGTGCTAATTCCTTGGATGAATTTAGTTTCTCTTTACTCTGCAGTACAAGGTTTGCTGTGGCTGTGAATCTAATCCATTTATATGAATCAGTTGTCAAGTGTTTGAATTGCAATGATCATAAGTGTAAAAAATGGTCAAAAGTCACTTTTTTAATGCTGTTGTAACTTCAAATGGTCACTAAGTGAACTGTTGTAAGTCGAGGACTACCTGTATGTCATCATTGGCATCCTTCAGTCTCAAGAGACTATGGTATCGTGCTCTGGAAAGTGGTCCTAAAACTGCATCTGGTGTGTCTAAAAAGGCCAATTCAAGAGTGGCAATCGCTTCCACATTGAGGGCAGATACATTCTGTCCCCTGCCCAGCTCCCAGATTTTGCTGGTTCCGGGACTGCCCCATTGCCTCAGCCTGCCGAACAAGTATCTCTTCAAATTGGAGAAGGCCATGCTGCGTCTTTAGCCTCCAAGCTGAACGATTGGAGGTCAAGGTTTCCCAGTTGTTAATGTCCATTTCCAGGGCTTTAGGTCTCTCTTGCAGATATCCTTATATCGCAGCTGTGGTCTCCCTCTGAGGTGCTTTCCCTGCACTAATTCTCCATACAGGAGATCTTTCGGAATCCAACATCAGCCATTCTCATGACATGTCCCAGCCAGCATAGATGTCACTGTTTCAATAGTATATACATGCTAGAAATTCCAACACATTCCAAGACTGCGCTATTTGGAACTTTGTCCTGCCAGGTGATGCCAAGAATTCGTCGGAGACAGCGCATATGAAAGGTGTTCAACTTTCTCTCCTGCTGTGCGTAGAGAGTTCAAGACTCACTGCAGTACAAGAGTGTGCTCAGGTCACAGCCTCTATAGACTTGGATGTTTGTATGTTCTGTCAGCTTCTTATTAAGCCATACCCTCTTTGTAAGTCTGGAAAATGTGGTGGCCACTTTACCAATACGTTTATTCAGCTCAGTATCTAAAGAGAGAGTGCCAGAGATAGTTGAGCTGAGGTACACAAAGTCATGAACGACCTCCAGTTTTTGTGCAGAAATTGTAATACAGGGAGGTGAATCCACAACCTGACCCATGACTTGTATTTTTTTCAGGCTGATTGTTAGTCCAAAGTCTTGGCAGGCCTTACTAAAACTGTCCATAAGTTGTTGAAGGTCTTCAGCAGAGTGAGCAGTGATGGCAGCATCATCAGCAAAGAGGAAATCCCGTAAGCATTTCAGCTGGACTTTAAATTTGTAAGTTGAGGACTACCTGTATGTAAAATTATAGAAAAAGTATTCTGATTCATTCCTGCATAGATACTGCTCTTATCCTCTAAATTCGGCTGCCTCAGGAAAAAGTAATCCTATGAGATAAGTCATGAGTTGAAGATTTTAAACCTCCCCCCCCATCATTGATTTAAATTTTAACTATTTCTATGAAAAATATGGAAATAACAATAGACATGGAAGACCCTAAGGTTTAATTGATCAGAGACATATATATCAAGTGATACTGATAGACACTTTCCTTTTGTTTTAAATTTATTATTCACAGTGTTTTTTTAAAAAATAGCATTTAAAATTGTTTAGATTATATATATATATATATATATATATATATATATATATATATATATATATATATATATATATATATATATATATATATATATATATTTAAAGAAATCTATGCAGATTTCTCATTCTATCTGCTCTTGACTGGTTATCTGAGAAAGTATGAGCTATTCAGGAAATGAAATACTGTTTCTCCTCCAGATTTTATAAAGATCTGGTTTTTTCCTTTTCCTCCAAAAACACTTTTCAAATGTTAAGTTATAGCATTTTGTGTGTTTTAAAAAGAAAAACAAAGATAAATAAGAGCACCACCTCCTACATAATCAGTCTCCCGCCCACTGATTTCTGTTTTCCTAATATTAGAAGAAAGTGTAACAATTACAATTTAAATAAAGGAATCTTCTTGTTAAACAATCTTCTGCAGTATATGAGGTCAATTAGGTTTAGATGCAGTTTTCCTTTTTTAAACATTAAAGTCCAAGGATTTTGCAGAAGAAGATTGCTCAGGAGTTTAAAATTCTGTATTAACCTTCTACTCTTGGCATCCTTCTCCCAATTTCGCAATACTATTTTCAGTGATATTTTAACTGATAATGATGCAGCCAGGATGAAGATGAAGTTAACCTACAGTTTAGCACAAATGCATATGATTCATGCAAACACATAAAGAAACCTTTTTATCCTTCAAAATTTATACCATTCTAAATTTTCAGGCAGTTTTCCAATAAGAAAATATTTTCATTAAGGTATTAGTGAAACCTTAGTGAAAATAATATGTTATCTTCCATTCTGCATTTACAAAAACAGTACAGATTGAAGTTGAAATGAATAAATACATCTCTTTTATGCTTACTTTATAACACCTCTGAAGATTTTGTATGGGCTCCCATAGATCCTCCTTCCAGATTTAATACTTCTTGTGTATTTCTTATTAAAGGTCTTCTATTTTTAGCTAGAGATGGTGGAAAGGTAAAATGCAAAAGTGTGTGTGTGGGGGGGGGGGCAGACAGAAATACAATTCAACTGGATATTAGTTGCTCATCCCAAACTATACTACAGTAAGTCTCAGTAAAAGGGTCAACACTGTATAGGGAACTCCTTCAGAGTTTTGTCAAACCCAAATTTTCTCTAAGAAATTCACAAGGAAAGTACAGAATACCAGAATACTTCTTCAGGTGCTGAAGAAGACAAGAATGAAATCGAGTATGGATGAGTGAAGATTTGATTTAGTTTTTTTCCCCAAGAAAGAAAGAGAGAGTGGGGGAGGGAGAGAAGAGAAGAGAAGGAGAAGAAAAAAGGAAGGAAGGAAGGAAGGAAGGAAGGAAGGAAGGAAGGAAGGAAGGAAGGAAGGAAGGAAGGAAGGAAAAGAAAGAAAGAAAGAAAGAAAGAAAGAAAGAAAGAAAGAAAGAAAGAAAGAAATGCAAATATATTTGCAATATATGAAAGCTAGATTCAATTTCTGCCACATTTAAGGATGGATGTAGCAGAAATGGAATCTGGCTTTTAATGTCTATATGTTCAGTCTTGGAGTCCATAAAGAGATTTGCCACCTTTGTTTTACTAATACATGCTAAAAACACAGGTAGATCTGCAAAATTCTCAGTATCAGTATCAACTGGCTCCAATTGTTCTGTAGAATGAGCTTTCTGATCTGGTCTATCTCATAGGGTTGATAGCAGGTCTGAGAAACTATGGGATCTGTGTAGTCTCAGACATTTTTCTGGATGATGCTAACATCTAACATGTTCTTTACCTTAGAAATCAAGATTTCTGATCTCTCGACTGAAATTAGTTAGAAGTCTGCAAACAAGCAGCCAAAATGGAACGAACTTGTCAGAATCCTGCTTTGAATAGCCTAGAGTCTTGTAACTGTTTTGTTCAAACAGAGGGAATCAAAGTCTTTTTCTTTTTTTTTTAATGGTGAATACATGCTCTTTCTCCTGAGATGCTGATCAGAGCTTATCCTTTCCCTGCAAAGGAGCGTCTTTGTGATTCTCTTTCATGTTTCTTTGTCTGTGTTCCTCAAGCCCATTCTGACAGGCATAATCCAGTGAAACAAATCCCCCTTCTACTTGTTTGTTTTTCACTTCTGCTTTTTACTGCTGTACCCAGCATCATTTTACAGGTGCCCCAGTGACCCAATAAGATCTCCACCGTATGCCTCTGTGGCCTTTACGCTTTCCATGTGCAGAGAGGGATGATGTAGCTCCCAGCTCTCTGTTTCCTTGACACTTAAAGCTTTCTACAGGCCTGTTTTCCATTAAGATCAAAACAGGCACATCTGCGAAGAGACATTCCAATGGGAATATATAATTATGCTCATCAAAAGGCTGAATATTCTTTTGTTTAGCAACATGGCTCGCTAAACTCTCACTGCTCACCAAATTCCTATGGAAACCGAAATGTCGATGCTCATTTGTAACCCTTTTGTGCGCTGCTGTTACCATGTAGTCACCATGACATCTGTATGCTTTCCTTTAAATAGCTGCCTGGCCATATGCAGCGCAGCAGAAGGATGAATTGTAAATGTGCTTTCGTTGGGAGTCATGTCACTCAAACGCTTTATTCCCCACGATGTCCTGTTTGAAACATGTTGTATCGAATGTAAGCAAAACATTGGCAGAAAGTAATTTCTAGGCACTGTTCATCTTTTCAGTGTTATGACAGGCTGGAAACTGAGTATTTATCCTTGAGCATTTTTATTGTCCAATGTTTGTTATTCTTTTATCACTTCCTTAAATCTTAAACCTTGTATAAAGGGCAGAGTTCTTTTGGTGATTTTTCTCCTTTTCCTTTTATTGAATAAAGAGCCTTGCAGAGAGCAGGCCACAGGTGCACAAATGTCATTTTAGGAAACTGTTCCGGATTGATGTATCATGCCCCCCCCACACACACATTTTGGAATATTTGGGAGTATTTTAGAAGCATTTTGTAGCTCTATTGAAACTATAGGAGATTTGATGCATTCCTTTTAATTTCTGATTTGGCTTGTTTCACAGTGAAAATCAGCATAATCCCGTGGTAGCACAGTGGTTATAATGCAGTATTGCAGGCTAATTCTGATGACTGCCATCAGTTCAAGTCTCACTGGCTCAAGGTTGACTCAGCTTTCCATCTTTCTGGGGTCAGTAAAATGAGGGCCCAGATTATTGGTGGCAATATGCTTGGAGAGGGCTGTAAAGCACTGTGAAGCAATATATAAGTCTAAGTACTATTGCTATGATCCCCAGAATGCTTTTCTTCAAATTAGGGTGTAATATAGTGGTTGGATGTGATGGCTCAGTGGCTAAGATGCTGAGTTTGTCGATTGAAAGGTCGGCAATTAGCTGTTCGAATCCCTAGTGCTACGTAATGGGGTGAGTTCCCATTCCTTGTCCCAGCTTCTGCCAACTTAGCAGTTCAAAAGCACATAAAAAATGCAAGCACATAAAAAATACCTTCCCTTCCGGTGGGAAGGTAACAGTGTTCCATGTGCCTTTGCCGTTTAGTCATGCCGGCCACATGACCATGAAGATATCTTTGGATAGCACTGGCTCTTCAACTTTGAAACAAAGATGAGCGCCGCTCCCTAGAGTCAGGAACAACTAGCACATGAGGGGAACCTTTACCTTTACCTTTACTTTATAGTGATTGGCATCTGGCTAAGGGACCATTAATGATGCTCAGCCAGTACATAGGGAGGTCTGCTTAGTGGGACATCATCTACATTCATATACAGAAGGGTCAAAATGAGATGACAATACAGATGATAATTTGTAAGATTTATAAGGTCTCCCAAGATTTCAAAGAGACAGAGAGATTTAGTACTATCAGGTACGTCAGGGGCTCTCTTGATTGGTTAAGAAGATTTTCAAAAATGAACATAGATCTGTAATTGAGGCAGAGCCCAAGGACTATTCACTTGGCACCTCCCCTCAAAAAGACCCCTCAAGATCTCCCTCCCTGAATTTGGTGGCAAACAAATGAACAATGGCAAAAAAGTTTGCCATCAAAGAGGTGTCATTAGCTTTGATAGGTTGAATGTACCTATTAATATTTACAATCATTCTCCAAACTGGCAGCTGGCATCACAGATCATGAAATCATTGATGCTTTCACATCATATGCTTACTCACTAATAGTCACTCAGAATATTAGGAAACAGCAGCAACAAGAGGAAAAACAACTGCAGTCACAAAAAGAGTCCTTCTACTCGCAAGTACATGAGCAGAATTGATCTTGTAGTTTCTGGCTTACAGGAATCATTCACAAATCTTTCCTGCCCTCGTTGGACGGATTTATTTATTTTATTTTACTGCTACTGCCTAAGCAGCTGGGAAGGCCAGTTTCCCAGGCCATGTTCTGAACCAGCTTCAGTTTCAAAGAAGTTTTGACCTTCTGGCAGGACATTAGAAAAGCACCATTTTAGGTAAATATACACGCTGGGCACTTGAAATGAAAACATTGCCTAGAAATCTTAACTGGAGATAAAGACTTTTCCATGGGAAAATCTGGATTTTCAGTAAGTAGTGAAAACACTTAAAAACAAAATTTAAAACAAAACTATAATCCCTAGATCAGCTCTCTTCCTACTTTAGGTGATACATCAAAGAAATGGGCTTCTACAGTCACCAATCAGAGTCAAGGAGAATACAAAAAATAAATAAAAAATGGTGAGATGCAGCTGAATGTTTACTCTATTTGAATGCTTATAATAAAAGCAACTTCTTGGGAATTTACAGACGTCAAAATGAAGTCTGTAATTCAGTCAATAATCAGAATAATACGTTTGTAAGATAGTCACTACCTTTGATGACAGACCGTCAGAACTTCAGGGTGTAATTTGAAATGACATTAGTTTCATCGATTTGTCTTGAATGAAAGATGCTTCATGGGCCCTGAAAAAAAAAAGACACAGAATATCCGCAAGCTAAATGGAGGACTGCTGATCAGGAAGGTTGCTGAAAATCCCTTAGCATGCCTCAGAAGTAAAGTGGCTTAAGTCGACAATAATACAGAAACATTAATTTCATTTCATTTTTCAACTGAAACCCAGCATGGCGGATTTATAGCCAGCTCAGGGGAAATCCATTTAGTCTTTTTAAGCCACCTTAAAATATAGGGGAGGAAGGAAAAATATAAAGAGGTGTTTCTGCTAATCTCCCCCACTCCCCTTAGGTCTGTGTCATGATTCTCCAATTTCAGACTGCTTGGGAAAAAGGCATCTGCTATTCAGGTGTGAGTAGCAGTACTTAAGTTGCAATCAGGTGTGCCTGTCTTAGAAGAATCATGCAGAATCCAGAACCACATCTGTTTCAGGGTAGTTTGGACAAGGACCAAACCAGGAGACACTGAATTCTAGTCCTGTTTTATGCCCAAAAGGAGCTGAATGACCATGACCTGGGCAATGAAGAAGCATTATTTGCATAATGCCCCCAACTATCTGGGTTCTCATTTACTGACCTTGGAAGGATGGAAGGCTGAATCAACCTTGAATCTCATTGGGATTAAACTCCAGAATGTGGGCAAAATTAGCCTATAGTACTGCACTTTAACCACTGGGCCAGCACACCTCTAAATGCAAGGTACCTAAAATCTCCTAATTTAAAGAATGCATTAAAAAAAATTGAATTTTTTCATGTGGAATTGAAATTTCCACAGTATTTAGACCAGTTTTCTTCACAAAGCTGTGGCTATAGCAGTTTCCCCACAATCATGTCATCATGATTTCCAATATTCCCTGCCAGCTTCCCACAAACAAATGCAGAAGTCATCAGAAATCAGAAGTCACTCCCACTATCACTGCTTTTCTGCCTTTATGTTTATCTTTTAGGCAAGTAAATATTGACTTATTATTGAAGTTTGTTGGCCCCTGCTATTCTTTTTCTGTTTATGATATATACTCTTTAGATGATCATGGGAGCATTCAGCATTAGGGTAACCCCCACCCCCCAAAACCATCAGCCTAAAATTGAATTTTCATTTTGGTCACATCACCTCGTCCTACTTTTCCCTTAAAAGATGACCCAATGGATCACAGAATTCATTGATTTTTATAGGGTCCCAAATTCAAAGAAGCTGAGACTTTCCTTTTTGGGAAGGAGAAAATTATATTGCATAACTCAGTTTACTTCTAGGTCATCCAAAGCTTCAGATGCCACTTTATGGAGCAAACTTTTTTGTGCTTGTTTTGTTTTTATAGTGTACCAGAAAATTTCCAAGTTGGGACTGTCCATTTCTCTTTCTTTATCACTCCCAGTATGGTCAGTGAGGAACTTCCCTTAAAATATGCAGACATAAATGCCAACCATGACATTTATAGGAATTAATATCCTCCTGGTTGGGAACAGCAGGAGGAAGCATATTATTAAAAGGAAGGGTGAAAGCAGATCACTGATCTTCCTTCCCTTTCACTCTGCCAGCACGAAAACAATTTGGGATCTGGCAGATTGACTCCTTTCAGTGCTCCCCACCTGTCACGATCATATTGCTTTGACTTTCTGTTTGTTGTTCCAGGTCTTTCTCATGCCTGATGAAATATGGAAACAAAAGCAGCATTGGACTAATCTCACCAGTGATGGGTTCCACCCGGTTCGGCCTGGTTTGGCCGAGCCGGTAGTGTTGACGATATGACATCACTGAACCGGTTCTGCCCTCCCACCCCACCCCCCCAACGTTATTCTTACCTTTTATTTGGCCCCACCCCCAATCTATTGCTGCCTCCTGAGTCCCACCTGATGGCTAGAAGGAAAAAAACTGTTTAAACTCTTGCCGCAGGGCTTCAAAGGGCTGCCCTACAGCTGATCAGTGTTAAAAGAAAACAAATGAGTAGACTGGTGCCTGCAAAAATAAATGGGTAGATCAGTGCCTGCAAAAATACATGAGTAGATGGGTGCCTGCAAAAATAAATGGGTAGATGCGTACAGCTCTGCAAGCAGTTAAAAGCCTGGTAGACCAGTACCTCTGCTAAATCCTAAAGAATTGTCACATGATCATCTAGCCACACCCACAAAATAAGCCATGCCTATAAAATAAACCACGTCCATAGAACCGGTAGTAAAAAAATTTAGAACCCACCCCTGAATCTCACACAAAGGCACACTATACATTATACCCTGGCTATAATAAGCAATCATCTGTGCAGAGCTGGCTAATGGCATTTTGCTTCTTGAGAGAGAGAAAGTTTGTCCCAAGTACAAAACCCTAACTGGACTAGCAACTACCTCTTCAATTCTGGGAGGAAAAAGAAGCAGGAGGTATAGGAGAGGCCATGGATAATTCTTGGAGTGAATTGATCTTGTCACCATTCAGTCGATACCATTGCTGGGGGGTGTGCAATTGTGCCTTCCTCTTATTTTAAGGGAAGTTTGTTTTATCAAACAGGGACTTTTTAAAAATGAAGTGTCACTCATTTTAAAAAATGAGTGTCACTACAGAAGTTGAGTAGTAGTAGCTTAGTATCACCTTGACCTCAGATATCCTTTAGTGGCCTAGACTGACACATTCTGATTGGATGCCTGTTGTGTACAAATAGGACAGTCTCACAGCAGAGACGTACCTATAGCAGCCTGACTAATCTTTAAGGCAGAAATGCTCAGTCAAGACCTGATCCATTCAAATGTGAAACTTGGAGACTCTGAGGGTGATGAAAACCCTGGCATCATGAGTGATTCATGAATGCCCTGCCACTTCTCAACAGCTTGAGCATCTTCAAAGACAGATCCATCCACTCAGGGATGAGTTCTACTTACCTTTACTACCGGTTCGCAATGGGGCCATGCACATGCGCAGAAGCGTTCTGATGCCATTGGGGTCGGTGGGCGGAGCCTCCCACCAGTTTTACTACCGGTTCTATAGAACTAGTGTGAACTGGGGGCAACCCACCACTGCATCCACTCCACCTCACAAACATCCGAGATCCTGTAGCTTGTGATGTCATTCACAATGTTTTTTATCAGTGTGATTGGCAATATGAAACTACTGTTGCCCATTGTGTTGCATTCCAGAACTTAACTGAGCGTGGATCTTTAGGTATTGTCTCAAGGGCCTTTGGAATTAAGATTTCAACTGAATAGGGATTTTAATAACTTGCTTCTGAAAACATCTACTGGGAAAAATCAAAACATGGCTATTAATGTCAGCAGTGCACATGCACGCGCGCGCACACAAACACACACACACACACAAAGTTCCATGATGTAGGAAGAAGCAGTTGGCAGCAGCTCCTCACCGTTTTTTTTCTGCCTTCAAATGGAGAAATTTAAATATCATGACTGGATTATTGACATTGTGTGTCTTCCTGAGAACATTTCCCAGAAGGTTGTGTAATAGTCTCTACAGAATTAGGGCTAAGCTGGATTTCCAGACTCTTTTCTCCCTGCTATAGTGTGGATGTTGTTGAATGTCTATGGAGATTCTCAGTCATTCAGGTCATGCTTGTCCCAAAGGTGCTTTTTTAAAAGGCAAGCAGACTTTGTTTTTCCTTGAAGTCGTTTCGCTTTTCATCTAAGAAGCTTCTTCAGTTTTGAAGAACTTTGCTAGTAGAACTTTCCCGAAGAACTGAAGAAGCTTCTTGGATGAGAAGCAAAATGTCTTCAAGGGAAAATAAAGTCCACTTGCCTTTTGAAAAAAGAGCCTTTGTGGACGTGTTAGTTTCAGATAGAAAGAAAGGCTGAAAGACAGACCACATAAGAACAGACTTGATCCCCTTTTTCTCGTGATCTGCAGGAAAAACACCAGTTTTGAACTGAAAAAAAAAATAAAAAAAAAATAAAATGGTATGAACGCTCAGTCCCAAATACAAGCCAACCAACAGCTATAGACGAACACTAGCAAACAGGCTCTTGCAGATTGCCAAAAAGATGCGACCGAACTATGGAGATAAATTTTAGATGATCAAAACAAGTGGGAAGATGGGAAGGAAATTCTGAAGAAATTATCCTTCATGAAGCTGATGAATAGTCAATTAAACTTCTACAGATATTTTTTTAAAGCTGCATACATAATGTAACAGCACATGGTTGCACTGATCTTGGGAGGTATGATAAAAAAAAATTGTTATAAAACAGGCCTCACCTAAGATTTTGTTTTTCCAACTTCTAGGGAGAGGAAAACCTTCATTCTTTCTTTTTTTTCAAAGTCATAATAAAAAGTTTCCTTCCCCTCTCCCAACTATAAAAGTGTTGAATCACAGGACAAGAGAAAAGAAAATATGATTTGTACATCCGTCTTTAGAGACACCTAATCGGAGTTATATAAATCTACTAATTATTCCCTTCCATACTTCACTTTGGAAGAAATAGCAATTCTGAGAGGATTAAAAGACACCCCCTTCACCCAAAATACCATTTGAATTTCAGGCTGGAGCTGCAATAAACAACGCCCTCTCCTGACCAGAGAGCAAAACTACAACTGTTTGGTGTAAACTGCTGTGTAAGAATAGAATAGAATAGAATAGAATAGAATAGAATAGAATAGAATAGAATAGAATAGAATAGAATAGAATAGAATAGAATTCTTTATTGGCCAAGTGTGATTGGACATACAAGGAATTTGTCTTGGTGCATTCTTATACTGATTCCCACCCACCCCCCAAAAAAGATTTTTATGAGGAAAAGAAACAACCATAACACAATATTTTTAAAGAATATGTGCAACAAACCACTTCTAAAGATGATTCTGTCTAAGAAATGGTTATTGACTGGTAAAGGATATAGATAGCCCTTGAATGTGTATGACCCCTGGAAAGTCAGTAATGAACTATAGGTAGTCCTTGACTTATGACCACAGTTGAGACCAAAATTTCTATTGCTAAGTGAGACAATTGTTAAGTGAGTTTTGCTCCATTTTACATTTCTTGCTACAGTTTTTAAGCAAATCATTGAAGTTGTTAAATTACCAACACGGTTGTTAGCTGAATCTGGCTTCCCCATTGACTTTGCTTGTCAGAAGGTTGCAAAAGGTAATCAATGACCCCAGGATACTGCATCTGTCATAAATACATGCCAGTTGCCAAGCATCTGAATTTTGATCACATGATCATTGGGATGCTGGAATGGCTGTAAGTGTGAAAAATGGTCATAAGTCACTTATTCATGACTCAGGGCAGGCTATCTTCAAGACTGCCTTCTACCACATAATTCCCAGAGACCGGTAAGATCCCACAGAGTCGGTCTCCTCCGGGTCCCGTCAGTTAAACAATGTCGGCTGGCAGGCCTGCGGGGGAGGGCCTACTCTGGAACCAATTACCTCCTGAGGTCTGGACCAACCCCACCCTATTGGCCTTCTGCAAAGCGGTGAAGACCTGGATCTTCCGGCAGGCCCGGGGCCGTTGATCTCGTTATAATGATCTTGCGAGACCCAGCCACGAATTGGAATGCATGTGTTTTAATGTTTTTAAAGTTTTTAATGTTTAATGTTTTAATGTTTTTCTTTTTAATATTTTTTATGGGATTGTTTGCATTGTTTTATTCATTGTTGTAAGCCGCCCAGCGTCCCTTGGGAGTTGGGTGGCATAGAAATGCAACAAAATAAAATAATAAAATAAAATAAAATAAAATAAAATAAAATAAAATAAAATAAAATAAAATAAAATAAAATAAAATAAAATAAAATAAAATAAAATAAAATAAAATAATAAAATAAAATAAAATAAAATAAAATAAAATAAAATAAATAATATTCAGTGTCATGATTTTGAATGGTCACTAAATGAACTGTTGCAAGTTAAGGAATACTTATATATAAATTAAATAATATCTGGAAACTTCCCATTTCTTGTCTGTGTTCTGGTAGTTTTCTATTTGCCACTTCAGCAGATAGCAACTTCGTAAGTGGAATTTCTAGAATTATGCTACCCTCTCTAATATTCCCAGATTCCATTTCCTCACTTTTTAAATTTTCCACCAGCATACAGGATCCTCGCTGCCCAATTTACCAGATTTGTAAGTTTTCTGTCTCATATCCAAAAGTTTATAGGGCCTTTAGGAGTGAGGTATCCTCACCTAAACATTGGATCTTCTCAAAATAAGCAGCTTCAGATTTACAGCTCCCGAACATGTCTGCTAATATTGAGATCACTCTATAATCAATTTGTGAACATGAGCTCACTGATCCCTTTAATTGGACTCACAGCTGCCAATATCTCAAGGTCCCTTGTTTGTCTGTTTTTTGGAAAAAGATCTAATACACATATAATGAACTCATTGTGGTCTGGAATACATTTCCTAAATCAATAAATAATTCACACATGCACAGAAACATGTATATATGATGGAGTGGAGAAAGAAGGGTTATCTTTTAATGCTAATCCATTTCATTCTACAATATTAGAATCATGGAGTTTAAAATCCTGTCTCACTGAATTTCTCTCTGCACAAGATTTTTATTAGAGGTCTAAGACTCTGTATCTTCATGTTTCAATCTGGAGATGGTATATATTGGACAGGCTAAAATAGCAATCAACAAACTGACCTAGCTGGCATTATATAAGATAGGTAGGTAGGTAGGTAGGTAGGTAGATAGATAGATAGATAGATAGATAGATAGATAGATAGATAGATAGATAGATAGATAGATAGATAGATAGATAGATATAGATCGATCGATCGATCGATCTGTGGCCATAAATCTGGAGCTCTAGTGTGGGAAATGCCCAAACTCCAGTGCATGAGATGGATTAATTTGACATCTACAGTGAAAAGCATGCTTCATTAGGACAAGAACATCATAAAAACAGAGGCCAGACCTCAAGGTTGTGGACAGACAACTCCTTGCCTGTTTCTTTTCGGATCATGTGCAACAGGACAGTGGGCTTGGCAGAGATTCTGAATCCCAAACAGCAGTCCGCTGAGGCTCAATCCTGTCTGTCAGTATTCTCCCAGCTTTGAATAAAGTCAACCTGCTGCAATTTACCATTTACCAGTGGCCCTGGATGGCCCCTTTTGCTGTTCGTCTGTTGCCACTTGCCCCAATCCCCAGCACATTTATGGGAAGTATTTCTGACTTCCTTCAGTGGATCCAATACCTTGCATTGGCTGGAGCTACTTCATTCCATCCCCCACCCCCACCCCACCCCCGTGCGCATGAAAATGGGAAGTCATATTTTGACAGGCTCAGTCAAAAAATTGGGGAATTTTTCCCCCCAAAGGCGTGGCTTTCATTGATTGGAAAGCACCAACACCAGCAACTTCACATAAAAAGCACACTACTATTTTAGAACAAGCAGACAACTTTATAGTATTTTGATTTCTACTACTTATTGGACTTTGGTGGTGATTCAATACCTCATCCTCACCCCACCTATCAGTTACTGAGAGGACAGCATAAAGTCTTGAAGATGTTTTGAACTTTAGTTGCCATTAAGCCCACAACCCTGGGGCAAAGAATTGTGGGAGTTGTTCAAAAGACTTACACTTGATTAGCATTAATGTTTATAATGGGTCTTCTCTTGACCCACAGCTTTGCCTCTGGCCAGTCATTATCTGAAGCTCCATGCTAACATGTCCAATCCTGCAGAACTAAGTAATCCTACTTAGGATTCTCTGTTATTTGCAGGCAGGGTCCACGTTTAACAGAGTGTATACATATGAGCTTACCAAGAGTATCCAATGTGTTTAAGGACCAAAAAGACAATTTAGCTTTATGTAGGGAGAGATTATCATGATGTTACCTAGTCTGGATAATGAAACATCTGCAAGAAAACAACCAAGCTCAGACAGCACCAAGGACCTCTCATTTCAACCTTGAGCTACAAATATTCTCCTTTATTGAGACTGCTTCTCTGACATCTGCATCCCTATCTTTGCAGGGCTATAAGTCTAGGCTACCAAAATAATAATAATAATAATGCTTCTTAGTATCTCATTGTTTCTATCCAAAAGGTGTTTGGATCTCTACAGTCTGGGATCTGGATCCGATAGCTCTACCTCATAGCAGAGAAAAGTAGAAGAAAGAGAATAATCTGTTCTTCCTGTGGGGTGCAGGCTGAAGGGGATCTTAAGAGAATTGGTTTTCCATTCACAGGAGAGGCAAAGAGAGATACAAAAGAAAAGTTATTATTTATTTATTTAAATGTATATGGCTGCCCAACTCACTGTCAGTGACTTCGGGCAGTTATGATAAAAAAGCAATAATGACCCAACTCACTTGCTTGTTCTTTCTATTCATAACGTTCCTAGTGGACACTAAGGTAAAACCACAAGAGTCAAGACTTGTGAAGGTGCACCTGCCATGACACAACTTGGTCAAGCTCTGTAGTAATGCTTAAGATGGCTATCCTCCTGTTGCTTTGGATTTAACAACAGCTCAGACCTGGCAAGGATTATTCTCACTTTCCTGTCAGCAGTCCTTCTTTCAAAAGGACTGTTGAAACCATCACTTGGCTACAGGGCTTCTGAAGGAACTGTTCCAAGTAAAAATACATTTTGGCTTGGTAAACAAAAGTGAAGAAAATACGGATTGTGTAGCCAGCACAGGTACAGTTGACCAAGCCTCTTGTATGGGCACTTACATCCCTAGGGAAAATAATCTACTGCCCATATTGTTAAGTCCTACTTACTGGTCAGTTTTATGAAATAACCATTTGAACCATGGACTCAGGACTATGACAGGAAAGAAGCTGTTCTTTCACTGTAAACATCATACATAATTAAAACTGAAGTAGTGAACAGATAAGATTATTGGCAGCAAGAAAATCATGTGGTTGGGATAGATTTCACTTGGAGAATGAGTTAATTTCGAGGACTTCTTCTGTGTCTGATATTTTTCCTTTCCCCTCCCCTTCCTTAATGAAAATTTACTGTAATTTACTCTAAACAACTAGCAGTTCAGTTCTAGCCAGCTTTATATAGTTATTGTTAGATTTATTTTTTTTTAAAGTGAACTAGGGATGGGGTTTTCCACATACTGAAAAGTCCAATTTCCTATAAATCTCATTCAGCATGTTCAGCAGCCAGGTGGAAACTCTAGTCCAGGAAAATCTGAAGAGATGCAGATACACAACTCGTACCCTGAGCCCTGTAAACATTATTTACAATAACATGAAAGAACTGGAACAAAGATGCACATTGAACTGTCAATAAATAAGCAAAACAAATGAGCAGTGAGGATTGAAACAGCATTAAAAATAGCAGCTGATATAAAAAACCACAACATTATTATTTATTAAAAAGCAAAGCTAAATCAAGATGTCTTATTTGGTACAGTAGCTAACATTTCACAGGAATGATGCTAGGTGGTAAAATTTTGCTGAGCATCAAAAAGGAGATCAGTTCTTTTAGTAGTTATCCCTTAATGTCTAAAAGGCATAGATACTCAGAGTAGATCTCAGGGCTACGTACGCTAACTTGAGGTAAGCAATCTCTTAAATATTTTAGAATCTCAACCTAGGTATGTCAAAGCCAGCAATTTGAAATCTGTCAGGAAAACAAAGGCATGGTGACATTATTTCCAAATAGCTTCACCACTTTGCAGTCCAGTTGTTACAGTTTAGAGTAACTGAAAAGACTTAATGAATGACACATGACTTCAATCCAATAATTAGGCTGTATGTATTAGTGATCAGCTGTTGGTTGAGGAATCGATAAGTCCAAGGTTGTAGGCTGGATCATGGAAAAAGGAAGAAAGGTGACAATATTAAAGCATTTCCAAAACAAAAACAAAAAAAAAAACCCACCAACATGGATGAACCCATGGAGTAGTCATGCTGGATTGAAGAGACTCCTTACTTAATGGCAGGCATGGTGGGGTTGAGCTGGGAGACCAACCTGAATTTTAAGCTATGTGGACATCCACCCAAGATCTGTGTATGATTCTTAAGATGATTAAATACTGCCTTCTCTTAGTCCAGGGATGGAAACTCTTAGTCCAGGTGGAAACTCTAGTCCAGGAAAATCTGAAGAGATGCAGATACATAAATTGTACCCTGAGCCCTATAAACATTATTTACAACAACATGAAAGAACTGGAACAAAGATGCACATTGAACTGTCAATAAATAAGCAAAACAAATGAGCAGTGAGGATTGAAACAGCATTAAAAATGCTGGCCCACGGGTCAGATACATCATGTGCTGGCCACACCTACCCCCAGTTTACCCAAAGGAGAAAAAGTTGTGATACATCATGTGATGACAATGTGACGACATGAGTTTGATACCCCTGTCTTAGTCAGATGAACTATCTGTACTGACAGTGCTTCAGTCTTACAATTATCTCCAATTTGCCCATCCTCACTGAATCAGACCCTGACCTCTGGAGTGCCAACCTCTATCACCTTAAATGAAAATTA
This sequence comes from Masticophis lateralis, assembly GCA_030761175.1. Lineage (NCBI taxonomy): Eukaryota > Metazoa > Chordata > Lepidosauria > Squamata > Colubridae > Masticophis > Masticophis lateralis. The sequence continues at coordinate 130,096,988 of JAUDYJ010000002.1, read as the reverse complement.
TGAAAATTCACAACCTACAGAATTTAGGATTCATCACCAATGGAAAACATCCCATTAGGAATCCATTAGAATCTGTCAGTTTACTGGAATAGATCATTTACTTAATCTTCCATTTGTGTGGTAGATGATACCCTTTGGAATTTTAGGTGAAAGTGTGATCCACAAAAATGTAAGTAATTACCTTTCTTTCATGTGTATTTGATTAGACTGCAGCCTTGGAGAGATACATTTTGGATAGAGAACCAAAATGCTTTAATAACTAACATTGATGACCTCATAAAGCCAAAAGCTCAGAGTCTTCAGCTTCACATTCAAGGCTGTGTTGGTTAATCAAAGACTGACTTTTGAGTTATAGCCCAGTTATGAAGTTCCAGATTAACACTGAAATTCAGACAGGCGACTTGGATGAGGAGAAATAACACAATGTTTGTTAGGGAAGTAAGTTTTAGTATAATTTTCCAGTCCTGTTTCTCAGTCTCAGGGCTCCATTCTGTCTAAGGCCTTGATGTAACATCTTAGTATCAACATCATTTTTAATGTATTCTGCATACTAAATGCATGTGTGGTATAGAGAGCATTAAAAAGTAGGAAATATACCATCCTATAGCTGCTTACCTGGGAATAGTTCTACATGAACTCAGTCAAACTAACCATACCACTAAACAATTAAATGTTTATTTTAAACACAATTTTGAAAAGGAGTGAACGAGGTATGCAGAAAAACAAGTCTGCATTCAGAATTTACTTGTCACAGTTTGGACTAATTTGGAGAAGGATTACTTTGTTTTGTGTCTAAATCTGAATTATATTTCGGATAAGTAGATCTTTGAATCTCTGAAATGTTTCTGTTACAGAGATTCTGTTATGGCAACATATCAAATAGGGTGAATGTCCATTGAGATTCTTAGTCATCCAGGACATGGGAAGCTTCTTGGATGAGGAGCGAAACATCTTCAAAGAAAAACCAAAAAGTCCATTTGCCTCTTGAAAAAGTACCTTTGGGATAAACAGAGTGAAATAACTAAGCTTCACATTTTTTAATGGATAATCTACAGAAGATCAGACAAATCAGTACAAGAGTAAATATTTAATTGTAGCATTTATACAGTGGGAGTATTACAAAAGATTTGTTCCTTCCCCTGCCCTGTTGCTCTGGAGTGAGTTTGGAAAAAAAAGTGCTCCAAGGGAACCCATCTGTGAAATTTCAGATGGGAATATAAAAGATCAGGGAACAGAAAATTCCCACCCACTGGGAGATGCAAGGAGAGGAGGCCTGGAAGCTACGTTCTATGTTAGGGTTCCCCTCTCAGGGAACAACTTGTCCCCTGAGGTCAGGTTACAGCCAATAGTTTTTCTTGGTGTCAGCCCTAATCTTGACAGCAACCTATCTGGACCAAGTGAATCAAAGTCCATATGAACTACATCCATGCAATTTTCTAGTGAGACTTCAGTAATCCAAAATGTCACAAAACACCAGATGACCCAGCTCTGGAGAACCTTCAATTTCACATATCATCTGAATCTGTTCATTTTATTAAACTCAGAGAGACGATGATCAAGTTTGACCAAATATAATAATGCAGAAAAATAATGCCGTTCGCTGTAGGTTGACTCCTGATGACTTCATGGACACATTTATGATAGGTTTCATTCATGGCAACAAGTTGTTTGGTCTATCTTCTTCTGAGATCCTTAGCCTACAACTTGATCTCGATCTCCCATTCAAGGAGGAATCATATTTGACTTATCTTTCTAGCTCAGAGAAGGTTAACAAAAGGCTGCTATCTGCTGGGATGAATATACACCTGATTCAGGTTTTACAACTATTTAGCTGATATGTTTGTTAGTAGCAGTTATCTTTTTTGAGCCCAATTTGAAGCACTCACTATGATGTCTGTGGATTGTGGGCCTGGATTATTTGCAGGACACAACCTTCTGTTTCCACTTAGTCTACCTTTATCTTCAATTGGAAACTGTTACAAAAATCTGCTTAACATCCACAGCTAATTCAGTTGCAATTTCTCTTGCTTCAGGATAGGAGGGGCTTCAAACATTTCTTTTTGAAATTTCTCACTTGGTTGGTTCCCTCGGATCTTCTCACCTCACAAATTGGAGATTGGTGGCCTACACAATTTTAAATATATGACTAGATGCCACAAATGGTGCTTTCCATTAAGAGGAGGGAAAAAATTCTCAGTATGAAAAATTACATTACTTTGCATTTTTGCTTCCTAAACACTGGCTGCAAAAACAGATTGGACCATGTGATGCTGCCTTTAAAAACAGAACTTGACAGATCCAGAATGAACAAGCCATATTTAAATGATAAAAGGGGAAATCTATTATTTTTTTTAATTCCCATTTTATAACTTGTCTTTCAGGATTGTACTTGATGTGATTAAAGGTTAATCTATGTGTTATGTAACATGAGTAAACATGAACTATCTAGGCAATTAATGGTCTTCTTTAGCTATTTCTCCCCGATCACTTTTAATCGGCGTTCAGTCTAATATTTCTTTGACAAAACAGGCTGATCTGCAGTCTCTCATGATTATTTGAAATGGTCTGTAACTAGGGGAATTCTCTCTTTCTCTAGTTGCTAGCCAAGTAATGTGGAACTCAACAATTTGAAACCCAAACTCTGCAAGATTCCAAATAATTAAATCTAGCTACAAATGCAGTTTTTTCTTAAATCATGATAAATTTATGACTTCTTTGTTCTGCACATTGGCAGTGAACATTGAAAAGCAAGGAGAGAGACTCTATAAAATAATCTAATTGTCTTGGCAAGGTATTGTCTCACTTGTGTTTGTTATTATAAATGGCTCAGCCTGGATGAAAGTCACTCAGAGCCATCCATGTTTTGACTCTCTCAAGAGGAAAGTTATATAATACGGAGTTCATTTCTAAGAAAGTAGTTTCCATATCACAAAGCAAGTTTTAGACATGGACAATATACTTGCATTAAGGCTGCAATTGGACTATTTTATAAGAGAGGAAGCCCTATCCACAGCAGAACAAATTATTTCCAAACAACCATAGTCATAATTGCATATTAAACGTGCTTGATCCTATACCACCTGAATTGATAAGGGGTTTGCATGCAGAATTTTACATACTATTCTATGTTCTTCCTTGCAAACATCACTGGAATCTTCCTTTCCTTTTGGATCAAAGGTGAAGGAAACTAAACCCTATACAAAGTAGGGGATTTAAAAAAAAACAATGGAAATATGCAGATAATGACAGAAACAGATTACGGAAGATTACGAGAGAAATTACAAGGAACAGGGAAACAGATTTAGCCATTGCTTTACACTCCAATTTTCATTAGGACTGTAGGCAGAGAGAAGAATTCTGAGAGGCAGCCTACTCAAAGAGTTAATTGTTAAGTGTGTGGAAAAAAAATCCTAAGGGATTTTACTGTGCTGGAACGAAAGCAGTAGGAAATATGGCTGGCCCTGGCATGAGGGCAGATGGTGGGGAGCAAACAGAAGTAGGGCAGTGCATTTTGTTCTATTTTTTAGCTGTCCTGCCATGCTCCAGCAAAGCATATCTACTGCCCTCCTGTGTTGAAGTCAGATTTATTTATTTGTTTGTTTGTTTGTCTGTTTGCTTGTTTGTTTGCTGGTCTGTCTGTCTGTCTATTTATTTATCAACAAGTACAAGGAAAAAAGTAACAGTATAGACATAGACATGGACACATGAAAATAATTTGGCACAAATAAAAGGAAATAAATAAACAAAACATCGCCGTAAACATAAAATGAGTACATATAAATGGGAACAGTAGGACAGGGATGGTAGGCATGCTGGTGTACTTATGCACGCCCCCTTAGGGACCTCTTAAAAAACATGAAAGGTAGACAGTTTAAGGTAAAAGGTATGAGGATTAGAGAGACTAACAACAGGATAAGGTAGAGTGTTCCAGGCATTTACTACTCTATTGCAGAAGTCATATTTCCTACAATCAAGATCAGAGCGAATTACATTGAGTTTGAATGTATTGCTAGCCCTTGTGTTAATACGGTTGAAATTAAAGTACTCATTTACAGGTAGGACGTTTTGGTAAATAATCTTATGAACTAAGCTTAGGTCGGAACGTAGACAGCGTAGTTTGAGGCTATTAAGGCCTAAAATTTCAAGCCTGGTGGTATAGGGAATTTTATTTCGAGCAGAGGATTTGAGTACTCTTCTAATAAAATATCTTTGGACCCTCTCTAATGTATTGATGTCTGAAATACAGTGAGGGTTCCAGGCAGGTGAGCAGTATTCAGGTATAAGTCTGGCAAAAGATTTGTATGCCCTAGTTTGAAGTTTAGGTGGCCTTTGAACCCAGAATCACAAAGGAAGAGTTTGTTTGTTTGTTTGTTTGTTTGTTTGTTTATTTGTTTATTAGTTCAATTTATATGCCGCCCTTCTCCGGAGACTCAGGGCGGCTTACAATGCGTTAAACAACAGCCTTCATACTTTTGTATATACCTACTTAGTAGGGCCTTTGGCCCCCCCAAGTGGTGTTCTTTTTTATACAAAGTCAACTTATTGCCCCCACAATCCAGGTCCTCATTTTACCTACCTCGAAAGGATGAAAGGCTGAGTCAACCTTGAGCCTGGTGAGATTCGAACTTGCAGTAATTGCAGGTAGCTAGTGCTAATTAACAGCACTTTAGTCTGCTGCACCACCAAGGCTCTTTTGGAACATCTTTTCTTCCACCAGCAAAGCATTCAGACCAAGTGGTAAGACTCTCTTGCTGTTGCTTTAAAAATGTTAAGAATATTTTCCTAAGATATCTGCAGCAGAGGTAAATAATCAGATCTTGCTGGAAAGTGTCAAGTTAAACATAATAAGACTTGTAGAAAATTTTGTCTGAGATAGTGTATAGCAAACAGGAAGTGATTGGCTAAGCTGCCATTCACCTTACATGAACTAATTATCTATAGGGTCAGCTGTATTAAGATATGATAAATCTTCTTTTCCCAGAACAGTTTGTACAGGAAAGCAGACAGAATTATAGTCAATAAGATCACAGGTTCATATCCCAGTGCTTAGAGAAAGTAGCCAGCCATAAATTGTTGTTAATGCTGGGAAGGCTTTTAATGAAATACTCCCTTTTTCTATCTCTTCACCAGACAGAAAGGAATTCTCTATGGACCTTTATCTGTTCCAATTCCCATGCTCTCTGTGAGAAATGTGATAGTTTCTTTTTGCAAATGAATTATGGAGAGCATCAAAAGAAACCTCTCCTACAATTAGGTGTTCCTAAATATCCTAGTTAGCAGCGTTTGTATCTTGACCATTGGCAGTTGGCGCTGAAAATATTGTTGACAGTTGAAAATGCTTGACAGAGTAGGACTGCATTTGCATAGGATCATCACTTTCCTCTGCTAGTTGTGATGATGAACAATGTCAACTCATACGTGGTAGCTTCACGATGCAACCTCTGCCTGTTGTACTTTCATTGGAATGCCAGATAGAAGTGGGTAAGTCACAGGGTTTCCATTGTGATGTCATGACATGAGTTTAGTCACTCCCTGTCCACACAGCACATACCTATGCCTAGCACTCAGAAGGTAAGGGGACTGTATTCTCTGCTTTGGAATTACATTTTAAATAAGTCTATTATTTAAATAATAGTCACCACAAGCCATGGTGGCACAGTGGTTAGAATGCAGTATTTCATGCAAAATCTGCCCACAGTCAGTTTGATTCTCACTGTCTCGAGGTTGACTCAGCCTTCCATCCTTCCAAGGTTGGTAAAATGAGGACCCAGATTGTTGGGGGCAATATACTGACTCTGTATAGAGAGAGGGCTGTAAAGCATTGTGAAGCGGTATATAAGTCTAAGTGCTATTGCTACACAAAGACATACATAAGTATGAATGGTACAGTGTAGCAGGTTGTTTTTGCTGGGTTGAAATCAATATATAATAAGCTGTTTTAATGTCTTTTTAATTATATGCTAAAACTTTCCAGTGCATTTCTCTCCCACCCCTTTTCATTTAACTCTATGGAAAATATCTTTAATATCTTTAAAAGAGAGGAAAATTTATTTGGGAGAGGCAAAATGTATTAAGCCATGGTAAGAGGGAGAAAAAATATTGAATTTCAATTTAGTAGGGAATTAAGAATTTGCTACTTCATTCTCTGAATCAGCTATTCCAACTGGCTTCAGTCTTAGTGTATAATAAAGATAATTTACTAGCCATGTGGTATCAAGTATTTGGGAAGCTTCAGCCAAGTTCTGAGCCTGCTAAGGGAGGGAGCCTGATATAGCAACTAATAAAAATGTTGGCATCTGTTAAAACAGAGATTCACATCTAGAATGTACATAGGGTTCCTCCTAGTAAGTTATACTCATCATACCTCTCTAGATATCCTAAAAGCTCCCAAATATAAACCAAGATTTTACAAAGGGATATTTTTTTTCCAGAAAAAAGATCTATTTTATTACATCTTTTGGAAAAATTATCTCCCATAGAATATCTTTGCTTCTGAAATGATAAACTTTTATCTCCCTCCAGCACTGTTTTTTCATTGTTTGTGATTTGAAAGTAGGACTTGCAGGAATCCAAATGAACATCATCAATCTTTTGATCCTACCATTTCCTTTGTATCCTCAACAATAGGAGTCCCCAACCCCTGGTGGTCCAGCACCAGTCTGCGGCATGCCAGAAACCATGCTGAGCAAACAAGTGAAGCCCCATCAGTGGGATGTAGTCAGCACATGAAGCTATGCCCTCTCCGGTTCGTGGAAAAATCTCTCTCCACAGTGCCCAAAAGGTTGGGGGACACTACTCAACAGCATGTCCTTTAAGCTCTTGGATACTTAGCAACTCATAATTCCTAGGTGATAGGGTAAAATGATGGAAAGGCTAAGTCCCTGATTAGCTGCCTGCAATTATTGCAAGTTCAAATCTCACCAGGCTCAAGGTTGACTCAGCCTTCCATCCTTTCAAGGTAGGTAAAATGAGGATCCAGATTGTGGGGGCAATAAGCTGACTTTGTATAAAAAAGAACACCGCTTGGGGGGCCAAAAGCCCTACTAAGCAGGTATATACAAAAGTATGAAGGCTATTGCTTAATGCATTGTAAGCCACCCTGAGTCTCCAAAGAAGGGCGGCATATAAAATAAATTTTTTAAAAATGCAAAAAGCATTCTAACTGAAATGCTTCCAAAGCTATCATTTTGTTCATTTGCACTGGGTACACCAATTAATGATGGTGATCTTAACAGACTCGAACACTGGGCCTTATCTAACAAAATGAAATTCAATGTAGAGAAAAGTAAAGCCTTACACTTAAGCAAGAAAAACCAAAAGTACATATATAGACTGAATATATAGACTGAATATATAGAGTGACACTAGGCTTAATTGCAGTAACTGTGTGAGGGATCTTGGAGTCTTAGTGGACAACCAATTAAATATGAGCCGACAGAATATGGTGATGGCCAAAAAAGGCAATGCAATCCTAAATTGCATTAAGAGAAGGATACAATCAAGATCAAGTGAAGTACCAATACTACACTATAAAGCCTTAGTAAGACCACACCTAGAATTCTACATCCAGTTTTAGTCACCATAGTATTAAAAAGATGTTGAGACTCTAGAAAGAGTACAGAGAAGAGCAACCAAGATGAATAGGGGACTGAAGGCTAAAACAAATGATGAATGGTTGCAGGAACTGGGCATAGCTAGTCTAGTGAAGAGAAGGACCAGGGGAGACATGATAGCAGTGTTCTAATATTTGAGAACTGTCACAGAGAGGAGGGGGTCAAGCTATTTTATAACACAAAGCTGATTTTCATGAAAGTGGACACTCAAATAACATCTGATTACTCTGAAGTAAATCATACTTGATGCCACTAGCTCACCAAAACAATTCACCAAAATATAGGGACCGGGCTTTTAGGTTAAATCTAATCCGTCTTTTTTACTGTGCCAGACCTAAATACAATCATAACATTGTTTTAAAAATAAAATTATATAGTAATAACAATATAAATACATAGCATAAATAGAAACATCCCGAGTCACACTTTTTGAGTCAGTGTTGTAGTGTCAGTGCTGAGTCCATACGATAGGGTCTTGTTGCTAAGAAACAAAAGTTAGTAAATATAATTCCTAACCCTTAAATTTTGTACCAAGTAAAAACTTTATTACATATACCTTTTGTCTGAATGGCCTGCTTTAAAAAATACAAACTGGATTAAACCAAACTAGGATTCAGAGAAAAACTGACCTCCTATGATTTGAATCTCATTTGATCCACATAAGCAGAGCCTCTGAAAAGCTGTGGTTAAGATTCAAATAATATTCTGACTGCTTTGTTTAGCTTAGCATAAACATTGGACAAACCCTAATCCATTGGTAAATTTGAAATTATTGTTTTGACATAGCTGACACATGACTAGAAAATCCCTGTGTACCTGGGATAAGTTCATTACGAATATAAATGTTCATAAACTATTTATAAATGAAATATTTATAAATAAGATATATAAACAGCAATAAAAATGATTATATTACTCTAAATGTTTTTTAAAAAATTTCAAATGGCACCAATTTTATCAAACCACCATGAAAGTAGCTTCCTGTAACCTTAAATGAGGTTAGTACAACAGAAATGTTTCTTTGTATACATTGAATGTTTCAGAGAATGTTTGATAATGATTGATTCGATTATCTGGGCTGCTAGAGAAGTAACTCAGGAATTGGAGCATTAATTCATATAGTTCGAGCTTGTCCTATTATTGCCCTTTTGGGGACTGATATTGACAAGATTGTAAATATCACCCTGGATCTATCAGTATATTATGTACACATATATTCTTCTGGGTATATCCTCAATATTTGCACATATTAGGAATAGATAGCAAGATAGCAAGAATCTTGACGGTAAACACCTTCCATGTTTTTAAGAATAGCAGATGGATATGTTAATGAAGTCTTCATTAGTTCAAGGATCCTGAGTAGCGTAGGAGGCTAATGCCTCCTACTAAAGGCAGCACTTAACATCCAGCTGCTTGCAATTACACCAGTTCGAAACTCCCCAGGCTCAAGGTCGACTCAGCCTTCCATCCTTTCTAAGGTGGGTAAATTGAGGACCCAGTTGTGGGGGCAATAAGCTGACTTTGTATAAATATACAAAAGTATGAAGGCTATTGCTTAACGCATTGTAAGCCGCCCTGAGTCTCCAGAGAAGGGCGGCATATAAATAAAAAAATTAAAAAAAAAAATAAAATTAGTTATGTTCAAATCAAAGGGTTTTTTTTCTAATTTCTAATATGTTCTACTTACTATTCTATATTCTGTATGCTACACTGCAAAATATACAATGATATTGTTATCAACTTTCATAAACATATCCTTGCCTCTTTTTTTTTTTTTTTTTGTATGTAGCTTTCGTATTAAGCAAATATCTGCAATATAGAATAATGGCAACCAGAAGCATATTTTGCTATTGTCCTTCATGCTCTGAAACACACTTCAAAATTCTTTGCTTAAATTGAAATCCATGGCTGATTCCTTTGATATTTTTAAGATCAAATTGTTTAGCTTTCATTCGATACATAAAAATGGTTAGGTGTAAAGGATATATTTACCAAAACATTGCAGTCTGAAAATGGAAAAGTCTTCATTTCCATTCCTACCTCAAAATATATTAAAGTACAGCATTTCCCTCCTTATTCCAATTCCTGTACTCCACTTCTGTCTCCTGGAGATTCTCTAACAAAAAATCTTGGTTTTAATGCAAAGGTCATCAGCTCAGTTGGGCTCTTCTGGATCTCATCCACAAGGAAGGAGGGAGAGGAAAGTCAGCAAAGGAACTAAATATATTTATGATAGATTTCATCATTCCCCTCCTGAGTTTTTGAATGTCATTAGGTGGAAAGGTGACTTACAGCTTATTGCAGAGTTTTCATCCAACTGTGCCATGGAATCAGAATTGAACACGGCTTGGCCTTGTGGCCTTTAACTATCACAGTATTGAGACAATCCTCCTTCCGGGTGCAGTAAACATGTTTTTATATGCATTATGAAAGTTTCAGTATTTGTGAAATAAGTCCATTTGGCATATTTCTAACCCCATGTTTGTTATGGCTTGCTTTCATGTTTCTCAATTTACAAATACTTAAATTTTGAAATCAAAAAGAGGGCTGTGAAAATATTTACAGACCTCTCGCATCCTGGACATAAACTGTTTCAATTCCTACCCCCAAAACAACGCTATAGAGCAGTGCACACCAGAACAACTAGACACAAGGACAGTTTTTTCCCGAACACCATCACTCTGCTAAACACATAATTCCCTCAACACTGTCACACTATTCACTAAGTCTGCATTACTATTACCGGTACTATTAATTTTCGCATTCCTATCACCCATCTCCTCCCACTTATGACTGTATGACTGTAACCTTGTTGCTGGTTGGTATCCTTATGATTTATATTAATTGTTTCCTAATATGATTTGATTGCTTATTTGTACCCTATGACCGGGGTGGATTCTACTTACCTTTACTATCAGTTTGCAACGGGGCTGTGAACGTGCATGCGCTTCGCTTGCTCACGTGTGTTCTTTGCTTGCTCACGTGTGTGCTCTTCTGCGCATGCGCAGAAGCATTTTGATGATGTTGGGGTGGGTGGGCAGAGACTCCCTCTGGTTTTACTACCTGGAGGCAACCCACCACTGCCTATGACCATCATTAAGTATCGTAGCATATGATTCTTGATTAATATATCTTTTCTCTTATGTATACTGAGAGCATATGCACCAAGACAAATTCCTTGTGTGTCCAATCACACTTGGCCAATAAAGAATTCTATTCTATTCTATTTTGCTGATATCTAAAAAAAATTGTACTATTTTAAAGCCTCTCTCTCTCTCTCTCTCTCTCCCACATACACACACACTTTCTATCTCCTGTTCTATCTATCTACCTACCTATTTACGAAGGGAAAATCTTCATAGGGAAATATTTATTTATTTATTAGATTTTTATCCCACCTTTATTACTTTATAAGAAACTCAAAGCAGTGAAGATTCATAATAGCATCTTCACCTCTGGGCCACCGTACCACTCATGCCAAATAAATATGAGGGCTAATAACCATATCTGCCTCATAGATCACTAACCATTCTGTGCAGAAATGACTGGATCAGAATGCTAACATGAGAAATTATTAAGCCAAGAGAATACAAAAATTCTCATAGAAAGCTGTTTGGAGACATTGTATGCAATGCACAATAACCAAAATGGCAGGTCAATGAACATCAAAACCAAGTATATTTAACTTTGGTAGTTGAAGACATAATTATGATAATAAAATAATAAATAATAAAAATCAGTAAGTCCTAGTTTAGTGAATCAAGCTGAAAATTCTCTTTTTAGAGTGTTATTATTCAAACTGTTCAAAATAGTATAATAGCATATAATATCATTAACAAATCATAGCCACAAAGCTAATAGAAAAACAGTGAAAGGAGAAAAGCATGAAATGAGGTTATAAAATGAACAATAATGTTAAAAATAATGTTATAAAATGAACAATTCTAAAAATATTGAGCATTTTGCTTGAAGCTCTTTTGGTCCTTTAGCTGTCTTCTTCTGGATAGTTTTAATTTTATTTTCAATTTCCCAGTCTAGACCACACCTGTGGAATTTTCTGCACATCTCAACTCCACATTTTAACTAGGTCTGATCCCACTTAGCTTCTTGATGTCAGCCAGGGTTGACTAGTTCATGTCCCCAGCTAGGTTAGGGCTAAAGTTAGGGACAGGTCCATACAGAAGGGAAACTTAAAAGCAGTCTCATAAATTATCTCCTAAAAATGTATATTGGATTATCTACTAAAAATGTATACTTGATAAAGGCAAGGTAAATCTCATAGTTGCATGATAGCAATTGCTGTTATTTGGATGAATCTTTTTTTAAAAAATGATTTGCTGAAAAAGGAGCAGGTTGACATTTAAAAAAAAACATTTTTATCAATATGGCATTCCACATAACCCTAATCATTGCTATTTATTCCAATTTCTAACATCATCTAGTGTCCCATTTATTTCTACAGAACGGGAACTAAAGCACCTCTCTGGAATTGGAGTTAGACATGAACTTCACTATAAATGAAGCCCTGTGTGCTGCCTATGCAGATTCCACTAATATATAACTGGCGTCTGCTGGTCTCTAAGTGTCCCTTGTCACAAATGTTGAGGGGAAAAAAATAGCATGTTGTCTGCAGCAAAACGAAAGGATATATCTGTGACAGTGGAGTGTGTGTAAATTTATATATCACTGACATGGGCTGGATTTGTACTGATTTATACTGATCCACACCACCGTTATTGTCACCATTTGTCTCAGTGTCTAGAGACATAATGTCTAGCATCCCATTTACTCTATCCTATAGAGAATGGAGTTGAAAAGAATGAATATAAAATAATTCATCTCCAGATCCTACTGGACATTTTAACTGATGCATGGAAAGACAAACACTAGGTGAAATGAAAGACAGCTAACCTTCTCCTTTAAAATTGTACTTTGTATTTTCTTAAGCATAGGAACTGTGCAAGGATCTTAAGTATATATTTTTCTTTAACAGTAAACATATCTTGTGCATTCCCAGTAGCGTGCAGCTCTTTGTGGGAGGTTGTTTTTCCCTCAGCATTTCTTGGAATGATCAGGTGATCACTTGGGGGTCTTGCACTCATGTGCAAACAAATGAGAATATAATGTTGCATTTGGTATTTCACATAGGAAGGCTAATTAATTTTAAATTGTTTTAAATTGGAATTTTAATTTTTACTGTTTTAATGAGGAATTATGCATTTTTACCATTGTGAGCCGCCCTGAGTCCTTGGAGATAGGGCGGCATATAAATTGCAAAATAAATAAATAAATAAATAGTGGCTGATAAAAGGAGACTAGATTCTCTTGCTTGGGATTAATATCTTGTTTGGAATGAACCTAACAGAGCTTGAATTTTATACTACAATTATGAAAGTAAACATGGGAATATGCAGAAATGCTGCCCTTAAATAAATTTTCACCTAAGCGCTGTATACTCTGGAGCATGAATTTTTTGAGTTATAATATTTTACAGCTTGAATAAAGAAGTTCCTTTTGAAGAAAGCTCAGGTTAAGTCATTCTGTTTTGTAATGAAGTACCCATCTTTATCACAAGGCATGTCTTCATTAGATAGAATTTAAAAAGAACACTGCAACATGTGGACAGCTTACTATTATTTATATTAAAAGAAAGATATATCCATTATTCCGCAAGGGATAACTAAGTCAAGAAATTCCCACTGAATCGTATGTATGTATGTATGTATGTATGTATGTATGTATGTATGTATGTGATTCAATAAGATGAGTATTTCAGCCCATCTTAGTTATTATTTACACATTGGTTAAGATAAAGGAGCTCTACCAGATTACTAAAGTTAAAATTTCAAATAATGGTATCTGATCAGTCTGAAAAAAAAACCCACCCAGTTTTTATTTGGCCTTTAATGTTTCTGTATATTTCTTTTTTTCTCCATTTAGAGAAAAGGGTATCTAATTTTGGCATACTGAATAAAAAGAAAAGTTGTTTTAGAATCCAGCTGAGTTCCAGGAACATCAAGTTCCTTATCTTTTGGAAGAGTCTTAGAATGAGAGATTGGTAATTGCAGAAAGAAAGTAGAAGATCAAAAGGTTATTTTGACCACTTCGTTTTTATTGGCTCTGTGTCCGCACTGTACCTCCTAAACACTGAGGAGCAATGAGTCATTAAATAGTAATATGAGAAGATGATTAACATTAAGACTTCTGGACATTTACGAAATGTACCTCAGGTTTCTTGACACCGCAGTGAGCATCTTTCAGAACAAAGGCTATAAAGATTTCCTGTCCTTTTTCTGTTTTTCAAAGATGTCCAATTTTATTTTGGAACGTTCCATCTGGTTATGTTCAGTGTCACACAGAGTCTACAGATCAATTATACCTTGGCTAAAAAATAAAAACAAAATTACTGCCAGAGTGTTTTAAGGTTTCAGTTGACAGGAATGCATATAAATCATTGTAGAGAAGAGGAAAGTGCTGATTACTTTGATATATGACTGCTGTGATAGAGTCTCTAAGATAGAAAAGGTGGCTGGATAATTCATTGCATAGGATATTTGTATACTTACTTATCTGTCTATCTATCTATCATCTATCTATCTATCATCTATCTATTATCTATCTATCTATCTATCTATCTATCTATCTATCTATCTATCTATCTATCTATCATTTATCTGTCTACCACCCATTTCATAGCCAAGGACTCTGGGTGGCTTATTTATATAGCTGCAATGCTATTGAAAGTTGAACACATATGCAAACTTTTAAAGCACCAGCAACATTTCTAGAACTTATGATAAGATATGAAGACTGGCCATTTCTAGAATAAATGCACATGAATACATGACATCAACAAACAAGAAATCAGACCAAGATCCTTTTATGTTCCCAGGGGTAGTTCCATACTGTAATTCCTTTGCCAGTAGACGATGCACAAAAGAGCAGATTGGGAGATGATATAAATAGATTATGGGAACCTTCAAAGATAAGAACTTGCCTGATAGAAGAGAAAATGTGGACTATTCTAAAACTGGTCTGAAAGGTGTTTCTCCCAGATCAGAATGAAATTATTTTGCTATTTTAAAGACAAATATTTAGAGCACAGAATTATTGAAGTGTTAGAATTATGACATTGAGACTCTGGAAAGAGTGTAGAGAAGAGCAACAAGAATGAGGGGGGAGGATAGGACATACAAAGAATGGTTACAGGAATTGGGTATGTCTAGTCTAATGAAAAGAATGACTGGTGGAGATATGATAGCGGTGTTGCAGTATTTGAGGGGTTCCTACAAAGGCAAGAGGGTCAAACTATTTTCCAACGCACCAAAAGGTAAAATGAGAAGCAATGGATGGAAACTAACTGAGGAGAGAAGCAACCTGGAACTAAGGAGAAATTTCCTAACAACATGAACAATCAACCAGTGGATTGTCTTCAGAAGCTGTGGGTTCGCTATCACTGGAGGTTTTCAAAAAGAGTTTGACAATCATTTATCTGAAATGGTATAGGATTTTCTGTCAGAGAAGGGGGTTGGACTAGAAGACCTCCAAGGTCCCTTCCAATTCTATTATTCTATGTTCTATGATTCAGTATAAAACCTGCCCAAAAATTTTCCAAGTCAAATGGCATTGAAACACACAAGTAAAAATACAGCAAAATTTCTACCAAATCAAAGGAGGCTTTGCAGAATCGAACTTTTTAGTGGGTTCCACACTTAGTGTAGCAAACAAAAAAAAAAGTAGGTGTGTCTATCTCTCTGTGTGTATAGTGGAAGTTAAGACAAAATGATTAAAGGCTATGTTTTTTTCCAAAAAAGGTATGGAAGAAGCAATTTATTTCTATCAAGCTGAATGAGGATGGTTTCAAAATGCAGAAATTTTAAAAAATTTAAAAGGCTTTCAGAGAATATTACTGCACACAACACAACTTTTCTCTGTGGCTACTTCTTTTTCTGCCAAGAATGAAAATAAATCTGTCTCGGTGATGAAAAAAATGAGCATATGTTACAGGTACACCATTAAGCATAACAAATGTACAGTCTTCCCTTGTAATTTGTGCAATATATCCTTGTATTGTATGAGTGAAATCACTTTGTATTCATACTAATGTTGAAAGAAGTTAGTATCTGGAGAAAGATCTCCTTCTCTCAAAGAGAATTAGGCTATCAATTGAGAAGGACCTGGAATGGATGTTGCTGTCTGTTCAACATGGTTTCAGCATGTGTGAACAGATCATATGAAATATTGCTCTAACTCTTGCCTCATTATTTCAAATGAAGGACATACAAAGCTGCTATCTAGACAAACTATTAATCTGAAGAAAGATTCTTCGCCTCCACTCCATCCCAGACTTAAAGATTATATGACAGTTTTAATTAATGCAGTTTCCATCACAGCTGGACACATTCCAATGCTGTAAGAATTTATAGAACTTGGTATTGCTCCAAAGATCTGTTAAGAAGAGAAAATTGTGTGCGTGTGTGTTACAGAAACACTACTTTTGTAATACATTTTTTGTAGCCACTAAACACTATATTAGATTTACAGAATTTACAGGAGACTACAGATTTACAGGAGACTAAATATGGCAGATCACACTTCTCTGGATTGAATTACGCAGAAAATCACTGCTTGTAGAAGGAATCACCAGAGGGATGTCTCTGTCTTGGAGATGACCACATCCCAATCCCAGTGGATCACTCAGAGACTAGATTTGTGTGAAGCTTCAAAAAAAGTGCTTCAGTTCAACAAAACTTTAACTGAATCATCTTAAGAAGGCATGTTTAATGCTTTTGGGTTCTTCTGAAGTCATTACAGAGAATAAACAATTAATTTCTTTACTGTGACTGCTTACAAGCATTTTCTGCATTGGAATAACCAAGTTTAATCATTACCCTTCTCAAGCTGGCAATCTAAAGTCAGCACTGGGTACTATTTGCTCATATTGTCATATAGGAAAAGAAAACAACAATAACTATACTATGCAATCAATAACCTAATAATATCAATTAGACTCTGTGGATTTCATTCATTCATTCATTCATTCATTCATTCATTCATTCATTCATTCATTCATTCTTCTATAGCTACCCATCTCAATCCCATTGTCTCTTCAATGTGATGAGCAACTGATGTAGAAGAAGAGCATTTGAAAGGTTTTATTATTATTTTATTATCACATTCAATTTGAAATCAACAGAATATGCAAGTAAGATGTGCTGTTTATAGTTGGAGTGCTTAGAAAAATCTCAGAACATCTCATTGTCCTCATGCAAAGCCTAAATACAGATTAGGAAGCCACAGTCTGGATGAAACATGGTAAAAGAGACAGTTCCAGTTTAGCAAAGAGTCAAGGAGATATATTTTCCCCTTATTTATGAAACCTATATATGCAATATATATATATATATATATATATATATATATATATATATATATATATATTAAGAGAAGCTAAATCGAAAGAAGATGAGCATGGTGTCAAAATTGGAGGAGGAACTATCAATAGCCTGTGCTATACTGATGATGCTATTCTGAGAGCTGCAAATGCAGGTGATTTGCAAGCTCTAGTAATAAAAGTAAAGCAACACAGTGGAAAAATGGGATTAAGGGTGATTATAAAGAGACCAATCTGAATGACAACAAGTGCTGCAACCAGCCTTACAATTAACAATGCTACTGCAGTGGTAAACAGCTTCTGCCTTTTAGAACTGACTATCAACAGTAAAGGAACAGCAGTCAAAAAACAAACCACTGACTAGCATTCGGTAGAGAAATCACGAACACCTTATAAAAGATACTATAAAATATTTTGCCAGAAAATGAAGCATCTACAACTGTCAGGGGTAAAATTCAGCTAGTGTTATCCAGCTTGAGCAAACTGGTAGTGGTGGCTGCGGGAGGCTCCACCCACCAGCACAGATATCATGACGTTGCTTTCTTGTCACAATTTTAAACCTCTGCACATCCACAGAAGGATTTGTGCATGTGCAGAAGGATTTGCGCATGCGCAGAAGGATTTGTGCATGCACAGAAGGATTTGCGCATATGTGGACAACGGTGCACACAGATTTGCGAACCAGTAGGGAAGGTAAGTGAATTTCACCCCCGACAACTGTGTTCATGTTTTCATATTACAGTGGTTGGAGTGTTTTTGTTTCCCAAATAAGATCTTGAACAATTCAAGCCCTATTAGTTTGCCCTGGAAACACAAATCTGAATCAACTCCGAAACTCAAATCTCCATCTTAAATGGAGTCTAAACATATTTGCACAGGTTTAATGGAGACTTAATGTTAGTCTGGCATCACTGTCTTAGAATGAGTTCAAACTGTGAGGAAAAAAACTTCTTGAGTAATGCTGAAAGAGTATGACTTTTGGTAGCAGCTACTGTACCTGTGGGTGTAATAATTGAATTCTCCTTGAGAATAATTTATCTTGGAATATTTTCAGTGTATAACTAGTTGGACAACTGACTAAATTCATGACAGATGCTATTTTATCACACAAGTCCTTGGGTTAATTTAAAATTTTCCTAGCAGTTGTATTTAAAAAAAAAAAACCAAAACCCACAGGTCTGTTGGATCTCTTCTATGCTGGCAGAGATAAAGTTTTCTCAGTTACCCAGATTTCAAGGAAATGTACTGGAAAATTGAATAAAAAAATGGGAGAGTATTTAGATTTCTTTTCAACTTCTGCTTCTCTTTGTAAACAGCCTTCCCATATGCAAGGTTTTTAATGAAGTTTTGGACTAAACTGGATTACTATTTTTCAAGTGGAAAAAAAAATTGTAAAAAAGACTTTACTAAAATGTTTGAATGATAAAATGTTAATTCCCACTTCAATTTATTTTGCAGTGAGAGAGCTAACGGGCATTGTTTAAACTCCTTTTAAAACCAATGTAATTTTTTGTTCAGCTTCATATTTTAAAAATAACACAAAGACACTATCATCTTTTTCCTGCATGTGATGCAACCATTTCCCCTTTACTTTGAAATGGAAATTTCTTCATTCAGACATTTCTTATTTTAGAGGCTTTCAAAACATACTGCATATAATCTTTCTCTCCCTCTCTCTCTCCCTCTCCCCCCTCCCTCTCTCCTCTCTCTGTCCCTATTTCAAAATACTGGAATTTCCACTGGAAAACCTTGCACTCCAAACAGTTCTTCCATGAGCTCAAACAAAAGACAGTATGGAAGAAATCATATTTCGTATTTTTTTTCTCAACATCTGAATATGGATGTTCAATAAACATAAAATTTATATGTAGAATATGATATTTAAAAGTATATATTACTTGAATTATTCATTTACACTAGCAATATTTTCTTGTACAAACTTCTCAAATAGAGCTTATTCTTTAGCTGAGAAATGGGGAAAGTAAAGGAAGAGGACAAATCTCCTACTCTAAATAAATGATCTGTGAAATTGGTGAAAAACAAAACAAAACAAAACCCATAATCAATAAAAAATGTTTGCCTACATTTGTCTTGCTACTAGCTGTGTACTTACCTTTCTCCATTGCAGCTTTAAGGCAGTCTTGATTTTAAACAATTCATATTATTTCAAACTTTAGGCCAAGTAACAGGGAAAGAGGGATAGTATAAAAAACATAAGTCATAATGCATTAAGAAATATTATTTATATACTTCTTACCTTTTATGTTCAGACCCAAGCATGTAAGAGCACATTTTGTCTCATGACTTCACCACATAAATGACATAAACACCATAATTTAGATATAATCTGGGTTTGTTGAAGACAAGTATGGTATATTCAAAGCTTGAATAAAGGAAAACAGAATCATCTTATGGAGAACATATTGAAATTTGGATGTGATATGGGGGAAGACAGTAGTAGGATTTTGATCAAGGCTAGGGATAATATGCATCACAGGTTGGGATCCTTGTTCAAATATCACAATCCTACTGGAGTGGCCTAGAAATTTGAAGGCTAATAGGTAAGCAAAAATAAAACATTGCTGAACAGCAAAACAAGTGTGTTTCCCAATATCCACATAGGTATATATTTGTATCTACTATTCCTGATAGATATATTTTATACCTATTATTCCTAACACTGTTAAAGCATTTGAATGCAAGATGTTACTTTGATATGCTTATGCTTCATTGGCATTCTGAACTGGATGCTCAGTACTCTGTAATTGTTCTTCAGCTCATGACATGCAACTGAATATTAGATTGTCCAATAATGAATTATTAAGATTCAAGTCAAATATTTAGCAATACATTCCATAGTTCTTTCCCACCAAGGAAGCTATACAGAATACAAAATAACAGGTTGGAAGGGACCTTAAAGATCTTCTAGACCAGGGGTATCAAACTCAAGGCCCACAGGCTGGATCTGGCCCGCAGGGTACTTAAATCCGGCCTGTGGGGCCGGCCTGGAAATATGAAGGGACCAGCCCGCAGTGCCTCCGGCAGCTAAAACAGGATGCATGGGGGGGCTACTGCATCTCATTTTCACCCTCCATGGCTTCCTGCAGCACTCTGCCAGAATAAACAGGGCCTAAACAGGGCCTAAACTGGGCCAAAACACCCCAAAAACCAGGCCCCAAACAGGCTGAAAAATGGGCTAAAAATGGGCCCCAAACAGGCAGAAAATGGGCCCAAAACAGGCTGAAAAATAGGCTCATAACAGGCCGAAACGGCCAAAAAGCACCCTGAAAACAGGTCACGTGGCCTGTTTTTGGCCAGCAGAGTACTGCTAGGCCATCCATCCCATCCCCCACTACCCCTCCCCCTGCACCCACCATCCCACTCCTCTGGCTGCCGGGCCACAGAGGAGAACTACAATGCTGATCTGGCCCTCAAAGAAATCCAGTTTGACACCCCTGTTCTAGGCAAACCCTGCCCAAGCAGGAGACCTAGACCAGGGGTGTCAAACTCACAGTCCACAGGCTGGATGCGTCACGTGCTGGTCCCAAATACACCCAGTTTAGCGTAGGGGGAAAAGTCATGATACATCATGTGATGACAATGTGACATCACGAGTTTGACACCCTTGCCCTATACCATTATGGTCAAATGGTTGCCCAATCTCTTCTTGAAATCATGTAATGGTGGAGCATTCACAATTTCTGGAGGCAAGTCATCCATTGATTAATTGTTCTTCCTGCCAGTAAATTTCTCCTAGGTTGGTTCTCTTCTTCATCAGTTTCCATCTGTTACTTCTTGTCTTGTTCTGAAGAATAGATTGTCCCCTTCTTCTTAGTGTAATCCTCTCAAATATAAGATAACTGCTATCATATCATCTCTAGTCCTTCTCTTCATTAGATTAGATGTACCCAGTTTCTGCAACTGTTCATTATATGTTTTAGTAAGATTCATTCTTCCACTGTTTCCTGGAAATTTCATCTCATATTTATCCAGCATCCTAAATTTAAAAAATTGATTGCAATGCACTTTCTCACATTTCTTAAGTGTACTGATAGAAATTGAAATGATTCCCCATGCTTTACAATACATCAATATGTTTAATAAGCTCATGAAGCAAAGATGGTGAGGGAAACACTTTATTGTTAGATCAATAATGCAACAAAACTGATGACTTCATTTAGGCATGTTATTATAAATGCTGCAATTAAAAGAAAGTGATGAATGTTTTAAAATTTGTTAATCTCTTCTGTTTATTAGATGAGACACACAAAAGCATAACAAAAAGGAAAACAAAATTATTAGCACCCTGTAAGCTGTGATTCACACAAATCATTGAGTGACTCATATTGTTCCTTTAATGAGAATGATGGAAATACCTTCTGTGGCTAAAAAGTCTCTGGAGCCTGGGGAGACAGAAAAATGGGCCTCCCCCCCCCCCAAGGCCCTCCAGAGGCAGGAAACAGGCTGTTTCCCTACTTCCGAAGGGCCCAGAAGGCCCAAAAATCAGCTGGCTCGTGTGCCTACCGATGTGGCTACATGTGCCACCTGTGGCACGCATGCCATAGGTTCACCATCATGGTCCTATACCTTTTCAGACAAATGGCTGCTATCCAATCTTTTCTTGAAAATCTCTAGTGTTGGAGCACCCACAACTTCTGGAAGCAAGTCGTTCCACTGATTAATTGCTCTCACCAATAGGAAATTTCTTCTTAGTTCTAGGTTATCTCTTTGATAAGCGTCCATCCATTACTTCTTGCCATGCCCTCAGGTGCTTTGGAGAATATGTTGACCCCCTCTTTTCTGTGACACCCCCTTAAATATTGGAAGACTGCTTTTTGAGACTTTAACTGCTTTTAGCTGCAATGTACTGTAACTATTTTAGGTGCAGCCTTTACCAGTTTCCCATCTCAAAATGTTATAAAACCATGCCCTACATTTTCAGGAATCATGATAAGAGAAGGCTCCAAGGAGATAAAAAAAAGAAGGCTCAGCACAGCGAGCTCTTCCCACCTGAAAATCAACAGCAAATGTTGTTTCCTTTCCATAGCCAAAGAGGAAAATAGCAGCCATAATTCTCAATTTTTCTATATAATAATTATAACACCCAGATTTTTATAGGTAATTCTCAGTTATTTGGACACTTGGAGGGAGTGAAGTCTCCAAAGTTAAAAGAAAAAAATTACACATGGATTCCCCTTAATGGCTAGATATCATATTAGCCAATTGTATTCATCCTTTCTGCACATAAAGAGCCAGGTTGTTATAGTGGTGAGGCTAGAAACCAAAAGATTGTGAGTTCTAATTAGAGGTGGGTTTCAGCCAGGGTTGGGTTCTACTTACCTTTACTACCGGTTCGCAACAGGGCCGTGTGCATGGACTTGTTTCTCTCTCACGCACGCTCTTCTGCACCTGCACAGAAGCATTTTGATGATGTTGGGGTTGTAGGTGGAGCCTCCCACCGGTTTTAGTACCGGCTCTATAGAACTGGTGTGAACTGGGGGCAATCCACCACTGGTTTCAGCAGGTTCTGACCAGTTCTGGAGAACTGGTAGCAGAAATTTTGAGTAGTTCAGAGAACCAGTAAATACCACCTCTGACTGCCCCCCCCTCATCTATTCTCTGCCTCCCGAGTCCCAGCTGATTGGGAGGAAATGAAGATTGTGCAGTAACCTTCCACTGGAGTGGAGAATAGAGATTTTACAGTATCCTTCCCTTGCCACGCCCACCAAGCCATGCCAACAGAACCGGTAGTAAAAATTTTTGAAACCCACTACTGATTCCAATCCTTCCTTAAGCATGAAAGATAGTTGGATGACTTTGGACCAGTCATCTCTCTCTCTCAACTCAACCCATCTCACAGGGTGGTTGTTGTGGGGAAAAAAAGAGAAGGAACATATTAGGTATGTTCTTTATAGTTATTTATTTATTTATTATAACAGTTATTTATAACAATAGTAAAAGTGGGATAAAAATAAAGACATAAAAATAAGTAAAATAAAATATAAAATAATTACTCTTAAGGAAAGGGAAGATTCACCTCAGGCAGCAGATTCCTTTCAGCCTGCCTTTTGTAAGCAATCGTGTTGTTCTTAACCGCCAAAGTATACTATCCTACTGCCAATGTCACGATGTTGAAAGAAGAGTCAAGTATCACTTGAATCAGTTCTGTAAATAAAATTGTGAGGTAGCAATGTTTATTTATTTGGTAAATTGATATAGGCATCCATCTCACATACATAACTGAGCGATGTACCATTTTTTTTTTAAAAAAACCCATAAAACAATACAGCAAAATAACCTTCCCAAACCCCACATTTTTTTTTCAAATTAAGAACAATAAAAATCATGATAATATTATAAACAACTATACTACTAAACTACTAAGCAGCAAAATGTTTTAGACCGGTGACAGCCAAAATGCTTTTAGATGTAGGATCAATTTAGAAAGAGCTTCATATTAATGGCTGTTTTTTTTCCTCTTGTCTTTTCTCATATAGCTTGTAAAAACTTGTATAAATGGAGTAAAGTAAAGGTAGTTTGGTTTAATAGTTAAAGCACCACTGCACCAGGTTAGAATCCAGGAGACTGAGTTCTAGTCCTGCCTTAGGCATGAAAGTCTGCTGGGCGGCTTTGGGCCAGTTATTTTCTTTTCAGCCTAAATCACCTTACACAGTTGTTGTGGGGAAAATAAGAGGAAGAATATGTGTTGGATATGTTCGCCTCTTGGGTTGTTTGTAAAAATAATAAATGTGAGATAAAGATAAATAAATAAAATAAATGCAGAAATGCAGAAGAAAAACCATGGAATGAGAATATTGACTAAAATGAAGTCATCACAGATCAAAGCATCGGCTGTAACTGTGGCTGGACATTGCATGGAAATTTCCTAACAAGGGCAACAGATGGTTATTTTTAATATCACAACATTTTAGTTATAATATTTTGTTAAGGTATGTTTAAAAGGAAGAATGTGTGACTCACATTCTGTTGACAGGTTCAAGGACAGAAGTGTTTTTTTTAAATACCTCAAAACTTGGGAACAAAAAATAATTTGGTACAAAATTATCTGAAAAACTGATAAAACTCAAATGCTTTAGTTTTTGGAATATTTACATACTTCAGGAATACATAGATATTGATATAGATATGTATATATGAATAATATATATACATACATACATATACACATGCATAGCCAACAAGCCATAAATTTCTGAAACACAAATAATAATAAATAATAACACAATTATATATTTCATCACTTTTCCCCTCCTCCCTAAAAAAAAAATGATATCATCTGTAATGCACAAGGTATGGTTTGGAAAACAATATATTGTGAATATCAATTAGGATTTAACATTCACTTAAAGAGGATTTACACAATGTGAAGGGGAAGCATAGTGGTCAGAATACCACCCTTTAACTGGGAGAGCAGGGTTCAACCTCCTAATGCTTCACCTGCCTACCTCCAAATATGGAGCTGACATGAACTAAGAGAGTCATGCTAGCTAAGGTCATCACTCATCACCTGGATTTATAAAGTCAGCATCAGATGTTGAGAACCAGGTTAATCTAAGCTACTGGAACAGATCATACGTGGACGAATCAAGAGAAACTGGAATTGGTAGAATGCTAGTAGATCTAATGAGAGAGGATATATGAAATGTGTGAGGGAACTATGGATGGACAGAACACCTAAACCATACTAACTGAAAAACAGTTGGTTATCCAACGTTTCAACATTGTGAAGAGGAAGCTGCTCTCTCAGCTTGAGATAGGCCAATTCCATATCATGTCCCAGTTTCATGAAGACTCATGCATACAGAACAATTGGATATGTAGCGAACGCTTGAAGCTGGAATATCATTGTCATCCCCTCAATTATGGCAGACAGCAGCTAATATGGCACATAGGATAATGGATAAACTATTTAGAATCAACCTCAGGATTGATTACCAAGGCTCCATGAAGAAGTACTGTCAGACAGTATGCTAGAAGATGCCAATAAAGCTCTCAGGACTAACCAATGGAGTGGTATATTTTACAGTCACTGTAATCCTGGAGATGCTTGAATTTCTTTCAAATTGGGGGAAGGGAAGGAAATCTTGAACAGAACAAGCAGTTTTGTCTCTTTGTCACGAGAGCAAGAAGGCATATTATGCAATGAATGCATTTACCCATTGAGTGCAATGCAGTCTGACAAGTTTCATTTCTCTGCAGTAATACATTATCCAACTAAGAATGAAAACAATAAATTTGAATTAGGAGTAGGGTATTTTATACACTGGCAGGCAGATTTGAGGTATGTAACATAATTTTCTAATGTAACATAATTTTGGATCAAGTGATTCTGAAGTTATTCTTCCTAAACTTTCAGGTATGTGTGTGTGTGTGTGTGTGTGTGTGTGTGTGTGAATATACATACATACTTTCAATTTAGTGTGAGAAATTTTATATCTATAGATAGATAGATAGATAGATAGATAGATGATAGATAGATAGATAGATAGATAAAGATAGAGATGCTAAACTGAAAGTATATTTATATTAATATGTGTGTGTGTGTGTGTGTGTATGTGTGTGTGAGAGAGAGAGAGGGAGAGGGGGGGAGAGAGAGAGAGAGAGAGAGAGATGGCCAAATGAGGACAAGGAGGCCGAAGGAAGACTATATACTGTGTATATTCCAAACTGACCACAAAATGAATTAGCACAACTGTTCTCCTTGGCTTCTTATTTATATCTTCTCCTTGTCATACAACACTCTCATTATACCTTGTTAGATCATAAGAAAGAAGGCGGCTTAGAAATGCCAGTGAAATGGAGAAGTGAGGCTTGTCGGTAATCCAATTTCTTGGAAGACTCATGAAGTACATGCTGATCAAGCTGGTTCAAGGTAACTGGAAGGAGCTCAAAAAAGCTTATTTATAGATGATTGATGCTTAGCGTCTCAACTCTTTCAAGTGACCATATCTGACTTTGTCCGGAGGAGATTCATAGTTGCTTGAGGGTGAAACTTTCACACACAGACACCAACATGCATACAAACGCTGTATTAATTACCACAGAGAAAGCTGAGGCCAGCTTTTAGAAAAGATTGTCACATGTATTTCCATTTGTGGGCTGTGACTGAGATAAAAGAATCTTCCTTAATTGAAGCCGCTGATGGGTATGGACTACAAGCCCTGAAACTTCTAAAATGGTGCACTCTTTACCATTAAAGCAATCTGAAGGGGCCCTTTTCTGGCACAATTATGTCATTGAACATGAATGTACAGCAGGAAGAAATAATTGCATGATACGTTACATGTTGCCCAGGGGTGGGTTCTAAATTTTTTTACTACCGGTTCTGTGGGCATGGCTTATTTTGTGGGCATGGCTTGATGGTCATGTGACAATTATTTAGGATTTAGCAGAGGTACTGGTCTACCAGGCTTTTAACTGTTTGCTGAGTTGTACTGATCTACCCATTTATTTTTTGCAGGCACTGGTCTACCCATTTACTTTTGCAGGCACTGATCTATTCATGTATTTTTGCAGGCACTGGCCTACTCATTTGTTTTCTTTTAACAATGATCAGCTGTAGGGTGGCCCTTTGAAGCCCCACAGCAACAGTTTAAATAATTTTTTTCCCTCTAGCCATCAGCTGGGACTCAGGAGGCAGCAATAAATTGGGGATGTGGCCAAATAAAAGGTAAGAATAACACAGGGGGGTTGGGGGTGGTGGGGGGAGAACCTGTTCTGTGACATCATATTGTCGCCGCTACCAGTTTGGGACAACCGGGCCGAACCGGGAGGAACCCACCACTGATGTTGCCTGTTTTTGACTCT
Organism: Masticophis lateralis; assembly: GCA_030761175.1. NCBI lineage: Eukaryota > Metazoa > Chordata > Lepidosauria > Squamata > Colubridae > Masticophis > Masticophis lateralis. The sequence continues at coordinate 130,070,153 of JAUDYJ010000002.1, read as the reverse complement.
GCATCTGGCATGAATGGGAAATCACTTCATACAACTATCCTTCCTCCTATGAGTTTGAACTGTTCAGCCATTTTGCAGGCAATCTGAGGTGGTTTCCTAGCTTCTTTTCTTTATCTTTGGCATCCCATTTTCCAGGATTTCTGTATTCATAAACTATGATGCTACTTTGTCCAGTCTACCTGGCTGGAGTTGATGGGAAAGTGTCAATCTGGTAGATTTTTCAGAGTAATATTTCTTCCCATTTCCAATATGCTATAGCAACAAGAGATTCTCTGTGGAGTCCCTTCCAGTAAGTCGACTGTATTATGCTTATTCCCAGCAATAAAAAGCAAGGGAGGGAAACAGGGGAGGGTTTCAAAATCCATCACTACTGGTTCGCTCGTGGATGCACACTCGCACTGCTTCTGCACATGAGCAGAAGTGTCTGAGTGGGTGGGTGGAGCCTCCCGCTGCCTCTGCTACTGGTTTGCCTGATCCGAGGTGGACCGGTAGCAACCCACCACTGGATGGAAAGTAATCAAGGAAAGATCCATCTTTCAACTAAGGAGAAATTTCCTGGCAATTAGAATGATGAATCAGTGGAATGGCTTGTCTCCAGAAGTTGTGAGTGCTCCATCACTGGAAGCTTTTAAGAAGAAATTGGACAACCATCTGTCTCTAATGGTATAGGGTATCTTGCTTGAGCGGCAGTTGGACTAGAAGACCTCCAAGGTGCCTTCCAACTCTGTTATTCTGTTATTGTTCTGCCAGGGTGTTATAGTCTGATTAAATACAGTATTTCTGATCACCTAAGAAAGTAATGAAGGGTAGATGGTCAGTGGCTTATGTGACAAATAGCGAAAGCCAGTGCTAAGGTTGGATGGGCCAAGCTATAGATTTGCTAACCTAATTATACAGCTTCCAGAAAGCATGGATTTTTTCCCACCTTATCCCTTAATTTGAGAAAGTAAGCCCAATGGTATCTACAACTAGCCACAATGGAGAAAAATTAACATGCATATACAGGTTGTTCTTGACTTGCAACCATTCATTTAGTGACCTTTCAAAGTTACAACAGCACTGAAAAAGTGACTTACGACCATGTTCCGCACTTATGACTGTTGTAGCATCCCCATGATCACATGATCAAAATTCAGATGCTTGGCAACTGGCTCATATTTATGAAGGCTGCAGTTTTCTAGGATCATACAATCCCCTTTTGTGACCTTCTGACAAGCAAAGTCAATGGGGAAGCCAAATTCACTTAATAACTGTCATACTAATTGAACACCTGCAGTGATTCAGTTAACAACTGTAGCAAGAATAGTCATAAAATGGGGCAAAACTCATTTAACAACAGTCTTGCTTGGCAATGGAAATTTGGGACTTAATTCTGGTCATAAGTTGAGGACTACCTGTAGAGTACATTATGGCACAAAATCCGTCCTTAGGTATTTGCCTCTCAAAAGCAAATACACAAATTATGAAATTTGTATTGTGACAGATATTTCATTACTTACCTTCCCTTGAAGATGCCATGCCTCTGTCTATCCATCCTCCTCCTCTCCTCTCTCTCTCTCTCTCTCCCTCCCTCCCTCCCTCTCTCTAATCCTCATTCTTGCACATATCACAGAAATAAAAGTGATAAGTGTTTGAATGTACAGTGGCAGATACCATCTTGAGATTTTGGGCCACTCTGCTTTAGACTTTGAAAATAGGTAGCAGACAAGTAACGGGGGGAAATTAATAACAATAAAAAGTACTGATGAGTTCCAACTGCACAATTCAGTTGGAGTCCTTTAAATTTTCCAGTACAAGGCCAAATTATCATATGTTGTAAGAAATATTGTGGAAAGGGATTAAACCAAATGAGTTTCTTAAAATGAAGCAAGACCTCTGTAGGCTTTTTCTTACAGTGCAAAATAGTGATATAATAACATTAAATGCATTTCTTCCCCATCTGGTGTGAACATTAAATTATTCTCTTGAGTAAACACAACATTGGGGGCAAGTCATCAATAATAATTCTTCTTCAAATTATTTTACCTTCTCATAATAGGCACTGCAAATTGAAAGAAAAAGTTGAAAATAATGAAAAAACCAAATGATCTGCTGCCATCTTGTGGTAAAATGACAATTTATTTTGGTCTACCTTCTGCATGTTGGGCTTTAAGAAGCAGGAGAGGAAAAGTATTAATGCCTTTAAGCTTTGATGTTTTAGAAAACTCCTGAGAATGTTGTGAACAGTCAAGAATACAAACTAATGGATCATCGAACAAAGCAACCCAGAGTTCTCCCGCAAAGCACGAATGACCAAGCTCACATTATCTTGATTTAGACAGGTAATTTCTGTTTCAGCTTCAACCACAACAATACACAAGCAAATAATAGATACAAACTCAAAGTAAACCACTCCAAACTTGATTGCAGAAAATATGACTTCTGTAACAGAGTGGTCAATGCCTGGAATGCACTACCTGACTCTTTCTGGAGTTTCTTCTCCAAACCCCCAAAACTTTAACCTTAAACTGTCTACTGTTGACCTCAGCCCATTCCTAAGAGGTCTGTTAGGGGGGTGCATAAGTGTACCAGCATGCCTACTGTCCCTGTCATACTATTCCTTTTTACTTACTCTTTTCATGTATTCAAATTATGTTTATACTTTTACCTGTTATTTTATATATGTTTGACAAATAAACTTATGATTATGATTATGATTAATTTGGAAGGAGTGGCATGGTGGTCTAGCAGTGAAGACACTCTCTTCACATTCAGGAAGTTAAGAGTTCAGTCCTAGGCAGCCACAGATGTTTCTCTCACAGGGTACAAAGAGAAAATATATACTGTGAACTCCATATAGGCATCAGGAAGGGTATCCAGCCAGTAAATGCTCAGCTCCATTCAGTCGCCCTGACTCCACCCCGATGAAAGAGATTACAGGGATTATTATTAAAACAACAGGAGAAGATAAAGATGGCCAGCAGAAAGGGGAGTGCACTCAGTTACAGTAGCAACAAATCTGCCGATGGAAAAATTGTAAGAACATGTTAAGGATAGATTATCATGGAAAAAGATCTACATGATCACTACCAGATGAAAATGATTTGATGGCACATAATCAGTCAATTAATCAACCTTTTGTATGATAGAATTCTAACAAAAAAAAGTCATTATAGTTTTCACTTACTGCATTTGATGATAAGTAACCACCAATTAAAAAATAGCTAAAAGCTGGGGAGAGAGAGAGAGAGAGAGAGAGAGAGAGCAAGCATCCAACAGTTCCTACATCAACTAAGTAAAATCACATGAGTGCATAACTGACTCTGTAAAGTGACTCATATTACAAGTATCTCCACAAATATTTGCTCTCTGACCTGGATGAAGAGTGAGCTAAGAATGCTAGCACCAATGAGAAAAAGGCTCAGAAATAAAACTCAACGGCCCAGGTATTATTCAGAATTTGGGCCATCTCTGTTTTTTGTACAGTTGGTGTGACACAATGTCTTAAGGGCAAGTTGTGGAGCTGTTAGTCTTAAACCTCAAAGAAAGACTATTTTCTCATTGTTTGTGGGGATGCAAATCAGTAGTGGGTTTCAATTTTGTTTGCTACCGGTTTGCTCGCAGGCATGCATGTACTTACACACACACATGATGCTTCTGCACATGCGCAGAGACATCCGGGAGGGTGGGCGGAGCCTCCCATCACTGCTGCTATTGGTTTGCCCAATTCAGGACGAACTGGTAGCAACCCACCACTGATGCAAATAATAGCAATAGGAACAAACAAGGCCTGCTGAGGCTCCTTTCTTTTCCCTTTCTTTTTGACTAGTAGCACCAAGGCAAGGTATTGGATGTACAAATAAATACACATGCTAGCATACTTTATTTATTTATTTATTTATTTATTTATTTATTTATTTATTTATTTATGTTTGTTTGTTTGTTTGTTTGTTTGTTTGTTTGTTTGAAAATGTATATTGCCGCCTATTTGCACATGGCGACTCAAGGTAGCTTACAGGGGTGTAAAAGCATCATATATAAAAATATAAAACTAATAAAAGAAAATAATCAAATAATAAATTAATAAAATAATATAATAACCCCCCACCCCTCACCCCGGCAACAACACATCATACCAGCCATTTAATGGGCTCCATCCCACTCTGGGTTCCCCAGGTCCAGTGGTAGAACCAGGTCTTTAGCGCCTTCTGGAAGAGTATTAGAGTGGGGGCCGTTCTAATCTCTGTGGGAATGATGTTCCAGAGAGAGGGAGCCACTATGGAGAAGGGTGGGTACCACCAGGTGTATCTCCCTAGAGGATGGGACCCACATACCTTGGCTCCTTGCCCTGATGGGTTGGGTAGATGTGACCGGTAAGAGACAGTCCCTCAGATAACCTGGACTCAAGCCATGAAGGGTTTTAAAGGTGGCAACCAGCACTTTGAATATAGATAGATGTAAATATTTTTAATTAATCATTTTATTATTAATCATATTTCTATGCCGCCTACTCTCCGAGGACTCTGGGTGGCTTACAACAATCGACAGTATACTAAATAGATATTGCCCCCAACAATCTGAGTCCTCATTTTATCCACCTCAGAAGGATGGAAGGCTGAGTCAACCTTGAGCCGGTGAGATTTGATCCGCTGATCTGCTGAACTAGTAGTCAGCTGAAGTAGCTGCAGTACAGCACAGTACAGAATAGTACAGCACTCTAACCATTGCACCACCTCTATATAGATAGAGACATATACACAGAGAATCTTTTTCATTTAAAATGAATGGACACTTTGTAAACCAAATGTGTTTAGTAGTATGTCAGCAGAAGCTGTTTTCATTTTATTCCAATTCTTCTTCTTTACTTCTAACAATAGCTTTCTGTACCTCTCCCAAAGTTCAGTAACAGTGCAATGTTGAACTTTTATTTGGTCTGACTAAATGCTTTATCATTAGATTTGGTAATGGGTTAGATATCAAAATATCCTATTTGACCACTGTAATTGTCTCTGGGACAGGAGAATTCAAAGTTGTCTATGCTTTTTTATGCTGCCTGTTTTACTATTGCTGAAAGAACTGGTCACCATGCAGATAACACAAAAAAATTGTGTTAAGGCTAATGCACAAATGCTAATGCACTAAGACCAGGTTTAAAGTCTAACTTTGGGCATGCAAGCTCACTGGGTCACTTGGGACAGGATCCTGTCTTTTAACTCAACCTACCTTACAGGATTGTTTTTGCAGAGAAAACTGGAGAAGAAATTTAAGGTACACTGCTTTTGCTTCTGGAGAAAAGGTAAATATAAATCTGAAAAAGATGCAGTAGATGAAAATAGACAAAAAAAATATGTTATTATAAGCTTTTGAATAATACACATTTCAGGAAAAGCAACCTTCAAAAAATTTGCCTTTTAAATTTATGTACATTTAAAATGGAGAAAAATGTTGCCCCAATGTTATATTAACTGAGAATGAAAATCCCTTAATTCTGGAGCGTTTTAAGGATAGATGGCAGAGTGATGTTCCATAAAAAATGAGTAGAATTTGCATTCCTTTTGGAAAAGAAGCTGATATCCACAAGAGGGTGCTCCAATCACATCAATGCAAATTTATTGCAAGATTTATTCACACTTTCCTAAGAGGAAACTTCTTTGAACTCAACAAGGGTTACTTCTGAGTAATTTAGATAGGACTGCAGCATTAGAATTCTGTCTTATTGTTCATTGACTCATTTCTCAAAACAAATAGAAACAACAATTTACCAATATTTTTTGTTATTGAATGTATTACAGGACTTCTTTGCTAAACAATTCCTTACATCTTTCAAACTATAACTAAGAGTCTTAACACAATATATACATATATAATCATCATCATCATCATCATCATCATCCTTTTAACCATTGTTTATCCACTGTAGGATGAAGGCTTCTTCTGCATGTTTCCAACTAATATAGTCCTGAACTTTCTTTTGCCACTTGGGCCCATAATATTTGCTGATGTGATCGATCCATCTTGTTTTAGGTCTCTATCATGGATGCTTTTTATCAAGTGGGATCCATTCTATAACTGCCTTGGTCCGCCTGACATCAGTTCTTCTTGATATGCGAGCAGCCCATTCCCATTTCGATTCTTTTACTTTCTTGATGATATTGTATTTTTTATTTGCTCTCTAATCTATGTGCAGGTATATAGATAGATATAGATATAGATATAGATATAGATATAGATATAGATATAGATATAGATATAGATATAGATATAGACAGTGGTGGGATTCAATTTTTTTAACAACTGGTTCTGTGGGTGTGGCTTAGTTGGGGTGTGGCTTGGTGGTCATGTGACTGGGTAGGTGTGGCTAGCTGGTCATGTGGCTGGGTGGGCATGGCTATGTGCATAGGGATTACTCAGAGGGCTGAAAAAAGTCATTTCTGACTGGTCCTCGCACTTATGACCTTCCTCACATTTATGCCCGTTGCGGCATTCTTAACAACTATGTCAGTCATTTCACCACTACTTTTCTTCACCACAATGACAAGATAGGGTGCAAAACATAAAATGTGAGGACAGTCGTAAGTTCAAGGACTGGTCAAAAGTGCGAGGACTAGTCAAAAATAACTTTTTCAGCCCTCTGAGTAGTCCTTATGCACATAGGGACTACCCAGAGGGCAGAAAAAAGTGGTTTCTGACTTTTGACCGGTCATCATTTATGCCCATTGCAGCATTTTTAATTAAATTAATTAAATAAAAATGACCTGCTGGAGCAGTCTGAGGCAGTCCAAGGCAGGCCAGCTGCAGGGCAAGGTGATACAACCAGGGTAGGTAGGCTGCTGCTGCCCAGGTGGGCGATGGGTGCAGGCCTACAGGGCTGGCTGCAGGGTGAAGCGATCGAATATCTGCAACCTTAAATACTCAATTTTAAACACATGTAAACACTTAAACACAACCTTAAACCTGGGTGGTCATTGCCAACTCCATATCACTTACTCCCACCCAGGTTTTGTGGCTCCCAGTATTTTCTTTTAAACAGGTACCTCTGGGTGTCTCATCTCTCTCATCTTTCTTTCTCCCCTTCATCTCTCTTTCTCCCCCCTTTCTCTCATTAATTTCTCTTTCTCTCCATCTCTTTCTCCCTCCCCCTTTCTCTCCTTCTCTCCTTCATTTCTCTTTCTCTCCACCTCTTTCTCCTCTTCCGTCTGGGCAGTGGCAGCAGCAAACCTACCGCACCATTTCTCGATTTTTCTTGCCATAGTTCAAATCAAAGTTCAAATCAAAGATTTGATAGTTCAAATCAAAGATTTCTGAGACCAATGTTGAATACTTAAATTTCAGTAGTCACCAATCCCAGTCTTAAAATGAGTTTAGAATCAGTGGGAGTCACTGATACAATGAACTAACTAGCTACTGATAATGAGTCCAGTCCTGCCTTTCTTTTCCTTTTGTCCAAATTTTGCAAGTACTTTTTCCAGGTATATGTTTTATTCCAAAGTATACAAACAATTATTGTTAGGGAAAAAATGGGTCTTCCAAGCAATTTTAAGAGACACTGTCAGAATGACTCTGCTCTCAGCCCCCCTTGTGGCTCCTTGAAAAACATCCCCCACCCCCACATATGTAAATAAAAAGAATAAGCTTAAAAATCTTAGCCTTTTAAAATTGAAAATATGGAGAATTGGGAGGATGAATATTTATTTATTTATTTATTTATTCAAATTTGTATACCGCCCTACTCCCAGACAGGACTCAGGGCGGTGAACAGCCAAAATAAGATACAATATGTATCTTATTGTATATGTATAAGATACAATAATATATACAATAATATGAGACACTAAGGGAGATGTTTCAAAAAGTAAGGGAGGCATTTAAGGGAAATAAAGAAGCAGAGAATTAGTTAGCTTGCAAAAAAAAAGAAAAGAAAAGAAAAGAAAGAGAAAAGATGAATGAGAAGCAAGAGAAACAAGGAGATAATATTGAAAAGGAAATAATTGAAAAAAAGATAAAGATGATTACACTGGGTTCAATAGAAAAAATGGAATAAGAGGAAATATACTGCTAATAATTAAAAAAATGAGGGGAAATATATTTGATAAATGAAAGAAAGATGTGGGACTCCATAGTGGAAAATATAAAATTGAAAATGAATACAGCAATAGAGAGGTATGAAGGAATGAGAGAGAGGGAAGAAAGAGAAGGGAGGGAGGAAGGGAAAGGAAATTAAAGTAGGAGTGAGAGTAAGATTGGGAGGAAGAGAGGAGGAGAAGGAGAAAGAAAGAGGAAGTAGGGAGGAGAAGGGAGGGAGAGAAAGTAAGAAGGAAAGAAAAGAAAAGAGAGAGGTGGTAGGTTTGAGGACGATTGCTGTACAGAAGATTGCTGTACAATAAAAAAGATGAAATGGAAGAAAGGCAACCCCAAACAAATATTAAGATATTAAGATAAAGAATGAATTGTTAAACTTTAAAGAATAAAAGAGAACAAATATGAATAAATAGCAATAATTAGAAACACACATACAAACATACAATGTATTTTCTTTGAACAGGTATTTTGGCCGGTTCATAAATTTAAACAGTGTTTAGTCATTTCAATTAAATTTACAATTTCTATATTTCCTTTTTGCCATATTTATTCCTCATCTATTTTTTTAAAAAACCCAATATTACCCTTCATCTTTATCTCTAATCTTAATCAAATTCAATTTTTCCCTTCTATTCTATATTATACCCCTTCCCATTGTCATCTATTTTTATATCCATCCTCACATTGGTTAATTATGTAATATTACAGTTGTTTAATACAAATTCAACATGTTAATATAAATCAATTACTTATATGGCTATCTTTTTTGTATATTAATCAATATGGAAATGAATATTCCAATTATTTCCATGCAATCCAATTTCTTACAAATCAATTAATTATATTTACCAATAATAACAAACCAAATAATTTCCCCCATAGATTCCTCCAAACCACAACTTAACCATTTCTGCTTTCAACACAATATACAATTAATAGTATCTCAATTATTACAATTCCCTAGTTAAATAGAACTTTTTTCTTTTGTGTTTTAAAATCTTGAATTCTCCTCTTTTGCCCTAAATTTCCCATTGTTTGCACCTACCGTTTTTGGTGAGGAAAAAGAAAAAGAAATCTCTCTCTGCCTCATTTTGTCACGTTGCAGCAAAGAGCCTGCTTTACTTTCAGTTTCTTTTTTTCAGCATAGCTAGGGGGAAAAAATCTGCTCCAGCACTCTGCAAGCAAGCAGCAGAGCCCTGCAAAAAACAGCTAAGAGCAAATCAGCTAAGAATCGGGAGACCGATCTAATCAATGGGCTAATTAGCCTATGCTGAAGCTGAAAGGAGTTGTTTTTTCTTGCTGTTTGCTTGCAAGGAGGTAACTACACAGGCCAAAGGGTGGGGGCCACCCTCCTTGCCACTTAGTGCCCCCCTGATGCCCCCTTTTGCCCCTAGCATCCCCCTGCTGCCCCCCTTGCCTCTTACTACCCCCCTAAGGCATCCCACTGCCCCCCAGGGGTGGTACCACCCAGTTTGGGAACCACTGGTCTACTCATTTGTTTTCTTTTAACACTGATCAGCTGTAGGGCAGCCCTTTGAAGCCCCGTGGCAAGAGCTGGGATCTAGCCAATCAGCTGGGATTCAGGAGGCAGCAATAGATTGGGGGTGGGGCCAAATTAAAGGTAAGAATAACACGGTGGGGGGTGGCGGGGGGGAGGGAGCCAGAACCAGTTTGGTAACGTCATATCATCACTACCAGCTTGGGGGGGGCAATAAAATTACAAAAAACACCAAACCGTTTGTTAGATTGCTGGCTCGCCTGCCCCTCACCCACCACTATTTATTGGCAATAAAAAGTGGTGTGGAGGGGTGGGGCAAGGGGCGGGGCAAGCCAGCAATTTAACAAACGGCTCGGCCGAACCCCCTAGAACTGGCAGAATCCCACCACTGGATAGAGATAGAGATGATAGAGATAGAGATAGAGATAGAGATGATAGAGATAGAGATAGAGATAGAGATAGAGATAGAGATAGAGATAGAGATAGAGATAGAGATAGAGATAGAGATAGAGATAGAGATAATCTCCAATCAGGACACAGAGTTGCAGGCTAACCAGCATATGTCAGCAGCAGCAAACATAGAAAAGCGACAACTCTGATCTCGCAGCATACCCACAGCTTCTTAACTGAAAATAGGGGCCCGATGATGACAAGTTAGAAAGCTTGTTGAAATGTTGCCAAAAAGAAAACTTTTAAAGTGTTGGTTAGGATTTTAGTCAGAGTTTCAAAAGACCTTACAAAGTGTTTTGTTGGGATTTTAAACTGGGATTTTAGCCAGGATTTTAAGCATTTCAACTAACAGACTTTTAATGACACGGGAAAACACCCGAGATTTTAACTTTTTACATACACACACCCACCCATGAAAACTTGAGAAGACAGATGATATAGATAGATATAGATATAGATATAGATATAGATATAGATATAGATATAGATATAGATATAGATGTACTGTAGATGTACATGTACATGTACATATAACAGTATAGATAGATAAGATAGTTTGCAAAAAGCAAACCCAAACCCACACCGATGAGGCACGACCACAAATCAAAAGCTAGACCACAGCTGCATCATTAGCCACTTTAAACTCTTCCAATCCATACATGAAGCAAACTGACACCCACCATGAAGATGTGGCATGACCATGAACGTGAAGCCAAACAACAGCAATGCAGCTCACCAGCTCAAATTCCCCTGCAGCTCAGACTAACCCGGGCACAACCAAGCCCCCACCCAAACAGAGCGCAGCCAACTCCCCATCCAATCAGAGCACAGCCAAGCCCCCAACCAATCAGAACACACCACCACCCAACCAGAACACAGCCAAGCTCCCACCCAATCAGTTCACACCCCCACTGGCAGTTAAAAGGAAGAAACAGCTGCGATCACACATTGCTCCTAGAATTGCTGCTAGAATTCACCAGCCTGAAGATGACAAATCGTCGAAACGTTGCCAAGACACTTCCAATTTTACGCAGGAGAAAACCCAGATAACCAAAGACCTAGATAGATAGATAGATAGATAGATAGATAGATAGATAGATAGATAGATAGATAGATAGATAGACAGACAGACAGACAGACAGACAGACAGACAGACCTCTCCTACCTACCTCTGTCTGTCTGTCTGTCTGTGTGTATGGTTATAGTCTTTACATTTCTTATGTTGGAATAGTATCTTAATTAATTGCAGCTAGTCCTCAACGTATAACTATTCACTTAGTGACCATTCAAAGTTACAACAGCTCTGAAAAAAGGGACATGACCATTTTTCATATGTACAACCATTGCAGCATCCTCACAGTCACCTAATCAAAATTTGGGCACTTGGCAACTGGCATATATTTATTATGGTTTCCAGGGCCTTGGGGTCATGTTATCCACCTTTGCACTTCTGAGCAGCAAAGTCCACGGGGAAGCCAGATTCGCTTAATAACTGTGTTACTAACTTAACAACTGCAGTTATTCACTTAACAACTGTGGCAATAAAGATCATAAAATGGGGCAAAACTCACCTAAGAAATCTCTTAATTAGCAACAGAAATTTTGGGATCAATTGTGATCATAGTCAATGATTACTGTATAGTCATTTTCAATTCCTTATTCAACCATAAAACCACCTGCTAAGGCTTGTAACTATTGTTCCTGTTTTAAAGATAGCAAATTCTGATCTGGATATGGCAAACCCCCTGAGAATCCTTGCTTAAATTTTGAATTACAGGCAGTCCTTGTTTAATGACTTTCATGCTTGGAAATGTTAGGAAGGTGCTGAAAAAGTAACCTTATGACAAGTTCTCATACTTATGACCATTGGACCATCATTGGTCCCATCATTGGTCCCATGATCAACATCTGGGCTCCTTGCAAATGACAGGTGTTTATGCCCATTGTAGCTTTGTGATTAGAATTTGCACACTGCACAACTAGCTTCCAACATGCTTAGCCAATGTACAAGCCAGCAATAAAATCACAAGCTGCGGTCACACGATGTCTCATTTTACAACTGCAGTGGAAATGAAACCATAAATCCATTTGACACATGTGATCTGTCACTTAGCAATGGATTTGCTGGTTCCAATTGTGGTAATTAAGCAAGGACTTTCTGTACTGCTTGCTTATCTGAGACATTTCTATGCCATCTTTCTGAAAAGGAATCTTTCCAAGATCATTTAGATGGAATAAAAATCTTTGTTAAATTAGAGCACTTAAGGTGTCAGGGTGTCAAACTTGGTTGCATCACTGGCCATATCATGATCTATCGTGATGTTTTTGCCTTTGCAGAGTCAAGGTGGGTGACATGACATATTTGGCCACCAGTTTGACAGGCCTGACTTAGAGGATCTGAAGGCTGCTTAGAAAAGTCCACACATATCTACAGATTTCTAGTTTCGTTGTTTTCTTTGGACTACAATATAATTGGAACACTGTATTGGACAAAAAATTCACCAGTATGAATGAAGAATAGTTTTTACCTACTATCTATTTTGATCTTAGATCCATTCAAGAAGCAAAGCATCTGTTACTTATTCTAGTTATTTTCTTATTCTCTAAGCCAAGATTTATAAATGCCCCCCCTCCTCCCATCATCATACAAGCAGGAATGTTCCAATCTGCTGCTTTCCTGGCCAAGTCCAGAGAAAAGAGTGACAAACCATCACAACCCTAATGATAGCAGGAGATCAAATGCGTGCAACGGAACAACCATCTCTGCTTGGCAACGTAAGCAAAAAATAAAATTAAAAAAAAAAAATCCCCTTCAGCTCTGGGCCCCCTTTTTTCCCTGCTCCTTGCCTTCCTCCCTGTTGAAGGAATGGCTGGCACACAGAGTTAGCACATCTCGCCAACCATGCGTATCGAAGTCCTGTACATCTTTGGCTGTCACAGCCAGGGTGGTCGTGGCTGCATGTGGAAAGCCTAAAACAAACACAGACCAGCTGCTGCCAGATGTTGAATGGCTTTCAGGTTCACTTGATGCTTCAGAGGTAGGCGGTCCAAGCACCACCCTTGCTTTCCCTGTGCTGTTGGAAGGAACACCATGGCCCAAACGCTTGTATCTTCCCCTGCCCATGGGGCACAGCGCTTGTCTTCCATTCAGATCCGTCTGAGCAAATAGGAGTCTGCTCCAAGCAGTAGTGGCCACTGATCCATCAAGGTTATGTTAAACAAACCCTGCTGAACAATTTACAACTTGACCTCCCATTGTGCTGGGAGTTCGGTCTGGAGAATTTTTGAAAGACCTTTTTCTTGGGAATGTTATACTTTATGCTATATTCATGAGGCTAAATTAGCCAAATCTAGAGCCCCTGTTTTAATTTTGAAAAAGAGGAGGTTTGGGTCTTTCCAAGATAAAGAACCTAGTAAAAAGCTCAAAAAAAAAAAATCAAAAACTGTTAAAGCTATCCTTTGATTATTTCTTTTTGGGCAGCTCCTTTTTAAAGTAACAAGAGAGTAAATTAGGCAAGTTGTTCATCGTTCTTCACATTGTGTGCACCACCAAGCAGTTAATTTTTGAAGGATCAAAAATGAAATGGTTTGATATGCCACCCTGCAAAAAAGGCACCTTCTTAGTCATTATCTGGTGAGATTTTTAAAAATCCTGTGCAATGGCAACAGAAGTTTGCAGTTTTTACTGCCATACGTTTAACTTTTCAAATAAGAGCAATAGCATAAAATCATCAAAATATGGCAAAAGTTATGACTCGTTCTATCTATGACTACAGTTACATGGATGGCTTTCTACTAATGAAAAGAAAAAGCAGTTTGCTGTTTGCTGTTAATCTATTGTTAGTGTTCCATATGTACCCCATAAGGAATCTAATTTTTAATAGATGACTTTACAATGCAATCCAATAGTATTAATGTTCTCACACTTTTGCATTGTTGAGATCACAAGAGGAGACAAGCCGTCATACGGTAACACCATTGGGGGAAAGAATTAAGGCAGAGAAAACAACTAAACTGATTTCTAAGTTAGTATATGTCAGCTGCAAAAAGAGGTGCTGTCCAAAATAATAGAGAGGTTTAAACATTCTGGCATTGCCACTAGAAGAACATATAATTAGGAAAATATTTGAGTGCATGGAGATGAGTAAATTAACCCATGAAATAAATAAGGATGAAAACTCAGACTACTATACCATCTGGGAAATGTGGTATAAATGGATGAATGATAAAATAAAGGAAGGAGTAAAGGATGGTGTGACTAATAAAAGGAATAAGTAGACTAAGAGACACCAGGTATATATTTTGTACTTATGTATAAACACTGCATATCCAATGTTAGTAGAATTGTTATATTGTGTATTTTCACAAAATCAATAAAATTTTGAAACAAAAAAAACCATTCTGGATGTTTGAATTTAATTAAGCTTTGAATCTTCTTCCATTGTTTATATTAATTTCTGATCATTGCTGATGTCTGGATGGAAAGGTTGTGTGAATATGCATTCCAATGAATGTAGGCCTGCGGTGGCGACCCTATGGCACATGTGCCAGTGGTAGCATGCAGTGCCCTCTCTGTGGGCACGCGAGTCGTCACCCAGCTTAGCTTCACCGCACATGCCTCCTGCTAGCCAGCTGATCTTTCGGTCTCTGCTGCGCATGCAGAGGGCCCGCAGGTGCATTCATGGGAACAGGGTGCATGCGGAGGGCCCTCACACGCTTGCACAGGGGACGGGCACATGTGTGGTGGTTGCGTGCATTGCATTTTGGGGGTTCGTGCGTGCTTTGGGCACTCGGTCTGGAAAAGGTTAGCCATCACTGATCTAGGCCATGCATTTGAAATGCAAAGCCAGTTTAAGCCATGACTGCTGAAAAGGCTTTTGGTCAGGTGTACAAAGAACCTTCTCCTGAGTTATTTTTGTCTATTTAGTTTCACAGGAAAACATCACTTTTTCCTCTTTTGAATCATATAATGAGTGCTAGGATTGTACCGTACAAACCTTGGGCTTAAAGGTTTGATTTGAGTCCATTCAATCAAACTTCCAAACTTGATTTTCTGAATAGTTCAGCTGAATAGTCAAATAGCGTATCTTTAAATTGATTCAGCAACTAAATAGATCCTGCAACTTTTGTATGAGTAATTCCAAAAACCAAATCTATTTCATTGGATGGTTTGAACCGAAACATTGAACCAGTAAAATTTTCTGAATCGACTTGAATCTTTAAACTGGATCAAACTGGTCATCAAAATAGAAATAATAATTCAAAGTGGATCACAACTAATCCTTACTGATTAGGAGAGTTGATAACATTATTCAGACATTTTACAGGTGTTGGTTGACTGCTAATGTGAAATGAAATGAATAACTTCCAGTTTCATCCAAGGAAATATATATTTATACTAAAGGCTCTAATTATGCTTTATTTATGCACGTTATTGGCCTTGCAAATGTCACTATCATCATACAGATTGAAAAAGGTGACATGCTTCAATTGATTAGCATTGAGTGTTTTTATGTAGCACTCTCGCATCCAGGGATGAAGGTTGGGCTGAGAGATGATGACAAAGCTATTGTCACCCAATCAGCTTCCATAGCTGAGGGCAGAATTAATAATCCAGACGCTCCAACTATTGAGCTTTACAGGTGATAATGTTTCTTTCAGGTAGAAATCTCTGAAGGTATCTCAACTGCAAAGGACTCTTTAGCACTTAGTATGTCTTAGTAAATGATGATCATGTCAGGCCCTTGTGCAAATATGCATGAAGAGCATTACCGTATGCAAATGCTGAATGTTGAACAAAAACTGTTTTCTGATCAATAGAATGTTAACCTGGTTTTTTAAGTCACATAGAATTTTTTTTTAAAAAAAACTGACATTTAAGCAGTGGCGAAATCCAATTTTTTTTTACTACCGGTTCTGTGGGCGTGGCTAGGTGGGAGTGGCTAAGTAGGTTTGGCAGGGGAAGGATACTACAAAATCTCCATTCCCTCCCCACTCTGCAGCCAGCCAGAAGTGGTAATTGCTGGTTCTCCAAACTGCTCAAAATTTCTGCTACCAGTTCTCCAGAACCTGTCAGAACCTGCTGTATTTCATCCCTGCATTTAAGGAAAGGTAGCATTAGCTATCATCTATCTATCATTTATCTATCTATAGCTAGCTAGCTAGCTATCATCTATTTATCATCTATCTATTTATCTATCTGCCTATATCTACCTTCCTTCCTTCCTTCCTTCCTTCCTTCCTTCCTTCCTTCCTTCCTTCCTTCCTTCCTTCCTTCCTTCCTTCCTTCCTTTATATTTCATATTTCTTAACTACCCGTCCCCTCAGAGAGGGCCTCCAGGCAGCGTACAATTTAATCAATAAAATTAAGCATTAAAACAATAATTTCATATTGGTTTTTTAAAATATAAAACATAATTATAAAATGTCAAAAGATGGAGAGTTCCAAAATGGAGAAGTTAACAGTTGTTAATACAGACAGGATGTGTAAGAAGAACACAGAAAGATATACATGCCAGTTGAAAATTCCAGAGAAACAACCTATTTTAACATAGATCTTTGGAAAGGTGACTGCCAATCTAAAAGGCTATAGTTATCTAGGCATTCTGGGAGTTGTAGTCTTAGCACAACTTAGCAGTGATGAAGATTGCCGTAGCTAGAGCAAGCAAATGAAACAGTATTGGTTTTAGCCCACAGAAAAGTTCATCAGCCCTTTCCAAATAGCATAGGAAACCTTTGTAAAAAGAAGGGAGGTGAGTCCCAAGTAGCAGGCAGGTACCTGAACACCTCTCTAACCATGACATCATTGCAAGCACCATGCTTTCTGTCTTGTCTGACTCAAATAGTGAGACTCTGGGTAGATTGTTGTTGTCTGGCCATCTATTGTCATGTAGCTACTGTGTGAGTTAACAAATGACAGGAAGAACATTCCCCACTTCTCCCTCCCCCCCACCCGTGCCATGAGGCCCTCGCCAGCCCATCTCTCCTCCTCCTTCCTCTCCTCCCACTTCAGGCACGCATCACACAAGGCAGGGAGAGGGAGGAACAACAGGAGAAGGTTCCCCCATGAAAGGAACGAAAGGAGCATAAAACCGTCAGCTGCGTGCAAAGCTGAATTCCCACGACCCCCCAGCTGAACTTTTGTAAATAGGCTTGGCAGCCAACCCACTTGCCTTGGAACAAATAAATAAATAAATAAAGTCTCCAGCTGAACTCCAGGAGAGGACATAGGAGGTTGACTGCTTGGTTTTCCTTTTCTGGTTGTTTTTTCTTTAAGTCTCTCCCTCCGTCTTTCTCTCTCTGTAATTCTGATAAAATGGTACTGTCTTTTGTCTAAGCATACTTACTGATGTATTACTTTTATCCTTCTCATCGGTTACACTGCCTTCTCTTTTTGGCATTGTTATTATGATTTTATTACTTTGATATTATTATTATTATTATTGTTGTTGTTGTTGTTGTTATTGTTATTGTTATTATTATTATTTAATCTGTAGTGAGATTCACAGACTTTGAGGCTGGCTAATAGCTCAGCAGCTCAAGTCCTAACCAAGGACCTAGGAACTGTTAAGGTATTGTCTGAGGATGTAAGGAGGATTATTATTATTATTGTTATTATTATTATTATTTAATCTGTAGTGAGATTCACAGATTTTGAGGCTGGTTAATAGCTCAGCAGCTCGAGTCCTATCCAAGGACCTAGGAACAGTTAAGGTATCATTGCAATTTGTTGATGTATCTTATAAAATTCTTGGACATGATACCAAGTGCCCTGATGACAATAGGTATCAGTGTTACATGTTTCATCCATAGGCATGTAGTTTTGATGGCCAAGTCACGATATTTCGTGATTTTTTTCCAGTTCTTTTTCTTAGACTCTGGCATCTCCTGGTACCATGATATCAATAACTTGTACATTTCGGTTTTCGACAACTGTGATATGTGGCGTGTTGTGTTCCAAGTGATGATCTGTCTGTATTCGAAAGTCCCACAAGATCTTCATCTTCATCATCATCATCATCATCATCATCATTATTATTTCATTGTTTTGCATGTACACCAAGAGTTTACTCACAAACACAAATTATTGTATGTCTAATCATACTTGGCCAATAAAGTATTTTTTCACACTTAAAAAAAAAAACCTGTAATCCTGGATGGTTTTTTTTCCCCCTCCAAAACATTGTCTCTTCCCCAGAATACACACACATTTTCACCCATATCCATATGTGCTGACCTTGCTGTGCTTTATGTATTTTGACATCTATACAGGTAGTCCTCGACTTACGGCCACTATGGAGCCCCAAATTTTTGTCGCTAAGTGAGACTTTGAATGAATTTTACCCCATTTTATGGCTTTTCCTGCTACAGTTGTTAAATGAAACACTGCAGCTGTTAAATTAGTGGCACGGTTGTTAAGTAAACCTGGCTTTTCCATTGACTTTGCTTGTTAGAAGGTCACAAAAGGGGATCACATGACATCCTGGACACAGCAACCGTCATAAATATCAGCCAGTTGCCAGCATCTGAATTTTGATCACATTTTGATCGCCAAAGAGGCGATCGCGCGCAAAGCGTGCGCACAAAGAGAACCGGTAGTAAAGCCGGTGAGAACCCACCACTGACATGCATAGACCAATTATGATTAAGCAGAATTAAAGAAAATATTTAAAAACTTAAAGATAAAATACCAAATGAAACTTTCATCACCTTGAGAAGAACTGGAATAAGGAGCCTGCCCTTACTGATCCTTACATTGTCAATATGTTTATTCTTTTTTCTCCCTCCTTATATCTTTTATTTAGGCATCACATATATTATTTAGATTATAAATTTGAGGCAGGAAGTGCTTCAGTTATGCTCTGGGACCCTTCTTCACTAAACGCTCTATATCAGTGATGGCTAACCTTTTTGCCATCGCGTGCTGAAAGCAGGGGGAGCTCAGGAGGGGGAGCTCAGGTGGCCATGTGCACACGTGCCCACACCCATAATTCAATGTGCCCTGTCCCCCCGAACTTCCCCTGCTTTTGGCACGTGATGGGATGGTGGGCCCGGTAGGCCCATTTTTTGTCCTCTCCAGGCTCCAGGAGCCTTTCTAGGAGCCTGGGGAGGGCAAAAATGGCCTTCCCCACCCTCCTGGAGGCCCTCTGGAGGCCAGAAACAGTCTGTTTCCTGACTTCTGGTGGGCCCAGAAGGCCTAAAAATCAGCTGGCCAGTGCGTGCATGCGTGCTGGACCTGAGCTAGAGCAACACTTGCATGCCCACCAATATGGCTCCGTGTGCCACCTGTGGCACACGTGCCATAGGTTCGCCATCACGGCTCTATATAAAATTGCATCATTGCAATTACTTTGAAGCTCGTTGTTGTTGTTTTTAATAAGGAGCAATTTCTGTTTTGTAATCACTTTTGTTATGTTAGCAATATGCATGCTATTCTGGCAAGGAATCAGAACCAAGATATCTGACTAATTATAAATGTCGGTCCTGCCCAAATTCTGCACAAAATAGCAACCTTTCATGTTTCCGGGTTAAACTGGATTAATATGGATGATGTAAACATGTGAATACCATGTATTGCTGGAAACTGATGTACTCCAAGCCACGTAAGTATGGAGGAAAATATTTCAAATGTTTAACCCCATTCCAATTCAACTGGAGAGATGGCTAGTTTACACTCCAACCGAGACCCCACTTTAGATTCCTAAGAAAAGAGTTATCCTCTGAGATTTAGATATTCCCCTTATTTTCCTGATGGAACATAACCAGGAATTTCTATTCTTTTTACAACTAATGGAATTGTCTATGGAGATTCTCAGTCATTCAGGTCATGGTTGTCTCCAAGGTGCTTTTTCAAAAGGCATTCTTTTATATAAGATTATATAAGATTACTTATTTTGAATGGTGCAGGTGTATGAACGGATTTCCAGAGGAAATTGCACACCCTGACTGCAAGGAATTTAAATCCTTGCATTCTCCACCATTCAGTCAGAACTGAAGAAGCTTCTTGGGTGAGAAGCAAAACGACTTCAAGAAAAAACAAAGGAAGTCCAGTTGCTTTTTGAAAAAGCACCTTTGGGACAACGGGGAAGAATTGTTAGTTCTGAGTCAACTCTTTCTGTTTTTCTTCTCCAGCAAGCACCCAATCAGACTTATTTGCCACATTGCTTTGTGAGTATTGCAGGCACTGGTGATAATGCCAGACACAGGGGCTGTAGTATTGTCCAAATGCCAAGGAAGAAAGGGGAGGGAGAACAGGAAGGAAAAATCCTCTCTACGCTGCTGCAGCAAATCGGTTCAGAGAAAAAGCACTGAGTAGGAATAGTAGCATGCATGCCAAGTTCTAATTCACTATGAAATTTGGAAGCATCATTGTTTTCCTGTTTTGGCAACTTCCAAATTCAGAGGCTTTAACTCCCAGAATTCCTAATCAGCATGGCCCCTGCTGAAAATTTTTGGAGTTGAAGTCCCCTCATCTGGAAATTACCAAAGTAGGGAAATCCTGACCTGGATTAAAATATAATAATTGTTAAGGAGGGGAGGGTTTAAAAAATAAAGCTGCTCAGTTGTTGATTTACATGCACTCATGTATATGCATTCTGAAAATGCAGAGTCATACTACTCCAATGAAATCTCAGGGTGCTTCACTGTGGACTTGTAATTATTGTTAGCAATATTCCTAAAACTATTTAGATTAGCAGAAGCTCTAAAATGTCTCACAAAGCATATCAGGGAACATGACAGACAACAACGGAGCTGGAAGGCCCCTTAGAGGTCTTCTAATCCAACCGCTGTTCAACCAGGAGACCCTATACCCGTGATGGCGAACCTGTGGCACGTGTGCCTGAAGTGGCACATGGAGCCATGTCACCTGGCATGCGCGGTGTTGCCCATTTCTTGTTCGGCTTTCTGGCGCGCATGTGCGCGTGACAATCAGCTGGCCTTTTTGCATGTGGCAGTGCCGGAAACTAGAAGAACTGGTCTTCCGTTTTCCTGCATGAGCATGCACGCCGACCAGCTGATCGTCACCTGTGCATGTGTGCCAGAAGCCCGGAAGATTAGCTGAATGAAATTGGAAGTTCAGTAGCTGAAACCGGAAGTTCATTTTTGGGGGTTGCATGCACCTTGGGCAACTCTTCTTCTAGGTTGTGGCCCAAGTGCACATGCACTCCGTTTTTGGCACTCGAAAAGGTTCACCATCACTGCCCTATACCATTTCAGACAAATGGCTGTCCAATCTTTTCTTAAAAACATCCAGTGATGGAGCACCCACAACTTCTGGCAAGGTACAGTAAATCCACTGACTGATTGTTCCAACTGTCACAGATTTTCTCCTTATTTCTGAGTTGCTTCTCTCCTTGATTAGTTTTCATTCATTGCTTCTTGTTCTATCTTCAAGTGCTTTGGAACATAGGTTGACCTCCTTTTCTTTGTGATAGTCCCTCAATTATTGGAACACTGCCATCACATGTCCTTCTTTACATTAGAGTAGATATACCCATTTCTTGCAACCATTCTTCATATGTTTTAAACTTTAGTCTCCAATCGCTCTTCTCTGCACTGTTTCTAGAGTCTCAACATCTTTTTTTATATTGTGGCCAAATTTTTATATCAGTGCCAAAATTTTATCCTGTCCATCTTAGCAAATGTCCAACCAATTTCAACTTCTCTCAGGATTACTGTTTGTATGTTTTCTGGCTGAACTTGTAATTTCAGCCATTTGACAGAATTGCAAAGTGCATGCTACTCACAAATGAAAAAAGATATACCGCAGTGGCAAATTCACATGAGAAACACCTTTGTTTCACGGTAGTAGTGTGATGATGGTTGGGAATGGTGAAGTTTTTAAATTTTTTCCTTAAGAAGAATGGTCATTTAGGCATCATTCCCCAAATAGCAGAAGAATGATTATCCATCTCTCCAAAACAACACAATATGCATACTTTTCCCTATGATAATATATGTATAGGTACACATTTTACAAAGGATGAGTAGAAATGCAATATATCTTATCATAATAGAAAAACTGTAATCAAGTGGCCTGTATGACTGCTGAATCTTCTGTTCTAGTGCTAATCATAGCCAAGTTTGGGGCCTTAGATAGGATAGGATAGGATAGGATAGGATAGGATAGGATAGGATAGGATAGGATAGGATAGGATAGAATAGAATAGAATAGAATAGAATAGAATAAAATAGAATAGAATAGAATAGAATAGAAGTGACCTTGGTGGTCTTTTAATACAACTCGCTGCTCAAGCAGGAAACTCTGTACCATTTCAGACAAATCGTTGTCTAATATCGTCTTAAAAACCTTCAGCGTTGGGGCACCCACAACTTCTGGAGGCAAGTCATTCCACTGATTAATTCTTTGAACTGTTGGGAAATTCCTCCTTAGTTCAAGGTTGGCTCTTTCAATTATTAGTTTCCATCCATAGTGTCTAGATTTTTTTTTTCTAGAAATTTCATGAAACAACTCTTCAGACAGAGGATAGATTCAAACAGAAGACACTTTACAGAAAACTTCTCAAACAGACACCTTCTTCTTTTGCCCAATAGATTTTCTACCAATAATATGCAAGATAGAAAAACGTAGAAGAAAAAAACACCACTTATGGGTTTCAAGGCATGTATCACTCTTTAAATGTTATCAATAGCCTCCAACTTTGTTATTATTACAATCATTATTTAATATACGTAATACTGTAATTGGAAGCAATCAAGCTCAGAGACCATCAAGAACTCCACACAGTTCAGGCAATTTCTAAACTGTCATGTGAGATCATGTGAGAAATACCAAAATCTCACCAGAGCTTGTGTGAAAATGATTCGTACATCAACTTTTAGGTTTTTGAAGCTCAAGATTTTAGGTTTTTGAGGCTCAAAAGATGTGGCAGTCTTGTAAGATTTCAGCTGATTCTTGTAAGATTCCAGCTGATTTCAGGAGGAAAGGGCGGCTTTGACCTAAATGGTTTCTGGGTTTTGCTTAACAACATCATAGGGAAAAAAGGACACTCCTTTGACATTCATTTTTTTGGATTCAGAACTATTTTGAAGCCAGGGGGTTGGGGGAACCCAATAGATAATTCTCAAAATTTTGAAGATGGATTTGAGGATCCTGAGCACTTTCTTTAATGGCATGACTTTCCTGCCTTAATTTTCTAGAGGAAGTATAAATTAAAATTAAGGCCAGTGGATGCAAGGAGGCTGTCTAAAAATAAATAAATAAATAAAAACGCAAACTTGGTAGTACAATGCCTTTGGGGGCCAATCTGTGTTTTGCATGCAAACCCTGTGAGTCTGATTTGCATCACAGAGGCTAACACTTTCTGAGAGCCACGATTAAGCAAATCAGCCGCCTTTTAAGGAGCCAGTCCATTTCATACATCTCCACAAAGATGCCCACCTTTTATTTATTTGCAGGGCCCAGGGCTTCCACGGGGTTGCGGGACTGTTTTCTTCACACAATCCAAACATTGCTCCCCTCAGACAGAGACAAAGCACCCACATCATTTGCTTGGTTGCTGAATTCAGCTGCTTGCCACTCTATAGAATGCCTGCCTCTGTCAGCCAACTCCTGAATGCTGCCTTCACAGGGACCCACATCCCGATATTGTTATTGTCACGCAAGGCACTGGATGCATTTGTTTCTCAGTCTTTTTGTTGAGCGGAAGTCTGGTTTATAGGCTTGGCAATCCTGGGTCTGGTTCCATTACGAGGCCACACAAAAGCACATCTCCACTCTTTTCACAGCTTTTGGGGAAAATGAATACTCCCATCTCCTCTCCCCCCACCAGCAATCTTTTCTTTATGGGTTCTTTTCATTTCATTGGTTGGGATTTTGATAGTCATATCAGAAAGACAGCCATTATTCCCCTCTGTGATAGATCACATTTTAATACATCCAGAGGTGTTTGTCAAAAGGTAACTGGATTTTTTTTTAAAAAAAAAAAATTCCTTGAAAACATTTCTCTTCTCATCCAAGAATCTTCTTCAGTTCTCACTGATGCTCAGAACTGAAGATGCTTCTTGGATGAGAAGCAAAAGGTTTCCAAGGGGAAAAAAAACCCTTAAAAAGTCCAATTGTCTTTTGAAAAGCACCTTCGGCACAACAAGGACTTAGATGATTGAGAATCCCCATAGACACATGTTAACAAGTTTGGAAGATTCCAGAATCTATAAATGGATCACCTTAGGAGTTTATTACAACAGTTGTTGCATTTAAGCTGAATGTGGAAGTGGCATGGAGGAAGATATGCAGTACATGTCGGAGTAAATTAGTATAAGCACCTTTGATATTGCCATAATGCTGACAAAAAAAAATTATGAGAGACAAAATAAAAAATTCTGTCATTCAGTTCTATATTCTCCTAGACAGTTCAGTTTTGATCCATTTGTGTAGCAAAAGTCATTCACCATTTCAACCCCATGGGTGGGTGGGTGGGTGGGTGGGGAGGAAATTCATTACCATCTAAAAATTCCTAAGATCTGCCTAAGGAAGACTTAAGGAGAACAAGAAAAAAAAAAAAAGCAGAACACTTGGATTTGTCTTCTTTCAAATGTCATCGGGTTGTATCAGGCCTAGCTTAGCTTAGTTTATTTAGCAATGTCCATTACTAAAAAGCAACAGCAATATAAACAACGCAACCTCTTAGTCTTATCAAGCTATGAACTGGAATATTTATTCAGTCATACTAAGTAAAAACATGCCAGACCAAGCCCAGAGTTAAGACAATGAGGTCCGGTTGATTCCAAATTGACCCATAATCTTTATTTGCTTACACCTAGTAACCAAACTAAAGCTATGACTTCTAAGCTACTAGATTTATACTGAGAGATTCTAGGGTGTGACTACCCCAGACTCTTCCCTGTTTGACTACCTAGTTCGGAACTTCACAGTCTCTTGATACGTTTCTCTCTCGGAAGGCTCTGAGTTGGCAAAATCTTCCCCCTCCCTCCTGTGCGAATGCACAGTCCAACACAAACTTTCACCCTTTGTATCCTAGTAACACAAGCTCTAAAACTTAATTTGGCAACTTTGAAAGCAACACCATGAATCTAAAGAAGAAGAAAAAGAGGTATGACATCTGTCTAATGTTCCAGGAAACATTTCCTTACAGCCAAAGTTTAAAACCAGCGATGACTTGGCTTGTAAATCTGACAGTACCATAGGACATGATCCAGAGGTTCAGTTTGCTCTGGTATGACAGGATGAAAGAAGAAGGAGGGTGCAGGACTAAGCTAGTCTAAGAGCAAAAGTTAGGACAGCTTAACCTTTTTGCTAAAGCCTCATAAACAGGAACACGGATTTGGTCGATATGCTTTCCTTCCAATTCAAGAAAATATAGGAGGAAAGAACCTGAATGTGCTATGAGGAACAGTCCAAAGTCACATTCTAGTAGAAATTTTATTGGATGAAAGAGGCAATTTGTCCATACGATGTGTAAGAAATACCATATTTTTCGGAGTATAAGATGCACTGGAGTATAAGACACACCTTAGTTTTTGGGGAGGAAAATAAGAAAAAAGCTGATTGGCGGGTGGATCGGCCTCCCGAAATACCCCCAATCAGTTGTTCTCAGAGGTGAATTTTAGCAACAGGTTCCTTGGTTGTGAGCTCTATGCCTTGCTTTTTTTTCTGCCTCTGAAAACCTCCGAAACAGATCTTCAGAAAAAAAGCCTCTGAATCTCTATTTCTGAGGCTTCTTTTCTTAAGATCTGTTTGGAGGCTTTTTTTCTGAAGCTTCATTTCTGATGCTTTTTTCAGCCTCTGAAACCTCTGTTTGAGAAGCTGGGTGGGGCTACATTCGGAATATAAGACACATCCAGATTTTCACCCTCTTTTGGGGGGGGGGGGGAAAGGTGCATCTTGTACTCTGAAAAATAGGTAAATATTGGGTATTGCATGGCAATGTACTTTTTTTAATGTTAGGTTTTTTCATCTTATTTCTTTGTTTCATGTGAAACAAATAATATTAAATTATTTGAATGCATGCAACATTCAAATGACAATGTTATTTAACTATAAGGTCACTTTGGAAATTGGTTGAAGATTAAAATAAAGGCTTCGCCTACCAGTTTAGGATCAGGGTGGAGGGTGCTGATTTGTTTTTCTTCAGGAATTATATCTCAGGTCACGATCTGCCTGCGATATTTGCCAGCTGAAAACGGTAGCTGTGTAGGCTGGCAAAAAGTAGGATTCTGTAGGCGATAGCCTGTGTGGACAAAGAGAAAGAAGTGGCTTGGGAAGGGTTTCAACACTGGTGTGAAGTAGCCTTAGTTTAGTTGGTGGATTTGGCACATACACACAGTTCTTTGCTTTCTTTGTAACTCAGAATCTCTGAAAGCTGCTATATAGCAAGTGAGGAAATGGCTGCGTATCTCTTCTAACCATCAGCGTCTGCAAAACAAATATTGTTTTGTGGCCTCTCTTTTCTGCTTTCATTCTGATTACATTTATTATTGAATTACAATGTTTGAATTGTAAATGTATTCCAACCTTGTGAATTCCCAAGATTAGGCTGCCACTGCTTAAAGCACCAAGAGCATTAGCCTTTGGCTCATCACCATGAATAATTTAAGGGTCTGTCGACATGACTTCTGGAGAATGATAAGCCGGTTCTTTCTCCCTGCAGGACTAGGCAGTCCCAACACATGGAAAATATTAGGTGAGTCCTGCAATGTTGTTAAATAAAATACACCCAAAGAAAATACAATTATTGCTCAAGTGAAAACATACCACAAGGGATTATTAAAATAGCAAGATGTTTTATATTTTAAGGATGTCCCGGGTTCATTTTGCCCACTGCAAAACTGACACAAAGACACTTCTAAGCTAATACCCAAAACCTCTTTAGTCAGATCTGGTTCAATGGAATTTTCAGAAGGAATCTTGTCACTATGTGGCTTATATGCCACCTTCAAGCAGGATAACATTGTGCTAAATGACTTGAGACTCATGTATAAATCAGTGTAACTTGAATTCTTCTACTTCTCCATAGATTGGAAAATCCTTCTGATACAAGCACTGCATTCTTTTTTTCTTTGCTATCGATATAGACAGATATAGTTATGAGTAAAACCTGCCTGCATTTTTGTGAAGGCCAAATTATCTGCTCCAGCTTTCATATAAAAACTAAGAAGAATGAGCCACTGGAGATCAAGGCTTTGAAAGATAGATAGATAGATAGATAGATAGATAGATAGATAGATAGATAGATAGGCAGGCAGGCAGGCAGGCAGGCAGGCAGGCAGGCAGGCAGGCAGACAAACAATAGTGAGACTATGAGAGAGAGATTCAAAGAAAAGGAGGAGGGAGAGAGGGAGAAGGAGGGAGAAGGAGAAGCAGAAGGGGAAAGGGAAAGGGAAGGGGAAGAAAAGAAGGAGGAAGGGAAGGGGAAGGAGGACGAGAAGGAGAAGGGGATAGTGAAGGATGTAGGCAGTAGGCAAAGAAGAAGAAGAAGAAGAAGAAGAAGAAGAAGAAGAAGAAGAAGAAGAAGAAGAAGAAGAAGAAGAAGAAGAAGAAGAAGAAGAAGAAGAAGAAGAAGAAGAAGAAGAAGAAGAAGAAGAAGATTTTTTTAAAAAAATTATGATTCCTGGATAGGGCTTATGCACTACCATATATATTTATGCTTTGTCCAAGGCAAAAGAAAGAAGGCTGGGTCCTCAATTAGAAGAGTATGATATCAAAAGTCTCTTTCTTGACCATTCCGAACACTTCCAAAGCTCTTGTTTTTCCATGTTTAGAACTCCTCAGTCAAAAAAACCCAACAGGAGATATATGATGTTTAGTCATGCGTCCAACCTGACTTGTAGCCCATGTCAGCACTAGTTCTGTTGGAGATGACTTCCTTCCCATAGCTTCATTTCCAAGGAGGAAATTTGCTTTTTAAAAAATCAGAAGCAAATCTAACTAACCAAAAAGGTCACCTGGAGAAAGGTAAAACTCAAATATCTTCCCTTCTCATTTCTGTGAGGACCTCCAATTATTGAGCCCTTGAAAAGATGGTTACAATTGTCCTCTATACTCTAGAATGCTATACATCAGACATTCCATTGCTTAGCAGTTTCCATACTACATTTATTATGGAGGTGGATAAAGTAAACATACTATATACTTTTTTCTGTTTTTATTCCTGAAAATTGAAATGGTCATAGAAGTTAATGAAACCATATAAGCTATGTGTAGTTGGTTCAAGGAGAGACTGATACATCCTTGTGGGATTGTAAAGAAAGGGTAAGAGATCATCTCAAGATGCTTCACAGTATTAAAGAAGATGAATGATGACAAGGAGAGGACCTTCTTTGTTATTCCATGCACTTATGGCATTCCATCCCCAGGGAGGCTCAACTTTTCCCCTTCCTGGCTTTTACTATTTAATGAGTTTTACCATCTGATTTTATTCTTGTTTTTATTCTCGCTATTTCGTAGCGTGTGTATATATGGAAATTGGGGGGCTTTATTGTATTTTTAAAAAATGCTTTGTATGTTTTTATTGTAAATTAGCCCAGGAATTACCAAGATGAAGGTTAATATAAGAATGAGGGATAACGGGAATTCAAGTTATTGAGCAGCTTAGAGTTATAATTCACCAAACTCACATAAAAAGAGATGCTCAAGGTTGTTCGCCAAGAACTAAAGTTCAAAATGTCGCTGGAATATATGGTCCAGATGACAATTTCCCTCCACAAGAAGCAAAAGTGATGCTTTTCCTTGCACACTTACTTGTGGAAGTATATTATCTCCAGAACTGATCAAATAATTTGCAAGCAAGAAGACAACTGGTTGGTAGACTGTGCAAGGGACATGGTTCATTGGTTCTCCCTCTGCCCCCCTTTTTATTAATTCTGGTATGTAAACTTTAAAAAGCCACCAATAAAATATAAAGAATTCAATGGCTAAATGTCATTAAAGACCCATGTTTATGCAGGTTTTGCCATTGCTATTTAAGAGTCTGGGCGAACCGCACATAAGTTGCAAGTTTGTATAGGCATGTGGAGCGCACATGGATTTCATTGCATGACAATCTGTGCAGTGAATAGCCAATTGTGCAATATTCTTTTGCCAGGCCATCTCACAGGGAAAGCTATTTTATTCTTGCTTGGGTATCACCACGCAGTTCCCAGGATATTTGATGTATGGGGTGCTGAGGCTGCGGTCCCATTTGGTCTACTGCTATTCAGGAAGTTTCTGGAGCCAAACACAACCTATTCCTGTAGCTATTTTTTAAAAAACCACCATGCTTGGTCCAATTCTCCTTGCTCCAAAACCAATCTTTTCAGCTCAATTGGTCCTCCCACAGAATTTGGGCAGACTGACCAATGCAAATATGTTTGGAACAGAGAGACTCCTCTTTTTGCTGTTTTGTTGTGAGCATTTGACAAAGTGAACGGCAAAGAATTGATGTTTTTGAATTGTGGCATTGGAGAAAAGTCTTGAACTTCCCTTGGACTGCAAGGAGGTCCAATCAGTCGATCTAAAGGAAATCAACCCAGATGGTTCTTTGGAAGGACAAATACTACAGCTGAAGCTCAAATACTTTGGCCACCAAATGAGAAGAGAGGACTGATTGGAAAAGACATCGATGCTGGGAAGGATTGAAGGCAAAAGGAGAAGGGGAAAGCAGAGGATTAGATGGTTAGATGGTGTCAGCAACACAATGAACATGAATTTGGGCAAACTCTGGGAAACGGTGAGGACAAGGGGACATGCTGTGTTCCCTGGGTTTGCAAAAAGTCAGATATGACTTAATAACTGAACAACAACATCAATGTGTGTGGATGTGAATGAGTAGAATGGCATTCAGTTTTTTTCCCAACATCTCATACCTTGCTATGTTCAAAGCTATTTTGTACCTTCCTGTGCCAAAGCTAATTTCTGAGCAAATTAGAAACGTTGGCTCTTTATGAAGATAAAAAGTCCTTTGAACTGATCTCAGGTGGCCCATGGGCATAGGCATAAACTAGGTCAAGGTCAGCCAGAGTTCATTGTTTTCATAATTATCATTGTTTTAATAATTCATAAGTTTTCCCCATTCATCATTTCCACACCTTGTATAAGCTGTTCTTTTCTACGATAAGACAAGTCACTAAATATTTTTTTTTCCTACCTTGTTTAAGAAATGTGCAGGTTTTCCCAAGTTCTTATTTTTAAAGAGCTGAATGGAATGAAACATTCATTTACCTGCAGCAACCAATGCAGTTGGAACATTATAAG
Organism: Masticophis lateralis; assembly: GCA_030761175.1. NCBI lineage: Eukaryota > Metazoa > Chordata > Lepidosauria > Squamata > Colubridae > Masticophis > Masticophis lateralis. The sequence goes on along the minus strand of JAUDYJ010000002.1, from coordinate 130,039,935 downwards.
AGCATTCCAATCAAGTGTCAAAAGCATGACTAAATAAATGTTCAGGAATTTTAAATCAGACACATAGATAGCTTTTTTTGCCCCAGATGGACAAATCTATCAGTTTTATGTTCTCCCTCTCCCTCCCTCCTCCCCTCTCTCTCACACATATATATGGAGATAGAGAGGGAGGGAGGAAGGGGGGAGGGAGAATTTATTTTTAATCCGATTTGTGCAGGAATTTGTAAATTTTCTAAAATAAAAGAAAAATAAAAACTGCATAAAATTCTCCACTGTACCAGAACATTAACCCCATATCCTAAGACTGTCACATTTACTTTACATCCAGAATTCCTAAGGCAGATTTCATAGCAAAACAAACATTAAGGGGTGAGGCTGGAAAAGAAACACCCTCTTTGCAACTGTTCCAGTTTCAACAACCATAGAAATAGTGAATTGCTCAGGAAAGCAACATTTTTCTAGAAAGACAATGACATGAGCAAATAATTATGGGCATTATGAGAAGTAATAAGAGATGAGCTTCTTTGGCCAATGTAAATGCCATCGGCACCATGAGGTGTGTTTTTTTAATAATGTTGGGACACTGGGAATGCGGGAGATTAAAAATATGAAAGACATATATGCAGTATAGAGGGTTGCAGAGACCTGATATGTTCTTTAGGAAAAAGGAATTGTATTAAGTGTAGGAACAAATGTTTTAATATGAAATACATGTATTACTGCAACTGACAGCTGAGGGAAATGGGAACAGATGGATTTGGGAAGCTTCAAAATTTTTATAACCCATTCTTGATGGAAAGCATCAACTTTTATTTTATTAACTCTTTTCTGCCTTTGGGAAGGTGAGGGCCCTTTCTGGTTTTCTGCCTTCTTCCTTTCTCCTTGACCTTATGAAATTGGCCTCAGGTTATTGCATCTCCTGAATTTTATGTAGCAGCTGGCTGCGATTAGAAGGATTGGAATGGATAAGTGCTTGATTAACTTTCAGCTGTTCTTGGTTTACCCACATTTGTACAGGAGAATTAATTTTTTAGTTCAGTGGAATGTTGGACATTAATGCATTCCAGACATTTTTGGGCCCACCCAAACAATAGATTCAGAGGATTCTTTTTGTTGTAGACCAAACTTTCCCCAATCTGATGCTGGCTGGATGAATTGGACTACTGCATTCTTAATTCACACGTTAAGGCCAATTTGGCATGTCCTGGGTTACAGAAAGCCACTCTAGATATATATTAGAATCTGTTGTTCTTAATCTTCTTAAACTAATATTGATATTGCATCTGGAGATAATTAACCCACCCTTTGTGACCAAAAGAAAAAAAAATCTTCTCTGTATGTCCTTTTTCTGTAGTACTTAAGATTCAATTCCTGTGACATTTATTGTGGAGCAAGTAAATCCCAATCAATCTTACTCTGAAGTCAGATACTACATGGTCAGTCAAATGGGCAGATACAAACTGAAGTCAGGAGTTCTGAATTTTTAATACTTCCAACGATTTTTTAAAAAAATTTGATTTATATGCTGCCCTTTTCCGGAGACTCAGGGCGGCTTACAATGCGTTAAGCAATAGCCTTCATACTTTTGTATATTTTATACAAAGTCAGCTTATTGCCCCCACAACTGGGTCCTCAATTTACCCACCTTAGAAAGGATGGAAGGCTGAGTCAACCTTGAGCCTGGGGAGTTTCGAACTGGTGTAATTGCAGGCAGCTGGATGTTAAAAGCTGCCTTTAGTAGGAGGCATTAGCCTCCTATGCCACTCAGGCTCCTATTGTAGTTTCCTCAGCTCTAATTTGAATCCTTCTTCTGTAGATGCTTGAGAACTGTCCTCTATTGCATCTGGCTATTGTACAGGTCACTTGACTATCTAGCCCAGAGGTGTTAAACTGGTGGCCTGTGAGCCGGAGGCCTTGCCTGCAGGCCACGCCCAACCTTTTTCCCTCCAAATGTTGTGATACATCATGTGACAGCAACCTGACTGGGTGAATTTGACATCAGTGATCTAGCCTATTGTGGCCTGCATAAGACTGTGGATTTCACTCTTCCATATCAAACAATGGATTCAGTGCAGTTTACTTCTTGACTAAATATGTGTTTTCCACTAATTAATAATTTGTTATAACAGTGCTTTGCAGAACAAAGCATAATACTGAGATTACAGGTAGTCCTCAATTTACAACCACAATGGAGCCCAAAATTTATGTTGCTAAGTAAAACGGTTGTTAAATGAATTTTATGACCTTTCCTGCCACAGTTGTTAAGTGAATCATTGCAGTTATTAAGTTAGTAACATGGTTGTTAAGTGAATCTGGCTTCCCCATTGACTTTTTTTTTTAAAAAATTAATTTATATGTCGCCCTTCTCTGGAGACTCAGGGTGGCTTACAATGCTTTAAGCAATAGACTTCATACTTTTGTATATACCTGCTTAGTAGGGCTTTCACCCCCCCACCCCCAAGCGGTTTTCTTTTTTATACAAAGTCAGCTTATTGCCTCCACAATCTGGGTCCTCATTTTACCTATCTTGAAAGGATGGAAGGCTGAATCAACCTTGAGCCTGGTGAGATTCAAACTTGCACTAATTGCAGGCAGCTGGTGTCACTTTAGCACTACTTAAGCTGCTGCGCCATCCAGGCTCTGCTTGTCAGAAGTCACAAAAGGTGATCACATGATCCCAAGATACTGCAATGGTTATAAGTATGAACCAGTTGCCAAACATCTGAATTTTGATTACATGACCAAGGGGATGTTGCAATGGTTGTAAATGTGAAGAACGGTCATAAGTCACTTTGTTCAGTACTATTGTAACTTTGAACGGTCACTAAACAAACTGTTGTAAGTCAAGGACTACTTGTACTAACCAATAGTGATAATGATGATGAAGAAGAAGAAGAGATGAAGTGTGGCTGATGTACGATAATAGGCTTTTCTATTTTACAAATAGCAGCTTCTGAACAGACACTATGCAGAAGTCAACCCTTCCTTTATTATGGTCTCTTCTTTCCGGTATATCATTTTTATTGATAATTTGGCATATTAATTTTTATTGAAAGTTTGGTATATTAATTTTTATTACAACATTTAAATAAGAAGATAAAAACTAACACCAACTAATATAAAGTAAGGAGAGAAAAAGATAAAGAAAGAAATCAAAGAAAAAATGTGCAAGAAAAAAAGTTGAAGAAAAAATAGAAAAGAAAAAAAAAATTAAAACATGGCTTCCGATATTCTTCACAGCAGCTATAAACGCAAATGCATTTTAACTTCTCTCTCTAGCATTACTTCATATTACTCTTCTTTCTTTAATCTATCCTGTCTAATCTTTAAAACCATAAATCACAAGTACATTTCTTTTCATTCTTACACAAAAAGTTCCTAAGATGTCCCAGTCAACAAAAAATGTAGAAAATATATTTTCTCTAATCAAAGAAATAAATTAATCCATTTCAGCAAAATCTGAGAATTTCACCAATGATTCCTCCCGAATGGGTAGTGTTGAATCTTTCTACGTCTGGGCACAGAATAATCGCATCACAGTAATCATATATTGAAATAATATTGCATGAATTTTTCTTAATAATTTTTCATTAATCCTAAAAAGAAAACTTCCAGCACCTTCCCTTATTATAGTCAATGTCCAGAAATCTACTTAAGATAAAAAGTAATATCTACAATGTGTGGGCAATCAAGAAGTTGAAATCCAATTATACAGAGTGCACAAATTGGGGGTCATTGCTACTTAGGAGAACACTATACAGGTTCCTCAGAATTTTAATCAGCTTCCCCCAAATCAATAGCATAGTCAAGTATACAAATTCCTGTTAATTTTAAACCTGGTGGCTTGAGAGAAATTGTATCTTTCTCCATTATATCCTTTGTAGAAGGATAATTGCAGATGTAACCATATCTATAGTTGTCATTCAGATTGTTTCCAGATTTTTCCAGCACATTCATGTACTTGAGATTAACATGAATTATACTGTTTTCTATGGTTTTGGGGTTTTTGTTTTGTTTGTTTGGATTGTTATGTATGATCATTCATATTATGTTCAGTATCATGTATTCTCTTTTCTACAATCAGTGGAAGTAGAATAAGCCTGGCCAGAGATGATATCCTGTGGTTCTTCAAATTTTTTCCTCATTTTCTGCAGGATTAACATCATAAATAACTTTCCTGCCCAAACAATGAAATGCAAAATAGTTACTATGCAGACAGCCATGTCTGGCTTCATGGTTGCTAATAATGCCATGTGTTTAGTTCAGCTTGACTTCCATCCTCGTTTTAGCATAGCAACAAGGCAGACCTCATGTGGTGTGATTTATAATATATCAGAACCTGAGACAATCTTCTAATGGCTATTGCTTTTATTGACATCTTTCTCATTGTATATTGGTTGCTGAACCCATCAGAAAGAAAGGAGAAAATGCTACACAGATGCCGTCATAAAAGTTCCACGACAATAATAATTAATAAGGAAGTGACAGTGCTGGTCTCTTCAGACCAAACATGAACATTTAAAAATAATTATTGAAGAACATCCATATATATCTGTATCTATATTTAAGGGCTGGGTGGTCTGCTTAATTCTATATATTTGGCAGGAATGGATTAGACTGTCTTAAGAGGAGAGGCCAAGTTAACAGGGAACTGCCAGGAGACTGACCCTGTGATGATGACCCGGGGCATGGCACAAAAGCAACAAAGCCAGAGAACAGATCTAACTCCCCTTTATTGCTCCAACTTTGCCCCAAAGATCCCCATGTTTACTATAAATCCTGGAGCAAAGCCTCTGGCTGAGAGTAATCCAGTAAATCCAGTAAGCAAGGTTAGGCAAACAGTAACCAGAGCCAGCAGTCCAATAAGCCAGGTTAGCTAAACAATAACCAGAGCAAGAAGTTCAATAAAGCAGGCAAACTGGGCAAGCCCCAGAAGACAGAGCACAGTAATCTCCAGGTGTCGGCAAGTGTACATGAAGCTTCACAGATTCAAAGCTTGTTCCCAACAAATGTCCCTCCCACCAGCACCTCCTTACATTTTAGTCTTGAGGGGTGCCTTGTGAAGGCGGGGCACTGTCCTCCCTCATAGCCGGCTCAGTTTGCGTTGTTCTTGCCTTCTCTCTTCTCTCCGTGCTCTAGGATCAGGAGGGGATGATCCTTGCTCTTTGCCTGAGCTCTGTCTCTCCTGCTCCACCCTGTCTGCAAGTCTTTCCAATCCTGAAAAGCCCTGCCTGGACTGACCTTCTGCCCTTCCCCAGTTTCCTCCAAACCCAATGGAGTCGCCCTCTCAACCTTTGTCGGCTCTTGTTCCAGCTCATCTTCTCTCACAGATTCAGACTCCAATGGGTCATGACAGACCCCTTTTAGTGTGCCAAGAAAGAATACAATATGTACACACATGCATTGTAAGAGGGTTATGAGATTCATGGTTAGCCTTTGTTTCTGTAGCCACTGTTGGTTGGCAGGAAATTTGGCTAGATTGCCCTGTAGGTTTGGAGTATAGACTCCAGAAATATCAATAGTATCAATAGAGGAGATTCTAGAAGAGGGAATATCAAAGAATATTTATGTGTTTTTTTAATTCATCCATTTGATTCATATTTTTCTATTCAGCTAATTATTGGCACAGCTTAACAGTTGTTGACATGCAAAGTTTAATGAATTGTAAAATATAAATTAAAATCTAGGCTAAAACTAATTAAAAATTCAATGTCCCTGCTGTATACATCAATCTATCCAGACATAAAGTCATGATTAATTTGAAGTCTTTTTTAAAGTAATATTTTATATAAAAATATTTTCTTCAAATAAAAGGAGGACCAGGGATCTTTATAATGAGGGTAGAGTTCAAGGTACAGATTGTGTAACCCAGGGGTGAAATGCTCCCAGTTCGGACCGGATCAGGCGATCCAGTAGCGATCGTCACGGTTGGTTCATTGATCTGGAAGCAATAGCGGAGCAAAGCTCTGCCCACCTGCCCGGGTGCCGTTATTTCCATGTGTGCACTTCTGAACCGATAAGGAAGGTAAGTAGATTTCACCCCTGGTGTAACCCCTTTCAACCAATAGGGTAGATGGCCTGAGAAAGCAAGGCTTTAAGAACAGAAATCTCAATTCCAACACAATCTGTCTTCCATTCAGAAAAATATACTATTCTTTTTCAGCCATATTTGTCCATTCCCTTGAAATGACAAATGCAACATTTCAACCAGTTATGAACAGGGAAAAGGAATGGCCTTGTATAAGATACCATGGGTCAGGTGGATTGGGCTGGTAGGAGCTATATCAGGCCTCAGCCACCCAACTTGGTAATGACTCTAGTTCTGGTACAGGAAAAAGTTTAATATTGCAAAGTTCTGGAAAGGGACTGAAGCTTTTCATTCAGGACACAGAATCCTTTTGATGCTGGAAAGGTACTATAGGGCTTCTAGGAAAGCAAATTCTATTTTCTAAACACAGCTGTATGTTCATCAAAGTTCTAAAACATTTTTAAAAAAATAATCAAATTTGCTCCTAACATGGTTCATCATTTGCTACCTTATTCTTTACAAAGCCATCTCTTTAAATGTCATATGACAGCTTGTGTGTGAGAAAAGAAGAGAGTACATATGAACTACACTTAGACAAAGACAGTGATAGAAATAGATGGTAGGCAGACAGATGGACAGACAGACGATGATAGATAGATAGATAGATAGATAGATAGATAGATAGATAGATAGATAGATAGATAGATAGATAGATAGATAGGCAGGCAGGCAGGCAGGCAGGCAGGCAGGCAGGCAGGCAGGCAGGCAGACATAAGGGCAGTATCTAATACTTAACATGAATTTAGCTTTGAAGTTTTTTTCTTTGCTGGACAAACTTGACTGACCATATGAGCTCCTGATACGAGCAATAAATCCTGTCCCAAACACAGCTTTTTGTATGCATTTTTATGAAGCGAAATAATAAATAACAAGTTGGTTGGTGGTTGCCATAGAGGAGACTCATAACTTAATAATTTTCTGGAGCTGATAACAATGGTTTCTCTTGATTAAATTGAACTTGGCACTTTCAGAGCAATGAAAGACGAACCTTTTCCTGCTCAGGATGGAAGCAGAACTCCAGAAAGGCATATGAACTTTTTAATCGATGCAATTTTATGTAGCTCTACAACACGGATGTTTATTTCACAGCATTCAATAAATTATTCCCCGGCAGATGCTTAGGATCGTGGCCAAATGTCAGTCCAAGTATCAAAAGTGCTCTTTTGATTGTTTAGAGCTTGCCTTGGGCTCCTTCTCTTTTTTTCTTCCTCCTCCTGCACACAATCTGGGTTTTAAAAGAGGCTTTTTAAGAAGTTCTGAGCAAACATAATATTTGCTCTGATTAGAAAAAAATCAACTCCCAGTCCCTTCCAAAATAAATAAAAGATCTTCACATCATCATTCTTCATTTAGGAGTGTCGGAAGTAAAGTCCCTGGAAAATAGCCTTGGAGATTGCACCAGGATGACCCTTTAACCTCTGCAGGCATGGAGGATCAGTTAGCTGCGGTATTTTACCAATTAATTTTGTGTCTAAAGAAACCAGACTTTGGAGATTTGCATCGCATCACAATCATAATCTGGGTTGAGCAAAGCTGGAAGAGTGATGTGCACAAACCTCCCTAGAAGGGAGAGTCATAGGGTACCTTGGCAGCAATTTTCTCACACCAGAAGTTGAACGAGATTTCTTTTTCTTCCTGGTCCTTGGTGGCATCACAGGACATGATCAAGTGCAGGTGTTCTTCATAATGCCCCTAGTTCCCTCTTGTAGACCTTTCATAAGGAGGAAGAATACTTTGCACATTCAACAAAACATCCACCCAAAATATTGCATGCTACAGCTAATGCCAAGGTAATATTAGACTTTGTTAAGCCCTGCTTTATTGCTCGGTGTCTTCTAACAATCTAGCTACTGTGGCTTATTCAACAAACATTGCATTGTAGTGCAAGGGATGTCAAACTTGATTTCATTGAGGGCCACATCAGGGTTGTGTTTGATTTCAGGGGAGGCAGGGGGGGCATGGCCAGCTCGATGTCACTTATGTTGGGGGCGCCTGTGGGGGCCCAAGCACTCTGCCAGTGAAAACGAGCTCCGTTTTCAGCTGCAATGCTCTGCCAGCGAAAAAAGAGTTCAGGAGGGCTGCCCTTGGCCCTTCCGAGCTCCATTTTTGCTGGCAGAGGCGTTGTGAGCTGGTCCTTTGCTATTTCCAGGGCAGGCCAGATCTAAGCACCCTGCGGGTCGGATCTGGTCAGGGTAGGCTTCAAAAATTTTAGCAAAGTCACATCTATCCCAGTTGCTGGTGGGCATGGCCATGGTGGGTGTGGCCTAGTCACCCTCCTGCACCATGGTGAGGGGGGCGTTTTTGCCCTCCCAGGCTCTGGAGGCTTTCCTCGAGCCTCCCCAAATTTCCAGTAGGTCCTTTTGTTGCCCTCCCTGAGCCTTCATGTGTGCCCTGCACTTACTGCATCCAAAATGGGCCATGTAGGGACTCCTGGGAGGGGCAGGGTGGGATGGGCAGGGCCATCCAAGAGTGGGATTTGGGGGTTCTCCGAACTGCACAGAATCTTAGCTAGAGGTTTTCCCAAACCCCTGTGAACCCCCAGTGGTCCCCGAGTCTTGAGTTTGACACTCCTGGTGTAGTGGGTGGAATGAGATTTTGGTTCTACTTCCTCTAATCTTCAGGTATTTAAAAAGTTGTTATTTCTGCCAGGAAAGTTTGATCAGATTGGGCTTCTGCTCTCAGTCTTCTTCAGAATGCCCCAAGGGCGATTATAAGGTAATGATATTGATCCCTTATTCCAGGAATCCCCGAGAAATATTAAGCATGATTGTGGCTTCATGAATATCTGTAAGTTCTTTACAATGCAGTGACATTGCTGAATGCATTTTAAATAGAACCCATAATTCCTCTGCTTTGCAAGCCACCAAACGTATCTTGCAACACAGCTATCATAAAACACATATAGTGGTATATCTTTAGCTGTGCACAGAAATTCTACCTTAGAAGCAGGCTGGGGTTAGTAATCATGGTGATGGGTTTATGTGTGTTGAGGGTGAGAGAGAGAGGGAGAGGGAGAGAGGGAAGGAGAGAGGGAGGAAGGAGGGAGGGATGAATCTGTTTAAGTTCACAATTTTTTCGTTCAGGGTTCCAGAATGTAGGAATTGCAGAACCTGAACAAAAGTCTGACACTAAAATTCTGGTTTTCTGTTCATTTAGAAAAATGTCTGTGTCATTAGACCTCTACAAGCTATGTTAAATCTACTGGGTAGTTTCATCTTTACAAAAATGGGATATGAAACCAGGCAACAGCTACTGTATGTCAGAGTCAAATATGCCTGACTCAGTTCAACAGGAAGGTTTGAGAAAATATTTATCCATCTTGGTATTCAGTTCATAATTTTCATCATATGTATCAGCACCTTCAAAACTAAGGTTTTTCTCAACCCTATCCTAAAATAATCAAATATCTTGAGTTCCACTTTTTGGAACATCATTTTTTTCTCTCTTGTAAAAATAGTGTCAATAACTGAGCCACATTTAAGTATTCTTTTGAACTGTAAGCCAGCCAAATAAAACTTTTTGTGTTTTTATGCAAAGGTATTTTATCATCTAAAAATAAATGTTTAAATGCAACTTCATAAGAAAATATATTCCTGTGGTTAGCCAAGATAATCTAGACCAGTGATGGCTAACCTTTTTGCCATTGCATGCCAAAAGCGGGGGCAGGGTGCGGGGTCATGCATGTGCGTGCCCACACCCATAATTCAATGCGCCCCGCACATGTGTGTGCAACTCCCTGCCCTCCTCCTGCTTTTGGCACATGATGGCATGGTGGGCTCAATAGGCCTGTTTTTTGCCCTCCCCAGGCTACAGAGGCTTTCTAGGAACCTGGGGAGGGCAAAAACAGCTTTCCCTATCCCCTTGGATGCCCTCTGGAGGCCGGAAACAGCCCATTTCCTAACTTCTGGTAGACCCAGAAGGCTCTAAAATCAGTTGGCTGGCGCGCTTATGCACACTGGAGCTGAGCTAGGGCAACGCTTGTGTGCCCACAGATATGGCTCCACATGCCACTTGTGGCGCATGTGCCATAGGTTCGCCATCATGGATCTAGAACATTAAGAGCCAGGATTTTGAAGGTACATGGCCCTACTACAATTTTTTTTTTTTTTGGTTCTTAAATTGTCAGTGAACTAGACAAGCCACACCCAAGAATGGATCACAAACCCAGATCGTTTATAAATTCTTCACCTTCCCAGGAACAGCTCTTTCAAGGTGCCCGGAGCAAATTCTGTGATACTCCAAACCTTGTAATCAAAATATTGGTGGGTTTTTTCCCCTTCTTTGTTCTCACCCCCCCCCCCTTTTTTTTGGTTTTTGTTTCCATATTGTATTTTGGAACCTGAAGCTCCAGAAATATTTTCGTTGTCTAAACTCCTTTTCTCATGAATCTGAAAATCCCTCTTGCTGAAAATCAGCAACTCTTTTGAGTCAGGAAATAGATAAAAACTCTTACTGTAATCCCTAAAATAAAATAAATTTGCCATAATCTGAAAAAAGGGAAACAATAAAAGAACTAAAAAATGATAAGACAATAAAAGAATGCCCAGTGCATTCCCACAGACAAGGCCTCCTCAGGGTGCTGGCAGTCAGATAGTGTCAGCTGGCGGCCCCCAGGGGGAGAGCTTTCTCTGTGGGCTCACCCACCCTCTGGAACCAACTTCCTTTGGAGCTCCGAATGGCTCCTTACCTTCGCTTGTTCCGCCGTGATTTGAAGACCTGGTTGTTTCACAGTTTGGACTGATGGGGATTTCTTAATTAATTTTAATTATTTTAAATTCAAATTTTTAAATTTCACTGTTTTAATGAGGGATTATGCATTTTTATTGTTGTGAGCCGCCCTGAGTCCTCGGAGATAGGGTGGCATATAAATTGCATAAATGAATGAATGAATGAATGAATGAATGAATAAATAAATAAATAAATAAATAAACTAAATATCCTAGGTTGTTTTTTTTTTTAAGTAGAGGACGCTGTCTTTCCTGCTTTGTATTGTAATACTTCTTTCTGAAATTTCAACCACAGCCATCTAGAAAAAAGTTAAGTTTGCTTCTCTGCTATTATGAATAATTCCTTCAGAAACTCCACAATCTTATTTGTTGCTTTTTCTGAAGGAACTACGTTGCCTCAACAGTATTTCGTATCTACTTTATTGCCTTTCTTAATTAACTCATACAGCACAGCTGTAAAAGGTTGTCCTAAAGATTCCTTTTTCATTTATAATATAGTTCATGCTCCCTGAACCAAGTAATAATATCTATTTGCCCATCTTTATACATCCTTCCATCTAGCTTTGCCTCCTGTTCCCCCGATTTCAATAAATATTTAAATTATCGTATCACTGCCTAGATCATGTCATTGCTTGAAAAGATCAGCTATTTCCTCAAGAAATTAAGGAAACAGAAAAGTAAAGGACAAGGAAAGATAAACAATACCATTTAGGGTTTTTTTTTTTTCTATGTGATAATTTTTCCCAAAGACAAATCCCACTTTAGAGAGACCTACTATATACTGATATATACATATGAATATGAATACACACACATACGTGCACGGATACATGTTCATACTATAGGGAATTATGAACCATTTCAAGAAAATAAAATAAAGTGAAAATACTGTAATTAAACAAAAATACAATACAATCCTATTGATACTAATGCAGAAGTAATGGGACTTTATTATAATAGAGTTCAACGGGATTTAATTTTAGGTTGATTTTATATATAGGTTTGCAATCCAAATCAATTAGAATTTATGCAGAACCTCCTTAGGTACACGAATGCAGTCACTCCAATTTCATTTTTCAGTTGTTTTCAGACTATATTTATCAAATTGACTAGGGATCCTGAATGTTGCAGCCTCAATACTTTGGTGTTATGTTGGAAAGCTTATATTAATGAATTATTAAAGAACAAGATGTTTTTGGTTATGGACCAGAAACCAGTTAAATTCACAACACGTTGCTCTTTTGCCAAATTCTTCCTCTGGACTAATGGATTGGCTTAAACTATTTCTGAATTTATAAATTTGTCTTTTTGTGGTAAAGCAGAGGTGTAGGTATTTGAAATCAATCCATCCACAGAGCCTCTTCTGTGGTTAGCATTTCTGTTCAAACATAGAAGTGGATTTATAAAATGAGCTCACCGTGTAAAAATGACAGGGATTTGTTGCCCTGTGCTACTATTTCTTGCTTAAAAATAGAACAGAACAGAACAGAACAGAACAGAACAGAACAGAACAGAATTACAGAGTTGGAAAGAACCTTGGAGGTCTTCTACTCCAGCCCCCTGTTAAGGCAGGAAACCCTATACCATTTTAGACAAATGGCTGTCCAATCTCTTCTTAATACTCCCAGTGTTGGAGCACCCACAATTTCTGAAAGCAAGTTGTTCCACTGATTAATTGTTCTTGCTGTCAGGAGATTTTTTTTCTTATGATTATATAAATGATTATATAAATTTACCTGCAGAAATGCAAGTAACAATTTGATTTAAATAAAATTAAAAAAAAAACAATCACCCAGTCTTCTTCCTAGCAATTTTGAATGTGGCACGAGAAACAGTTTTAGTGAGATTAATGATCTTGCTAAATTATCATCACAGAGTTTTTATTAACATGAGATTAAAGAAGTCCATGATGCCTAAAATAACATCATAGGTTGTGTACATTGAGCAAAAGGTTGAATTTCATATTTTCCAAATCCTTTTCAACTCTCAAAATCTTAAAATCTTAAAATACCATTCAACTTGCCATTGAACCAGTCTCTGAAACTTACTTAGATGAAGAATTCCAAAATGTCAAGCCAAACTCAAGAACATGTATCTTACTTGAGACATAAACAGTTGCATAGAATATCTTCAGAGTAAGGCGGGTGGCTTATAACTTTATAAATAAAAACATAAACAAAATCTGAGAATGGAAATTGCAATGAATTATTATGATTAGGTTTGCTAATATTAACAGACATATTTAGTCTACATCTGAGTGCAGTACATTCCAATGAATGATATACTTTTAATGGAGTATAAAGACCTACTACAAATGTAGATAGAATTGACACTTAAGAGTAAGATAGGCAATATCTTAATTTGACAAATAAATGCATATATCAAAATGCATATGAGGAAATTCAAACATATCAATTAAAAATGAAATATTAAAAGATCACCTTTTTTTGGTTGCTTAAATTGTTTGGGAAGCAGAGGGTGAGTAGGAGAGGATTTGAATTTGGAAGAGTATTTCTAGACTGGACCGGATGAATTTTCAAATTAACAAGGCATGCATTTAAATGCATCACGGCCCAAACAAACACTTGGAAACTGGAAGGGTGAAAAGTCACTGCCTCTCCTTGTCCTACTATCTTTCTTTCTTTTTTTCTTTCTTTTTTGGCTGCTGTGTTGAGAGACACAAAATAAAATGGAGCAACATAACCTGTCTGAGTTTTATTCAAATCAGCCAATTAAAACATCAAGTTGAAATGTCAGCGAACATGCTATGGTCACTCAGGAATTAAAGCAGGAAGGCATCTGTCTGTCTTCACCACAAAAGCATGCTTTTTTTTTTCAAAAAAAAATCCACTTCTGCAAAAACTATGACATTACATTACAGCCATGAAAAACACTCACTGAAATGTACCTTGACTGAAGGGCAGCTGTCATCACCAGTGGCTTTCTTATAAAATCAGATTGAACTAAACTCGAATTTTTCATTTCTAAAATGATGTTAAATGTAAAGAGGAAATTGTTGATCAGGTCCAGAAGAACACTTAGTTTGCATTCTGAAAAATCACCACTTTGGACCTGGAATCTCTAATTAAATACGTCTCAGGTAGAAAGGGAAAACTTTCTGTGAGAGACGTTGAAGAACTTCTGTTAGAGGCTTGACACCAGGTGGACAGTTGTCTAACTTCAAACAGGGCAGTTTCCCACATATTTTTTCTATATAATGTTTATTTATGTTTTATAGGAATGAGAAGCCAATTGCCCTCCAGGTGTTGTTAAGATACAATCTCCATCTTCATACCCGGAGATTATCTTTACTGGTTGAGATTTATGGAGACGACAATTTTCAATGGGTTTCATATGCACAATTAAGAGAAAGATTTAATATAGATAAAAAAGGTAACTGGAACTGAAGAACCTAACACGAAATTTGAAACTGAGCAATGTACGAATGATGAACATGTGATTGCAAAAATGTATAAACTCTGTTGACATTGTTAACTTGTTCTTTTTCTATTTCAAAAGATTGCACGATGAAATGGGCTAAGAAATTGTATTATAACATATCAATCAGAGAGCATGTGGTGGATTGACATTCACACTGGATCATAATGTAAGACTGGGGTTTTATAAAGCACTCTTGGTATATGTCACCGGAGAAATGTTAGTTCACCAAATGAACTTAGTTCACCGAATGAACTAAGTTGTATAAAGGTAGCTCTGATCAATGTTGAAAATATGAAAAACATGGACATTTCACAATGCATAATGGGCTTGTAAAAAAGAAAAAAAATACATATGTTGATTGAAATAATTTTAAAGGAAAATACTAAGATGAAGCCAGAAGTTTTCTCACTAGGACTTATAAACAATTATTTAAAGAAGATTTATGAAAGATTGATTTGATACATGGAAAGTGCAGCAAGATTATTATATGCACAATTGACAAACTGACAAATACTAACATATCCGAAATGAGATGTGGTGGCTCAGTGGAAAAGACACTGAGCTTGTCGATCAGAAGGTTGGCAGTTCAGCGGTTCGAATCCCTAGCGCTGCATAATGGAGTGAGCTACGGTTACTTGTCCCAGCTTCTGCCAACCTAGGAGTTTGAAAGTACATAAAAAAATGCAAGCAGAAAAGTAGGGACCACTTTGGTGGGAAGTTAACTGCGCTCCGTGTGCCCTCAGCATTTAGTCACGCCAGCCACATGACCACGGAGACATCTTCGGACAGTGCTGGTTCTTCGGCATAGAAATGGAGATGAGCACTGCTGCTAGAACCAAAAACGACTAGCACGCATATGCAGGAGAACCTTTACCTTTACCTTTACCTTAACATACTCATAATAGAAGAATAGACTGTAAAAATAACAGAATTATCAGAAATGGGAGAAAATGACCATTAAATGCGCTTGTTCTTGTTCCTATTTAAACAAACTATTGTTTCTTACCCCTTCATGGATTACTGTCTTGTCGTGGTGAAGGGGCTGGCATAGCTCAATGAAGGTATGAGCTATGCCATGCAGGACCATCCAAGATGGACAGGTCATAGCAGAGAGTTCTGACAAAAAGTGATCCACTGAAGAAGGAAATGGCAACCCACTCCAGTATTTTTGCCATGAAAACCCCATGGACATCTTTTTGGTTCCTAAGTAATTTCGTTAACTGGTGTGCCTCTGTGCATTCTGTAATTTTCCAAATCAATTTATTTTCTTTAATTCGTTTCATTAATTCGGCATTAATTCGTTTTTCCATTCTTGCACGTATAGTATCCTAGCTGAAGTAGTGATGTGAAGATTTTTTCTCCATAGAAACCTGGAATGTAAGATCCATGAATCACGTGGTCAAACAAGAGATGACAAGACTGAACATCGCCATTTTAGGAATCAGCGAACTAAAATGGACAAGAATGGGTGAATTTAATTCAGATGACCATCAGGTATACTACTGCAGACAAGAATCCCTCAAAAGAAATGGAGTAGCTTTCATAGTCAATAAAAGAGTAGGAAAAGCAATACTGTCATAACTATAGGGAAAAAAAATGTTACTTGCTACAGTAAATTTATTTAAGTTTTGTTCAAACATACTGTACATGAATTTTAGTTGTAATCAAACAATAAATCTGGGGCAGTGATGGAATGATAGAATTAAAACATAGAATAAATGATAAATAGAGTTGTACTACAGCATATCTTGTTTATTTTTCCTGGATATTTCCTCTTTCTAGATTTAAAAAAAATCTATTCACACACACCACATATGTGTATATGTGCGTATATAATATCAATGAAATAATATTAAGGATTCTGTCATAGTTCAGGAGTGTTGCAGGACCTAATTATCTCTTCTTGATCTACCTTTTCCATGCACTGGTGTAAGGAGCAATTTGTAGGTGGGCGGGGGGCAGAGAGGAAGGAAATGACAAGACATCCATTGTGACCTTATAACACAAACTCTGCACTACTGTTGCCATTCTGGTGCCATAATGGTTAGGATCAGGTACCTTTGCAATGGGATTTGTAATCATAAAAGATGATGCAAAGCAACTAGTGAGACATGCTGCAATGGTGTCCCAGTATCATAGCAGCTCCTTTGCTTTTCTTATTATAGACCGGTGACACTGATGCATGTTTGTTGTCTGCTAAGTAGTAGATTGGTACAAGCTGGACCTACCATTATTAGCTGCATAGGCACAAATGCATCTGCTGGAGCATCATCACCATAAGATGAGCCAATGTTTGCCTTCCATGAATTTGCAATTTAGAGGCACAGATTAACAGGGCTGGAAGGAACCTTGTAGGTTATCTAGTCCAACCCCTTGCCCAAGCAGACCCTATATCATTTCTGACAGATGGGAGTCCAGTCTCTTCTTGAAAGCCTCCAGTGATGAAGCTCCTACAATTTCCAAAGTCAAGCTGTTCCATTGGTTGATTGCTGTCACTGTCAGAAATTTTTTCCTTATTTCTAGGTTGAATCTCTCCTTGATCAGTTTCCATCCATTATTCCTTGTCTGGCCTTCATCTGAACAGCCCAGCCTTCCCCTGTGTCACCACCCATGGGATGAAAGGATGCCAGGATGCTAGGCATTGAAATCAGGAAATGACTCTAGAAAGAATACACCCTCCCCCCCAAAAAAATGATTTGGAATATTGCTTTCTCAGAAAACATGGAGGAGGACAGGAGATGAACCTGCCTATCAAATCCTTATCAAATGGCACTTGTTGTCATAGTGCATACAACTAATGCAGGGTTGAAATGTAAAATTTGTTACTACCGGTTCTGTGGGCATGGCTTGGTGGGGGGTGGTGGTAATGTGACTGGGTGGGCATGGTCAACTTTTTTTTTTTAACTTTTCAAAGCATTTTTTCTAATGCTTTGAAAAGCCTCTCTGCTGATCAGGAACTCAGCTGGGATCGTCAGAGAGGCTCTTTAAAAAATGCCTCTCTGCCATCAGACCACTCAGCTGGGATCGTCAGAGACTTTTCAAAGCATTTTTTTTACCACCTCTTCGACCAAGAGGTTGCAGAAAAAAATGCTTTGAAAAGCCTCTGACTATCCCAGCTGAGCTGCCTGATCATCAGAGGCTTTTTTTGTTTTACTTTTAAAAGCATTTTTTCATTGGAAGAGATTGTAGAAAAAATGCTTTGGGGGGCCGCAGGGATTTTTGCTACCGGTTCTCTGAACCACCCGCCTCCATTGCTACCAGATTGGGTGATCCGGTCCAAACTGGGAGCATTTTACCCCTGAACTAATGGCTTGGTCTGATCCTTCCAAATGTCAAGGTAAAATTCAAGGAGTGGCAGGAAGACGATGCTGAGAAGAGCAAAAACAAACACAAACAAATGTATCATGCCATGCTCTATGCCCGTCCCATTGGATAAAAAACAACCATAATTATGGGCTATCCCCTTTTTCAGAAGTTCAAAGAAGCTCATTTTACCAATATGCAGTATTTTGGGAAACTATTAAGGATAAAAGTGACAGTTAATGTTTAAGATAGGGAAGAAAGTGGAGAGAATGGTAGCTTAGACATGTGGGATTAGGATCCTCCTGTGAGATGGGTTGCGCTGAGAGAGAGTGACTGGCCCAAGGTCACCCTACTGGCTTTCATGACTAAGGTAGGACTTGAACCTGAGGTGTTGAACGTTGTTTAATTGTTTATGTATTTGATTTAGAATTACCTGGTGCAGGTTCATCTGATCTAGGGGTGAAATCCAGCAGGTTCTGACAGGTTCTGAAGTGGAAAGTTTGAGCAGTTCGGAGAACCAGTAGCGGAAATTTTGAGTAGTTCTGAGAACTAGAAAATACCACCTCTGCCTGGCCCCAGAGTGGGGTGGGAAAGGAGTTTTTGCAATATCCTTCCCCAGGAGTGAAGGGTAAATGAGGATTTTGCAGTATCCTTCCCCTGCAGTGGGGCAGGAATGGAGATTTTACAGTAGCCTTCTACTGCCACGCCCACCACACCATGCCCACAAAGCCACACCACGCTCACCAAGCCATGCCCACAGAACCAGTAGTAAAAAAAATTGGATTTCACTACTGATCTGATCTTATGAAAGCCAATAGGACATTTCTTTCAATCTCTGCTATTCTGAACTCAGCTTAAAGTATTTTGCTAGGTAATTAACATCTGCCGTAATTATATTTTCTTTGCTGCAGATTAAATGTTTTAATTGAGTGTTGTTGTGGGAATTACATTGGAGCTTGAAAGATAGAAGAAATTGTTAAGAAATTTATTAAACAGCTACATTTTCTTACACAAAGCAGTGATATGTTTTATTTTCCTAAAATATGTACAGTATAGACATGTAAAATACATGTATGGATGCTCAAGAAAAGCATGAAAACTTACCTATATGATGTCTATGGAAATGTTCAATCATCCAGGTCGTGGTTGTCCCAAAGGTGCTATTTCAAAAGGCAACTGAGAACTTTCCTTTTGGAAAAGCACCTTTGCAATTATCTATATAATATTTCCCATTAGCTAACATCATTCAGAAGCTGTTAATGATGTGTTACTTATATGAAAATGGGGACAGATAAAAATTCTAAATGCTATAATATTCAAGATTGCAGTGGGTAAACACAGCAAAAGTGGCTGAGTTTATTTAACACAGTCTTACTTCAGTTATTTAATGCAAATTATTTTTATAATATTTGTCAGACTTCACCTTAATTATGTTTTATGTACAACTAGTTGAAGCTGGCTGGCTGCTGAGCCCTGAGAAACAGATTCAGTGCTCATAGAAATAGAAAACTGTAGATTATATGCTTGGTATCTGGCTCTGGAGGATAAACCTCATGTCGCGTGGGTGGCTTAGAAATGGAATAATAGTGATTTATCCTGTTTCACAGACTGTATTTTCATTTGGTTATATAAGGAGAACACAAATATATACATACACTGGTACAGTATATGCCCATTAAAGCATGTGATGAATGTTCTTGATGAAAGCCCACTTAAAGGATTCTGAATTCAAAACTATAGGACAGAAAGATACTTTACTCCTTTTTAAAAAAATATGTCTGTAGAGGGTGCTAAAGATCTTTCCCACTGAGGAAAAAGGAGCAAGCTACTTCTGGCATTTCAAAACAACAACAACAACAACACACACACACACATTTCTTCTGCCATGAGTGGGGAGTCATAAAAACAATTTATTGTTTCATAATTTTGCCTAATGAACTCATAGTTTTCCCCCCTCACAACGTTTTCCCTACTTCTTCAATGAGTATGGAAACATTTTAGATTCTTTATTTGTTTTCTGACTTTTTACTTATAAGGCCTATACAATCCAATTGCATTTTAGAATTAAAGTAAAAGTCTGCTACTAGAGTCAAGAAAACATTCAACAATCTTAAATAAATTTGGGTTTGTTTTCTTTGTTTACCCATCAAGGCAGTTTAATGGCCATGCTTGATCTCAGCCACAGTTTGAAGCTTTGATGACAGTATTGTAGGTATTTGGAGGTAGGAGAATTAATTTTCTTGATTATATTTATTTAGTGGCAAACTTTGTGTATAATAAGTGTCTGCAGGTATTTAAGTGTAAATAGAAGACTTGCTTGTTGCCTTCACAGCTTGCCATAGAAAATGGCAACTAGTACAGACCATTTGTCAATGCGTTTTATCTCTCTATAAATATAATATTACTGAACCAAGAGCAGCTAGCTAATAAGGTTCTGGTAATTTAATATCCATTTTGAGCTAGTAGGAGTGTTGGTGACAATCCCAGGATGGTTTTGTTTGGACTTGTGTTAAACAGCAATCCATTAAAAACAACTCAAAAGAAATAATCCATCCAAAACTTTAAAAATTAAAGCATGTCTAAATCCTGGTTCCAAGTTCTCCATAAGAATCACAGTTACGCTCAGCAAATGAAAAAACAAAACAAAACAAAACCCTGATGTAATTGAGTTTATAAAAGTAAGTTTGTTTTTTTAAAGAAAAGGTACCACATGTTCCTTTCAGGATGCAAGCCAAACAATTGCTATTACATTTAAATCACGTTCTGACACAAGGCTGTAGCAGTAAACCTGTTGGAAAGAAACAGAAGTCTTGTTGCGGAATTCAACTCCATTAAGAAAGCCCCCGTGTGTTTGAACTTATCATTCCCCATTTGCTCCAAGATGTTTTTCTTAGCTCCTTTTGCGGGAAAACAAAATATTCCTTTTTCCACCCCTCTATAATCAATCTGTCTTGCTCCAGAGCAAATGAGCTTTCAATGAGCGGACTCTTCAGCTTAATCAAGCCAGCTACCGGACAATTCAGCTGTTAGTCATCAGCCAGCCAGCTTTGACAGCTCTAAAAATTTGGCTCTGCAGAAGCCAGCACCAAGTCTTGGACACCTTCAGAATACTAATTGACATCTGGGTTTGGCTTTGCTTATTTTTTCTGTGGAAAGAGCCATGCAAACACTGGGCAACTGGCACACCGCTCCAGTATCCCGGAGCTTTCATTCAGAATGCAAGATTCATTACCTTTTTCCCCCTTCCCCTTGTTTTGCTTTCTCTTCTGTGTGTGTGTGTGTGTGTGTGTGCGCGCGCGTAAGCCTTTTCAGCTCTATTTTTCAAAATTAAAACGAGAACAAGGTCCACCTCGCAATAAATATATCAACCGCTTGGAGAGGTCTTCCTTTTAATTTTTTTAAAAAAAAACAGTCTTTCTGTAAGCTCATGATTTCTCACGTCTTGATGAACTGGGAAAGAGTTCTCCGCTGTTGAACAATTTGCTTGTTTGTCATTTCTCTCCATTTTGTGTCTCTTAAGGCACTCTGTCAGGAATCCGTGTGTGCTTGTATTGCCATAACTTAAATAGGAGCTTTCTTTCTTTCTTTTTTCCACCGATGTATTATTAAGTTACTTTTTCATTATGAAACTGTTTTGGATGCATTGTAAATTTCCATGCATCCTGTGTGCTGCTATTAAAAATGATTTCAAAAATGAAATCCAAGTTTTAAATCAACTTAAATTTTAGTCCATATTCTTCATCTCAGCCATAAATGTTTGCATTTAAATGCTAATCCCTGACTCAGCATAAAACATTGAATTAATACATTGACTTTCCTACCTTACCTCGGGATAAAAGTAAAGATCAAAGTTTGGTGATGGAATATGGAAAGATCCGATCAATTTATTTAAGTGACCTATTAGTGGTCTTTGCTGGTAGGAATAGTTCAGGGGTCTGCAACCTTAATTACTCAAAGAGCCATTTGGACCTGTTTTCCCACAGAAAAGAAAACACCAGGAGTCACAAAACCTAGGTGGGCATGGCCAACTCAATGTCACTCACTTCCACCAATCATATGACACTCCCCTAGCCATGCCTACTCTGCCGGTCATTAGGGCAGAGAACCAGTTGTTAAAAAACACCAGGAACTACAAAATCATTTTGACATCTCTCTCTCTCCCCTTCCTCCCCTCCTCTCCCCCCTCCCTCCCTCTCTCTCTGTATCTCTCTATGTCTCTCTCTTTTCCCCTCTCTCTGTATCTCTCTGTCTCTGCCCTGGCCACTTCTCCATCCCCTGCTGTCACCCTTACCTTCTCAGGCCAGGCGAGGAGTGACTGGGAGAAGATGGCAAAGTGGTGGGAGTGGTGGGATTACCTGACAGGGAGCCATAGCAGAGGGTCCAAAGAGCCGCATGGTGCTCCGGAGCCACAGGTTGCTGACCCCTGGTATAGTTCAATTTAGCTAACTGGAAAGTCAGTGGACATATTTATTTAATAAAGAGAGAATTACTGAGCCAGTTTGGTGTAGGAGTTAAAGCAATCTGGAAACCAAGAAACCATGAATTCTAATCTGCCTCAGGCATGAAGCCAGCTGGGTGATTTTGGAAGAGTCATTCTCTCTCATCTCTAGGATGAAGAAGGCAAAGGCAAATCACTTCTGAAAATCTTGACAAGAAAACTACAAGGACTGGTCCAGTTGACAGAGGTCAATATTGACTTGAAGGGATTTTTTTAAAAAAGTCTCTATGCATTAATAGAAGGAGGGCTCTCAGTTTGAATTGCCCTTCAATTATATCAAATGATAGTTCTGATTTGACTTGGTGGCTGTGGAAAATCATCACACTGACAAGATTAGATCCTTGATGGATTGAGATCTTCTGTGCAGCCCTGAGGAGATTTAGGTGAGATCCACAGCTCTAAAATAGCAACAAACCTTGGCAAAAGTTTAATGCTATAGAAACCGAACAAAAAGCAAATGTTGGTGTTTTGTAGAGAGAGTTTGCTCTACCATTAGAGAAAATGAGGTAGTCCCTTCTGGAAAGTGAAGGAAATTCTACACTATACACTCTTATACCTCCAAGCAACATATGACCTTCAGCAATGACATGGTGACATGATAGCAGTGTTCCAATATTTGAAGGATTGCCCCAAGGAAGAGGAGGGTCAACCTATTCTTCAAAGCACCAGAAGGCAGGACAAGAAGCAATGGATGGAAACTTATCAAGGAGGGAATCAACCTAGAACTAAGAAATTTCTGGCAGTGAAAACAATTAACCAGTGGAATGGCTTGCCTCCAAAAGTTGTAGATGCTCCATCCTTGGAGATTTTTAAGAAGATCTGGAAATGTATAAGGTCTCCTGCTTGAGCAGGGGTTTGAACTAGAAGACCTCCAAGGTCCCTTCCAACTCTGTTTTTCTGAACAATATGTAAACCAATTGGCTTTTGAACATGAAAAACAAGGATGATGCACCATCTTGTGCTTCATCTTAAGCAAAAAAAAAAAAAAAAAAAAAACCAAGAAACAAAAAACCTCCTGGAGACTCCAACATAGAGCCAATGTGCCAAAAATGTTTGCCTTCCAACCTTTGGCACTGTTCTATTTTTAATAACTGGAGCTAGTTATAGCAGCATTAAAGCATCTGTTCACTTCCGAAGCATCTCTCAACTGCTTGTCTGGTGCTGAGTGGGAGCCAACAACCATTTTGTTCAGTTGGAATAGAAGGGCTCTTGCCTATGGAAAAAGTCACTTTTCCACTTCCAGAAGGAGCAGCTAGATTTTTTACTATGTAGTGTGGTTCCAGCAGAGCAGGCAAAAGGGGCTGGGAAATTTGAGAGGCTTGGAAAGTTGGAAGTTAATGCAGATTTCCCTCCAAGTGCCTCTTTTTTATTGCTTCTATCTGAGAAAGATTGAAGATCTAGGAATATGGTTAGGCACTAGGAGAACTCCTGCTATTAAGACAGGTAACTGTTTTTTTCAGAATTATAAAGAGGTCACCCATCGTGGGAGCAACATGGAGAGAGGTCATTTGATTTTTTTTTTCCCTGAGGAAGAGAGAAGAAAAAGTTTATATATGTATAAGTAGAAGAGGTATGGTTTGTGGTGTTTGAATTGTTCTTTGGGGGATATATATTCTGTGAATTTATATGTGGGAGAAAGAATATAATATTTTCTTTCAATGTGCTTCGGAGAGAGGGAGTTGACAGTTGTGGGATCTAATGTACCATATGATGTTGGCCGCTGATAGTTCTTTTTTGTTAAAAATTACTATGGGGCTCATTCTAATCTTTCCAAACCACATCATGAACATGCCCTGGTAATTGACATGTCCTCATAATGTAGCCTTTACTCAGCCATATTCATGCCTGAGGTAGCTTAGAGTCATCTTAGCTGTTCCAGCTTTAAAGGGATATGTTCCCTCTTCTTCCAACACACGTTTTGCTATGAATTCAATCTAGCATACTTTAATAAAGATGTGGCTGCTGACGCAATAGGGGTGGAATTTGTTCTCTTCCCATTAGCCACTTTGGACTGCAGCGAATGGGGGCGTGATAGCTCGGTGGTTAAAGACACTGAGCTTGTCAGCTGCAAAGTTTGGTTTGAGATCCAAGTGCTGCATGACAAGGTGAGCTCCTGTTACTTGCCAACATGTTCCTGCCAACCTAGTGGTTCTAAAGTATGCAAATGCGAGTAGATAAATAGGAACCACTTCAATGAGAAGGTAACAGCATTCTATGCACCTCAGTCAGTGGTGGGATTCAGCCAGTTTGCACTACTTCGGGAGGACCAGTTGTTAACTTGCTGAGCAGTTTGGCAAACTGGTTGTTGGAAGAAATCATTAGGGCAGAGAACCAGTTGTTAAATTTCTTGAATCCCACCACTGACCTCAGTATATAATTATGCTGGCTACATGACCACAGAAGAGTCTTCGAACAACACTGCTCCCTCACCTGAGCTAAGAAACAGAGATAAACCCTGTCCCCCAGAGTTGGATACAACTGGATAGGGAAAACCTTTACCTTTATCTTTAGGCTGCTGTGGACAAAACCCATCTTCTCAAATCTCTGATCTATGATGTTTTCCTCACTTCTCCTACTTTTCTCAGCCTCTCCCTTGAGAAACAATGGATTCCATGGAGCACTTTGGGAATTATTATAAGTTTGGAAATAAAGTTGTATAGGTTTTTCCTGATTGTCTACCTTGACTCCAAAATATTCTTTTTGGCCAGTTACTGTGATCTTAGATATCATTAATGCACAGTTGAACTTTGGAATTGTGTCTCTGTGTGTGTTGACATGTATCACTTTACACACCTTTGTGAGATCTGCATTTTCTACTATGGAGTCTACTCCCAGTGTTAGAGGAGAATCTTTTGGAGTTCTTCACAATTGTTTTTTGGGTTTTTGCTAAAAAATTAATGTTTTCATTTTTCTTTGTTTCATGAATTTTGTATTCTTATGCATTTAATATTCCTTTTGACAGCTAGTTTAATTATTCTCAATTGTGTCATTAGAAGTGCTTTTTAAGAAATACCATTTAAATTATCAATATAAATTCTCAATCCCTATAGTGTCCTAAAAAGCCTGCCATTTAATGTTATCGGAAATAAATGGTCAATTGCTTTTAAATATTCAGGTGGGTCTTTTCAGTTGTAAAATGAATTATACAGGAATTAACAAGATGGAGCTGGGTGAGACCTATGGCTAGATACATGTTGGAGGGGCCAATGGAAATCACTAAAGCCAAATAAATATTTGTGGTGCAGCATGCATGTAGTTCCAAAAAAACTGCTGTAGATCATATAAAACCCATATTTCATTTTGACCTCCTTCAAGGAAAGAGAAAAAAAAAATCAAGCATATTACCTGGATTTGGTTTCTGAGCAATGGCATTAAAAATATACGAATAACAAAATAGATGAATACCTGGAACTTTGTACTGTATATCTCCGGAACTGAAGAATTTGAACTGAAGCCCATTATGATACAAAAAGAAATATTGGCACAACATAGCTCAGCATGACAGTTGCTCTTCTCTGTATTGCTTGATTGCACAACAGGAATGTATTGGCATGTACAACTGACATACAGTACAGTGTAGTTGCATGGTCAAGGATCTTCAACATTAGTCTATTCTCTGAATTAAATTTAAGGGATATCCGACACTTGTTCTCTGTTTTGCAACTCTCCTTTACTCAGAAATATACCACACAGGGATAATCACAAACTTTAGAGAAGGGGCCCTGCATTATTTCAACTCTAATTTTATATGATCTGTTCCATGGACCTTATTAGCTTGGATAATCCATTTAGAACCATATTGTTGAATTATCATCTGGCATCTTTGATTACCAGTTTATGAGAATCCTATCAAATCAATAGTCTAGTTTGTAATTTCCACCATCTGCAAAAAATGGCAGTACAGTACAAAGGCAGGGTAAAGTTTCAGTCTGGGGATTCAGTTAAAAAGCGATTTGATTGAATTGCTGTATTGAACTGACCTTCCAAAATATTGAATTGAATCAAATCAATGTTCTCAATCAGTCTAAAATGTTTGAATGAGGGAGAATCAGGGATCCAAATCAAAATTTGGCGGTCAAATTTTGGTGGTCAACCTGTACATCTCTTTAAAAAAAATGACTTATGAATTTCTGATCTTCATTTTTAATATTTTTCAAGTCACACCAATATTTATTGAAGTCAGTAATCATGTATTGACAATTTACTGGATTTACCTTCTATTCTAAGGTAATTCAAATGCTTATTTCCATTCGTTAGATCACCCTCTGTTTATTTTAATTAATCTTATTTTCTGCTTGAAATTATAGTTAATATTCTAAACTAAATTCTAAACTAAATTGAAAGCCATGTTCTTCTAAGGCATATTGGAAATTTGATTCTGGACATTCTTTGTGGCTCCTTAACCAACTGAGACTGTCTTGAATTGGCTCAGAAACTGCACTGCAAATATTTTCACAAAATTAAGGATGAGCACAAGGATATTTGGCCAATACAATTAATCTGACAGATTTCCACCCATATTTAGATTGGACTGCCTGCTGTTTATTCCCCCCACAGCCCCCCGGAATGCTCCTCCTAACTTTAAATAGAATCAGAATCAAGACTACCTTAGCATAATGCTGTTAAAGTATACTTTAAATTGTTACCCAGCATTTTTATTACATTTCTTTATCATTGGCCAGAAAACTGCTGATAAACAAAATGGCTATCTTCAGCCTAGTGATAATGGCTATAATAAGAGTTTCAATTCACTATAACTAGCATGCGGACTGGAGAATTCTGGGAATTAAAGTCCAGACATCTTAAAGTTGCCAAATCTGAGAAACACTGAATTACAGGATATCATCAAAATGTACCTAAGACATAACCCTGAGAAATCATAGGTGGTGGTTCATTTACCTTGGAGCCATTTTTTTAAAAAAATAATAAGTCAAATTGACAATTTCTCAAGATTCCTGGTGTTAATAGCTTTAGTACTTTGGTCCTAAAGCATTATGGCATTTTGTAACTGCCTCCTTACAAAAGGGAGGTTTGAAAATATTGTACAGAGGAATAGAATTGTATCCTGACAATAATATTGTGCAACCTATTGCTTTCTAATGGTTAAAAGTTATATGTTCCAAAGACAAATCATTAGATTCTGGAACAGCATAGCACAGTAATAGTGATTGGGTCTCTTTTTCTATTATGCAATTCATACAAAAACTTAAATAAAATTTAAAATAAATGAGAGCCTCTTATGGATGATCAACACATTTCTATAATTGATGGAAGGCAAAGGTGGGTTTCAGCAGGTTCTTGCCAGTTCTGGAAAACCGGTAGCAGAAATTTTGAGTAGTTTGGAAAACCAGTAGTAAAAATTTTGACTGGCCCCACCCCATCTATTCTCTGCCTCCCAAGTCCCATCTGATCAAAAGGAAATAGGGATTTTGCAGTAACCTTCCCCTGGATTGGGGAGGAATTGAGATTTTACAGTATCCCCTGGAGTGGGGTAGGAATCGAGATTTCACAGTATCCTTTCCCTGCCATGCCCACCAAGCCATGCCATGCCCACCAAGCCACACCCACAGAACCTGTAGTAAAAAAATTTGAAAGCCACCACTGATGAAAGTCTGTACATGTAGACTGATCTGACTGGAATGATTTCAAAACTAAGCATCAGCATAATTACAAATAGATCCTCAAAAGAAGTCTTTCAGTTACTATGATGTTGTTTTGATAAACCAGAGATAGCTACTGTTCAATTACTAAGGAAAGAATATATCACAGCAAGGAACATCCTCAATAATAGCCATTGGATTTGAAATGGTGGAAGCAAAGCTCCATTCCAGTTTTTAGTAGGAATTGTACACAATGCACGGAGATAAAAAGGACAGTGGTTGATTGGTCAATCATGCCTGATATTTTGAAACTGACTGTGGCTACAGATATCCCAAATCGCTTGCTCCCTTTGGATTCCTCATATGTAAGTGGCATCTATGAGAAGTTTTCATTGTTTGAACCTCACAAAGAAAATGAATTCTAAGGGATATGTTATGATCTGAAAAGTAGGTGTGTTACTCAGAGTCTGTCTCTCAAAATGCCTTATATGACTAAAGCCATAAACCACCAGCTGTTGAGTAGCTCTATCATTTGAGAGGAGCTACCAAGAATTGTTCAAGTATCATCTCCTTATCCAATGAAAGTTAAACTTCAATACTGGTCATCTTTGAATTCCCACAAGACAGAACAGAATCAAACCTACTGTTTAGACAAACGCCCTCGAGACTAGTTTAAAATATTCCATATCCTTTTCCTTTATTTTGCTGGATGCTGCAAATCTGTGCTGTATGTTTGTCCAACTGAAACATCCTTGCTTAACTTTGTTGATTTAAGAAACCACATGTGTCACCAAAAATGTCTGGAAGAAATATCTTTTTTGTCTCTTCGTGTTCTTGTGACATGTATTTTCATTACAGCCTCTGACTAATTGTCATCTTTTTAAAATGAAGTAAATCACAATCTAAAAAAGCAAAAAGAAAAGAAACCTTCCCCACATGGACATGCATTTTTAAAAATCAGCCCCTGAACAATTACTCAATTCTTCCAGAAAGATCCAATACTCCAAAATTTAATGTATTTGAATTTCACTTACTAATGTCTTCTTTTATATTTGGTTGCTCTGCCAGAATTGAAAAGTCATGCTTCATCTTGATGGATGAGCTCCCCACCCCCCAGTCCATCACTTGATTTAGGGTAGGCCTGATTAAAATGAATTATTCTGAAATATATCCTTTGGACATTTGAAAGCAATTTGTTTTAATTTGGCCTCATTCAATATTGGGCACTATTGTACTCTTGATATCATTGGAATACACTGAAGCCTAGGAACTTTTCTGCAGTCACTTCTTCCTTCCTAACTTCCAAATATAAAGAGGCAACACCAGAAAAAGGTGGTGAAAAAAAGACACAAATGGATGATAGTCGGGATGTTTCTGTATATATCAGCCACAACATCAACTATGTGGGCTGGGAACTTAGGAAATTGTTCCATTTTTTATTGTGCTAATGGATAATATTGTAGGCGTAACAATTTTTATTGTGCCAATGAATAATATTGTAGATTTAAGGGGCCCTGTGTGCTGCAGTGGTTAGAATGTGGTATTGCAGGCTAACTCTGCCCACAGCCTGGAGTTCGATCCTGATGGGGCTCAAAGTTGATTCAGCCTTCCATCCTTCTGAGGGTGATATGAGGACCCAGATTATTGGGGGCAATATACTGACTCTGTAAACCACCCAGAGAGTGTGGTAAAGCACCATGGGAGAGTATATAAGTCTAAGTGTTAATATTAATAGAATTAACACTTAGACTTGTATATCACCCCACAGTGCTTTACACTGTGTTCAAACCCTTTGTACCACCTCCTTATAAGAGATTGAGATACAGAAGAAGGAACTACAATGAAGAGCCAGGGGGGACTCTTTTGAGAGATCTGAGCAAAAATCACCACATTATGACATGACAATTTATCACAAAGTTATATTTGTGATTTGTATTTTGCAGACTTAACAACAGTTTCTTGACTCTCCTCATTCACAAGACTATTAATTAAACCTATATTCTGACTAATTGATTTTGTATTGTGTTGTAAAAGCAACAAGCCAAAGAAATCATTCTCAGGAGATGCAAGAAAATGTAGCATAATTCATGAAAAGGGCATCCCATTAAGTGGGGTGTCATATAAAACCTTTGAGATCAAAAGAAGGCAAACGTACATTCGACAATGTTCTGAAAATGGCATTAGGTCCATTTCAGCTCTATAGATCTGTATGACTGTGGAGAAGAGTAGATGAACTCCTACTGCAAATTTGAAAAATCAGTGTGGTGAGATTATATGTTAGGAATTTTATATGGCAGCATTAGCTACTTCAGGTGGTTTACATGACAAGGAAAAAAATATCAAGAATAATTTTAATGGCAAGAAAGTTGACTTTAAAAGTCCTGAGAAAATAATTCTTTTGCACCCACTCAAGTAAGGTGGGGCACCAGTGCAAAACGTTATTCTACAAACGGACTGTCATGGAGGAAATAGTTGGTTACTGATGTTAAATGTATGCTGGAAAATGTTGCCTTAATGATTTAAGATTGATAGGGTAGATTACATGGCAATCACAGACCTGTCGGTAAGTTAGGCTTAAGCCATTTAAGGCATTTAAGACTTTAAATGCCACTGTAGACCTCTAGAATTGGGTTTAGAAGGCACCTTACATGCTTCAAACTGGGTTAATATGGGATTCCCAAGAATGGCACCTCACCCACACAACGAAGCAAGATTACCAAGCTCTTTGCCCATCGGAATTCTTCTGCATTTCCTTCAGAGTAATGGATTAACTATGGTATTCCAGTTAATACCTTCGCTTTCCAGCAGTTCAATAGTCTAATGGTCCAGTAGCCTCCTAACAATATTTCTCCCTACCAAATCATTAAGGGATGGAAAGCCCTTGCTCTTGTTCCTCCCTGAAGATACAGTCTTAAAGAGACAAGATATTTTGGTGTTGGGAGGGCATCTCATAGTTTTGATAGTGAATGCAGCTCACATGTGTATGGAGAGATACCTTTACCACCACACCTTCAACAGTGATCCATCACTAGTGTTCAGTTCTGTACACAGTCAATCAAACCAAGAAGCAACCACAACAAAAACAATATTTAATTCCACAAGGTGGTACATGGCTCCTTGGCAAAATTCCACATTTATGGCACATAGCAAAAAGGCTGGAGGGGAGAAGCTGCTGAATGACTTCTAATCAGCAAATGGTGACTGTAAAATTACTTGTTTATTGTCAGATGGTAGTCACTATCTCTCCAGCATCAGATCTACCACAATTACCAGTAAGCTTTATAATGATGTGACATTATTCTGATGGGGAACTCTGGGGGAAAATGGAACACACATTTTTATTAGGGATGGTAGTAGGTAGTGATCATCCGGTCCTAATACGGATTAAATTATGAGGCATATGGTTATAGCAAGGGGACTATCTATTGAAACCATTCATATTTAGACTAAGGTAGTCCTCGGGTTACAACCTTCTATTTAGTGACCATTCAAAGTTACGACAATGAAAAAAGTAACTTATGATTGTTTTTCACACTTAAGACTGTTGCAATATCCCCATAGTCATGTTATCAAAAATCAGATGCTTGGCAACTTGCATGTATTTATGATGGTTGCAGTGTCCTTGGGTCATGTGACCACCTTTTGTTACCTGACAAGCAAAATCAATGGGGAAGCCATATTCACTTAACAACTTTGTTACTAACTGAACAAATGCAGTGATTCACTTAACAACTGTGCCAAGAAAGATTGTATAATGGGGCAAACTCACTTAACAACTGTCCCACTTAGCAATAGAAATTTTGGGCTTGATTCTGGTTGTAAGTCGAGTTCTGCCTGTAGACTGTATTTTAATTGTGTTGCTTCCAGTGAATTAATTTATTATCCATTTAGCTAGGCTCCCTATTAGCTAGAAAGAACAGACTTCTTTTTAACTTCGCATTTTCTTCTTTGAAAGAAACCTCATCAATGACCTCATCAATGCCACATTTTCAGTTTGTAAAGCATTAATTGTTTTAAGCTGAACAAACTTCTTCCAATAAAACCAAGCTGTTATATCCCATAAGCCAATTTTAAAGGAGGGGGGGGGGAGTTGGTGAGTTATCTCAGTAAGTTCAAATTACCTTCAATTCTATAAGGATCTGAGTTACTATTATTTAACTGCTAACAGTTTGCAGACTCTTATTGTAAGTGGCATTAATTTTACCCGCATTATGTGATTTTTCAGGATAGTGTCACTGTCAACATAGCCTAAACTTCACCAAGTGTACATAGCAAAGGCTTAAAATTCCAGTAAGAGACCTAGTTGCTTTAGAACCATACATAACACCAAATATTATCTTAAGTAATCCTAATCAAATTAATCTTCCATTCACCCTTTACTCCATTCAACCTATGACTTCATTGTGAGTTGCCCGAACCATGACCCGAATTTCAATTTCATCCCATATAGAACTATTGAAGTCAATTTATTAAAACTGAGAGTTTACTTGAAAATTGCTCCTGTATGATGCATGAAGTGATAACTCATTTTCATTATAACATTATATGACAAACTTTTTGTTTAATAGTGATGTTTCTGACTCAGTTGTATAATGAGGCATTACGCATACATACACTGCATCACTACTTTATATGAATAATTAGAAATATCATGAAAAAAAGCAGGAATGGAATTTTAGACTGCTCATTTGTTCTTGCTGTCCCCAGTGGATAAGGTGGAATTGGAGCTTCATTAGGTTTACTTATTGTTATCAAACCATTTGGATACTGCCACTTTAAGGGAAACTACTGTTGGTGTTAACTGCTTAATTCTTTAATAGGCTTTTTGTTTCTTAGTTTTATTAGAATATAGAATAATAGAGCTGGAAGGGACCTTGGAGGTCTTCTAGTTCAATCCCCTGCTCGAGCAAGAGACCCTATACCATTTCAGGCAAAAGGTTGTCCAGTCTCTTCTTGAAAGCCTCCAGTGATGGAGCACCCACAACTTCTGAAGGCAAGCTGTTCCGTTGGTTGATTGGTCTTAACATTAGGAAATTTACCCTTAGTTCTAGACTGCTTCTTTCCTTGCTAAATTCTCAATAATTGTTTCTTTGTCTTGCCTTTTGATGCTTTGGAAAATAGGTTGTCCTCCTCATATTTGTAGGAGCCCCTCAAATATTGGAACAATGCTATCATGTCACCCCTTCTTTTTATTAGGCTAAACATACCCAATTCCTCTAACTGGGGTGAAATGTTCCGACGCCTGATACTGGTTGGCTTCGCTACTGGTACTCCGCACGCATGCATGCACGGTGCATGCCAAATGTGTTCCTTGCATGCATGCGCACCGCAGGCACTACTGTGCAGCACTGAAAAAAGAGGCTTAAGAAACCTTTTCTAAGGTAAGTAGAACAGCGAGGGGGGGAACAGATGTGCCGCATGATTTAGATTTGCTAGAAAGCCGGATTTCTTGCTTTCTAGCAAATCTAAATCTAAACCGGTCCGAACTGGTAGCATTTCACCCCTGTCTCTAACCGTTCTTCATATGTTTTAGACTTCCGCTAAAGTCTTATAAGTGTTGCATTTTCTCTTTATTTTTATTATTGGGTACCTCTTTGAGTTTGTTAAGATTCAAGTTATCTTAGTTTTTTTTTTTTTAAAAAAAAAAAAAGAAGAATGAGGAAAATAGCAACAAAACCAAAACTCCTTTGGAAGATCTTTGGTTTTGTTGCTAGAAGAATGGGGTCCTTGATGCTCTCTGAATTTGGCTGCCTTCTTGCAGATGTTTCACTACCAAACTTCCAAACTAGGCATCATCATCAATGCTACAATTTGAATTTAATTTGAATTGGTTGGTTTCAAATTTAATTTGAATTGGTTGGTTAATTGTTGGAAGCTGTCCAGAGTGCTAATGGTCAAGTTTGAAATTCTATAAACAAATAAATATATAAAGCCACTAGTTATTCCTTCCAAATGGCTGAATATTTATTAAATTTATATGCCGCTCATCTTGCCTAAAGTTGACTCTAGGCAGCTTGCCATCAAATGAAAGCAACATGATAAGACATTAAACGTTGAAATAATTAAATACTATTTAATTACTTAATAATATTTAAAACATTAAAATTTACTTAGAATTAATAAAGATGACAAGGAAGGGACAAGGAACATACACACAATGCAGGAGGGGGGGGTCTTATCTCAGTCCATTAACCACCTCCAGTATGAGAAGCCCCTATTAGGGCCCCAAGTCAATTGGTAGAGCTAGGCTTTCAGGCCCTCTTGGAAGGCCAAAATATTGAATGAATTCATGAATGCATGCTTTTTCTCACCAGTATTCTGAATAAATCATGACCTCAAGAAATTAATATAATTTATGGAATTTAAAAAATATTTATAGTACATATCATTGGGTTCTGAAAACTGGTACCTTTTGACCATTGACTGAAATTCATTTTTATTTTGTTAAAGTCTGAGGGGAAAAAAATGGAGTACTATTCAGGCATGAATGCATTTATTTTCTAGAGAATTCCTCCAATCCTAGCAACAAATATTTGCATTAAAAATGTAAGTCATTTAAGGGTTCTCCAAGAAATATCTTAGCCAATAGGTTCCTCTCCTGAACTGAACCTCCCACTGCACAGCTTCTTTGAGCAATTTGGACATACTATGTTTTTGGCACTTGCGGAACTACCTCAAGTTTAAAAATTACCTGGCAAACCACATTTATATCCAAAATTGTAGCACAGGGAATTAAAAATAAAAGGCCAAAAAAAAAGGGGGGGGGGTGGGGGGAGCAAAAAGATTTGGTCTCTTTTCTAAATACAAAGTATAGCTGTGGCATGGGTGAGTACCTTCTGCAAACCCAAAATAAAATACAGACCAAGACTAAACAATGACTAACCAAAACTAAAAATTTTACAAGTGCAAAATTTATCACTTGCATTTTATATACTGTATGAACAATATTATGGGGGGGGGGGGAGGGGAATAAATGCTTTCCTCTTCTTTTCAATTAAGGTTAATTATTATTATAATTTTATTTGTTTATAATATAAATTACAAAAAATAGGAAAACAAATAGGAAAAATAAGGGGGGGGAAAGGAAAGTGCAGAAAAGAAGGGAGTCAGAAGTTGCCTTTGATGCAATATAAGAAAATAGTAATTTTATTACTATTTTGATAGTAACCTCAACTTTTTACTTTTACATAGCCATTTCTATGTCAACAAAACTATCTAATCAGTAAAACCCAAAATCAAAGTTTCATTTTTTTCCAAGTCAATTTAGCCATCAAGTCAATTTAGCCATCTCTACTAAGTCGATCAACTTTTGTACTTGTTCTGCCTTGTGGGGATCAAAGTGTCCTTCCATTTTTGTGCATAAAGTAATCTTGCTGCTGTCAGCATATATAACAACAAAGTTCCATTTTTCCCAAGTCTTTTTCCAATAAGATAAAAAGAAAAGTTTCTGGTTTTATCTTTATATTCACTTTAAGAATCTTCTGTATTAGAATATGAATCCTAGTTCGATATTTCTTTGCTTTATCACATGTCCACAAAATTAAGGTTAATTATTGATCTTAAAAGTGCTTTCTCCCTAGCTGAGAAAATGCTTTTGTTATGGCCCGCCAGCAGCCAGTAGAGCTGGCAGCAGATTTGGACAGTGAGGAGGTCGGGGAGGCACATGGGCCAGTCCTGGAGTCTGGGGAAGGCTCGGACAATGGCTCTGAGTCAGAGGCAGAAAGGGGGCCAGGCCAGCTGGTAGTTCTTTGCTGCCTCCAGAGTCTCTGGAGTCTGACATCAGTGAGGCAGAAGAATAGCGTGAACCTGTTCCCAATGTGCACATGTGCAGAGCTGCCAGGAGACAAGAACAATTAAGGAAACAGGGTCAACTTGGAAGTAAGGCTTGGAGATGATTGGCCCCTCCCATAAGATATAAAAGAGAAGCGAATGGGACATGAGTTTTTGCAGGAAGCAATTAGTTCATATGGCTGATTCAAGATTTGAAACTTCTGTTTGTGACTCTGTGCCAAGTTTGGCCTTGCCCTGCGTCTGTAAATTAGCTCTTTGGCAGTGTTCCATGTGAGATAGGTGGGTGTTGATACCTTCCTCTGAAAAACTGTTTATCAAGCCTTGTGGACTGCAAATGAAAGTAATTTATAGTCATATGAATTAAAAAGGTTTGCCGGGACTAAGTTTGTGCTGTTTACTTTCTAAGGAAGCCTAGGTCAGAACAGCTTTCTCCATGATGGACCAATTTAGATTCTAGCCTTCCCTTTGTGATAATGCCTGGAACATGCTAAATTCTTTGATCTTTTAACTCTCCACATTTCTCTTTTTCCTCTCTCCCTTGCAGATGCTTCAAAAGCCCCTCCCAAGCCAATGAAATTAATTTAGATCTTAACAGCATTCTACTGTTTAAATTTTTCAATTATTCCCTTTTTTAAAAATTTTTTTTGAAATGAATCAAATTCACCCAAGAACTTAGTATATATAATATTACTCAAAACATCAAGTTAAAATAAAGATATTTTAGTGGGGAGTGGAATTCAAAAAAAAAAAAAAAAACCCTGCTTTCCCTCTATAATGAAGCTGTTTATAATGTTCATGGTTTTTAAAGAGACAATACTTTGTATTAGAAAAGTAAAGAAGAGATTAATTTCAGAGTTGATAGGAGTGACAAAGATAGGTAAGATTTGAACATTATAGTGACAACAAAGATCAGAATGTAATCATAAATGGTAAAGTCAAATTTTCCTTGAATTGAGCAATAAACTTTATGACTTCACATAACCTTTTGGCAGCAAGAAGTGATTCGGCACTGTCTTTTTTGTTTATTCTTTATAACAAGATTTTTGTTTAAAACTTGTCATGTTGGCTTCAATCTGGAATGTCCTGGTGGATTCCATCCAAATGCTAAGCAGGTCGAATACAAATAATTTCATCCCTGTACATTCATCTAATCATTCATATTTACATCACATACTTTGTGCATGAATCCAAATAAAGATGAAGCAGGATAAAGAAGATATGATGGTGTACAAATTGTCCCATGCTTGCAGATAAAGTCTTCTTTTCTTGGATTGGTCAACCACCAAGACATCTTAGGTGAGCTGTCTGTCTGTCTGTCTGTCTGTCTATCTATTTTATGTTCTCTCTTAGGCTGGCCAATCATCAAATGTGGGTACTTAATGGTTTTGAGTTATTTTCACAGTTGGAAAGAGATGTTCGGTACTTATAGATTGCACAGCTAGGAAAGTGCCATGTTCTGTCCTCAATAATTATCTAGATCTCTGCAGAAAATATCATTATGAATACTTCACTAGCTTTTGTGTTTTCCTGTCTTTTCATTTCATAACATCTGAGGTAGCTTTTTGCTTACCTCATAACTGTTCTTGTTTCTGCCCATTCTATAGGGTTATATTTATCACAAAGAGATCACTTAAGCTCTCTTATTTCTGATTGCTTCCTCTGGCTGGTTTACAAATTGGTCAATGCTTGTTCAAGTAGCTGATGTTTGTCCAAGTGGACCTGGACTTGGAATGATTGATGGTATTCCAGGTCATTATCTTCCCATCTCTACTTTTTAGTTTTGTATATCATCCTAATTTTTATGTTCTTTCAGGCTTGCCCAGCTTTTTGTGAGGCCAATTTTTTTCCATTCATCCCTTTATTTGCACACTAAAATGTGTATCGGTTCAGGCCTCTTACTATTAAATATAGCTGATC
This sequence comes from Masticophis lateralis, assembly GCA_030761175.1. Lineage (NCBI taxonomy): Eukaryota > Metazoa > Chordata > Lepidosauria > Squamata > Colubridae > Masticophis > Masticophis lateralis. The sequence goes on along the minus strand of JAUDYJ010000002.1, from coordinate 130,002,570 downwards.
TATAGTTACACAAAGGGAACAAGATAGCTCAGCAGTTAAAGATGCTGAGCTTGATAGTTGGAAAACTGACAGCCTGGGTTTGAGACTTGAGACAATGGGGTGAGTTCCCCTTCCTTGCCTCAGCTCCTGCCCACCTGGCAGTTCAAAAGCATGCAAATGTGAGTAGATAAATAGGTGGGAAGGTAACAGAATTCTGTGCACCGGGTAAAATGTCTTCAGACAACGCTGGTTACCTCAGCCAAGAAACGGAAATGAATAGCTCCCCCTAAAGTCAGACACAATGTCAGTGTTCCAATGCTGACATAGAAGCAATGAGGAAAAAAGTTTGACATTTCACCTAGAAAAGCTTTTCGGTGAATTCAGTCTCCTGGGAGATGTATGGGAGGGGTGACATTCCTGTGTGCTGAAGAGACAGATAAGAGAGAATGATCTGGAAGACAGCCAATGGGGAGCAGTGAATGAGAAAGGAATAGGAGGGGTTTTGGTTAGAGGGCCAGTACTGTCTGCATGGTTGTCGGGCACGGCTGCATCACTCAATAAAGAGAATATTTCCTAAAGTTTGATACTTGGAAATTAACTTTGTTTTCGAGGATGAAACCGAAACTTTGACACACAACTGTATAGAACAGAAGTGTCAAACTCAATTTCATTGAGGGCCATATCAGGATTTTGTTTGACCTCAGGGGGCTAGGATGAGTGTGGCGAGGTGGGCATGGCCAACTCGATGTCATTTGTGTTGGGGTGCCTGTGGTGGCCTGAGAACTCTGCCAGTGAAACAGGCTCCCGAGCTCCATTTTTGGCTCCATATTTGGACTCCTCCAACCCACTGCCAGCAAAAATGGAGCTCAGGAGTGCCCTCCCGAGCTCCATTTTCACTGGCAGAGGCACTGTGGGCTGGTCCTTTGCTGTTTCCAGGGCAGCCCCATGGGCCAGATCTAAGCAGCCCGCAGGCCAGATCTGGCCCTCGGGCCTTGAGTTTGACACCCCTGGTATAGAGAAACTTTACCTTTTAAGAGTTACATAGCCTGTTCCCCCTTCACAATCTCAGAGAAAATGCATATTTTAAGTTAAATTTAAATAAAGAACAAAGAATGATGAAGAATGTTATTTTTAACAGGCTAATACAAAATACACATCTTCCCAAGAGTTACAGCTCATTGTCAGTTAGGTTCTATTACCATTCAATATAATGCGAGGATAATCTTTTGTTGCTCAGTTATCTAATGCTGCCCTCCAAATTTATGCAAGTTTGCATATATATTTTTATTAGTTGATCAAAATATAACATAGAGAAATACAAAAAAAAAAATGGGGAAAAGGGAAAATAAGGGAATAAGAAAAAGAAAAAGATTGACTTCCAATTCTTTTTGGCACAATAGACTAAGCTCAACCTTAGACTTTTTACTTTTACATAATAACATATATTAGCCATTTCTATAAGAGCAACCCATATAATCAGCAAAACTCAAAATCAAAGTTTCATTTTTTCTACTTCAAGCCCAAAGTCCAAACATGGTTTCCATGTAGAAACAAAATTAATTGTATTATTTTCTTTACTCAAAGCAGTCGATTTAGCCATCTTTACTAACTCCATCTATTTTTGCAGTCATTCGTCCATTGTGGGAATCAAAGCATCCTTCCATTTTTGTGTGTAGAGTATTCTTTCTGCTGTCAGCATGTATAACATCAAAGTTCCATTTTTTCCCCAAGTTCTTTATCCATTAAGTCCAAATGAAAAGTCTCTGGTTTTAACTTTATGTTCCCTTTAAGAATCTTCTTTATTAAGATATGAATCTACTCCACTATTTCTTTGCTTTATCACATGTTTGCCAAAAATGGTAAAAAGTTCCTTCTTTACATTTACATTTTCATGAATTTACCAAATCTCAATAAATTATCAAATCTTCCACCAATTCAATGATCTTGTCCTACCATCTTGGGTTACTAGGTTGAAATCAGTGGTGGGTTTCAAATTTTTTTACTACCAGTTCTATGGGGGTGGCTTGGTGGGCATGGCGTGGCTTGGTGAGCGTGGCTTGGTGGGCATGGCAGGGGAAGGATACTGTAAAATCTCCATTCCCTCCCCACTCCAGGGGAAGGTTACTGCAAAATCCCTCATTTCCTCCAGATCAGCTGGGAGGCAAAGAATAGATGGGGGGAGGGGCCAGTCAGAGGTGATATTTACCGGTTCTCCGAACTACTCAAACTTTCTGCTACCAGTTCTCCAGAACTGGTCAGAACCTGCTGAAACCCACCTCTGGTTGATATCCCCCAGAAGATAACTTGCAACATTCTGCCTGTGTCCCTTGCTTTGGAAGATATCACTCTTGAAAGCTGAGTGCTGCTATGGGTGAAATATTTTCCTGTCTCATGCCCCACCCCCAAAAACGGTATTAAAAGCAGAGCTGAGGACAGACTCCAGAAACCTAAGTACAGTTCTCCAAATGACTGGGATACTACTGCCACTTTACTTCATGCCACCACCTTGTAAATCTACCGTCACATTTATCCCCACAAATTCCACAGACAAATTTAATGCCCTTGCCTCACTCATCTGTCTTTCTGAATTAATCTACCATTTAATACATCTTGGAAGAAACACCATTTTTTTTAGTTTATTATTCTGCCTGCTGTCATGTTTTTCCAAAAGTCCAACATAGCTGTTAATTGATTTGATATAGCATTAGAAAAACCTTGTTTAAAGACCAAGGGTTTTTTTTTTAAAGGATAATGAGTGGAAATATTAACTTTAGAATATGTTTCATCTCAAATAAGAAACAACTATTGGGCTAGAGCCGGAATTTTTGCTTGACTATTATAAAGATTTCCTACTAAGCGTAGCATGAAAAGGATGCATATAATTCGGAGGTGATGGATGGAATACAATATGTTTTTCCATGGGTACAAAATAAGAATACTTCGCCAATCCCAACTACCAAAAAATAACATGTTTCATTGTAAGGATAAACTGAGAAACCATCTCATCAGTCAAAGGAAGATTTCAGACATGCCATTTTAGTAAAGTTCTGCCATAGCAAAACCTGTGGATTTCTTTCTTAATAACATTTTGCACAGTCATTTTCATTTACATTTTAGTTGAGCCAAAGGTCAGCCAAGAGGATTAATTTTACAGGATTAATGCAGGAACTGCATTTGCTAGTTCCTTCCATGTCTGTGGAAATAAACCGTGCCTACTAAACTGAAATGATGATAAATCTTTCAGTGAATTCAGGTTCATCTTTGTATGTACAGTTTTCAAGTTACAGAGTGGAGGATGCTCATCGATACAGTGAGTTACCTAATCTTTGAGTTTAGCCATTCAGCTTGCTGATGCAGGGACTGTCAACTGCAACGTATCATTCTTGCTAAAAAATAATAATAAATAAATGCAAAAATGATCCAAAACTTTTTAAAGCAGCCATGTGATCTGCTCTTGGGTTTTGCCATAAAGAAGCTTTCTTGGTGGTCTGGAAAGTTTCATTGCAATTTCTTCTGAATTTCACCACAGCTTGGTGGTACGTCGGGGACCGAATCATCAGTGGGCATTTCCAGTTTCAGAATCTGTTATGGACCAACGTCAAGTCTGAAAAATTGATGAGGGCAGCATATCTCAGCATCTGCTTATTTCTTTGGTGCAGCATATGCCCCATAAGTAATAATTGAAAACAGTCCGTATCTGGGACGGTAGCCCATTTATGAATCCTAAAAGAGCAAGAGGAGTGGATGGATTCATATACCAGAAAACCAGCACCCCTTTCTTCATTTTCAATTAAATTCAGAGCCAAGCTTCTCCAGAGTCTGGTTGTAAATAATGAATCTTTTAAATTGCTTCAAATGTAACACTTGTCTGAATTCATTATCCCCCTCTGGATTTAGGGAGAGAGTGAGCTTTAAACCAAATGTTCTACAGAAAGCAATGGATCTTGATTTTGCTTGAATTTGGCTGGGCCGTATCTTAAGTTTTTAAAAACATTGTTTTTCATTTATCTCATTTAAAAGGTACATATGGATGCCCATCTTGAAGCATACAACTCTGGGTGGTTAACAACTGCCATAAAAACAAAAATAGTGAAACCAATATTAAAAAATAAAGAAAGGAAACAAATTCAAGAAAAGCCCGGTACCAGTATGGTAACTACAGACATTCATATCCCCAGGCTTAAACTTGTCCTGGTACCAAAGCAAAACAGATCCCAGGGGAAATAGTGTTCCCCAGCACAGGGTCTGCTATGGAAAAGGCACATTATTTGTTCCCACTAGAGGGCAATATTTAAGGGAAAGGATCTGAAACGTGTCCTGTGGCACTGATGATGTGACTTAGTTTGGTTATGACATGTCTGCAAAACAACAACCAAGCTTAGAGACCACCAAGGATTCCTCTGAAATGTGTTCCCTCCATCTAATCAAGCGGAGAGAGAGTCCCGTAAATAACCTGGTCTGATTCCATGTAGGTCTATAGAATAGAATAGAATAGAATAGAATAGAATAGAATAGAATAGAATAGAATAGAATAGAATAGAATTTTTTATTGGCCAAGTGTGAGTGGAATTTGTCTTTGGTGCATATGCTCTCAGTGTACATAAAAAGGCAAGATACATTTGTCAAGAATCATAAGATACAACACTTAATGACAGTCATATACAAATAAGCAATCAAATCATACTAGGAAACAATCAATAGCAATATAAATCATAAGGATACAAGCAACAAAGTTACTGTCATGCAGTCATAAGTGGGAGGAGATAGGTGATAGGAATGATGAGAAGACAATAGTAATAGTAATGCAGGCTTAGTGAATAGTTTGACAGTGTTGAGGGAATTATTTGTTTAGCAGAGTGATGGCGTTCGGGGAAAAACTGTTTTTGTGTCTAGTTGTTTTGATGTGCAGTGCTCCTTAGCATTGTTTTGAGGGTAGGAGTTGAAACAATTTAAGTCCAGGATGCGAGGGTAACATTTAAAGGTAACATCCAGCTCAGATAGAAATTGGAAGCCAGGGCAGCTCATACAGCAGTGGTGTGACATGGGAAAACCAAGAGCTACCCCATATTTCACAAGTCACTGAATTTTGGACCACTTGTAATTTGAAAGTAGTCTTTAAGAGGACCCCCATGTAGAGAGCATTGCAATGGTCTACCTGGAAATGACCAAGGTACGAATTCTCCTGAACAAAGCCTCCCAGTAGGAATGAGAGCAACTGGAGCATAAAAAGAAGCTGTGCATTGATGACTCATCTTGATGTCCACTATCTCTTAATCAATATCAGCCATACTGAAGTAACTATAAGCTTCTTGTTTCTCACTTCTTGTTCTGTCTTAAACAACTCCCTCTGATTAAACAGAACTGTTGCAGAACTCTATTGAAAGCCATCAGATTTTGTGAAAGCTAGAAGTACCATAAAAGTACCATAAAAAACAGAGACCAGGTAGACCAGTTACAATAATAATGCCCAGATGTCAGCCATCTGTCCTTCTAAGAAAGGATCTTCTTGCTGTCTATTAAGGTGGAAAAGGTAGAAAAAGAAGCACAAAGTTTGGACTTCAGGACTGCGGTATTGCTGACTCAAGATTTTTTTGCTCTAATGTCCATAATAATAAACTAGCTTATCAAAGAGCTGTGTTCTTGAATCTTTGTTTGCTAGCTTTTGAGTTCAAGTAATGGTCTGGATGAAGCCTAACAGATTTCCTGTTAACCATGACCATTTTTTTCCATTGGGTTTGCTCCAGACCAACTTTGGCTGGGTTGTAGCATTGATGTAAAACAGCCAGGAGTCTTTAATTTCTGAAATAAAGATGTCATCCTCATATCATTTCCAAGGCATAACTAGCGACATAGTGTTTTTTTTTTTTTTACCCCCCAACAAATTGTTGGATAGTGGCTTCCTCAGAAGTTTGACAACCCCAATTCCTTGAATGGAATTATCTGGATACCAGAGCCCATTTTGGTATAGTAAATTTTTGGCCCTGATTCAGTGAATTATTATTCACCGGGAGAGCTCTGTTCCTCTATTATTCATGCCTTCTGCTTACAGTGAGATTTATGTGTCAGGCAAAACATACAAATGAAATCCGATTTATTTTATTTATGTCTTGTAGGTACTGTCCTTTGGCTCCATTTCTTTATGTTATATTTAAGTCTGATGTATCAGCTCTTTTCTTTGTCAAATCTTTTTGGCTCAAGGCTTGCAATGTTTTCAAGGGTTCCAACATGTGTATGATTTTAAGCTGTATCCTAAGCAAATCTCTGCCTTTTCTCCCTGCCCAAACTTAAAAAAAAACAGTTAAAATAATAAGAAGGAAAATGTTTCTTATACCTAAGTCTCAAAATCAAGTTGGCTGATGTCAGGAACTTGAAGGGAGGCAATAACTTAATGAACTGATCACATAAATGACTATGTATAATTTTCGGTGGTTTTAGCGTAAGAACTAAATTATTCAATGTAATAATTACATTACAAGCAATTAATACTTAGGATGCACCTCTCACTTTCTAAGACTTGTCACAAATGTTCAAAGATAAGGCAACTTCTTGTAGATTGTGAATCTAGTAGATCAGAGATAAACCTTAGTGCCCAAACCCTACTAAACCAGTCATGATTTGTCCATCAGAACTCTCTGTTGCCACCAGAATTGCTTCTGGTTAAGAGGTACTACTTTTAAGGAGCATAATCCCAATTTGGGGGTCTTCTTGGATTTATGGTTCTTTTGATCACTATCTTGTTGTTCTGGTTGTTCTTGTTGTTTTTACATGAGGAGTTGCTGTTACTGTTGTTACCATTTGAAGCAGTGGTGGGTTGCTCCTGTTCAGACTGGTTCACAAGAATTGGTAGTAAAACCAGTGGGAAGCTCCGCCCACTGACCCAGATGTCATCAAAAGTGATCTGCGCATGCGCAGAAGCTTCAGCACATGTGCGATGTGAACCAGTTTTTATACAGTATATCCTATAAGGTTTTTTATTATTATTTGATTTATATGCCGCCCTTCTCCGAAGACTCAGGGTGGCTTACAATGTGTTAAGCAATAGCCTTCATACTTTTGTATATTATACAAAGTCAGCTTATTGCCCCCACAAACTGGGTCCTCAATTTACCTACCTTAGTAAGGATGGAAGGCTGAGTCAACCTTGAGCCTGGCGAGATTCGAACATGAGTAATTGCAGACAGCTGGATGTTTAATTAGGGTACTTTGTCTGCAGAGCTATCCAGGATCAATTTGCCAAGAGTTATTTTGATTATGATTGGATAGAAGTATGATCAATCAATCAAATCAGCAAGGAAGCAAGATGAGGAGATGAACAAATGGATTGACCACTCATAATTTATAGTTGGTCAATAAGAATTTGTTTTGAAAAAAAAAGATGAAAGCATAATTTAAAACTTCAGTATTTTCACTCTTAGGCTACCCCCTTGACTTAGTCAGTCTGGGGCTCATTTAATTCTTGACTTCCTCATATATTTGCCATTCCAAGCTGAAATAAGTTTACGCTGGTAGGCTGGCTGTTTACTTTCTGGGGAACAGCTTAGTCTTAAGTCCTTACCTGTGTAAATATTTCACAGTAACTAATGCATTCCATCTCATAAAAATGTCAAAAGCATATGTCATTAAAATATATTTTGAGCAGAATGAATTTAATGTGAAAATATCAAAAGCTTTTATGACTAACAATCTGAAGAGAGATAAGATTCCCAACTCTAAAAAAAGAGAAACATTTCCTAACAGTTATCCAAATTCTATTGCTGTTTTCAATGTAGCCTTTTACATATAATAATAGATACATTTTATATAACAATGTACTTGATTAGCTAAATTACTATTCTTCTTCTCATCTTTCCTGTTACCTATTTCCTTATCCTCTTATGACTATAACTTTGTTGCTTGTATCTTACAATTTATATTAATTATTTTATTTAATATCCTAGTATGATTTATGTTGATTGCATATTTAGTATCCTATGACTATCACTAAGTGTTGTATCTTATGATGAATCTATCTTATGATTGTGATCATGACTTATCACTTGTTGCTTGTATGTATATTAAGAGCTTATGCACCTGAGAAAAATTCCTTGTGTGTTCAATCACACTTGGTCAATAATAAATTCTTTCTATTCTGTTTTGTTTTGTTCCGTTCCGTTCCGTTCCGTTCCGTTCCGTTCCGTTCCATTCTGTTCCATTCAATTCCAAATATTTGAACAAATAAGGTCACAATACTGGCTTGAAGTACTTTTTTGTACTTCAAGCTGTGAAGAGGAAAAATTTATTCTGACTAATACTGTACATTTCTTTCAGGAAGAAGCTAATGAAAGGAACTGATTTTGAAAAAGTCTGATAATCTGTGTGTTTCAAAGGAAAGCATTTTATTTACAGTGTAATCTGAATATGTCTACATAAATTATTCCATTGACTTCAATGGGATTTATTTTGAACAACGTATAGGATTTCCCCCCATTTTTTTCCATGTCAATAGCAGTATGCATTTATAACAACATTAGAGCTATGAAAGCTGACAGAGAACTTCCTATCTTGGGAGCAACTCAAGTAGCAAATTTTACCATAAACTCAGATTTATGATGTGAACGTTTGGACATTTGCATCAGCTACAGTTCCTTTTGCTGTTCTGTTTATTAAATAGCCCTGATGAATATACAGTATATCAGAAGGACAGGACAGCAGATTTATGAAATCTCTAATCCACCGTGTCGCATTTTAACCATTAGAAGATACCATATGGGAAGGATAGCCAATAACACCATACAAAATAAATTTTAATCACTGATATTCCAACTAATGAATAGGAAGCCTGTGACCAATCAGCTGCTTCACAGAACTTGACAAATTCCTTTTCTCTTTTCTAGAAATGGGTGGAACTTGATTTAAAGATGTGCATAGTTTCCAGCCAGCTGCTTAGTTTAAAATGAGGTATTTTAAACATATTTGTATTTGTTTAAACGTGTCTGATACCTTTTATAGGACTGGAGCTGAGAATGGTGCTTTTGTTTGCATCCAGTTTAGCATTTCATTTCACCATGTTTTAATGGAAAGCTACTTACGATAACAGCTCTTGGGTTGAGCACCACTCATAATAGCACTGATCATAGGATGTGTGGGTTTCACTTGGTTTAAGGTTAATGCTTTAGATGGAACTTAAAAGGCAGCATCTCATGTACTAAACCAGAGGCAGGGAGCCTGCTGAGCACTCCCAAAACATCTCCTGGGAAATAGATTAATTAATTTAAATATCTTTTAAAAAGCAGCACTAATTACTTGCACATAATGTACAGGGTTAAGAATACCCTTTGTGTGTAACCATCAGGGTTACCTTTATTTTTTTTTTTAAAAAAAGTGACATCACATTCTTGTGTTGCACATCCCAGATTGAAGAACCTGAAGACATGGTCTAATTACAGTCGAAATAGTAATAAGCTAAACATTATAAGTAGAAGTTGCAGGAAAGAGGAGATTACCAAGGAAATAATAGATTACCCAGGAAAGAGGAGTCCTGTGTGAATTATCTGCTGTGCATATAAATAACCCATGAACAAAGAATCTGGATTATTTGCAACCACATTGTTTTCAAAGTTCTAGTTCACCAGGTATATTTACTAGGACTACGCCATGTCTACATGTATGAAGTATTTATTTATTTATTTATTTATTTATTTATTTATTTATTTATTTATTTATTTGTTTGTTTGTTTGTTTGTCAAGAATGTGTTAGGTAATTTATATAACTATAAGCATGAATTGAATACATAAAATAGATACAAGTAGAGGAAACATTAGGACAGGGACGGTAGGCACACTGGTGCTCTTATGCACGCCCCTTCCAGACCTCTTAGGAATGGGGTGAGATCAACAATAGACAGTCTTAAGTTAAAATTTTAGGGGTTTGGGGATGAAACCACAGAATCAGGTAGTGCATTCCAGGCATTGACCACTCTGTTGCTGAAGTCATATTTTCTGCAGTCGAGTTTGGAGCGCTTCACTTTAAGTTTGTATCTATTGTGTGCTTGTGTATTGTTGTGGTTGAAGCTGAAGTAGTCATTGACTACTTCAATTGATGTTCAGTTTCTAAGTCATGTCTGACTCTTCGTGACCCAATGGACTCTAGCACACAGGACTCCTATGTCCTCCAATGTCTCCCAGAGTTTGCCCAAATTCATGTTCATCATGGCATTGATGACACTATCTAGCCATCACATCCTCTGCTGTCCCATTCTGCTTTTGCCTTCAATCTTCTCAATATCAGGGTCTTTTCTGATGAGTACTCTTTTCTCATTACGTGGCTAAAGTATTTGAGCTTTGGTTTCAGTATCGGTCCTGTATACTTTCCCTTTTAAAGCCTCAGCATAGTACTAAAATGCATGAAAATATCTTAAAGGTATCTCTTTACCCATTTATTTGGAGATCTGCACAATACCTTTCCCCACTATATATCAGATCATATAAGATCCTTCCAGATCTTCCAACTCTGAGTGCCAAAATCTAACAGAAAGTGAAAGATTTTAACTATTGCTCTACAGGGCAAAATTGGGATGTGTTTTGTTTCGGGTTTTTTGAGTCATTTATCCTCCTAGATATTCCCTTGACTCTCATTCATTCTGTGTACTTTAAATTTGATTATCAGCACTCCAGGAAAAAAAATGATTATAAAAACAAACAGCCAGAAAACTAAACCAAATATGATAAATTCCTATAAATGGGATATTTTTATAAGCAAAACATCTTTATTTAGATGTTGCAAAAAAAAAAAAAATAGCTGACAATTAAGATGTCTGTGTAAGAATGGGGATAAGGCATGGACATGCTGTCTTGGGCGAGCTATCTCCCATGTTTATAAGTAATTTTTGAAGATGATATCTTCTTCTGCTTTATAGTTCAACATCATTTGTGAACCTTCCCTTTGATTTTTTTAAAAGTTTTTATTGAAAATTATTAAAAATTACAGAAAAAAATATAGCAATATGGATAGAATTGCAGAGATAATATATATGTAATATAATACATATAGAGCTTTAAAGCATCAATTTTCGCCTGGAAATAGTACATTTTAGTGATTTTTTTTAAAATGTACAAATCATATTCATTAAAACATCATTCATGGAGTGCTTTCCTCACATTTTGCCTTGCATGCACATATAAAGTGAAGCATGCTTTCCCCCTCCCCCCTAGATAGGTATATAATTATCTAAAGTCACCATTTGTTACTCAGCCATGTTGAATGAAAAAGGAGAAATATGCTCCTTCAAGTTACTTGTGTTATGCCAACATCCTACACTTTATTGCCCAAGAGACAGATTAGATTTAGGAAGCTGCTAATTGGATTCACCAAACATATTAATTGAAATCATGCAAAAATAATTCATGGCCAGAATGTTGAATAGGCTGAATTCCAAGTAAAAGAAAGACTTCATTGTGTATGTGCTTTTATATAAAATTGGTTCATGAAGTTTTATTTGCCAGGATTCTAGAAAGTTCAGCAAGACCTAGTTAATGTGATGGCCAATAGTACAGATATCAATGAATTATGATACTTTAAAAAAAAAAAGCATTGGCTTGTGAAAAGCTATAACTCAAAGGTAAAGTCAAGCAATAGACATACCTTGATTTATTTGTTTATCTAAGATCAGTCATAACTAAGAATAATGACCCTGGTTCTAAAACTTAGTAGGTTTAAGATGGCATAGATAGAAAAAACGCTTGGTGAAAATAATAGCTTTTGGTTAAAGATTTAACAAATTGATATCTGCACTGAGTCACTATGCACAGCTATAAAATGTGGGGTTTTAATCAGAGGAAATTTTGTATATTCCGAGGAATCCTCTAGTTTACTAAAAGAATATTTTCCTTAAATAACATGTAGTTACTTCTATTGAAAACTTATCTTCGAGTTTCTGGGTTTCCCTTATATTACATGGATAGCATGGAGATCTCTAAGTAGATACACTTTTAGTGATTTATCTTAATTCAGGTGATTAGTGATGAATTTTTAAAAATTGCACAAGAGTTTTATTTTATTGAGAAAACAAAACAAATCCTTACTTGTTTGTGAAATTTTAAAGAAACTAACACAACAATTAATGTGTTCATACTTTTTAACTGTCAAAGACTCTAAAAAAAAGTCTAGGATATCAGTTACAGTTCATACAAAACTCACTGAAAGGTGAAAGAAAATAGTAAAATGGACAATGAACAAATCTGTTTTGATACTAAGAAACTGCTTCTGAGCACTCTCTTAACATTATTATAAAATCAAAAATGCATACATAAATATTTTCCTTCTATGAACAAGAAACTATATGATTCTAGATAACTCTCTTCTGTGCAAGTCAGCTTGGATACATAGTACTCTCTTGTCACTGAACACAGATTGGTCAAAGCTATAGGTTATTTGTTCAAATATCTGTGTGTCCTTTTTATATTACAAAAATCTATCTCTTTACTCATCTCCAATTTTGTTAACACGTGCAAACAAAATGTTGCAGAGGCTCCCCCACCCCCACCTGGACGCTTCTGCGCATGTGCAAAAGCTTTGCGCACGCGAGCACGCACTCGCCCACGAGTGAACTGGTAGCGGTGGGTTTTGAAACCCATCCCTGAACTGATAATATATGATATGTGACAGAAATATTATCTAAAGATATTCTATTTTATAGTCTGACATACTAAATAATAAAAACATATTAAATTGCAAGGATACGGTATAGTCTTTGAGTTGAGGATTCATTCAAATTAGCCAGGGTATTATCCCAGCATTTGTAAATATTTAAATAGGTAAATTCATAGAGGCATGGTGGCTCAGTGGCTTAAAGATGCTGGATTTGTCAGCCAGAGAAAATAGACTTTCTGCATTCCAGCAGTTTCAGCCCTAGCACTGTGTGACAGAGTGAGTTCCTATCACTTGCCTCAGCTTTTGCCAACCAAGCAGTTTGAAAGAATGCAGATGTGAAGGCTCCTCCCCACGATGGCTGCTCATTGGTAGGAAGATTTTTCTCTCCTCATGACAATCTGCTGGTTTTACTGCCAAAACTGGTTCTTTGGCATCGTTGCTCCCTGGATTTGAATGGGGGCACTTAGGAAAGACCCAAGATGACTTTTGGATGGCTATGAACCCACCCAGGAGGGGAATCTTAAAGATTGCAGTTTCCTGTGGGAGCAGTTAGAAAGTCACTAGACTTTCATCAATCTTTTCATCTCAGCAGGCCATTCTTGTAAGCAACCCTACTGAATTGATATAATATAAAATCCATGCTGGATTCTATAGGTTCTTTTTGCTTTTTTTCCTTTGATCTGTCCTCTGCTTTTTTTAAAGGAAAATCACAGAAAATCACGCTTTTCTTTAAGGAAAATCACACTTTCCTTTAAGGAAAACCATGGTGTGTTCCTGGATAGTGAAAGTGCTTTTAATTGATTTACACTTTTATTGGAAATTCACTACAGGACTTTTGTATTATACCATTTTGGAAAAAAAAATGGAGCTTATTTTTCTCAATCTTTCTTTTAATTTTGGATCAAAATATCTAGAAAATATCTTTTTTAAAAATTCATATAGATAAATAGGTACCACTGTTGTGGGACTCAGAACAGAAGCAAGAAACTACTGTATTTTTTGGAGTATAAGACTCACCTTTTTTCCCCCCAAAAAAGTGGGTGAAAATCTGGGTGCGTTTTAGCTGAATGTAGCCCCACCCAGCTTCTCAAATGGAGGTTTCAGAGCCTGAAAAAAGCATCAGAAACAACGCTTCAGAAAAGAAGCCCTTAAACAGAGCTTCAGAAAAGCCCCCAAACAGAGCTTCAGAGGCTTTTTTTCCTGAAGCTCTGTTTTGGAGGCTTTCAGAGGCAGGAAAAAAAGTTTTTTTTCTGAAACAGAGTTTCAGAAGTTTCAGAGGCAGAAAAAAAAAGGCAAGGCACAGAGCTCACAATCAAGGAATCTGTTGCTAAAATTCACCTCTGGAAACAGCTGATTGGGGGTAATCCGGGAGGCCAATTCACCTACCAATCAGCTTTTTTCTTATTTTCCTCCCCCAAAACTAAGGTGCGTCTTATACTCGGGTGCGTTTTATACTCTGAAAAATATGGTAACCAGTGCTGGATCAGACCAAATGCAAGGTGAAAAACTAGCAGAGAAAAAGGCCCAGATGATGCTGACACTGCTGCAGAACACTGTTAGCAGCTTTGAGTGAGGAACTAGTTCGCCCCCTGTGCTGCACCCTGAATAGCACTCATGCATGAACTGAACAAAACTAGTAATCTTAGACAGCCAAACTACCACTCTGTAATAACACTGTAGACTCCTGGCTTTCATGTACCAATGCCATATGCTCACTAAATAAATAAGTAAATTATTAAATGAAATAGAGCCCTCTTAGTCATATCCTATGAATTTTTCATTTGATGTAGAAGGCACCAGACAAAAGGAGGGCTCCAACCGAAGCAAATGGAACACCCCTATATTTGACCCCTTGCCGGAAAAATACTTGACCAAACTTCTGGCTTGCTGTCCTGGCAAGTAACATACAAATCGATGTGATGATAGGATTTCAATTTTGTTGGAAGGAATTAGGTTATGAACCAGCATGGGGCAAACCTTGACTCAAATAATAGTTTCCTTTAGAGATTTTGTTGTATTCAGTGTGAGACTCATTAGCACATTATTATCTACTGTTGTGCTTTCTTTTAGACACTTGGGGACCCAAAAGCCTGCATTATTTCATGATCTGCATTTATAATAGCCAGTGCAATGCTCAGCTACCTACCTACCAATCAGCTAGCATTCCTTGATCCATTTCCAAGGAGATAACTTTTGGCTCATTATAACCTAGATCAAGTTTACGATCCCCCCCTCTTTTTTTTTTAACCTAACTTCATTAGAATATATTAAAGCAACCACACATCAGCAAGGGAAATAATCGAGGTCAGATTCAGGAAATCATGTAACTCATACCAGAACTACAGGGAATACAAACGGAAAGGATACATTGAAATGGCCTGTGGAGAGAATGATCTTTCTGTTATAAAAGTTAACCTAAAGCAAAGATTCTAAAAGGGGCCTTAAATTCTGGGTTTTAATAATGTTAAGGTTCTCAACTTTCCAAGGGGCTAGATTGCCAAAAAAGCAAAACAGATGATATGGCACCTAATACCTATCGACTTATAATGTCAGCTGGTAACTTGAGCACTATTTACACTCCAAAACCTTCTCATTAGGGTTTTCCAAAACTTCAAGCAGGATTTTGAAGCCAGCAAACACAGAAGAAAGGTTTCAAAGAAAATTCAAGACATTTAACTGATTCAGAAATATCAGCAATAGGATCATTTCTGTTCTTTGTGATGTATCACATTGGTTGGTCATGATGATGGAACATGAGGAGGTTACTAAATTACTTGCTTAGAATAGAGAAAAAAACAATTATTTACATTTATGGTAGACTGAAAACCCCTTTTTGACATTTTATTTGAAAAAGAAAAAAATGCACTTATGAGTTATGGTTTTGATGATTAGAAAAATAATTAGATAACAAAGTGAAGGTTTTTTAAAAATAAACTTATAATTTTGCGATCATACTTATATTTTCTGCAAAGAAAATCAGAAGCTTCTTTCTATTTTTTTTCTTTTTGATTCTTTCTGCAGGTTCGCTTTTCTTCCTTTTTCTTTTTTTGTGGATTCTGCTCTTTATTAGTTTGTGTTATTTTTATATCATTTGTAAAACTTCAATAAATAATGTGTACAAAAAGAATGATACCCCCAGATAAATTTTAGTATTGCAAAGCTTTCCAGTTTTCAACCATTTTCTCCCATTGAGGTGATATCCTTGTCATAGAGCAAGACTGTGCACTGGAATCCAGATCCTGATATAAATTATTCAAGATTTATTTTTAGTCTTACAAAAGACCTTTGCATCGTCTTCAAACATTTGCTCTGAAAAAAACAGAACTATTTGCACAACCTGCATTTAAACCAGAAAAACTGGCACATTCTATTGAAAACAATGGCTTAAGCTACTTCACGGAGTAAAGGTATATCGAGTAATTTCATAAATTATACCACTGTATGACCTGAAAATGCCCAATGTGGATGTTTGATTAAACTGTTAGAGCAATGTGTACAGTAGACTTAAGCCCTTGTTGAAATAGAGAACATCTGATAATTTGAGGATTATAATAATGGGTGGAGTGCTTTTATTGATTTATTTTTTTAGCAGCCAACAGTTGCTCTATCCTGTGTTCCCTTGGGCCTTCCCTATGCAATAAGGATCATGTTTTCCCCATCAATGTCCCTAGAATTACATTAGGACTCAGTACCACAAGTGCCTAACTCCTATTCTAGGAAAGATTGTATCTGGCACTCAGAATAGAATTTCTCCTGCTGTCTGATAATGTTTGAGGTGGGGGCATGAAAGCAAATCTGGGGCAGTCATCAATCCTGTTGTTTAAATGTCAATACCCTGTGAATACAAACAGATCCATTTGTTGGTATTGTGCCATGTGACTGGATAGAGATCAGCATGAAAACAGCACATACTAAGCCAACATAATTTCCTGCTGGCTGACTGACTGCTCATACCCCTGGTGATCCTGTAGCCTTTCAGAAGGCCATCAATGCAGGTGGTCCTTGATTTACCATCATTCATTTAGTAACCGTTTAAAGTAGCACCAAAACAGTGACTTGTAACTGTTTTCACACTTACAACCATTGCAGCATCCCCACAGTCACATGATCAAAATTGAGTCACTTGGCAACTGGCATGTATTTATGACAATTGCCGTGTCCTGGGGTCATGTAATCATCTTTTGTGATTTCCTAACGATGAAATTCAATGAGGAAGCCAGTTTCACTTAACAACCCTGTTACTAATTTAACTGCAGTGGTTCGTGTAAAAACTGTGGTAAGAAAGGTCATAAAACTCACTTAAAAACTGTCTTGCTTAGCAAAGAAATTTTGGGCTCAGCTATGGTCATAAGGGAAAGATTGAGGGCAAAAGAAGAAGGGGACGACAGAGAATGAGGTGGCTGGATGGAGTCACTGAAGCAGTCGGCGTGAGCTTAAATGGACTCTGGGGGATGGTAGAGGACAGGAAGGCCTGGAGAAACATTGTCCAGGGGGTCACAATGGGTCAGATATGACTTCGCAACTAACAACAACAAATGGTCGTAAGTCAAGGGCTATCAGTACCTGGCTTTTTATTTAAGCGGTGGAGTAGAGTGAGGATGTCTGGATTAGTTGTGGGACATAAGGAAGTAGGAACTGCTCTACATGAGTCTACTTGGTATTTTTTGCTTCTTTTTGTTTTGAAATAATAGAGAAGTTAAGATGTCAAGAGACCTTGCCTTAAACCAGTGATTGTTAAATGGGGGGTGTGATTACCCCCAAACAGCTAATTTGAGGATATCCCGAGGAGCCAAGGAACAACTTGCAATTGTTTGTTTGTAAGTTAAGAATCCAGTTTGGAACTGCCACTGTCCAAAATGCTTTTGTAAAACAGCAGAATCTATTTTTGTTGGGGATAATGGTATTATTTGTGATGGGGAAATGGGGTAATTGGGTCAAAGAGTTTAAGAACCACTGCTTTAAACTGTCACTGTTCCTTTCCTGGTTTTGGTATACCAGTTGAGCTGCAGAGCACTTCTAGTTGATGGTCTTCTTTCAACCACTTTTGGCTTTAACATTTTAATAGGAGTCATCTACAACTACAATGTGAAGAATGCAACAGCCACTACTAGGACAAACAGGCAGAACATTAGCTGAATGCATCCATGAGCACCAACTAGCAGTCAGAAGACATGATGAAAACTCTTTAATTACACAATTAAAGATTGTCTATATGAATAGACATCCATGGTTTCAACTGAGAAACCGTGACCAACCTAAACCAAGCCAAGTCCAAACACGCTAGAGAATTCCTGACAGTCTAAGAAATTGGTCATCAATAGACACATAGACATAAACAACATGTACATACTGTACGAAAGAGACAATCAAGTCAAAAAAGGGAAGCAAAAAGATCAAAACACCTACCCACCACCAATCAACATCCAGATGAGCTTAGATTAACACCAAGATTAATATCAGACCAACAATCAAGAAGTAAACAATACCCTAATCAAAGAACAGCCAAAGAGGCTAATAGTAAATAGCCCAATCAAAGAAACTTTAAAACCACTCCCACCAACACTGGCAGGCAAACTGCTAGAATATAAACTGACAGCAAACCCCATTCTTTACTAGCACTGATGACATTACTTAATTTGGGTAATGAAATGTCTACAAGAAAAAAACTAAGCTCAGAGAGCACCAAGGGCCCCTCATGACTTTAATTTACATATATTTCTTCAGATACTGGGATGGGTTAAAGGAGGATGTAATATACACATATGGCAAAGTTACCAATCCATAACAGTTTCTCATGTTGACTCCAAAGCATTCTTTTCCTATATTAAATGGACAAAAGGTAGGAAAGATACTCTTAATTTGTGCCCAGCTCTTGGTAATGTCATAGGCATGCATGTTTTCTCTTGACAATATTTTGGAAATGGCTTGCCGTTGTTCTCTTCTGAGATGCTTTCTTGATTTTTCAAGAAGTCTACAGCCCTGGAATTTTCACATTGTGTCCTATTCAAGGCAGTGGTGAAATCCAATTGTTTTTATTTAACAATTGGATTGCCATACAATTGCCATGCCCACGGCTAGGTGGGCATGGCAGGGGAAGGATACTGCAAAATCTTAATTCCCTCCCCACTCTGGGGCCAACCAAAGGTGGTATTTGCTGGTTCTCTGAACTACTCAAAATTTCCGGTACTGGTTCTGCGAACTGCTCAAAATTTCTGCTACTAGTTCTCCAGAACCTGTCAGAATCTCCTGGATTTCACCCCTGATTTAAGCCTAGCTGGTGTCCAACACTGCCTCCAAAGCAGTTTGCCTTTTGCAATGTCCCTTATTTATGACTGTTCTTGAAGACAATTAATAGACAGCTGCAAAGAAACTCTCTTCTGAAACTAAACCTGACGGTTCATTTTGTTGTTTTAGTTATTTGTCCGTGATTTAAAGATCTTTACAATCTTTCCAAAATTTGAAGACCGAGCCAAAGAAAATATTAATCAAAGGAATACTATGCCTTCCAGCCAATCATTCAGAAAGCTAAAAGACATCTTATTCATCTCAGGGGGGGAAAAATTGCACAAAAGCTAAACATGTTAGAAAGTAGTCTGAACTTTGAGATCCTTCGTTTAAGTGATGAGGAAGGAAGATTGGCATAACACTAGCAACTTTTGTAGATGTAATATGCCCAACAATATGTGAAACACATGCACAAACACATATTTAATATCAAAGATCTGATGCAGCTATTCAGAAACTAACAGAGGTATTAATTGCTCCTAATCTCTTTACTGGCCTCAGCAGTTTTCTTATGCATCTGTGCATCTAAATTCCCCTGCTGCAGTTTTGTTCTCCATTTTTAGCAATTGGTTAGGATTTTTATCGATTTATTCCAGTGGTGAAATACAATTTTTTTTACTACCGGTTCTGTGGGCGTGGCATGGCTTGGTGGGCGTGGCAGGGAAAGGATACTGCAAGATCTCCATTCATACCCCACTCCCGGGGAAGGATACTGCAAAATCTCCATTCCCTTCCCACTCCTGGGAGAAGGGTATTGCAAAATCTCCATTCCCACCCCACTCTGGAGTCAGCCAGAGGTGGTATTTGCTGGTTCTCTGAACTGCTCAAAATTTCCGCCTCCAGTTCTCCAGAATCTGTCAGAATCTGCTGGATTTCACCTCTGATTTATTCTTTTTAAAAGGAAAGACACTCTCAGGTCCTCTGATGACTTCACTGAAAAGCTCATTGTGATAACCACAGTGGAAAGGACCACCCCAATTTTATATCCCCCACTCATCCAAGAGATGTCTCTGATGGATTCCACTCTTAGAGAATGACAAAGATTTCTATTAATGAGTTGGTTTTTTTTTTAAATCTGCTCCAACTTGCCTCCTTTTCTACCTTAAGCTTAGTAGTTAATTTATAGTACTTTTTACTGACAGAACAACTTCAATTCTTCCCTAACTTCATAAAAATGATCTTGGTCCTGGTGGAACATTCCCATCCCTATGTTTATAGTCTTGGACAAATACAGGAAAAAGCCCACTTGCTCTCTTTGACCTTTCCTTGGCAACTGATAATTACCTTCCTTAGCCCAAAGGGTTGAGGCATTTGGGAATATGGGGAGATGCTTTATTTAGAACATATGACCTAGAGTTTTGCAGTTGCCTTCAGGAGTCACTTAGTGTTTATTTACATTATATAAAATTAGAGGAAATGAAGGGGCATGTGTTGGAAATGGCAACTCTGCCCTGTTTGTTACGAAGTCCCCTAAAATAAATGTTTTGCTAAATGCCAGCAGCTTTGCACATTTTGGGACTAAGGCACTTGAATGGTCAAGCATGACCACGAGGGTACTTGGATGTAAACATAGCTTTGTAAAAAGATTGTGCTCCAGAAGACATTTATTATATGTATGAAATCTAATGGGTCTGCATTTTGATGACTAAAGACCAATGACTTAAGTTAAGGAATAATTAATAGTCAAAATCAGTGAAGGGCCAAATTTTGTCAGTGTACTTCCAATCCTCCTCCTCCTCCTCCTCCTCCTCCTCCTCCTCCTCCTCCTCCTCCTCCTCCTCATTATCATCATCATCATCATCTAAACATGTATGCCCCAAGACACCCCGTGATTCTGGACCAACACTTGAAATGTCCCTTTTCAAAATATTCACCTGCTCTTTTAAAATAGTGAAATAGCTTTAAGGACTCTTAGAAAAGGACTTTAGCACTGGGAGGGCCAAACTAGCTGAATTCATTTTGTTAATTCATTTCTTTATGGTATTTATAGATTGCCTTTTCACAAACATCACCAAAATGCCCAAAAATATTTCTCTCTGAACTATAGCAGAAGGTGCAATAGCCCCATTTAATTTTCCATAAAGCTTTTGGACCTTTCTCCCCATCCCAACTGATGATGAATAGTTTAAAAGGACAGTTACTGGAGCTCTTGTGTGTTCATGCATCACTATAGATCGGGGTCAGCAACCTGCAGCTCTGGAGCCACATGTGGCTCTTTCATCCCTCTGCTGTGGTTCCTGTTGCTGGTCGGCTCCACATTTCGGCTAGCACAGGTGGAAGAAAAAGGATGCTGTGCTAGGAGGCGACTCTATGGTGGGGGAATGGATTTCCAGTCGGCAGAGGAAAAAGAATGCCCTGCTAGGAGGTGACTCTATGGTGGGGGAACCAGAATTCCGGTCAGCTCTAGAATTGAGCAGGGGCTTCTGGTTAGGAAGGCTTCTGGTTTGTGGCTCTTTGAGTGTTTAAGGTTGCCGACCCCTGCTATAGATGAAGCTTGTGTGCAGCAATTTTCAGGCTGGTTTGGTTTTCAAATAAGTTGTGGGTGCTCCATCATTTATCAAGAAAAGACTGGTCAGCCATTTATCCAGGATGGGTCTCCTATCTGAGCAAGAGGTTGGACTAGAAGACCTCCAAGGTCCCTTCCAATACATTCTGTGTTTTTTTAAGACTTGGTATCCAACAAATTCCTGTATATATTTATCCATTCATTACTGATCTAAAAGCAGCTACACTCAGATTCTTTATTTCCATGGTTTCATTAACAATTTTTGTTCTTATTTAGCTATTCTATTTTATATTTTTCTTTCTTTTTTTTTTTTTTAAAAAAGAGGTGGGTGAGGATCTACAACAATGTTGTGAAAATCTCAGGGAGATTATGCTGAATACTGCAAAGGCTCCATTCTTCTGAAATTGTTTGGTTTTAACTTATGCTTTTTTCACTAAGTCTGAATCAAAGCAGTTGATGTTCTATTATACTTTGATATGTGTTATAAGTTTGGACACATGGCTCTCTGCTTGCATTTCTGTATCTCTGAACAGACCACAGTCTAATGAAGCCACAGGAGATACTCTTTAATTTGTGTTGTTCACGAAATAGAATAGTCTACAGTTAGTTTAGTCAGACTGAAAGTTATCTGTAACCTGTCCACTTTGAACAGCCCAGTTACCACATGATAAAGTTCAGTTCCTTTCAAAAGGCTGCAATTTCTTTCCATGCTTAATTCCCAGGAGTAGGTGAAATTTCTGTCTTTGCTGTGTAAGGATCTGTTTATCTGCTCTGCTTTATGTTGGCATCCGATATGCCACTTTCCACTTAGGTCCTTGCTTCATTTAATCTTCAGAGACCAATTAAAGTTATTTGATCTTTAAAAATGTAATCAATTGTAGTGACACAAATAGATGTAAATGAATATTTGTCTTAAAACAAGGTGTTTTTTTTTAAAAAAAATGTAAATGTAAATGTGGTTCCCATTAACTAAAGATGTAGAACATGAATGGACCAGGCCATACATTGGATTGTCTTTTTAGTCAGATGGAGATCATCAAGTTTGGAATTCTGGAAAGTCTTCAAAGAAATCATGACAAGGGAAAGAAGGCCAAGGAGAGGTTTTGGGTATGCCTTCTCCCTGGGCATTGCCCTTAAGGGCCATTTTGGCTTGGATTGTAAAAGCAACAGGCAGCTTGGCTTCCATACAGACATCTTTGTGTATAACATCTGACTGATGCTTTATGAAGTGCTTGTCAGATCTTACTTGGAATGACATTAGTAGACATAGGTTTAACTAGTTTGTCTATGGACAAGACCAATGAGTTATTTTTTTAAAAAAAATACTAGTTTCTCCTGAAGGAGTGCTGGTTGTGCATGGTGGAGATTGCTCATTCTCAGTCATTCATTCCTGATTTGTCCAATGCCCTTCTTCAGGGGTGAAATCCAGCAGGTTCTAACAGGTTCTGGAGAACTGGTAGCGGAAATTTTGAGTAGTTTGGAGAACTGGCAAATACCACCTTTGGCTGGCTCCAGAGTGGGGTGGGAATGGAGATTTTGCAGTATCCTTCCCCTGGAGTGGGGTGGAAATGGAGATTTTGCAATATCCTTCCCCTGCCACACCCACCAAGCCACACCCACAGAACCGGTAGGGAAAAAAATGGATTTCACCCCTTCTTCCATGCCTGTTAGATTGACTGGAGGAGGGGCGGATAGAGCAAAGCAGGAGAAGGCATCTCAGCTGACCCTATCAACCTCTTTTCTCTGCCAGTGACCTGTCAGGTTTTTTTTATAATTTATTTGATTTATATGCCACCCTTCTCCGGAGACTCAGGGTGGCTTACAATGCGTTAAGCAATAGCCTTCATACTTTTGTATATTTATACAAAGTCAGCTTATTGCCCCCACAAACTGGGTCCTCAATTTACCCACCTTAGAAAGGATGGAAGGCTGAGTCGACCTTGAGCCTGGCTAAGATTGAACTCGCAGTAATTGCAGGCAGCTGGATGTTAACTACTGCCTTAAGTAGGAGGCATTAGCCTCCTACGCCACTCAAGCTCCTGGCTGAGCATGGATCGAGTGCCTGCAGTGTATCCCTCATCTCTGTCCTATGTAAGGAAAAACAATTGACATACATTCATGAAACAAGGGGAATCTACCAATCATTTCCTTTAAATTGTCCCATATTACAATTGCAATGGCTGGACTACTCGCTAGCTTTCTACCAGAGGCAAACTTTGCATTTGGGATAAAGTAGTTTATGCCAGCGTACTTTTCTGCTGACCCAAGGAGTACGGGATATCAGCTTCTTCGATCCCCACAATCGATGAATGGCTGCAAAAACTCATGGAGTTAGCAGAGATGGCTAAATTGCTTGTTTTGATTAAAGAAAAAAAAATACAAATACCTTTATTTCTACTTGGAAGCCACTTTTGGACTTTGTGCTCAAGGTGGGAAAAAACGAAACTTTGATTTTGGGTTTTACTGATTAGAGAGATTCATTGTTATGGAAATGGCTAGTTATTATTATGTAAAAGTAAAAAGTTGAGGTCAGGTATTAATGCCTTATTTTACTGCACTAAAGGAGTCGGAAGTCAATGCCTCCCCACCCTTGCTTTCTCCCACGTCCCTTTTCCCTTTCCTAATTTCCCTAATATTTACTTTTGTATTCTCTTTGTATGCCATATTATAAACTAATAAAAAACTATATATAAAAAAGAAACAACAACAACAAAAAAGAATATCTTTAGGCTTCACTATATATTGGGTCTGGCCCACTCACCTGTTCATAAGAAGAGACTGGACTGGACATTTGACTGAAATGATCAGAGTCTCCTACTTGAGTTGTGGGTTGCACTAGAAAACATCTAAGGTCTGTTCTGTTCTGTTCTGTTCTTCTTCTCCCTTCCATACAAGTAACATAATATACATGTCCATGAAGCTAGTTCAGTTAGGACCCAGAAACAGTGGTTCTTAATTATATTCCCTTTTCTTGTAGAATGCCTGTCTTTGACTGAAACCAATCTGTTAGTTTTTTAGAAATTGGTCCAATTAGAGCTTTTCTACAGAGCATTTGGGGAATAACTGGAGCCACAGTAGCTGCTGTTTTGATTGTACCGATGAAAGCTGCAAAACGTTCTCTAACATACACACTTTTTTAAAAGTCCATTAAAAACGGCGATCTGGTTTTAGCACTGGACTGCCATCCTAACACAATGAAATAATTCATACTGATCAGCCGTTCATCACCTAATTTCGAGGACCTATATTTCTCCATTTAAAAAAATAACAAATGTTACATAAAAACCAGAGCATACTTCTTTATAATGTGTGAGTTTATTTTATTTGCTCCTTAAAAGTCTACTGTGTTTGATCATTTCACTTCCTTGCACATTGGCAACATTTGCACAATTATTTATGCTGTTATATAGGATTGTTTTTAAATAGTCAACCTCCAATGTGAGATTGAGATGCTTTTCCAACCTTTTCCTGCCAACCTATCAACTATACAGACAAACTGTTAAGTAGCTGCAGTGGTATTTTATGGTCAAGGTCAAAGCTAATTCCAAGTAAAAGCAAACAAGTTTGTTTTCCAAGAGAGATACAGCAAATTACAGCAAGCTACTCTAACATGGGTGATTTACCTGCAGGATCAAACTTCCATTTATTTTATGATTGAACACTTGGGAAATTTGACATCCAACCCCTAGAAAATTGTACAAGATGCTTTATGTTGCTGCTGTTATTCTATTTCTCCCAGAAATCTCATACATTTTATTACATGGAGCTGCCCAACAATAACTGCAGGATCAATTAAATTGAGTGATGCTCTGGGCTTCCTACTTCAAAAATGTTTCTTGCATTGGAGATACATATTTCAAAGGAAATAGACATTGGGTTATATATTTCAAAAATATTTCATGTCTTTCTCACTCTCTTTTTACCTTCTTCTTTTGTATTAGACCTCTCAAAACAATAAGATGGTAGATATTACCATCAGTTCATTGAGACCAGAAAGGTTTTCAGAATAGAGATACATTTTTTTAATATAATGCAGACCTTGGAATAGCCTCCTTGAGTCCAGAGTCAACAATTATCTAATGGCATTCCTGCTTTATATACTAATATGCCTCTGCTGAGTAAGATGGATTGACCATGTACTGAAATATCTCAGAAATTAGAGTTAGAAAAATAATGACGTAGAAATAGCTGGACTTTTGTTCAAATAGCCCTGGCAAAACTGTTCTTAGAAAAAGGATATTTGCAAAACTCTTAGTATTCTGGACTTTGTATGGATACTTGTCCAGAAATGTCAGAAAATGGTACCAAAGTATAACAAATAAGCTAACACAAAAATCCTTCTGATGAGATTAGCTTGCCTAATTGTTCCATCAATGGGTTACCACTGGAGTTGCAGCACAAAGCCGGATTGCATTTCACTCTAACTACATGAGCAAATGAAGTTTGACTCCAATTTAAGCTTCACATCAACATACCAAATGACTATCAAAACAATGCCACATGTGTTGGTGCCTCTTCTTAATAAGTGTCTTCCTCAATTTTCCCTGTTATGATAGGAATATACACAACATTAACAATATTTGAAGGGATATCAATTGTAGCCAAGGGGGAGAAATTTATCTAGGGCACTTGGAAAACATGGTAGAATTAACATTGCTGCCTTTTGGAAGGTGGTCTTTGCCTTAATTATGCTGTTGTTTTCTTAATAATTAAGACCAAGGATGTCTTCCTGTTATTTTGGATGACATCTGCCAATAACACTAAGCAGCATGACAAGTAGTTAAGGATTAAGTGACCTGTAGTTTGTAGAATTTTAAAAAATCCAGTATTCCAGTATTCTAACTAAGATGGAATTGAAATGGTGCATTGATGATAGCTTCCATGTATATGTATAATGTAGACTTCCTTCCCCCATCAATGAGTACATGGATGAATGACTAGATGGCATGATGTCAGTTCTTTAAAAGGAAAAAAGTAGCCAATGGCATATTTTAAAAATAAAGCCATTTACTTTACCATTTTTGCTGAGTTTCTCAGCAGAACTTTAACCTTTCCAAAAGAGCAACACAAATAATGTCTCTTAAATGGAAATCTTTGGAAGAATTGAAATATAAAGCTACTTTACCACTTTAGCAAATGCATACTTCATTTTCTTCCAACAGCATGTCTGAAAAATAGCTTATAGAGATTTTATAATGGTAAATTTAATTAGTTTTTAAAATGTTTGTAAATTTTTTTTTTACAGATTAAGGCATAAACTTATGACCTCTTCCTTTCAGCCTGTTTGGAGAAGCAGACAGGCCAACAGTTAATGCTGAAAACAAAAGGTACCATTCAGATAGTCAAAGAAATCTATATTTTCTGTATCAATTGGAGAAGTGACTAATTTTCAGAAAAAACAGGTTGAATAAAGGAGAAAGGAAAACTAAGACTTATATATTTATTTTCCTGACAGTTTGCTAGTATTAAGTGATGCTCTCTCTCTCTTTTCTCATGTTCATTTATTTCTCAATTTGATGAAGAATTTCCAAACATAAATCAAACACTATCTTTCACCTCCAAACCATTTTAGAGAAACATTTTGGTGATGACAGGACGTGGGATGAGATTGCTTCCTCCAATTTATCTAGCTCTCAAAAGTAGCAAGTAGTTGGTTACACTTGGTTTATTTATTTATTTATAATTACACTTCTATACCGCCCTTCTCCTAAAGGACTCAGGGTGGTGTACAGCCATATTAAAACACATAGAATTACAAAATTTAAGACCAATTAAAATCAAATATATAAATTCGGCTCAAAAATTTAAAACATTTAAAACATACACACACCCCTTAAAAAATTCACATTAGGCCAGTCTGGCTTGCTGGAAGAGAAGGGTCTTCAGGGTGCGGCGAAAGGTGCGCAGATCAGGGATAAGATGAAGCTCTAGGGGGCACTCATTCCAGAGAGCCGGTGCCCACACAGAGAAGGCTCTCCCCCTGGGTGTCGTCAGTCGACATTGTTTGGCCGACGGCACCCTGAGGAGCCCCTCTCTGTGGGAGAGTATTGGCCAGTGGGAGGCTGTTGGTGGCAAAAGGCGGTTGGTGGCTGGCAGGAAGCAAAAAAGATGAATAGCAGCAATGGATATATACATACTTTTCTTTGAATATGAACTGGATTGTCATTCTTGGCTATCAAAAATGTACCAATCTTGTTCCAGCAAAGAAAAAAAAATATTAATTGCTATTGTTTTACATGTTCTCTGTCTGCAGATAAAGTTAACAAACCAACAGTCTTTTTGGTTTTCTCTGTACAAAAAGTAATATCTACAGCAGAATGTTAGTTTCTGATGGGTGGTGGTGGAGACAGGAGAAGAGGATTGATTCCCTGGGTTGGGGATTGTACTGGAAGATCTCCAAGGTGCCTTCCAAGTCTATGATTCTATGATTACCAGTTAGTCTTTTGAGAAAAGAAAATGTGGGGAAGAAAATAACATTAGCAATAGCACTTAGATTTATATACTGCTTCACAGTTCTTTACAGCTGTCTCTAAGTGGTTTACAACATCAGCATATTTCCCCCAATAATCTGGGTGCTCATTTTACCCATCTCAGAAGGATGGAAGGCTGAGTCAACCTTTGGCCTGGTGAGATTTGAACTGCCAAATTGCAGGCAGCCAGCAGTCAGCAGAAGTATCCTGCAGTACTGCACTCTAACCACTGCGCCACCAAATTGGAAATGGTATGAAGTAGACTGCAGTACCACAGTCAGATTCACAGCAGATTTTTGATATTTGTTTGCTTCCATCCCATTAACAAGGTCACAGCTAGGATTTTGTCTCGGGTACTTTGAAGCCATACCAAATTAGGGTCCTGTGGATATCATTTTTTCCAAAATAACCTTGACTGGTTCACAATTTTAAAAACATGGGTAAGATGCCTCAATCATAAAAATATAGGCTTTTTTGTGTTAAAGGAAAGGGGGAAAGGAACAAAGGGGAAATAGAGAAGAAGCAGGGCTCCAAGGAAGTGTGGTTTGACCAATGCTTCACCATGTTGCAAGCATGAATGGGAGATTTGGCTACTTGTTTTAAAATTAAATATTATAGCAATTTCAGTCTTCCTCATTATGGACATTCTTCCTCATGGGCAACTGTTATTCCAGGACATCGTGTCTTGTATCACCATGGCCCTGGAATGCATAAGAGTTTGCTGATAACGGTCTTTGTCAATTCTACAACTACAGATAAATCCATCTGAGGATTCTAAACCTGAGATTCCTAAAACATTGGGCAACTTAAACTCTCGATAAAAATGTGGCCTATGTGTCTGCTCCCTTTCTTATCCTACATTCTATTATATACTTAATTTTGCTATCTTTTGCAATCTGTTCCTTGATTTCATCATCAAACTATGAAGCAGGAATTGACGGCTGGATAAAGCTTCTAGTTCTTATTACCTCTCGTGTTCTGCTTTCCTACATATTTCCCTCCTCTTGCAAAATCACCCTCTCACTGGTCTGGCAAAAATGGTTTCAGAGCATGAGTGAAGGATGAAGGGAATGTTCACAGCCTGGCATGGAAGAAATTGACTGGATGTACATGAGGTTTAGGTCTGCTGCTCAGCAGGGCATTTCCTGCTCTTGGGCAGCGTTGAAGCAGTTTGTGTGGTTGCATTGCAATCAGCAGGGAATATTGTGTTGTTTTTCAAGGAATTGCTAAACCAGATGTTGAACGGAAGTTGAGCCAAAGGTTTTAGCTTACTGCAGACGGGTAAACTCCTTTCCAATGACTGATAGGATCTCCCCCTCCCTCCTCCTCCCTCCCTCCCCCTGATCTTTTCAATTCATGTTGCTTTTAAACTTACAGTGGAGATTTGCTTAATGAAATACTGTAGAGGCCCTCTTAATTTTCACTGTCAGTTAGGGAGAAAAATAAATACATATTTGAGTGCACAAGGTATGCAGAATTGTTGCAATGAGGAAATAGTCTTTACAAATTTCAGATGAACGTTCAAAAAGGGATTGGCATCAAAAGAATGGAACTGGGGACTGAAGAGAAAGAGAAATAGATCCCGCTGATAAAACAGAGCTTTTAGCCTAAAAAAAGTCAACCATTAAATGTTAGTGGAAATACTGATAAATATGTACCTGCTGTGACAAAAAAGTATCAACAAAGTATTTCCCCCATTCCTAATCAAAAATATTGTTGTAATGGAATTTTTCCAGAAAATAAAGATAGGGATTTGTCTCTCAGATGGAAAGGATACAGTTATTCTATCCTTCACCATTGTAATAGCGTTTTTACTTAAGCTGAACATTTTCTTAAATGTTAATGATTGTAGCTAAGGGAATACGGTACTTTCAGTTTTCCTAAGGAGGGCAGTCATGTTTCACAAAACAGCTTTCAAGCCTTTACAACCTCTTAAGTAGATTCTACCTTAACATATCTCTCTCAGGAAAAATAAAGGGGGGGGGACATTATTACCATTAATTCAAGTTTATCGATACCTTAGGAGCCCCCTATTTGACTTTAATAAAGATATCAAAATGGAAGAGCATTTTAAATGGCTGGAAACTGATCAAGGAGATAAGCAACTTAGAACTAAGAAGAAATTTCCTAACATGAGAACAATTAACCAGTAGAACAGTTTGAAAAGTTGTGGGTGCTCCATCACTGGAGGCTTTTAAGAAGAGACTGGATAGCCACTTGTCTGGAATGATATAGGGCAGTGATGGCTAACCTTTTT
Organism: Masticophis lateralis; assembly: GCA_030761175.1. NCBI lineage: Eukaryota > Metazoa > Chordata > Lepidosauria > Squamata > Colubridae > Masticophis > Masticophis lateralis. Next base: position 129,972,445 of record JAUDYJ010000002.1, on the reverse strand, counting down.
GCCATCACGTGCGTGTGTGCGTGCCCAAAACCATAAGTCTATGTGCCCCACCCTGCACATGCACGTGAAACCCCCCCCTTGCTCCTGGCACGTGAGGAGTCTCATGTGAGGAGTCTCAGCAAAAAAGTCACTTCCTGTCCCACTGGGAGTTGGGAAATGGACCGTTTCAGGCCCCCAGAGGGCCACTGAGGGAGTGGGAAAGGCTGTTTTCACCCTCCCCAGATGCATAGAGAGGATTTGGAGCCAGGTGAGAAAGAAAAACGGGCCTTCCTCTCCCAGGCCCTCTGGAGGCAGGAAACAACCTGCTTCCCTACTTCCAGTAGGCCCAGAAGGCCCAAAAATCAGTTAACCGGTGTGCACATGCACACCAGAGCTGAGCTAGTGTGCCCACTGATATAGCAAATGCTTTAAAAAAGTTAAAAAAAACAGTTGGCCACGCCCACCCAGTCACATTCACCCCCACCAAACCACGCCTACAAAACTGGTAGCAACAAATTTTACATTTCACCACTATTAAATATAATAAAGAAGCGTGGGACAGTGGCTAGGCTAAAGGAAACTACTTTATTAAAATGCAACACAATGCAATAACTAGGCAGAACACATTGCCTCATGAACAACTACAACTTGCCTGACAGCTGCTTAAATAGCGAGCTGTCAAACGGAATGTCCAATAAGAAACAGTGCTTGGTCCCGCTCTCCAGCCTGGCTTGTCTTAGCCAATCGCGGGCGGTAGCAACACGCATGCGTAGCCGGGTGTCGTAACTGCGAGGACACAACATTCCTTCCTACCCAGATCGCGCATGTGTAATCATCTAAATACGGCGGCCGACGGCGGCTCTGCCTAGATCTTCTTAGTGCTGGCCCGGCCTCCGGTGGAGGTGGAGCCGGGCTGCTGTCCTTCGCGCTACAGTTGGGCCTAGGCGGTGGAGTGGGCGTACCCGGAGACATCGCGGGAGAACTTAAACATGCAGGTGAGTTTGCCGCCGAGACCGCATTGGGTTGAATTGAGGCTTCGAGTGGTGTTTGTGTGGGAGTGTTAGGAAGTGTAATGGGTGTCTTAGTGTTGTCTGATTTTGTCTCCTGGTCACATGCGGTATTGGTCGGTGCAATCGCTCTCCTCCGTAGCTGGTTGATATGGCGCTTCCAGACGCGGCCATCATTGAGCTGGACCCTATAAGAATAGGGCCCCGTTAGTGCGGAGATTCTGCCCAGAAGCCATTTATCACCATCCCCAAAGTTTTGAGCGAACACAGGATCTCCCGCGGAAAATACCCAACAATGAGAAGTGTGCTCCTTGGTGACGTCCGGAGCGTAGTCAGGGTGAAGACGGTCCAAAAGAGTCCTGAGCCTCCGGCCCATGAGTAGCTCGGCGGGGCTGGCCTTGGAAACCGGGCAAGGGGTAGTATGTTGAGCCAGAAGATATTGGTTGATTTTTGGGACCAATTTGCAGGCCCAAGGTGGCTTAAAGCCTCCTTAGCTGATCGTACGGCCCTTTCCGCCAGACCATTCGCGGACGGATGGAACGGGGCCGTAGTGGTGTGTCGGATGCCCAGTCTAGCCACAAACTGCCGGAAGGGTGCCGAGGTAAATTGGGGCCCATTGTCGGTGACAATGGTGTCTGGCAGGCCGTGTGTAGGAAACAATCCTTCCAGGGCTCTAATGACCGCATCGGTTGTCGTAGAGTGCATGAGGGTCAGTTCGACCCATTTTGAATATGCATCTACGATAACCAGGAACATGCGACCCTGAACGGGGCCGGCGAGATCCAAATGGAGCCTCGCCCAGGGGGCCCTGGCTGCCTCCCATTCCCTGACAGGGGCCGCCGGTGGAGCCGGTCGCGATGATTGGCACTGGGGGCACATAGCCACCCATTGCTCGATCTCGCCATCCATGCCGGGCCACCAAACGTAACTCCGGCCCAGTCCCTTCATGTGGACTATGCCGGGATGAGAATCATGAAGGCGAGCTAGAATGGGGCGTCGCAAACTGGGAGGAACAACGACTCTATGGCCCCAAAGGAGGCATTCCCTCAATGTGGACAGCTCGGCCTGTCTCCTAAAATAAGGAATCAAGTCGGCTGGCACGGGACCCTTGGGCCACCCCCTACGGACCCAATCTAAAACCTGGGAGATGGTGGGGTCGGGGCAGACATGGCACTAATATCTGAAGCAGAGATCGGAAGGTCCACGTCCTCAATGAGGAGGACCGAGGGTGCGGGGGCGGGGTCCGAGACCGGAGCCGGCATAGGGCACCGGCTCAACGCATCGGCGTGGTGGATAGCGGAGCCGGGCCGGTAGACAAGGTGGTAAGAGTACGCGGCCATGAACTCGGCCCAGCGTGACATGCAGGGAGAGATGATAGTGGGAGTCTGCCTGTCCCCAGAGAGTAATCCTAAGAGGGGCTTGTGGTCAGTAACGAGCGTAAAGGACCTGCCATAAAGGTAATTGTGAAACCGCTTGACCCCGGCGACAATAGCCAGGGCCTCCCGGTCTAATTGGCTATAGTTACGCTCAGGAGCAGATAGAGTCCTAGAATAGAAAGCGATTGGGGCCTCCACCCCATCAGGAAAAACATGGCTTAACACGGCGCCAACGCCAAAAGGCGAGGCGTCGCAAGTCAAGGACAAGGGCAAGCTCTCGTCGTATTGGACGAGAACAGCCCGTGATGTCAGGGCGTCTTTGACAGCCTGAAATGACATGGCAGCAGCACGATTCCACACCCATGGGGCACGAGAATCGAGGAGGCGGTGCAATGGTTCGGCAAGAGAAGCCTTGTGGGGCAAAAAAACGGAATAAAAATTGAGAAGCCCTAAGAAAGCCTGCAGCTCCGCCTTGCAGGTGGGCGTGGGGGCGTGTTTAATGGTGGCAATCTTGGAGGGCGTGGGGTGGATTCCTTGCGCATCAATAAGGAATCCAAGGAATTCCACCTGGGGCACCCCAATAGCACACTTAGATTTTTTAAGGCGAAGGCCTGCATCACGGAAACGCCCCAGAACTGACCGCAGCTTGGTAAGGAGGTCGACGTGGTCTCTAGCAGAGACCATTACGTCGTCGAAGTAAGGGACCACCCTGGGAATTCCTTGAAGCAATCGTTCCATGATGCCTTGGAAGATTCCCGGGGCGACACTCACTCCAAACTGCAGCCGGGTGCATTTAAACGCACCCCTATGAGTGACTATGGTCTGGGCCATGGCTGTAGGCTCATCAACAGGGAGCTGTTGATAGGCCTGAGCCAGGTCCAGCTTGGCAAAAACCCGACCCTGACCCAGGGAGTGCAGCAAATGCTGCACAACTGGCACAGGGTAGGGGTTGGCCTGAAGCGCCTTATTTAGGGAACACTTATAGTCGGCGCAAATCCTGATGCTGCCATCTTGCTTCAAAGGGATAACAATAGGGGTTTCCCAACTCGAGTGGTCAACAGGGACTAAGACTCCCTGGGCTATGAGCTTATCTAGCTCTTTATCCACTAACGGCCGCAAGGCCAACGGCACCCTCCACGGTTTGAGGCGGACCGGCATCACCTGGAGGTCCAAATTGAATGAAATGGGCTTACCCGTATATTTTCCCAATTGATCAGAAAACACATCTGCAAATTCACGGGCCAGAATGGACGAAATATCAGGGGAAACCTTGTGAATACTGGAGATGGACAGATTCAACGCGGCAAACCAATCCAACCCCAAAAGGCTGGGCAGATTGTCTTTTACAATAATTAGAGGCAATCTACCCGAGAATGAGCGGTACGACACCTGAAAGGTGTCATACCCCAAGGTGGGAATGGGCTTCCCTTGGTAATCCCTTAACAAAACAAGGCATGGCTTGAGCCTAGGACGGGACACCCCAGGCAATAATCTGGAGAGGGTAGACCAGGATACAAGGAACTTGGAGGAGCCCGTGTCAACCTCCATCCGGCAAGGGGCTCTCTCCAAGACCACCGAAAGGGACAACTTGTTGGTTGAGGTGGAAGAAACGGCATTTCTCACAGCGACTTCCAGCGGGTCTTCGTATTCGTTCACAGCGAGGCACTCCTCACGACGGAATGGCATCTTCCGGCCACGGCGGCAATCAGCAGGCGGCGCAGCTGAGACATTGGCCATAGGGGTGGGTGCTCTGCACACCCTCGACAGGTGACCCCTTTTACCGCAACGGCGGCACACGGCGGACTTAAAATGGCAATCGGTTCGGCGGTGGTTTCTGCCGCAACCCAGGCAAGAGTCTTGCGCGAACTTTTGCGCCTTGCCGGCCACCCCAGACTTTCGCTGGGCCGTCCTGAGGTGCCGCACTTCCTTCTCGTCGTCCGAGGACTCGGCCAGGTCGGATGCCTCGTAATGGACGGACAGAGGCTTGACTGCGGAGGAAGACGGTGTCTGGAACTGTTGGATCTCAGCGGCAGATCGGCCTGACATTTCAGCAGCCCTCGCTTCGTCGAGTGCTACCTGGAGAGTCAGCTCAGATCTAGCCAACAGGCGCCTCTGTAACTTTAAATCTTTGATCCCACAGACTAACTGATCTAACAACATCTCATCCAGGTTGCGGAATTCGCAGTGGAGAGCCGCAGACCTCAGCGAAGCCATGTAGTCGTTAACGGACTTGCCTTCCGATTGTGAGTGCTGCCAAAAGGCATGGCGGCGTGCAATGCGGGACGGAGTGGGCGAAAAATGGTTCTTAAGTCTCTCCACCAGCGTGTCCCATGGAACATCGAAAACTTGTTGAGGAGCGGCCAGGGCCCAAGCCGTGCTGAAAATTTCGCTCCCGCAGGAGCTAAGAAAGTAACCCCGTTTGCGAGCGCTGGACAAATCCGTCAAAGCATTCGCCTGGAGGAAACACTCAAAGCGTTCCATGTACGTGTCCCAGGTCTCAGATGAAGGGACGAACGGGGAAAACACCGGCAAAAACGTTGACATGGTCACAATTAACCGCTGAGGCGACCCCGGTTAACAGACTGGAACAGCCGTCACCGATCCCATCTTCGTCGCCAGTATTAAATATAATAAAGAAGCGTGGGACAGCGGCTAGGCTAAAGGAAACTACTTTATTAAAATGCAACACAACGCAATAACTAGGCAGAACACAATGCCTCACGAACAACTACAACTTGCCTGACAGCTGCTTAAATAGCGAGCTGTCAAACGGAACATCCAATAAGAAACAGTGCTTGGTCCCGCTCTCCAGCCCGGATTGTCTTAGCCAATCGCAGGCGGTAGCAACACGCATGCGTAGCCGGGTGTCGTAACTGCGAGGACACAACAACTACTACTGTGGATCTCTAAAACATGGCACAACTCACAGCAACATATCCTTATTTTGGAAGTATTCTTGATGGGCGGTGCTAATATTGGCCCCACCTTGACTGGAATGTAGCTGTCAGTCTTTCACAAAATTGAGTTCTGCAAGATTTTCTTCCTTTGCTTAAATGAAATGAAGTTAGGAGCTTGCCATTTGAATGTCTTATTTGGTTGGACAAAGGGCTGGAGAGGGAAAATGGCAAACAGAGCAAAACAAGCATTTTTTTGTTTTTTTAAAATGCACACGTAGTAGTGTTCTATGCAGCTCAGATTTAAATAAATGGGTCCCTACATTTGATCCTGCAATGGGGACTGATAAGCAGCAGAAAAGGGTGCACTAATGATTTAAATATATTTCAGTAGTAGTTACACAGAGACACAGAAGAAGCATCAGGGGCTAATTTTTGCGAAATAGACTAAACGTTTTAGAGTGGTTTGCACAGAAAAACCACTGTGCTTCAAAAAGTGTTCATCCTCTTCCATGCCTTTAAAATCAGAAAGATGCTCAAATTTATGGGAGGAAAAGGTAGAGATAGGGCTCTTTAATTAAGGCCAACAAAATTCAATCTGATGTATCTCTTAGCTTCTGAAACAGTTTTTAAAGGGTAGGAAAACTTTAACAACTCTCTGATTAGATCACCGAGTAAATGAATCATCATCATCCCCCACACAGAATGTTGGATGGAGATAGAAGTTACTTTTGAATCTCGAAACTAGTCAGATCAATCCAGCAAAATTGAAATACCCTGGAAGAAGAACCCTATTTAACAGAGTGTTGTCCAATTTCCTCTGCTTGATTTGGGGTTCCTGGGGCTCCTCCCCCAAAAAAGGATTTATAGGTTTCTCCTATAGGTCGCAAGACAATTTTTCCTTCCCAAGTGCCTAGTGACTTAATGGTGTTGATTAGTGTAACATTACTTTTTTGATCTTCAATTGCTTTTACAAAATTGAATCTTTTGGCAAATTAAAAGAGGCCAAATTCAAATTTCTGACTGACCCAATGAAGATTGGAATTGCAGTATCAAGTAAAGTATGGAAAGTAAATTATGAAGGCAAGTTACAAAAATTCAGAGGATAAATATGATTGTGATAACATCTAGGGTAAGATGAGAAACTAAGGGAAACTTTTGGAAGGCTGAACTTAAATAAGAAATAATAATCCACTTAACAAAAATGGCTCTGATGGTGGCTACTAAAGAAACAAAAAGTAGTTGTAAAGCACTTGGATGAAATTAAAGAGAAAATTGATATATACAGAAAAGCACAGAGTTTGAGCCAAGATCATCCCAAGGGGTTAACCAGACAGAGCAGAAATTAAATCTCACAGTGAAGATAACTACAGGTTGATGAAATTCAAATCAAACATAGCAATAGACATTCGGCTTTAAAATAAATAAATAAATACACCCATAAAATAAATAAGCCTTCCACTTATAAAATTGCCATCAATTAATCTGAAGGGATACAGAAAATAGATATGGAAATAGATTGTCCATTATTTATTTGCTAATCCTTAGCATGATTACATTCTTTTCAGCTCAATGATGGTTGCTTGCCATTCTTGAAGCTATTCTCGATGACATGACATGCTTCAGGAAAAAGGCAGAAAGAGAGCCAGGAATTATAGTAAAGCATGGTGAGCTTTGGCAGTAATGTATAGTAAAGCATGGGGAGCATGGGGCGCTTTCACATATGTCAGCATATTGGTATTTCTGTACGTGTGTGTGTGTGTGTGTGTGTCCATTCGGTCATTATTTCAGCTGTCAAATGTCTTTTGCTTAGTTTTTTATGGAGAAACAAGATATAAAATAGACGCAGCTTCTTCTACCACTGCAGTACTATAATAGCATAGTTTGGGTTGTTATTGTTGTTTTTAAATATCTTCATGAATTAATTAGGCATTCTCTATTCGACTCGACTTGACTCGACTCGACTCGACTCCACCCCACCCCACCCTACCCTACCCTACCCTTAAGTTATGACCCAGGTGGTCAAGGCAAGATGGGTCTTTAGAGAGTCCTTTATTGCTCTCAAAAAGTGTTCAACAAATCGCCATCCAATGACTAGTAATGCTCCCCCCATGCTACCTTGAAGGCAGTCACCCTCAAAGTCCTCAAAGCAAAGACCAGGTACAAGATAAAGACTGTTATGAAGGCAAAGCAAAGGCAAAATCAGTCCACAATAGCAAGGGCAAGACCAATGACAGTCCTCACAGCAAAAGCGAAAAGCAATCCTCGAAGCAAGACAAAAAGGCACAAATCAAAGACGGGGGACTGTTTAGTTTAGTTTTATTGGATTTATATACCGCCCTACTCCCGAAGGACTCAGGGCGGTGTACAGCCAACAATAAAAATACATAAGTACAAAATTTAAAACCAACTAAAAACAGATTAAATAAATTTGGCCCAGACAGAATTAAAACACCCCAAATAAATTAAAAAAGATTAAAATTTAACACTAAAAACGGAGAGTGGTTAGGCCAGGCCCGCCTGGCGAAATAGAAAAGTCTTGAGAGCGCGGCGGAAGGTGGGCAGATCCGAGATCCTCCGTATCTCCGGGGGGAGCTCGTTCCAGATAGTAGGTGCCCCCACAGAGAAAGCTCTCCCCCTGGGGGCCGCCAGCCGACATTGTTTGGCTGACGGCACCCGGAGGAGCCCCTCTCTATGAGAGCGTACTGGCCGGTGGGAGGCTATTGGTGGTAGAAGGCGGTCCTGCAAGTACCCAGGTCCTAAGCCATGGAGCGCTTTAAAGGTAGTAACCAGAACCTTGAAGCGCACCCGGAAGACCACCGGGTCTTGCAGCTCACGCAGGAGAGGTGTCACATGGGAACGCCATGTCGCTCCCATCACCACCCGCGCGGCCGCACTCTGCGCCAATTGGAGCCTCCGGGTGCTCCTCAAGGGGAGCCCCATGTAGAGAGCATTACAGTAGTCTAGACGGGAAGTGACAAGGGCGTGAGTGACCGTGAGCAAGGACTGTAATCTGAAACAAGCAATTGGCAAAGATTCCCCAAGGCGATGCCTTAAGTAACTCCATTCTAGGTGTTCCTTGTGAAGAGTGGTGGGGCAACCTTCTCCTGAGTAGCTTTGCAGCCCTTCTCTGAGTTTGCCTATGCTCCGTTCTCTGTCCACTTGGATTGAGTGGAGGAGGTAGCTGTTCCTCATCAGATGAGATATGCTACCTATCAGCACCACTGCCTATTAGCAGCCAGTCCTCCCCTGTGTCTGTGACATCTATCCATCTGGTTGACCACTTCCCCCAATGTCTGAGGGGCCTGGGACAGCATTCTCCTCAGCCCCTGGCCTCTCCAAACATGCCAAAGGAGACATGCCATTCCTGTTGAACAGTCCCAGTTCCAACTCCTCCTCCTGCTCCAAACTGGGCTTCGATGGGACCATGACACCTCTACTCTACTCTACTCTACTCTACTCTACTCTACTCTACTCTACTCTACTCTACTCTACTCTACTCTACTCTACTCTACTCTACTCTACTCTACTCTACTCTACTCTACTCCCATTCCATTCCATTCCATTCCATTCCATTCCATTCCACTCCACTCCACTCCACTCCACTCTATCCTTATTCTACTCTACTCTGCTCTGTTCTATCTCATTCCCATTCCCATTCCATTCTTCTGTGACAGGAGACTCAGCAGCTGAACTTTTCAGGTCCCCTACCTTTCCTTTCTCTGTTATCTTTTAGAATTTGGCCCTAAGAATGTTACCATTACAAATTCTTCCAGCCAGGTTGAAGCTTGTTTCACCATGTAAAGAAGGCAACCTCCCCTATAATAAAATATTTTAAAAATGGCAGCACACATGAAAACAAAATTAGATAGTTAAAGAGGAAAGACTGATTTAAGTAGTTTAAGTTTCTTCCTTTTTGTTTGAAATAGCCATTGCAACATCTCTACCATAGCTCCCTACCCTTCACACCCCATGTTTTGCTGTACTAGATTTGATTTCTGTTTTGACAACACACATAGCATTGTGGATTGTACAGCAACCTGCATAAGATTTTCTCTGAAATATGAAAAGTATTTTATTCTGACCATTGGGTCTTAATATATCGTTATGACTTTGTTAATTATTATTAACCTGATTTTAAGAATGGTTCTGAAGTGCTATTTTAATCTAGCATCATTTTTGTAGGACATGATTTAATATCATATTAAAAATTCCAATTCAATTTTATATATTTTATATTTCTTTTTTTAAAAAAATAATTTTTATTAAACAGTTTGTCTTTAAAAACAACACAAAAAACAATCACACATATATAAAAACAAAACACGTCAAAACATAACATATTGAACATTACATAACATTAATGGTAAATTTACAGCATTTCGTATCAACTTACGTACTTTGCTTTTGTAGTTCTCTTTGCTTTTGTAGTTCTCTACATATAGTGTATGTGTATAGTGTATATACACATACACTATATGTGTATATATTTTACACACATATATATGTGTGTGTGTATGTATGTATGTATATATATATATATATATATATATATATACATACACACACATTATAATATTCATTTGTTCTTATCTACACATTTATATTCATTTATATTTATCTCTCTTTATTTAACGTTGTTCAGTTACTTTAAGTTTCATCAATATTAAGTTAAACAATTTTTGTTCTGATTTCTATTTTTGAGCCAACTGTATATTTTATTCCATATTTCATAATAGTCTGATTCCTCTCTCTCTTTCAACTCCATAGTCATTTTATCCATCTCTGTGCATTCTAGAATTTTCCTAATTACAGTTTCGTCTGACGTATATTTTTTGTTTCCAATTTTTTGCAAATGTGATTCTTGCTGCGGTAAGTATGTGCAATATAATGTATTGAAGGTTTTTATTCATTTTCAGGTCCAGTATTCCTAATAAAAACAATTCAGGTTTCAAATCTATTTTTTGCTTTGTAATTCTTCCAACCATTTTTGTTATTTTATATATTTGATATTTCATATACTTAGATATTGTTTTTGTTATTTGTATCCTGCCTTTATTATTTTTACAAATAACTCAAGACAGCTAACATACCTACTAGATATATTATCATATTGTATCGTATTATAGGATAATGATTTTAAAAATGTCTTCCTCTGCTTTTGTTTGCTTGTGCTTTCAAAGATTATTAAAATTAAATACAAAAAGACAAGGAGAGTTTAAGAGTAGGGAATGTGCTGTTAATTTCTAAGTAATTCTGTTAATTTTTCAGTTAACTCTTACGTACTTATTATCTGGCAGAACATTAAAAAAAAAGTCCCAAAGGTGCTTTTTCAAGATGCAACTGGACTTTCTTGTTTTTCTTTGAAGACATTTTGTTTCTCATCCAAGAAACTTCTTCACTTGGATGAGAAGCAAAATGTTTTCAAAGAAAAACAAGAAAGTCCAGTTGCGTCTTGAAAAAGCACCTTTGGGACAACCATGACCTGGATGATTGAGAATCTCCATAAACATTGAAAAAGATTACTTTCTATCTTCTTTTTGGGTAGTTTGACTTTTTAAAAACTATCTATGTCTGTATCCATAAGCGAATTGTATCTTCTTTTCTCTCTCCCTCCATGGATCTATGGAGGCTCTATGTAAGGTTACCCCTCAGGAAAATAGGCTGGGCTGATCCAAAGTGACTGGCCCAAATTGACCAGTCAATTCCATGGTTGGGTGGGCTCTTGAACCTGGATTTCTCATTTCCCAAACTAATTTTCCACATACAACACCACACTAGCTTTATAGGACACAGAGAAGAGTCAACTTCTAATAACAATATGCACTAAAATTAATTTTGCTAAGAGCACATATACACAAAACTACAGAGCAAATGAATAAGTAGTCTTCACTTAGGTCAAGAAGAATTAGGCAACTTTTACTGTGTTTGCAAAAGTTAATAGCCTGGGAATCTAAGAGTCACTTTGATTCATTAAATTGCAGGGGTTTTGACATATTCTTCTACAGACAACTCTGCCTCCAACTCACAGGATCACAGGAGAATTTTTGAACTCTTTTGTTCATTTTAGTACATTGAAAATAAATAAAAAAGGTCTGAATTTTAAGACACGTAAAAGACCAACAGACCACAACATTTCAAACGTATCAATAGGTGCAGTGCTTAAAGGACATAGCTGCATAATAACCATGTAAAAAAACAAATGCCAAGGACACAGAAATTAATTCCCTATCCTGTTGGAATAATTCAATGGGAATTGCTGACCAAATTCATGGAAGACTTCACCCAAAACCTAGATGGAACCCCAGGGGGATTTTACCAAGAAACGTAGATAAGGCAGATTCAAAAAGTCAACAAACCCATAGGTATAACCAACTGCTCTGAATCTGTTGGTGATGTCCATTTTGCTCTCTGAATTCAGGGAGACCTGACCCTAACCCTAGATGGATTTGCCACCAAGGGGATTTTCCCATGTATTTTATCAACAAACGTAGATAAGGAAGGGTAGAAACATCATCATCCTACAATGCATAATCAAGTACCCCAAATCCATTGTTGATATCCATTTTGCTCTCCGAATTCTAGGTGGATTTGCCCCAAGACGGATTTTCCCATATATTTTACCAGGAAACTAAGATAAGGCTGCCTCGAAAACTTGGCACCCACTTAAGCATAATAAAAAGCACTATGAATCCATTGGCATTCTCCATTTTGGTCTCTGGCATGATGGAGACCTAACCCTAACCCGAGGTATACTTGCCCCCCTTCCCCAATAGTATTTTCCCATGTATTTTACTAGGAAATATAGAAAAGGCTGACTTAAAAAGTAGGCACCCTCCTAAGCAAAATAAAGCACTCCAAATCCATTGGTGATATCCATTTTGCTCTCTGAATTCATGGAGACCTAACACTAACCCTAGGTCTATTAGCCCACCAATGGGATATTCCCATGTATTTTACCAGGAAACATACAAAAGGCTTACTCAAAAGGTCAGTGCCCTCCTAAGCATAATCAAGGACCCTGAATGCATTGGCAATGTCCATTTTGTTCTTTGAATTCATGGGGACCTAACCCTAACCCTAGATCTATTAGCCCTTCAATGGGATATTCCCATGTATTTTACCAGGAAATGTAGATAAGGCTGACTTGAAAAGTCAGTGTCCTCCCAAGCATAATCAAGCAATCCAAATCCATTGGTGATGTCCATTTTGCTTTCTGAACTCATGGAGACCTAACCCTAGGTCTATTAGCGCCCCAATGGGAGATTCCAATGTATTTTACCAGGAAATGTAGATATAGTTGAAATGTAGATATGGCTTGAAAAGTCGGCACCCTCCTAAGCATAATCAAGCACTACGAAACCATTGGAAATCTCCATTTTGCTCTCCAACTTGATGGAGACGTAAACTTAACCCGAGCTATACTTGCCCCCAATGTGATTTTCCATGCATTTTACCAGGAAAAATACAAAAGGGTGACTCGAATTGTCGGTGCACTCCTAAACATAACCAAGCACTCCATATCCATTGCTAATGTCCATTTTGCTGTCCAAATTCATGAAGACCTCACCCTAACTCTAGATCGATTTGCCCCCGAATGGAATTTTCCCATGTCTTTTACCAGGAAACAGACATAAGCTTGACTCAAAAAGTCGGTGCCCAATCAGCTCTTCCCAGAGGAGGGTGCCCACTTTTATAGTCAGCCTTACCTACCTTTCTGGGTAAACACTATCTTCGGACAGCGCTGGCTCTTCGGCTTTGAAATGGAGATGAACACTGCCCCCTAGAGTCAGGAACAACTAGCAGATATGTGCGAGGGCAACCTTTACATTTACTTTATTGTTTTTTATTTTAATTTAAATAGTGGATTTAATGTTTTTATGTATTATGTTTTATTATGCGCAAGGTTTAGTCACTATAAATGAGATGGAGGGCAGTTTAACATTTTTATTGAGTTATAAAATATTGTAAAATACAAAATACGAAAGTAAGAAAAGCAGTGGGGAGGAAAAGGGGGAAGAGAAGTGATGAAGGATCAGAAAAGAAAAAGAAGCATTGACTTCCGACTCTCTCTGTTGCAGTAAAATAAGGCATTAACATCAAATCACAACTTTTTGCTTTTTCATACTAATATGAACAAACCATTTCTATACAGATCTATCAATCAAAAACCCAAAATCAAAGTTTCATTCTTTTCTACTTCAAGCACGAAGTTCAGAAGTGGTCTCCATGTGGAAACAAAAATACTTATGTTCTTTTCTTTAATTAGTCAATTTTGCCATTTCAGCCAATGGCAGCAATGGAGGGCAACACAGATATGAGAAATAAATTCACTATTATTGAAATAATGGAAATGGCGAAGGATAGCCAGTAATGAAAAAATACCTTTTCTGAGGGCATATCAAATGTCTCATGAACTGAGTAGACAATGCCATACATCTCTTTTATACTCCTGTGAGCTTTGGTGAGAATTTGTAGAGGCCCGATTCATTATGGACACCATGGCAGATGCAACTTGTCTACATCAGTTTAGTTGGAACACTATGCTGGAAATAATTCCCTAGAGGTGAGAAGCTTTGGAAAACTGCTGCACTCTTGAATCTGCCAACCCCTCAATTATACATTCAACCTGCATTAAGCTATTCAGACTATGTTAACTGTCAGATACCAGAAGTCAGGAACCAGGACAGAGTTCAAAATTATTATAACCTATACACAACAATCTAAACTTCTAGCAGTCAAGGTGAATTGGCACTAGATAACAGTCAATGGACTTCAAGGGGAGCTGGACATAGGTTATGGGGGCACAGAGACTCCAAACTGTGTTTGACCTTGCCCTCGGGCTCAGCCTAGTTATCTCTTACACAAACTTCTGTATTGGTTTAAAAGCTTGTGATTATTTTTTTCCTTCTTTGCTCTTTTTCAAAGATGATGATGATGATGATGATGATGATGATGATGATGATCTTTCTTTTCCCAGCCTGTCAAGCATTCAAGCAATCTGAGTTTGGCCTTCAGTGAAAAAATGTCGGAAGAGTGGTAGCAAGGGTTAATATTATACCTGCCACAACTTTCCCCACCATTTCCTTAGAGAATCCTCAATGGTTTTGAACTGCCACTGGAAATAATGACTCACAGCTGCAGGAACTTGTGCTAACACTCGATATTCCCGTGTCAAGTGAACCCGTGCCACCACTGCACGCTTCCAATTAGCTAATGCCATATACTGGGCTGGATCCTTACTCAAAGATTCTAACCACAAGGCTTTCCTCTGACTTTTTTTGGGGGGGGTGGGGGGTGTCTCAGAAATAGTTTTATCTTTCTTTCAAAAATGGAAAACCTCATGAAAAGTGCTCCTTGGTGAGCAATAATGCACTTAACTAGCAAACATGGGCGATACATTTGTGAAAAGCAAGAAATGGATACTATTGGTGGGAGACCTCAATTCTGTAGTGGTTTCACACTCCATTTTAAAATGAAAATTATAACCATTGGGGTTTCCAAGTACGAATTCCATCCAAATATACGTTTGCAACTTTTCAGCATTCCTTTTGAGTTCATGAGGACTTGGCTCTTTTGATAAGGGAACCTTGTTTATGGTATTTATGGAAAGGCAGAATCAGCATATTTTTAAAGGAGAATTCTATCCAAAAGAAGCTCGCCTGAAATTGAGGTCCTGCAGAATCTTTTCTTTTTTTCTTTTCTTTTAGTTATAAATACATTTTATGCATGAATAAAATCAAAGGTTTATTTTACAGGTATTGACTGAGCTTTAGGAAAGAAAGAGGACCTTTCCAAAAATACAGATCACCTTTGCTGAATTCCCACAATGCTAAAGATACAGAAAAAGAAAGTGCCAAGCAGAAAGACATACTTTTCCATGTTTAGTCTTCTTTGTGAAGGTGATTGCACCAGCAATAGTCACAGTGAAAAAGATACATCTAACACCATAGGCCAGAAATGTGAAGAACCTGTGATTCTTCAGAAGATATACTGTATTTTGCATCAATGCTCGCCATTGCTTAAAGTGGCTGCAAATGGTGGACATAATAATTAAATAACAATTGGGAAGCTAGAAATTCCTTTTATATTAAAAAACAATATACAAACATGGATTACTGAAAAGGGTTTAATAGATTAATTGACAAAGTCATAGATAAAGCCTAGAGGTTATAGAGTAGAGTAGACTAGACTAGACTAAACTAGACTAGACTATTGTCACTCTGAATGTACAGTAATAGGCATACATTAAAATGAAATTTTATTGCATACAGCTCTCAAAGGGTCACGACCTCCAATATACACTACATAAACATGACTAAATAAATAAATAAATAAATAAATAAATAAATAAATAAATAAATAAAGTTGTGTTCTACAAGATAATGTAAAGATTGTGCTAATTGGCAATAGAAGAATAGGTCCGCTCTATAGTACGGCTATAGTACAACTCTTGTAGCATATCTTCTCCTTAGTGATAGGTTTGTTGCATAATTAAAAGGTATGCCTATTCACATATTTGTATACTTTTATATTTGTCGAAAATTGTATACAACATTTAAAACTGAACAAGCAGGGGAAAAAATCTGTTATCTCAAACAAATGTGAAAAATAATAGCTTCTTTAAGCAGCTTCCAAAACAGGTATCATGTAAACTGGGATCATACATGAAACTAAAGATGTTACAAACCTCTTTAGAAGGGGATTAGAATTATGCATAAAATATAGGGACAGGGAAAGAAAATCAATAATGAGGTAATGCAGCAAGATCCAGGAATAATGAAGGCACCTGAAATATGGAGTACCTCAGAATTCATGTCTCTCATCACTTTATTTTAACTTTTTTACTTTTATTATAGTATTATATAAGATTAGATTAACATTATGTAAAGTTACATTAATGGAATCATACAAATCTGAATATCCCTTCCTCTTTTATTTATCTTCACACAAATTAGCTTGTCTGAGATGTTTTCTCAAGCTATTTTCTTGGCTTTTGGGCCAGTGGTGGGTTGCCCCCAGTTCACACTGGTTCTATAGAACCAGTAGTAAAACCAGTGGGAGCTCTGCCCACCCACCCCAACATAATCAAAGCGAGTGTGCATGCGCGCATGGCCCCATTGTAAACTGGTAGTAAGGTAAGTAGAATCCACCCCTGAACAAAGGTCTAGAAATTGGAAGTTGGGTTGGGCCTTTTTGATCTGACCATTGCCTTGTTAGCAAATCTTCCTCCTGTCCTGCAAGGCCTGATCTGTCCCCCTCTACAGACACCCACAAAAACACAGCCAGTCGAGGGTTAAAGAAGCACTTGGCACACACCACAGTTCTTATCTCTAACTTGGCAGTGATATGCACACCGTCTGCCAAGTGCTTTAATAGTTCACAGAAAGAAAATCACATACGTAGCTTTGCCAAAATCCGTTCTTTTAGCTCCAATGACTACCAGATTGAGTTATTGTTCGTCACAGAGATCATTAACCACCACCCTGTCTTATATAGTCTCTGGGTGTGGTCCAGTGACTCATTGGTCCTGTGACTCAAGTCCAGTGACTCAGGTCTATTCCCTCGTACGTCTCCTCAGCTGCTGCAAGCGCTTATCTTGCCTTCGTTGACGTGCGTCCAGGAATGACGTCTCTCCCTCACTCTCATCTGAGACACCTGTTTCCCCACTACTTTGCTCTCTTTCAGCTGGCACCTGAGACGGTGCCAGAGGGGGGGGGGGCTGGGAGATCTGGCTGGCTCCTCTTCCTCATGCTCAGAGCTTCCTTCCTTCAATGGGATAGGCTCAGAGGACGGGGCCACAACAAGGCCATTCCCTCTGCTGTCTACATCCTGATCCTTTCTCTTAAATGTTGTCATATGGTGGAACCTAGGAAGCACAACTCTGCCCTATGTAATACTCTCCCCATGAGATCCAGCAGCCCCCTTTCCTCCTTTAAACCCTTTTCTTTGCGATTATAGACTACTAAATTCTGAACCACTAGAATCACTATCCACTGCTTCTTATTTCATATCTTCAGGCACTTTCTCTAAAATAGACATGAAAGTTGATTCAGATGGAAGAGGGACAGGAACACTTATCATCCTTTGATACAATGTACAATGTATTTGAATGCAAAGTAATGCTTTATGTGTCAATTCTCAAAACTCCGGACGGCTCCCGATCTCCGCACTTTCCTCGCTGGCCTGAAGGCATGGCTTTTTCATCAAATTCCCTGACCAATTGTGGGGTTTTTAATTTTGGGGATTTTAAATTGGATTGGATTTTAGAATTTTACTGTTGCTATTTTTACTGTGTGAGCCACCCTGAGTCCTACGGGAGAAGGGCGGCGTATAAATTTTAATAATAAATAAATAAATTCTCAAAATGACTTTAGCTGAAGCCATTTTCTTTTTACTTCGTTTCTTAGTTGCCATATAATATAGGGGGAGGGGGAACTATGGGGTGTGGGATAATATCCTCCCAGGTGCCAGTCAAAACAGTGATAAGGCCCGTGGGAATCAACGTCATCTCAACGAGAGCACGTAACGGCCGGAGGGAGTAGCTGAACAGCTTGACATCTATCTGGTTGGTTAACGTGACCAGTGACACTAGAGGGGTGGGTGATATCTAATTATTTTATTATAACAAAATGCGGGAAATATTTAGAGTTGGTTTCACATTTGAACATGCCAATATGATGTACCCAATAAAATGGATTTTTTAAAAAAGCCACAGCCTCAGAGTCCCAAATTGATTAGGCCCATTACTTGGAACCATGACACTATGGCTTAGTTAGTACACTGACCACCTGTATAGTTTGGATTCATGAACAAGATATTCTCACTCAAGTATGTAGTTATTTATCTGTAGCTGACATTTTGATTTTCAGAACAGCATTTTCTACATTCCAGTCAGGCCAAGAATATGTCCACAGCACATATATGTTTTATAGCAGATACGCTAAGATGGGGAAAATGTCTTTCATTTTCCTCCATTAAGTTCTTTGGGGTATCTGTAAAGAAATGTAGAGATGGCCATGGGAAAGAATGAATGAACTGTGAAAAGAGGAGAAATGGGAACTTAGTTCTGAGACAGTGAAATGCATGGAATAAGGTGGGGCACTGAAAGCTATACAAGAAACATGCCATTGGATCTTGCAAAAATTCAATCCATAATTGTATGGCAAACTTCAAAAACAATAAAGATCTTAAATTTTTCTAGGGTTTGCCAACTTTTATAAAAGATTCATCCCTGATTTGTCAGCAGATAAGGCCACTAATTTAACTTTTGAAAACAGAATGCCAATTCAAATGACTCAAAAATTTTAAAAAGCCACCTTTCTGGGCTTGAAAAATTTCCTTTCATTCCAGTGATTACTCAGACACTTTTCTCTCAGCTACAGTGCCCATTTGCTTCCTAGCAGCTTGCAGGAGCTTTCCTGAGCTAGAATAGAGCCTATCCTTTCAACTAAAATTTGTCTTTAAGAAAATTATTATACAATATATATTGGCTAAATTGCTCAATGGAAGTCAGAAACACATCTTCCATTTGACTACTTTGAAACAATAGAACTGTTTTTCCCACTCAAATTTGAACTTTTGTTTTACATTGATCTGTTTGACCAATGTAAAAAATTAACCATGAGAATTACCACCACTGTATATTTTCATAACAGTGATAAAGATCTAAATGTATGTAATTACTCTTTCATGGTGTAGGAAACAAGACTCTTGATCAAATCATGACATTTTTGCATATCCATTTATTTGTTTCCCACCTTTATTATTTTTATAAATAACTCAAGGTGGTGAACTCAAGAGGTATATCCAGTACCCCTTCTCCCATTTCCCCCCAAACAACAACCCTGTGAGGTGAGTTGGGCCGAAAGAGTAACTGGCCCAAGATCACCCAGTTGGTTTTCATGCCTAAGTGGGACTAGAATTCACAGTCAAAATGGGCTGCTAATCCATATCTCCCTGTTGCCTATAATTCCTCCAAATTTTATTTGAATGGCATTGGGGGCTAGAAATAGCTGCCACTATAAATGTATAGCAGCATGTACATGCTATAGGTCACCAAATGCACCAACTGGTAGCAATTTGAAGAGTGTGTCAAAGCTGTGTATTCTCAGTTATATTTTCACAGTGCTCAAGCATATTATTTGTTTCCCTGACTTAAGGAGATTCAAGAGATTCCGCTCAATAAAATACACACACTCCTGTGCCATTTGGAACAAATTGCAAGCCATCAGGGTGAAAAAAAATAATAATCTATATTATTTTAGAGAATTTTAGTTTAATACATAGTAACAGCAAGAGTATGTCTTGGAAGGAATAATTTAGCAAATCTACCAGAGTTTCTCCTCTATGGTGATTTGAGATTGCTGTATTTTAATATTACTCTTTGAACCTGGTTTGTTTGTTTGTCTGTCTATGTGTGTGTATTTAAAGGCAGATACAGGTATACTAATACATGTGAAGATAAGAACAGTGTTTTCTCGTGTCAGAACCCAGTTTCCATTTGAGTATTGGTTGAATTTACTTTCCTGCAAAATGTTTTCTTTGCCTTCTTCCTTGTGAAAAAGGAAGTCATTTAGAAACCCCATCACTGCTGAATGCTGGCCCTGTGAGCAAATCTGAGAAAAGAGTTGGAATTATAATAAATACGCATTGTTGCATCCTTAAAGTCTTTTGAATACTTGAAGACTTTTAAAGTCAAGCCATCTGTCCTCTTTGGCACAAATCTTCCACAGCAATACTTTTAAAAGCTATCAAGAACTTCTTATTGGCAGCTGTATCTGACCCCTTTTATATACCAAATCTCTGCTGCTTTGCTTTGTTTCTAACACCTGGCTGTTATCTGTGTGTGTAGGGAGAGAAAAGAAGAAGAAATTAAAAGCCAGTCAAACCAGTGCCTTTTCCTTATAAAAAGACTAAGCAATCAATTAATTTACAGGTTGCCTAATTCCAAGGACGACAAACAGGAATTTGAAACAGTTTAATTTACCAAATGCATCAGAATTGCAATACTTTTTTTAAAAAAAATAATCAATATGTATTGCGTCAATTCAATTTTCAGTTACATCCACAAATTCCCAACTTTTGTTATCTTTTGACTGAATTCAAAAAGCGTTCACAGCAGCCTCACGGATGAATTGTCAAATATAGCATTCGGTATTACATAGATAGCCTTAAATACCTTATATTTATAATCTCATGATCCATTTATGTGAGATTGATTCTTCTTGATTATTACCACTGAAGAGGTGGAAAACCTGGGGGGAAACATTTATCCAAAGCTATAATTACTGTTTTGCCATCCTGCAAGCTAACCAATTAAGGCCATAAATGATGGAACCTGTGGAGCCATAATTATTTGCAATCCAGACTTCTTTAGATCACTTTCTGTAAAGAAAAAAAAATGCAACCCCCAATGAAAATTAATCTGCCCACCTCATTTTGAGCTTTCCTTAATACAAGGAAAGAGGTGGAGGGTATCAAAGATTAAAAGTTACCAGGTCTTTTAAAAAATATTTTATCCTGAAAACATTTATATATCCCTGGTTAAAAAATTAAGAAAAAAAACCCCCAAGATGCATGAACCTCAAAGAATTAATTTAATGATATGGTGCTTTGCCGTGGTTGTTTGTAATTATAGGAATAGAGGTGGAATATATAAAACTGTGGATATATTTTAAGGGAGCAGAGTTAATTTTATTTATAGAAGGTAAGTTACTTTCTCCCAGAGCCACGAAAACACCTTTGAAAACTATTTTTTCCTGATTTAAGTATGGGTTCCTTCCCAAGTATAAGTGCAATCAAGGAAATGTAATTACATCCTGCATCTTACTAGCCAAATATTTGAATTCATGTTAATATATTTGCTTTCTATTTTGCAGTAAATACTGCCTACATTCAAGAGAATTTGTATTGGAAAGCATGGTCTAAAAGGCAATAAAATGCTATATAGCTTTGGTCATACACATAAATTCAAGAATTTAAATAAGGAAAAAGAAAGGAATAAGATAAATTAGTTCATACTATTGGGAAGGAAAAAAAAACCTTAAGATGCGTATTTGCAGCAAATGTTTGATATTGCCTCATCCTGTAGGCACCTCAAAATGTGGTTTTTACATTTTGTCTTCTTCAGACAAAATTTGTATTTAACCTCAGAATTAGCAATGCTTCAGAACTTATTACAATATTCTAACAGCCTTGTGAATGATACCCCCTACCCAAGTCTTACGGATCCAATAGGAGTAATCTAAGCTGTTGGTCCTGCCTCAGCTTGTACCGTTAAGGAAGAATGACCCTTGACTCCATTTGTTGAGAAAGGTGTAGGTCAAGTGGATTACAGTAAAGCAAAGCCACAACTGAGGTTTGCCCCCCAAATCCCTATAGTATAGCTTTTCCCTTCCAGACACTTCCCATTGCTGGCTCCCTCCACCCCCATCACCCAAACAGTCATTCCTGCAGCTGTCTTCTTCTATCAGGGAAATGGCCTTGAAGACATGTCTCAGAGGTATGCTTCTTTCTATCAATTTAATTTCCCCCCAAGCATCCACCCTTCCACTAGGGTTTGTGACAGACTGGCATGAAGTGGCAGTTCTGACATCAGTAGCATCATGTGTGATCTCAGATTAAGATCTGAATGTCATTGTGTAATTATATCATCAGCTTCCTTGCTAAAGAGCTAGAATGAAATTTTAAATGAGGATTTGAAAATGAATGGATTTGGTTCCAAGAGGTCAAGTAAGTGGATTCCTTTCAATGATAAAGAATGAGTGGTCTCAAAGTTGGTGAGGGACACAAATTGGTGGCTTCTCCAGCTTTGTTTCCTTGCCATCTGTCAAAACCCATTCTAATGTTATTCAAATCTTTGCTACATATTCCAAAGAAGTCCAACTATCAACTAAATATCAGGCTTTTGTGAGATGGTTTTAATTCTAATAGTCAAGATCTCTTGAGATGCTTCCTTGCAAAACACTTGGATCAAACAAGAATGAGTTTTGACTTGCTAGCCTAGCCAGGTGTCAAAAGTTTCTTTGCACCAGTTCAACCCACATGAAGGAGTGGTTGATGTCTGGTTGATTTCATTTATTTATTTATTTTTAATCTATTAGGAAGAAAGAGAAACCAAATTAAAGAAATCCATCAATCTTTATTAATAGGGGCAGAAACTTCAGCTGACCTTCTGCCTTGGGCAGGATAGAGAGCACCAGCAGATAGAACAAATATTTTCCTTGCATGTATTTCTGCTGGCTGAAGAACTTGGCGATAACAGCTGTGAAGAGAATTCCTAAGGATGAGGGGTCTCCAAACTTGGCAACTTTAAGACTTGTGGACTTCAACTCTCATACTGGCTGGGGAATTCTTGGAATTGAAGTCCACAAGTCTTAAAGTTGCCAAGTTTAGAGACCTCTGGTTTAAGTGGTCCAGATGCTAGTCTACTCACTATTGCGCAAATCATTTAGGAACACTGGGGATAAAGCAGGGGTGAAATGCTCCCGGTTCAGATCAGTTTGGCCGAACTGGTAGAGTTGGCGGCCGGTGGTTCAGAGAACCAGTAGCAATAGCAGCATGAGGCTCCGCCCACCCACCCGGTCATCATTACTTCCTGGTTTTAACCGTCTGCGCATGCTCAGAAGGTTTTGCGCATGCACAGGGGGTCCACACGTGCATGTGTATTTCCAAACCAGTTGGGAAGGTAAGTAGATTTCACCCCTAGGATAAAGTACACACAAATATTTTAAAAAATTTAAAAACCAATTTAATCAGGAATCTTTTGATTGCAGCAAATAAATAAACATTAGCAAATTAAATCCTTATATTATTGCCTCCATTCCAGACATCTCTTCATAACATTGAAGATATGGCCTCAACATTCCTCCAAACATCTCTGCCTTCTGCACCAGATTTTTTCCACCAATCTGTTTGAAATGTTATACAGATCAGGGCAGGAGATTAAGAGCTACATTTCTTAAGAAAACATGACATATAAAAAATGCCAGTGCTTTATTAGGTTTGCATAGCATGTGGTAAAAATATGAAAATATCTCCTTAAAAATGTGACATGTTTGTATTCATCCCTTCAACCTGTTGAAGAGCAGAAAAATCTGTTGTGTTCTTCTGGTGCTAAATTTGCTCTTCAAAGGCTTTCTTCAACCTGCTGCTCCCCCAGGAACACTAGGAATTCTGGGAGTTGTAATACAATAGCTAGAGGGAACCAGATAAAGGAAAGTTATATAATTACAGCCTGAACTGAAAAATAGAACTTAAAGTTATATTGTCATGCCCCAATAGGGCTGCAGGTAAATTGCAAGCAAAGGAAATAGACTTGGGTTGAACTTCAGGAGTATCTTTTAATGTTGATGGAAAGGACTATAGCAGGAAGCGATAGGCCTCTCTGTGCTAATATATTTAAGCAGAAATTATATAGCCATCTGGGAGGCAAGAGCAACATTTTACACTGCAGTCTGAATTGAGAAAGAGGCTAGGCTACCTAGGTAGCCTCAAGTTTCCCCTTCCCGTACTCTACAACAGGTGTCTCCAAAGTTGGCAACTTTAAGACTTCTGGACTTCAACTCCCAGAATTCCTCAACCAGCATGGGAGTTGAAGTCCACAAGTCTCAAAGCTACCAACTTTAAAGTTACCAACTTGGAGACACAAGCTCTATAATACTTCTATCACCACAGTGAGAACCTTATTGTGTTTCACCCAGAAGAAAAAATGGGGAGAAGGTAAATCTCAATCCTATTCAAATGGAATTTTATTGAAGAAAGAGAAAAATTGTTAACTTCTACATCCAATCGAAGTGAAATAGAATTCCCTTAGGATGATGCTTTTAGTTGTTTCCAATCAGGATTTCATAATGACTAAATCTAGGACTCTTATAACCATCCTGATTAAAAGTCCTAAGAGTAGATATTTAGAAGACTATGTCCATGGAGTAAAGAAGAGTTTTGGGCCCACATAATTGGTTAACTCTTTAGATGCTCAGTTATAAGCCACAAATTGGTAATGGATTCATCACCAAGAAGTCCCTGATGAATGAAGGTACTGATTGATTTTTAAATGCTAGAGCTGTGCAATGCCTTTCCCCTGTAGAATTTGTATTTGCAGAGCACAGCATGGAAATTATAATTCTGGCCAGTTTCAGTGCTTAAGGAACTGATCTAGCAATATGCATTGATGCAGTGACTTAGGGCCATGATGGCGAATCTATGGCACACATGCCACAGGTGGCACGTGTAGCCATATCAGTGGGCATGCCAGCTCACCTTTGGCATGCATGTGCGCACCGGCCAGCTGATTTTCGGGCCTTCTGAGCCCATCAGGAGTAGGGAAACAGGCTGTTTCCTGCCTCCGGAGGGCCTGGGGGTGGGGAGGTGGGGAAGGCCCATTTTTCTTACCTGGCTCCAGATTCTCTCTATGCATCTGCGGAGGGCAAAAACAGCCTTTCCCACTCTCTTGGAGGCCCTCTGGAGGCCTGAAACGGCCCATTTCCCAACTCCCTGTGAGACAGGAAGTGACATTTTTTGCTGTCCCCAGCCTCCAGAGACTTTGTAGGCTGGGGACAGCAAAAAAAGTCACTTCCTGTTCCACCAGGAGTTGGGAAATGGGCCCTTTCTGGCCTCTGAGGGAAGGCTCTTTTCACCCTTCCCAGATGCATAGAGAGGATCTGAAGCCAGGTAAGAAAGAAAAATGGGCCTACCGGGCTATCGTGTGCCAGGAGGGGGGGGAGGGGTTGTACGTGCATGCTCAGGGCAGGGCGCATAGAGTTATGGGTGTAGGCACATGCACGCATGAACCTCCTCTGCCCCCACTCTCCTAGCACACGATGGCAAAAAGGTTAGTCATCACTGACTTAAGGGCATCGTATATGTCAGAGGTGTCAAACTCAAGGCCCGTGGGCTGGATTCGGCTTAGATCTGGCCCATGGGGCCACCCTAGAAATAGTGAAGAACCAGCCCACAGTGGCTCTGCCAGCAAAAATAGAAAACGGCTCTGTTTTGCTGGCAGAGGTTGCAGGAGGTTGTTGCAGCCAAAAATGGAGCTTGGGAGCCCTTTTCTGCTGGCAGAGCGCTTGGGCCACCAGAGGTGCCCCTGACATGAGTGACGTTGAGCTGACCATGCCCACCATGGCCACACTCACCCTGGTCCCCCGCGGTCAAACACAACCTTGATACAGCCTTCAATGAATTTGAGTTTGACACCCCTGGTATATGTGGATAAACAAATTGTTGCTTAGAAAAGTATGCTGTTTCCCTAAAGCATCCTTCAGGAGATGTAGTCCAATACATTTGTGGGATGCTAAGATAGGGATTGCCGGTGTAATGTTATTGAAATGGAGGACTATGTGTAGAGGTAGATAAAGATAGATAAAATATTTTCTCTTTTTCTTATAGAAGAATGTGGTATCTCAGTAAAGGTCACTGCATCTTGCTAAGAGATCATTGAGTAAGAATGGATCACTAAAAGCAAGTACAGGTAATTCTCAACTTATGACCAAAATTGAGCCCAACGTTTCTGTTGCTAAGTGAGACAGTTGTTAAGTGAGCTTATTCCATTTTACGGCCTTTCTTGCCCCAGTTGTTAAGCGAATTTGGATTCCCCATTGACTTTACTTGTCAGAAGGTCACAAAAGGTGCACCCATGACCCTGGGATGCTAAGACCCTCATAAATACATGCCAGTTGCCAAGCACATAACTACAGGAATGCTGCAATAGTCATAAGTGTGAAAAATTGTCATTTGTCACTTTTTTCAGTGCTGTATTAACTTTGAATGATCACTAAATGAATGATTGTAAGCTAAGGACAAATTGCAACTCCTAGTGCAAGAAGAGGCCGTGCAGAGAAATACGTCACAATTTGCAATGTTTTTACAGTAATTTCTGGCTGCTTTAAAGGATCAGGACTTCACAATTCTGCACTATGAACATCTAGAATGGATTCAGCATTATTTGAGCAAGTGATAGAGATGAATTTATGTGCCCATAAAGCTGGACAACTACTCTTTGAGACAACAAAAGCAAAATAAGATTTGATGCTTGCATATATATATATATATATATATATATATATATATATATATATATATATATATATGACAGGGTCTTATTTTCAGGAAAACATGGTAGTGGTCCATCAAGCCTGCCCTTTGAGATTTTTTTAAATTTTTTAAATTTTTTTATTGGATGATGGACATGTGTTTACCCCAAGCGTGTTTAAACTCAGTTACTGATGATTGACGTACTACCTCCGCTGGAAGTTGGTTCCAAGCCTCCACAACTCTTTCTGTGAAGTAATACTTTCTAACCTTACTTCTGAACTTCCTATTATCAGTTTGAAGTTATGCCCCCATGTTCTGGATTCTTGCTTTATATTGAAAATACTACCTTCTAGAATATTATTTACAGTTTAAATATTATTGTTTAAAGGTTTCAGTCATATCCCCCCTTTCCCTTCTGTCCTCCAGCTGTATATGTTCAGTTCCTCCAATCTCTTCTGATATGTTTTGTCCCTCAGACCTGTCATCACTTTATGTTGTAGGTCGTTGGACTCACTCAATCATATCAATATCCTTTTTTTTAAAAGCAAACTCTCCAGAACTGGACAAAGTATCCCAAATGCGTTTTATTTAAGCCCTATAGAGCAGTGGTATGACCTCCTTTTTCCTGCTAATGATCCCTCTAGTGATGCAACCTTCTTTATTATCTTTCAAAGTAAATAGCGTTACTGCTATTAGCAGACAATGCTGGCTTGGTATAACACATAAGTGGCTCGACCACATCTGCTCTGCAGAAACCTAGATGTCTTCTAGATGGCAACAAATACTCCTCATTACCATATGGAACATGCATTCCAGAACTGTTGAATCAACACAGCACACAAGCCAACCACGTTTCAGTACTGGGTTGCAAGAGCTCACCTCTTATCATTAGTTTCTGGCTTGGAATATTACATGGGTCCAGGAAATTGGAGTTCAATCAGGGAGTTCTTATTGGGTGAGCTATGAGTAACAGTGTTGGGAATACATATCAAATGACAACTAGGTTGTGCAAATCCCTTCTTAAAATCAAATCCACCTGGTTAGCTGCGCACACCCCAAATTTGGGAAACTTCAGCTCACTTGGTCGTGCTTTTCTACTCTTTGCTACCGCATTCATTAGCCCATCTCTAAGCTTTCTATGACCTGGTAGACCCTTTCTTCCAATATTTGGGAACTGTTACCAAGATATTTCCTGCCAAGAGAAGCAATCCTTGCTTCTTAGCAAAAGGAAGCCAACCAATGTCTCAGATTCTTGAGACTTGGCACTTCTTTGGGGCAGAATTAAAATCAGGCTGACCTTGTTTGCACAGGCTGCAGTCAATATGAATGCAACAGGCACATACGCTTCTCTCCTTTTCCTTCCTCCCAAATCTACCAACTAGGAGTAAGAAATTTAGATCATGTTTGGCGAACCATTCCCAACGGTAGGAGGATTTTAATCCTTCCCAAGAAACCAACAGATCTTCTTTTTTTCCAGGAATTAAAAATCAGAGAGGGAAAGAGAGGACATGCTTGGCAAGACTGAATGAAATTGAAATCCTGCACCAATTCATCTGAAAGAACAGTCCTTTTGCAAACAGCATTGTCATGCCAGCAATCACAAGTGAAAAAATCAAAATGAGATCATCGGAGCTGCCTGAACCAATAAGGTTACTTGTTGATTGATCGGCAATTTCTAAAATGTCAAGTGCCTCCCAAAAGTGGGCTAGGTAGACTCTTGAGCTGTGGGCATTTTTTTTTTTTTGAGACATTTTCATCTCTCCAAACAAGACGTTTCTTTCTCAAAATGAACAGGATATAACACTGGAGCGTGGAAAATGACTGGCTGCTATATTTAACTCAGACAAACACATAACAAATCACTATCCTGCAGTGAGGAGGCACACCTCGCGGGCTGTATTTTTTTCTCCTTCTTGAGGCTGACTGTAAGACCACAGCCCTCTAAATAATCCTCTAGAAATAGACCAATGAAATGTTGGCTGTGACAACAGACTCAGTGTTATACCTGCAGCTGGTCAATGTTTCCACTGTCAAACCACCTTTCCTCTTCATTTCCAGTAAAAATCTGGTCCAGGGGGAACAGTCAGCAGCTAGGATTTTAATGACTTTTCTTCAGTACAGGAGAATTGAGAGTCGCAATTACAGACTGGCCTCCCAGTCTCCCAATATCCTCCCCCCTCCCATTTCATGTTCCTTCCAGAAGTAATGAGAGATTTAGCCACTAGCAAATGACATGGGCCAGTTTTTATGTCATTAGACCATGACTGTAAATGTCTCTGAAACATAACGGCGAATCCCTCCCCAGCACCACAGAGCAACCAGGTTGGAGCCTAGTGTACTCTCAGCATGTCACAAGAAAACCAAAAACCAAAATACTGAACAGAGAGCATTGCCAGGTACACCCAGCAGCCTTCATGGCAATAATATTATTATCTCCCATAAATCATAGGTGTCACCCGGCATCGCAAGATAAATTCACGGAACTTCATATTTTAAAGTTCTTCCCCATCTGAGCCTGATTTCTACCATTGCTGTCATTGCTACTGCCTTATAGGTTGCCTTCATAATGATGATTAATGGTGATTACCATTCAACATCTACTCATGGGTCTGCTCTGGTGAAGCTTTCTAATTTACTAGAACTAAACAAATTCCTTTGTGCAATGCAACTCGACAGACTAGACATTCCTGATGTTCTATCAGTTTCTAATAAATGTACAGTATATAATATTTAATATAATATTTAATTGAATTGAAATAAAACTATATTAAATTTATAAATTTAATATTAATAAAATAATAAAATATATTTAATAATATAATTATATTTTATTATATTATATATTAAAATTTATAGTAAATATAATATAATATAATATAATATAATATAATATAATATAATATAATATAATATAATATAATATAATATAATATAATATAATATTGTAATGAGTACAAGTATCCCATTTACTTGTACTCATTCCTGAATGAATGAATGAATAAAACTTTATTAGGGTCCTCGATCAGCAATAGACATACAATAAATTTAAAATATTACTGACATTACTCATGAGTAATAACATCCCTGTTATGAAAATACATAATCTCATAATCTCACTCCTAGTTCATGTCCATGTTTATACTTATACCTGTTATCTAGTACATGTTTGACAAATTAAATAAATAAATAAATATTTTTTCATGTTGTTTTTATCCAATAGGTTATAGCAGGATTCCACCAATCTCCTGTCACTATTTGCTTTTTTCTTTTTAGAGTTTAAAGGACAATTAAGGATTTAAAATATAGAAGATAAAATTGAGGGTATAGAATATAGAAGATGAATGATGATCCTTGCATCCTCAACATTCGAAGGCTACTTCTTGAGATTATTAGTAACTTCCATGCAGGTTTCCTTTTCTAACTTTTTCTTATAGATATACCCTACAGGACAGGTGGGTTCTACTTACCTTTACTACCAGTTTGGAATGGGATCACGTGCACACGCTAGCTTTGCTCGCAAGCATTCCTTGCTTCTGAGCATGCACAGATCATTGATGATGACA
The DNA here is from genome assembly GCA_030761175.1 of Masticophis lateralis. Lineage (NCBI taxonomy): Eukaryota > Metazoa > Chordata > Lepidosauria > Squamata > Colubridae > Masticophis > Masticophis lateralis. The sequence goes on along the minus strand of JAUDYJ010000002.1, from coordinate 129,942,590 downwards.
TCGGGGGCAGTGGGCGGGGCCTCCCGCCTGTTTTACTATCAGTTCTTGCGAATCGGTTTGAACCGGGGGCAACCCACCACTGCCCTACAGGCATCAAAGTTTCTTTTATTGCCAACTAACTCTTCATTTCATCTGGATGAAATGAACCTAGGAACCTTTTTCACAGAAAATGGGTATTCTGTCACTTATTAGAGTTCCTATCCTGTGTCCAGTAAGCACGCATCAAATTGACCAGCTTGCTTTTAAAAAAAGAAAAAGAAAAGGATGTCTAAATTCACTTATACCCTTGATTAGGTTAGACAGTTAGACATTTTCCTCATTCAGCATTAATAAACATTAATATTGAGGTTGTTAAATATGTTAAACAATCCTAATGTGCCCTATAAGCAGCTTTGCATCTTAAATTGCAGAAGAGTTAATTGCCTGGAAGAAAGACACCCTTTGACTTGGGATGGACTAAAGCCAGAACATTGTTGAACTTAATTGAATCTGCAATGTATATAACTGTCTTCAGTTATTAAAATATACAGAGGTTCCCTTTAATATAGAAATAGGAAGATTACATCTTCCTATGCCTTTCTACTTTCCAAATCTTGACTTTAAGAGCTAAAATATTTATTTCAAAAATGGAGGTCAAAGGATCATTTGCTTGTTTCTTCTTCTCAGCAAGTTTTAGCAGAGTTTCTAGTGCAACCCAACACCCTTTTCTGTTATTGATAGAGCCTAATTTGCATGTCTGGAGACTGTCTTTCAGGAATGTAACTTGGTCCAGATATGGATTGAAAAACTACCTCACTTTTTCCCCTTCCCTCTTGTGTTTTTCTGGCTTATCACTATTTTGCCTGGTGAAGAGCCCTTAGAAACTCAGAAACAATTGGTTTATAAACCTTACATTGTTTTAATAAATATATAATTTCTGTCCATTTTTTGTTTCCAAGAATATGTCCATTTTTCTTTTCAATATTACCCTAGCACCATTTCAGTCCAGTCCAACATTATTTGTGGAACGTAAAGAAACAAAAACTGTTCTTCATAGGCATAGTCCAGCATAAAACTCATATCAAACGATGCATTCATTATTCTCCAGATGGCTACAACTTTTGTCTAGGTTTTTTATTATAAATCTCATGCAGTTATCAGCAGTTGCGTGGCTTTATTTGCTCCTCAATAATGTCACAAGGAGAAGACAGACTTTAAAGAGAGAGAAAGAGAGACAATTTTAGAGCTATTTGCTATATTGCTAAGAAAACAACTCAGTTTCATCTCAATCAAAATGTAAGGAAAACTGAAGCACTCATAAAAGACATTTATTTTCAAGGATTCTGATGGTCAGGGTAGAGAAAAGCAAAAGGTGTAGCTGTCATCAGACAAATACAGTAGATGCAATTTTGCAAAGATAATTTATTGTGGAGTATATACTACTTATCAAATAAAATAAAATAAAATAAAATCTGTATTGTAGTCTTTGACCAGCCTTAATATACTGGTTAAAAATCCTGCAAGTGATACATGAGATCACCACTATTTGTTGACACTAAATCACCACTATTTGTTTTTAATCACATATACTTAGTCAAAAAAGAATTATTTCTGATATCTTATTAATTTATCAAATCTGAACATATTGGTGGGACAAAATTATAAGAGATATCTAAATGCTACTTCTTCTATAGCTGTCAGAGTCAGCCAATCAATTTTCAGAATATCTCCTAGAACTGTTGCTTACCTATCAAATGGATCTTTATAGCTTCTATAAAAACCTTTCAGATGAACACTTGTACCAAAACGTTAAGGTAAGAGCTCATGAAAAAAATGAATTCTATTCTTCTGGCCACTTTTCTGATACATGAGATTTTAAATCATTGTATATGTTATATTGTTTTTATTATTTTAGTGTATATCAATTGCACAGATTTATTAATTGAACACAATTTCGGCATAGGTTTATCATTAATTTTCCATATTATGGTCTAATGCTAATTCCTGTTCCAATGCCACTAAACAGTCTAGTTGTCACATCTTAGAAGTGCTCAGATTTAATGAAATACTGAAGCAATCAATTTTGGGACTTTGCAGAGTGATAAACCTATAATGTAATTCTATGCTTTGAACCAAAATGAGATTCTGAATAGTCTTCAGAAGCAAATATATAGAGAGGAAATGATAGAAACAGATATTTTAGAATAATGTGACCGCAAATGCAAAATTTAATCCTATTTCATGTGTTTCTTCACCTAATGTTCTAAGGTAGCTATTTCCTCTTCCTGAAATCCTCTCCAACATGGTTCATATTTCCCAACAAAAGAAATATTCCTACTGTACATACATATTTCAGTGAAAAAAACCCTAACTGATCTATAGGCTAAATTTTACTCGGTACAACCCAAAAGTTCTTTTACTAATAATATAAGAGAAAAAAAATGTAGCAAAATTTTATTTCTTTGTCACTTGGCCCTCTTTGATTATGAGAGGAAGATATATTAACATAATATTAGTTAATATTAACATTTCTAATGTCCAAAAGGAACAACAGATGCTTCATCGGTGTTATTGTGCTGTCCTTCTAATACAGACTTGCCACTTTGACTTAATAATGCCATCCAGACACTCTTGTATAGAAAAAGTTGTTGGTATGCTCAGTGGTTATCACTGAAATTGGTTTAAGTTGTTAAGTTAAGAGATGTCTATGCTTTCTGAATATTAGAGGGTTTACTCATGTCTACTTTGCTGCTTGGATAACTTCATCTCAAAATCCTTATCCTTTTTATTCTGTTTAGGGCATGTAATATATAATGGGCAGCTAGTCCCTAAACTAAATAAATGATCTAATCTAATCTGTGCCATTTTTGTTAACATATTGCACATTGCTGTATTTGCTTATGCAGCTTTTTGGGGCTAGTTTCCTTTTTGCATAATTTTTCCTAATATAAACCATATTATGAGTACTTTTTTTTTTTTTAAAAATGCTAATTTACGTAGGCAGTTTTTAAGTTACACATTAAATCATCGTTTTCAGGAGTTTTTAAATTCTGTACAGTATATTCCTTCCCCACCCCAATCTGTATATACAGATTCAGATAATGTGGATTTGAAGAAGTTATGGTTCAGTGTGATTCAACATGTCTCCATTCCTAGCCCCAAAGAGGCTACTGGAAGACAATTTCTTACAATACACAAAGAAGGCAGAATTGCTAATTGATAGTCCCTAAAGAGGAAAGGGAGGAGACCCCCCCCCCCTGAATGAATTATATGTATCTACTCTCTCAAACATACACATACTAGCTTGGCAACAATTAAAACAATTGCAAGTCTCTGATAGGCTTAATGCTAACCAGATCCTCAAAACAAGGAGGTTAAAAAATACCCCTAAACTCTCAGCATGGCATCATCATGCTACAGTAATCCTTTAGCCTTAACAGTATTAAGAAGTAAAGAAAAAAATCAGAGCGTGAAGATAAACCGTGACTTGCAACAAAGGATATCAGTGAAGTAAAAATATTGTTCCATTACTTGTTTAACCTGTACAGTAATTTGTTTTATAAGAAAGCGTCTCAGAAATCTTCCTCTAAACGTTATTTATTGATGGAATATTTTCGTAGACTTTGCAAAATATTTTATTTGTTTTGTGTGTGTGTGTGTGTGTGTGTGTGTGTGTGTGTATGGATGTCTTTGGTTGTTCGGGTGTTCTCCCGCTTAGAATTGGATGGGTCTTGGCGACGTTTTGACGAAGTCTCATTCGTCATCTTCAGGCTGGTGTTCTCGGCTTCGTGCTTCCAGGAGCAATGTGAGATCGCTGCTGTTTCTTCCTTTTAACTGCTGGTGGGGGTGTGAGCTGATTGGGTGGGAGCTTGGCTGTGTTCTGATTGGGTGGAGATGTGTTCTTATTGGTTGGGGGCTTGGCTGTGCTCTGATTGGATGGGGGGTTGATTGTGCTCTGATTGGCTGGGGGTGTGTTTTGTTTGGGTGGGGGCTTGGTTGTGCTCGGTTTAGTCTGAGTTGCAGGGGAATTTGAGCTGGTGAGCTGTGTTGCTGTTGTTTTGCTTCTTGTTTGTGGCCGTGCTAGCTTTTCATGGTGGATGTCAGTCTGCTTCATGTATGGATTGGAGGGGTTTAAAGTGGCTAATGATGTAGCTGCGGTCTGGCTCCTGGTCCTTGGTCGCGCCTCATCATCAGTGTGGGTTCGAGTCTGCTTTCTGCGTGGATGTGTGGTGCTGACATCCTGTATGGCTCTCATGAGTGTGGGTCTGGTGTCATTCCTCGTGTTAGGGACTCATTTGTCAATAAGGGCGGGTTTCCAAATGGCTGGTAGGCGGGAGGTATCATCTCATTTGTTCATGCTGTGTGGGTGTTTTTCTATCTCGATGGCTTCTCTGATTATTCTGTTGTTAAAATGTTCAGTTTTGGCAATAGTTCTGGTCTTTTTAAAGTCAATTTCATATTCTGTGGCTTTAAGGTGTTGGACCAGGGAAGAGGTTGGTTCCTCTTTTCTAACTGCGTTCTTGTGTTCTTCAATGTGTGCGCTTATTCTTCTGTTGGTTTGTCCGATGTATGTGGTGGGGCAGGTGGTGCATGGGATTTCATATACTCCTTGATTTTCTAACTCAATTTTGTCTTTGGGGTTTCTTAGGATGGTGGATATTTTTTGGTTTGTGCAGAATGCTGTCTTGATGTTGTGTTTTTAGAGGATCTTGCTGATTCTGTCTGTGGTGCCTTTTATGTATGGGAGGAGGGCTTTGCTGTTTTCTTCTTCTCTGTCTTGGATTTTAGTGGGTGTTTCTTTTTGGATTAGGTTGGTAATCTTATTTCTTTGGAATCCATTGGATGTTAGTATGTTAGTGAGAGTGTGTAGTTCAGTTTTTAGGTGTTGTTTGCCAGCTAAGCGTTTTGTTCTGGAAATTTCTACGCATTTCTACACGGGAGAACCCCTGAACAACCAAAGACCTACATACAAACACCCGTGAAAACATATATATATATATATATATATATATATATATATATATATATATATATATATATATATATATATATATATATATTGTGTGTGTGTCAGTGGTGGGTTGCCCCCGGTTCGGACCGGTTCACAAGAACCGGTAGTAAAACCAGCGGGAGGCTCCACCCACCAGCCCTGACATCATCAGGAAGCATCTGCACATGTGCAGAAGTGTGCGTGCGTGAGCAAAGCAAGTATGCATGCGGCCCCATTGCGAACCGATAATAAAGGTAAGTAGAACCCACCACTGGTGTGTGTGTGTATGTGTGTGTGTATCTATATCTGTATCTGTATTTCTCTATCTCTATCTCTATCTCTATCTCTATCTCTATCTCTATCTCTATCTTTATCTTTATCTCTCTCTCTCTATCTATCTATCTCTCTATCTCTCTCTCTCTCTCTATCTCTATCTCATCTCTATCTCTATCTCTCTTTATACCTTTAAAATAATATAGGAAATACTAATGCTCTGATGGTCATTTTGAAAAATCCTTTCTTAGTGAGCACCTAGAAGCCAAGAGAAACATATGTGGCAAATTTCAAGTTGGTAGGCTTTACGGTTCTGGAGATTTCGTGATTAATGCATGAGTGGTTTTCACTTTTATATATATAGATTCATGTTTTAGCTGCTGCTGTTTTAGTTCATTAATTTATTGACTTTCTAAAGAAGTTTATTGTTGATTATATATTAAATGCTTATGGTCCAAACACAGAACATAGGTAGTCCTCGACTTACAACAGTTTGTTTAGCGACCATTGAAGTTACAACGACACTGAAAAAAGTGACTTATGACCATTGTTCACACTTATGACCTTTGCAGCATCCCCATGGTCACCAGTTCAAAATTCGAAGGCTTGGCAACTGACTCATGTTTAGGAAGGTTGCAGTGTCCCGGACTCATGAGATCCCCTTTTGTGACCTTCTGACAAGCCAAGTCAATGGGGAAGCCATATTCACTTAATGACTGCATTACTAATTTTACAACTGCAGTGATTCACTTAACAAAGCTGGCAAAAAAAAAAAGTCGTAAAATGGGACAAAACTCATCCAACAAATTTCTCACTTAACAGCATACATTTTGGGTTCCATTGTGGTTGTACATTGAGGACTACCTGTACTACATGTACCATGTATGTCTCTGAAGTCAGAATCCCTGACATGCTCAGATCATTCCACTTTAATTTCTTTTTTCATAGAGCTACGATGAGCAAAGAATCTCTTGTTAATATGTGCGCACACATCGACACCCATGCACAACCCCAGACGCACAGGAGTAAACTTTAGGGCAGCAGAAGAGGAAATGATTTAACCTTTTTTTTTTCAGAAAGCTATACTATTTCTTTAACTAAGTGAAGAAAAATAATCACCCGGACTTTGTCCTTTGGTTCCTTTAAAAAAAAAATAAACATTAGGGTTGCATAGCTCTTAAATCGGCTGGAACCCTTTGCTAATTTCAGCTAAAAGTTATGAAAGCTTTCATGAAAACTCTAAACTCTTTTGCAGGCCTCTGTTGCCAACACCAGAAGCTGACATCTCACACGACTTGCGAATCTATAACATGTGTCCTCTGTAGGGGCAGAGAGGAGATAAGCATCAGGTAATTTCATCTGATTTCCTATTTCCAAATTATTTCCTTGACATTGGACCACACAGGTACATGCAGGCTTTTATCAGATGTGAACTGTGGAATTTTTCAGGTCAAAGTTGATCTTTTCAAGATGGTAGCAGCAAGAAAAGAAGAACAGGACAGGAGAAGGCCTATGCTTGGAGCCAGGCCTTTCGAAAGCAACCTCAATTGGGAAGGTAGCTTAAATCCTATCAACGTTTCTGAGTGCTTTGCAGAACAACGTAATGGTTTTCCTGAAAGGAAACTGCTATCCTTTTCAACAATGCAGATAGGCCAGGGAATAATAAAAAAATAACTTTCTTGTTTATGAATAGGATCAGAGGCAGGAGGTCCCAAATGGCTATTCTGCTGATTCCAGAACAGTCTCCGGTGGGTCCACTCAAATTGGTGGTGCAAATTGCTGCTGAAATTCAGCCATAAACTGCCTCCCATTTTGCAGCAAAGCCTGTCTGGGGAGCCAAAAAGCTAAATAAATTTGTTATTTTAATATTTTGTGTTCATATTAAAAGTTCCGCCTGGGGAGCGGGGTTAACTTTGGGGGAGATTTCAAAAAAGCTGGTGTTCTCTGGACGCTTTGATTAATGATGTCTTGTTAGTTAGGTTGTTAGACAATAATTGGAAAAATTCAAATTCAAGTCAGCCCTCCAGCACAGAAGCTCATCAGATGATTACAGAGATTGTTCTTCAGCTCAAACAACCCACAAGGTTATTGCTGTGGGAATAAAATTGGAAGAAGGAACATTGATAGGCTACAATGAGCTCCTGGAGGAAAAGCAAAATATTAAAATACCCCCCCCCCCTCAGTTCTATCCAGCAGGACCAATAATAAAGGATTATAGGACACTTAGTGCGAGATATATGGAGGTCATCAGCTTACCCACCCCAGTTCTAATGAAATGCTGTACAAGAATGAGAACATTGCATTGATTTGTTGTTTTTCAGTCGCTAAGTCATGGCTGATCCTTCTTGACCCCAAGCACCATAGCACAACCCTCACTGTCTCTTGGAGTTTGACCAAATTCATGTTCATTGTGTCCATGACACATCCTCTGCCATCCCCTTCTCCTTTTGCCTTCAATCTTTCCCAACATCAGGACCTTTTCCTATGAGTCCTCTCTTCTCATTTGGCAGCCAAAGTATTTGAGTTTCAGCTCCAGTATCTCTCCTTCCAAAGAGTGGTCAGAGTTGATTTCCTTTAGGATTGATTGACTGGATCTCTTCATAGTCCAAGGGACTCTCAAGAGGAAATCATAGAGATTGATAAGGTGATGTCTCTGCTTTTTAATATACTGTCTAGGTTTGCCATAGTTTTCCTCCCACAGATCAAGCATCTTTTAATTTCATAGCTGCCGTCACCATCTGCAGTGATCTTAGAGCCGAAGAAAACGAAATCTCTTGCTGCTTCCATTCTATTCCATTGATTAACCTTGTTGCTGGTATCCTTAAGATTTATATTTACTATAAATCTATAGTCAATATAAATCTATGACTATCATTAAGTGTTGTACCTTATGATTCTTGATTAGTGTATCTTTTCTTTTACGTACACCGAGAGCGTATGCACCAAGACAAACTTCTTGTCCAATCACACTTGGCCAATAAAGAATTCTATTCTATTCTATTCTATTCTATTCTATTCTATTCTATTCTATTCTATTCTATTCTATTCTATTCTATTCTATTCTATTCTATTCTATTCTATTCTATTCCCAATAACCAAAAGGATGAAGAAAGAAGTGTATGACAGACTTGGTGGCATTAAAGTGAGTTTGCCTGGATAGAAAGAATGGAAAGGAATGGTTAATAGTCTTGGCACCAACTAGATATAGTTACATTTCTTTTGCTTTTTAAAAAACCCATGCCTTTAATTTCTTTGGCTTGTTGTTTCTTACTGCTTTTCTACATTTTGCATACATTTTTTTTACTCTGAAAGGGAATAGCAAAATAGCTACTGTAGCTCTTTATTTATGTAAGCACAAGGATGCTATTGTTCTCCAATGCAAGCCAACAAGAATTAAGCTGTAATTGCTGGAATACCTACCTCTGTTCCCTATTGGAACATAGTTATTGTTGTTGTTGTTGTTACTATTACTAATCTTCTCTACTTCAGCTTGTCCTCTAGCAGACTCTTGAAAGTTGTGACCTGAGATTATTTAAACGAGACCAGAGGCAACTTTTGTGCTCCAAAGATTTTGGGAGGTTAGGGATTTGTGCATGCTACATTTAGAGCAGTTGCCGATCATTACAGAAGAACCATGAGAAGCTCTTTCTGGAGTTTATAGGCTAAATTGGGTATATCACTCTGAGAAATATGCTTGAGAAACATTACACTCATTTTGTTGGCTTGTAGAACAGGCATTCTGCTCACTATACTTCCCCTCCCCCAATAAGCATCACAAATGCTCCCTATTAGAGGAACACATAGTGGGAGGGTTATTTTTTCCTTTGTTAAATATGCTGAGGACAACTCTGACTTTCTCCAGTCACAAGGAGATTATAATTACTAATTTGCTTGGTCAGTAATTAATGTTTGTTTCTACCCATCCCATCTGGTCCTACATGCTGTGGGGCCTCTCAGTTAAAGAATGACATCTCATGAAACCTAGCAAGGAGGTCTTCTATTGCAGTATGTGCCATCCGGTGCACCATACTTTCAAAAGTAGATTGGCCAATACTTTGTTAGTCTTTCACAAGCATTGCCCGCTGCCAGCAGTTCGATTCAAGGTTGACTCAGCCTTATATCCTTCTGAGGTTGGTAAAATGAGGACTCGGATTGTTGGGGGCAATAGGCTGTCTCTGTAAACTGCTCAGAGTGGGCTGTAAAGCACTATGAAGCAATATATAAAACTAAGTGTTATTGCTATTGCTGTTATTTATTTATTTTACATAAGTCTTTAGGTATTCAAAATGAGCTTGAGTTCATTACACACAGTTGTTCTGCTAAATGTGGTCTGGTTCTTCAGGAGGTCTCCTATATGGCTTTCCCTTAAACAGAAATCTGCTTCTCGGGCAAGGAACCTATCTATATAATATATTATATTATATTTTATATTGGGTTGTGACTTTATTTTGCATGTCTTGCAAGTTGAACCAGCAACGTGGCCACTACTTTACACATAAAGTCCTGGAACTAATGTCATTTCAGGACAGGACATTTTATTTATGCCCGACTTTGTGCGGCTGCATTCAGACATTATGCCAAGTCAGATTTTAAAGCTATGTTTTGTTGACTAAACCACAATGACCTAGTTTAGAAATATTGTAAAGACATGATGGCAATGTTCGTATATCACACTAGACCAAAATCACACATGCCACATTATAGCTTAGTAAATTGCATGAACCCAACCTTTGTTTTGTGGTGAGTTAGGGGTAGTTTGATAGCCAGTTGCTATCAAAAAGACAATTGGTAGAAAACATTTCAACAAAATTCTGCATTATGACCGTCCATTACAGGAGAAATTGCAAGTCGTCTTGACAGATTTAGGGATCCGATTGCAACTTTTCTTTATCAGACAATCCCTCCTCTCCAGATTTCGATTCAAACTTGGTAACTCCCGGTTGGGATATATTTGAGAAAGTAAACGACTAAAAATCCATGTTTCTCCTCCAGAGATTTGTGCTCCAGGAAAATGTACATCAGCCAATCTTTAACTCCAGGATATTGCTTGGAGGGTTATCTGTAGAGGTGGGGAGAACATGGAAATAATTCTCCCTTAAAGGGAATCGAGTCAGGGGAGAGAAAGGTCACTCCTTTGTAAGGGCTTTTCTTTCTTAAATTCATGCCTTTAATTATTTCCTTGTAAAAACAAACTGGGCGATGGATCCTGGGACTCAGAGGAAACAACAGAGGAAGCTGCCTGTTTTCTGAAAACTCTCTCACCATGTGGCTGCTGCTGGGTGCCTTTGGTCTCACTGGTTTCCTGAAAGGTGGATGGGAAGCGTGTCTCTTTTATAATCTCATTTCATCTCCCTCCTCTTCCATCCCCACGTCTTTCCCCATTTTTATGTAGTCGATAGGAAAAAGGAGCCAGCTGTAAAGGAGTCTTTTATGTTGGTCACAGTCCCTGAAGTCCATTCAACACCTTTCAAGAACTTTTTCACGGTTACTCCTATTACAAGGATGGGCTAGATCCTTTTCTCTCGCCTGGCTGAAGCCCATAAAAATTCTGGATGCAGAAAGAGAACCATCCCTTAAAGAGAATTGCTGGGCGTTCTCAAGACAGAAGAAATCAGATTAGTAAACCGGTACAGGTAGTCCTTGACTTACAGCAGTTCATTTAGTGATGATTTAAAGTTACAACAGCACAAAAGTGACTGATGACCATTTTTCACACTTACGACCGTTGCAGCATCCACATGGTCACGTGATCAAAATTCAGATGCTTGGCAACTGGTTCATATTTATGACGGTTGCAATGTCCCCGGAGGCAGGCGATCACCTTTTGTGGCTTTCTGACAAGCAAAGTCAACGGGGAAGCCAGATTCATTGAACAACCATGTTACTAGCTCAACAATTGCAGGGATTCACTTAACAACTGGGGCAAGAAAGGTCGTAAAATGGGTCGGCTTAATAAATGTTTCACTTAGCAACATAAATTTTGGGCTCAGTTGTGGTCGTAACTCAAGGACTACCTGTATAATATGTGTTTCATGTTTTCACTGTAAAATGCAAAGCAGGTTCTTCAATTTTATGCCTGTGGAAAAATGCATAAACTGCATTTGAATAACATTTCAAGATGTGACTTCCTTCATCTTGGTTTATTACTTGGATAAACCACTGCTTTATCCAAGTCATCTTTGCATAACACTAACCCAGGGGTGGGTTCTAAATTTTTCTACTACCGGTTTTGTGGGTGTGGCTTGATGATCATGTGACAGTTATTTAGGATTTAGCAGAGGTACTGGTCTACCAGGCTTTTAACTGCTTGCAGAGCTGTACCGATCTACCCATTTATTTTTTGCAGGCACTGGTCTACTCATGTATTTTTGCAGGCATCAGTCTACTCATTTGTTTTCTTTTAACACTGATCAGCTGTAGGGCGGCCCTTTGAAGCCCCGCGGCAAGAGTTTAAACAGTTTTTTTCCCTCTAGCCATCATCTGAGACTTGGGAGGCAGCAATAGATTGGGGGTGGGGCCAAATAAAAGGTAAGAATAACGCGGGGGTGGGTGGGGGGAAGGGGGGCAGAGGAGCAGAACTGGTTCGGTGATGTCATATCGTCACCACTACCGGCTCGAGAGAACCGGGCCAAACCAGGAGGAACCCACCACTGTACTAACCACGCCTTAGAAACCCTTTAGTGACTGAGATCACCCAGTAAGCCAGGGATGTCCAATGTTGACAACTTGACAGACTTTTGGACCAAGTTTTGTTCTGGACCCCCAGAATTCCCCAGTCAGCATGGCTGGTGGATGTATTCTGGAAGCTGAGGTCCACAAGTCTTAAAGTTGCCAAAGTTCCAAAAATGGAAATGGGCTGGTTACATAGCAAGAAGAACAGATGGCAAGTGAACTAAGGCAGTGACAGAATGGATCCCACTGGATAAAAAGCATCCAGAAAAGAGACCTAAAGCAAGATGGAGCGACAGCATCAGCAAGTATTGTGGACCCAACTGGCAAAAGAAAGCTCAAGTTCGTATTGGTTGGAAACATGTGGAAGAGGCTTTCCTCCTGCAGTGGATAGACAGTGGATAGAATAATGATGTTCACTGTGAGGGTTAATGTCATCAGATTTGGAGCATGGATCAGTGCTACAGCCTTTAGACCAAGCCATTTGACTCTAGCGAATTTCTCTAAGAAATCAGCATGAAGCCCATGCATTTTGCAATTCCCTCCCACCCCACAAAATGCAGGAAGATAGCCACATGCAGGAAAGAAAGCCGGTAAATCGAGAGCAATCAAAGATCTTCTAGCATAAGAAGCTGGCATTGTTAAGAGTTGGCGACGGAGAATGTTTTGCTATCCAGTTTTTGGCCACCTCAATGGGTGGGAAGGCTGTTAACATTTCTTAGGTAACTATTATTCATGGGGCCTGCCAAAGTTTTGACCGACCTAGAGCTGGGCAGGGCTGAGGAGTCACTGTTTAGTCTATGGAAGTATAAGTCAGAGCTGTCTTTCCCTTCCTTTCCGCAGATATGCGCCATCACGCCTTTCTAAGCTGGCGTAACAGTAAACGACAACTTTTACAAATGAACATTGGCTCTTCTGCGAACACCCAGAGAGTCAAGTATCTTGAATAGCTAATGACTTTCGAAAGAACCTTTACCTGGTTCCTTGGAAATGTTTCCAGGACAGGCCTTTGAAAGTAGCAGATAAATATACACTCCGTTTACCTTAGCAGAGCCCATTAAAATATATTAAATAGTTCCACCTCTGCACAGACAGCATTTTTTTCCTCGTCCCAATTTTTTTTTATTTAAGAGCAAGATATTTACATTCATAAATAATGATTCCCCACCATCACCTCTTTATGTTTTCATTTTGTGTATTTAAATAGACAGGAGCATAGAGTGTGCTTCTTACTAATTCTGCTGCCTTGCAAAGTAACAGTATACAGTATATTTAGCAGTACATTTTAAACCATATGTACATGTGATGCTTTGGCTCAGCTTAGGGGGGTAAAAGACACGTTGTGACTTATCCTGTGGCTGTTCAAGCAATTTGGAGAAGAAATGTGACAATCTATGATGTCTTGTCACTGTATGTGAATTACTGTCTCAGCTAGGTGACAGCATCTAACTTAGCTTTGGCAATCACAAAGGTAGGTATAAATAATATTTTGATTGGGAGATAATACTGGATATGCATGCTGGATTGGGAATTTAAAATGTTACCAAAAGATAAGGGAAAATCAGTTTAACACAGCTTGTTAAAAAAAGATATATGAACATGCCTATATAGTAATTAGGAGTTAAAATCAATTCTTGATTTTGCTTTATTTAAATCATAGGACAGAGTGCCAATAGTTCTTGACCTAAAAAATCCTAATAAGGTTAATATTCTTTCTTCCTCGTATTTATGTGATGTTTTAAAATGTCTTTGAAAGATGCAGGAATATGACTATGGAGATTCTCAGTCATCCAGGTCATGGTTGTCCCAAAGGTGCTTTTTTCAAGAAGCAACGGGACTTTCTGGAACAGTTGCTTCTTGAAAAAAGCACCTTCGGGACATGCAGAAATATGCTAATATGTAATTTTTTCTTACCATTACACTTTGTCTCACTATCTTCCTTCTCTCATAGACCTTGAGGAAGACAAGGATGACCTTGAGGATGACCTTGTCATCCAGCTGGGTAATGAAAAGTCTGTAAGGAAACCACAAACCTCAGAAAACACCAATAATTCCACAATTCAGCCCTGAGCTACTGTATAGATTTCTCTAACTGAAACTTTAATTTTCATTAAGACTTAGAATTGTTACAAGTAAATGTTCTCCCTGGGCATATTCAACATTGTACCCTGGCATGTCAAGAGTTAACCAGCTTAAGCAAACCTAACCCCTCCTTCTTCCCCCTCCTGTTACCTGTAATTCCACCTCCTGGGTATTTAAGGTCTCCCCCTGTTGTTGCCACAGTTGTTCCTGATGATACTTGTAATGAAGCAGATGTAAACAAATAAAGACTTGTTCATGATAAGTAATCCAGTGTGTCTTCGTACATTATTGGGCCCCAAATCGATCTAAGCTAACAAAATGGTAGCAGTCGATGGTTGGGCAACCCAATAATCAGAAGACATGCCAAAAAAACTGCAGACGAGGTCAGAGACCAAAAGGCGGGAAAAACAACAAAACCCAATTGAAGACATGGCAACGCCAATGACTTCGGAAGAAGAAAAAGAAAACAGCCCCGAAGACTATTCATTGGATGATGAACAGGGGCAAAAAGACCTAAATGAAGAAAAAATCCAACAAAAGGAAACCAGCAGACTCAGGAGAGAAATGATGAGCCTGCTAGAAACCCCTGCAACGGACGAAGATCTCCTGGCCGGCATCAGCTACCTCATTCAAAGCCAGAACGAGGCCAGGAAGATCCAAAGATGACCGAACATGAGCCCGGTAAGAAAAAACCCCCAAAACTGCTATATTCCAAAGGCTGAGGGGGGGATTCCCGCGCAAAATAAAGACTGGCGGCCATCTTTGAACACGTGGCCAAAAAAGATGGCCGACCTCCAAAAAACCAAATTTGAATATGCAGATCCGCCAACCAATGAAGCGCCCGCACCCCAAAAACTACAAAATAATGGTGATTCCTCGGAAGAAAGCAAGGAATCACCCCCCGAGGACATTCCTAGTGATCAGGCGGTGGAAGAAGCGATAAAAACGCTCACCACCGCCTTCGGGACAAAAATAAAAATTTTAAAGGGGCTTCCGAAAAACGCTAAAAAACCCAAGGGAGAAAAGAGAAGACCCCCCAACTGTTCACCAAGGGACGCGGACGGCGCTGAGGACCCACCGATGCCGCAGCGCCCCCCGGTCGCGATACATCACCCCACTCCCAAGCCGCGCCTGCCGGAAGGAATCGAATGGAGAGGATACTCACTGCCGCCGCCGCCGCCGCAGAGAGAGACCAGGAGCCATCCAGCGGAGAGGACAGCCTTCCTTGACTGCCGCTGGACATCTGGAGCCGGAGCAGAGGCCTTCCCATCTTGGACAGACAGCCAAGCCGGAGCGGAGACGAAGAGGTCCTTCCTCGACGAAGTCCCAGCCGAAATGAACGCCGCGCATGCGCAGAAGCTCCTGTGGATCAAAAGAGAAAAAAAAATGCAAGGAGGGACTTTTAAATTACCTACCAGCGTTCCTGAGCCGCTCTGCTATTTCCAGCATGTCAAGTACCATGGACAGCAACACCCACCTGTGAGTAATACACAAAATAACACAGGGAACTTACCAAATGGGTTTCCTATTTTAAAAATGGAGGGTTCAAACTTAATGGAGTGGTATCAGCAACTCCAAGTTTTATTTCTAAAAGAAAATATGATGTTTTTTATAACTGACCCACCTGATACACCATGGACATTTGAACTGGACTGCATGCACCACAAGGCATTTTGCCTCCTTATCTCTAGCATATCACCCACCATTTATTATAGCATTGAAAATAATTTGACAGTACATGATGTTATTCAGACAATATTTGGGTATTTTTATAGCGACAGTGTAGCCACTACAACTAAAATTTCCAAAGAATTCTATTCAGCTAAGATTAAACCAGGGGTGTCAATGGGGGAGCATTTAATGGAATTAAATGCAGCTAGGGCAGAATTGCAACTAAGGGGAGAAATTGTGTCAGAGCAGACCATGAAGAGTATCATCCTCAATTCACTAGACCCTTCCTGGCGAACATTCCTTGCACAACTCAACACACTTAGCCTAGGCCACATGACAATAGACAGCCTATCCAATCTACTTATAGCAGAGGACAATCACAGAAAGGAACACCAGGTGATTCACAGAGAGCATAAACAAACACGAAGTGTGGCCTTCACTGACACCACCCGCGACTCCCCCGAGTGCTATAACTGCGGGCGAAGAGGTCACTACAAGCGGGATTGCACCAAAGGGCACAGGGATAGATACAAACATGAACCACGCGAAAGGCACACGGATAGGCGCC
This sequence comes from Masticophis lateralis, assembly GCA_030761175.1. Classification (NCBI taxonomy): domain Eukaryota; kingdom Metazoa; phylum Chordata; class Lepidosauria; order Squamata; family Colubridae; genus Masticophis; species Masticophis lateralis. The sequence continues at coordinate 129,926,358 of JAUDYJ010000002.1, read as the reverse complement.
ACCATGACAGCAGGATGAGACGAAGGGATTCCCCCAGGCCATGGGAGAAGAAAGAAAGCAGAGACAACTCAAGGGATAGCAGAGACGGATCCCTATGCAGAGTAGGAGGGGCCACACAGAGTAGCAAGACAAACAAAAAAGGGTCCTGGTGGCTCATTGACTCAGGGGCCACCAATCACACCACATGTGAAAGGGAACTCCTCTCTTCTTTCACAGAGGAAAATTACTTAATCAAAGTGGCTAATCAAAATGACGTGAGAGTGACAGGGAAAGGCAATGTAACCCTCCCCAAATTAGGAAAACTAGAAGGAGTGTTGTTGGTACCAGAAATACCCCACAACATACTCGCCTCCTTGAAACTCAGCAAGGAGGCAGGAATAGAAATTAGCATCAAAGAGGGGGGAATCACCATGACCAAAGGAAACACAATCGTAGGGAAAATCACAATTAGAGGGGGACTACCCTTCCTTTACGTAGACAGGGCCAACACCAAAGAAGACACCGAGGGTAACAAAGAACAAGAGGAGGAGGGCACCCAACCCCGCAGGGAAGGCGCACAAGACAAAGAAAAGGTTAATATAGGGAAACCGCTCCATGATGAGTGCGCACATCTGCTGCACCGCAGGTTAGGACACGCTAGCTTCCCGGTTATTCAAAAGGTTAATGATTGTACTGAAGGTTCAAGAATAAAAAACTGCGAAACTTACTTGGACTGCTCTATATGTAAGCGCTCTAAACTAAAGGTAGCCCCCAAACCCAAAAAGGCCACACGCTCAATGGATCACATATTCGAAATGGTACACATGGACCTCGTAGGCCCACTTAGGCCTTCCATAAAGTATGGTAAGAGGTTCTTCTTAACTATAGTGGATGACTATAGCCGCTACGGCTTTGTGTACACCCTAAAATACAAAAGTGAAACCTACCAAAAATTTAAGGAATTCTATAAGCGTGTGGAAACACAGCGCAACACAAAAATCAAGAAAATCATGACCGACAGGGGATCAGAGTTCTTGTCTAATGACTTCTCCCGTTGGCTAAGGTCAAAGGGCGTCCTGCACTTTAAGTCATCGCCATTTTCACCATTCCAAAATGGCGTCGCAGAACGCAAAAATTCAGCATTGCAGACGATGATGAGGTGCGTCCTCGAGGACGCTGGGTTTGGCCAACACTTCTGGGCCGAAGCCCTGGTTTATTCAAATTACACGATCAACAGACTCTGGTCCAGTGTGCTCAACATGACACCCTACGAGGTGATGTACAATAGAAAGCCAAGGATAACCCATCTCCACATCTTTGGAGTCACAGCAGATGTGCATATACCCAGACAACTCCGTAGAAAGGGAGACAAAATATCAAAACGACTTAGATTCATGGGTTATGAGACAGGCACGAAAGGATACAGGTTTATAGACAGTAACAACAAATTCATCATCTCCAGATCTGCCATTTTTCACGAACAGGCTAATTGGTCAAAAATACACCTCAATGAATTACATCACCAGGTAGAGAACAGTCAGCAGAAATCAGACAACACTGATCACCCATACGACAACCACACACAAAAATCACTCCAACCCAAACAGAAAGTAGATTCACTCACTAATAAAGAGGCAAGATACATGCACGACGCGGAGACCCTGCAAGGTAGGCCAGTCAGAAACAATAGGAACCAAAAACCAAAAAGATTTGATGATTACGTCATGCACCTGCAGACAGAACCCGTCACCCCTGAGACATATAGCGAAATAACAAAGTTGCCATTGGAAGAAAGACAAAAATGGGAAGCCGCAATGGAAAAAGAAATGAATAGTCTTAGGGAACTAAACGTATACACACCATCTAAGGCACCGGAGGGTAAGACCGTCATTGGGACAAAATGGGTCTTTAAAGTAAAGACTTTAGAGGGGGGCCAGAATCTATACAAGGCCAGGCTCGTAGCACAAGGATTCGCCCAAAGATTCCCCGATGATTACACAGAGACATACTCACCAACTGTAAGGCCCGAGAGTGTCAAAAGCGCACTGGTCATCGCAGCCACCCTAGGTCTTGAAGTGCAGCAATATGACATACAAACAGCCTACCTACACACCAAATTAGATAAAGAAATTTACGTGAGGGCTCCACCTAGTAAAGATACCACCAAGGGCGACACCTGGTTACTAAATAAGAGTCTATACAGGCTTAAACAGTCGGGTAAACAATGGTATGATTGTCTGGTCAAAGTATTGGAGTCTATGGGGTTCAAGGCTACCTTGGCCGATAACTGTCTTTTCACCAGGAAAAACAACGGAGGCATAGAGTATGCCCTCATATATGTGGATGATATATTATTCATAAGTAAGAACAAAGAGGATTGTGATGTCTTCGCAAGTGAACTGGGCAAACACTTTTCTCTCAAATCACTATGGGGTATCAACAAATACTTTGGAGTACACGTTACCAGATCACCCAAGGGTTTCCTTCTAAGCCAAAAAGAAAAAATCAGCGAACTTCTTGTTAAATGCAATATGTCAGGTGCCAAACCCTGTGAAACTCCCATGTTAGCAGACTTTCAAAAAAACGTGTACAATGACTCACCCCAATTCCCAGAAACACCCTGTACAGATCCACAATAGGCTCCTTGTTGTACATTGCTAACTGGACACGGCCGGATATTGCCCTGCCCGTAAACCTACTCTCAAGGCACGTAGCCAACCCCACAGTATTCCATTGGGAAGCAATAAAAAGAATACTTAGATATCTGAAGTACAGTATCAATAACTGCCTCAAATTAGAGCCCAATATCAGCAAGAAACCTCTCCTCTACTGCTACGCTGATGCTGATTGGGCAGGCGACACCAAAAGTAGGAAAAGTACTTCTGGGTACGTTCTCTTCTTAAATGATTGCCCAGTATATTGGTATACCGGTAAGCAAAACCTAGTAGCCACCTCCACCACTGAGGCAGAGTACATTTGCTTATCCAAGGCCATAAACAATCTCGTTTGGTTCAATGAGCTGCTGACTAACATCTGGGCCAAACCCATACATCCCATCCAAATTTATGAAGATAACAAGGCAGCAATAGAAATTTCCACATCAGATGCTATAGGCCATAGGTCAAGACATATTGACATCAAGAACAAACACGTAAGGCAACTTCACAAATCAGGTTTCGTTACCATTACACACTGTGACACCGAGCATCAAACAGCAGACATACTCACAAAACCTTTACCAGTTAAGCAGCACTCATACCTTACTTCCAAGCTCTGTGTTCTACCCATGGGCATCAACCAGGTTGAGACTGTCAGTCCCAGGGATAAGCATTTAGAGGGGGATTTGTTACAAGTAAATGTTCTCCCTGGGCATATTCAACATTGTACCCTGGCATGTCAAGAGTTAACCAGCTTAAGCAAACCTAACCCCTCCTTCTTCCCCCTCCTGTTACCTGTAATTCCACCTCCTGGGTATTTAAGGTCTCCCCCTGTTGTTGCCACAGTTGTTCCTGATGATACCTGTAATGAAGCAGATGTAAACAAATAAAGACTTGTTCATGATAAGTAATCCAGTGTGTCTTCGTACATTATTGGGCCCCAAATCGATCTAAGCTAACAGAATTTCCTTCTATGCCGTTCCTGAACAAACTTGCTCATCACTATTGCAGTGCAATAGATAATCTAATATGTTACCAAAGTTCATGATTAACTAGATCAAATCTGATGCTTAGCTGAATTTCTCAACAGTCAGCTCAACATTAGAGAGGATAATCCAATCTGCTCTTCAGGAGAACCCTGGCATCAGAGCTATAGGAAAGCCAATACCTTCTCACAAATCACCAGCCACATAGTAAAGAAGGAGGAGCAATACTTGTTTTCCTTATCTTCTTAGCTTTCTCCACACTTCCTTTTTAAACAATCCCTTTTTGTTGCAGCCAATTCTCTACATGGGGCTCCCCTTGAGGAGCACTCGGAGGCTCCAACTGGCGCAGAGTGCGGCCGCGCAGGTGTTTATGGGAGCGATGTGGTGCTCCCATGTAACACCCCTCCTGCGTGAGCTTCACTGGCTCCCGGTGGTCTTCCGAGTATGCTTCAAGGTTTTGGTTATCACCTTTAAAGCGCTCCATGGCTTAGGACCTGGTTATTTACGGGACGGCCTACTACCACCAATAACCTCCCACCGGCCTGTACGCTCCCATAGAGAGGGGCTTCTCCGGGTGCTGTCGGCCAAACAATGTCGACTGGCGGCCCCCAGGGTGAGAGCCTTCTCTGTGGGAGCACCTACCATCTGGAATGAGCTCCCCCCGGATATACGGAGGATCCCGGAGCTGCGCACCTTCCGTCGCGCGCTCAAGACAACAAGCCGGCCTGACCTAAGTTATTTTCCCCTTTTAATTGTGAATTTTAATTTGTTTTAAATTATTGGGGTTTTAATTGTCAGCCAAATTATTTAATTTGTTTTATTGTATTTTAAATTTTTGTATTTATATGTTTTATTTATGGCTGTACTCCTGAGTCCCCCAGGAGTAGGGCGGTTTATAAATCTAATAAAATTCAAATTCAAATTCAATGAGAAAGAGAAACTTTATGCCAGTTTCAACTCTCTTGAAGGCATGCTAAGGAGGCAGAAGGGTCTTGGTTGCAGGTATCCAGAGTCAGATTGAGCCTTTAAAGTCACAGTGTATCTTCAGTCTTACTTCTGACCTCACATTTCTTATTTTATGCTCTACCTTAAAAGTGTGGAAAAGAGAGTACACATAATTGTACCTTAGGAAAGGACAAACAAAAGTAATTAGAATTGCCAACAAGCAAATAATGTTTTCTCATGTCATCTAGTCAGTTACACAAGAGCAGTTTTATCACACTTTCTAGTTCCATGGATTCTATTTCAGATTGCCAGAATCTCAACCCAACAGCACTGGTTTGGGATCTCTCTAAAATCAATACATTAAGAAGTGGGTTTTTTTTAATCTCAAACTTTGTAACTCATGCAATTGTTGAAAATTTGGGGGAATATATATCCTGGGTAAGGTTGCCAGATATCTAATATGCAAAGGAGGACCCACACAAGTGGAAAAGAGGATAAGGATGTTTAATTATTTAACTCTCTTTGCATACCCAACAAAAATTACAGCCAAACCCTGCAGAAGAAAAATGTACTTCAGCTACATGTACCTGAAATCATTTTTTTCCCCAGCATTAGAAAGACTACTTTTTCAGTTGCAATATTTTCGCAACAAATCCTTATTTTCAAGAATAAATGATACTAATAATATAGAATCGATGATGATGTGCTTTTCAAATTTTACTATGGAAACTTATGATGAGTCATGTGATCTACAAACGACAATGGTCACAGATTTGTAGGGCCTGGATTGAAGCCAATTGCTAGAATCGGGAAATAATAGTTTGTCTATGGATAAAAAAAAGAAGCAGATAATTTACAATAGTAAATTTACACCCTCATTTGGTGACCAAATATGAAGATTCAAAATGCCTTTTGCTTAACAAGGCAACAATCAGAACCTGTCAGTTTAACTTTCTCATTTATTCTGTTTTTCTCTACGCAGTTTATGAAGAAATGTGTGAATGTTGCAAGTATTCTGCCAATAAATAAACAATTTATTGATGCCCATTCTTAATCAGATTGGCTTGATTTGCCTAAAACTGAACCAGCCACTTGTCCCTCCCCACAAACTGTGTTGACAGCCTTCAACTCATCACACAATCAATCAAAATCTAAATGTCTGCGAGATGGAATTTTGTTTGCTTGTTCTTTGTAGCCCACCGCACACTTTTGCAGACAGAATTCTGTCTGATTGAAAACATATGTGAGAAGAACGGAACAATCCAGAGGTGTAAAATTAATGGAACAATATGTCACAAACAACAAGCAACACAACTGGAAGTTTCAAAAGTCTTCTAGCTTTCTATATGGCCATTGCACCATATTCTCACTCATCAGTATTGGGCAGAGATACTAATCATTAGAACAACATAGGAATGAAGGATGGGGATGTGCCATCATATTCCTGTTGGCTAGATTTTTCTTGAACTGGCTTCTATGAAAATAATTTTGGTGAATTTGTATCTACTTCCTAAGTGAAACCTGACTATTAGTGGAGATTTAATACTGATTTCATTGTCTTCATTTTTTACAGACATGACGAATGCTTATGTTTTGCTTATTAGTTATCATTTTCATCATCAAAATAAAAAAAAAAAATATCCAAACTGTCCTTTGTAGTATATCGCCTTTGAATTTCCTTTTCTGCCCTGTGAAATGTTTGTGCTTAAAATCCTGGAAAAATCTGAGCTCAGAAATCTTGTTTGAAATTTCTCCCGGTACTTTCATTATCATTGTCTACAATGTTATATAATGAAGAACCTTCTTTAAAACATAAAGAGGGCTGGGAATGTCCACTCCACAAAATATATATTCTATTTCTCTCCACACTAAACTGGGAGAGGGTAAGTTCTAATTTTACCTTCACTTTTTTTCAGCCCAACCCACCTCACAGGGTCATTGTGGTGGAGAAAATAAGAGAAAATAATCTTCTGGTTCTGTTTTGCTACAGTTGTGGCTCTACTTAACCCAATACAAATGTTTGAGTTCTTTATTTAAATGTTTATTTAATCAAAGTTATAGACTACCCACCCAGCAAGCACCCTGAAGGAGGACACAATTTGACAAATATACTAAAACTAATCTAAAATTTGCTAACCGGCATGCAAGTGATAAGTCACTGAGTTTAAAAATTAGATTTCTACTATACACATCCAGCAATGAATTACCCCAAACTCCCAATAATCAAACCATATACCCTTCTGTGCAGGCATCATAAGCCCTATTGGGTTGAGCCACAATTTGCTTAAGGGATAGATTTGGTAATTGCACTGCAGAAATACAGAAACGTAGAAAACTGACAGAAGAAAAAAGACCTAGTGGTCCATCAACCCTGCCCTTTGAGTTTATTTGTTTTTTTTTTTCCTTTTTAATTTATTTGTTATTTTTAATTATTATTTTAATGATTTTGTTTTTTTATACTTTTAATTTTTGTCAGATGATGGGCAGATGTGTTTATCCCAAGCATGTTTAAATTCAGATACTGATGATTGATTCATTACCTTGGAAGTTGCTTGCACTACTTGCACTACTTGTGAAGTAATACTCTCTAAGTATTACTTCTAAGTATTAGAAGACATATTAGAAGTTGCAGACATGCACCATCTTTGTGAGATGTATGTCAATTATAATTGGATTATGGAAAATATCACTCATCCCTTCCTTCGGATTCCTTCTTACCAGAAGCTAAGGCTGCCCTATAGCTTTCTTATTGGAAAGTCCCCCTCCGCTCTCTCCTTTCTCCCTTTCATATTACTGTACACTCAAATCAGTCGTGGGTTTCAAATCCCGTCGCTATCGGTTCTCTCATGGATGCGTGTTGCTTTTGTGCATGTGCAGAGATGTCCGGGCAGGTGGGTGGAGTCTCCCGCCACCGCCGCTACCAGTTCGCCTGATCCAAAGCGAACTGGTAGCAACCCACCACTGACTCAAAGGCTTGGGCATGTCCATATATGCATGTGTACTTGTGTACATACACACACACATGCACACACTGAAATTCTACTCCCTGCCAACATGGTGCTTTATCTCAGTCTTGGTCTAGTGCCTGACTGAGGCCTTTTTGAAGGAACTTCCTTTCTGGCCTACATTCATCTTGGTGAAAAGCACGCCTTTCTTGCGCCTCAGAGTCGAGCCGAAAGCGGGCGATGAAGTCAACAAGTCTAATAGGAAAATAAACAGAAAATCACTTAATCCATGCCCCTTGCATCAAGTAAATAGTTCCTGGCACATTTTATGCTCAGCAAATCTTCATCGAGCTTTATTGGCCGCAGCTGGAGGAAGGGAGGGAGGGTTCCTTTTTTCTTTTCTTTTTTTTCCCCTTCCCCTTCTGTGAAAATGCCAGTCCCCTTTAATCTTTCAACATTCACCTTGTTTCCAGGCACTTAATTCTGCACACACTACTATAGAACTGCTGGGGTATTATCATGTATTGATGATTCATGATGGCACGGGCTGGGAAATGAAAAGCCAGGAGTCTAATCAATAAAATTATTTATTTGTCTTTGAACTAGTTCCAGGTTTCAGGGTTTCAGGGTTTTTTTGTTTTTTTTTCCTTTTTGGCAGGTCTTTGGCTTCCTGAATTTGACTGACCAAAGCATGAATAATGACCTCAAACGGCACAATATACAGAAACCATCTGTTAGATAGGGATGATGTCATTGAAGTTCTTCTAATCTTACAGCAAATGTTTTGCCAGCGGTGATGTCACAGGCCTGGCAATTGGCTGGCAAAGCCAAGTACACAGATGAGGAGGAGGAGCAAATAGGAGGAAGATGTCCCATTTCCTATGCTGGTGTTTTTCATGTACTCACTGACTATTTCATTTTTTTTTTTTTTAAAGAAAAGATAAGATGAGATAAAACATTAATTTTAAAAAAATCCTTCTATGGACTTGGAACAAAAATCTATTTTTAAGCCCAGGAATTGACGTCAATGGCATTGCTCCAATGTACTCGCATGTTGCTTGGAAATCATGCTTCTAAACATCAACAAATCTTATCCAGAATGTGTTATCTACAGTACATCTTACTCACTTGTGTGTACAGCTTAAAGCTTTACTGGCCAAACTCAAGAAAAATTATCTTAGGCTTTAATAACTTCAAAGAAGAACCTGAGATTTTATTTATTTATTTATTTGTTTGTTTATCTCTTTCTATCATCTCTCTCTCTCGTCTATCTATCTATCTATCTATCTATCTATCTATCTATCTATCTATCTATCATCTATCTTACTATATATATATATGTGCAAGTCCTGACAAAAATCAAAACCCAATACTTTCCTTCAGAATAAAAAGGGAAAAATCAATTGTAATTAAAATAAAACTATTCGTGGAGTAGATTTCTTAGCTGTGATGCCTATAAGTAATATTTTTATGTTGTCTGCAAGCACTATCAGCAGATTAATACCAATACAAAGCCTTTTGTTTAATTTATTGTAGCATTAAGTAAAATACTTATACTCATCTTTTGATCTTTATAGATCCCATCCTTCCTTTAGATGGAAGTACCTTAGATTATCCTGATGTTGCCATCCAACCTGAAAAGAAAAAATCAAGTTAATTTCTATTGGGTGAGGAGTCTGGAGAAAATAACATACATCTACGAATTTGTACTCCTTGCAGGACTCCACTTACCTTGCTTCACTTATCTCCTATCGTAAACTGCAAGTTAGGGAATAATACTCACCAGGCAGGCCATAAATCATGAGGAAAGACAGGTGCAATAAATACTAGTGTCAGAAAGTTACAAAGTGAAATTATGTTGTTTTGACAAGGTGTCCAAATGCATTGACAATGGAGCAGCTAAATGGTCTCTCTTTGGGAGATCCTACACAAATGCAGATTAGGTAGTGAACAGGAAAGCTGGAAGATAACTTCCCAAGAAAAATAACCTGGAGACTTAAAGGCTTGTTATCAACAAAACTTTGCTACTGCTGAATCATACCTTATCTTTGCAATACTTATCTTTGCCTTACAGATAGGCCTCAACTTACAACCACAATTGAGCCCAAAATTTCTGCTGCTAAGCAAGACAGTTGTTAAGTGAGTTTTGCCCCATTTTATGACCTTTCTTGCCAAACTTGTTAAGTGAATGACTGCAATTATTAAGTTAGTAACATAGTTGTTAAGCGAATCCAGTTTCCCCATTGACTTTGCTTGTCAGAAGATTGCGAAAGATGATCACATGACTTTAGGACACTGCAATCCTCATAAATATGTACCAGTTGCCAAGCATCTGAATTTTGATCACATGACCATGGAGATGGTCATAAGTGAGAGAAAAGGTCATAAGTACTGTAACTTTTTTTCAGCGCTTTGTAATGTTGAATATTCCTTGAGAACTACCTCTACTTTCTTTTTCACTCCTCCTCTTTCCCATAAAAATAGTTTCCAACTGAAATTAATTTGATATCAAAACTATTGTGCCAAATGATTCAGCACAGATCACAACAGTGACTCATCACAATGGAAATGTCATGAAGCATGAATAAAACGGCATTAATAATAAAGCATGGGAGTATGCAGGAACCTAAGCACTAAAATCTTCTTGTTGTTATCTGAAATTCAGTAGGTGTTAAAAAAAAAAGACACATTATATTATTGACCCAGTACCACTTTCTCCCATTTTTCTTTTCTTGATACACTTGTTATCCTAAGATGAACCAAAGTACCTTCACGTCCCTTTCAATCTACTGGCTTTTTAACAATCTTCTTGCAATACAGCAGTCTTAGCAAGTGTAAGATCACCCTCCTCTTTCAAGAATAATTATTGGAGGCAGGCACTTTCCATAAATATAGCATGCTTGTGTATGAAAAAAAGAGAGGGAGCATACACATGTGTAACTCTGAAAATAGTATCTATATATGTTAATTATCTCTCTGTAGAACTGCAGAAAGCTCTCAATTTCAAGAGATTTCTTTTCACTGCTTCATTGACAAGATCTCCACCCCACCCTCCCTCCCCTCCAGGCACATGTCTTTTGAGGAGAAAGTGGTCTAGCTGTGTGTGTGTGTGTGTGTGAGTGTAGGATTGAAACATTTATGGGCCAGTAAGACACATTTGGCAGCAGCATTCCTGTAAACCAAGCTGATTCTTTGCTGTTGAAAAGAATGTGCTTGCCGTAAATGAAGGCACTTGAAGACTCAAAGCCTTGAGTCTTACTAGTAGAGGCCATTAAAAAAAGAATCTAAACCACATTTTATTAGCTGGCTGGAGAAAAACTCCAGGGTTCAGCTTCATGTTTACACTGTGCCATCTTGCTTATTCAGAAGCAAAGTCCAGGGTGCCCATTTGTGGGGTGGATTTTTGCATCACCCTCCTATGAATGGGATCATGGGAAAAGCCTCTAATCTGTTTTCATTCTCCCTTGTCCTTCTCCAAATTTCACTTGAAGCAAAATTCAAAGTAGTTTCTATTTGGTTTCATTCCTAAAGCATTATCCTACATTGAAATACACAAATGAAATTTCAGAATACTGAACACTAAGAAGCCAGGATCAAATCCCCTGGCTGAAGGAACTCAAAATTATTTTAAAAAGCCAATAGATACCTGATTAATTCCATCCTATAATTCTGATACTGTATGCCAAATAGTATAGTATATGGAATTGTGGCATTTGTAGATGGTATATATACAACTGCTATTTGTGGCAGACACAAAAAAAAACCTTCTTCATCCAGGAGCATGAGTTTATTTTATTACGAAATGCTGGGAATAAGCACAAGATAAAGACTTCACTATCTTAATTGGTTTGTGAGCTAATTTTGGCCTTAATTTTCAGTTTGAGGCTTGCTGTGTTGTTCCAGATTGCTGAGAGGGAGCGGTTATGTATTGAACAGTAAACATATCTACCGTAGTTCAATTCACCCTGGATATTCATTGGGGTGAAAAGCAATTTCCCATTTTCTAGGACTTTCTGCTCATGCTTTCATTCCAACACTATTGAATCAGGAATGGGTTTCAATTTTTTTTTTTACTACCGGTTCTGTGGGCATGGCTTGGTGGGCGTGGCAGGGGAAGGATACTGTAAAATCTCCATTCCCACCCCAGTCCAGGGGAAGGTTACTGCAAAATCCCCATTTCTTCCCAATCAGCTGGGACTTGGGAGGCAGAGAATAGATGGGGGCGGGGCCAGTCAGAATTTTTACTACTGGTTCTCTGAACTACTCAAAATTTCCACTACCGGTTCTCCAGAACAGGTCAGAACCTGCTGAAACCCACCTCTGTATTGAATACAGTTCAGAACAGGAACATGGATTTGTTTGAGTAGGCTTGTTCTATGTGCTGCAAAGAGTTTGCGGCATTGAATACTTAATATGTATTCCAAATGTATTTATGTCTAACCTATTTAGTTTATATTACTATAAAGCTGCATGTCACTTTACCTCAGATGATTCCCTCCCCCCCCTTTCTATTGCTGCTGTGTTTGCGTTAGAGCTTCTGCTTTTATTATTTGACAAACTCTATTCAAGAGTTTGACCCAAGTCCTGAAAAGGGGGCCGATCAATAGTGGAATGAAATAGATAAAGAAAATAAGCAGAGAAGTACATAACTTGAATGACCATCCTTTAAAATCAAGAGATATCCTTGGGAGCCATATCCATCTGGTGAACCCAGCTTTTTATCCATCACTATTTCCTAACCTTTACTTTTTTAAAAAAATCATCATGTTATCTTTTCCCTTTATCTAAAAGTCTTTTTGACATTGGAAAAATACACAGTGTCTGACAGCTGGAATGGGCGGGGTGTGTGTGTGGGAGGGAATGAAATCTGAAAAATATCCTTGGTCAAATGCTGGCTGTTTCTCTCGGGACAGGGAATGGATGCAGGGCTATAAAAATGGCAACCATTGCGAAAGAGCAAACACAAGGAGCCACATCACCTGATGGTTAAGTGACCCATTAAAAGACACCCCTGCTCACGAGCCCCCAGTTGCTTGTTTCAGTTAAAAAGGCATCCAGGGCAGTGGAACCTGCGTAGTGGACCTTAGAGTTACTTAATTGTCTGGAAGGGCAAGAAGCTTGTATTGCAGTCAAAGGTAAACTGCAGGTCAGTGGCTCTTCAAGCATGAAACAGCCTACAAATGCATTTTACCCAGAAAGATGTCAAAATACAGCAGGGCGACTATGTTTTAGAAAAATGGTATGGCTCTTGGGATAAAACCTAAAAAGGCCTCTTTTATCACCTTTACACTGAAGGAGTGAATTTATGGCTCTCCGCCTCTGCCCTTCTGCCTCAAATGGAGTTTGTGAAAAAGTACGCAAATGAGACGGGAGAAAAAAATTTCAGAGACAATGGGGTGTAGCTCCCCTTCCCACAAAAAGACTGATTTAATTTACAATTTTTCTACTAGCTTCTCCTGGTACAAAAGGCTTTAAAGACCTCTCTTATACAACAACAACAGGGAAAACTTTTTTTGAAAAAAAAAATATACAATTTGCTCATATATGAGTTTTTTAAACAGTATGTAGCCACAAATTATTTTAAGAATGATCTATGCAGATCAGTGATGGAATTCAATTTTTTTTTACTACCTGTTTTGTGGGCCTAGCTTGGTGGGCATGGTTTGATAAGCATGGCAGGGGAAGGATATTGCAAAATCTCCATTCCCACCCCACTTTGTGGCCAGCCAGAGGTGGTATTTGCCGGTTCTCCGAACTATTCAAAATTTCTGCTGTCGGTTCTCCAGAACCTGTCAAAACCTGCTGAATAGTATCCCTGATGCAGATCCCATGAAAGACCTCTTCCTCCAAGTTATAATGGATTTTAGTTTGATAGAGGATGCTAATATTTTAGAAAACAAATTTGCAGAGCCCTACCCACTGTTCTTTATACCTGACTGGCTGCCAATTGTTCAGTCTCACTTCTCTTCTGGTTTTGAAGGTATTTCACTGAAATGGCTGCTTCAGGGAGTTCTTGGAATCTTCTTGGCAAGACTAGGCCTTTATTTTTACAGTACTGTTGAGTTTCTACAGTGTTTCTCACTCCTTGCCCTGTATCCCCTACGTATCTTTTTAGAAGCTGCCATATCAGATGCCAGAATTCCCTCTAGTTCAATTATACCCTGGCTTTTAATGCAGGCCTATAATTTAAACTTGAACTCCATTAAATAATAAAAAAAAGAAGGGTGTCGAGTTAAACCTCACAAGTCTTAGTCCCCCTTTTTTTATTGAAACATTCAACTCTGGGCTTCATCCTTATCCAAATAAAAAAGGGCAGGGGCCAAAGTTCAAAAATAACCAGTTCCACAAAGAATTATTGACAAGGCCATCAGAATAATTTGAGTAAGCTCCTGTACAAACACACACACACACACACACAATTCTTTTGAATGAATACCATTACAGGCCTACTCCATATAAATTGCATTTGAGTTTATGCTGAAGCATAGGTTACATGTACATGTACACAAGTAAAAAACACATATTTCTGATTTATTAATATATGTTTAAGGCTAAAGCTCCCTGAAGCCATGAATCTGGAAGCCAAGACTAATGCCTTAATACATAAGCCTTGTCTATTATACATTGTCACAAAATATGCTTCTTTACAATCAACACTCTTGTGCAGTCACTCCTTTTCTCTGAAGTCAAACCCCGTCCAGAGACTTGAATGCTGGAGATTAGCTTCAGACTGGCCTGGTGCTTTATTTTCTGACAAAGCATCTGATCCTAGTTCACTTCACTAGGTGAAAGCTGGCCCATACCCACCTGTGATGTTAAAAGTCTGAATTTCCCCTTGATGAAATATATTACGGAATACTGACAGAATATTGACAGAATAACAGAGTTGGAAGGGACCTTGTAGGTCATCTAGTCAAACCCCCTGCCCAAGCATATGTATTGCCATCCAGTGAAAAAAGAAGCATAGCTTGGCATGAGGAATAGGTACATGATCCAGATCCAGAGTGATGCACGGCTTAGTAAAATGCTTTGGAATAGTTAATTTGTGGTGATGATAATAAATGTGAGAGGGATTCAACAAAAGACTCCTGTTGACTTTCAGAGCTGAATCTATTGAAGAGCCTCAGATTTTAATCGCATTAAGACTCATGATGAATAAGAGGACAAACCAGTAGATTTAGTTTAGCCATTTGCACAACCACTACTTTCAGAGACATCCATATTGGGCATCTGTATATACCAAAGAGATCCACAAACTGCTGTATTTCTGACATTGCTAAAGTACTTTTTCTGGTGCCTGTGCCTGGCATGGCCTCCAAATTACTGGTAGTCCTTGACTTACAACCATTTATTCAGCAACCGTTAAAGTTTCAGTGGCAGTGAAAAAATATGACTTACATCTGATTCTTATGACTACTGCGGCATTCCCACAGTCACGTGATGAAAATCCAGGTGCTTGGCAATCAGTATGTGTTTATGATGATGTCAGCGTCCTGGGATCAGAAGAGTGCCATTTGTGATCTTCCCAACTGGCTTCCAACATGCAAAGTCAAAGGAAGAAGACAGTTTTGCTTAATAACCATGTGATTCGCTAACACCTGCAGTGATTAGTGCTTAACGGCCATGGCAAAAAAAAAAGGTCATAAAATCGAACACAACTCACTTAACAATCCTCTTGCTTAGCAATGGAAATTCTGATCCCAATGGTGGTTGTAAGATGAGGACTGCCTGTACAAAACCATGGAAAGCTACGGCAGATCAGAAGAATCAAGATGTGTGCAAAATCTCTTCAATTTCTGCCCTGGATATCTGTGTTTGCTGGGTACTTTTTCCTGTCTGCAGATGGTTGGTTGGTTGCAGCTTTGCGCTTATCTGCCTGCTGTTGCTGCTGTTGTTGCTGCTGCACAGTGTTGGGGAAAGGAGAATTGTGCAATATTCATCTTCCCATGAGGCTTGGACAAGATCAGAAAAGGAAAGCTTTTAGCTGGCTTTTGATTTCCCTTCCTTGAGGCTGGTGATAAAGATTGGCTGCACGGCACAAACTGCACTTGAAAGGGGCAATTCATGCAGCCCGTTTTATCAGCCGCCTGAATGGTGAATCAGCACTCACCCCGCGTGCTGTAGGGTGATAGCGGTGATCCCACATGAGGAGGTGGCGGGTGTGTGGAGATAAGACAAGCTTGAAGTTGGATTCTTTTCCAGGCAAACTTGACTTTTCCTTTGTTTCTGGTCAGGAGGGAGGATGTGTGGGCACTTAAGAAGCCTCCCTGGTGATGATCTCAGTGGATTCTGCTTTAGGCAGAGAGAATAGCCAGAAATGCAAAGAGGAGACGGCGAATGAGGTGAAGGTGATAGCTTGAATGTGCTGAAGTACCTACGAGAGCATGAGCTAAGAACAACTGGGCACATCTTCTTTTGGAAACAGGCATGCTTGTCATATGTAGTCTCCCTTCCACAAGAGCAGGGTTGTGCCCATCTCAGTTTTGAATGAGCAAACTTTATCTGATTTCCATGGCAGGAAAATATCTGCCAGAGCTTGAGCTGGTCCTTCTTGTCTCTCTGCCATCAACTGAATAATGCAATAGGGTACAGTTCCATTACCCCAACAAGGAACACTAAGCTAAGAAAGTATGGCCCAATAGATCAGGATTACTTTCATTAGAACGGTTACAGTAACAGAATCTTGCAATTCTGAAAGTGCTTCCTCCTCTATCGCTTTATCTGTGTGTGAACTAGAGAAGGACTAGACTGAGTCAAACTAATTTCAGTCCCCACTTAGCTGACTATTGCCTTGGTTGTGTCTCTTCCTCCTGTAATTCTCTCCTCCCTCTGCATTCACTTGGTACAGGGATAGGCTGTAGACCCAAATTGAAAGATCTCAGATGTTTGGAAGACTATGTCATGGCTTCTCTTATTCTCCTCCCCCAACAAAGCTGAAATTTGAATGCAGTCATTATAAGATGTCGTGGACTGATGCTCTCCAAAGGATGTCCATGAAAATGAGGCCTTCGCTCACCCTGCTGTTTTTAGAGGACGGTGTCTGCTATCATTGCACTTTTTTTTTACAGCCAAAAAGCACATGCAGCACAAGTAGCTACTGATATTCAATTACCATTGAGGTTTTTAGAACAATTTTTAAAAAAATTTTATTTATTTTTTAATTAGATTTATATGCCACCCTTCTCCGAAGACTTAAGGCGGCTTACAATGCATTAAACAATAGCCTTCATACTTTTGTATATTTTTATACAAAGTCAGCTTATTGCCCCCACAAACTGGGTCCTCAATTTACCTACCTTAGAAAGGATGGAAGGCTGAGTCAACCTTGAGCCTGGTGAGACCCGAACTGGTGCAATTGCAGACAGCTGGATGTTAATAACAGGGTTTAATCTGCTTATTAGCCTGTTGAGCTATCCAGGCTCGTTGACGTACTAAAAGGCCCATTTTCTTCCTGTTACCAGGTATCACTAGTTTGAGCCCATACAGAATATCTATCTGAAGGGTTCGTGCCAAGTTGACTTCTGCTGCTGCTGCTTCTGTCTTTCCCCTTCTCTCTCATTGACCCTTTCTGTCTTGAAACATTTTATTTCCCGTCTGTAGGTCAATAGGTCAAGGTTCACAGTGCCTGCTAAGAGCAGCACACTGCCTTAGCTCATGCTCTGTGAATTTTGGCTGCTTACCTCATTTTGGCTCGGATATGGATTATCTCATTTTACCTTCAGAGGATGGCATCTTGAGAGGGGGGTGAATAGTTTATCCAATTAGAACACTGTTGCTTGCCTTCCTTTTATCTGCCTGTGAAAAAATCTATAAAACAAAGCTCTCTATGAAAGCGGGAGAGACATCTTGAGAGACATCTTAGAACAGAGCAAAATCCTGGACCTCTGATTTACAACATCTGTCCCCATTGTAAAGATGGACAAAGTACAGGTGGTCCTCGGCTTACGACCACAATTGAGCCCAAATTTTTTGTTGCTATGTGAGATGGGTTTTCAGCGATTTTCCCCATTTTATGACCTTTCTTACCACAGTCGTTAAGTGAATCCCTGCAGTTGTGAATTTAGCAACAAAACTGTAAAAGGAGTCTGATTTCCCCATTGATTTTGTTTGACAGAGGGTTCCAAAAGGTGATCACATGACCCAGGGACACTGCAATTTTCATAAATATAAACCGGTTGTCAAGTGTCCAAATTTTAATCACCTGACCATTTGGGAGGCTGCAACGGTCATAAGTGTGAAAAACAGTCATAGATCCTTTTTTTTTCATGGCCATTGTAACTTCTGTCATTGAACGAATGGTTGTACATTGAGGATTACTTGTACCCTAAAATAATCAGCAATATTTGGAAAAGAGATGGGCTTCCATCAGAGGTGAAATCCAGCAGGTTCTGGAGAACTGGTAGTGGAAATTTTGAGCAGTTTGGAGAACCAGTAGTGGAAATTTTGAGTAGTTTGGAGAAATGGCAAATACCACCTCAAGCTGGCCCCAGAGTGGGGTGGGAATGGAGATTTTGCAGTATCCTGTCCCTGGAGTAGGGTGGGAATGGAGATTTTGCAGTATCCTTCCCCCAGGAGTGGGGTGGGAATGGAGATTTTGCAGTATCCTTCCCCCAGGAGTGGGGTGGGAATGGAGATTTTGCATTATCCTTCCCCTGCTACGCCCACCAAGCCACACCATGCCCACCAAGCCATTCCCACAGAACCGGTAGTAAAAAAATTTGGATTTCACCTCTGGTTTCCATATACTACATGCAAAGCCAAAAGCCAGTAGACGCCTCTCACCGCCAAAACAATGAAAAAAAAAAGAAGAAGAAGAAGGAATATTGAGTCCTGCACCTACCATACAAAAGTGCATTATAGCAAAGCATGTACTGGCACCACCTACTTAACATGTGGTGGATGGGCCATCCCCTCCCCCCATTAGTGAACCTGGCAGTGAGGAAAATGTTTATGTTGAAATAATATCAACGATGCCAGACAGAGGGTACCTGTGAGTGATTTGCTGCAGGCTGTTCTCAGGAGCCGGGCGAGACTGAAAGGGGAGCTCTCCATTAACATCTAAATATGGTATACCTCCCCCCTCCCCAAAAAGCCATATACTTTTATGCCTAAAACCGGTGCCAAGTCACCATATTAATAACTTACATCTAAACTCCATTTAACACTAAAAACAAGTTTTGAAAGTACTTTCCAAAAGCTTTATTATGAACAGAAATGATGTTTTGACAAATTTGTGAGCCATTTTTTTGAATACGTGTTCTTTGTTTCTGTTTTGGCTGTCATCTCATCTCTAGCCAATATTGCTGGGAGTATGTAATGAGAGGTGAGCTTTCATAGGGTTTCTAATTTCTTTTAATATGGGGTCTTGAAAGCTAATTGGAGTTGGATTGGGGGTATATTTGGATGAAAGCTATTAAGGTACCAATACTCTGGGATGGTAATTTGACCAAAAAAAAAAAAAAAACCAAGCCACAAAAGACAATGAGAAAAATCATTCACTGATTATGGGAGAAAAATTAAGCAATAAAATTTTGAATTATATTGAACAAAAGCATTCAGTACACTTTGAAATAATCTTATTTTTTGCTTTCAGTCTTATTCACCTAAGATACTAAAACTCAGTTTATGCCAAGTTATTATAAGACATATTGATGCAATCAATATCCCCAAATACACACACACACACACACACACACACACACACACAGGGAGGTAGGGAGGGAGGGAGAGGGGGGTACAAAAACACATATGCATGCATTGTTTTGTTCTGAAATAATTATAGCCAACTTTATATGTAGCTACATTGATCGTACATCCTTTATGTACATGGCAGCCCTTTAGTTCAGAAAGCTGTCCTTTAGATTTATTTATTTTTCAAAAACTCCCTTTTGTCCTTTATTTAGATCACTTAACTTTTACCATACAAATGGTATCGTTTAATGCACAATCTTTCATATTCATGTGAAACATATGGAAATTGAATTGCTTTTTACGATAAATTTAAACATATATTGTTTGGTTTTAGATTTGCATTAGAACATGCCTTTTTGTAGTTTTTCTTGGTTTTGTTCTTGACTTTTCCTTTGTAAACAGAGTTATAAAACATACATTAATTCCTTAGGAATCTTTTCCAGATTTTTTTCAGGTTTGTCCTTTGTTTTTTTCCTGAGGTGACTGAGAATTGTTACTTCTGCAATAAGAGGTGATTGGGTTAGTTTTTCCTCAGTGTGATGGGCTGTAATTTATATTTTTTGCTTCTCGTTATTTTGATTTTTTTCCTTTTGTATTTGATGTTGTCCTATTTTAATTATTATTGGATTGGTATATATGCCATTCACAGAAAGTATTTATTATTCAATCAATATATAAGTCCAGGAAATAAAGAAATAAATTCTCCCCTTGCAGCCCTTAAGTATTGTGTACAATTCAGAATAGATATTAGGATAACAAAATATCCTAATGTTGTTATAAGGTGTGCAGAATTGCCCCATAGGAGATGGGCGGCAACAAACAAACAAACAACAAAAGTAACCCAGAAACCAGTTCTATAAAGGGTCAAACTGCTCCAAAATTCATTCATTCATTCATTCATTCATTCATTCATTCATTCATTCATTCATTCATTCATTTTCTTTTAGAATATTTATATTGCTGCCTATTCGCGCATGGTAACTCAAGGCAGCTTGGACCACTGCCACATAATACAAGTAGTCTTCACTCAAATATTGCCTCCTTTAGCAACTGTTTGCAGTTGCAATGGTGATGAAGTACCTTTAGAACCATTGTTCACATTTACATCCTTCGTTGTTGTGTAATAGCAATAGCAATAGCACTTAGAATTATATATCGCTTCATATTGCTTCACGGCCCTCTCTAAGCAGTTTACAGAGTCAGCCTATTGGCCCCAACAATCTGGGTCCTCATTTTACCCACCTCGGAAGGATGGAAGGCTGATGAGATTCGATCTGCTGAACTACAGCTAGCAGTCAGCTGAAGTACTGCACTCTAACCACTGCGCCACCTCGGTTCTTGCCAAGGAAAGCCAAGGAAAGCTGAAGCAAGTTCATAAGCACAGTCACAGTTTCACTTAGTGACCATTTCATTTAACAACTGGATTGCCAGTCTCAATTACAGTCACCACAAGCTATCCATAGAATTTCTTAGGTCAGTGCACAACTGCTTGGATTTGCCTTTACAGAGAGCTCTGCGTTTAGTTCTGTTTGATATGACAGGCGGCAGAGAGAAACTGTCATTTATTGCTGACATACAGCAATAAAGCAGCTTCCTTAAAATACTTCTGGAGTCTGTTTCCTGACCAAGCCTACCTGATGCTGTCTTGATGATGGTTTGAAACTCTAGAGAAGGAGTCAATTTGAGACTTCTCTGCCACAGCGCCTGACTTTTGTAACATCCTACCCTCTAGGGAAGATCTTCCCCCACCTTCTTAAACTTCTGCAAGAACCTGAAGACATGACTCTGCCAGTAGGCCTAGGGACCAAATGGGGGAGTATCAATCTGGCTGCTGGGCTGATGGCAGACTCCAACTCACCCCCTTTCCTCTTTAGTCTCCACCCGTCCATCTATTTTGGTTATCATATTGATGTATTCTGGTTGTATTCTTTTTATTGTTTATTTTATGGGTTCTATTATTTTATCACAGAGGTGCTTTTTCAGGAGGCAACTAGACTTTCTTGTTTGTTTTTCTTTGAAGACGTTTGAAGATTTTGCAATATCCTTCCCCCAGGAGTAGGGAGGGAATGGGGACTTTGCATTATCCTTCCCCTGGAGTGGGTTGGGAATGGAGATTTTGTAGTATCCTTCCCCTGTCACACCCACCAAGCAACGCTCACCAAGCCACGTCCACAATGAATTTCACCACTGGTAGAAACTATGCAGCCTTCTTAAACAGAATTAAACAACAGAAACAGAAAGCACTGATTGCAACTAAAATTCTGCAGTAGTTTCTAGGAAAACAGCAACAGAACAACAGAATTGGAAGGGACCTGGGAGTTGTTTTAAGTCTAACCCCTTGCTCAAGTAGGAGACCTTATACCATTTCAAACAAATGGCTTCTAATCTCTTCTTCCAGCACCCACAACTTCTGATGGGAAATCCTTCTTTTGCAATCCTCCTTTCTCACCACTGGCTTATAAAATGTAATCAAAATATTATTAAGAAAACAAATGCTCTGTTTTGCTTCTACCCATTACTCAAGAAATTTATAGCTCCTGAAATTATGGAAGGAAAAAGAATAGCCAGCCTTGCAGATAATGCCATACAGAATTTTCTAGAGTCATCCAGCCATCACCAAGCTTGTCCTCAGTTTGTTATATTGGCACACAACAAATGATAAATGATTCTGAAAATAATCCAGGATTACCAGATCTATACCAGATCTTTAAATCCCAGGTAACCTACTGCATAGAAATAATAATAATAAAAAATCAATTTTCTGCCATTTGGTAGTCATTTGGGTTTCTGCAACTCAGATATGGAGAAAGTTGTTCTCCAAAGCATCTGAAGGCAATGGATGGAAACTAACCAAGGAGAGAAGCAACCTAGAACTAAGGAGAAATTTCCTGAGTTACAACATTTAATCAGTGAAATGATTTGCCTCTGGAAGTTGTGAATGCTCCAACACTGGAAGTTTTTAAGAAGAGTCCCAAAGGTGCTTTTTCAAGAGGCAACTGGACGTTTTGGTTTTTTTCTCTGAAGATGTTTTGCTTCTCACCCAAGAAGCTTCTTTAGCTGGAGCTGAAAGAAAAAACCAGAACGTCCAGTTGCCTCTTGAAAAAGCACTTTTGGGACAACATGACTTGGATAACTGAGAATCTCCATAGACATTTTAAAGAAGAGATTGGACAATCATTTGTCTGAAATGGTATAGAATTTCCTGCCTGAGCAGGAGATTGGAGAAGACCTCCAAGGTCCCTTCCAACTATTCTATTCTATTCTATTCTATTCTATTCTATTCTATTCTATTCTATTCTATTCTATTCTATTCTATTCTATTCTTTATTTCTAGGCTATATTAGATTTTATCAGCTGTGGAGAGAATTACAAACTATCTGCTAGAGTCAGCTAGCCTGCCAATAAATTTCTTATTATTATTTGGGACATAATAAGATACATAGGTAACCATTATATTGTTATTTTTAATTTAGATCATACTGAGTCCATTAGTCCCCGTTAAACAAAAGGAAGAGGATGCTTGATTGCTTTCTTTTCTGTTGTTGCCTTAAGGTATGAAATGACTCAAAATCTTTACAGTTCAGCCCCCAGCAAAATATAGAACTCCTGAAGTTCTAAACAGCCCATCTGTTAGTGATATGTTTAAGCTATGTATTCTCTACATACATATATACATTTCCTGCATTGCATATTATTTCAAATATTTGCTCTTAGAACTGCAAGGTGTCCTACTGTCATAACAGTGAAGTTATTCATTAAGCTGTCAGCACCTTTGCGTATTTTTCCCCACATGGAGTCCATTTCTGATTTTCCATTCCCCCTTAGAGGACCTACTCACTCATCACCACGAGCAGTTGCTCTCATAACTGGTGCAATTGAGATTTTCATGTCAACATATGTAAACCAAAATCTCAGCCTCTTTATTGCCGGTATTCCAAATCCTGAATTTTCTAGGGCACTAATGGATTTTAAGGGCCAGCTTGCATTTGCTAAGAGTTTTATTCCTATCAACATGATGCAGTTTTTGGCATTAACTTCAGAGCTGGGTTTGTAAAACAGTATTCGAAGAAAAGATGTCCACAAACAAGCATTGACCAGGAGGGAGGAAAAAAAGAGCCATGATTGATTGCAAGCCTCTGTGTTTTGAAATGATGCAGGGTACACAAAGCATAATAGAAAATAGAGGCGCCATCATTATTTGGACATAGAATGGTGTTGTTGAATCACATATGAATCTACCTCAGTTTTAGGTAGGACTGAGGGCTGCAGACATCCAAAATTAATGCTAGTCCAATTAAGCCAAGGAGCATGCTTGGCAACGGAGGAATCCATCTATTTCCAGTTCACGTCACTTTCAAAAATGTTTATTTATAATCCTTCTTGGTTCCCTTTCTGCAATGATATAATTTTTTCTGTCTCTAAAACGTCTTGAAATAAGTAATTAAGCTACATGGGTCTAAAATAACTTCAGCATACCTGGAGAGTACAAAGCAAGGTAAGTTTATACTTAAAGTGTAATCCAAAGAAGGCTACTGGACAGAGAAATAGTACTTCTGATCTTTTATACAAGCAAACATCTACCTTCAAAGATATTCACATGTTCAGGCTGTGTATTATAAAGCTCTTTATCTTTTCCTTATTGTAAATGTATTCAAACATGAAAATAGGATTCCTCCCGAGAGCAATTCAATTCTCAGGATTAATAAAGTGTGTGTGGGGGGGGGGGAGAGGGGAGGATGAAAAGCATCAAGATTGGAGCCATGATCAATGATCAAATGATGATGATCAAATGACCAAGCCTTGGGCCTTTTTTAGTGTGTGATGCATGGTTGGGATTCCCTTTGTGACCATTTTGCCCCTTCTTTCCCTGGCAATCTTCAAACCATCAGTCGTCATTCTCTTCTGTCTGATATTGTTAGCTGGTCTCCTTACAAGGACAAAAACTCCAACTCAAACTGAATTAAGCTTTCTTCCATCTTCCTAGCATCCCTTTGAGATTGTCTATTTATTCTTCTTCCTGGTTTGGATAACCACTCTGTTTTTCTCTAATCTTTGCATCTTGAATAGCAGTCACCAACAGATTGCGATGACATGGACAAAACAGCTTGTGGTGGTAAAGTGTAAAATAGGGTCCGTTTGTCTCTGCCCCAAGACAATTTTGCCATATGACACCTTCTCACAAACTTGCTTATCTGTAAGACTCGGGAGATTTTGAAACTGCTGGGCCTTACCGTGAAGCCTCCAACCAGCCATATGTAGTCTTCCATTTGCAAAGCCTGACATGTTCTCATTTTCTTGGGGTTCAGGTGAATGACAAGCTGAAATTATTTAATCAGTAAACAGATTAACAGAGTTGGAAGGGACTTTTTTTTTTTAATTAGATTTATATGCCGCCCTTCTCCGGAAACTCAGGGCAGCTTACAATGCGTTAAGCAATAGCCTTCATACTTTTGTATATTTTATACAAAGTCAGCTTATTGCCCCCACAAACTGGGACCTTGCAGGTCATCTAGTCCAACCCCCCCTGCCCAAGCAGGAGATCCTGCATCGGCCTCTACCTAGGATTCCTCCCGACCTCCTAATTGTGAGGCAAGAGCTCTACCTCTAAGCCACCAGATTTATCCACTATCCACTTAGTGAAGCTTGTTCACTGATTTCTGGTGGGTTATGTTAGTTTGGGGAGAAATTAATTGAGTTGTGATGCTTTATCATATAAAACTTCCATAAGGTTTTAGAAGAGAAGCAGTTGCAAAAATATTGAAAGAGAATGAGAAGGAAAAGATAGTCATTGGCAACTGGGGTGAAATGCTCCCGGTTCAAACCGGATCGCCCGATCCAGTAGCGATGGAGGCAGGTGGTTCGGAGAACTGGTAGCAAAAATCCCTGCCCCCCACCCCCAATTCCAACTGAGCTGCACAATCATCAGAGGCTTTTTTTTTCACTTTTAAAAGCATTTTTTCTACAACCTCTTCAGCTGAAAAAATGCTTTTTAAAAGTAAAAAAAAAAAGCCTCTGATGATCGCGTGGCTCAGCTGGGATCATCAAAGGCTTTTAAAATATCTCTGCTAATCAGGCAACTCAGCTGGGATCGTCAGAGCCTTTTGAAAGCATTTTTTTACAACCTCTTCCCCAAGAGGTTGTAGAAAAAATGGTTTTAAAAGGGAAAAAAATTGGCCACGCCCACCCAATCACATTATCCCCACCACCACCAAGCCACACCCACAGAACTGATCGTAACAAATTTTAGATTTCACTACTGATTGGCAATCAATGTACCAAAGCCTAAAAATAAAAAAATAAAAAAAACTATTGGCTGTTTTATTTCTCCCTTCCTCCAGGTGTCGGAAGAAGGCTATTCTAGGGATAAGCAGAGTATTTTTATTGTTATTGTTAGAAAAACCAGTACATTATTTCTTAAGATTTGCTTTGTCATTATTTAAAATCTTAACTCAAACTGATATTGATTAGATTTTAGCCGATTACCTACCAGTTTGCATAATTTCTTTTGAAAAGTTACAGACATTGTGAAAAAGCATCAGTTTAAAGGATGCTCCTTGTATCATGTAGAATGCCATGCATACTATTCGTTGTACTTCTGCTCCTTAACTTACCCAGTTATTTCTGCAACTTACTGCAATTCTTGAATTTTCACAACATTCACCACCATCCTAGACATGTTCATCAGAGTTTATTCCCAAGAAATTGAATAGGCCTGAGGAACCCCATGACCAGGTCCAGAAGTAACAGAAGCAGTCCTCTTCTCTCTGAATCATTAAAACACAGTTGAATAGAGGTGAAAGTGGAGATCTGGAATTTCTTCTACCCAGTTATTGAGTTATTTCTGGTTGTATAGGGTTGAGGGAGAGAACATCCCATTTTCTCTATAATCTTACTTGTTTCAAGACTAGAGAAGAGTTCAAGGGTGCTGCTAGAGGGGAAATTAAAAGAGAAGTAAGGTTTAAATGAATTCTCTTTTTCTGCATTTCTTTCAACTCTTTTCTTTCCATTTGAAGCAAAAAATATTGCCTCCCGACCAGCATCAGAAAAGGAGGGGAAATCATAAAATTATCTAGAGTGAAATATGGAGTTCTACTTACTTTATTTAGAAAATGAAGGATAGGGTATGAGCGCTTCTTGTCCATCAAGTAGCATCTCCTGCTTAAGCAGAGGATTCAGCAAGAAGATCTCCAAGTCCTTTCTAACACTGTTATTCCATAAATCTTTAAATGTACAACCCTATGCAGTTCCAGCAAGGATTCCAAGTCTCCATGGCTTCCTGACTCTCAATTAAATTCTCAGGGCAAACAATATTTGAGGATGTCTCCCATAAGACTTTTCTAAGTTAGAAAGTGGAAAGCAATTGTCAGATCTACCAACTTTGGTTTGTCTCCTTTTCTCCAGATTTTGGAGAAAAACAGGTGTGACTTTCAGGCTCAAAAAAGCTTCCCACCCCTGATATACCAGAACACAGCTTTAATCACTTCCAAATGCACTAACAGTCCTCTCAAACCTCTTCAGGGAAAGAATCTCCTTAGGTTTCCTAGCTAATATATTTAATTACTCCTACATTATAATTACAGCAGAGGAATTGATATTGAGGGGATATTTGAATCCTCACGGCAGGCATAGTGTCCTTCTGTTTTCATGTGGTGCATTCAGTACAGCAGAAAACAAAGGAGCCGTGTGTTGGAGACCATCCAGATAGTGAATAATGAAAAAAAAATCAAAAGGATTGCTGCAGATTCATCTAGAAGTTTTGCATGGCATCTTTCTTAAAAGATCCCCATGGGTGAACAACCTTTTCACAGCACATTTTACTTCATGCTTTAGGCAACAGAAAAGTAGAAATCCTCCAGAGAGATTGATCTGTGAAGCAGAAAATTCCTCATTTGAAACCTAACTTCAGCCATGCTCAGACATGGCTTTGTAGAATCTTTGTAGCTCCTTCTATGAGCATAACATGGGTTTAACAATGCACCCTATTCTTCAGCACAATCACAAAACTGAGCTCTTGTGGGTCCAGTGTTTTACAGAGCTTTTATAAACAATAACGATTATTACATTCATTATCCCCCAACTATGTCAAAACAGTAGTTTAACACTGCAATTCTATACTCTATGCCAAGGAGAAGAGGATTAAGTCTGACTGCCAAATCATCTTGCCACTCAGCTTGAGACCACTGGATGACATCAATGGAGGCTAGAGAAAAATCTCACTTCAGTGGCACCATCTGAGCTGCTTCAAAGCAAAGGGAGAACTTCAAAGTGCTCTTTCCCAGTAGAACTGAGATTTCAACACAGCAACCAAGATACTTGCAATCCTCTTCTGCTCAAGTTGCTGCCTCCTTCTTCCCTCTTCAGAAAAGGACTGAAAAACCAAGATGGAACTGCATTTGCTGGAACTCCAGGCTGGGTGTTTTTGTTCTTGTTATGAGATGCAGTTTTGGAACAATTTCCATAATTCCACAATTTTGGACTACTATTCTCACAAGCATGATCAGTAGAAAAAGGAGAAAGGGCCAATCTAGTGTTGCTGTTTGACACTATAAAGGATGACACTGGGATGACCATGGCAGATCTGAAAAAGGTGGTACAAGACAGAGGGGCATAGAATGTACTGGTTCATGGAGTGGCTGAGGGTTGGACATAAGTGAATGGCTGATGAAGATAATAAGTTCCCATAAGCTTGGACCAGTGGGGTTGGTCAGTGCAGGCTGAAGATGCTAAGAGCTGTAGGCTAACACATCAACAGGTGAGAACCCGTCCAAATAAATGTGGATGTTATTATGTCTGACCTAATTTTCTCATGTGCAACCTTCCAAGTGCTTTTAATAAAGGCAAGCAATGTTTCCAAGGAGCTGTCTCTTCTAGAGCGGCTTGATAAGAACAATGTCATATTAAACATTCCACAGGACTCCACCAAATGACATTGGGTGAAACCAAATCTCAGTAAAATACCTGCTTTTATTAAAGTTGGCCAAGTTTCGTCACAACACATTTTTGAACAGAGACAGATTTAAGAACTGGAACAGGCACAAATTCCAAACGCTCATTTTCTAATTTTGAGGTAATTAAGTCAATAAGATTTTCTCTGACTGCATGTAAAGTAAGTCTTTTAGAAAAAAAAATTAGCTACAACCCAGAGCTTCATTTGTGCTGGGATATCCTATTATCTTCCATGAAGTTTTGACTAGAAGGTAGGGGAAACATTCATGAATATATGAAAGATACATCAATGCTTTCAAGCCTGGGATATGATTAATATTCTATAGGTATTTTTTGACAAGTATGCATGTTTGTGTGTGTTTATGTCTGAATCTATGAGTGCTCTTCTGAAGTTTGAAGGGATATATTTCAGACTCCAGAAAACTCATTATGGATGAAAGAATTCTGAAATTTCAATTTCATTCCATTCCTCATTTTTCCCAGCCACAAATCCAGTACAATCCTTTTCTATAGCAATTAACACATTTCTTGGTGTAGTTTAGATTATGTGAAACTCTGCATATATATATATATATATATATATATATATATATATATATATATATATATATATATATATATATATAAACACACACACACATACATATATATATATGCACTCTAGGGGGCGGTGCTCATCTCCGTTTCAAAGCCGAAGAGCCAACGCTGTCTGAAGACGTCTCCGTGGTCAAGTAGCCAGCATGACTAAACTTCAAAGGCGCATGGAACGCTGTTACCTTCCCACCAAAGGTGGTCCCTATTTTTCTACTTGCATTTTTATGTGCTTTCAAACTGCTAGGTATGATTTTATTGCTTGTTTAGTAACCTATGATTATCACTAAGCGTTGTATCTTATGATTCTTGTTGAATGTATTTTTTTCTTTTTATGTACACTGAGAGCATATGTACCAAAGATAAATTCCTTGTGTGTCCAATCATACTTGGCCAATAAGGAAAGAATTCTAGTGGCAAATGGGAAGTTGAATATTTTTCCCATGTGCAGAAGGCAAACTATGTGGTCCTTCTTTAGAACTTCCCTAAGGCAGGAATACTACATAATGAAGCCAGATGTTTGTGTCATATTTCTGAACTCTCCTCACATTAAACAAGCAAAACCACATGGCTTACATGTGATAGGACAGCTGTTAGAAAATAAAAGGATTTATAT
The DNA here is from genome assembly GCA_030761175.1 of Masticophis lateralis. NCBI lineage: Eukaryota > Metazoa > Chordata > Lepidosauria > Squamata > Colubridae > Masticophis > Masticophis lateralis. The sequence continues at coordinate 129,897,002 of JAUDYJ010000002.1, read as the reverse complement.
TGACTTAGAGGTGGTATTTAACATACAAGAAAGCATTCAAAAATATCTATCTGTATGCCTCTCTCTCTCTCTCTCTCTCTCTCTCTCTCTCTCTCTCTCTCTCTCTCTCTCTCTCTCTCTCTCTCTCTCTCTCTCATCTATCTATCCATCTTTATCCTGTCATTATTAATATTGATTTTTTATTCTGTTTTTATACCCCAGTTCCACAGCTCCCACAGAACAAGTGTATTCAGAAGATTTGCGATAGAAAGCAAGCAAGAGGGCAGGACTTCTGTGAAATCACTCTGGATGTTTGTCTGGTCAAGTAAAGATTTATTCAATGAAAAGTTTGCATTTTGGAAGGTATTACAGCAGCTTTCTCTGGACAGGATGTGAAAATGTGCAGCTGCTTGTTTCAAACAGGGCAGACACCCAGCTAGTGGCCGCCGCCGCTGCTGTTCCTTAAAATCACATCGTCCAGAAATATTGTGTTAACATCAGACTCAAAGAATAACAAGAAGAATTTTCCAGCGTTTTTCCTAGACTCCTTGCCAGATATGCGTCCTCCTCTTCATTATGTGGTCACATTTTAGGGCAAGAAATAATAAATACACAAATGGTCTGAGTCGCTACTCCTATTAGTTAGCAACCAAAGATACAAAGGACAAACAAGGAGGTCCTGAGGCCTACAACAATGTTGCTGTGACTAAAGACAGGCATGGAGAATGTTTTATTCTGGTCCCTGCTGCCAAAAAAAGGGAAAACAAAACCCAAAACAAAAAAAAATCCCCTTTGGCCCCAGCTCAGCTAAAGTTAGCAGCAAGTCAAGTCTTACTGCTTTTAACAAAACAGGCAGGGCAAGCTTAAGCCACTTTTATTCAGATAAGAAACCCACAGTGGTTCAGTGGGATTTACTCCCATTTATAAAGTGCGTTTAAGATGGAAAACTTATGCAACAAAACACAAATCCCATTGAGTTTTGGGAAGACATGTACAAGATTGAAACTTCAGTCACAATTATATGAGGCTATTATTAAAAGCTAGTTACATAAAGAAGTGTGACTGAAGGGTGTCACATACCTAAGAGTTTATCAAGAGATAGTTTGGAGTAATGGTTAAGGCATCGAGGTAGAAACTGGGAGACCTGGAGTCTGCCTTACATCCAAAGCCAGTTGGGTGACTTTGGGCCAGTATTTTCTCACAGCCCTAGGAAGGAGGCAATGAGAAATCACTTTTAAAAAACTTTGGCAAGAAAACCATAGGGACTTATTCAGGCAGCCTTCTAAAACTGGTCAGTATTGAATGGAAAGAAAAAAATAAAGATTTATCAGGTCCCAGACACAGCTTGAGGAATGGGGAGAAAGTGGGAAGCATTGGCCCATAATTATCATGTACGCCAGCACGAAGTATTGGGATCTACTATTACAAACTAGGGACAATATCAGGATTCCATTGAGATCATAGAGCAACGAAGGTCCTCATCTCTTCTGACAAGTAGGTCTCACAAGTAGTTGTTTGGGGATTTTTTCCCCCTCAAGCCATGGTTTTTGGTTGAGAAGTATTGCAAGCTTTCATCTTTGGGTCCCATTTTATTCAACTTCATAAAACCACTGGTAGAAGAAATCATTCATATTTGGGTTGTAGAATCACTAATAAGTGGATTCTAGAAAAATCACCTTTTCTTCCTACCTAATAACCCTTCAGAAGAAACACCTTAATCAGAAACAGTTCTAGCATGGGGGAAACAACTGGTGCTGAAATGATGTCGGAGTAAGACATTATAAACAGCTCCGGTTGGTATTACTGAAGGTCTAAATCTGTAGCTTGTGGTTTCTTCTGACCATGGAGCTGTCTGTGGAAGTACCTCTGTTTGAGATGATCTATTTTTTAATCCATTCTGTAATACAATTTAGATCAGTGGTTTCAATATTGTGGGCAGGATCCACAACGTTATTACAAGGGAGTGTGAACATTGACTGGGTGAGGTTGGAGGGAAAGAAATAACAGGCTGGCTTATATGAGCCAGAGGGGAAGGACAGCAATGACCCTTACACTGTGCCTATCAATCTTGATCTTAAGATGGCTGCCCTCAAGAAACAATGAGGAGTTCACTCATTCACCTGGCTGACTATTCTCCCCTCCCTTTCTCTGCAGCCACTTCTATGGCATTGAGCCTGGCTCTGTGATTCGATCCCTTGCAGCCAAGTTATCAGGCCCCACAACCTCAGTGTCTACCATTTCCTTTCCTTAATAGAAGGAGTCCTTTAAACCATGGTTGCTCTCTTTAACTTGGATCTGCTAGTTGTTTACTCCCAGGCTAGCTATTGGGCTCTGGATCTGCCAAAGCTTTCTTTTTCCTCTTCCTGAACTGGCTTTGTAAGGAGATTCCCTTCTGAAGGAAGAACCATCATCAGAGTCCCAAAAGTGTTTTTTTCAAAAGCAGTGGATTTTGTTTTTTCCTTGAAGACATTTTGCTTCTCATCCAAGAAACTTTTTCAGCTCAGCATCAGAGGAAGGATTTTCCTAAAGGCTAAAATGAGGAAGGAAAAGGTGTGTATTTTTTGTGTGTCTGATGTGTTTTTACTGAATACCTAGAATTGCACTGACGATGTTACCTAGTTTGGGTAATGAAAAGTCTACCAGAAAACAACCAATAACAATAGCATTCAGTCTTATACTGTACATTATCCCATAGCGCTTTATAGCACTACTTAAGTGGTTAGGAAGAATTATTTGCATATTTCTCCCAACAAACTGGGTCCTCATTTTATTGATCTTGGAAGGATTGAAAGCTGAGCTAACCTTGAGGCCTTCAGGATCAAATTACAGGCTGTGGGTAGAGTTTGCCATTTTGGCTGCAATATTGCACTTTAACCTCTATACCACCAGGGTTCAGAGAGCACCAAGGATTTCATACCTAAAATTGTCTGATAAAGCTATGTACCTTTTGCAGAACTTATGTAATTGAAATTAGATTTTCAATACTTGTTGTACTGAGATCTAAATAGTGAAAGTATTTCGATGTAGAATCCGGCCTGAATTGAAATGGTCATTGCTTTGGCCACATTTCCAATGACTGAAAGATGCAAAAGGACTCCATCCATCTCATGACATGACTCCATGTCAGCAAATATACCTTCAGAATATTTTTGCAAATGCTGTGGTGATTCATACAATATGAATTTATTTAAATGTTCCTGAATCAGTGGGAGCTTTTGTGAATATGTTTTAACTGATGTTAAAGATATAGCTACTATCGTGAGGGAGCCTGCAAAAATCTGTGACACTCAAAAGAGGTATTTATACTTAAAAAGTTCGGGAACTACTAGTCTATTTCAGTTGTTAGGAAATTGTACCGTAGTTATTTTGACACACATGAGTCACCCCTGTATGCATGTGTTTAAATATAAACAATACACCTCATGATTACTTTCCGCTGTAATATATACAGCAGGCAGAATAGACATAATAGAAAAGAAATTTAGATTCACCTCACATGAATGTGAGGTAAGTCTAAATGATGATGATTTTTTTTTTAGTGCTAATGAGCAATGGCTATTCTGGCAAAAACTATTTTCAATTACTTTTGCCCTGTCTGTCTTGGTATTTCATTCATCAGAGCTATAAAATACATGTGAGAATTTTCAGTGTTTTTAATTGATTTGTTTGGGATCTGGTTATGTACATATAAAATAGTGGTATATTTGCAGAGAACAAGGAGAACAAACTAAAACCATGGGGTTTTTTTGTAGAAACCAGAGAGATCCTATTATCGTGAAAGATGGAAACGGAATACTATGAAGTTAGCTTCTTTCTCTCTTTTTCCTATGCCCACTCCCACCTCCAAGTTTGATCTTTAATATTATGAACAGGCACTAATAATACCAAGCATGAGGAATGTGAGTTGGTTAGAATCAATCCTAGAATGGCCATTGTGCCAAAGTAATTGTGATACCTTATCTTATTTATTAGATTCTATCCCACCTTTTATCCAGGCGCTCACGGGAGTTTAGTTAGTGGCCCCATCTCTCATTTTTTCTCATGTAGGCTGGGCTCAGAGAAAAGGAATGGTGGGAATAGGTTTTAATATTTTAATTTAAAATGTTTTTATAATGGTTTTTTAAATGCATTGGAAGCCATCCTGAGTGTCTGGAGAGAGGCGGCATATAAATTGAACTAAATAAATAAATTACAAGTCGCTCAGAAAACTTCCTAAATAGACTAGGAACGTGAGTCTCCCTGCTCCTAATCCAGTACTTTAACTGCTATACTACATCCTCCAGCTACCTTTGAAGCTTGTTCTTGTAAATACTATATCAGATCAATGTGTTGTGGAGCTGGCAGCAGAGTCAGACAGTGAGGAAGTTGGGGAGGAACATCGGCAAGTCCTGGAGTCTGGGGAAGGCTCGGATGAGGGCTCTGCATCAGAGGCAGAGAAAGGGCCATCTGGGAGGTATGTGCTGCCTCTGGAGCCTCCAGAGTCGGACCTCACGAGGCAGAGGAACAGGGGGAACCTGTTCCCAGTGCATGCATGCGCAGAGCTGCCAGAAGGCAAGAGCAGTTAAAATAAAAGGGATGACTCAAGAGTAAGGCCTGGAGATAATTGGCCCCTCCCATAAGGCTTAAAAGAGGAGCAAAGGAACGTGGGCCTTTGCAGGAAGCAACGTTGTTAATTCTGTTCAGTTTAAAGTCTGAAGCTCTGTTTGATTCTGGACTCCATGTGGCTTTGCCAATTAGGTCTTTGGTAGCGTGTCAAGGGAGAGAAAGGTGGTGATCATCACTCTTATCCCAATGGACTCTTTACAACTATTTGGGACTTATCTGTGAATGAACAGAATTCACAGTTGTTGCAATAAAAGAGGTTTTTGGGAGTACTCGTGTGTTTTACTGACTCAGGAAGCCTAGGTCAGAACACAATGATGGTTGAAGCACTCTAGAAGATACTAACGGAGATCTGATGTATAGTGAGAGATTCTGCAATTTTATCTATATTGTTTTTCAATGTCCTCTTGCCACATGTAAACATGAATTAATATGCAGTAATAGAAAGAGGAAGGAGTATTTTGGTATATTTGGCACCTTGATTTATTTATCAAAATAGTACAGTTGGAAGATAGATGATAGATAGATAGATAGATAGATAGATAGATAGATAGATAGATAGATAGATAGATAGATAGATAGATAGATAGATAAATTAAAATATTACTATTGGTATTACCTTTGTGTTTTTTTTGTTTTGTTTTTTTTGCTACAGTCATTCTACTTTTATTTTCACCTCTTCATATTTCATGATTTTCTCCACTTCTTTCTCTTCTATTCTGTGGTCTCCAGGTATTGCAATGTCCACTATCCAGACTTTTCATCTTTCTTATTGACAATTGTTAGGTCTGGAGAACACAGATGGCAGATGCTTGTCTGTTTGAATTCTAAAGTCCCAATGCATTTTAGCTTCTTTATTTTCTATTACTTTGTCAATTTGATGGACCCACTTCTTGCTTGCAGGCAAAGGGTATTTCTTGCAGATACTCCAATACATCATTGTTGTTACTTTGTCATACCGTGGTTTGTAATCTGTCTGCATAATTTTCGTGCAGCAGTTGGTGGATGATTCACTTCTTCAATATCTTTGTAGAGATGACATTTGCTGTCTGTTGCTGTCCAATATGCATTGGAAGGCATTTCTTTGTGCTTTTCTTTTTTTTTTCTATTTTCTATTCTATTTTTTCTCTTTTTGCACTTTAGCTTTTACTTTATTTCTTCGTTCTCTTTATTCTTTTTCAATCTATTTAAGTTGTATTAGTTCTTGTTATTAAAACTTTCAATAAAAATTATATATACACATACACACACACACACACACACACACACTTTCCTTCCTTCCTTCCTTCCTTCTTTCCTTCCTCCCTCCCTCCCTCCCTCCCTTCCTCCCTCCCTTCCTTCCTCCCTCCCTTCCTTCATCCCACCCTCCTTCCTTCTTCTTTTCTTCCTCTAAGAAAAATCACAAGCATTGATTAATACTGCATGACAGAGGGACTGTGGTGTGGTAAGACAGTCATTCTGGAAAAGAAAAGAAAAACAAAAAATGGAACAGAGGCTGTCTCCTGCTATAAGCATATGTTGTGTGAAGGGAAGGGAGAACACTAAAATTCAAGGGGAAAAAGAATAATGAGACAAGATGAGACAATTTCTTATCCGTTTCTTTTCATTTTCCACCCTTTCTTCTTTAATAAGTTCCCTTTCCATCCTCATATATGCCCAAATTACAGTAGAACTATTTAATATATTCATCAAATATTTAAGCAGATAAATAAATGATAATTAAATGTAACTCTTGATAAGCAGGGGAGTCTCTCTTTTTTTGCTGTTTTTGTTCTGAAAACAATATTTCTGGAATAACATATGGAAAAGCTGTATCTGTACAACACAGGTGTCAAACTCATGCCATCACGTTGCCATCACGTGATGTATCACAACATATTTCCCCTTTGCGGAGCTGGGATGGACGTGACGCATCCAGCCCACAGGCCACCAGTTTGACACCCTTGCTGTAGAACATTAGCCTTACTTTAGTTCAATGGAAGATAAATAATCTATCTATTTTCAGAAAACATTTTGCCTAGTTTTTTTTAAAAAAAAATTCATTTCAGACTGTACAAGTATTTTTATGCTGAATATTCAATAGATTCTAGGTAACCTATTGTTCTCTGGCAGACTTTGATATGTTTTAGTTCTTCTTTTCCATCTTACTGTTTTTGTAATAAAAGGAAATAAATAAGGATTTCACCAAAGGATCTCTCTTATAACTGCTTATATGAATAGCCAATAATTATGCTTTATTTATTCTTCAATTTGAAGTCCATAATAAAATTGTGACCATAAGATCATTATTCCTTTCTCTTCTTTTTCTTCCATGATGTCAACCATGCCTTTGTATTGCTTCCTCCAATCTGTCAAGATGACACACAAAAATCTTACCCTTCTTTCTACTCACCTCTTACTAAGTGGAGCTCTTTCTAAGCTGGGCCACGTGCCCAGGGAACCCAATGTGTTCCAGTTTCTCTCTATTTTGATGCAGAGTGCTTTTTGAAAGGAAAAAAAAAGAAAAGATAGGAGAACATGCATTTTCTGCAGCCCTGTTGGGCTTGCTCTAAGTGGTGTCAGAACCCAAGAACATGGCAAAGAAAATACAGCTGGAGCAGAGGGAGCAAACCACACATTGCGTAGGAAATACTGCATTCCTATACAGTTTTCAGGCATGCAAACTATCGGCCACATGACAGAACATTGAGGGAACTCTTGATGTTACCCAGACAGGCAGCTTATTTGAGTCAGACCCATCTGATTTTTCCATGCTCTGAGAAACTTAACCCTCAGAGCTCCTTCGGGGGCCATAGATCCTTATTGTCACGGCTAATGGCTCGTGAAATGGTCTCGGTTTGGCAGCTTGATTGGAACTGGGGTTATATTAAAGTCCTTGTGTGCAACTCGTGGCCACAGATGCACACAGAGAGGTTCTCCCTTATTGATTTTATGAAGACTGACTCTATGCCAAGTGAAAATCTGTGCAAACCAAATGACAGGCGGGAGGGAAGGCAGAAGCAAACTGTTATTTTTGTTTCCCGATTTTGAATCCCAAACTCAAGTCAGAGTAAAGTTCCCCATCACAAATCATATGTTATCAAAAAACTGAAAGAATCTAATGGAGACTAATGTCCATATCATATTACAGTTGTATATTTGTAATAGTTTACCCATTAGTGTTGCTATAGATATTCCAAATCTGTATTTAGGAATCCATTTGATTTTGCATTTGTCCAAGTTCACCTGGCATGCATTTTTGAAACAAATTGCGCCGATGTTAATTAATGTGAAGTAGGACAAAACAGACATGAAAAACTATTAAAAATTAGACCAAGAGAATCCTCCTGTATGGAAGCTGAGAAAGAGCTTCAGTCACTGTTGCAGTTCAGAGCAAAATAATTCTCTCCTGGAATTGGAACTCTTCAACAATTTCAAAAACAGGGGTGCTATTCAGCAGGTTCTGGAGAACTGGTAGCGGAAATTTTGAGTAGTTCAGAGAACTGGCAAATACCACCTCTGGCTGGCCCCAGAGTAGGGTGAAAATTGTGATTTTGCAGTATCCTTCCCCCAGGAGTAGGGAGGGAATGGAGATTTTGCAGTATTCTTCCCCTGCCACGCTCACCAAGCCATACCTCGCCCACCAAACCATGGCCACAAAACTGGTAGTAAAAAGAATTTGAATTTCACCACTGATCACAAACCCAGATGCCAACAATGCTAGTTAGGTTGGCAGCATTTTGGGCCATTCCATTTTGTTTTTCAGAATAAAATGATAAAACAATCATATCCTTTCCAAAGAATCCATTCAATGAACCAATCAATTGGATCAGCTCAAACTTCCATCTTGGTCTCCACATGGTGGAAGTTTGGAAGGAAGAAATCTCCTTTTGTTTTGTTTTGTTTTGTTTTGTTGGAGTTTCCTGGTTTGAGAAATGCTATCATGAAGGCTGGCAAGCCATGTGAGATAGAACCAAGTCAGCTTTGTATCCCATTTTTCAGCAGCCCAGCCTAATTTTTAGAATTGCTGGGCTTGAAAGACCGCATAATCTTTGCCCTTTTTTTTTCTAGGTCAACATTGGGACAATCCTTTTATGACTTAAATAAAAAGATTGCCTTAAGCTTTTTCTTATGACCAATACAGTTTATCTTACATTTGCATTTCAGCTGATTTAGAGAAATAAAGTTAAATAAAAATTAAAAAAAGAAATAGCAATTTTTGAGACATGCCAAATCTCTCTCCCCCCTCCCTCCCTCCCTCCCTCTCTCTCTCTCTCCACCTCTCTCTCTCCCACACACAAATCTGATTGCCAGCCCTGCCAATCACTTACTGAGTTAAATGCTTTCTAAACAAACCATTGGTGCTCCATTTAAATAGACTTTATATACACACTGCCAGGTAACAGTTCTTTAAGCCATATATTTAACATTGCTTGTTTATACAAACTGCAGTTATCTCGGTAGTGGATGATTTTTTTCATTGGCTGATCTTGTGAACAGTTTTTTTTTTCCTTTTCAAAACAGCCATAATGAAATTGAAATGTGGATTTGGAGACATTCCTCATGACAGAGGGGAGTTATGTTGAAAGCTTTTAGCCTTCGTCCCTGCTCCCTCCAGGACACACGGACTGTAGCTTTCTCTGCATGATGGGCAGGCGGTCAAAGGAGCAACTCCCATCCAAACTCTACCTATTTCATGGTATGGCACCACTATGCACATCTGGAACAGGTGTCCTTCTCATCACAGGTCTTTTGTGGTGCTTTGGAAGGACTTGGAGAAGAACAGTGTTGTCCTTTCTCTTTGTAAACAGGTTGAATTTCTCTTCTGAATTGAAGATCAGCTTTCTTCATACAAAAGAAAACCCTTGAGAATGTGGCTGCTGTTCCTTTGCTGCTGGGTTTGGAACTTGCTTTTCATTTATAATACTTTTATTTTACATGGCATGCTAAAACTTCTATGGGTGATGTGCCAAAAAGATCAGAAGACTTTCCATGCTTCTTATGAGATGCATTTCCATAATCTCAAATCCATTTTCAGTTTCTGTATAAACTGGAAATATCCAGCCAGATCCCAATCCATGATAAAAACAAAACAAATCAGGACTTTAATTGCCTTTTCCTTTCTAAATTGTATTTTTCACATCCAAATTGGTTACTTAACACTACAGTCTCTATAGAACTACCAAAAACAAAACAAAACAAAACAACAAAACAAAACAAAACAAAACAAAACAAAACAAAACAAAACAAAACAAAACAAAACAAAACAAAACAAAACAAAACAAAACAAAACAAAACAAAACAAAACAAAACAAAAACACCAGACCTTTTCCTTGAAATGAAATGTGTTTGCTTTGTATATTAGCTTTCTCCAGCCTAATACTCTTATTATGTATGGGGGCTACAACTCCCAAAATTCCCATGTGCCTACGCATCTAAATTCAACTAGTGGGTACCAAATAAGAAAATGCCCCCTGCCATAGACATCCAATATATTAGATAAATAAGGAATGTTCTTCCCCAAATAATATATGATCTAAAGTGTCAACATGTTGGAGCAAAAGGCATGGACATGCATGCAGGACTAGTTCTTTAGATATTGCTGAATTACAGGGTCAGGGTGCGGGGAGAGATGAGAACTAAGATCAGATTTCTCAAATCTTGCATCTCTTGAACAATTAAATCAGTGAGAGGTAATTGGCTATTCTTGGCAGGATAGGTGAGCTAAGGCATGTTGAGAATATTCCTAAACACTTTATGGTCTGGAAAATTTACTTCCAGAAAACTATCAAACCAGGTCAGTTTATTTTGGAAAAAAAAATTATATATTCTAGGAAACACCAAGTGTTCCATCCTTTGAACAGAAAGGGAACAGTAAGCTTTATATGAAATGAGGGTTTATTCCTCCATGTTTAAAGGTCTAAGACCATTATGAAAGAACATTTTCCTTGCCTCCGATGGACAGTTTCCAGTTAAATTCCCAGAGAAATTGATGATCTCAAAATTCCAACTCAAGTGGAGGATAATGATTTTTAATTTAATTTAATTTAATTATTTAAATTAGTTCTGTATCAGAATTAATTATACTGTATCAGTATAATTCTGATACTACAGAATTAATATCAGTTTCTGTTTCCTGACTTGGCCTACCCTGAAGGAGTGTTGAGTTAGTATTTCAATAGGAAGCAACCTGGGAATCTCACAGCCATGGGCAATGGCAACCACTTCCCTATTGGTATTAAGAACATTATATTAATTATTACATGAGTATATAATCATAAAAGATCTCAAATGATTCAAAGTAGATTCACTTTTACATACAGTCCTTCTCTGCAGAAGAGCAAACTGCAAACTGCAATACCAAAAACATGGAACAACTTGCAGTAACCATGACCACTGGTTAGAGATGCTGAAAGCTATCATACAATATTTATTTCTTTGTTTATTTTCTGCCTTTATCATTCATTCATAGATAGATAGATAGATAGATAGATAGATAGATAGATAGATGATAGATAGATAGATAGATAGATAGATAGATAGATAGATAGATAGATAGATAGACAGACAGACAGACAGACAGACAGACAAAGGTAAAGGTTCCCCTCACACATATGTGCTAGTTGTTCCCGACTCTAGGGGGCCAGCGCTGCCCAAAGACATCTCCGTGGTCATGTGGCCAGTATGACTAAATGCCAAAGGCACACGGAACACTGATACTTTCCCACCAAAGGTGGTCCCTATTTTTCTACTTGCATTTTTTACATGCTTTCAAACTGCTAGGTTGGCAGAAGCTGGGACAAGTAACGGGAGCTAACCCCGTTACGTGGCACTTGAGATTCAAACCGCTGAACTGCCGACCTTTCAATTGACAAGCTCAGTGTCTTAGCTACTGAGCCACCGCGTCTTCAGATATAGATAGATAGATAGATAGGTAGATAGATAGATAGATGATAGATAGATAGATAGATAGATAGATAGATAGATAGATAGATAGATTAGATAATATAAAATATAAATATAAAATATTCAAGATGGCAAACATGCCTAATGCTCCTATTTTCCCCACAACAACAATCCCTGAAATGGGTTGAGCTGAGAAAGAGCGCCTGGCCCAAAGTATCCAGCCAGTTTTTGTACCTAAAGCAGGACTAAAACTTACAATTTCCTAGTTTCTAAACTAGTAACTTAACCACTGTATCAGTCTGGCTCTCTAAGAGACGCAGTTTCCCATCCCTGATCTTTAAAAAAGAGATGGAGCAATGTAGTTTTAAGAAATAATACGTTGACTGCCTCAAGATCTCAAATTCCACAAAGTGCCAAAGATTTATGAAATCCAAGGGGGGAGGGAGGGAGGGAGGGATACATTTTAAAAAAAAAGATCTGGTATTTTCTAATTGTGTTCTGTTGTTTTTATTGGTTCTTTGTTAAATGGGGAATTAAATAAATAAAGATCATTTATTATTTAACATTAAACAATAATAGAGTTACTCAAAACAGAAAGGTAGTCAAAACTTTTTAAAGGGATATATATACAATAGAAATAATTACAATAGTCATAAAAACTATGACATCACTGTGCTGCTAGGCCATCCCAATGAACCATGTCAATACAAGTCAGCAGGAAGATCAGAAGGGGGTGGGGAGACACACACAAGCATTTTCACAATAGTTTGGGCAAGAAATGTCATTCCCATCCTCCATTTTTTTTCTTTTTTTAAATAGAGTCACCGCTGTGGCTTGAAACCAGACAAGCTGCCTTGAAACTTCAGCAAGTTTTCTTCACAGCTGGCCATGCTTCTGCAGTCTCAGACAAAGGACTTCCGCCTTTATCTGCAGCTTACTGAGATGTCTCATTCAGTGCAGATAAAAGAGGGGAAACAGGCTTTGAAATCCAACCATTGGGGTGTCAAAGACATCAGCATGCATATGCCAAATGTAAATGAATTCAAGATGAAATCTTTCAGCTGAATCCGGATGCCAGCCTGGATATGCTTTTCTAGCGAAGTAGGAAAATGTGTTTTCTAAAGAACTTGCACTTAGATCTAAGCCTGAATGTGGTGCAGAAGGACAAGAAGCTACTGACTACAAAAGACAATGTCTATGAGATCTTCATTTTGGGGAGGAGTGGGGGTTAGGGATTACATTATTATTCACCAGAACATGCTACCTTCAATTTAAGGCCTATGGCTTCCATTGCTGATTTGTCCCCAGCACTTCATGATTCAGAAATTAAATTGTAGGAAGTTAAAACCCACCCTTCTCCTAGAAAGTGAAATATTTTAGGGAATATTAAAAAGGGCAGAATATTTCCCCCTAAAAGGGAGGCAGAAACCCATTCCCCACTCACCTTTGTCAATGGGCCAGAGGCAGAAACTCATCCAAACCCCCCCCCCCACCTTTGTCAATGGGCCATTAAGGCCTCAGCAACTCATCTGCAACACAAAGGACATAATAGGACCCATCTAGCAACAGAAACCCTCCACATGGCACCTGGGAAGATTACATCAACCAGCAAGGCTAGCTAAGACCCCCACCCCCTGGAGTCTGACAACCAATCAGGATACATTTCTTATACAGGAACAGGAAACACTGAGGTGGGGGCCCAAGAGGATACAAAATGAAGGGAGACTCAGAATCTCTGCCCTTTTACTTCACCCAACATCTTGAAGCATGTGATCGCTTATCCTGTTCAGGAACTCAAGCCATGTGCTCCTGTCCATCATTAAAAAAACCATCTTTCCAAGCAGTCTCCATGTTTCCAGTGTCTTTTCCCCCATTTGGAACTGAACCCAGATGGACATTTCCTCCAACAAAATAAAAGTAAAGGTTTCTCCTATCTAATTTTGTCCAACTCTGGGAATGATATTCATCTCTGACTCACAGCCAAAGAGCCATAGTTGTCCAAAGATGCTTCTATGGTCATGTAGCTGGCATGACCATATGCCAAGGTTGACAGAATGCAGTGGTATCTGTTTACTTACTTTTAAACTGCTAGGTTGGCAGGAGCTGGCAAGTAACAGGAGCTCACCCTGTCACATGGCACTTGAGTCTCAATCTGATGACCTTCCTGTCAACAAGCCCAGCATCTTAACCATTCGGCCACCATGCTCCCTACAAATTAAATAGTTGGATAATAAACTATTCTTTCTAGGCCAGTTGTGGCCATTCCTTCTAAGGAGTTCAATGACACCTTAAAAACGAGCACATTGATGAATCTCCAGCCTGGAATGCTAAGCACACCCAACATTAAGTCGCCTTTGAAAAGAATTCACAAAGTTCAACGCATCCCAAATGCTCCCGGCAAATTGCCTAGATTTCAGAGTACAGAAGTCTAATGTTATACAACCTATTGAATATTGGTTGGTTGCCTATTTGTTTTAGGATGACTCTTACCTCTAAACCCCTAAATGGAATCTGGTGAAAGACAAGCTGCCCAACCCTGAACGGTTTTAGAAGTAGCTCATCCTTGGGAAGACTTCTTAAACCAACTGCTGCTTGAGGTGGCTTACGCTCCAAGTCTCCTAATGCCTACAAATAGGGAAATGTTTGTGGGTGAGCTGGGACCATACATGGTCTTTTATGACACCTTTCTGCATGGGGGAGATATCCATTTACACTGCTTAGAGAAGGTGTTTGCATATGCCCACAAAGTCAGGGCTCCTCAGAGCTGAGAACCTCTTCCTTCTTCCCAGATCTTTGGAAAATGGGAAAATCTAACATCAAGCTCTTGGATAGGGGTGTCCAGCATTGGCAGCGTTAAGACTTGTGGACTTCAACTCCCAGAATTTCTCAGGTAGCATAGCTGGCTGGGGAATTCTGTGAATTGAAGCCCACAGATCTTAAAGTTGCCAAAATTAGATATCCCTGCTCTACGATCTCCGATTAAAGAGTCTTGAAGAGCAGACTGAAAGATCCCTGTGTAAGTTCTGCTGTAAGGTCTCACTCAATTAAAAAGAAAAAAGAAAAATTGCCCTGGAATCAAATTTGATTCTTGATAAGTTGAGCAACAGGTAAATATAGTTCTTATGGCAACACTACAGAAGTGGTTTGTCACTGATTTCTTCTGTGAGGCTTTTTTCAGCTTCCCAGTCCAGGTCATAATTCTGGGATTTCCTGAGGTTGCTCTGGATTATCCTAAGGCTCACCAAAGAGGTTGCTATGGGCAATAGTGTAGCTTGGCACTCATAAAATAGTCTGACTCACCATCTATTTTTTTTTTTACAATCAATTTAAACTTTTAAAAGATGGAGAAGTTTACTTGCTACAAGTAGTGAAGCATCAGCTATGCACATAGCTATTTCCCAGGATGCCTTTGGGCCCTGAATAGAGGTCAGAAATTTTCTGAGGAAAGGAGAATGATCTTAATTGAAATCTGGTGCTTTCTGTGGAAATAAAAAAGGCTCCTGAAGGCAGGATAAGAAGCAATGGATGGAAACTAATCAAGAAGAGAACCAACCTAGAACTAAGGAGAAACTTCCTGGCAGTGAGAACAATTAATCAGTGGAATGACTTGCCTCCAGAAACTGTGGGTGCTCCAACATTGGAGGTTTTTAAGAAGAGATTGGATGACCATTTGTCTGAAATGATATAAGGTCGTGTTGGCGAACCTATGGAACACATGCTGCAAGAGGAACTCAGAACCATCCCGCAAGGAATGTGCAGTCTCGCTGGCTCCTCTTCCGTGTTCTTGTGCACACACACATGCTGGTCAACTGGCCATCGTGCACACAGAAGCAATGAAACCTGGAAGAATGGCATTCTGTTGCACATGTGCGGCCGGCACTCGAACTTCCGGGTTTACATTGCACACATGTGCGATGGCTAGCTGTTCGTCGGGCACGCATCCATGCCAGAGACCAGAAATTCAGGTTCAGCTCGCACATGCGCGATGGACCACCACTCTTTCGTGTATCAGCACTCCTGCACGCGTGAAGGCTAGCGGGGCCACGCATTTCTCACTGGATGGTTTCGCGTGCCATTTCCGGCACACAGGCTGGCATGCAGTGACGTAAAAGGTTAGCCATCACTGGCACAGGGTGTTCTGCTTGAGCGGGAGGTTGCACTAGAAGACCTCTAAGGTTACTGTTCTGTTATTCTGTTATTAAATCCACTTGCTAGAAATAAAGACCAAATGAATGCTAGGTGCAAACCATCATACCTCACTTTCTCATCAACAATTAAAAGACTTGTGTTTTTTCCTTTGAAAACGTTTTGTTTTTCGTCCAATGAGATTCTTCATTTGTAACTAATTAGTGGAACTAAAGAACTGAAGAAGCTTCTTGGATGAGAAGCAAAACATTTTCAAAGGAAAAAAAAACACAAGAAACTCCAGTTGCTTTTTAAGAAAAAAAAAGCATCTTTGGGACAACTGTCACTTGGATTATTGAGAATCTCCATAGACAAGGGGTGTCAAAATGGTGGCCTGCGGGCCGGATGAATCACGCGCAGGCCACGCCCACTCCAGCTCTGCGAATGGGAAAAACATCGCAAAACATATGTCACATGACAGCAGCGTGATGCGGTGAGTTTGACACCACATTAATCAACAATCAATTTGTGATTAATGTCTATGACAATGTCTATGATCAACAATCAATTTGTACACAAACAACAGCCACTTTATGAATAAGCACATGTCCCAATTGGTAACCAGCGAAAGTGACATCCTCTCCAAATTTCTAATATGCCCAGCCCAGCAAGTTTATTTATGCTGATAAACTGGATTAATTAGATGCATCGTTGGCACACCTGAGAAATTTTGCATACCTTATTGCCATCTGGTGAATCAGAAATTATCTGGCATTAGAGCAGAGAAAGAAATCTTTTGATTTGCTTCAGTGTTCCACAAAGTTGCTTCCGATTAATTGGGTGCTGACTTTCAATTGTAATTGCTGCCTGTCAGCCTTTGCATGGAGAAAGATCCAAGCCCTTCCTATTAAGAGAGGGAATCGCTTAATTAAAACCAAGTTCTAGGCCCCACAGGATCTAGTTTGTCATCAAGAGGCCTTAAATTGTCTTCCCCCTTTTTGTTTTGCAGATATTCTATGCCAGATATTTAATCACGAGACACCCCTGCATAAAGCTCCCCACTTCCATAACTAGCAGAAAGCTTGTCAAAATAAATTTTAACTTCTGACCGTGGAGAAGACTCACTACAGGGTATTAAGAGAATCAAACTTGTCAATCAGAACTCACCCTTCTGGTTTATATTATTAATTCCAACTCTGGTGGCATGGTCTTGGGATAACAACCATCCTAAGCTACAGTGGTCCAAGAAACACAAACCAAAAGTGGAATATATTTCTTGTTGGGATGACGTACCAATGTCCAGAGGTTGTTGGATTAGATTTTTTTTAAAAAAAGGGTGAGCGTTTTATTAGATTATTCCTGTTGCCAACAGACACAGCTACTGTCTGGCTCCTGTTGCTGACTCTTTTCTTTCCCATTTCGAGATACAGATACATTATTCTCTCCACCCCCACCCGCCCCTCTTCAAAACTAATTAGCACAAATGCAGACTTTCTACTTTTATTGGCTCTTGCAAATTCCATTAAAAGAGAAGAAAAAAGAACAGAAAAAAGAGGGAGAAAACTCAATCTGAAATCTGTTGTGCTGCTTTCAAGATGGCATTTTATTACAATGCAAAAGAGCAGGAAGGATTCTGGGGGGAAAGAAGAGAAGTGTGTTAATTGAGACAAAACCCATGCCAAGACCTCCAGAAACCAGGGGCTCTAATAAAATGAGACAACGTGATGTTGTTGCATAACCTGAACTTCAAACTCAATTTGGCCTGCAGAAAAAGAGAAGTAATACAGAGCCTGCCTTTTCTTTGCCTCTCATACAACCTTCTGAAAGAACACATCATATCTTGTTTTGCACTAAACCGAGTTAGGATTTCTTTCACAAGCTTGTTTTGGCCTCTTTCTTCAACTGATCAGAGATGGAGCCTATTTCTAGAGCCGGTGTTGGTTTCAAAGCCTGTGGGAAAAATGATTTTGATGGGGCTTTTGCTTATGTTATTAGGTTTCTCTTCCTGTGGTCCAAGTAAGACAGACTATCCTTGACCAGTTTCTCATAATGCAAGGTGGAAAAGGTGCATCACTGGAATTAACAGTGTGAGTGGTTGCTAGGATATCTAAGATGGTCTTGCCCAGTAGCATGGCAGTGCAGATGTAAAAGTGGAAAAAATTGACATTGGACCTTTGAAATGACTTTCTCCTTCCTTCCTTCCTTCCTTCCTTCCTTCCTTCCTTCCTTCCTTCCTTCCTTCCTTCCTTCCTTCCTTCCTTCCTTCCTTCCTTCCTTCCTTCCGCCCTCCCTCCCCCCCTCCCTCCCTCCTGGAAGTGTTGAGGGAATGGCATCTCCTTGAATAACTTTTAAACTGCTTGATCCAATTACATCTTTTCTTGCTCTTAAATAATGTCTTTGCCCCCTCACCCCGGCATTACGGTATTAAAATAATACCGTAATGCTGCAAATCTCAGTAACTAGCAGGATGAGCTTAGAACATATATACTGAGCTTTATTACAATTTTTATATCCAAAAAAGATTAAACATCTTTGGGGGAAAAAGAGATTCAGAAGCTCTGTTGTTTTACACAAGCATTTCGGTAGTGGCAGTCCCAAATCAGATACTCAATTTGCAAAAAGCAATTACAAATTGTTTCATTAGCCCAGTATATGCCCAAATTATACCCACTGCAAGAACCACTGCCCTGGAATGCTCAGAGTGGCTATCTTGATGACTTTCCCAAGTTGTCTCCAACACTTTTGATAGGACTTCAGGTGAACCAAAGTTCTATACATGTTCACACATGTGGAAAGAACTCCCCAAAACCCTACAAGCAATTCTGCTACGCTTTTGGAATACATGACTCACTTAAGTGTCAAGAAAGGATATCTTACTCATGGCAGTGCACTTTGCAAAATGCCCCGTTTCTCATAGCCCCAACATAAATTGCTCTAAAGTTCAGAGAAAGGGGAAGGAAATTAGGTACACCGAGCATAGCTAGCCTGTATCTTAACCTGATGCTGACTTGAGCATGTCAAAGGACTCAAGAGGATTCGGGACTGGGAAAGTCCAGAAGTTGCCCATTGATTTTCTCAATTTTTTTTTCTCAACCTGTGTCTTTCTCCAGCCTCTCAAGCTCCATATGGGGAACATCAATATTTGCCAGTGAAGATGCTCCTGAGCTTTATTCCAGTTTTTAGATCCAAAAAGATTAAACATCTATAGAGGAAAAGGAGAGTCAAAAGCTCTAAGCCCAATAGTCAGCAGAATCTCTGATCATCTCCTTCTGCTAGGAATTTTAATCTTTCTGCTCAGAATTCTTTTCCCAGCAAAAGTCATTCAATCAGCCTTCCCTTATTTTATCTTCCTACATCTATCCATCTTCTACTTGGAGACTTTTGGGTTACTCTCTGTGTTTCTGCTTCAACCATTCCTCTCCTGGTTGCTGATTGGCAATATTATGAAACTGCTTGGATAATGATGACCTTGGAATTTCACTACATATCAGACTACAAATATTTTCTCCAAAGAAAAGGGAGAAGGGAATGCTACGATTTGCCTGTTGTCTGCCAATCAGTCAAGGGTCAGCAGTGGGCATGGGACTAAGTTCTCTTTAGATTGTCCAGCAACATCAGCCTCTTAGGGTTGTTAAGACATTAGATGGCTAGGCAAGTATCAGAAAAATAGTGTGGTCTACTGCACTAATGAGGCCACCCTTGAAACACTGCATAGTGACAGTTCTGGTCACTATGATACAAAAGTATGCAGAGAAGAGCAACAAAAGGGATAGAAAGCCTGGAAGCTAAATAGTATGATGAACAATTCAGGGAGCTAGATATGTCTATCCTATCGAAGAGAAGGATTAGAAGGGACATGATAGCTGTCTTCAAGTACTTGAGGGAAAGTCACAGAGATTGACTTATTCTCCAAAGCACCAGCAGCCAAGATAAGAAGCAATGGGTAGAAGTTCGTTAAAGAGAGATCCAAGTTAGGAGACATTTTTTGACAGGAGGAATGATTAACCAGTGGAATACCTTGTCTCCTTGAGTTCTGGAGGTTTTCAAAAATAGACTGGACAACCACTTGACCGGGCTGGTATAAAGTCCCCTGCCTTGAGCAGGGGATTAGACTAGAAGACCTCTAAGGTCCCTTCCAGCCCTATGTTCTAAATACATGGTGAGATGTTTTGTAATATCAATGGCACAAAACCTGTCTTTCCCCCAAATGGTAAATGTTTTAGAAAGAATTGAAGGTTTCATTCAGTCTAATCAATTTTGCTGGGTGGAGCCAACAGCTTTCTACTGAGACTGATATACAAATGTGATTTTAAAAATTCTAACCATTATAAATCTGCAGGTAATATTAAAGGGCATTATGGGTGCCCTGGTGTTCATAGGTTTATTTCCAACTCCTGGACATGCATGCTTTGAAGTTTTATATGTTTTTATCCTCTAATATAACATAACCAACTATTGTGCTCAGTTCTTATAACTGTAGCCTCAGCGGGGTTTTTTTTTTTTTTTAAAAGAATTCTGGAAGTTATCAAGAATTAAAAGTTCAGCTGCAGAGAATTACACCTAAGATTGCAAGATAAAGTTTATCTGTACTTGTGATAATTTGTTTTATTATCCAGTCAGTTGCTACTGTTAGTTTCTTTAGGTCTGTGTGTTGGGGAGGGGAGTGGTCTGCAGAAAGACCTAACTAAGTGCAAAGCGCTCTTTATTATTATTATTATTATTATTATTATTATTATTATTATTATTATTATTATTATTATTTATTGGATTTATATACCGCCCTTCTCCTTGCGGACTCAGGGCGGTGAACAGCCGGATAAAAATACAATATACAAAAGTTAAAAATCTTTAAAACCCATATAAACTTTGGCTGACAGTTAAAAACAATTTAAATATTTAAAAAACACCAACCCTAAAACACTAAAAATATTAAAATTCAACGGGGATCAGGCTAGACCGGCGAGCTGGAAGAGATACGTTTTCAGGGCCCGACGAAAAGTCCGGAGGTCGGGGATCGTTCTCAGTTCTGGAGGAAGATCGTTCCAGAGGGTAGGGGCTGCCACAGAGAAGGCTCTCCCCCTGGGGGTGGCCAGCCGGCATTGTCTGGCTGACGGCACCCTGAGAAGGCCCTCTCTGTGGGAGCGAACCGGGCGGTGGGAGGCAATTGGCGACAGAAGGCGGTCCCGTAAGTACCCTGGTCCTAAGCCATGGAGCGCTTTAAAGGTGATCACCAACACCTTGAAACGCACCCAGAAGTCCACCGGCAAGCAGGGTGAAATCTCCTGATTCAATCAATATAACAAATATGCTTAATGTTGTTAGTCTTGGAATGTCACCTCGTAGGATGCAGATCTACACTGCTCTAATATATATGTGTGTTATCTTTCTGTACTCTGAGGAACTGCTTTGCGAAGCAATAGGTGTTAATATTTGTTACTTGCTTGACTCCATTTTCCTTTCAGGAAAGGTATTAGACATACTGTAATCACTTAGGATTCTATGTTCCTTCTTAGTTTTTGCTAAAACTTGCTGGAAACAGGAAAGTTACCATTAGTAACCCCACACAAGCTTCTTGGTGGTTATTTTATTCCAATCTTATTGTTTTGTTGTTATAATTTTGTTCAATCAGATTTTATTTTATTGTGTTGCTTTATTTTCATTCATTCATTCATTCATTCATTCATTCATTCATTCATTCATTCATTCAATGTAAGTTCCACCCACTCAGACTAACACTGGAAGGCTCACAATACAAGGCAATATAAAAATAGGAAATTACATGCCATAGAAAACAGACGACAGATCTGCTCAACACATAAAAAAGACATCATGTACCCAGCAAGTGCTTCAACCACCATAACCCAAAACCTGGGAGAAGAACCAGGTCTTTAAGATTTCTGAGGAAATTTCATTCCAGAGGTGGGGGCCACCATTTACTTGCACACCATTGTTGATTTGGTTTAATTGCTTAATAAATAAAACTAACAAAGTGAAACAATGGGGAATCTAGTCATTCGTTACGAGACGGGCATAAAATTAATTAATTAATTATATAATCAGTGAAATAGGTATTATGTTGAACAGATGCTATCTCAACCTCTGGAAGTTGTGTCTCTTGATTTGCTTGAAATGCATTGAGGAGCAGTTCACTTCTGCAATGGTCTTCTCTTGTTTTTTTTAATGTCCATGGCATCCCATGTTTAAACTTCCTGTTCTAATAATGGACAGTGTCATTCATAGAAACATCTGTGACAGCCTGTTGAAATCAAGAAATGCATGGAAGAGCTGCTCAGACTTAGAAATTCAGAACTTTCTCTGATTGCTTATTTGCAAACTCTTAGGATTCGAAACTGAAAAGCCTGCTTTAATTTCCATATCTTTAGCAATTTTCCAATTATTTATCTTAATGTTGTAGACATCACACGAATGGCTGCATGTATGTCTGTTCATGTGTGTGTTACATGAAGAATTTTTCAGATACTGAAACCCCTGGTCTCTCGGACATTAATTAGAAGTTCCACTTGGCTTGCAGCCTTCATGAAAAATGTGTTTATTTTGTCTTCTTGATTTACTTTTCCTCCTGTCTGGGTATTGTGCCTCCAGGAAGAAAAACTTCACATTGCTCAAGTTCAGTCTTCTTATAAACCTTGCCAAGAATAAAGTGGGTGAATAGGAAAGCACATAAAACTGAACAAAAATAGAGTGGGTACAAAAAATGTAGAATAAGTTATTTTTTAGTGTGCAGAGATTTAACTATGGGAGGCATCAGTAAAGAACTGACTATTAGCAAAGCTCAGGGAGGTAACTAAAACTAATGTGTGGTTTGTGGAACTTAATCTACTGATCCAACTAACCTGACATGAAGTTTGATGTAAAATAACTTGATTACATCTCCAGACTAATTCACAGATAGTATTTTAGGATTGTCCCATCCCCCTTCACAATTCCAAGGTACACTGTCAATTTTGATGAATATATATTTTGAAATGTCTATAGAAAATAAAATTTAATATGTATATTCATGCATATTGTTAATAGAACAGTTTTCTGAGTGAAGATGTGGTGACGTTGCCACTGTATCTGAAATAATAATGAATAACGATAAATGGCCATAGATGGTTGCCTAAGATATCTGATTAATTTAGAAAGTGTAGAAAATTAGACTTAGAAAACTATACTAATACTGAATATTTCAGTATCTGTACATAGAAAATAATTGTTCACAAAGTCCATCTCTTCTTGATTGTAGAGAAACTTCATTGTATGCATCTGATCATAAATCCATCTAGCTTATTCTATACATGAGATGTATGAGGTCTGATACCTTCCAGATGTTTTAGGAATGAAGTTATGTGTAGTGACATTTCACCATAGTGAATTTGTAAAACTTCTGTCCACAAAACTGATGGGAGAAAGACAAATACACATGGAGAATTTATTTATAAATCTATTTTATTTGTAACACATCTTGCTATACAAGGAAGAAATGAATTGAAATATTCCATCCCAACAAACTGAAATAATCATTTAGTAGATTCAAATTATACCTATTGAAAAATTCCTAAAGAATGCAAATTCAGATATCACCAAATTTCTAACAAAATCTATACGGTACCATTCGCGTGTGATAAAACTGGCATCTGCAGCTGAAGAATCGAACTAGAACAATGAAGCTCCAGATTGGAAAAAAGATCCAGAAGCAATCTGGAAAACAGTAGGCAATAATAGTCCCTCTGTGAGGGAGATGAGTGATTTAAAAATCTGACATAAACAAATAAACAAATAATATTCTGGAGAAAATGGTATAAACATATTAAAGGTCAATCATATGGAAGCACATGTTAAGAGCTACTTGTTATCATCATCATACATGATCTAGGATGAAGCACAAAATGCCTATAACAAGCAGTTGTTGGGCAAAATGAGCTAAAATATGCCACAGCACTACATTTATTGCTGTCTGAGGTTGGTAAAGGAGATAAATGAGAAAAGATGTGTCCTTTTTCCATGTACATAACAATACCACAATCAAGTCTATAACATGTAGAGCTTGCTCCAGATGTGTCTGACTGAGTTTATGTACTGTGGTACTTGTGCTGAATAGCGGGAGTGGGGGGGGTGGTTGTATTTTATAAGGTTCTAAATGTTTATATCTAGATTACAAAAGATATTCAGCTATTTTGAGTTGCCGACACAGGTTTGGTCAGTCTGTTGTGATGTTTGAATCAGGAATGAACTGCAAGTCCTTGACACAGTTCTTTTTGTCTTGGAAATAGAAATTCCAATGGAAGGAGCAAAATATTGATATATTTCATGTTCTCCATTTAAAAAAACCCTTTCTCTATTTATGGGAACTAAGGTTCACCACATTTTTTTTTCTTGCAAAGATGTCTATTTTGTTTGCACTGGGCTAGGAGTGATTAAAAACAATCTAAAAATTATTTTGTGAAAAATGTTTTTTTGAGACTTGGATATATTTTTTAGAAAATGTGAATACTGGACCGTGATGACCTCTGTACGGTGACTCATGTGCTCGTGACCTCCCAGATGGACTACTGCAATGCTCTCTACATGGGGCTGCCTGTGAAGACCACTCGGAGGCTTCAGCTGGTGCAGAATGCAGCCGTGCAGGTAGTGATGGGAGTGTCCTGACACTTCCATGTTACACCCCTCTTGCGTGACCTGCATTGGCTACTGGTTGCCCTCCGGGTGAGATTCAAGGTGCTGGTTATTACCTATAAAGCCCTACATGGCCTAGGCCCGGGGTACCTGATGGACCATCTGCGGCCAGCGACAACTCCCCATTGCCCGGTGTGTTCCCATAGGGAGGGCCTCCTTGGAGTGCTGTCGGCCATGCAGTGTCATCTGGCGACTCCTAGGGAACGGACTTTCTCTGTGGATGCACCTATTTTATGGAATCAACTCTCCCTGGAGCTCCGGGTGGCCCCTGACCTATGCTCTTTCCACCGTGACCTTAAGACATGGTTATTCTGCCAGGCTGGATTGGACTGAAGGGGTTTTTAAGGGGAATTTTAATGGTTTTTAACATTTAATATTGATTTTATCTGTTTTTATTGCTGTAAGCCGCCCTGAGTCCTTTCCAGAGAAAGGGCGGCATATAAGCTTAATAAATAAATAAATAAATAAATAAATAAATAAAATATGTCCATAAGAAAACATGATTTTAAAAAAGTGTGTGGCATTTTGACTTACTTTCTTATTCAGGAAAAGGAATCTGACATGTACCACATCCAAGCAGCATCCAACAGTCATAGGCTGAATGCCATCCGCTGAGTCATAGATATTGTCTCTGCACTGCTGCACTTGATTTTTATTTATTTATTTACTAATTCACAGAGGTTTTCCCTCTAAAGTACAAACAAACACATTCAACCACAGCCTGAGGTGAACTGGGTGTACATTGCCTGAAGAAGCTTCACATTTGGGACATAGGGCTAATTAGAACAAACAAACAAAACAGTAAATTGATTTAACAACCTCCCTTCAACTTTTTGGTATGAAATAAGACAAGAGATGGATGGATAGAGAGTTCTTCCAGCTCCATGAGTGATTTTTTAAAACATATTCTGGCTCTTGCAGCAACTATTAGAAAGGAATGGGTTTTTTCCACAATGGTAGAATTTTTCCATACTGATCAGTAATGTACATATGGAGATTTGTAAAACTACTGGAGACAATTTTTGTTTAACTGAAAAGTCTCAATTCCACTGTAAGTACATTTTTAAGGGATTGTTTTCTCAGTATTTCTGAACAAAGTGTCAAGCTATTTGTCCTAATTAACTGCAGTCTGATTGTCTAATTAAGATAATGGCTATTAGGGTTCTGTGAATAAGTAAACAATGTGAACTGAGGCACCTTTGACTGAACCATTGCTAGAATCAGATATTCACATTGATTTGCTATTATCAAAGTGATGAATATAAAACTAAGTTGAATTGGCATCTCTGAATCAGTTTGATTATTCCAGTTTGTGTTCATGCATACACATTCTTTTTACCAAATTAAACTGGAGATCCAAATCAACTGAGCATATTGAAATGACCCAACTCAGTTAAATAAATACTGGGTTTCCCCGAAAATAAGACCCTGTCTTATATTTTTTTGAACCCTGAAATAAGCACTTGGCCTTATTGCCATGTGCTCAAAAGCCAGATTGGGCTTATTATCAGGGGATGTCTTATTTTGGGAAAACGGGGTACATAAAACTGATTTAAATAGCTTGGCTGAGCCATACGGGATAGGAGTCAGAAGTATTTTGCTTTTTACATTCCTAATTTAACTCTTAATTTATCCCAGCCCAGAGAACTCTGACCATAAGATGGCTTTAAACTGCAGTGTAAAAATCTAATAAATAAACGAAACAAAGGTACTTTCGGGTTTTGTCATGATGAATCTCACCATGTCAACAATAAAAAAATAAAAATAAAACATAGTTTATTGTTTAGATAACAACAACAATATTTAACTATTTAGATTTGCTTTCTATATTTTCTGATTTGGAAAAAAAACAAGGAAAGAATTCCATTATGTTTCATTATATATATATAAAAAACAAAATAACAAATTGTAAAAAAGATTAACCTTCAGATTTTGAAGCCTGATTAACTGGTATCTCACAATTTTCTTTCAAATGCCAACCTGGATTTCACTCACAAAGTCCAGGGAACTTTGTGTGATATGTCCAACAATGGATATATTGATGCAACCCATTGCTGAAAATAATGGAGGGGAATGGAGAAAGAAATTCCCAAGGTCAGAAACCCAGAGAAAATAAAATTAAAAAATGATGCCATAATGAACAATGAATAGTCATCTAGGTAATGTAGTCTGAAAGTTGAGTCATAGTAAATGAATTTATTTTATTAGTTACTAATAAAATAACTGCAGTTGTCATGACTCAACCTTCAGATGCCACAATGGGGCATGGGCGTGCATTTGTACACAATATTGTAGTGGTCTGGCCCCTGTGGTTCCCTCAAGCAGGGGCTCCAAAGTCCTTCCCTGATATGTCCTACTGTTTAAGTCACAATCCAGGGCGGGGATGGGATTTCTTGGCCTCTTTACCAAGATCATTTCTCTCTGTACCTTTACTAGCAGGTGGGAAGTGGGTCTTCTTCCTGCTTTTTTTTTCTGTAGCTATAAAACAGCAAGGATACTCCTGAGGTTAAATTTTCTATCAGACTAAGAGCAGACATTTTAGCAGAGAGGCAAGCAGTTTGTCATGTGAATTTAAGGTTAAGAAACTACTTGGGAGCTGAAGACAACAGAAGAAAAAAATAAGGAATATCTCAGGCTCCTTATGAGCTTTAATTTAATTATCTTCCAGGCACAACTATACATTCCAGACAAAAGCACACTACAGGTAGAATAAAGTAGAATGAAGAATATAGCTCAAATTACTCCATGTTATAAATGAAAATTACTCCTAATGAAGCACTTAGCTCTATGTTTCTGTAGAGAAGGGATGTCTAACTTCGGCAACATTAAGACCTGTGGACTTTAACTCCCAGAATTCCCCCATCAGCCATGCTGTCTGAGGAATTCTGGGGGTGGAAGTCCACAGGTCTTAAGGTTGCCAAGGTTGGACACTCATGCTTTAAATCATCAGTTCTTCTGATTCACCAATCTCTATTCCAGGAATGGGACAGCTGTTCTTTAACTGGCAGAAACCAATGACAGACTTTCCCTCTTTCTATGAGTACAGATATCAAACAAACGCAAAATGGAGCTGGCCTCCTCTGCTTTCAAAAACTCATTTTTCAAAGTTGCCCTGAGTCTTCCTCTTAGAGTTCGAATCTCGTGGGTTTTGCTGAGCTCTGCCCACAATCAGATTGATTGATTGATAGATTAACTCTTTCCTACTGGAACCTCTGAAAGTACTTAATCTCCCTCTCCTTACAAATGTTCTCCTCAGGGGTAGGCCTGTCAGTGAAGTAGGCCTTCACAATGGTTCCTCTCTTCTTGAGGCTTTTAGAAATGCTCTGCTTATGAAGCCTGGGAAATTTACTGAAGACAGACATTTTGCAGAAAGTCTACAACTTATTTTTGCAAAAGCCCTACGCAAAAGCCATGACAAGTTCTTGTATCTAAGTCCATCTCAAGGGGGAGAGGGCCCTGGTATGCACTGTGATGTTTCAGTAAAAGAAGTTTGGCACCCTGATTGCACAGCATTCCCTCGGCTGAATGTGTATAGTGAGAGCAAAATAATTCATGCTTGGCAGCTATTTTCCATTTAATGTGGAACCTTTTTCTTTCCTTTTTACCCTTCTCTGCAGACACACGTCTGGTTATTATTCAGATACAAAGTCTACCTTTGAGTACATCAGTGGCAGCAAAATTATTTAGAAGGGGAAATTATGCCAGGAGTATTCTTTCTGTAAAAGTAGCTACCCACCCTACCCCTATCCCAGATTATGAAAAATAAATACACCAAGCTGGATTGTCCTGTTTATTTAAGACACAGTTACAGCTAGACGAATCAGGCTGCAGTCTCTGACCATGCCATTTCATAGTGAACACAATAAGCTCTGTGGTTGAAGGCCAGGGTACAACATCAAGCTATTCAAGTCATGTCAAAAAAAAAAAAAAAAAGCAAAATTGGATTACTGGAATGCAAATAGCACCCAGTAGTCCAGGCGAGGGGAAAAAAAACCCCAATCTACGTCAGATATAATATTTATTGGGAACCCAACACTGGTGTGGTCTCTTTGGCTTGTTTACCGTTGAAATGCAGTTTGCTCAAATTTGTAACCTACAAACTATAAACTTCTGCCATAACTCTGGAAGGGCAAATTGTGTCTAGATGGAACATTAAAAAAAAAAAGAAAGAAAGACTTACAAACCAACCAGCAAGATATATTATAAACTGAAGTCTTGGCTGGTTATATTTCAATTTCATCATAATATATAAACTATACATATGGTAACAGAACTAAATTGAATCATCATGGTTCAACCCTGCACACACTATTTAAGAATTTGAATATTGCTGATTAAATTTTCTAACTTTTTTCCCCCAATCTTCTTTAGTGATTAGATACATGTTCAAAAACCTAGGGTTTTATTCAACTTAATTTAAATTCTACTGAATATATGAGAAGGATGATACCAGTGTTGAATTTTCTTCCTTCAAAATCAGGCTTAATTTTGACTGAATTGTTCCATTACAAATATTTATATATTTATTTGTTTGACTGATTGATTTTGAAACATGAAATAATAATAATCGAAGAAATAATTTTAATTTATCTTAAAGGGATCCCAATTTTAAAATATCAAAATCAAATGAGATGAGTTTATCTCACTTGATTTTAATATTTTAAAAATTGAGGAAATATGGATAACAATTTTCATCTGAGTTTAGATGAGAGCAGTTATAACATTTTCTCTGAAAACTCACTTTTAATGTTAAAAACAAAGTAACTTGGATACCAACTGACTGACCCAACAATATACTTCTCCACAAATGCTTAAATTGTGTTCCAACATTTCCTTTTTTAAATAAAAAAGTCAAATATTTTTTTCCTAAATATTTTCCTGAATATAATACTGAGCAGTAATATATTTATTAAAATTTCCTATGAGGCACATTAACTTACTTTGGATTACATGGTCTCATTATGAGTTCCACAATGCAAAACTTTGCTTATTAAAAGAACACTTCTATATAAATATAGAAATAAAAATAGAGACGAGCCTAGTAGGCCGATTATGGGTCATTTTTAGCAATGTAAGATATAAAGACTATTTTCCTTCCAGGAAATTATTCTTGAAAGAATAGTAAAGATCGGCCTCAGTTTGTATCCATTACAGTTTTCCTCGTTTTTCAACTATTTAATGGGGGGAAATGCATTTCCAAATTCTTTCAAAAGTGGAGTGTGGCGTTCTTGCACTTATTTATTTACAAATTAGTCAAGGAGGGTGTTTCTCCTGTCAGTTGTACAGTCATCTTCATCAACAACTATTGCAAAGGCTATGCAAAAAAAGAAAGAAAAGAAAATCATTCTTTCTGGCCTTAGTCACAGAAGGACAGACAAAGGACATTTTGTCCTGCTTGTCTGCCGGACTGTGTCCACAGTCCAGTTTACTGGACTACTTCAATTCAAAAACCTGTAGTCATTGGTCAGTGTCTGATCAACTTCCTGTTATGATGCCACTGCTCCAATATTTATTTACCTATTGAATGGCAAACAACAATAAAAAACAGAACATGAAAAATGGTGACTCAAGGAATAAAAAGTGGTTAATTGCATGGAATAGCTCACAACCAACCTTGCACACTCAGGTACCCCAAGGAGACTTCCTCTCACCCTAGCCCAAGGCATGGAAAAGAGACAGATCTTCACAACACAGTGGAGAACACTGTAACATTAGAAAGACATCAACCCTGCTGGCCTTTCATAAGGCTCTAAAAACTTGGCTATGTACCATAGCTTGGGACCCTCTGCATATACTAAGGGCCCTGTTTCTTGACTTTATTGTTAACTGGTTATCTCAGCTGCTGTATATACTTATTTTGGAAGTTTTAGTTGTTTTTACAGTCTTGTCAATGACTGCCCAGTCATTGGTCGAGAAGTGTGGCTATTGAAATTAAATAAATAAAATACCGGTAGTCCTCAACTTACAACAGTTACTTTAGCGACCGTTCAAAGTTATGATGACATTGAAAAAAAGTGACTTATGGCTGTTTTTCACAATTACGACTGTTGCAGCATCTCGGTGGTCACAGGATCAAAATTCAGACACTTGGTAACTGACTCATATTAAGGACGGTCCCAGAGTCCTGTGATCACTTTTTGCGACCTTCTGACAAGCAAAATCAATGGGGAAGCCAGATTCACTTAACAACCATGTTACTAAGTTAACAACCGCAGTTGTTCACTTAGCAACTATGACAAGAAATGTCGTAAAATAGGGCAAAACTCACTTGGCAAATGTCTCACTTAGCAACAGAAAGTTTGGGCTCAATTGCGATTGTAAGTTGAGGACTACCTATAATTAAATATTTCACTTCTTGGAGGTTTTGTTTTAATATGGTTTCAGAACAATGTCTTTCCAGCTTGACCAAGCAGCTAGTTTAGTTCTGGAATATTTCAAATGATTGAGTCAACATTTGAAGATTTTAAACACGTTGGACGCATGTCCTCTTCTTTTCTCTCACAGATATATATTCCAAACTTCCATTCAATTTGGTTTTATTTGTTCTGTCAAATCAAGTGAAATAGATGACTATTAAAGAGTGAGTTTTTTTAGTGGTGGCAGTTTAGTTATGGAATAGTGTTTCTGAAACCTCTTTGATGGCCTTGCCTTATGAATACCTTATTATTCACCGCTGGTCCAGTGATCTTCAGGTCAAAACTCTTGGTATCACATAGATTGGCTATTTGTGCTTGTAAAATTGGTTGGTTCAAAAAGGCTTTCAAAGTGCTCCTTATTTGTGCGACTCTTCTGCTCCAAACTAAGTGATAAGAATCAGTGAGGTTTTACACCATTGTCATTCTATTCTGCCATTCATTGTTGGCTTCTGATGTTGTTCAGCTTGAATGCCCCTCAAAGATTAGGCACCACATGCTCCAGGCATGCGGGAGAATGTGTGTGAAATGTTTCAATTACCTTTAAAATCTTGTTTAACATATTCCAGAAACACAGCATTAACCGAATACCCAAGTAGCATGGGAAGCCTATTCTGATTTTCATTGAGAGTAGATTTAAACACATGTTCAGAATATATTTCATAGACTACATTTGTAAAATTTCATCAGATTTATAAAAGTGGAAACCACACACCCAGAGTAGCAGGGCTTTGTGAAAGTAAAGCTTTTAACACCACTTGATCATAGCCCGCCCTCCTCTGAATACCTAATACCAGTTAAACACATAAACACACTTATTGCATTTTCCAATGTGAAATTTATTGAAACCATTCACCCTGCATGTGTATCTGGGTACCTTAGAAAAGTATGCTGAAACCTCATATTGCATAATATTGTAAAAAATGTACCCCTAATTGAAAAGAGCTTGCCTAGATCGTAATTCTTTCTCATGTGCTCATCTGGATCCAGGAGTTAATTAAAAAGGCTTCTGATGTCTTTAAAAGCATCCATCCATGGACCTTTTCCTGTAATGTATTATTATAGAATAATACATGAACTCAGTATAATATAAATGTTCTGCAAAACATTTGAAATAAGTACTTTCTTTCAAAGTACTTTCATGCTGATAATCTTTGAAGTATTAAGGTTATAGCCTTTGGAAGATTCCTAATTTGCTTCATAGGCTTTCTGGCTGACTCTGTCTTCATGTGTGCATATACTACATGTGTATATGCATTTGTCTATATAGACGTACGCTTGCATTTGGACTATCAAAAAATTAGCAGGACAGACATACACATGGACATAGAGACATGGATACCATTAGTATCTGTTCCTATCCATGACGACTCCAAAATGATTAACATGTCTGTGACATATCATATTCCAAGCCTCATTCTTTCATGGCTGCATTGTGACATTGCATGTAAATTAACAAAGTAGTTTGATTTATGATGTTACGATATGCTTGTAGTCATTTATTCAGAGGTTATCCTAATTAGCCAAAATAGATACTTCCTCCCTCATTTCATAGTTACTGAAGGCAAATTTTTAGCTTGATTTCCTTCCATAACTTTGTCCTGCAGCTATTATGGTCTTTTTGACATTATATCATGGCTGCGTTTAATGATGATATCATTCTTAACTCGCCATAGCTCGCTTCAAGGATTCGAAGAGGCAATCTCATCCAGGCCATACAGTACCTCAAATGAACTTCCTTATCATGTTGGAGACTGTGAGAAGACAACTGTAAGAGTAATGGCTTTCTCCCCGTAGATCTCCTTACTCCATGGGGCATAGTGAGACAGAGGTGATGTAAGACACCAATATTGGCAGGAAGCACAACTTACAGATGTGCAATAAGTAATCCTCCTTGTCTAAACATGTGAAGAGACACTTTTCATTTTTAGTCATTTAAGTTATTGTGTTTAAAACATTTGTATAGCCTCCCATATTTCAGCCATGTCTAGGCAGCTCCCAATCAAGTCAAATCTTTTCACAATGTTTTTATGAACAGGAAAAAAATGCATGACCTTTGTGCAATTAATAGCAGTGTGTGTGTGTGTGTGTGTGTGTGTGTGTGTGTGTGTGTGCATGTAAAAATTTACATAAACAAAACAAGAAGGGGGGAAAATCTCAGTTTTGTATTGTTGCCGTGAGTCCTTCAATGTAAGCCGATCATGAATAGATTACACAAGGATCAGGCTAGTTTGGGAAGTGAAAAAAAATATTCCAGAAGATAATGGCAAACCACTGCCAGAAATTGGGTTTGCTTGCTAGGAAAAGTTTTACTGAACATGCACAGAACATGTACTAATATATAGTAGGATTGTCAAGATCAGGTTTCCTTCAAAGAATAATTCAGCAGAAAGAAAGACTAATTTAGCTGCCTTCCTCCTGTATTACTGTGCTACCTAAAAGACAAGGTGTTATTTTTGTTTTTATGCAGAGCACTATTTGAGTAACAGAGAGAGTAAGCCCTCTCATTGACGAATTCATTCTTCTACCTCCCAGGGTTTTCGACGTATTTCTGCTTACTGGGCTCCCAACTGCCATTTCCATGGAAAAGACAGGCCTCTCATAAAGAAATGGGCCTTGTGGCCAAGACCAATTCCCAACTGTTGAAAAGCAGTTATCAACTTTATAGATAAATCAATGAACGTCCTTCTGGTCCCACTGTGAGCCCTTATAGACAGTTGACTAAAACCTAAGCAAAATGCTATTAACTTCTAAAATATAATATGTAAACAAGTCTAGAGGCAGCCATAATTTTTTTGGTACTGATTTAATATTGTAATAAAAGATCTTTTTACGTTCTCGAGGTCTGCCTTTTTGGCTGAAGTCAGTGGAAACCTTGGATTGACTCTGCAGAGGAACCAGCCAAAAGGGGTCAAAAGAAAACTCGCACCACTGCTGGGTTGCTCGTCTGCTCCTCTCTCTCTGCCTTAGGTGAAGAACTAGCACCAAGTTGCATCATGCCACTAACCTCCCTTCCGAAAAGCTATATAAAGCTTGTGTTGGTTGGGGTTGTTTTCTTTAATGACTTGAATCAAAGCGCTCAGTGAAAAACTAATGGTAGGTTTTCCTTTTTTCTGATTGGAAATTCTGACATCATTGTCCAGTCTGGAACATAAAACCATCCATCAACTGCACTGGCTCTCTGCTGTCTCCCTCCTTCTCTCCCCTGGGAATTTCCCAAGTTTCCTGATGGCTTGATGAGTGGGAATATTGGCCTCCAACCAGGTTGGTTTTTGCTGTCATTGTACTTTGCAATCACAGCAGGGCTGCAGCCTCTCTCTCTCCCAGGTATTGCAGTGTCAACTCACATTATCTTCCATTTCGGAAAGATCCTGGAAGAAATCCCAAATCAACAGGAGGATCATTGCTTATTGGGGCTGACGGAGGCTTAATTTTTGCTTAGCTGGTCATCTTTTCATGGGTTCCTTCTCAATCCTTAATTGATTTCAGAGCAGGATAATGTGGTCCAGTTCTGCTTGTAAATGATAAACACATGCTCAGGGCGAGGGGAAAAAAAAGATACTGTAGGTGCCATATCTCCTGCTCTGCTTCTCCAGAGATCTTATCATCCACTTCCTTTCCCAGTGGCTGAGGTGCAAATTCTGAAATTATTACAGTTAGGTAAGCTGCCATGCAGATAAGTGGAGGGCTTCCCCTAGATGTTGTCATTACAAAGACTGAAAACCAATACATTTGATGCTTCAATATAACATTTGCCACTGGCATATTCTGGAATGCAACTCAGGTAATTGGGTGATTTCTTAACTTGGTCTTCTATCAAATATTCTAGGATAGTTCATAAAACAGAAAGCAAAGTACAGTCTTATGTGAGTATAAGGTGACATCATCATTTAGATGCTTCAGAAAAACCTTTAAAGTATAAATATATAAAATCCAAGACAGATGAGACTCAAATATCTACTAGAACTGGACAGCTGAAATGGTATAGGATCTCCTGCTTGAGCAGGGGACTGGACGAGAAGACCTCCAAGGTCCCTTCCAGCTCTATTCTGATTCTGATAGAAATGTTGCTCAAAATGTCCCATGCACGGGTTCCATTGCTTTCTCTCTTTAAAGTCCTGTTTTTACATTATTGGCCGTTCCACAGTGTGACCTAGTAAAACAGCTGGTTTCTGGAAGTCACTTTCTCCCATATGCACTTTTTAAGAGATCTGTAAAACAAATTAGGGAAAATGACTTCCTCCTAAGCAAGAGACTTATTTTAATTTCTGGTTTCATGCTGCTACTGCTTTCAATTTTTGATCTCTTTTATTGACCAAACTAATTCATGGGTTTCTGAATGTATTTAAATCCATATGCCACCCTCCTGCTTTAAAACCTCATTCAGAACCCCTCTGTTGCAGCCACCATGACGGGCTTCAAGCCAGTTGGTCTTTTCAAGCCCTTGATGCTGGGCTACCCAGCATCAAGCCACATGGGCAATTCTTCGGGCTTGCCCAACGGGATCTGTAATATTTGTCTGGAGAGCTTACCTTCCCACATGATAGGCACTCAACTGTTTTGAGGTGATATCTTTGGACTGGACGCTACACCAAAGCTATCTAGACATATGGAACAGGTGTTATTTATTTTTCATTGGCTTTGATGGAACTTTTCAGACATTGAAAAGGAAGGTACAGTAATTATGGGGATGCCATGGCACAACCGCTCTCATTTTTCTCATTCTCCCAAATAGGATTTCAAACCAACAAATCAAAACCAGGGAGGGATGCCAAGCCCCTTGGGCAGAAGAGTCAATGAACCTTGCTTGAAGATGGAAAAGATCTGTAGGCCCTGGAATCCTGCTATGTCTAATTAGGCAGGTGGCCACATATAGTGTAACATTACTGCTCTTCTGGGGTTCCAGGAAAGAGCATCTTGAGCTACAATTAAAAATAGGCTGGTGACTGGGGTCACTATTAAAGCCATTCTCAATCAGAATGACTCATTGCTACTGAGATGCAGCAAAGCCAGGGTTCCCCATATAATGGTTGAAGGTCTTTTAATGGAGCTTTAGGTCATTTCTCATGTAGCACCTTATTCATCTTCTAGAATCATCCAACCGCTATTGTGTCAAAATAACAATCATGGAGACAGAGTTTGTATTACTTCCTAGATGGCTAGAAAATGTTATGAAGGAAGGATGAAGATGTTGGTTACGGGTAGCCAGGAGAGATGGATCCTTACGTAGAATCCCTTTCCTTTTCAGTGACAATGAGCCTTTTAAGCTTTTGGTGAAACTAGATATACTTCCAGGTTGAATTGAATCTGTCCTGTCACATATTCTTCATTGTGCCTCATTGTATCCTGTTTTCAAATGTTATCATTTTACATATGATAATTGTATGGTTTTATGAATTTGTTGTTGGAATTAATATTTACAATTCCTCCCTCTCCATAAAAAAGTAAGTAGGTATTAAATCAAAACCATTAAAAAGCAAAAGTTAGAATATTTTGGACATCGGTCCTTCACTTAATCTTCCAGGGAAAGATTGAAGTCAAACGAGATCTAGGCAGAAGAAGAACATCAGGACTTCAAAATCTAAGGGACTGGTTTGGACAAAACTCAGCAGCACTTTTTCATGCGGCTGTTGATAAAACTAGGATCACCAAGATCTGATGACAGATATGGCACAACAGGAAGAAGGTACTAAATAGAAAAAAGAGTGTGGATGAGCTAAAAGATAAGTTTAAATCAACTGATTTGGTTATTCAGGCTTTCAAACAAGTCCAAAAAAGTTGATGGGTCATTCTAGGAAAAGGCTTTGAAATGAAATGCTGATTGCAATGACAAATCTAACTCTTATTGTAAAAATCTTCATGACAAAATGCAATACTGTGGTCAGCTAGGTGCTCCAACACTTCAGCTGCCCAAGTGTTAGCTTTCATAACATACCATCACTCTGCATCAGGAAAAGATAGATTTGAAATGGGAGCATATACTATGCACGGCTGTCTGTCTTTCTGTCTCTCTGTGAGAAATCCCATCCAAATTCACACATTGAGGACAAATTCTAGGCACGACGCCACCAGGAAACTGTCCAGTTCCATGTACCCTCTGCCCAGCTCTGTCAGACTGGCTGCAGAATAATTTATATTATACAGTTTACCTGGCCAAGGAAAACATTATTTGTGTCCTGTGGCAAGGAGGCTCAGAAATGAAGGCCTTGTATTACTAAAGGTGCTTTTTGGGGCCTGATCATACATCGTGGACTGTCTCACCTGTAAGAGCCTCCCAGCAACCAGCAGGAGCCACTTTCTGCTGTTGTGATGTGTCAGTCCATCGTGGAAGTTCTAAAAATAATCAGAGTTGAAGGCTTCTCTCCTTTCTCTAGGCAAGCAATAAATGTTATTCCTTGCTTTTATTTTCACCAATATGCCAAACCACTTCAAGTGTTAAATAACGGCAAATAATCCTAGAAAATAAAAGATCCATTGTCAACATTTTGGTACGTGTGTGTGTGTGTGTATGCGTGTGTTAGAGCTGTTATTAAAATGCAAATTTACATTTACTCTGAGAGTTTCTTCAATTCAAGAGAGGTGAGTGGGGTTTTTTTTTGTTTTTTGCATGCTCCGTATTAAGTATTTTAAAAGAGAGTTTCAAGTGTAACTTGATTTTTTTAAAAAAATGTTTTTGGCTATATCTCTGACTACTGAAAATAAACGTAGAACAAGAATAAATGGCTTAAACATACTGAGTGACCAAAAGTAAATTCAGCCAGATTGGTGCTATAAATCCAACTGGATTTCTCCAACCCAATCATTCCATCCAGAGAGTGCAGCCAATTTATCCTAACTGTGTTTTTCCTTTTGCCAAACTCACTTTGGCTCCTACCTTTTCTTCAGTGAAGGAACTTTCAGCATGAACCTAATGGCTCAGTGGAGAACATATTCCCAACCATTCCAGTAATTACTGTTTCAAAAAAAAAGTGCACCATACTTCTCTAGGTCTAATGTAATTCTAAAGTCAAGGAGTTTAAGCTAGTCAGTCTCGACAACAATTCTACTGCATTTATGCAGATTATCAATGATTCCAGAGCTACAGCTGAAGAATACCAACATGGAGATGATTATTCGTTCATACTTGAATTCATTATAAAAGTATCTTCTATGAGGAATTGCTTTCTGAAGTTTCAAATAACTGAGGGAAAAAAGCCACCTTTCATCACCAACTCTATCTTACGGAAATAATGGCAGAAAATGATGTCTGTGTTGAGGGGTCCTTGGTGCTCTCTGAGCTTGGCTGTTTTCTTGCAAACATTTCATTAACTAAATTAGGTAACATCATCAGTGCTAGAGTTGGGGTAATGAAACATCTGCAAGAAAACAGCCAAGCTCAGAAAACACCAAAGACCCCTCATTCCAGCCCTAAACTATAAATATGCCCCTTTATTGATGTCCGTGTTGGGTACTTACTTCAGTGGCCCTGGTACTTTAGCAACCCTTAACCTATTATGCATAAGAAACAGCAGAATTTAGATGGTTAAGGATTGATTCCGTGTCCCCTCTTGGTCAATCCCTCTGCCAGCTCTTTATTTTTGAGATTGTTAATCTCAGGACTTTCTTCAGCCTTCATTCCCAGCAAACATGTATGGGACACTTGCTTTCTGATGCTCCTCTTGCAGTTAGCTAAGCACTAGGCTTCTTCTATCCTTATCCTGCATTTGCTTGCATAAATTTCCTTTCTGCGACAGTGCTAAAACCTGCTCTACTCATCATTGCTCAGGTTAAATCCCTGCCCTCAAGAACGTTCATCTGCGTGCCCAGAGCTTTCCTTCCAAGAATCTGGAAACTATTAGGATTAAAGCACAAGGACGTCACCATGTGAAACTGCTTTTACTGTGAGGCCGATTGCTGAAAGGTGTCCATTTCTTTCTTTCAAGTGACTTGATCTTGACTCCCTTGTGCACTTCCAATTTTCCTCATGGAAACACTATTCCACTGCTGATGGCAGGATCTTCAAAGCCATGAGCAACATCAAGTTTGTTGGTTGTAGGAGAGTGTTAGAGAGTGCTATGGTGCCTTTGGAATATTAGTTTCATTTCCAAATATAAAATAGGATATGATGGAAACAATATATTAATTTCTTTTACAAAAATAAAAAAAGAACATAGCAGAAGGAAATTGTTTGTCTTTTATTAAGTGTGAAGCAAATCTACCAGGCCTCTATCACAGTGGTGAAATCCATTTTTTTTTACTACTGGTTCTGTGGGCGGGGCTTGGTGGGCGGGACAGGGGAAGGATACTGCAAAATCCCCATTCCCTCTCTACTCTGGGGCTAGCCAGAGGTGGCATTTGCCAATTTCCGCTACCAGTTCTCCAGAACCTGTCAGAACCTGCTGGATTTCACCCCTGCTCTATCAGATTTGAAGGGAAGAGCAACCATTTTAATCTTGCTTCTCACTTTTCTTACTGAACTATAAAGTGAGCCACACTGTTTATGCAAAGGTCAGCTAAGCTTCAAGAAAGTCATCTTTCTAGATTTTACATTCTACCGGTTCAACAGAAATACCCAATCTTTGGGAGAATTTTCTCTTTTGATAGCTCTCATTGCTCTAGTTATTCTCTTCAGGAAAAGATTAGTTGAAAATACCGAACTTGCGAGTAAAACAAATTAATACACTCATTTGACTTCTCAGAAGAGAGGGTTATAAAAATGCATTGCAACAGTCTGCTTTATGTTGAGAAACATAAAAAAACCACCCCATGCATTTATAGAAATATTCAATACATTTCAGATCATGGGCACTTTCATGTTAAAATGTTGCAAAGCAAATTTCCAATGAATGCCTTTGTAACATGCGAACTCTACACTTGGATTGCCCAACATATAGAGTCAGAATATATTTACATTTTGATCTTGATGGTTTTTCTCAGGGCCTGGATCCTATACAAAACTGAAGAACAATCTGGAGACTCCTTTCTAAAGAATAATAAATGGAGTTTGGAGAAAAATATCAGTCTGATTTCAATCACATTCATATTTATATTTGTATTACATTCAAATTAAATAATAGCTAACATCTTTATTCTCTCTCTCTCTCTCTCTCTCTCTCTCTCTACTCTCTCTCTCTGACTTTAGAAGTTATAATTTGGTTACAACTTTTTGAGGTGTCTGGAAGTCACACCCAAAGGTTTCAAGAGCCCTAACAACCCTCTGGATTCATATAAAATCTTTTGAGTAAATTCTTTCCTTTCCTGCTGTGGTCCAGAAGAAAATTCCTTCTGTCAATACTCTATTTTGCTTGAGAGAAACTCCCACCCATTAATTGGCAGTCTTCCCAAATGATGCTACTGGAATGTTTTAGAAACAAAACAAGCCAAACCCAAACCAACCCCCTCACCTTCAATCCCACCCACGCCCCGTGCATAGGAAATATGAATAGGATTCCTCTGTATATCCAGCTGTCCATTCCTCTTCTTGTAATCTCCCATTCATTAGAATCTTTGATTTGGTAACCCCACTTCACTGACTGAGCCTAATACCAGAAACCCATGTTAAGCTATCTGAAATGAAAAGGGCAGATGAAGAGATTCCCAATTTAATGTGAGAACAGTAAATGTTAATTTTGATTCAGAAAACATTGAAGTGATTTTGTTAAACATGCCTAACAAAGTTAAATGGCTTTCAATATGAATGACTTGCTAATATGTGTTAATTCTCCATTGTGTTTTGTGAACCTGGTATTAGAATTTTAGAATTTTGAAAGCATTAGACCAGCTTTCTCCAACAGAGCCTAAAGGCTCCATGCTATTGAAGGCTACTTTATTGGGACTTTCAAGTCCAAACTTAATGTATAATTGCAAAGAAAAACATAACTATTCTTCTATCAACTCTTATTTTCCTTGTTGCAGTCCCTACAAAATTCATGTTTACAGATGTTGATGGTTTCCTCATATAAAAATATTCTGCACTTGTATAAAAACAAAGAGCTTTAAATCCCAAATATGTAGGAATTAGGGTGAGCTCTTAAAAATGAGAGTGGCTGATGGCAGACATCACCCAAAGTTATTTTGTAAAACGGTTCTGTTCCTTGCTTCCTCTTCAGTTGACTCAAGAACTATAGTAAGCTCAGGAAGATGAAAATGATGAAACTCCAGCCTTCAAAACAGATATAATAGGTCTATTAAAAAACAAAGAGATTATTGGTTAAATTGGGTTTTGAGAATTTTGCCATAGTCATTGGGCACACAACTCTTCCTAAAAAAATGCAGAGGAAGGGAAAGGTATGTAAAATGTTATACTTGCAGCATGGTTTAAAAAACTAAAATCAGCCACAAGCTTTTGATATAAGAATAAACCCAGAACCTAAATTATTAGTAGCATCTAGTTTACACATACCACAGTTTCAGCAACCATCAGGCAATGGGCATGTAAGTGAGCAAATAGTGTACCTCACACCCTGGGGTTTTGTTACCAAGTACATTTAGTGTTTGCCAATTGACAAACATTGCAACTCCATTAACCTTAGTTAATAGCTTGTATTTATTTGCCTGTTTATTATTATTATTTTTAAAGAACAACTATTGGCAAAAGCAATCTGTCAAAACCTCTGCCTCAAAATATTGTCGTTTATTATTATTTTTTCTCTTCTAGAGTTTTTTTTTTATATATATATATATATTCCAAGGGCTCAGAGTGGATCTGAGGTCAGATTTTTATTTTCAGGGAGGTTGGAAAAAGAAAAAAATGAAGATAGCAATAGCACTTAGACTTAGTGTATATACCGCTTCACAGTGCTTTACAGCCCTCTCTAAGCAGTTTATAGAGTCAGCATATTGCCCCTCCAACAATCTGGGTCCTTATTTTACCCATCTCGGAAGGCTGAGTCCACCTTGAGTCTGAGATTTGATCTGCTGAATTGCAGGCAGCTGGCAGGCAGCAGAAGTAATCTGCAGTGCTGCACTCTAACCACTGTGCCACTCCACCTAAGATGGAGGTTAGCTGCAACCAGAAGTCTCCTTTCATGGATAGATATGAAAAACTCTGACTCCATTTTCCAACATAATTGCCAGGAATATTAGAAGCTATGCTTTTGCTGTGCAGAGAAAAAAAGTTCTCTGCACAGAGAGAAGATAATTAGCCAAGGCTGTCTCCCAGGTTAATGTGTAATCAACCCAGAAGTCTTTTGGGTTGATTACACATTTGGGTAGAAGAAGCTTCTAGTCCCTTGGAATATCTACTCATTTCCCTTATACATTTGAAAGAAGACTTGGTGATGTCCAAACTTATAATTCTCCAAAGCACCTGAAGGCAGAACAAGAAGCAATGGATAGAAACAGATCAAGGAGAGAACCAATCTAGAACTAAGAAGAAATTTCCTGACAATGAGAACAATTAATCAGTGGAACGACGTGTCGTGTGTGCTTCAAAACTGAAAGGTTTTAAGAAGAGATTGGACCATGATTTATCTGAAAGGATATAGGATTTCCTGCTTGAGCAGGAGGGTGCTCAAGTAGAATACCTCCAAGGTCCCTTCCAACTCTGTTATTCTGTAGTTCATGATTTCCCTTACTTGTGACTTCTAGACATGATACTGCCATATTTTGGTAGCAATCCATTTAGAATCATCTCCTGAGATGGGGAGGGAGGAAGGGAAATGATCTTTCCCTGTGAATGCACCAAACCAGACCAAAAACCATTTTAGCCATTTCCTCTTACCTCAAATGAACTCAGCACCATCAGGTTTTAGGACATCTCAAATTCCTTGCTGTCCCTACAACTCTCTTTTGTTACATTTTAAAAGGGCCCTCCTTCCCCCAACTGCCCCAAAATTGCAGATGTCACTCTGCAATGGACGACCTCCATTGTCATGATTATTTTGGATCAGGGGTGTCAAACTCCCCGGGCCAGATGCATCACACGCTGGCCACCCCCCCACACATTTTAGCAAAGGGGGGGGGAAGTCACAATACATCATGTGACAACAATGTGATGCTGCAAGTATGACACCCCTGTTTTGGATGGAGATCCAAGGACCAAATCAGGAACTTTCTACCTGAACAAATCTCAAGTACCCTCCCTGCTCTATTTGTGGCCTCTCCTTTTCTCCTGCCAGCAAGGTCACCTGGAAGAATTAAACCAAGAGTTAAATGTCTACCAAGTGAGGACTAGAAGGGATATCTGGAAAAGGCTGGGCCTCTAGAAGTTGACTGTTGGGCAATTAAATGTTCTACTATGTAGCTAAGTCCAGCACTGAGCTCTTATTTGGGGCTGTTCAAAAACAACAACTCCAGGTCCATTTTAAGGAACCATTTCTAACCGTGTTATTTGAGGTGTGGAATCTAGCAAATATTTGCCTGGATTGTTGTGAAAAATAAATCACGTTAAATGTTGTATATTTTAGAAGCTCCAATCGAGGGATGGGCTACATGCCATCTTCCAGATGTTGTTGGCATTCTAGAACCAATAAATTCTAACCAGTTTGACCAACAACATAAGATGGTGATGGAGTCCCAAAACCCCTGAAAGGCTGTCTGTTGCCACCTATTTCTTCTGTGCTCTTTTGCTTCTACAAAATGCAGTATCAGAATGGATGTAGAAATCTATCATCTCTTCATAGTTCTTTAGTTCTTATGTAGAATGCTTTTAATATCCTTTTCTAAAACCTTTTTAAAAATCTAAAAATAATGGTGGTTCACATTTCCCTCTCATAGATCCAAGTAGGAGAGTTTTCTCTTGTGCTCAGTTCATCACCAGCAG
Organism: Masticophis lateralis; assembly: GCA_030761175.1. Classification (NCBI taxonomy): domain Eukaryota; kingdom Metazoa; phylum Chordata; class Lepidosauria; order Squamata; family Colubridae; genus Masticophis; species Masticophis lateralis. The sequence continues at coordinate 129,853,577 of JAUDYJ010000002.1, read as the reverse complement.
AGGGAAGGCAAACTTCAGAATTGTTGGTTTCCTCTGAATTTCTTTTTTTTAAAAAAAATATGGGATGTTTCCATCTATCACTGTATATTGACTCTTGTTATGCTTCCAATAATAAATCATTTGATGATGTCATATTGTTACATTTAAATCCAAGTATAAATAAATGATCCCTTCCATAATGGCACATAAAACAGTTCATTTTGATTCACTCTACAAACTATTTATGGGTTCGCTTGCAGTTTTTAGGGATTTTACAAGAGAAGATTCAGTGTTTCTTTCTGGCCATACTCCAGATAGGACATGCTAACTTTGCCTAATTTCCAAAGACATTCAGTAAGAATACTTCATAACACATGCATACAGTAGGTCTTCCCCATATAAATACATATAATTCCCTTATAAAAATTAAAGCCACTGTTTTATGAGGTTGTAAAACAATAGGACAGTAACTTTCCTTGTTAAGGTTCTTCTATTGTTCTGAAGGCTTCTTTTGTAAGTAGACTTTAATGTGTATATTGTGTCAACTGCACCCATTATAACAAAATTATAATTTCACACATTGTAACAAAGATCTAACATTATTTCCTGAAGATTATTAATGTTAGACAAAGGCTGAGGTAGTTGATTCAATCCAGTTTGAACACTCCTAGATCCAGAACAGAGCTTAATATTTATCAACAAGGCATGTGAGTGATTTTATGGATATATAAGCATTTCTTTTTTTAACAAAAGTTTTACAAAACATGTGAAAATGAACACCAACTAATAAAGAGCAGAAGCAGGAAAGAAAGAAAGAAAAGTGCAGAAAGAAAAAAAAAGAATCCAATTTCCATTACAGCAAATAGAAATGCAATTACAAAAAATATTTCTTTCTCTATGGTTATAATATATATATATATATATATATATATATATTTCTATTATCCTTTATTTATTATCATCAAAGCCACAAATCGTAAATGTGGATATACAAACAGAGAAGAATGGATTTGCAAGTGAAGAGAGAAAAATAAAATTATATCCAGCTGTGTGACCTGGACCAGTTACTATCTCTCAGCCTAACCCACCTCAAGAGGTTGCTGTGGTGGGAAAAAATAGGAGGAGGGAATATTATGTAAATTTGCATATGTAAGTTTGAGTTATTTATAAAAATAATAAAGGTGATATAAAAGTCTAAGTATAGTACTTTTAAAAATATACAGCAATAGAGATGTGTTTAATTACAAGAACATCAAAAAGTTAAAATTTAGAGGAATGGGATTCATTTCAAATGAAGAAAATAAATAACTTATCATACAAATCCTGCTGCTGGATGAAGAAAGACATAAATTTATTTTTCCAGGCTGATAAGAGAGTTTCATATTTTTAGGGAAACAAAGAGAAGTATACCATGGTTGCAAGTTTCCATGGGGGGACAGAGTCCAGGTTTTCTATCTTCCCAGTTTGCAGATGAGAATTTTGACATTGTACTTTTTTTTAAAGTCTATTATAGAGCTTATACAACAGTTTTATTTTGTTTTCCTTTGGAAAATAAGGAAAATTGTACAATCCAAGTTATTGATAGACTGAAAAGGTTTCTAGCACAGCTACCAAAATAGGATTAGGGGCCACGTGCAGATCATAAGAGTATTTTGTCTGTGTATTTTCCCCTACTGCCATAGAGGCAAACAAAGAAGCAGAAAAAAAAGAAGAAAAGAAAGAGAAAGATGAAAAAAAAAAAAAAACCCCTAAAATATGCATCTGATTGGAATGGAGCATTATTTAAATTGGGAGGAAAGTTACACTGTGTCATACAACATAAAAAGAAATTTCACTTTAAGGTGAGAAACTCTAGAACTGCTTATTCAGACTTCTGAAATAGTTGAATAGAAAAACAACTATTGGGGCATCGATGATTCCTACATTTTAAAAAACAGCATCAGCCTACAGCCCACAATTGTGTATTTTATCACTTTCTATGTGTGCAGAATCAGCACAGATGCTCCATGTTGCTTGGGAAGAAGGAAGCCTGTTTTTCTAATAGAAATCATTACAGAAAAAGATGCACCTTTTGAGTTGGGGCTTCCTCTATAGGGGCTACAAATATCATTTCAGTTCAGAAGCACAGATTGAATGGGTGTAAATGCAGTGATGGGACTCAGCCAGTTCTGTCTGGATCGACGAACTGGTAGCGGTGACTGCAGGAGGCTCTGCCCACCCAGAGCCAGACGTAATGCATGACTACTGTGCATACTACTGCGTGGCTCTGCGCAGAAGGTGCACAACTCCTGCATAGAAGACCCGCACTCACTTTTGTGAACAGGTAGGGTTCAACCTAACAGTTCAAAAGCACATAACAAATACAAGTAGAAAACCTTTGGTGGAAAGGTAACAGGTAACTGCAGAGGGACTGCACTGTACTACCCCCCCCATCCACATGCCCCATTTTGGGCCTAGTAGGCCTCCCTGCACTTACCTGGGAGCTAAAACAGGGCGCGTGGGGACTCCTGGAAGGGGCAGGGCAGGAAGGGGCGGGGTCAGCCAGCAATTTAACAACCAGTTTGCACGAATCAGCCCAAACTGGCTGAATACCACCACTGCCTCAATTACTCCTTTAACAAGACACCCAAAGACAAAAAGAAATCATTAAAAGTGCTCAGTAGCCATGGGACAGGCATCATGATGGATCAACAGAATTTTTATTTTAAAAAACTGTTGATTTATTAGTACCATAGCTTTTTAATTTTTTCTTTGTCTTTGGGTGACAGTTAAAAGGAAAAAAAAATTAATAGCAATTTATCAAATAAAGTTTACTATAAAATAATAATAAAAAAAACAATATCCAATTATTCTAAGAAGTGATGTCTTTTAATGTCCAAAATTTGAGTAAGAAGAGTGTGCATATTTTAGATAAAAAATGAACTCATCAGGTAATGAAAAGGGGAATAAATTGTGTTCATCATATTAACCTCCTAAATAACAGACTAGGCCACCCAAAAGCTGTATTTCTTTAGTTTAGGCAATATATCACGCCTGAAATCTGCCAGGTGGTTGTAACTATTAACTTCTCTCCCCACCTACGTCTGCTCTTGCAGAATATATTTCATACAGTTAAGATCGGTTGCAAGAAGAATTTTGCTGCTGCCTGTTATCTATGATATTATACTATTGAATTTCTGTGGGTTTAGGGATGCAAGGATTAGATATATTAGGTGGACAAATCCATATAGGGTAAAAAGAATAGAATTTCTTTTCCATTTACAGAAAATTGAATAATAAACATTATGAACAGCCTTCCTTCAATTACCATTTGATTTTTTGGTCAAGAAGGTTCTCAACCATATTAACAAAGATTCATTATAGGCAAACCTGAGATATTTAGGTTATCCTGAGGAGTCATGCTTGGTCCTGCCTTCTTAGAACACAACTTCACCAATATTTTTCTGAGAAAGTGAAAACATGTGCTACTGCCTGTTGCTTTACAAGGGGTATCTTGAATTGCCACTGGGTTTTTATTTTATTTTTTCATCTAACTAACTAGAAAGCATAACCTTCCCAACATACCATACTAATATTGTTAGCCACAATTGTTGGCATGGAGGTAAGGGACTTCATTTAACTGAAGATTAACTTGCTAAATATCTGTGATAATGGCTATCACAAACTCCAGTTAAATAGCCTGGGGCTACTTTTAGCTATTAAAATTTACTGTGGTTGTTTCTGGAAAGATATTGCACTGCTTTGAGGTTTAAATGGGCTGCATTTATTTTTCCTGAATGAACAAGTGGTAGCTCACTTCTAAGACAGAATTGCTATCTGCAGCATATGTGTACTAATTGCTTCCATATCAGTGTGACATACAGACAATGCTGCAGAAGTGAATTAGGAGTGAAACTAGACTATACACAGTTACATATACAGCTGGAAGCCAGCAGGTATGTAGATGGATGTACCGAAGCCATTAGAAAGTGTAGTTCACTGGTTAGGCAGTGATAGGAAGGAAGGAAGGAAGGAAGGAAGGAAGGAAGGAAGGAAGGAAGGAAGGAAGGAAGGAAGGAAGGAAGGAAGGAAGGAAGGAAGGAAGGAAGGCCATTTTTAATGTTACATTATGTTACTATAACATTTCAGCAAGTTTGGGCTAATGATTAAGGCACCAGGCTAGAAAGTGGGAGTCCATGAGTTCAAGTTCTTTCTTAAGTACAAAAGCCAGCTGGGCAATCTCTCTCTCTCTCTCTCTCTCTCCTCCCTTCATCTCCCTTTCTCCCTCTCCCTCTCTCCCTCCAACCCACCTCACAGGGTCATTGTTGTGGGGAAAATAGGAGGGAAAAGCATTAGATATGTTTGCCACATTGGGTTATTTGTAAAAATTATAAAGGTAGGGTACAAATAAATAATAAAACCTTCAAAAGTTATTCATATTATTCAAATTGTTGAAAACATCTGGATCAATCATACATTTGACCTGGTTATCATGCAATATAAATGTCACTTCGACAAAATCAAACGTGGTGTTTGCTCTGGTCTGCTTTGTCTCTTTCCCTCTCACATACTTTGGGGAGGGCTCCTCCAATCCCCAAAGCAATGAAACGAAGTTGTGAATCTGAATGAGAAACCAGCTGAAACAAATAAGGGATAAACTTTTCTCTAACTCCCTATGACAAAGGACAATTAAAGCATCAGCTTTGTCACAAGAGAAGAAGCACTAGGGTCACATCCTAGCCCATCTTTCATCTACTTGAGGATGCAAGGACTTGAGGTCATCAGCTGAGGGGATCTTTCCAGCATTGAAGCTTTCCCACTTTACTAAAAGAGTTTTCTGGATCCATGATATAATTTAATTTCTATTTTTTCTGCCTTACATGAGGCAAAATTATTCCACAAGATATATCCAGGGTATAAGTTGTAAGCGCCTTCTTAGCTGTAATATAATCACTTGGTTAAAAATATGTCTCTGAAAAGCTGCTTTTGAACCAGACAGGATATACCTAGAGCCCAAAATTTTGCTTTCCAAGGGCCAAGTTCCTGTTGCTTTAAAATCATCCTAGCCAAATGGTACTTAAGCACACACAGCAGTTTGAACCAATAATTAAGAGTTCCTTAATGATTTCTTTTTCTACAATAAAGATAGGAACTTGAAAAAAGTCCCGATATGTCACATAATGCTTCCATGACGATGTGAGATTGACACTCCTCGGCTGCTACACTATCTCACCACATACGGTAGTATGTCCAAAGTTAAGAAGCTACAATTTGATAAATGCTTACTTCAATATTTCTAACATGAGAATGCCATAAGACAGATGCAACAAATCACATGTTATAATCATGATCATGTGCAACATGTTGCAACTTCCTCAAGACCTGGCTGTACCAGTTGATTCTCATTGCGGGATTTTTTTTTTTCATTGTTTATTTTATTCTATTATTCTACTTCTGTTCTGGTTTCTCACCTTTTATTTTTCTACCTGTTTATTATTGTAAGCCACCTAGAGTAGCTCTACAGCAAGATAGGTGGGAAATAAATTTAATAAATAATTAATTTAGCAAATAAATAAATATGCTCAGTTTCTTTATGGTTAGCTGTTTGGCCTTCATGAAGCACTTCAAGTTGCAAAAGCCACCATCATGTGTCCTGTCTTTGCAAAGGAGTCTTCACAGTTTTGGGGGTGGGGGGGAGACAATTCATCTCTTTTTAACAATGCCTTGTTTTTGGGTCAAATTGGTTGTTGCAATAAACTAGACAAACATGGAAAATGCTACCTTGTTTTCCCCAAAATAAGACATCTCCTGATAATAAGCCCAATTGGGCTTTTGAGTGCATGGCGATAAGGCTAAGCACTTATTTCAGGATTCAAAAAATATAAGACAGGGTCTTATTTTCAGGGAAACACAGGTATGTAGAATTAGAAGACAATCTGCAGCATTGCTGAAGGCTAGGCACCAGGTCTATAGAGCTTTAATGGATGAAAAACTCATTTGAAAGCTTTCAAACATATTTCTGCCATTCAAACCAGGGTGGATTCCCATTCTATTTCTATTTTCTCTCTCTCAGGGCCACCTGAAGCTTGGCGTTACTAACCAGCCTAACCCTACCATCTTTAAACAGGCTGTGTTTGTTGCTTGGAAAGTAGTCACTGCAAAAGGAAATGGAAACACCCTGTCTGGGATGCAAAGGAATTATTTTTTTTGTTATAACCCTTCAATTACTCATTTGCAAACAAGCCAATCAGCTTCAAAGCTTGGATCATTCTTTGTCGAGAACAATGATTTCTTACAGATGTTAGCCATTTGGGGCCAATATAAGAACCACCTCAAAACAAATAGGGTCCCTGTTAATATGTCAGAGGGACTCAAGATGTAAGAGCTGATTCAGTTTTAATGATATTATGCCATTAGTCCTGTTTCAAAAATTAGTTACTGCATTTTGTGCCACTTTGAGCAATTAATCCTTCCTAAAATAAACAAGCTGATTCAGATTCCATTATCCTGACAATTCACAATAAACCCTGAAGTCAGGGACTGCTGTTCTCTTTAGTCATTTGATCTTATAAATAATTCGGAATTTATGTCACATGCTGGTCAATGTTACAATCACCTCATTGCTACTTAAACAATTGCCAAAAATATGGCAAGCAACAGGCAACCACTAAAGTCCTTAATTTAATTTACTTTCATGGATTTCCTTCTTATGTTCTTATGTACAAAGCTGAGTGGTGAGAGGCAAAAGTTTTTTCATGAGGGTTTTTTTTTTTGGCCATTAATTGGCCAAAAATGCTTTTTAATGTCAGGGATATGGAGATGTTGGCCTGTCTTCTTCTGATCTATTTTAAATTCTCAATTTGTGTTTTCAAGCAAAAGGAAGAAAGAGAATGAATGAGATTATTTACTTGCATAAAATTATTTGAGCTGTATTTCAACCAGTGCGGTTATTACCAAAACAAAATGCATCTGAACAATTGACTGGAACTACAGCTGGTCAGCAATTTCTATAGCAAAGGACAAAATGGTTGCAATCTGTAAACTGCTCACCAAGCTATGATGAATAGCTAATAGTCCTCTATTGTGATGAAATGAGTAAGTACCTTTCTGTGGTAAGGTACCTATGTACCTTACACACAGGTAGTCCTTGATTTACAGCAGTTCATTTAGTGACCATTCAAAGTTACAGCAGCACTGAAAAAAAATTACATGACTATTTTTCACACTTATAACTATTGCACCCAGCTGAATGTAAATCATTGGTCGCATAATTCACAAAAGTCAGATTCATTTAACAACCCGTGTGACTAATTTAAGAACTGCAGCAATTCACTTAAGAAATGTGGCAAGAAAAGTCATAAAATGGGGCAAAACTTACTTAACAAACTTCTCACTTAGCAACATAAATTTTGGGGGTCGTATTGAGGTAAGTATCACCATCTAATCCATTTTGCAAAAGTGGTATTCATCATATGATGTTCTTTCTGCCCTGGACCCCACAGTATTCTCTGTTAAGATGCATTCTCCTAGCACTTGGTTCTTAAGAAATATGCCTTGTTTATGCAGTGGATTAACAAAGGCCTAGAGGATGATTATGTGGAAGAAGACCAGCAGAATTAAAAATGCTTCTGGAATCCTCATTCCATGTTCTCTCGGATTCTGCCAAATCAAGTTGACGTCTTGTCTGATATTATTTTGTTTCAGCCTTTGATTACCTCCTTGTGATCCTTTTGAGAACTTTTATTCAAAGTTCCTTTGAAGAGGCTATTCTGAATGAAGGTATGGTACAAATGAAATGGAGGATTGAGAATAATTGGCCTTTGGCGTGGGATTATTGTTTAGTTTTCTACACTTGTCATGTTTCAAATTAGCCTTTTTGAGCATTTTTCTTCCTGACTGCTGTCTCTCCCTCCTTCTTCATCAGCACTATTTAAAAGAGCATATATAGATATAGCCATGTGTTTATTTAAGTACAGTTACATCCTGAACATAAATTGTTTCAACTTCTACCCTCAAAAAGACACTATAAGGCACCGCACACCAAAACAACTAGACACAAGGACAGTTTTTTTTCCTGAATGCCATCACTCTGTTTAACAACTAATTCCCACAACACTGTCAAATAATTTACTAAGACTGTATTACTATAATTCTTCTCTTCCTTACTTGTATCTATCTCTTCCCATTATTACTATAACCATGTTGCTTGTATCGTTCAATTATATTGTTTTTGTTTCCTAGTACAATTTGATAGCTTATTAGTAACCTTGACTATTACTAAGTGTTGTATCTTTTTATTCTTGATGAATGTATTTTATTCTTCTTATGTACACTGAGAGCATATACAGCTAAGACAAATTCCTTATATATTCAATCACACTTGGCCAATAAAGAATTCTATTCTATTCTATTCTATTCTATTCTATTCTATTCTATTCTATTCTATTCTATTCTATTCTATTCTATTCTATTCTATCTTGAACTTACAGTCTTACATTTTACTTTGGATTCTGATACAGTAGATGATGAGGCATTCAGGGATTTCCTTGGTCTTCAAATAAACAGCTGACATTCAATACTTGATAAATATTGGCTATATTCATGCTTGCTGTTTAAATTGTTCCTTTCCTATACTCATGCTAGCTTGACTCTAGCATATTTTAAGAAAACCCTATCCAGATTGCCAGTTTCTTTTTGTGCATCACATCCAATTGCAACACAATGCCATTTGCAGATTAGAGATTCACACATTTTTTTAAAAAAATCAAATCAAATCTTGAGAATGATTGACATTATGAATTAAAATTAAAAGATCAGTGGCAGCATTCTTTTGTCCACCTTTTAATAAACAACCATTTTCACTAACCCCATTCCTGCATATAAATGTTCCTACAATTTAAAGTTGTTTTCAGAAGTGTACATTTCAGAAGTGTAAATCTACGTAGCCAATTATTTATGAAAAGTTGGAGAGAGTGAAGGAAATGTTCAAATGGATATAACTGTAAAGCATGTTTTCTTTAATGCATTTGAGGGCGGCTATATATTAACTGATGGAATATGATGGAAAAACATGTCAGAGTGACTTTTAATGCAAGGGCATGCCAGATGGACTTCCATAATTTGCTCCACTAAACAGCATGAAGTTAATAAGGCAAAGAAATTTTATAGTAGCAGCCCAGCTAAATCCTCTGCTGAGTTGCCTGTTGCAAGCATAGACTTTTTCCAAGAAACAGCAGAAGTATTTTCAAACACAGCTTCATTCTCATTAGACTCCTTGGGAAAACAGTGTGTTGTAATTCAGAATAACAGAGTTGGAAGGGACCTTGGAGAATAACAGAGTTGGAAGGGATCTTGGAGGTCTTCTAGTCCAACCCCTTGCTCAAACAGGAGACCCTATACAGTTTCAGACAAGTGGCTATCCAATTCAGTGGGTTTTTTCATATCTGTGATAAAGATTCTAACTAGCCAAGTCCCATTTGGGAATATTCTGACATCTAGCTGAGAAATGAATTATTTCCAGAGATCTATGATTTATTGTTAGTCTGGATTTGAAGTCTGCTACTTAACAAATTCCTTATACTTCCAACTTTGCAGGAGTATAGGCTCACTCCTGGATACCAAGGCTTAAACTAAAGCTATAGACATTCTAGTATACCACAAACTATTGATCAGATTATCCATGCCATATTCCATGGTCAAGGTCATTTGGCAATTCAGCCTTAAAGATGAATAGCCGGTTCCCCAGGTGAGACAATGTCTACAACAACTACTGATCTTGATATCTGTGGCAGCCCAAAAGTTTCCAACCATGACTGGAGACATGACTGCAGCTGCTGCAGCCTTCCAATACCTCCTTACTTGATAAATACAATGGGGATTTAATCAGCACTATTGTATCTTATTCTGTTTGAACTATGCATCTCCCAGAAATCTGGTGATCTGTCCACTGTCTGATGAGTAGGGCTGAAAATTAACCTGCAAAATGAACAACCCTTATTTGATTCAAAAGACTTCAGATTTAGAGAGCTGTACAATACTGGGGGAAGAGTTTCAGCTATTAGCTCAGGATTTGGACAGACTGGTATGAATGAAATTTCTAAGTCAACCCAGAAATTCTGATAGAAACTGCTTGTGCATTGATAGAAGAGCCAAGAATTTACAATATAGGAGAGAAAGGAAGATGCTGTTACTCCCCCACTTTCTTTCCCCTGAATTCGCATAGCTGAGATTTCAGAAGTTGAATACATAGGATCTTGCAGATCTCCATTATTTCCCTAGAAAGAATGGTCTTCATGTCCACAATAAGGATATTCCTGTCCACAATAAGGATATTTATATCCTTCTACCTGATAGTTTCATACCTGAATGCCCCGCTAAGGTCCCATTTTCTGGCTCATCTACAAAGTGTCATGCTTGCGGAAAACGGCCATTTTGTAAGTGGATGCTTTAAATGTTCTAAATCAGCTTTGTCAACAAAGACTTGTTTGTTGTCCCACCCAACTAAAAATTGAGTGAAGCCCAGACATGCAACACTACCCATTGACATTTGATCTGCTGTATTATATACAGACCCAAAATAAGCTGCATGTCTTAGTAGGGGCCAGCAACCCACGGCTCTGGAGCCGCATGTGGCTCTTTCATCACTCTGCTGCGGCTCTCTGTTGTTGGTCGGCTCCACAATTGATAGGGCTTTCTGTTAGGACAGGTAGAGGAAAAAGGATGCCACGCTAGGAGAAGACTCTATGATGGTGGTGGGGGACTGGACTTCCGGTCAGGTCCAGAATTGGGAGGGGGCTTCCGGTTAGGACCTTTGTGACTCTTTAAGGTTGCCAACCCCTGGTCTAATTCCACTGATAATTTCATTGAAGCCTTCTAACCCAGTTAAATATGCTCTGTCCTGTCTGTTCTGTTAAGAGCATTGCTAGTTGGTTCTTATGCTCATCTCCCACCACACAGTTTATGGAACCTTTGATACACCTTTTTGGCCATTACCAGAATTCCTTGTAACTTTACTTGGCCTCTCCATTGGCTTTTTCTTGGGACTGAACTAATAATAAACTCACCATTTAGATATTCATTTGGATCAGGAAGACGTTTCCTTTGATTCCCCAGGTTGAAAAACTCGCAACCTGAAAGGTGAGAAAATCCCATCGCTTATCACCTGCTCATCAAGTACATTCTCCTGTTTTCCTGGACCATGCTTGATACATTTCTAAAGGAAGAAGCATAGTCATTGTCTCTGCTAAATGCTTGTGATTGAATAATCCATCTCATTTCTGCAGCTCACATTCTCACAAGATCCCCTAGCAATATATGGTAAGCCTGCTTAAGGAATTAATACTATATTGCAGACCAGAATTTGCACAAACGATGCAAATTATATGCCATTCCTTCTTCCTGCTAGGTTTCTAACATTTTGACAAGAACAATGGCTCCATAAGTGCAGTCCGTGATTTACTGACTCCTGGACTCTGTAACCTTCGGGAATACTACTATTGCTTCTCAATTCTAAGCTCTTGGAAAGATTGCAGGAAGCATACTTTTTCCAGACTGAATTTCAGGAGGATTTAGAATCACATGAAAGAAGGGAATTAATATTTAATTTTTTCTTATTCTTGTTGTGGAAAACTTGAAAGTATGGAACACCCTAGAGATTGGGGATAGCCATCCATCTGTAAAGATTTATAAATTGCAATTTTCATAATTATGTGGTCAAATTTCAGGTAGGTGATTTGATGATTTACTTTGAGGATCCCATACTTTATGATAATAAAATCTGACTTAGTTCTTCAACATTTACATGATTACAGTCTCTTGGCTAAACTATTGTTTTTGCTCTTAGGATGGACTGTTTGGGCTACTATATTTCTTCCACATAGACATATATGAATTATTTCTGTGTTGTATAGTACACAGATCTTTTTCTTATAAAAGTCTTCCTAATTATTTAATTGTGTTGTATAGGTGAGATTTTGCTAATAAGTAAATTCCTGAATATAGAGTTTAATGTCTGAAAAGTACAGATACATTATTGTGGCTAGTATGAAGCCTAACAGGTGTTATGTAAATATTTTTCAGCCATCCAAACCCATCAAGAGAAACCACCAAATATATGTTATGTCCAAAAAGTGACCAGAAGAAACTTAAGCATTGAAAATCTGAATCATAGGTATATAAAGAGTTTGAATAAAGACTGCATTACTGCTCTGTTAATGACAATCAACAGCTATATTAGGACTTCATTCTTGTCTTCAACAAAAATTTTAAGTAGTCAAGTCTGGAGTCTTTTGACAGGTCTATTTGAAGCAAGAATTAAAGGTTGAATGTCTGTTAATCTTTACTGAAAGCCTTCTCTCCCCCCCCTCTTCCCTCTCTCCTTTTCTCTCCTCTACCCTTGATTTTCAACGTATGTAACGGTTTTGATAGGACTGGTTTTTTTTTCTCCAACTCTCTGCTCAGATACCTTAGTATATTTTCTTTATGTGCAAATCAGTTCTTGTACAGATCTCCTTGGAGTTAGATCTCCTTGGAGTAGTGTATGTACTTTCTAAGTAGCTTGTAATCTGGACATTAAAGCAATGAGATGTGACATCTACAGAGTTATGTTTAACCACTTATGCCAATGGCTTTCTGAGCTATGTGCATCTTGATTATGGAGTTCAGCAAAGATGCTGTATTTTACCAGTCACTTTAAGAACTGAAATATGTAAACAAGTATACATTCACATTTACACATACACAAACTCACAAAGAGAGTGTATGTATATGCAGCAGTATTAGCTCAAATTCTTTCTATGCTTAACACTATGGATAAAATGTATGTTTAATTCATTATCAGAGTAAGTTGATTTTTTTGTGGTTTTTTCCAAGCTATTATTTGATTGTATTGATTATGTTCGCCAATTCAAATGTGAATTCATGAGATTGAGTTTTACTGGAGCTACTGAAATGAAATGACCAAAATGAGAGGACATGAAAATAAGATTTTTAAGCCAGACCATTCCTCCTCCTTTTTCAACTTGAAGCTAATGGAAAGTTATGAGGTTTTAGGTAAACAGATTGCATGTGCATTCTTAAACACAAATAGTGGCAAACAAATGTAAATATTGTGTCTGTGTTAGAGGAAAAAAATAAACTAAAGTCCAAGGTTGACCTTGCATAAACTTTGATGGATCCCCTTGACTGTTAAAAAAAAAATACAGTTAAATTTTGCATGAAATTTCCTGCTCAATTATGATGGTGTTTTAGAAAATGCAGTTTTTTCAACCATGGTGGTTGCTATTGTGAGTCTAGAATTTATTTATTTTACTTAGTTATATGGAGATTTAAGAAACGACAACTAATATTGATAAACTCAGTCCACGTGACTCATTAAGTGCTTGTCTCTAAGCAATGTGAACCCTAAGCCATATTTCCAGGAGCATGGATTATATTACATTGTTTGGGGAATTCAAGTTGTGGACATTTTCACAAGATAGGAGCCCTTCTTATGATGAGAATTGAACAATTTGTACCATGGATGACCTTTCCTTGCAAATATGATACATTTGGCTCTTATTTGAAAAGTTCATGAAGGTTTACACACACACACACACACACACAGAGAGAGAGAGAGAGAGAGAGAGAGAGAGAGAGAGAGAGAGAGAGAGAGAGAGAGAGAGAGAGAGAGAGAGAGAGAATGTATTAAAGACACCTAGGTCTGGTATTTCAGGGTTAAATGAGAGTAAGCATTATTTGAAGAAAAATCTGCCACCACTTTGAAATCACTTGGAATGATTTCAAAATGTCTAAGGTTGTTGAATTCAGAATTTTAGACAGGTTTTTCTCTCCTCCCCAAATCCAACTACTTAGCATTGGAACAGATCGCACCACTTCCACGCTGCAGCTTTTATAATCTCCCTCAATCATCCAAAATCTGCACTGTGACCCAGTCATTTCAGCAAAATTTTTGAATATTTTTGTTATGTCCTTATAAGGACATGTTCCTGTTAATAAACGTGTTACATGAACTCCGCTGGTCTCATCTTCATTCCTGCGCCGATCTAACAATTTTCATCTGCTGCAAAAGGAGAAATAGGGGCATGCTTTGGTGAGCTATGCAGAAACATTAAGGAAGAAAGAATGGAGAAAAAAAAATCAACAACAAATCAGGTAGGAATATGAGATTTCTATAGCTGAGGATATTCATAGTCATCCCAGACAGCAAATTAAGAGAATTACAGCAACATTTGCCCATCTATTAAAAGATTTAACACTTTGTGCGTGTGATCTCCCATATCTTTATGCCTGGGTTATATATTCTACCATACACACTTAAGCTGCTGTCAATATCTGGCCAACTAGGACTAAACTATTTGATTGGGGAGACTGTTTGAAGTCTCAGGATTGTCACGTAACCTGAAAAGTTGACTGAACACCCCAGAAGAAGGCAGTGGGAAACTACATCTGTAGTAATGCCAAAAAAAACCCTTACATGGATGAAGTCACCAAGACTCAAGCTCGACTTGAGGGCGCCTTTACCTTTCTACGTGCTTACATTTGCAAATTATATTTTTCTCCATTCCTTCAGATGTTTTGCAAATATTCTAACAAATCTTTCCTCCACCCCATCAATAAATAAATAAAAAAGAAAGAAAACACTCACAAAACTCATTTATCTCAGAAATTCTTAAGACACTAAAGAGCAAAATTACTATCAGGATATTTCAGGTCTTCAGCTTTCTGCCTCGGAAGACCCTTCCTTGCCTTACAGTTCACGCCATGTGAATGCCGATTGCAATTTGCATGAATGGAGCTTTTGTCCAATTCATTTGGAGTTTCCTTCTTGCCACAAATGTTTTGAAAAGCAATTAAATTATTTGAAAAAGTAGCCAGTATGCCTGTTCTCAAACAGTAGCTACATTTAAAAGCAGTAACCCTTGCTGCTCCACTTTATTTTTATTCCAAAGGAAATGTAAGTTTTGGTCTGCAGTCGAACTGTGACACACAAATACACAGAGAGAGAGAGGGGCGGGGGAGGGAGAGAGAGACAGAGAGAGCATCTGATTTGTGACAGGAGAGTATCTACCATTGAGTCTTAATAAGATGAAGCACTGCTGGCAGCAGTCTGAAGGTATGTACCTATGTGTCAGGCTAAAATAGATTCTGGAAAACAATTGGCATCTGTCCCTTATATTGGGACAACACTGAATATCTCTGAGGTAAAATAACAAGGGTCACCTCAGTGATAAAATATATAATGATAAATAGTTTGCAGTGTGCTACCTTTTACTGCCCATTCACCACACCTAAAGTTAGAATTTACTCTGCCTCTCTTTCTTAGTTCTCTGTCATCAGTTTTTGAGGTGGGGGAGAAAACAATACTTTTTTCCTACTCTTCATCTGCAATTCCAAAAACTGAGCTTCTCTACAGATAAAAAAAAAGTTGGAACAGACAGAGAGATGGACCAATTGAATACTTGATTTATATTTTGTATGTATCTTCTATGTACAGTGATAAAGTATAATCCACTAGGGAGCTACGCTGGCATTCTAATTTGTCTAGCCAAGAAGTATAGTAGAGTCTGACACCATTAGTTTACAAGAAAAAGAGATGGGGGTTAATTTTATTAATACACCAATATACAATTAAATAGCTTCGGAAAATAAAAAAGAGAGTTTCTACCTGTCTAAAAACAAGAAACTCTCTAAAATGCTACTGCTGTGGAGACCCTGTTTATAGTGTCCCTTAGTAAAGGTGAATGTAGGGCAAGTGTCAATGCAAATTGTAAAACACCAACAGATTCATTGAATATAATTACAGATAGTCCTTGATGTATGGCCGCAATTGAGCCCAAAATTTCAGTTGCTAAGCAACTCAGTTGTTAAGTGAGTTTTTGCCCCATTTTACAACCTTGGTTGGCATAGTTGTTAAGTGAATCTAGCTTACATATTGACTCTGCTTGTCAGAAGGTTACAAAAGTTAATGACATGACTCTGGGGCACTGCATCCGTCATAAGTATGAACCAGTTGCCAAGAATCTGAATTTTGGTCACATGACTATGGAGATGCTGCGACAGTCATAAATGTGAAAAATGGTCATAAGTCACACAGCATAATTAATTAGACTGAATGAATCTTAAGATTCTTTCTAAAATGTTTACCATTGGGGAAAAAGAGGGTTTTCTGCCACTGATGCTATAAAACATCTCCCCATGCCCTTAAAACATAGAATCATAAGGCTGAAACAGATCTTGGAAGTTTTCTACTTCAATCCCCTGCTCAGGGAGGAGATCTTATACCATCCCAGTCAAATGGTATTCTTTGCAATTTATTACGTGTTTAGTAATTGTTTAATAGAACCATGGGTTTGAAAGGGTCCTTGGAGGTTTTCTACTCTAACTCCCTGCCCAAAGTAGGTGGTTTCATACCATCTTGGAGAAATAATAGTCTAATCTTTTCTTGGAAACATCCAATGATGGAACACCCACAACTTCATGAAGCAAGTTTTTTCACTGCTTAATAGTTCTCACTATAAGGAAATTTCCCTTTAATTCCAGGTTGGATATTCCTCTGAGAAGCTTCCACCCATTGCTTCGAACTTCAAGTGCTATGGTGAATAAATCAACATCCACTTCCCTGTGCTGGCTCTTCAAGTATTAGAAGACTGCTAGCATGTCTCCCCTAAACTTTCTTTTTGTTAGGCTAGACATACCTGGTTCTCTTAGCTGTTCATCATACGATTTAGTCTTTAGACTCCTTACCATCTTTTTGTTTGATTTAGACACTCCTTGTGTCTTCCACTGCCCATCCTGGATCTCTCCAGTGACACTCCCTATAGAACATCCCCGCCCCCCCCCCCTCACACACACACTCCAGGAGAATAAATTTATTTATTTAAAACATTTCTATAGCCACCCATATTATAACCATCTCTGGAGGGCTTCCAATCGAAAATGTGTGAAGTATAAGTTATATGCTAACCTAATGGAAAAATGATTGTGTTCTAATAAAATAATAACAGAACTGTTAAAGGCATGAGAAAGGAAAGGAATTGCATAAATTAAATAAAATTGCATAAATAAAGTGATGAGGTGACAATATGCATGAGGAGGAGGAAGAAAAAAAATAAGTTAATCACACTATGATCATCACAGAGATCTTAGCCAGTATTCAGGACTAGAGTCTTGGTGATAATGAAAAAAGACTGTTCGGGGGGGGGGGGGGGATTACATATCTCTTCATCTGCCAGAACTTCTGTCCACTCAAAAGGCTGTGACAAGAGTGAGAGAATAAAGATCAAGTTACAGAACTACTCTGATTTAGGACTATTTAAACTCTGATTTAAGAAGTTCTTGATCTCTGAACAAACACGAAGAGGTTTAATTTGTTCAGGTTTTTGTGTGGGGAGAACACTTTTTGACATAAAACATCATTTTGGGCAAAGTGGTAAAGCTCTCAAATATTACAATAATTTACATATTAAATGCAGAGCTTCATCTAGCATTTTGGTTTGGATAGAAATGGTTTGCATGATACTGAGTAAATTAAAATCTACTTTTGAATGTGCCCCAATCAGCACTGAATTAAAGTGTCATCCTAAATTGCAGTAAAATGATAGTTCATAAGACCCACTGCTAACCATCTTACTGGATATTATATGAAAGAATTAAAGTCTAGCATCATGGAATATTCAGGCATACCAGTCAACGTAAGGCTCCACTAACATATCACACTTGTTTAGATAGGATTTACTCATATAGATTCAGATGTCTGAATTGAATTCTAAACTTCTTGAAGGTAATAAATCTTGCCATGGCTCTAAGCAGAACAGCTGTGGTATGATAGAACAAACCTGGGATTTCCAATGAATAGGGTTGGGGGTAGAAAGTAAAAACAAAACAAGTCCATGGATGGAAGGAAAAATATTCCCTATTGGCTTTTTAATAATATTTGTTCACCGTTCGCAAATCTTATGTCAAAGAGAACAATTTAAAGCAACAAAAATAACCCTGGCTGCTTGTTTTGGATGCAAAATTGTCCCCCAAGCTTGCTCTGGAAATGAAGTAACCCCTTTATGCAAGTTTCCTTAGTCTTCATCCGTTCTGCATAAATAGCTGGGAAATTAAATTGGGTGTGCAAATATAGAATAATGGAATAACCGAAGGGACCTTGGAGATCTTCTAGTCCAACCCCCTGCTCAAGCAGGAGACCCTATATCATTTCAGACAAATGGTTGTCCATCTCTTCTCAAAAACCTCCAGTGTGGAGCACCCACAACTTCTGGAAGCAAGTCCTTCCACTGATTAATTGTTCTCACTATCAGTTCTAGGGTAAGTCTCTCCTTTATTAGTTTCCATCCATTGGTTCTTGTCCTGCCTTCAGTGCTTTGGAGAATAGGTTGACCCCCTCTTCTTTGTGACAGTCCCTCAAATATTGGAACCAGTGGTGAAATTCAATTTTTTTTACTACTGGTTCTATTGGTGTGGCTTGGTGGGTGTGGCAGGGGAAGGATACTGCAAAATCCACATTCCCTCCCCACTCTGGGGCCAGCCAGAGGTGGTATTTGGCAGTTCTCCAAACTACTCAAAATTTCTGCTACCAATTCTCCAGAACGTGTCAGAACCTACTGGAGTTCACCCCTGATTGGGACACTGATAATTATTTCACCCATAGTTCTTTTTAATTAGACTAGAAATTCCTGCACCAATATGCAAGATACATCAAATGAATTTATTTTCAAGAAATGATGAATGACTGTGAAACCTCCCTCGGTCCTTGCTGCCTAACAGGAGGCAGGGTGGTTAAAAAATAGAACAGGTTCCAGCAGTCCAAGAAACATCCAAGATGGAGAGAAAATGCTGAACCCTGCGGCTTGATAAGGAATCTGTGGCTTCTCTCCCTCCACCCTTTTTCTTCTTGGGCTTATGCCCCACAGAGCTTGCATTACCTGCAGAAACTGAAAGGAATCAGCCAAGTGCATGACCATCTCCAAAGTCTCTGGGTATACAAGTGGAGCCAGAGGGTCGATTTCCCTGGCTTTTACACACAGCCTTCCTTTCAGCACCTTCCTTTTAACACAAAGGCCAACTTATCCCACTTCCCCACCCACCCCCTTTCTCCAGCCTGTAGTCTGTATAATGAAAAGCTCTCCATGCACTGGCAAATACAGTCTTATGCCACCTCCTGCTCCTTCTCCATCTTCATCTCTATTCCCCATCTTTCTCAATCCCTTGTCTGCCAACAAAAAGAGATTTAAACCTGAAACTTATTGAGGAAAAGGGACTTTCCTTAATAGGAAATCCTGAGCTCCTGGTAACACTGTGAAAAATCCTAAACCCAGAGACATCACTGGGTCGTGTGGGATGTTACAAGCATTGAGACCACTCTTTTGAAAGCCTGTGAAGTGATACAAATCAGAGTGCTCTCCCACCCTCATGCTTTAAGGTGATATAATAGCTTGAGAATAAATGCAAATGAATTGCAATTACTTTGGCAGGTGATATGAGAGTAGGTTGAAAAAAATGGGTGACCATGTCAATTGTGACATTGACCAGATTTTTTTTTAAGAATTTATGAGCACTAATTTCTACCTACTGAAAAGGTAATGAAGCAGCTTCTGAAGCAGTTCACCCTTTTCTCTATTGGGTAAAATGAGCAATCATTAAATCTGGAAGAGCCCCACAGAAAGTATGAAGCATAGATATAGAATAGTCAATACTGTCAGTGGCTCTGTAAAAGAGGCAAACAGAACCAGTTTGTTCTAATGTCATCAATGCTATTGTGTCTTAAAAAGGAAGAAGGGCATGGATGAAGCCAGAAGTGTGGCTACAAGTGGAGACTGGGTCCTGACCAGGGGTGAAATCCAGCAGGTTCTGACAGGTTCTGGAGAACCGGTAGCAGAAATTTTGAGCAGTTTGGAGAACCAGCAGTGGAAATTTTGAGTAGTTCGGAGAACCAGCAAATACCACCTTTGGCTGGCCCCAGAGTGGGGTGGGAATGGAATTTTATAATATCCTTCCTCAGGAGTGGGGAGGGAATGGGGATTTTGTAGTATCCTTCCCCTGGAGTGGGGTGGGAATTTTGCAGCATCCTTCCCCTGCCATGCCCACCAAGCCATGCCCACCAAACCACACCATGCCACCAAACCACACCATGCCACTAAGCCACGCCCACAGAAACGGTAGTAAAAAAAATGGATTTCATCACTGAGTCTTGACCCTTTAAAGTGGGTCAGCTTGGCAAGCTAGATGTAGCCCACAAGGCACGGTTTTCCCATCTTCGTGGCCTGGCCCGACCTGTGAAATTATGTGTATTTTCTGCTGTGTAATGATCTACTGTCAATATTATGTGTCTCAAGCTCTTTGGTTCATAAAATATTCCATTTCCTCAATACAAGCAACTTAAATTGAGATTAATAGTTCAGGATAGGCAGAAGTGTACTCAAAGTTTTCTCTGCAAAACTCTCTGTTGACTTTGTCCTCACAGTCCTCACCTGCCATGCAGTTACTTGGAGCCTTCTGAAGTTATAAAACAGAAGACAGTTCCTAACTAACCAACAGTATTGTACTGTCCAGTGAAACATTAGAACATTCATGGATCAATTGGATCTTGACCTCCAGGCTACTGCTGTCATTATTATTACTATTATTCTTACTCAGGCTACAAAACATAAATATAACAGGAAAATCTTGCTCCCACTGATTTAGACAATGTATTGTTCCTTCCCTATCACTGTCCTGCTACTGTGGATTAGACATTACAAAATAATTAAGAACTGCCATCTGTCTATAAAGTGTATCTCAGCCCTGATTATAGAATTGGCTACTGAGAATCCTATGAACTAAATGGATCTGTACAACAAGTTATGACTAGTGTACCCTCTGTTCAAGAGAGCTATACTCTTCTGGTGCATGGAATTCAGTCTCTAGGGTTCTTCTGTATGATTTTTAGTCAATCGCAATAGAGCTGGAAGGGACCTTGGAGGTCTTCTAGTCCAACTCTCTTCTCAAGCAAGAGACCCTATACTATTTCAGATAGGTGGCTGTCCAATCCTTTCTTAAAAACCTCCAGTGATGAAGCATCTACAACTTCTGAAGGAAAGCTGTTCCACTGGTTAATTGTCCTCACTGTTAGGAAGTTTCTCCTTAATTCCAAGTTGCTTCTCTCCTTGATTAGTTTCTATTGTTTCCTGTCTTCCCTTCCAGTGCTTTGGAAAACAAGTTGACCCTTCTCTTCTTTGTGGCAGCCCCTCAAATATTGGAATGTTGCTATCATGTCACTTGTTGTCCTTTCTATAGACTGGCCTACCCAATTTCTGCAACTGTTCTTCATATATTTTTGTCTTCAGGCCTTTAATCATCTTAGTTGCTCTTCTTTGCACTTTTTCCAAGTCTCAACATCTTTTTTGTAATGTGGTGACGAAAACTGGACGCAGTAGTCCAGGTGTAGTTTTACTAAGGATTTATAAAGTGATACTAATACTTCGTGTGATTTTGATTCTATGCTTCTGTTTATACAACAAAGGATTGTATTGTTGGATAGGGCCCATTGTTCAAGTCTGTTAAGATCTTTTTGGATCCTGAGCTCATCTTCTGGGGTGTTGGCTATTCCTGCCAGCTTAGTGTCATCTGTAAATTTGATGAGTTCCCCTTCTATTCCCTCATCTAAGTCATTTATAAAGATATTGATATTGGATATCAATCAAGATATTGGGCCTAAGACGGAACCTTGTAGTACCTCACTGCTTACTTCCCTCCATGTAAATGTAGCACCATTAAGTTGAGTACAGTTTGTCAGCCAGTTATAAATCCATCTTGTGGTGATGCTGTCTATCTCACATTTTTCTAGTTTACCAAGAAGTTTGTGGTCTACTTTGTTGAACACCTTGCTGAAGTTTAAGTATACTATATCCACAGCATTTCGCTGAGCTACTAATTTAGTAATTTTGTCAAAGAATAAAATAAGATTGGTTTGGTATGATAGTTTTTAGCCAACCCGTGCATTTGGGCATCTATTTGTTTTGTGATGCCATCTGCTTTAGTCTCCTTTTCCCACAGTTCTTCCTTTGTTTTCTCCTTCCTAAGTTACGTACATGTTCTCCTGATATTTCTTCAACTAGTATTTTTTTTTAAAAAAAATTACTTAGAGATCCTGTTTTGGTTTGCATTTTATTCTGAAACAGATGACCTGGCTTGAAGAAGCTGATGGAATTATCAGAAAGATGCTGATGGAACTAGCAGAACTATTTACAATTTTGAAATGGTAGAAAATGATATTTTATTAGTTTATCTATTTATATTCCAGCTTTATTATTTTTTACAAGTAACTCAAGGCAGCAAACATATCTAACATATCTTCCTCCTCCTATTGTCCCCAAGACAACAACCTTGTGAGGTGGGTTGAGAGTGAGTGACTGGCTCAAGGTCACTCAGCTGGCTTTCATGCCTAAGGTTGGATTCAAACTCACCATCTCTGGCTTTCTAGACTGGTGCCTTAACCACTAGACCAAAGTGGTTCTATATATTCAACTTAACAATTACAGCAATATTGTTTTGTAGTTTGACATGAAAAAAGTAGAAATAATCATTTATTTAGAAGCAAAATATGATAAAATTTGTGGACTAGAATAACAGTATGTGGTTGGTAACCATTTTTATTATTTGCCTTCTTTAACCATTGGTTCTTTTTGTGTTAATTATGCACTTGGGCTTGATGATGATGAAGTAGATGATGATAAATTGTTAATAATGCAGTTATATTACTGGGCTGATAATTACCTATTTTAGATGGAATATTATGTTGGTTATATTGAGAAATGGTTTTGAGCTAAATTACCTCAATAATATATGTTTGGAAATTAGAGGAACCATCCATGGAAATGCTTAGAGGGAGATGTGTCCCAATTTAGCACTGAAACTTTCTTTTATTCTTGAATTTCTATTTGAATGAATATTGCTAATACATTCTGCCCTCCAAAATTGACATTCTAGAAGTCCCCAAGACCGTCTTATGTCTGGAGCTCCCAAGGATCTGTTGATTTGCTTTGATAGCTCTATTGTGGAAGTGGGCATTCTACTCTTTGCCCAGAGTCTCTGTATTTGTTTTTATAATGTTTATTTTTTAATGTGATTTTTTATATTTTTATATATGTTATTTTTTATCTGTTGATAAAACAGATATGAATGGGAGATGGGGGAGGGATTTTATAGAACTCTTGGCTTGCAAAAGATGGAAGGGATCTTGAGGTCATCTAGTCCAACCCACTGCTCTCACAATAGTATTTCTGATAAATGCCTATCCAGTGTCTTCTTAAAAGCCTCCTGTGATGGGGCAACCACAACTTCTGGAGGAAATTTAGATTTAAAACGTCTTTTTTTTAAAAAAAAACTGTCCTACACAAGCCTCTCCAGGCAAAATCCAAAAACTCATATAAATAGCTTGCAAATTTGAAAATCAGCAATTTAGAGAAGAGATATAGCACACAACATTATAGAATGCTTTGTGTAGATGCTGGCAAGTATTTCTACAAGCAGTTTTACAGCAAATGCAAACAAACTTTATCTTTACAAAGAACTGTACTTACAAACACAATACTGTAGTTTGCAGAGTACAGTACAGTACTTAAAAAGAAGCAGAGCAGTTCCCAAAGTGCTTACAAATAGTACAGTATTATAGAGTAACAAAAAAGAATATTTTAAAATGCTCACAAAAAGCAATTCCAGCACCTCAGTTCTCAAGCCCAGGCAGCAGATCCTATATGTACCACTAAACAAACAAACAAACAAAAACCTTGGAGCTGGGCTGGCTGCAAAGACACAGAATCTTGTTTGGCCTTGTGACCAGGGACCAAAAAAATCTGCCTGCTTCAGCCCAGGCAAGACACAGAGTTAAAAATGGCGGCAGCTGCAGCAGTGACTAAATCCAAGTCACATAGTACAGAGCAGAGGTGGGATTCACTTACTTCCCCTACTGTTTAACAGATGTGAGCACACGGTCTTCTGCGCATGCATGCATGACATCCAGGCAGGTGGGTGGAGCCTCCCACAGTCGCTGCTACCGGTTTGTGCGATCCGGACAGAACTGGCTGAATCCCACCACTGCTATAAAGGCCTGCTTTTGATCACAGTTTTGAATTTCTAACATAAGTACCCTTTCTAAATACATTCGTTCTGGTGAAAATTCGCTGAGGGAACCCTCGTACCTGGGGAATTACCTGTACAAGTT
This sequence comes from Masticophis lateralis, assembly GCA_030761175.1. Lineage (NCBI taxonomy): Eukaryota > Metazoa > Chordata > Lepidosauria > Squamata > Colubridae > Masticophis > Masticophis lateralis. The sequence continues at coordinate 129,829,414 of JAUDYJ010000002.1, read as the reverse complement.
CATAAAATGGAATTTGCCTTTTTTGGGATATTTTGAAGCTGTAAGATCAGGACCGCCTATTATAACATTCAACGGCAAAAGTGCAAATGTCCAGAAAACCTTAGAAGAGGAGGAAAAAATGTGTTCCGCCTCAGGACTGCAGAGAGATAAATGATTGAAGCAAACCTATTCATTCAAATACAGTGAGCTTTGCTATAATGGCAAGTGGATTTTATTAGAGTATGACCACCCATCTTAAAAACACAATGTTGGGAGGCTCACAAGAACAATACTCTCCCAAAAAACCACAACACAACCAAACAAACTTGGAGCCACTGGTTCACCAGGGCAGGGCTATATGGAAAATGCATATCTCTTAGGTCCCATTAGATTGCTGCATTTAAGGGAAGGACCTTGAACTTGGTTACTCTATCCAACTTGAAGGACAGAGATTGCCTCAGGGAGATGCAGTCCCACAAATAAGTTAGTACAGTTATTCTGTAAATTGTAATGCTAGTATATATAATTATTACTATTTTGCTTTTTTGTTGCAACAGAGACAATAGGCTACGCAACATTAAATTTTAGCATAACTTTTCCTTTGATGTGATCTGACAGTCCACTATATATTACTAGCTGAGCATAGCAAAATGTATGTTTAATTTTTCCCACTTCGTTGACAGCAGTTTCAGTATTTCGTTTGTGAGTGAAAATCTCATTGAATTCATTTGATTAAGTTTTTTGACTCCTGGCTCCCACAATGTTTCTTTAGAGGAAGACAGATGATGAGTGATTGAGTGAGAGCATGTATGATAGAATTAGCACACACTGGCTCTTTTGACCAAGGAAAAATGTGTATGTTGGTTTAAGGGAAAGTACCCCTTAGGATTTGGGAAAGCAAAACACTGCAGCCAAGTTCTTTTGGTTCAACTTGGGCACAGCAGCCTGTTCAGTGTAAAGAAGAAGAGCACTTGATTTAGAAATACTACAGAAATCAGAAATACTACAGAACAGTCTGACCCCCTTCCAGGTGCTGAAATGAGTGATTAGAAGTCAGTGATTCCAAAGGAAACAAGTAACTGATCACTGTAAGACAAAATGCATTTCTAAAATCTGCCCACTTTGTTTTCAGCAACATCAGCTGAAGCAATTTATTACTATAACAAATGATTTTTTGATTTGAGATGAAAATTTAAAAAAAAAATATTCTAATCACTTGAAAGAACATAGAACATACTAGAAGAAAGAAGAACATTTAATAGGTAGATAATTTATCATCTGGATCTTACCCATGTGAAGCAAACTTTTTTGCTCATTTCTGTGAGGATCCTTGCTTATTAAGATTCTTCGTTACAATATTCCATAATTTTCCTTTGCTTTTTTCATGCCTCTTTTTTGATGGCTCTCTTGTCTGTTGTCATTATCCCTTACTGTCTTAACAACTCTTTATGTAAGATATAAAGTATGCTTGAGGTTTCTGTATAGTGTATATCTGTATATTTAAGGAGCCTGAGTGGGGTAGGAGGCTAATGCCTCCTACTAAGGCAACATTTAACATCCAGCTGCCTGCAATTACTGCGAGTTCAATTCTCACCAGGCTCAAGGTCGACTCAGCCTTCCATCCTTTCTAAGGTGGGTAAATTGAGGATCCAGTTTGTGGGGGCAATAAGCTGACTTTGTATAAATAGTATGAAGGTTATTGCTTAATGCATTGTAAGCCGCCCTGAGTCTCCGGAGAAGGGCGGCATATAAATCAAATTTTTAAAAAAATCAAGCAACCATGAGATGCTGCAAATGGCTGTTAACATGGGCCAATTGCCGAGCATCCAAAATATGGTCATGTGATTTCAGGGGGAGCGGTGGCTTCATAACTTCAGAATTGATTGTAAGTACTTTTTTGGGGTAAAGTGCGGGGGGGGGGGAAGAGTTCGTTGAAACTTTGAACAGTCGCTAAGTCAAAGACTACCTCTATTCTAAGAAGTAATAGGTTAGCTTTTGTTGGATATATTTAATTAGACTTGATAACTCTCACTTGGAAGTGCTTTAATTTAGATTCCTGCATGTCTATGGAGATTCTTAATCATCCAGGTCATGGTTGTCCCAAATATACTTTTCCAAAAGGCAGTTGGATTTCTTTGAAAACATTTTGCTTCTCATCCATTGAAGCTTCTTCAATTCTAACTTACTGTAGATTCCTGCGCTTAGCATTTGGTGGGACACATTGCCTTATGTGGTCACTTCCATTTCCATGATGTTATGAACACTCTCAGAATTTCCTATGGATTTGAGAATGATCAGTATTCCAAAATTATTCACCAAATTTGAGGAGAGAAAAATTGAGTGGAAATTTCCCTGATATCTACAGAAAAATGAGATGACTTCCGTAGTGACAGGATCCATGAGAGGATGCAGTCCTTCATGTTGTTCTCTCTTCAAGCTTTTATTGAAATATGGCCTCTAAAAAGATGGAACATTTTAAACATTCACACATACGCCTTGACTAAAGAATACCACACTCAATCCACACGGATTTGTCTGAAACTTTCTCCTCCTTTGAAAGAAGTTCTGAAACAAAGTCTCTTTGATTCAAGTGAGTATTCTAGTCTGAAAGTGCAGGAGAATGTCTCAACTCAGCATTCATTTCAAGTGCCTTCCTTTGTCTGATTTTGAGAAGTTTTGTTGTTTTTTAACAATGAGCAAGAAAAGAAACGGTTGTTCAGCTATCAGCTGAAAATATTTTAGATGATCATGTAGCATTTTATTCATTGACCAAATGCTTCTGCATTTGTTCAATAGCTAAAATATAAAGTCTACTTTAAGCAGCAAAGTATCTATGGTCGTAAAAGTACATAGAATGTAACCCAGTGATTTAAATCCTTCAAGAGATGAATCCCAAAACACTAGACCACCTGGGAGACTTTTAGAGTAAGGAAAGAGAAGAATTACTTTTTTATAACATGATGAATGAGGGTAAAGTTCAGAAGGCTAAAGACCATCTTCTGATGGATTCATCTGCATCAGCTAAGCAGTGGAGCTTGTCAGAGAAGGATTAATCAGAGCTCAGAAATGTCCAGTTGCCAAAATACACTCAGAGGCTTACTCAAAATCTATTCAGCGAGGTATCCAAACCAAAACATTTGCCAAGGTTAGGATGGGCTATTTTCTGGACATCTAAGCATTTTTCTCCCTCCCATCTGTGCTGAGAATCAAATCTATGGACTTGGTCCTGGCTTTCTTTTCTGTGTAATCACATTCATTTTGGTACTTGGCAATTAAGAAATTAAAAATGTACTTTGAATGGGAAATAACTAAAAAAACCTGTAGCAATATAGCCAGTGGTGGGATGCTGCCAGTTTAACAACTGGTTCGGTGACTGTGCACCTAATGCGCACTGAGCGCCTGTGCACAGTTTTATAAATAGTAACTTTCTGTGTTACCACTTGGGAGTAATAGCGCTGAGGAGCGGCAATCCACTCTGCCGCACCAATCAGCTGAGAAGATGATCGTTGGAGTGAAACAGTTCATTCCCAGCTAATCATCAGAGATACCAGTTCACCCAAACCAGTCTGAACCAGTAGAATCCCACCTGAATATAGCTATATTTTAAGGAAGGGAAGGCAAGGGAAGGGAAGGGAAGGGAAGGGAAGGGAAGGGAAGGGAAGGGAAGGGAAGGGAAGGGAAGGGAAGGGAAGGGAAGGGGCCTCATGTTCCTTTGTGTACAGGTGGTCCTGGACTTACAACCATTCATTTAGTGACCAAAGTTACAGAGGTCAGAGGTACTGAAAAAAGTGACTTATGACCAGTTTTCACACTTATGATCAATGCAACATCTCTATAATCACATGATCAAAAATTGGGCACTTGGCAACTGGCATGTATTTATGATTGTTGCAGTGTCCTGGGGTCATGGGATCCCCTTTTGCAGCCTTCTAACAAGCAAAGTCAATGGGGAAGCCAGCTTCACTTAACAACCATGTTACTCACTTAACAACTACAGTGATTCACTTAACAAATGCGACAAAAAAGGTTGTAAAATGGGGCAAAACTCTTTCCTATGCCCCACCATGGGAGAAAGATTCAGTGCTGGGTTCTGGGAGATGGGGCTATTTCAAGAAATAAATTTCCTGATAATTCTCATGGAACGAGTGCCCAATGGTAGGGCATTCTCTGCGGACTCCCACCCTCTGGAATGAATTACCTACCGAGCTCCGGACGGCTCTTGATCTCCGCTCCTTTCGTCGGGAGCTGAAGACTTGGCTGTTCAAGCAAATAGGCTGACTCTGATTCTGGGTTTATTATTTATCATTAATTAGTTATTTGATTTAAAATACAATTTTATTGTACATGTTTCTTAACTTGTGTTCGCCACCCTGAGTCCTTCGGGAGAAAGGCAGCATATAAATACATGTAATAAATAAATAAATAAATAAACGAGGGGAAATTAGTCATGAACAGTGATGGTAACACAGGTTCTTTCTTTGTTGCTAAGATGTTCACAACATTCATGCAGTCACACAAGAAAGCAGCAACAATTGCATCAGCAGTCCAACCTTAATTTTTCATCCTCCATAATACCAGTAACCTGGCAATATTTGTGTATGTATACAGGGGAAATCCCCTACTTTGCCCCCAAGATGGAAAAGATCTGAAGCGAATTCAATCTTGCAGGGAAAGGTCTTCTCCCTATATTCTGAAAAGCTATATTTCAATTTGAATGGCAATGTATTACTCATGTTTACCAATGAATGCAAACTGTGACTTATCTTCTATGGAAAGTTACCGTTCAATAAATTTTTAAATAATCTCTTGCCTTCTTTCTCAAAAGAGAGTGAATTAACACTTATTGAAAACAGGATTGTCAATTTTAGCCAGAGTTTTATTTTTCTTCTTAGTGTTCACCACACTCATATAATATTTACATATAATCATATGATCACAGCATGTCACCTTTAAAATTGTATTCATTTCAAAATTATTCTGCTTATTATAGCTATCAGACTTATCACAATATTCCAAGTACATAAGCTAAAATTTTTACTGGCCAGTTTTCAATTTTGTATTTTGAATTTTACTTGTGGCTTGAAATATTTTTTTTAAAATAAAAGTAAGTACTTGTTCTACCACGGAATTTAAAAATAACAGCTGAAGAAATTAAAAACGTTTTGTGGGAATGAGAATGGATGCCGCATGACTCAGAATATGTCAGCACATGCCATTTTTAAAATATATGAAATAAGACAGATATAGGAAAAATAACTTGTTGAACCATCATGTTTCATACCAAGGCACTGGTTTATTTTGTGTGTGTATGCATTTATTTCATATATTTATTTCCTTTGTTTCAGTTTTTTAAAAAACCCCTACTTTCAGAGAAGTTTTATAGGGTAACAATAACAGCTAGAAAAAAGAAATAGCCATAGATATTCCTCAAAAAACATGAATGAACAAATGAGTCTTAAGCCAGTGCTGGAAATTCAAAGGCTTCTGGCCAACTCTGAGCAGGAGGAGAATTCCATAATTTGGATGCTTGTATTAGGATGAACAGAGGTAGGGTGTTGTTGTTGTTGTTTTTTTATTGCTGCATAAATCAGTCTTAGTAAAAGCAGCTCTGTCAAGAGACTCTTGTTAAGAGGGTTTTCCACTGAGGTCTTCAAAATGAAGATCCTGATATCCAAGGGAGAAAGTGATGCCAAGTGTACATAAGTTTTTGGGTATCCTTGAAAACACCATGAATTTGATGTGGTGGCAGACTGTTCAGTTTGTTCAATTACATGGATGTCTTTGTGGTAGGCTGACCCTTGAATTGCTTTGTGACGTCATTCATGTAGAAAAGAAGTAGGACTTTTCTTGCAATCACTGTTTTCTTAGTAAGATTTCTGTACCATCTCCTACAGATACAACTGCATGTATGTGAATGAATGAATGAATGAATGAATGAATGAATTAATTAATTAATTAATTAATATACTTCCCTTTATTCTAGATGAAATATGATGATTTTGCTGGTCAAACTAACATCCTAGCAGACAAATAGGAGATCTTGTCTCCTTCATCCTCACCTGTCCCTTACGTGTAATTTTATATTTGTAACTGTAAATCTTAAATTGCAGGTTTTTTTGTTTTATATTTATATTACTGGAGTATTCTCATGCATGCACAAAACACCTATTGAGAAAGTGTTTTAGGACCAATGACAGTTTTCCTTAAAAACCATAAAATGAAACCAGCTAGAAAGTTACTAAGGTACTACTTCTGACAACTTACAGCAGCTGCAAGATTGGCCATGGGAAATGTTTTACCATATAACAATACCTTTATTCTAAGATAGAGGCTTAAGTCAGTAATTCAAAAATCAAAATGGCAGCTACCTGTGGATATTTGCAGACCGATGAACTAAAATGTCAGTGTTTTAGTTTCCATTTGGAATAGTGCCTGTACAATTCCACACAAGTTTATTATTATTTTTTTCAGCAGGTTAAAAAAACAACAATTCTACCACCTGAGTCAACGCACGTTTACTGAGTTGAAATTTCAACTACATTTAGTGGGATTTACTTCCAGATAACTGTAAGGGGCAGTAGCAATTTGAGATAGTAATATTTTTAAAAAAAGATACAGCAAAATATTGGTCAGCACATGAGATAGAATGATCTTTCATCCTAAAAGTTTGGAACATATTCAGTCCCTTATAGAATTTGAGATAGGGCTGGTCTGTAAAGGTCAGCCTGGGTCCTTCCAGACTTGGGTGGAATGTTTGTAGCAAAGGCTTTCAATCCAGCCTTCTATAATCACAGACTCCCTTTGTCCAAAATGTATCTATCTGCTGTGTCTGTCAATGAAAGGGACAGATTACTCCTATCTCTTCTTTAAGTGCCTACGAAGCGTGCATTCCCTCTGCTGTTCTCCCTGGGGCCACGGGCTTCAGTTGGGAATGAGTAATCAATAAAATAGGACTCCATCTGCCTCGGGTGGAGGAAACACCAAACAGACACCAGCCAGTCTGGAATCAGCTGTTTCCTTGCCTTTGATCTCAGGGAACAGGGCGGCTAAACCCCCTCCAGGGGCCACAGCTCAGTCTCTCATGCTGTCCGCCTCATGCTGATAACACCACCAAGGCCTATTGTAGCATTGTGTTCACCTCTCCAGCCGAAAGGCTGCAACCTTCTCTTTCCAGCAGAAGAACCTTTGATGCGACAGCATTGATAATAAGTGCCTAATTGACCGATTGGGAAGCAAAGAGCTCCACAATGTTACAGGGTACAAGACTACACTGTTGTCACTGAGAGGTCTTAGTAGTTTCATTTGTAAGCGATCCCATTTCTTTATAGGGCAAAATGGGGTCTAATATTTTCTTCCCTTTGTTAATTTCCTTCATTGACTTCCGCAAATAATGTCATTCTTGTCAGATGTTGGATAAAGTTTGTCTAACCCTGCTTTCTCTAACCCAAGTGCTGCAACTTTGAAATATTTGTGTGTGTAAAAGCTATCCAGCTATAGAAGGGCCTGATACTTATTTTAGGGAATATTAATAGAAATATTTTTCAATAGTCTCTCATAACAAGAAAAGAAAGAAAGAAAGGAAGGAAGGAAGGAAGGAAGGAAGGAAGGAAGGAAGGAAGGAAGGGGGAGGGAGGGAGGAAGAAAGGATGGATGGATGGATGGATGGATGGATGGATGGATGGATGGATGGAAGGAAGGAAGGAAGGAAGGAAGGAAGGAAGGAAGGAAGGAAGGAAAGAAGAAGATGAGCTTTATTATGGTAACATCAAGAAAGAACAATATTCAGCAGAATTTTAAAGAGGAAGAAAGCAACTGTTCAATGCATTCCTCTCTTTTAATTTTCCAATGGTTAAAGCTGGAGTCAAGAAGAGGAGGCTGTGATGTCTACCCACCCTCCCTGAATTATTATTATCTATCAACCAGATTGTATCTGCAGGCACAACTTTATTCGTGATAAACATTCTGTAAATTTAGAAAAAGGAAAGAAAAAAGGAGAAAAGAAGATTCAGCAATGAGAATCTATCACAAACTTTAGAGACCTTGCAATTGTTTAGCTTTTTAAAGTAACATTTAAAAACAATATTTGGAAGGTACTTATGCCATTGTGCAAAACTGTTAAGCCTTGTTTTACATTAAGTAACAATGAATTATGAACACTTTCCAGATATTGAAAAGATATCAACATTACTGCTGTCCGTATTTGCTCAATAAAACCAGAAAGATATAATTTCTCCCCTCATCATGTTCCCACTCATTGCTTTGGTTCTCTGTCCAAGGAATTATATTCAGTGGTGGGATTCAAGTAATTTAACAACCGGTTCTCTGCCTTAATGATTTCTTCCAACAACCAGTTTGCCAAACTGCTCAGAAAGTTAACAACCAGTTCTTCTGAAGTGGTGAGAACTGGCTGAATCCCACAACTGGTTATATTGAATGGTGGATATGCAGGGTAATGGCCATGCGTCCTCTCTTTGAAGGCATCTTCTCTTTGAGAAGGCGGTCAATATTTGGGAATGTGAGCCCTATTCATTCTTGTGAAGCATGATAAGGATTAAAAATGTGAATGAATAAGAATTTATTCATTCAGGAATAAAACATCAGCAAAACAGTATTTGGATTCTGGTGTGGCTCTGCTAGATCATTATGTGACATTCCAAAGAGAAAGCTTCTTAGTTCTTCCGGTATTTTTTTTTTTTCACATAAAAATGAATATAAACTGTTTTCCACCAATATCTAACTTCAGTTCAAGCACACTCAAGCTATGCTGTTCTTGAAGAGGCATTTGAGAGAAAGAATAAAATGCATTTTATTATGCAAAATTCATCCATAAGTTTTAAATACTTGCAGTCATGGGAACTTTTCATTTGTCATTTTTATTCTAAACCTTTCAGACAATGAAACACTGGTTTGTTTCCTAGCAGTTTACAACCAAATTTCAGTGACAGGTGAGGAAGATCTTTCTCTTTTCTGATGATTCACATAAGAAACTGAACCAAACTCCTGGTTGTGTTATTTGCATTGCCTAGTTCCAGATCCAGTAATAAAATAAAGAATTCTCAAAAGAAAGAACAGAGGCATTAATACCTGAACCACTTGATCACAGACTTCTCTTTTATGGTAAGGTGTGCTTAGTAGTGGGTTGTGCGTATGTGCAGGTGCTTACTTCGCTCATGTGCGGCACTTCTGTGCATGCACAGAATCTTCTGCACATGCGCAGAGCATCCATGATGATGTCTGGGCAGGTGGGTGGAGCCTCCCGCCACCACCACTACTGGTTCACCCGAACCAGGGTGAACCAGTAGAAACCCATCACTGGATGTGCTGTATTTTTTCTTTGCTATATTAGTCATTGCTAAATTTGCATCTGTATGTACACATTAGTAGAAGCCCACCTTATGCAAATCCTTATTGATTTATTTAGTAAATTTATATGCCAACCCATTTTGCTATTCAAAGTGATTCACAGTGGTTTACAATCCAATAAAAATATAAATATAAACAACAATTTAACATTACCAAAGTTATCCCCTTTTTCATACTTTGCAAGTAGTCAAACCACACATAATTGTCCTCCAGATGAGAAGCAGGATCACTTGCTCTTAATATAAATGCAGGGACTAATCAGCAGAGGGACAGAAATATGTCTGAAAAGGGACAAGGGTGTACTCCCTCTTTCAAGTATAATTCTATCCTTATAGCACAGCATTTTATTGGTTTTGAACTCAGGTGGATTGTAGTCCATCAGCATTGATATAATAGCCATGGTGGCAGAGTGGTTAGGATGAAGTATTTCAGGCTAACTCTGCATTCCCACTGCCAGGAGTTCCATTCTGAATGGCTCAGAAGGTTGACTCAGCCTTCTATCCTCCTGAGATCAGTAAAATGAGGACCCAAATTGTTGGGGGCAATATGCTGGTATTGTAAACCCCTCAGAGATGTCTATAAAGCTCTATGAAGTGGTATATAAGTCTAAGTGATATTGCTATTCCGATGCTCACGATAGAAGATCTACTTTGTTGGTTCCTTAGTTTGGATCCAGGAAAGCTGGGAATAGGAGTAGTGGCGACACATAAGTAAAGGATGAGAAAGGCTAATATGATTGAGGTTCAACAACTTATAATTTATATGTGTTGTTTTGTAAAGTCTTAAGACAGGATTGAGATAAAAATCCAAGAAAATAAACAGCACAATATATTGGACAGAAAAGTGCTCTAACCTGCTTTGCCATGAAATTCATACTGGCTTTGGCTAACTTACTTTGTCAATCTGAGATCTTGTGATAAGAATGTCAAACTATTCTAGAAGACAAAAACATAACAATGAATTGTATCAGCTCTTCCTTCTCCCGTTCTTCCTCTAAATATCTCCTATAATATCAAAATTACCCAAAGGTTCAATCCACCAAATGAGCAGAGGAGGTAACACTGTGGTTTAGTTATGTTTAGCATTTTACTCCTTCCACTACCAATCCAGAGTAACAGCATGGGTGAAAGCTCCTAGCTCTTCACCAGCTTGTCAAAGGGAGTGTGTTAAAAATACAAGTCCCAGCTGAACAAGGTCTGCTTCATGTAAGCCGCCAATGTAAAATTATGCGTGTGGCTTCAGTTCATTTGGCTTAGGAAAATCTAGAGTAACTTGAGAAGTCATTACGAGAAAAGTACAGGCCTCTTGCCATCCTTTAATGGCTTGCTCACAGTTCAAAATGCAACATTTACAAGGAAAATCTTTTTTTTAAAAAAATGACAGAAAAATCTAGGAAGATAACAGAATGAGTCAAGGAGATTAATGGAGACCTTGGATTTTTCTAATTCACAGTGATTAATATTTTGGTGTTTTGTGAGTTCCCATTTCAAGTGGAATCAGAAAAGGATCAGTACTAGCTTCTTGTCTTTAAATTGAGGCAAAACACCAATTGGCCTTGAAATCTCTCAATTCAGAGGAAGTTAGGTTTTTGTTTTCTAAGGCTTTTTTATTTTATTTTTTTACTATAGAGGCATCAGTTTTTGTTTTCAGTCAGGTAAGTCCATAATGCTTAATTATATGTCTATTATTTCCAGAGTGAATTGTCAGATACCAAAGATGGTACAAGTCTTTAAAAAGCATCATAACCTTGCTCTTACAATTTTAATATAAATTTCATATAATCACTTCAAGCAGGGATTAATGTACAGTGGATCAGAGGCACTGTTTACCTTCCTGCAAATCACCTTCCTTCCCCAAGAGGCAAAAATATAGTATATGTTATAAATGACAAATGTCTTTGACAATATACCTCCTCATAGCATTTGATGATACAGCTATTTTTCATTATCAATAATCATGAGACACTGCGGACTTAAATATTGAAGAATCCTGATGGTTGCATCTGCCCACTGCCAGGAGTTTGATTCTGGCTGGGCTCAAATTTGACTCAGCCTTGTGTTCTGGTCTTAGTCTGTAATAATAAATTATATTGTATTGACTCAGCCTTCCACCCTTCTGAGGTCGGTAAAATGAGGAGCCAGATTGTTGGAGACAATATGCTGACTCTGTAAATTACTCAGAGAGAGCTGTACAGCACCGCAAGGCACTATATAAGTCTAAGTGCTATTGCTATTGATAAATATTGGCAGAAAATAGCACTGCATGCCTTATTTTTATGTATGTTTAACACATTAACTTTCTGTGAAACTTTGTGAAGCCAGAAATTATTATTTTTGTTATATCCATCTTTTCTCTAAAGAGCCTCAGAAAAAGTAACTCACTGAAAAACAAGACACAAAATCCAATGTAAGACTAAAATACTTAACAAATGAAAAGAATTCTACTTTGTGCAGCTCCCCACCCTACCTCTACATTAAAATCCAGAGAATTTCCTTTTCTCAATCTATTTGCAATACTATTATTGCTATTTTTATTATTATAAGTAAATTGCCATATATTGTCATACACAAATAAAGACCAGTCTTCACCAGCCAAGTGGTCACTGCCCAATTTGTCTTCTCAGAATTTTAATCCAACTAATCTGGAGAAAATTGGGCTAGATTATACAAAGCTAACATAGCTATTGATATTTTTAGTCAGCTCAATCATAATAACAACGGTTATGCTGTTGCATGAATAGATCCCTCCATGCTATAGTTAAAAGTTCTAGGATGGGACAGTAAATGGACACTAATTAAAATGTTTTGGTGCCACACTCTTATTCTTCTACTAAAGACAGAGATGCTAGGATTCAAACAGTTGAATGTTGTGTTTCTTCCATGTGTTAGATAATACAAGGAACTGTTTTTCTGGAGTCAGGATGGGAAAACACCTTGCAAGAAGACCTGGAGCAGAACATGAGGGCACTGTCTTGTCTCTTTTTTAACACTTAATTTGCCAGAAAAAGGAGACATACCCAATATAGAATGGCTGAGGAATTCTGGGAGTTGAAGTCCAAAGTTGAGAAACTCAGTTTTTAGACTTCAAGCAAAGAGGGACACCATGGAGTATCAGTCATCACATCCCCAGGCCATGATTTGGCAGAAGAGAGGAGCTGCCCTTTTATGCCAGCAACAGGCTCCTCTTCATTAGTAAAATTAGAAGGCCATTTCTTTCACACTCATCAAGTAAAGTACTGGCCAGACAGCTCACAAAGCTGAAAAAATTATATCATTCTGTGACATTTTACTTGTTTTAGGAAAAAATGGTGAATGTGTTATTTTAATGGTAGTTTAATAGACTCATTAGCTTAATAGGGGTGTGTATATGTGGGAGTCCTGGTTAATATACTACTTGGAAAAGGTCATCTCTGCATCCTGAGCCAGCAGGTAATTTTCCTTTTGGTGTAATAGAAATAGAAGGCAAGTCTTCAAAAATAAACTGGTCCATCTGTCTTTATCTGAAGTCAACTACCTGAGCACCAACAATTTTTTTCCTGGCAACACTCTCTCCAATAAAGGAAAATATTTGTAGCTCAGGGTTGAAATGAGGGATCCTTGCTGCTCTCTGAACTTGGTTCTTTTCTTGCAAATGTTTCATTATCCAAACCAGGTAACATCACCCATGCTAGTAAGGAGTGGGGTTTGGTCTCACTTTATATTCTAGTGGCTTGCCCTGTCAATGTTGTTGGGAGTTGGTGGGATTCTCTGTAATATTCATATTTTCTCCAGTAGGAGCACAGTTGAAGCTAATAGAAGTATTTAGACATAACTGTATCTACTCATTCATCTTCTAAACCTTTCAATGCCTTTAAATTCCAAAAGAATTGATGGCTTACTATCCCTTTAACTTGGGCATTAAAATATTACCTCAGTTGCTTAGATCAGAGGTCCCCAAACCCTGGTCTGCATCCCAGTGCTGTTTCACAGTCCATTTGGAACCGACCCGTGAAAGTGATGGGTTGAGTGGCACATGTGTACGCACAAAGGTGCATTTGTGAAAGCAGCACACGCACACAAAAACATCTCTTCTCCCCCACTGCCACCATTGCCTCCACCAGCCACCAAGCCAGAAAGGTTGGAAACTGCTGACTTAAATGGTTTGGAATCAGGCCAAAATTATTCATCTTTGAAGCAGATTTGATTTAATTTGTCTCAATTGTAGCTAATAAATGTATCCTGTCTGTGTCTGCACCTGGAAACAGGTGGAGAGGGATGGGAGAGAGTTTCACAACACTTGCAGATTTAAAAAAAGAGACTTAACAGTCTTGAGATTAGAAAGAAATTGTGTAAAATGAAGACTCCACGATTGAGAGCTCTAGCAACATGTTACACAGTAGGTATGATGTCACATCCCATTCTGTTTTTATGGTTGGCTCTCATACTATATATGCATGAACCATTGTTATTTTGTAATTAAAAAGCCCGTCATACTCATTTTGCCTTTTAGTTTATTTGTCAGGTTATCAGTTGCATGATGCTGCACTCAACGCTTATTAGTCCATTGGACTTTTGAGGAATCTTTTCCTTAAATAAAATAAAATGATTACCAATGCAAGCAATCTTCTACAAAATATCATATAATTTCAAAAAATTGAGAGGGAAATGGGCACCAGAAGAGTATATGATTGCATTCAAGGGCTGGAGAAGTTTCTGGCAATCATTATATATCTATGAAAAGTAATATTTTTCTACATTTATACAGATAAGAATTTAGTTTTGATTTCATCTTTGCTGATAAGAGAAACTCATGCTAATGCTATTTTAGCATGCTACCAAGCCTATGCTTCAGCTTAATCTGACATGTTGGCTCTTGTGTTCCTAATAAGGCATAAATTGGCCACTAGTGGGACTGAATAGAGTAAATTGCTTTAGAAAGTGGATTTGCACACCACAAGTAGATATGCAAAAAAACATTAATCTAATTACACTTTGAAAGGATGGACTTTTTTTTTTTTTTTGGCCAAAATAAAACTGAACATGGCCAACTTTTTAAGTTTGATCTCACAACTTTTCCTGAGTTCATTAAAAAAAGGTTTACATGAATATCTGCATGCTATTTTGTAAATATTTCTGATGTATTCGTTTTTATAATCACCTTTGCTATTGCACACCTTTCTGTGATCGGTTTTCTATAGAAAATGCCAATTTTGAGTATTTTTTAGTAATATACAGAACATGGATAGCTAGATATTCTGGTAGGACAATAATTTCTACTGATCTTTTCAAAATGGCCCCCTATGTACCAATTCTATGCACAATATGTTATATTGCAGCATTAGCTGATATAATCTGGAAATAACCTGAGATATCTTTATTATAGGAACATAGTTCCTTATATAATCTAAAGAGATCTCTGTGGTTTTGCTCTGTTTCTCCTAATTTTCTCTAAGATTTTTTTTTTCTGAGCCAGTTTGGAGTCCTCAATGTTAATCCCACTGGATCTGGATCCTTCAAAGAGGGAAGCAGGCCTACAGTTGGGAAAACGTGTCTCCATGTGTCTTTCAAAAATAAACCCATAATTCAGGCATATGTGCTGTTTATTTTTAAACACAAGGTTTTGTCAGGCAATGAGCAGGCCAACCTTATGCTTTTGACAGGAAGATGTTTATCCAAAGAATTAACGCAGATGAGTAATCTCGCGTTCAACTGCCAGTTCTCGGGTGGTGGGATTCCAGTAAACAGCCAGACCCTTTGAACTTGGGACTTTCACTTTATGTCATGCACTAACCACTAAGAACAACACACCGCCACAACCTTCTTCCCTGGTAAACCCAAAACACAAATTCAGCCATGGAAACTCGGAGTATAAGTGTTTTTTTTTTTTTTCTGAAGAAATCACCCCTTCATCCCAGTCTTTCTAATTTGCCACTGTCTTGAAACGTGCATTGAAGCATTACTTGCCACTGCTTCTTATACACAAAGCACTTTGTTTTCTTAGCATATTCTTTGAAAAAAAAACTTCCAAAAATGTTCAGTACAGACTAAGTAATAATGATTTGACTATAGGCTGCTTCTGCTTTAAGTTGATTTTTTTTACACAAAAAAATTCCTGTTTCTCCTCTCTTGTCCTCTCTCAGTGCTCATTTTAATGTGACTTTGAACACTTCTCACAAGCAGTTCATGAAAGGACAACTTGCACTATCAAATGGATGTCTTATGAACAATGAGCATTCAAAAACTCAGGAGGGAAGGAGGGAAGGGAGGAAGGAAGGAGGAGAGGGAGGGAGGGAAGGAAGGAAGAAAGGAAGGTTCTAAATTACTAAATCTTGTGAGAATATGCTTCTTTTAAATGGCAGTTTGCTAGATTTTAAAAATTCAAAACAAATCAAAGTACTTTTTAGTATAACACATGTTTAATTATCCTAATTCTGAAAAGCTCAAGAGAAGCAAGTAATTAAAATATAATCATGAAAAATGTGTTAGTTCTCTTTGTTCTGAGAAGGACAAGCCATCAGAAAACTACAAAGAAACCTATCACATTAAATTTTAAATACTACTAAGAATTCCAGGGAGAAGTTAAAAAATAGAATATGTCATCTTTAGAACTCTTTTTAAAGTTCTAAAACACAAGAAGTTCCCACTGCCTTTTTTGCCATTCAGTGGAATTCCTCCCTCCCGCCCTCTCTCTCTCCCCCTCCTCTCTCTCTCTCTCTCTCTCACACACACACACACAAACACACAACTTTGCTTATGAAGTTGAATTATAATTGCATTATTATAACATATACCATAGAAGAAATCAATCCAGAATTCTCTCTCAAAACACAAATAATCTGGCTCAAATTATCATATTCTGGAAACATTATGGAAAGAGCTAATTCTCTGGAAAAATCCATACATCTGGGAAAGGTGGAAGGAAAAGAAAGTAAAGCAGAATCAGCAGCCAGAAGAAGGAACTCAGTTTCACAAATGAGTGCATAGTTGGAAAATCTAAAGAACCAGGTGGGGAAGAAATCACCCTGGAAAAGGTGACTGATGTAATCACTCAGAATCTGCATGCGCAGAAGCATTTTAATGATGTCGGGGTCAGTGGGCGGAGCCTCCAGCCGATTTTACTACCGGGGGCAACCCACCACTGATTAACCTGAAGGACTCTGTTCCCAACTTCCATAGAACTTTAGGGTATTTTAGAAGTACAGATAGTTCTCAACTCTGGACAATCACAACAACTTGTTTAGTGACCATTTGAAATTACAACAGCACTGAAAAAAGTGACTTATGGCCATTTTTCACACTTAACTACCTTTGCAGCATCCCTATGGTCACATGATCAAAATTAGGATGCTTGACAACTGGCTTGTATTTATCATAGTTGCAGTATCCTGGAGTCATGTGATTACTTTTTATTACCTTGTCTAGTAAAGGAGGAATAGTTATTTTGTTAACTGTTTAAATGCTTTATAGGTTCTGAATGTTGGGTGCATGTATCTAATAAAAAGGGAAACATCAAGACATGGGTAGATGCTCGGTAGACACAGTGTTTATTTGGATATTGAATATGTTGTCTTTTCTATTTATATTAAAAAAAATAAAAATATATTTTAAAAAGACATAGGTAGATGCTGTACCAAGCAAATAATGGAAGATTTCAACTTAGCATAAATGTTTGTACTATTATTAGAATTATATAAGCTTATTAAAAGTAATAAATATGATTAATAATATATTTGTATTAAAAGGTATGACATTTAGAATAGGGTGATTGGCATAGAAATGACACATTGTAATATTGAATGATTAAATAATGAAAGATTATAATTTAATAAAAAATATGTGTATTATTACAAGGATTATATAAGCTTCTTAAACAAATATGATTAATACTATTTTATTTGTATTAAATTGTTTGACACTCAGGTACCCCACTGTTCGCGCATTAATATATTTGTAAAAAATAAAAAAAATAAAACACTTCATATATATAAATATATATATGTAGGTCTTTGGTTATTTGGGTCTTCTCCTGCGTAAAATTGGAAGTGTCTTGGTGACGGTTCAACGAAGTCTCATTCGTCATCTTCCGGCTGGTGTTCTCAGCTTCGTGCTTCCAGGAGGATGGTTAATATACACTAAGTTTGCTAAAGTAAAATGTTGAGATTGATTTTACTGCCTTTATTCTGCTGTGTTAAAAAGATGCTATTTACTCTATTTTTTTCCTTTACCTCACTCTTCTTTCTTCACTTTTCTTTCTTTCCCAGTTTCCTGCTATCTTTATTTTCATTTGTATTTTATATTTTGATCAGTTAAACAGAATTATAAAATAAAAAAACAAAGAGCAGGGAAGGGAGACTAGGAAATTAATTGACATGAGTTGGTAGGGTTTCAGGAATGTTGTTTCTTCCAGAAAGGGCTGTCCTGTTTTAGAATTGCCTTATTCTCTTTTTGTTTTTGATAGACTACCGATAGTTTCTGACAAACCACAATTCAGAAGTCCAACTTCCAGAATATTCCTATCAGGTGGAAATTCTGAGCATTGCAATCCCACACTGGCTTTGCTGGTCCATTCAATTGAAAGAAAATATATGTAAGATTTTCTCCTTTATCCGTATTGATGGACTACAGTTATGCCATTTACTTCCAGTCCCAAACAGTAATCTACCAGGAGAGGTTAACCAACTGAAAGTAATATGTAGCACATGTTAAAAACATTACTTAACAGCAATTCTATAATTCATCCAAAAATGCATTGTATATCTTTCAAAGACAGCTTAAGATAGAAGCCGCTACAGATTAAGATCGAATGCTGCAATGCTTTCTATTGCCTTTAAAGAGTGTAATGTCTTTTAAAATGACCACTGTTGGGGCAGAGTGGGGGAAAGCTTAGAAAATAGGTTCAACACTGGAGAAGAAAAACAGCCCAACACTCATATTGAAATGATAGATTAATGATCTGCTAAGTGTTATTTTTAAAAGAGAGAGAGAAAAAAAAATCTTTTCCAGTTGGAGAGAAGGACAATAATGAGGCCCCTTGCTACCACTTAGCTCAGTTGAGTTGCAGAGAGAAACATAGGGTTTCCTCCTACATAGGCTGAGCCGTGGCTAAAATCTCCCTGTGTTGAGTAAATTCATTTGGCAGGAGATAAATCCTTGGCATAAAAGAGTTTGCTACCGAGAACATCACCTGGGCTCCGCAGTGCCCAGGAGATGCCCAGGAGGTGGGAGGGGGGGTTGCATTGAGTTGGCAGAGTTATTTAGCCATAACAATATTCTTGTGCATTTCTGCACAAATGGAAGTATGCAGATGGCTACCTCTTTTGAATTGCAGAAAGTTGAGCTGATTTGCAGCGAGGCAAAGAGAAAGCAAATTTCACAAGTATGAGGGCCCGGTCCTTCCATAGACTACTTGGGCTGTTCCCCAGCAGTTGGTAGATATCCGATTTCCAAGTTCCCATCCAAGGGATTCCTAGTCCAAAGATCTATCATCATGTGTGAGCTATGGAGTGGTGGGGGTGTAGGATTTCTCTGTGATGGGATCAGCCCCAGTGATAGAATAAATACTGTATAAAGTTGAGTTTTACTTGCACCTATCCATTCACTGCTGAAATTGGCAGAAATTTTGATTTTGCCAGCTAACAGGGAACACTACATTGGCAGGGCATTTTGCTCAGCCTTGAAATGGTCTGCGGGAGTATCCTTGAGACAGGGGTAACCAATTTCTGGTCTGCAGACTGGTACCTGTCCGCAGCCCATTGGGAACTGGACTGCACAAGTGAATGAAGATTCATTTGTACATGCGTGGGATCTAGGTAGCAAGGCCAAACCACGCTCCCCCTCCCGGTCTGTGAAATTATTTCTTTCCAGGGAACTAATCTCTGCTACCCAAAATATTGGGAGCGGCTGCCTTGAGAGATAAGAGGAGGAAAAGTTGTAGCTAAGACAATTCAGATAAAAGATATCGCAATCCACAACAGTTGGAATGGGAACATCGTTTAGAACAAGGATGTCAAACTCAATTGTCAAATTGACTCAAGGTCAAACACATCCACCCATCCGCCCAGACGTAATCATGTCCCATTTATCCATTTTTTAATGCTTTGCACATGTGCGGAAGGCCCTGAGCATGTGCGGAGGTGGTAAGTGAACATTTGCTAACCAGCTGCTAAGGTAAGTGAATACCACCCCTGCTATGATGGTATTTCCGGTTCCTCCATACATACTCTCTCTTGAGTTATGTTTGCCATCTGTATTGTTTGTCCACTTACTTGCCCACTAAAATAAGTCTTTTGGACCTTAAGAAAGGCTGAGCGCTAAAGAATTAAGGCCTTTGAATTATGGTGCTGGAAAAGATTCCTGCGAGTCCCTTGGACTGCAAGACAAACAGACCAGTCAGTCCTAGAAAAGATCAACTTTGACTGCTCTTTAGAAGGCCAGATCCTGAAGATGAAACTCAAATACTTTGGCCACCTAATGAGAAGGAAGGACTCACTAGAGAAGAGCCTAATGCTGGGGAAGATTGAGGACAAAAAAAGAAGAGGGTGACAGAGAATGAGGTGGCTGGATGGAGTCACTGAAGCAGTCAGCATGAGCTTAAATGGATTCCAGAGGATGGTAGAGGATAGGAAGGCCTGGAGGAACATTTTCCATGGGGTCACTATGGGTCAGACACGACTTCGCAACTAACAACAACAAAATAAGTCTTGTGAAGGCTTGATCAATTGAAAATGAGAAACACAGAAGTGACATCTTTTACAGACAGGTCCATGGACCATGATGGAGTGGCATGCTACTATTACATGAAAGCTTGAAAGCTGGACCTATTTGAAGGGTTGAATTCTTTCTTTTAATGTTGCTGACTACATAAGCCTATCTGCAGTCCTTTTGTTTTTAGCATCCTTAAGCAAAGTCTCCACTTTATACTGCAATTCTCTCCCCTTTCTAGCCTCTGTTTTTTTTTTTTTTTTTTCCTTTCCAAATGACTATTCTCAATTTGGTGTCTTCCTTTCATCACATTGAATAAAATCATTCAATTGGCAAGAAGAGAGGAAAAAAGGAGGGGAACATCAACCACCAGCAAAATCAACTGTATTTGTATTTTTTGCAGCAGACAGCAGATGTTTTCTTTTCGAGTCTGAAAAGAACAAAGCTCCCTCCTGGCTTTATTTTAAACAAGAGCTAGCCCCCCCACTGTTCCAAATGCATCAACCAAGAGAAAAAATAAATGTCTGAACTTCTCACCAGATGCATTTATGCAAAGGCCAGCCTTGGTGAGGAGCCGCTTAAGACGAAACTATGCATTCTATCTCAAAGAGGCTGTTGCTGGTACAGTATATCATCAGGGAACAAAAAAAAATGGTATATGGAGTCGGATGGAAAGAGTTATTAGCCTTTTAGAAGGGTAGGTGAAATCTGAATGGTTTCATCCTGAAACTCCATTGAATTGAAGACACCAATTGTGTCATGACCTTGAGCAATTTCAAGATAATGGCGTAATGGAGTCATTGTCTAATGTTCTAAATACACATGAAGAATGGCTTAATTTGAGTGCATTGTAAAAGGCCAAGCACATAAGTGGTAGTAAAATGGAATAACATCTGCCCACTCTATTCAGGTGGTCGTTGACTTACAACCATTCGTTTGATGAATATTCAGACTTACAACGGCACTGAAAAAAGTTGACTTATGACCATTTTTCACACTTAGGACTGTTGTAGCATCCCCATGGTCACTTGATCAAAAATTAGAAACTTGACAGCTGGCATGTATTTATGATGGCTGCAGTGTCATGCAATTACCTTTTTGTTACCCTCAGTTAACAAATATGGCAAGAAAGGTTGTAAAATGGGGCAAAACCTGTTTAATGGTGTTGCTTAGCAACATAAATTTTGGGCTCAATTGTGGTCATATGTCAAGGACTACCTGTATTTAAGCATCCTTAGGTCTAAGAGAGTCCACATAAGAGCACCCGGCGAGCATTTCTTCTTCAGAAAGTAGAATAAAAATCAAAGTACTCATCTTTGTCATCACTGTGATACTTAGGCCACATAAAATTTAGGAAACTATTCTTTATATAAGGCCCAAATCATGCAGGAGCAGAGCAAAACCACAAGCAGCACATGAAATGCAACTCTCAAAGCTTCAAATACCCATAAGATTGCTCACGAATCACTTATCCACCAGTCTGCCTCACTGATTCCTAACTGGTACTGCTACTGTGATTTCCTGAAGCAGACTGAAGAAAAGGATTGCTGCAAACTGACATTATTCCAGCCAAACAAACCTCTGATTGTTTTCCTATATTGCTGTTTAAGATTAAAGTGACAGCCACTAATGTATGTAAGATATTGAAAACAAATACACCAGACTACTGGAATTGAGAAGCAATGAAGGACCCATATTTTCTGGTGTTCTTAAATTACATGTATGGTAGGGATTAGAGCAAAAATATTATGGGTAACTGGGGGGTGGGGGAAGGAATCAGAAGATAAAGAAATTCTTCTTTTGCTTAATTAGACTCATAATCCACTCATTTGATGAAATAGAAGGAAACAGGTAGACAAAGGCAGATTTGCTTCCATATTGCCTTATGTGCCAGTGTATAAAATAGGAGAGCATTACTAAAATGAGATAAGTAAGACTCAATAAATTCTTGCTTGACCATAAATGCTAATTTGCTCTTGGAGATCGTGATTGCTACTTTTCAAGTCAAGTGATTTGCAAAATGCCTTTGGTTTGGAAGAGGATAATAATATATTATGCTGAGGATCAGATTGCTGAAGTTCATTTTATTTCCATTAAATCCTTGTCTGAATATTGCTTTAAAAATCATTCATTTTATTATTAATTCCAAATATAATAAATAAGTTTCAAAATCTTGGCTGCTTCATTATAATTTAGAGCAGGGATGAAATGTAAAATTTGCTACTACAGGTTCTGTGGGTGTGGCTTGGTGGGGGGGGGTAATGTGACTGGGTGGGCGTGGCCAACTTTTTTTTTATTTTAACTTTTCAAAGAAAAAAAAAAGCTTTGAAAAGCCTCTGCCGATCAGGAACACAGAGCCTTTTCAAAGCATTTTTAACCACCTCTTCCACTGAAGAGGTTGCAGAAAAAAATGCTTTAAAAGTCTCTCTGATCCCAGCTGAGTTGCCTGATCGTTTAAAAAAATGCTTTGAAAAGTCTCTCTGATGATCAGGCAACTCAGCTGGGAGCCGGGGAAGAGGTGGTTAAAAAAATGCTTTGAAAAGGCTCTGACGATCCCAACTGTGTTGCCTGATCGTCAGTGCCTTTTCAAAGCTTTTTTTGCAGAAAAAAATGCTTTGAAAAGCCTCTGAGATCCCAGCTGAGCCGCGCAATCATCAGAGGCTTCTTTTTTTACTTTTAAAAGCATTTTTTCGGTGGAAGAAGTTATAGAAAAAATGCTTTTAAAAGTAAAAAAAAAAAGCCTCTGATGATTCTGCAGCTCAGCTGGGCATGGAGGGGAGGGAGGCGCAGGGATTTTTGCTACCGGTTCTCCGAACCACCCGCCACCATCGCTACTGGATTGGGCGATCCGGTCTGAACTGGGAGCATTTCACCCCTGATTTAAAGTAATTTGATATTTATACCTCTCGCCGTACAAAGAAAAGATTCTGTGCCCAAATCCCAGTGTTGTAATTATTTAATAAAATAAGGATACGGTCCTGATACAAATGCAGATTGAAAACAATTTCCTTCCCTGAATTTAATCATATTCTTGGCTATACTAAATATCAACTTTTCTTCTTTTTCTAACCAAAACATCTTGCTCAATGTTTTAGTCCCTTTTCTGGAGCTATGATACATTCACATGGGACTAAGAGATTTAAAAGAAATTAATTATATATTTATTTTATGTCAGAATATTTGTGACCGGCCAAAACAAGCTCTTCTGTAGCTCATATTGATGCTGCTTTCTGCAGTTATTCACAGCCTGATGGAGTTCACATTTATCAAATTACTTGCCGTCAGCTGCTAAATTGGCTCTCGCTAGCATTTTAATAGAGGGACGCGGTGGCTCAAAGGGAAGTGGTGGCTCAGTGGCTAAGACACTGAGCTTGTCGATCAGAAAGGTTGGCAGTTCAGCAGTTCGAATCCCTAGTGCCGTGTGGGGAGCTCCCATTACTTGTCCCAGTAATGGGGAGCTCCATTACTTGTCCCAGCTTCTGCCAACCTAGCTGTTCGAAAGTAGGTAAAAAATGCAAGTAGAAAAATAACCACCTTTGGTGGGAAGGTAACAGCGTTCCGTGTACCTTTGACATTTAGTCATGCTGGCCACATGACCACGGAGACGTCTTCGGACAGTGTTGGCTTTTCGGCTTTGAAACAGAGATGAGCACTGCCCAGTGGTGGGTTGCCCCCAGTTTGGACCTGTTTGCAAGAACCAGTAGTAAAACCAGTGGGAGGCTCCTCCCACTGACCTGGACATCATCATAGGTGATCTGTGCATGCGCAGAAGAGCACGCGGGCACGGGCGCGGTGCGAACCATAGTAAAGGTAAGTAGAATTTACCCCTGGCACAGCCCCTTAGAGTCGGGAATGATTAGCACATAAGTGCTAGGGGAACCTTTACCTTTACCTTTTAGCATTTTGATGGACATTCTCAGAATGTATTGTATTTAAATATAAGCATCAATCTCCAACCATGACCTACAAGACTAAGAATCTTCATAGGCTTTTAGCTATGCGCTTTGAGATGAACACGCTTCGAGTGGGTGTGGGAGTGTGAATGGATTTCTGAGGAAGTTGCGGACTATAGGAGCCATCTGCACTTCAGTTTGAGGTGCAGGCAGAGCAGACTCGCCTTGGTGGCCTGCACCTGGCTTCAGTGGTGAGGGGAGACAGGGCAGAGGGCATCCAGCAGCCAAGAAGGCTCCACACAGCCATTTTCACTACTCAGATGACCCTGAGACATGAATAAACCTCCAAGTGGTCTCAACGACTCTCTAAAAGGATGCAAATGACCATCTGTCTGCAAGGAGGTATAAATCCTTCCATTCCCCATCATCCAGTCAGAGCTGAAGAAGCTTCTTGGATGAGAAGCAAAACATCTTCAAAGAAAAACAAGAAAGTCCAGTTGCCTCCTGAAAAAACACCTTTGGGACATCGTTCTGTAAGTTAGATAAGAGTTTACAACAATAGAGATAAAAGAAATGCCTGTCTGATCTATTAATACAGATAGTCCTTACTTCACAGCCATTCATTTAGCAACCATTCATTTGACTCTTACAATGGCACCAAAAAAAGGGACTGACAACTGGTCCTCACACTTATGACCATTGCAGTATCCCCGCAGTCACATGATCAAATTTGAGTGCAATCAGCATGTATGTGCGACAATTGTAGCAACCTGGTATCATGTGATCATCATTTATGACCTACCCAGCCAGCTTTTGACATGCCAAATCAACGGAGAAAACTGGATTCACTTAATAACCAACTGATTTGCTTAATGGTTGCACAGATTTGAACAAATGTGACAGTAAAGGTCATAAAATTGGACACTACCCACTTAACAACCACCTTGATCCCAATTGTGGTCATAAATCAAGGACTACCTTAATTGCAAAAATGGTTAATTTTTAACCATTTTAAGAAGATATAGAAGTTTTTGTGCCTGAAAGTGATTTTGTGTATAGATTTCCCTGTTCATATAAATTTAGTGTGAATTCCCAGTAATCTAGAAAAGCCTGATGCATCTTATGTTCACCACTGACACATGCACTTTGGTGACAGAAGATTTAAAATTTCATATTTCTCATCATAATCTCATTTTTTTTAAAAAAACAAGTAATCATTATTAATTGGGAAAATGCCAGTGGACTTAATCGGTTGTCAAAATTTGGCTATTGTGGAAGTTTATAAATTTATAAATATGCTCCTAATAAAGTTTCAGAAGGAACTGTGTTATTTCCCTAACAAATACTGGTTGGGGCAGTCATTTAAATAGTTTACTTCTAGATATAAATATTTTAGACAAATTGGTATATTCTTTTTTTTTTAATTGAAAAAGTTTTACAATACAAATTTTTTTTCCCTTTTTCACCCCACCCCCACTCCCACCTTCCCATCCCCCCCAACCTCCCCCCAACCTCACCCCTTCCCTCCCCACCCCTCCCCTGACTCCCGCTACACATTTTTTAAAGAAAAACAGCAAAAATTTATAACAAAAAGAAAAGCAAAAACTATTATGTATTCAAATTCTAAATTGAGAAAAAAAAAGGGTTTTGGAGGAAGAGAAATGAAAGAAAGAAAAGAATTAAGAAAAAAAAGCCCATAGATATTAATATTTATCTAAAATTAACAATATTATAGTAAAAAAAACACCCAAAAATAATAACCATTATAATATTTAAGCCAATTTAAAAAAAAAATAATTTTTTATTACACCTTTCTATGAACCATTAGTATTAACATTACTAATCATATGCCAAACTCAATCCCCCATCTCATAAAACATAATATAACCTGCATATTCATATCAAATAATATCAAATAATTTGATTCCAACTACTCCCCTTAATTAAAAAACAAAAAACAAAAAAACAAAAAAAACATAAAACATGCAATATAATATAATTATGCATATATTATTATAATCATACAATTACATCCAAAAAGAAATTTTTCTATTTCCATAATCCAAATTTCAATCTTCTCTTCATCTTGATTGAAGTTAAATATTCTTTCTCCACATATATCCAATTCCAATAAGCTTCGTCTTCTATCTGCCCCCATCAGCGAAATAAAGCATTCCACATAAACCCCCCGTGTGACTTTATATAGATAATATCCAACCATGAAAATATTCACTCCTCTAGGTAGAATCATTCAAACTAGCTTATTCTATTCCAACAAGAAGAAACCCAATGCAGCTCCTCCAAGCCTTGAAAAAAAACAAGAAAAAAGAAAATTCTAGAAACTGCATTCCCAGATGTTCTTTTAAAGCTCTTTCAAATCCTGTCACCCTTTGTTGTTCGTTCCTTCTGGTTGTAAGATGTTTTCATTTCCATTCTTTTCTCCTAGATGGTAAATTCCAAGAAAAAAACTATAATAGGGTAATCACAGATCGCTGCTGCTATTGCAGCAATCTGTTAAACTTACTCAGGATGTTAAATCCAATTCAGGATAATAAAATTTTTATGAGTCTCCAGCTCAGGATGAACTCTTTATAATCCATGAATCCAACTCAGTATAAACTTTGAAAATTTTATAACCTGTTTCCAAAACTTTCAATACTTTCTGATAACAGCTGTAACTGCTGAAGCAATTCACGACACTCAACAGTATATTCCACTTGAGTTTCCTCATTAACTTCTATTTCCTGTTGTTTAACATCACCATCCATTTCTTGAGGAGCGTTGGACCTCTGCTGCTGTTCGTCTCGGATTGTAATATTTTTTAAATCTTGCTCCAGCAGTTCAAGGTCCGGTGCTCCTGCTCTAGATTCACTGGGATGTTCAATTTTTCCATCTGAAAGGTCCACAATAGGATCCTCTGAAGAACCGCCTTGTACTCCTTCTTCTTTTAACATTCTTTGAATCTCTTCCTTCTGTTTACCTTTTGCAGACTCTCTTTCTTGTTTCTTATTCTTAACATATTCTGGGGCTCCGTTAAAGATATTTTTATAGTATTCAAACAATATCTCACACCATGGTATCTAAAAATTATGCCAACTGGAAAGTCCCATCTGAATGGGATATTACTTCTCTTCAATTCCTTAATCAAAAAAGCAAATTCTTTTCTGTCCTTTAAGACCTTCGGTGGTAACTCTTTAAAAATATTAATTTGTATACGTTCTACTTGCACTCTGGCAGAGTAGGACTTTTGTAAGATATCATCTCTCAATCTTCTATCAGTAAAGTAAACAACAACGTCTCTGGGCAAATTCCTTTGTTTAGCTACTCGTGAGTTGACTCTGTAGACTTTCTCTATACAGCCAAGAATTATCTCATCTTCTAGCTTTAGTAATTCAGCAAAAACCTTTGCAGAAATTGCTCTTAAGTTTTCTCTCTTATTTTCTCTAATACCTCTTAATCTAATTGCTGATTCCATAGTTTTAATTTGAAGCATAATGATATCATTCTGTATGTTCTGATTTCGAACCTCAGCTTCCACAAACTTTTCTTGTATTTCTTGTATCTGAGAGTCAAATTTACTGCTGATCTCAGTCACTTTCTCCTCCATTTCAACCACCACACTTGAAAGATCTGAGATTACTTTGATAATAGTTTGACTTAATTGGTCATACTTTCCAGAAACCAACTCCTCAAGATTCTTCTGTGAATTTTTTATTTTGTCAACAACGCTCGGTAAAGAACTTGTTATGAAATCTTTTAAGTCCCCCTCTGCCAATCCATGCAAATGAATCATTTCAGCTTTATCCTTCAGCTGGCTCATGGGGGAGCCCCCCCTTCCTTTAGTCATCTTTACTTTACTTTACTTTACTTTACTTTACTTTACTTTACTTTACTTTACTTTACTTTACTTTACTTTACTTTACTTTACTTTACTTTACTTTTTACTTTACTTTACTTTTAAAAAAGACCAAGAAGGTTCTTCTTACTTCTATTAAAAAAAAAACAGAAAAAATCTATTTAAATCAACCTTTGTTTCTGTAATTCTTCTCATTATAAATATGTTTCTTTTAAAACCTCTCAGCACAAAACACTGCTTTCACTTTCCGCTCTCATTTTTGAAGAAATCTATTTAGCTCAGCCTTTGTTCCTTTAAATTCTTTTTCTGTAACAGAATATTTGTTTCAAAGTCTTTCAGGACTGGACTCCACTTCCATTTCCGCTCTCACTTTTCTTCAAACAGAGCCAGTCGCCATCTTAAAGGACTTTCACTTCTCTTCCTCTCCTTTCCCCTTCCCCTCCTTCCTCCTCCAGAAAATCAGTAGAAAAAATCCATACTTGCTTTAACTTATCTTCTTTCTTTTCCAGCTTGCTCCAATTATCACTTCAATTGTGGTGTTGCTCCCAGCGTCTGGCTCCGCTAATTAGCGGAGGACTCTCTCGGCGCGGAGCATACCCCGGGGGTATGGAGGGAGCCATCCCTCTGAGCCTTCCCCAGGACAAAGGAAAAATTCCTGGGGCGACTCAGGGGGGTTCAACCTCACCCCCAGAAGCTCTCCCTGCTCCTTCCGTTAAGGAGCAGGTCTTTCGAGCCGCCTGCCTATTGCACGGCGGCTCTAACGTGCCGAGAAGCCGGCAGGCATGAAAAGCCTGCCGCCCAACGAGGAAGGCGCCACCGGAAGCCCCAAATTGGTATATTCTAAAACACTTCTATTCCAGCAGTGATTTACAATAAAACTTATTGCAATTGCCCCTCCTCCCCCAAATACAAAGAACTGCACCCACACCCATACACCATACCTTCAGGCAGATGGCAGAAACAAGTTTTAAATGAGGACTAAGCATTATTTTGGATAAGAGACATGTTTGCCTTAATTTAAAATATTGTTATTCTATTATGGGCAAATGGGACAGAAAAATCCCATTTGAACCAGGCCCAGGACAATCTTTGTGCACTATTTTCTTTTTCTCAGTAGCCAAGGTCCCTAAGGCACTTCCAAGTTGGATATGGAAGCAACCCTTCCTCCTGGTATTGAAAAAAGACCAGTTTAATGGTAATAGTTAAAATGCAGAACTAGAATGCAGAGCTGGTTGGGTGACTTTGGTCCAGTAATTCTCTCAGCTCAAGCCATGTCACAGGATTGTTGTCCTGGGGAATATAGGAGGAAGGAGCATTATGTGTTTCCCCTTGAGTTGAAAAAAATAAAATAAAAATAAAGGCAGGATATATAACAAATGAGTAAATAAGTAGTCATTGGCAGAGCGAGTGCATCTTCACTTCAATCTAAATCAGATAAGCAAATTACTGAGAAATTATTTCCCCATTAACAGCTGATAAGCAACAAGTCAGTAGTTGTACAAGAACAGAACATAAATAAAATGCACCCATTTTTATTGCACATTTATTTCTACTGTTCTCAGGCAAATGTTCCCACCTAACTATTCTCAGATGCATCATCCTGGTTATGGGCACCTAAAAGGCACTTAGATAAATTCAACAAAATTATCATCTGCATATCCTCTGCCTAGATTAAGATGCAGTTATTTTGTTTTGTTTTTTAAATATTATATTTTTGGGTCTTTAAAGGAATTTTGACTCCAGGCAATGGCGTCAGTTTTCTTGGCAAGGTTTTAGAAGAGGCTTACACCGCTGGCTTCTAAACTTAAAAATCTTTTGGTTCTCAGACTGGTACGTCAACCATTATACCAAATTGGCTATAATTATTGACGAAGGATTTCTTACTAAAAATTCTGTGCTATGGAACAGATGACGTAGATTAGATATAAAGTACTGAAGGTGAATTTTACCAGACATCCAGCTACCTGGTTGGCAGAAGAGTAACTTTCTGTGTAACTTTCAGGCAATAACATGCCTGGGAAGTAATATTTTGCTCCCGCCCAATATTTAGGAACATAACAAACACAGATCTCTTTTTCCCAGTATTTAATTGATTTTAATGATTTTGATTTTTTTTTTTAAAAAAAAGATCTTTCTGCCCTGCTTTATGTTTTATTTTATTGTACCAAGCTGCCTTGAGGCCTTATATAAGCACAAAACTGAAATATAAATCTAAGAATAAATAAATATTCAGGAAAAGCTAAGAATATGCAATAGTTTTCTGGTACTGAAATGGACTCTTTTACTGGTTTAATTTTTTCTTCTCTTTTGGTTCACTGGTTCATTCTTCATGAAGACTTTTCATCAAAGTAGAAAGCAATAATCTTAGCTGACCTGTGTTATTATGACCTCTCTCCCTCTCTCTTTTTGCTGTTGCTGCTAGGTTTACAGAGAACTACAGTCAAAATCTGTCAGAGTTTTCAACGTTGCATGACAAACAGACTTAGGTCCTACAGTTCATCACTAGTGGTGGCTTTCAACTTGGAAATTCTGCAAACTATTTGCTTAATTTTCTTTACCTAGCATAGAGTGTAGACATTTGGGGGGCTTGTTTCACTGCTTTGCCTTCTTCAATATTAAGTAGGAGACACACACTAAGAAACTAGGGGTTGGGATTTGGGATGAGCCTGAGACCCTAACCCTTCCTTCCTTCCTTCCTTCCTTCCTTCCTTCCTTCCTTCCTTCCTTCCTTCCTTCCTTCCTTCCTTCCTTCCATGATAATACACGTGCAGAGATACTTTTATCTTTTCCCAACCAAAATGTATAATAAGGGAAAGGTGATTCATTTCTTATTATTGCTAAGCATATATTTGCAATAGTTTCCCTAAGAAGACATAAAATGAACTGATCTCAGAATAGGGACTAAAAAAAGCTCACAGTTACCTAACTTCTATGTGACTATATCATTGTTTCTGTTTTATTTAGTTGTTTCTCTTCTTGATATTATTGGCTGTAAATGGTAATTGCATTTAATAATAAATAAACAGTTTGAATTCAGATGTTCCAGGTGCAGGGGTGGGTTCTACTTACCTTTATTATTGGTTTGCAACGGAATTGTGCACGAACCTGCGAAGCTTCTGCGCATGCGCAGATTGCTAATGACAACATAATGGGGCAGTGGGCAGAGCCTCCCACCGGTTTTACTACCAGTTCTTGTGAACCAGTCCGAACCAGGGGCAACCCACCACTGTCCAGGTGGTGCGGTGGGAGAAAAATTGAGCATCACTGTTCATTCAAATCTGCTCAAAAACATACACCTATACACCTGTGCAGACTAGGAGAAGGAATTGCTAGCTATGATTCTGGTTTCCAAAAAGATAAACGGATCACCTTATTGGACAAGAATCTTGTGACACTTTAATCATCATTAGGTTTATTATAATCTAAGTTTCAGTGGATGACTGTTTTGTTCCCCCTGTTTATTTACCAGGGGTAAATAATTGTCCCCCCTGTTTATTTACCAGGGGTAAATAATATGAATTTGTCTCCTGAAAGCGTCATTTTTCTACCATTTCTCAGTCTTGGGATATTATAATATTCTATATATTCTATATTCTATATTCTATATTCTATATTCTATATTCTATATTCTATTCTATTCTATTCTATTCTATTCTATTCTATTCTATTCCATATTCCATATTCCATATTCCATATTCCATATTCCATATTCTATTCTATTCTATTCTATTCTATTCTATTCTATTCTATTCTATTCTATTCTATTCTATTCTATTCTATTCTATTCTATTCCATTCTATATTCTATATTCTATATTCTATATTCTATATTCTATATTCTATATAATATAGTACACATCCAAATACTGAAAATTGACCTTCTCCTTCAGTTCAGCAGAAAGATCATCTCTGTAGTTAAGATACCAAAACTCCTATATGCACAAATCATAAAAACTAAAATTAAATGATGAACTGTTTCGTATTTTCTATTTGTATATTGAATGGTAACACCTAACCCAGATCACGTTTCTTGTAAACAGTCAATTCCTTCACATCTTTCTTAACAGTAACAGTTAGAAAAGTTGGCCTGAAACTAATAAGCTAACACATGATTTTTGAAAGGGACTATAAAGTGAAAAAAATAAAAAAAAAAGCAGGTTATATAATCTTTACCAAGACACAAAATGCAGGTTATTACTATGAATGTGTACGCATTTGACTACATGTATACCAGTGCTGGGCATGTTACAGTAAAAAGAAACTTATTTTTTCCAATCTCTTTTCACACTCATAAAAGCAAAAAAGATATTTTTCTCCAAGAAGCCCAGGTGATATGTTATCTTCCTCTATTTTATTCTCACAGCAATCCTGTGACATAGCGTAACTGAAAGGTAGAAATTGCCAAAAGTCACCAGAGGGTTTCAGAATGAGCAAACTCACATATAAACCTCTGTATTATTAGAAGAATTGCAAAATTCATTTGCAATTGGTTATAAAAATCTCGATATATAATATAATGCCTGCATTGCACATAAGCAAATGGACTGAATCTTGAATTACATTTCTTGTTTCTATATGAACTATAATTATAATAGCAACATCATCCTGTGACAACTATATTTAAAAAGATGCATTGTTTTTCTCTAAATCAAATAATTATAAATTGAAAGCAATCCAATCTTTTATATTTGATTTAATAAAGCAGTCCCGTTTTATGCTAAAAACTTAACAAATGTTTCTTTTGTTTACTTTTATTGTTGAATTATTCAATTAACAACTGTACTTTCTCATAAATGACTGTAAAATCAACCATGGAAAAATAGATAAGAAATTTCACTCTGAAAGATCAAGATTGTGGATTGCTTTTCATTATATTGGAAATTTCCCAAACTTCCACTTGGCTGCATGTTTAATGGGGTCTGTCTGCATTAATTTTCCAGGGTCTCATGGATCTTTGACTTTTCTATATTATTATTTTATGGATAGATTTTAAGAAAAGATTACATTATGCTCCTGCAACAAAGATATAATTTGGGGAACATTTTCAGGAAGAAGCGATTCATTCTACGAACATTTTGTGATTCTTTTCTCTGTGAACAGTTTTGGCTAAAAAGGATCTTTCAGCATGTAATGGCTGAAGTACGATGGTTACATTTAGATTTAAGTATAAACTATTTTCATTTTGTGAAGGAGTTCGGACAAGCTTTGGGTTTGACCTAAGAAAAGTAATTTGTCCCTAGTTTAGCTACTAAAGCTAAGTGGCTTCTTCTCTCCCCTAAATGGTACAACTACCCATTAGCAATTTCCCAGGGGCTTTGTTATACAAATTTGACATGCTAATTAAGTAGAAAAGGAACACAGGGTTTGTTGTGCATTTGTATGAGGGCCATCTCTACTCTAATCAGCTTGTCCTCTTTGCTATTTAATATCGACACATATCTGCTGAGTGAGATCACCTGGAAACTAAGAGTGAGATGCCACCATTATACAATTCAGTCTTATCTCTACTGCCTCTTGCCAAACAGGTTTTGGATCTACAGGTGGTGAAAGTGCCAAGGAGCTCATGCAACAATTAGGCTTTGTGATCAGCTGAGACCATATCTAAACCTTTCAGAGTTACCCATTCCTAAATTACATCTCAGCTGGAACTCAGGAATAGTCGCTATCTGGGGCACTTCTTAAAGACATTTAATTAGCAGGAAGTATGGGGGCCAGGTTAATAACCAATGAATGTTTCTCACATCACATCAAGCATGCATCAAAAATAAAAAATAAAAAACACCACAAGGGTTTCAAATTGGAGTATTTTAAAGAACATTTCTCTTGTTGTGAATTTATCTGTTACTGAGATTTATAGGAGAAGCACTCTTTAAAAAGTTTCAGAAATCTGTTTCTTAGCACACAGATGGATTGCTTCTGCCGTATCTTAGGGCATGGAATGCATCTTACCTTTCTCTGGTGTTAGAAAAATCGTTGTGATATCTCCTCAATTAGATTTTCTGGATTAATTTTATAAAGCTTTTATTAATTATGGATATATTTTAATTGATTGCTTTATTGGATCCTTTTCAGTAATCATTCAGCACCTGATGATAGCAGTAGCATTTAGGCTTATACACCGCTTCACAGTGCTTTACAGCCCTCTCTAAATGGTTTGCAGGGTCAGCATATTGTCCCCAACAATCAAATATAGAACAATGGAGTATAAAATGCATCAGCAAATAATACATGAGTAAGATATACTGTATCTATACCAAGTAAACTTTACAATAAAAGGATTTATCTGCATATTTCATTACAGTAAAAATCACTTGCTATCCCAGCAAAAATGCATCATTCTAAGTAAATATATATAATAAATGCACTAGTAAATTTATTCATGCATCTCTCTCTCCCTCTCCCTCTCCCTTTCTCATAAAAAATCCCCAAAAGGGATTTTTTCTCTTCATGTTTTTGAACGTAAAAAGTATCTAGTTCAGTTTCAGTTGTATTCATTTCTTTGTACTTGCACATTTCCCATTTCACTATTACAAAATATATGGCCCCTCACTCTCTCTCGTTTTTATTTTTTCAGGTGGAGATTATGACATATTTTATCAAAAAACATAAGCACATCGTGTGAATTAACAGTGAATATGTTATATAAAACGTAACAGAAATACATTCTGAAACCAGAGATAACCACATGTAAATAATCTTGCAACCTTTATGCCCATTCAGTTTAGGCACATCTCCTGTAGAGGGAGCCAAAGAGCTTTATAAACCTAGAGTTTATAAACTCTTAGCCAAGTCTGAGCACTGCTCCCAAATGCTGTTTGAACTATAGAGGTTTATCAAGCTACTGATATATGAGAGCAAAAAGCCTCCTTACTCTTTCAAACACATATCAGCATTACCAGCCATTTAAAAAAAAGGTGTGAAGACAGGGAATTGAAGAAAGTACAACTGAAGGCAAAAGTGGTGTCGGAATTCCTTTTAGAAATAATCCATTTTAGGAATGGAATATTTAAAAGACACCGCCCTTTTGCCATTCTTTCCTCACTTCAATTAGAAGAGAAAATGGGAAGAAGCCTTGTCCATATCATGTAGTTAACAAAAAAAAGGTCCACTTTTCCACCAGTTTTTATTTGTTTCATGTCCAGAGCAAACCTTAAGCTCCAAAATGAGGACATTATTTGAACTTTATCGTTGGCCAGAAATGAATCATGTTCAGTACATTGTACTGGTAACAATCAACAGACCAACAAATGGGCAGGACACCGTGTCTCCCCACATTCTCACAGTATGTTTATGGAGAAGCTTAGTCATCCAGGTCACGGTTGTCCCTTCTCATCCAAGAAGCTTCATTCAGAAGTGAAGAAGCCTCCTAGCTGAGAAGCAAAACGTCTTCAAGGGAAAACAAAGGAAGTCCAGTTTGTTTGTTTTTTTAAAATTTGATTTATATGCCGCCCTTCTCCGGAGACTCAGGGCGGCTTACAATGCATTAAGCAATACCCTTCATACTTTTGTATATTTTATACAAAGTCAGCTTATTGCCCCCACAAACTGGGTCCTCAATTTATCTACCTTAGAAAGGATGGAAGGCTGAGTCAACCTTGAGCCTGGTGAGATTCGAACTTACAGTAATTGCAGACAGTTGGTGTTAATCACAATATTTTAGTATGCTGAGCTACTGGGCTGAGCTGGTGAAAAAGCACCTTTGGGATTTGCACAGCATGTTCTTATTTGCCAGCAACCCCTGCCTGAGCATTTTGATCTTATACTCAACCTATTCAATGTCCTCCAAGTAATAGAGGGAAATCTTCTACCAGTGGACTTATACAAAAGACACATAAAAGATGCCTAAAAAAAAGGCCAATTGACCCCAACATTTCCATTGTTATGTGAGTTTTGCCCTATTTTATGACCTTTCTTGACATAGTTGTGAAGTGAATCACTACAGCTGTTAAGCGAGTAACACAGTTGTTAACTAAATCTGGCTTCACTATGGACTTTGCTTGTCAGAAGGTCCCAAGCAGTGATCACATGACTCCAGGACACTGCAACCATCATAGATATGAATCAGTTGCCAAAGCATCTAAATTTTGAGCCCGTGACCACGGGCGTACTACAATGGTCATTAAGTGTGAAAGAAGGTCATAAGTCACTTTTTTTGGTGCTGTTGTAACTTAGAACAGTCACTAAACAAATGACTGTAAGTCAAAGATACATACATACATACATATACATATACATATACATACATACATACATACATACATACATACATACATACATACATACATATATATATATATATATATATATATATATATATATATATATATTCTGATATAAGGAAGTTAAGCCATCTCACAGCATAAAATGAGAAGTCTTTCTTACCCAGAACACAGTACTGTGTAAGTCTGGCTTCATTACATTTCCAAGTTATTCCAGAGTTTTGGCAGTCCTAATTGATGCCAGCCTCGAAGCAATCTTAGAAACTGCTCGCTCAGCTAATCTGACCCACTGTGCATATGTATTTGTGTGCATGTCTGTATCGCCCACCTTCCTCACTCGGCCTCCCATTCTGTGGGATGGGTTTCAACTAAAACACCAAGTAGGCGTATAATAATCCAAGAGTTTGACAGACTAATGAGGCTACGGATGACTATTAATATGTTTGCATGCAAAATGTTGATTCTTGATCTAATACAGAATAATTTATTTGCACAGAACAGGATGAAAATATATCTGGATTCCACGTATATAGTTTGGCTGGTTGTTTTCAGAGTGACCAGTGATGTGACATTCTCCAGCTACTAACCTTGTGGCATCTTAAAGGCATCATTTTTTGTCATGCTGGTAATTTCAAGCCTTAAGAGGAAAACACTCACAAGCCATATATATACGCACAGACTTTGCTACTACTACTATACAAATAAATTCTATAATTCGGGGCAATTTTTTGTGCGCTTTGTAATGAACCTTTCTGTTAACTGTAGAAGCAGGCATTTGAAGATTAGTGCTGGCTGAATAACTTATGGTAAAGCAGATAAATCCATTTTTGGTTTTGTGCTAGATGAATACATCTTTTGGGAAACTGAACCAAAGTCTTCATTTGCTGCTTGCAGTTGAAGAATCAAAACTACACACCAGTTTGGTCGTGTTGCCTATAAGCCTCTGGCAAACATTTGATTTTTAATAGTCGTGCTCTTATTACCGCCTCACAATAATAAATCAAATGGGCCTACAGAAATTACATTGTGATCAATGAGACAACATAAGCTTCTTTATCTTATAAAATGTTTCCAATCAAATGATTTACTAGCCTCTTAAAACATAGTGTTCAGCAGATGTGCTGAACACCACTGAGCATGTCTGTTGGTTATGCTAAATGGGGGGGGGGAATGGAATGTATAATTGTAATCCAGTGAATCTGGAGTTTTGCCACTTGATAAAGGCAGATACCAAGAGGTTTTATGGAGCATGCTATCAGCTAGAGTTTAGGTACATCTTTACTCATAAATGCCTGAATGTTTTCATCTGTTGAGATAAAAAACTAAATACCCTGACAGTTTGGCAGGCAGTCCTGTCTTGCATCTGGATCTCTAAACTATGGAAACTGCCAAAACACTTAACAGGACTGCTCTTGTGAGGCCTCTTCCCAGTTGCCAATCCCATCTTATAATTGGTTTATAGAGGAGCTTCAGGAGATGAAGC
This sequence comes from Masticophis lateralis, assembly GCA_030761175.1. Taxonomy (NCBI): domain Eukaryota; kingdom Metazoa; phylum Chordata; class Lepidosauria; order Squamata; family Colubridae; genus Masticophis; species Masticophis lateralis. The sequence continues at coordinate 129,791,943 of JAUDYJ010000002.1, read as the reverse complement.
AAGTAAAAAAGATACCTTGTGTAACAATGGTGTAAGACTAAGCGTGTAGATGTCATGTATGTTATAATGTTCAAGCTTACTCAGTGGTGACAAGAGTGGCAAAGTTTTTGTTGTTCTCTCTGCTTATTGTTTCCTATGCATTCCTAGGAGGAGGTCCGCTTAAGGATTACTCAGACATTTTTTAAGGGAAAGATGGGGAAGATGAGATGCTGGCAGGATGGTCTGGGATGTTTCCAGGTTTCCTTGCTGTTAAAATTATTCATATTCATGCTTCTCTGGGTGCCAGGTGGACAAGCCAAGTGAAATGAGAGGGGTGAGATTTCATGGAGTTTGAAAAGTAGGATAGGATGCTCTGTAGTATGAGCTCTTCCTCCTGTGGTCTTGATACATGCTCTTTCTAGCTCCTTCCAATTGCTGCGTGGGATGTCTGCATTCATGGTCAACGTCTCTTTGAGGGTGGCTCTGTACCATCTCCATTGCAAATCACTCTTAGTCTTTCCTAAAACAGGCTGTTTCTTGACCTGGCCATTTTTGCCTTGTATCCAACCTTCCTTTCTTGGGAAAGATTGTTGAGAAGCTGCTGGTGTCAGTTACAGATCATTCTAGAATAAATGTTTTTTTTTTTTTTTTTTTTTTTTTATTGAAAAAGTTTTACAATAAAAAAATTTTTCCCCCTTTTTTCACCCCTGCCCCCACCCCCCCTCCCATCCCCTCCAACCTCCCCCCAACCCCAGCCCCTCCCTCCCCATCCCACCCCTGACTTCCGCTGCATATTTCTTAAAAAGAAAAACAACAACGAAAATTTTTAACAGCCAGAAAAACAAATACTATTATATACTCAATTCTATTCTGATCTAAGTTGAGAGGAAGAGAAAAGAGAGAAAGAAAAGAATTAAAAAAAAAAAAAAAAAAAAAAGGATGAAAGAAAAAAAATAAAATAAAATGAAATAATACAAAGAGAAACCTATAAACATGAATATCTGTCTAAAATTAACAATATTATAATAAAAGAAGGCACCAAAAAAGAATAGCCATTATAATATTTAAGCCAATTTAGAAACAAAAAGAAGAAAAAAATAAAATAAAATAAGAAAAACATTACTAACATTACTAATCCTATACCATACTCGATCACTCCAAAATTCTATACCTTACTTATTCATATTAGATAATGCCAGCTAGTTTAATCCGAACTACTCCCCCTAATTCAAAAACACTAAAATCCCCCCTTCAGGGAAAAAACATGCAATATAATATAATCATACATATATTATTATAATTTTCCATAACTCGAATTACAGTCTTCTCTTCTTCCTGATTGAAGTTAATTCTTCTTTCTTCACCTATATCCAATTGCGATACTCTTCATCTTCTGTCTGCCCCCATCAGTAAAACAAAACATTCCATATAAACCCCCCGTGTGACTTTATATGAATAACATCCAACCAAGAAGATGTTCACTCCTGTAGGTAGAATCATTCAGGCTAACGTATTCTATTTCAGCAAAAAAGAAAAACCCCAATGCAGCTCCACCAAGCCTTAACAAAAGAATAAGAAAAAAAGGGAAATAGAAATCCTTGAGACTGCATCCAAATGTTCTTGTAAAAACTGTTTCAAATCCTGCCACCCTTTGTTATCCACTCTTGGTTGTAAGACGTTTTCATTTCCATTCTTTCCTCTTAGATAATAATTTCCAAAAAAAACCATGATAGGGTAATCACAAAACACTGCTACTATATAGATAACATCCAACCACGAAGATATTCACTCCTCCAGGTAGAAACATTCAAACTAACGTATTCTATTACGACATAAAAAAAAAAAAAAAAAACCCCAATGCAGCTCCACCAAACCTTAATGACAAAAAAATCAAAAAGAAGAAAAAGTTCTAGCAGCTGCATTCCCAGATGTTCTTATAACAACTATTTCAAATCCTGCCACCCGTTATTATTCACTCCTTCTGGTTGTGAGATATTTTCATTTCCATTCCTTCCTCTTAGATTGTAAGTTCCAAAAAAAACTATAATAGGATAATCACAGAACGCTGCTAGTTCCAAAAGAAAAACTATAATCGAATAATCACAGAATGCTGCTACCATTGCAGCCCTCTGTTAAACTTGCTCAAGATGTTAAATCCAATTCAGAATAAAAAAAAGAAACTCCAAGTCAGGATGAAGACTTTATAATCCATAAATCCAAATCCATATAAACTTTAGGAATTTTATAACCGGTATCCAAGATTGTCCAAGCTTTCTGATAACAACTGCATCTGATGAAGGACTTTAAGACACTCATTAGTTAACTCTCGAATTTCCTCGTTAGAATCTGGTTCCTGCTGTTCGATATCACCATCCTTTTCTTGCGGAGCATTGGACCTCTGCTGCTGATCATCTTGAATAATAGTATTTCTTGAATCTTGCTCCAGCAGTTCAAGGTCCAGTGCTCCTAGATTAGGTTCACTGATGTAGTTTATTTTCCCATCTGAGAAGTCCATAGTAAGATCCTCCAAGAAACCAGATTGCGCTCCTTGTTCTTTTAACATTCTTTGATTCATTCTTTGAGTCTCATCCTTCTGTTTACCTTTTACAAGCTCTCTTTCTTGTTTCTTATTCTTAAGGTCTTTCGAAGCTCCCTTAAAAATATTTTTATAAAAATGTTCCGCTTTTTCAATAGTATTCAAGCAATATCTCACTCCGTGATATCTAAAAATTATACCGGCTGGTAAGTCCCATCTAAATGGGATATTACTTTTCTTCAATTCTTTAGTTAAGAAAGCAAATTCTTTCCTTTTCTTTAAAACCTTCGATGGTAATTCTTTAAAAATATTAATTTGTTCACCTTCTACTTGCACTCTGGCAGAGTAGGACCTTTGTAAGATGTCATCTCTCAACCTTTTATCAGTAAAGTAGACAACAACATCTCTGGATAAGTTCCTTTGTTTGGCTACTCGTGAGTTGACTCTGTAAGCTTTCTCTATACAACCAAGAATTATCTCATCCTCAAGCTCTAGTAGTTCAGCAAGAACCTTTGCAATAGTTGCTTTTAAATCTCTCTGGTTTTCTTTAATACCTCTTACTCTAATAGCAGAGGCCATAGTTTTAATTTGAAGCATGATAATATCATTCTGTGTAGTCTGATTACTAATCTCAGCTTTCACAAACCTTTCTTGTATTTCTTGAATCTGGGAGCCAATTTCACTGCTAATTTCAGTTACTTTCTCCTCCATTTCAATCACCACATTTGAAAGGTCTGAAATTACTTTAACAATAGTTTGACTTAATTGGTCATGCTTTCCAGCAATCAAATCCACAAGATTCTTCTGTGAGTTTTTAATTTTGTCAACTACACTCAATAAAGGAGTTGTTATAAGTTCTTTTAAGTCCCCTTCTGCCAATCCAGACAATTGCATCATCTCAGCTTTATTCTTTAACTGGCTCAAGGGGGAGCCCCCCCTTCCTTTAGTCATCTTTATTTTACTTTAAATGGCTTTAGTATACTACTTCACTTTGCCATACTTTACTTTAAAAAAGATATCCAAGAAAAAAGGGAAGAGAGAAAAAAAAAAAAATTCTGTTTACTTTAAGTGACTCTCCCATAGGAAGGCATTCATTTCAAAGCTTCCGTTTTCAATCACTCTGGCATTCTTTCAATTAAGACCAGTCGCCATTTTAAAAAAAAAAACTTTCTTAGGAACTTTCACTTCTCTTCCTCTCCTTCCCCCCTCCTCTCGTTACTCTTCCAAAAAATCAGTAGAAAAATCAGTTTTAAAAATCCATACTTGCTTCATCTTTGCTTCTTTCTTTTCTTTTCTTTTGCTTCTTTCTTATTCAGCTTACTCCATAGACACTGTGGTGTTGCTTCCAGCGTCTGGCTCCGCTAATTGCTTAGCGGAGGACAGTCCCGTCGCGGAGCTTCTCTGGAGGTATGGAGGGGGCCATCCTTCTGAGCCCTCCCCAGGACAAACGAAACGATCCTGGGGCGACTCAGGGGGCCCTGCCTCACCCCCAGGAGCTCTGCCTGCTCCTCCCGCTGAGGAGCAGGTTGTTCGAGCCGCCTGCCAGCTGTGAGGCGGCTCTAACGCGGCGGGATGCCGGCGGGCATGGAGGAGCCCGCCGCCGACGAGGAAGGCGCCCAAGAATAAATGTTTTATATGAATTTTTTCCAATCAGGATACAGGCCGGATCATGGGAGAGAAACCGCGTTGGTTGATCTGGTGAATGATATTTGTCATAATCTTCATGGGGAAGCATGATCCCCATGGGATCTCCCCAGTTAGACTTCTCATTGGTAGTTGATAACATGGACCACGGCATCTTTCTGAATCAGCTATAAAATCTGGAAGACAGAGTATTATCGTATTTTTCGGACTATAAGACGCACCAGGGTATAAGACACACCTTAGTTTTTGGGGAGGAAAATAAGAAAAAAGCTGATCGGCGGGTGGATCAGCCTCCTGGTATACCCCCAATCAGCTGTTCCCAGAGATGAACTTTAGCAACAGAGTTGCTTTAGAGTTGGTTGTGACCTCTGCACCTTGCTTTTTTCCCAGCCTCTGAAACCTCCATTTCAGAGGCTGGGAGGTGGGGGCGGGGGGGGCTATATTCGGATTATAAGACACACCCAGATTTTCACCCTCCTTTTGGAGGTAAAAAGGTGCTATTACTTCCGCACTGGCAGTAGTTATGGGGAGAACAACTGAGACTATGGTTATTCCAAAGTGGGGCCCCATGAGATCCGATTGCCTCTGACATATTATTTAACAAGTAAATATGATTATGGATTCTCTCTCAGTTTGGGTGATTGTTTTCTTCCTTATGTATATGATTGAGGCTGTCTATTAATAGCATAATTTTTCTTAATATAACAATTGCCGATTACATCATATAGTTTTTATTGTACTATATATCATATTGCATTTTATTAAACTTAATACTATTATACTGATACTTCATTTTCATATAATATCATATAAAGTTAACTTTAAAAAAGAAATGTTTATTTTAATATTTGTTTTAGAATTATTTTTCTAAAATAAAAACAATTGTTGCAGATAAAGAAATACTTAACTTTACTGAATTGGCCACTGACATCATTCTTCATTTGGACAATACAGTAAGCAAAAGCAGCCATAATCCTAGATACATAATATCATCTGATGATATTTTACAGGGTGCATGTGGATAATTTGGGAAACTCTTTACAGCTTTTCCCTTGAAGGTAATTATGACTTCTCAGACAAATTAAAGCTTTTATGAAATCTGAATTAAAAGCAAAATGCATTCTGTGAACTAATTCCTTAGACTATTTCTAATGCCCACACCCTTCGTAATCCAGAGAAATCTAGACCATTTCTAGTTTTGAATGCACTAATCATAATATGATGACATATATAAACAAAATAGGACCTATCTCAGTGAAACATAATAAATATGTTTAAACTAAAAATAAGCAAGTGTCTACATTTGAATTGAAGCCCTGGCCATGGGACGATTGGCTCTCCTTTTTGGCATCATGGGCGTTCATTCACAAAGGTAGCTAATGCTTAAACTTGTCTTGTTCTTATGATATAAATTCAGCCCCGTCTAGACCTGAACATGCATGTTCAGAAGAGGCAGAAGCTGTACTATAACATTACATGTTTTGCTTGGAAATCTCAGCTTGGTGGATATCCCCACTAAAGGAGAAAATTGATTGACATGCAAGATTTTTTGATTAAAAGATAATACTCATCTCACCCTCCAGCAGCCACATCTGGAGGCTATCAGTCCCCCCCATCTTCTCCTCTCTTATCACGAATAAACTGAGATAACAATACTTATTAAGGAACATTTCTTGTGAAATTAATCTAACACACTTTCATCTTGCTGATTTTAATAGAAACTTCACTTAAGATGTTGTTCTCTCTTCTTTTTTGTATGTGTGGAGTAATGCTCAAATGGGCAATCAATATTTAACAAGAATTCTTCTGAAGCATTACTTCCATTTAATTGCCGCCATAATTAACAACGTCCTTATCATGATTAATAAGAGATCAGAAGATCTTCAGCCAAAAAGGAGTTTCCATTTCTATTTGCCACTATAATAAAGGGGTGCCCGATTCACTTTTTCTTTTATTAGCATTTAAACTTCTATTGCCAGACTCTATTGCTGCAACTCAAATAAATATGTGTAGGGCTGGGTTTTCACTTTATGATTATGACTTCAGGCTGCTGTTCCCCTCATCTATAAATATTTAGCTTTATAATATATTGCTCAATTGGTGATTTCCAAGTAGTCAAGCCAATTGGAATGCAACAGCGGTGTAAGGCAGTATGATGAAATTGAGGCTGGCAAGGAGAATAACAAACTATAATCCCCGTTGAATAATCCTGTGGCACTATAAATATTAGCCAATATTATATCGCCACATAAGCTTTTGTGAAACAAAACTTTTTGGCTTTCTATGCCAACTCATATAACAATTCCCATTGAAAATAGTTTCAGAAACATTGGCTTAGCTGGGCCTTTCCCTTGCAGTATTTTAGATCAGTGGTTCTCGTCTTGGTGACTCTAAGGCTGTAAGGCTGGGAGTTGAGGTCCATGCATCTTAAAGTTGCCAGGGTTGAGAAACACTGTTTTAGATCTTTCTTCATCAGACTCAATATGTGGTCCACAAGTCCTTCAAGATTGGGTCATGTTATCAGACCTGGAGGGTCTCAGGGGACCAGGGAGCTGCCTTACTGTGCTTAATATCATTAACAGTATCATTAATAATACTGTGCTTGTTTTGCATGCCTTTTTAATAGTTATTTTTAATTGTGACTGTTTTTATGTATTTATTGTTTTAATTAAGTGTTGTATGCTCCCCTGAGTCACTTTTGTATGATATGGTTGACTACAAATATAACTAATAAACAGGCCTCAGATAAAAAAAAATGGGAAAGGGACTACAAAGGTTTATTCCAAAACTAGCCACATCCAAAAGGTTGTTCAACTCAGTGCCTGTTTCTATTAGGTGAGATTCACACTAAATAAATCCAAACTGGATCAGAAGGCAAAAAAAATCCCTCTGTAATTGAAAGCCTGAATACAAGTAATCCTTGATTTATAACAGTTCATTTAGTGACTATTCAAAGTCACAACAGCACTGAAAAAAGGGACTTAAGGAACAATTGAATAAAAATAGAGAATATATATATACATGTCAATACAGTAAGCTGTAAAATAATATATGATGTAATGTTATGTTTGTTATGTGTTTTTAATGTGTTTTTGTTTTTGTTGTATTTTTCTTTATTTTGTTTTTAAAAGTCAAAAGTTTGATAAAGATCAAAATTTGGATGCTTGGCAACTGGTTCATATTTACGACTGTTGTAGTTTCCTGAGATCATGTGATCACCTTTTGTGGCTTTCTGACAAGCAGAGTCAATGGGCAAGCCAGATTCACTTAACAATGGTGTTACTAACTTAACAACTGCAATGATTCACTTAGCAACTATGGTAAGAAAGTCATAAAATGGGGCAAAATGGGGCAACATTTATATTAACAAATGTCTCACTTAGCAACATAAATTTTGGGCTCAATTGTGCTAATACGTTTTAGGCTGTGCCATATATATGGCACTAAATATATTCCTTTACTGCTAGATATGGAAAAGGGATGCTCCCTGCTGCAGTTCTCAAGAAAATCTTCAGTGTATGCTACAGGAGAATTTGGCTCCATTTTGTTGGGGAAGGGGAATTACTAATTATAGCAGAAAGTGGTAATGGTCAAAGGGATGATAGTTAAAAGAAAAGGAAAAAACCTCCTTCTTTATATAAAGGAGTTCTGGTAAAAATCCACCCTCCATTCATCCATCCAAATCTCCACCCCTCCTCACTGGATAAGGATAAAATAAATAACATTGTGGGATCACTGTAATTAATGTCAATCATATACAGCTGAACCTTTTGGAAAATACCCAAGTTTTTTTTAAAAAATTGTTTTGCAAAAGATAAAAAGATTTATAAATCAGGAATGTACTCCACAGATGTCTACATGACTCATGACATTAAGCTACAGATAGGATTCAAGCTGATATGTCTACTAAAGGAAGACAGGTTTGGTCAACAATCCCAGGAGAGCTCTTGGATGATAAAAATTTATAGCCAAAAGAAAGAACTGAATTGAAAATAGACTAGCAATTCTCCAGAATTTAAGACACGAAGGGAAATATGCTCCTCAAGGTGAGAAGCAGCAACTGCTGTCTTACAGGCAGGAAAATGCCACCAAGATGTAAGATGTTTAGCTTGGGACCTATTGATTGCCTAATATTACTGACAAGGTACAAAAACAGCCCAGTGGCAAGGGGTCAAGGGGACAAGTAGGAGGCCTCAAATGTGGAATAACATTACCAATAATCTCTTGGGATTGTGATGTATAAACACTGGTGGCCATTAAGATCCTTAACCTTGTCAGGGCTTGAAAGATACAATATTTTTTATCAAATTAATACATGTACTGTATATATTTATAGGGTGCCTGATGTTTTCAATATACATCTCATGCTGGAACACAAAAATCATACTTCTGAAGCTAATCTATATAGTTCAACCTGGGTTATCCAAGAAAACACACATTCCCGGAGTGGCAAGATCTTTACAGAATCTGATAGTAGCTTAACTCTTTCACCTGTCAGGATGTTGCTATAGCCAGATTAGCCTCCCAACAACTACAACATAAAAATAATAATGAGCTTAGGGTGTTTTATTAGCACTGACAAGTCTTTTTCATCTCCCAATGAAGCTCATGTTCTTTCGCAGCCTTCACCCAACTGTCATTTTTCTTTTCCTAAAGCTTGTATCTGCTCCTATTAAGTTCATCCCATCAGAGAAAAATGATTTTCATTGCCGCCTTTCTCCTTAGTTATTTTCTTTCTCTTTCCCTTTCTTTCCACTGTCAATCCATTCCTTTCTTTTTCTTCTTCCTAAAGAAAGGAAAACAGATGTTATTGCTTCTAGCCTACTTCTATGCTAGGAAAAGCAGCATTTTTCTTACAAAGAAGGGGGAAAAAAACCATGATTACATGGAGGAAGACTAGCTAGAGGGAGAAAACAGTACCCATAGGGGTTGGGGGTGGGGGAGGCAGGAGAAGAAAGCTGCCAAAGAATATAACTCAGTGTACAGTGGTGGGTTTCAAAAATGTTTTGAAATTTTGAAACTACCGGTTCTGTGGGAGTGGCTTGGTGGGCATGGCAGGGGAAGGATACTGTAAAATCTCCATTCCCATCCTACTCCAGGGGAAGGGTACTGTAAAATCTCCACTCCAGGGGAAGGTTACTGTAAAATCCCCATTTCCTTCCGATTAGCTGGGACTCAGGAGGCAGAGAATAGATGGGGACAGGGTCAGTCAGAGGTGGTATTTACTGGTTCTCTGAACTACTCAAAATTTCTGCTACCAGTTCTACAGAACTGGTCAGAACCTGCTGAATACCACCTTTGCCAGTGTAGTATCATTTTATACTGCACTAGTGAGACCACACATAAAATACTGTGTCCAGTTCTGATTACCATGATACAGAAAAGATGTTGAGATTCTAGAAAGAGTGATTAAGACTTTCAGACCTCCTCAAGGTTTAATTTCAAGATTGCCAGTCTGATAGCCTCCCGTTAACATGCTGGGAAGTCAGGTTACCATAATGGTGACACGACAGGGATTAACAATGAGTCCTACCAACATAGTTTTGTGCTGATTTGGAAATGGGTGTGTTGTATTTCAGGTCTGCAGAGGGGAAATAACTTTCTCTACCATTTCCTGCTAAGGAACAGCTATCTTTCATCCTCTCTTCTAATGAATTGGATGCAGAATGTCAGAGAATTGTGCAACAGGGATCCAAGTGAAGTCAGAGATGTTGACATGGACTTGTAGTGTTATATAAATAAATATCTTTAACATCTATATTTACAGTAAATAAGACTTTAAAATAGACTTACAACAGTTCATTTAGTAACAAAGTTACAATAGCACTGAAAAAAAATAACTTATGACCATTTTCCACACTTACGACTGTTGCAACATGCCCACGGTCACTTGGTCAAAATTCAGACGCTTGGCAATTGACTCATATTTATGACTATTGCATTGTCCCATGGTCATGTGATCACCTTCTAACAAATAAAGTCAGTGGGAAACCATGTTATTAACATAACAACTGCAGTGATTCACATTACAACTGTGATCATAAAATGGGGCAAACCCCACTGAACAAACAGAAATTTTGGACTCAATCATGGTTGTAAGTTGAGGACTACCTGTAGTGTGCTTTCCTTATGAAAACAATTTATTTATTTATTTATTTGATTGATTTAAATGCCGCCCTTCTCCGGAGATTCAGGGCGGCTTACAATGCATTAAGCAATAGCCTTCATACTTTTGTATATACCTGCTTAGTAGGGCTTTTGGGGCCCACTAAGCGGTGTTCTTTTTTATACAAAGTCAGTTTATTGCCCCCACAATCCAGATCCTCATTTTACCTACCTTGAAAGGATGGAAGGCTGAGTCAACCTTGAGCCTGGTGAGATTTGAACTTGCAGTAATTGCAGGCAGCTGGCAGGTTAAGTGCTACTTTAACAGCACTTAGTCCTCTGTACCACCAGGCTCATAAAGTCTTATGAGATGTTGGGCTGTGATTTTAGTATCAATATAATATTTTTACCCTTTTTCCAAAGATTACTCTCTTCTTCCTTGGGAGAAAGGCGCGAGATGAGCAACAGAGGAAATTTAAATTTGTTTGAGATTGCAAGCATGTCCACAGCAGGCTGTTACCATCTTGATTATTCTTGCAGGAAATTAAGCATCAGACTTTAATTTTTTTGCCACCTGCACATTCATAATATATCTAGCAAAAAGCTGGCAAAAAAGAAAAGAAAAGTAACACTCAACTAGGGAGTGGGTAAAAAAAGGAGGGAGTAAAAAAATCAAAATAGTAGATACTGTCTCTTATGTCACATACTGTATGTGGCCTTTTTTCAAAGGCATTGTATCCCAGTTTCAACAAATTATTTATCACTGATGAAAACAGAAGAAATGTATTATAAAGCATGCTGAACATATAAAATATTAGCACAGGTAGTCCTTGACTTATAACCATTTGTTTAGTGACCATTCAACAGCATTGAAAAAAGTGGTGCATGACTGTTTTTCACATTTACATCCATTGCAACATTCCCAGGGTTACCTGACTGAAATTTGGTTGCTTGGCAACTGACAAGTATTTATGATGGTTGCCATGTCCCAGGGTCATGTGATCCCCTTTTACAATGTTCTGATAAGCAAAGTCAATGGGGAAATCAGATTCTCTTAACAAGAGCCTTGGTGGAGCAGCGGACTAAAGTGCTGTTAAAAAGTAGCACTTAGCTGCCAGCTGTCTGCAATTACTGCAAGTTCAAATCTCACCAGGCTAAAGGTTGATTCAGCCTTCCATCCTTTCAAGGTAGGTAAAATGAGGACCCGGATTGTGGGGGCAATAAGCTGACTTTGTATAAAAAAGAATACTGCTTAGGGGGGGCCAAAAGTCTACTTAGTATATACCTACTAAGCAGGTATATACAAAAGTATGAAGGCTATTGCTTAATGCATTGTAAGCCGCCATGAGTCTCCGGAGAAGGGAGGCATATAAATCAAACCAATAAATAAATAAACTGTGTTACTAACTTAACATCTGCAGTGATTCACTTAACAACTGTGACAAGAAAGATCATAAAATGGGGCAAAACTCACTTAACAATTGCCTTGCTTAGCAATGGAAATTTTGGACTCAAATGTGGTCTTACATTGTAAGTACTACACTGGCCATGTTTGTCCAGAATAATAATGTACAATTTAATGCTGAATGCTCTGGTGAATTGCCTTAAGATATAAGTAACCATGAGTGAATTTATCCTGTTTATATTGCTTGCCAGATAACTATAATTCAAGAAACAGTTTTGCAGATCAGATGGGCTGCTCCATGCTGGTGGTTAATCACTGGTGGATTGTATTGTGCTTTTTATCATATGGATTGGATATACATGATTAGTTTATTCTAATTGTTTGGACGGTTCAGTCCATCTTCCAATAATGCTTTAGAAAAACAACTTAAGGGTTTAATCCTGAGATCTGTAATAAATCACGGTGCAAATAATCTTCATGATCTTCAAATTCCATTCTTCCATTATTTGCAAAGGCTCTTAATCCTGTAACTCAGTGGAAAGGCAACCTGTAGTGTTCCAGATGTTGCTGAACTACAACTGCCAGAATCTTTTACTAATGCTCATACTCTCCCAGGAGTTTTGCAAAATCTGAGGTGCCATAGGCTGTCTTCCCTTTCTGGCCTTGTTTTGTGAAACAGGTTTAAAGAAGGGCTTTACTCAAAGCATCACCAAAGCAAAGCACATTTTCAAAACAGTTACTAAAGATAAAATACTATTGACAAACAGATGTGACTTGTAGCAAGCAAGAGGACAAAAGAGATAAATGGAAGAAGCAACCTTGGTGGTTGAATACCACTGTTTCTTGAGGCCCACTACATAATTCCAAATCATTAGAAAACCCTTGGCAACATTTCAACTCATGTTTCTGAGATAAGCAGCAATGCTTTTATCATCATTCCAACCACATATGGTAGGTCTGTTTCTTTCAGCAGATGCAATTTTTTTAAAAAAAAAGGAAATTAGACATGTTTACAATTATAGCCAGACAAAGAATGGAACATAGAAAATACATGGGGAGCAGCCGTTTTCATCAGTCTTTTGCCATAATAGTCTGGATTATACACTGTGTTCTTGCTGCAAAAACATTCATTTGCTGTCAGCGCTCCTGTGTGAAAACAAATTAGCCAGATGATTAATGAATATCAAAAACAGCTTGTGGATTCTCCACAGTGAAGCCTCAGCTTTGAGTGAAAAGTGGAGTTGGGGAAGCTCTCTATGCTCTTTTTCCAGCAAAATGATTCACCTGTAAATGCTGCTAGAAGAGATGTCTTCCTTGCCTTCCTTCCTTCCTTGATTATTTACTACAGCCAATCAATGTTTCCAAGTCTGTAAACACTCTACATATTAGACTATATTACTTCTTGAGTAGAAGTCAATACACTAGAACCAAGCTGATCCTGCTGTAGCAAGTTGCTTGTAGTAATATTTCCCTTTATGAACATACTCAACAGGGTGTTTTCCTGCTTTCACCAATGTACCAGTGTGAAAAATCATGTGCAGGACTGGTTTGATCAGCAATTGTGTTCAAACACAAAATAATCTCTAGTGGGATCAAGAAGGATGCAGCTTTGGGCAATGATGAAATGCAAGAAATCATCTGTGATGAACAAAGAAAGACAGAGATGAATTATTATTGGAATTAATGCCCTTGGAGGAATTGAAATTCCATAGGACGCCAGACAATTTTAGGAAGTTTATTTCCAGAAGTTAGGGGGGGGGGAACCCCTTTGATTATAAAAAATACTCACCTTAAAAATTGTTTTCTTATCTTTTGTTGCTTCGATGACTTTTGAAAAAGTTTCTAATAATTGCTTCTTTTTTCAGGATCACGAGTGATCTTCACCATTTAGTCAACTATCTCAATTGTCCCAATTCAGTTTAGCTCAGTCCCACTTCTCCAGAGGAATCTGACTGCTCTGCCACCTCCTCTATTTTGTTAGAGAACAGGAATTTGCAGCAGATAATAAAAATAAATAATTGATTAAGTTTATATGCTATCCATCTCACTATCCAAAGAGACTCTGAGCAGCTCACAGTACAATAAAATAATAAATATAGAGCAATTAACAAGAATTAGATAAACTTAGCCAGCCAAAGACATAATGCAATTTTTCCTCAACTTCTCAATGTAAGCCAGAAGGTTGAAGATTTGGGACACAGATTAATTTATTAAGGACTTGCCATGAGAACACTTTAAACCACTTTGACTCTTAGAAAGATAAGGACAAATCATATAAGTACAAGAGTCAGAAGCAGAGAAAATGGGATTCTCTGATGTTAAAGTAAACAGGAGGAAATAAAAATATCACAGGGAAGAGATATTTTAATAGACATCATGAAGTCTCAGATAAAAACAGAATGGGGGCTTTATAAAAGCAAGGAGTAATTCTCATTTTAGTGATTGTGAAGAATGAATGCTATGAAACTCTGGATCAGTGGTAGGTTGCAGGGGTGGGTTCTAATTATCTTTACTACTGGTTCACAGCGGGGCCGCGCATGTACGCTTGCTTCACTCACACGCGTTTTGATGACATTGGGGTCAGTGGGCAGAGCCTCCCGCCGGTTTTACTACCGGTTCGCCCTGGATCGGGCAAATCGATAGCGGCAGCAGCAGGAGGCTCTGCCCACCCACCCAGATGCTTCTGCACATGCACAGAAGCATCACACATGCACACACCCACAAGCGAACAAGTAGCAACGGGTTTTGAAAACCTGCCCCTGCTCTGGATGCAAGATATCTGTGCTGAACACCAACACACTGTACATACTGTACAAAAAGAAAAGCAGAAGTTAGCCTGGAAGCCACAGGCAGTGAAAGACATAATTTTCCGAAATTATGTGGTAACCTAAAGTGATAAAGGAACATCAGAGCTTTAAAGAAATAAAAGGATTACTCAAGAGGAAGAGGAACAAATAGTAAATCTTTAAAATAAATGAGAGATAAAAGCCTTCTCCTTAGTAAAAGGTAAAGGAGAAAAGAATAAGGCTCTGGTGTCTGAGCCAACATGAAGAATGAATTGCTTGATGCTTTTACTTTAAATTTTTATGGTATTCTGCCATAAGGGTGAAAGCATAGTGTAATGGTGGTACAACTGATGATGACTTAAGCCTCTCACACTCAAGGCCAGGTCATGAAGACATGGCCAAAAAAAGATATTGCCAATCATTGTGGTCCCTATGCGGCCTATGCGGCTCGTGGCTGATTCAGACAGCGAGGAAGCTGGTGTGGTGCTGCGCCAAAAGCTTCTGCAGCTGGCACTCAAGTCGGACAATGAGGCTGGAGAAGATATGGTGCCAGAGGTGGAGATTCAGCCAGGGCCTTCAGAACCTCCAGAAGCTCCCTTAAGTGAAGAGGACAAAGAGGAGGAGCCTCTTCTCAATGCACTGGTGCACAGAACTGCCAAAAGGCAGGAGTGGCTCCTCAGGAGGAGCTCTCCTCGAGAGTAAGACTTGTGGTCCAAGCAGCTATTACAATTCAGAGTTTTAAATTAAAAAATGGGGTGAACCAAGCTGACCAAATTCCAGAATGTTCAACAAATAATAACCCATTTGTGCAATCACAGGGTGCATCTTTTCATGTCTCAATCAAATTTCAAAATTCAGCCATTTTCTGTTTCAGTTGCCACCTTCTGCAGCCAATAGCCTCCCACCGGCCAGTACGCTCGCACCGAGAGGGCCTCCTCAGGGTGCCATCAGCCAGACAATGTTGGCTGGTGACCTCTCCAGGGAGAGAGCCTTCTCTGTGGCAGCACCTGCCCTCTGGAATGACCTACCCCCAGAGATACGCAAGATATCGGACCTCTGGACTTTTCGTCAGGCCCTTAAAACTCACCTATTTCATCTAGCCAGGCTAACTTGATCCCATCTGTTGTTTTAATTCTAATTGATTTTAATTGGGTTGTTTTAAATTATGGGCTGAAATTATTTAATAATTTTTAAAAATTGTTTTAAATTTTGTATATTATGTTTTACTTTGGCTGTTCACTGCCTTGAGTCCTGTTGGAGAAGGGCGGTATACAAATCAAATAAATACTAAATACTAAAAGAAGCAAGATTTGCTATGTTAACTGAAGAGTAGCCTCCAATCTCCATTAGGTATTTCTGTTCTTCCCATTGATTTCCAAGGGTTGATCCATTGTTCATGAGGAAGTTATGGTTTGAGTTCTGATCCAGCTGTCACCAGTTGGCTACTTCCAACTATTTAGTAATTAGTCATTTCTGATTGAAACAAAAAACAAGGGAGGGGATAGAAAGCTTCTCTCCATTAGGACAGATTTCCAGAGGTAGTTCAGATACTTTTATTTTCAACACTTT
The DNA here is from genome assembly GCA_030761175.1 of Masticophis lateralis. Lineage (NCBI taxonomy): Eukaryota > Metazoa > Chordata > Lepidosauria > Squamata > Colubridae > Masticophis > Masticophis lateralis. Next base: position 129,775,919 of record JAUDYJ010000002.1, on the reverse strand, counting down.
TATTCATTGTTTAAATATAAAGGATGGTCTCCAATCTTTTCATCTTCAAAACAGAAGAATTTTAAAATATTTCAAATAAATCTTATATTCCAGGATCAAATCTGGGTCAGTCACCGGGCCCCAGAACATTAGTCTTCTGAGTTTTCAGACTCATGCTGGAACCCACCCTCAGGGAACTTCTCTCTCACCAGAATGTGTGATGAGAGTAGCAGAGTAGAGAGACACATTTTGATGAGAGAGAAGTTCCCTGAAGATAGACTCCAAATGACTGGAAATCTCTGGTCCCAGTGACTGAACCAGATTGGATTCTTCAACATTATCCTGGGACATGTATAATTGCTTTCATTTATGAAATCTTATACAGGTAGTCCTCAAGTTATGACTACAACTGAGCCCAGAATTTATGTTACTAAATGAAACATTTGTTAGGTGAGTTTTGCCCCATTTTACAACTTTTCTTGCCACAGTTATTAAGTGAATAATTGCCTTTATTTATTTATTTATTTATTTATTTATTTATTTATTTATTTATTTATTTATTTATTAGTTCGATTTATATGCCGCCCTTCTCCGGAGACTCAGGGCGGCTTACAATGCATTAAGCAATAGCCTTCATTCTTTTCTATATACCTGCTTAGTAGGGCTTTTGCCCCCCCCCCCAAGTGGTGTTCTTTTTTATACAAAGTCAGCGTATTGCCCCCACAATCCGGGTCCTCATGTTACCTACCTCAAAAGGGTGGAAGGCTGAGTCAACCTTGAGCCTGGTGACATTTGAACTCGCAGTAATGGCAGGCAGCTGGCAGCTAAGTGCTACTTTAACAACACTTTAGTCCTCTGCACCACCAAGGCTCCTCAGACACTGCAACCACATAAATATGAACCAGTTGCTAAGCATCTGAATTTTGATCATGTGATTATGGGGATGCTGCAATGGTCGTAAGTGTGAAAAACAGCCATAAGTCACTTTTTTCAGTGCCATTGTAACTTTGAACAGTCCCTAAATGAACTATCAAGGACTACTGACTACCTGTATTCATTTATAAAATACGGAAAGGAGAGGAGTGAATTGATGAATACAGATTTATTGCCTTTATGGCTGGTAACGTTGTGCTTCTCAAGAAAAGAATGATTAAACAATTACTGTAAAAAAAAAAAGCAATGGGATTGTGCATGTACTATAATTCTGCCAGGTTTTATTTACAGACATAGCATCCTATGTTCCCATGCTTCTCTTCTTGAGTTTTCCATCAAAGTGTTAAGATACCTTTTTATCTTTCATCATACTCTGTCCGTCTATAAAAGGAAAAGAGCGATCATGATCTGACTCACAAGCGGCAAAGTACATCAAGTATTCCAATATGGAAAGTGTTAAATAAACTATTAATCATCACAAACATCAAATGAAGACATTGTTGCAGTTTGAGCAAGAACTGTCCAAATAGGCACCGAAACACTGAAAGATCACATTGATTTTCTACCAGCCCTCCTGATATCAAGTATAGCTAATTTTCTGCCAATGTTCTGAAACCCAATCCCTGAACCGTGAATATTCGGTTAGAAGCTGATTTTGGCAAAGAATCACATCTCCTTTACTTCATCTTTTCTTTGCCTGGCTTCCTCCCATCTCCCCCATCCATTGAAGAGTTTCCAAACTTTCTGGTTGGAAATACCCCCTGGCTGGTTTTCCATCACAAGTTTATACCGGATTTGAGGTTGTTATTTTTCTTCTTGACATGTCGCCCATCAAATTAAAATTATTACAATTTTCTTTTGAAAAGTTACCTAGGGTTAAATCTAATTAAATGTCAGGACATTGAAGGAGGACTCCAGAGTGTGAGAGGTCTGCCAGCAGAACTGAAGTGGCTCACACATAGAGAATAATCAGAAAAAAAGATTGATTTCATGCCGTGATTTCAAATAATGCTAGATATCCGTCTATTTAGGGGAAATAAAACGGACTGGTGCCTGTTAAATATTAAAGTTAGGAACTCTACCTCATTGGTGAGGAGAGGCCACTGACATTAAATATATGTGTAAGGTATAGCCTGGATCTGTATCAAATACTAACATGAAGCAAAGGAAAAGCTGAATTTGTAGGTTTAACTGAACTGTTTTTCCTCACGTTATGGAATCCCAGGGGTTGGCCACAAATGTTGCAGTGCTCATCTAGTCATGTCTAAATCAAATTTTGCGTTGCAAAGTAGATGGCAGAGGTGGCCAAATCTCACCACTTCTTATCAGCTGCAGTTTTATATGAAATTGTACCTCTGCTTAATCATTTTACAGAGAGAATATCCTCCTTGTGATATTCTCAATATAATTTAAAACTAGGAATCAAAGGCGGCCTAGTGATTGCTCCAGGATTGTGAGAATGGTAAGTCATAACTCCAGTGACTTGCTAAGATAAAGGTTCAGTTGACAAACAACGCTGTGGAGTGCTGAACTTTGATAAAGTTATTTATCCATTCTGCACTGGGAAAGCCTAGCTAGTTCCACAAGAGCTGATTAATTATTATAGCCTCCCATGCTATGCATCAATATGTATTTTAAATCAAGGTAGCCGAATTGTTAACTGAATATAATCCTAGATAGTTTATCCTTCAGAAGCCAGGGATATACAATATTACAATATGCTTGATGAGAATAAAAAGACTCCCTAAACCACGATTCTGTTCCCACAATAGCCAACAAAGAAGACATAAGTATGGTAGCACCCTGCTATCCATATTTATTAGTAACAGCTTTCAAAAGGCATTTGCCTCTAATATTGAAGTAGAATCTTCTTCACTGAATTTGTCTAAGGTGTTTGAAAGCTGTTCAATTTATTGACCATCTTGCATTAACATTATTATTATGCTACTATTCATATCATTGTTTTTCTGCTTCCCTATGCATCTCTTATTTCCCACCCACTTTCATGGTTTCTGTTTGTTCTTTCCTTTCTCACCCTTCTTTTTAATCTGTTCTTGTTCATGTAAAGCAGGTCAGGTTTTGAGTCCACTAGGAATTTACAAGTAAATCTTAGATACGACCATACTACAGTACAAACCAAGGTAATATGCAAACTGAATGTAGAGTTGACTTTACAAGCATGAACTTCTTCAGCAACATTTTTGTAACATTTTTGTAAAGGCAGGAGAAGAATCTCACCTATCCTTTGAAAGTTTTGTTTTTAATGTTCCTAACATTATACCTTGGCAGGCTTCCCCCAGCAGACTGTAACACTGAGCATTGACTATGGCTGAGCTATTTGGAAATATATATATTTCCAAATATATACATATATATATACACATACACACATCTAGGACCTGTAGAATATTTTAGATTTGAATAGGAAAATTAGGAAAGTGTTGATCACCCCAGACTGGTAGATCTCACCTGGAAAAGACCAGATAAGGGTCAATGGCAGTCAGAGGAGATCAGACCTATTCCTCTTGAGTTTACATAGTGCATCTAGGCTAATTCCCTGTTTGAGCCCTTCTCCCAACTCCAATAGGTCTCCAATAGGTATTCAAATAACATAATATCGGGAAATTAATTATACTATATGGGATATCATTGAACTGATGTATCAAGTTTTATAACATAAAAGGGGAAAAAGAGATTTCCCACAAAAAGAAAAAATAATCAAAGCACAAGAGGAACTTAATAGCAGAAAGAATGAACAAAGTGGGAATGGTATATGCTGTTACCACGTCCATCTCTGTCTTTGTGGCTAGCAGTAACCAGAAGTAGTGAAGCACGAATGGGATAGGAAAACCAGTGGGTAAAAATGTAGCTATGCCAGACCCCGTTATCAGAAACAGTGGAAAATCTCTAATATACTTGGTAATGACAGAACCAACACTCCAGATTTCTTTCTTAGTTTAAATCCATTTTCTGAGCAGTCCAATATTAGCAGTCAATGCTGCTCCTATAACTTATCTTTCTTCTAAAGAGCATCAAACCCATGTTTATAAGGAGCTTATCTAAGACTTAACAAGTCATTTGGAAAGCACTAGCTGAGCAAGTATCTCTGCCAAAGTCAGGTGTCTAGCACTTCCTGTGGCTGAAACCAGGTTAGTCATGCAGGGTACTTTCCAGTGACCCAGGGGAGAAGGCATCCTTGCAGGAGCCTAAATTGGCCAATAGGAGCTGGGGAGATCTCACCTTCCACCATATCAACAGCCATATGGTCAAAACAGGCTAGGGTTACTGCTAAGTATGTTAAATCTAGTCAACTGTCTTTCTTTTCATAGTTGGTTGGATGGTTGGTTAATTGGTTTAGCACCGTGATGGTGAACCTATGGCATGCGTGCCACAGGTGGCACACAGAGCCATATCAGTGGGCATACAAGCATTGCCGTAACTCAGCTCCAGCACGTATCTGTGTGCCAGCCAGCTGATTTTTGGGCCTTTCGGTCCCACCGGAAGTTGAGAAATGGGCTGTTTCTGGCCTCCGGAGAGCCTCCAGAGGATTGGGGAAGGGCATTTTCTCCCTCCCCAGGCTCCTAGAAAGCCTCTGGAGCCTGGGGAGGGTGAAAAACAGGCCTACCAGGCCCACCAGGCCATCACATGCTAAAAGGGCCGGAGTGCATTGAATTATGGGTGTGGGCACACACGTGAGTGACCTCTCCACACTCGCTTCATTTTTGGCACGCAATGGCAAAAAGGTTAGCCATCACTGGTTTAGCATATGGTATAGAAAACATGGATAACAGTAGTAAAATATTCTATATAAAAAGACCAAATAATGCTATAGTACATGTATGATGAAATATGTAGTTAATTATCTAAGGTAGGAAGAATTGAAGAAGTTATACATAAATTAAAGGTTACATTTTGAAATACGTCAATTCATAAGAATGGAATAAGTGTTCTATATCTATATCTAATATCTATTCATGGTATCTGATGTTAAACAACAAACCAGTAAAACAAAACAAAAGGCAAGGATGCTGTACAAGTTAATCATATCCTACGTTACAGTTCCACTTTCCTCCAGAATTCATGTGGATACCTATGCTAGATTTATTATATTAAATGAGATTTCCTTTTAATATTACCACTGTGGTTGACATCTTTATCTGAAACAGCCAGAAGCTCTCCATATCTTGTGGTATATAATTTTATGTTCCCAATGTTGAAATTACTTTCTCAGAAATCATTTTTTAGACTGATAGATAGTCATTCACGGGTCTTGTGTAGACAAAAGAGGGAAACAAGTAGACTGTTTGTTTTTCCAATCTCTAATCAGATGTTTTAGAGTGAGGGGTGGTGGTGGAAACAGAGCCACATTTACCCTTTCTTGCCGTCCCCCTTTCTTCCACCTCATTTCCAGCATCATGTAGTGAGTTTGACAAATGATGATGTGTAGAAAGAGAGTATTTGGGTCTCAGACCATTAGCACATTATCACGAGAAAAACAGAAACCCTGGATGGTATCACTGGAGACCCATTCAAAATTCTTTGAACGTGAGGCATGAATGAAGGTCCATCTCCAAAGTAACTGTGGCATGAATCGGAGCTAAAAACTCAGAGAGGCCCAGGTGAAGACACCAAGCATTGCATGAAAAAACAGTCAGAAACAACCCATTCTGCAAAAGGAAAGAAGGGCTGCTATTTCTCTCTGGGGACCTAGATACTGAATGATTTAATGGCTACCTGTAGGAAATGCCTTTTGGTTTATTGCTTTCTTTCCGTTTTATGAGAGAAAAGTGAGATGCTAACTCTTCCCTATTTCCACCTTTCCTTTCCCAACTCAGCAGGCTTTGCTCAGCCACAGCTTGAGTCCTGTCATCTTGCAAGAGATACTTCCAAAGACACCTTGTCTGCAGATTAAACTATTGCATGATGACTAATCATGCACCAGATAAAAGAAAACAATTTCTACATGTTCTACATGTTCCTTTGAAAGTTTACTGTAAATTACAGTTTATCTTTTAGTTTAGGATAGGGTTCTAGAAATAAATGTCTCAAAACATCCATTTGAGTGGTGGGTTGCTACTGGTTCACCCCAGATAGAATGAACCAGTAGCGGCAGCGGTGGGAGGCTCGCCCACCCACCCAGACATCTCTGTGCATACACAGAAGCATCACGCAGAAGCGCACACACATCCATGACCGAACCAGTAGCAAACGAAATTGAAACCCACTACTGGTCCATTTGTATGTGAAGTTACTGTGTGACTCCTTTGACTAAGGCTTATAATATTTCTAAAGCATAGCTAACACTGCACATTCAATATATATAAAACCAATCTAATAACTGCAATGCAAAACAGATCAGATTATATCAAGAATGTTTTCAGCCAGGAAATTGCAGGAATAACACTGGCAGCTATGTATCTATATATTAATGAATCAAACCTAGCATCCTCCAGATATATTGGTACTCCAAACATATTGGAATAATTATGATAACTGAAGTTTAATATATCTAGAGAACACTATATCTGGACATATAGATTAGGAAACCCTATTGTAGAATACCAAATTATATTTTCAATCATTTAGCCCTACAAGCTTTAGGCTACTTTTGTTAGACTGATGAGAAGTATGCATGAAACAAAAAATGTTTTGAACCTGAAAAAAATAGTCCTACTTGGAAAATACAAATGCATTATTTGGGAAGACTATGTTGAAGCATTCTGAAAGTTCTAATGTAGTAAAGAATATGAATATCAAACAAACCTCCATATCTTCCACAAAAGCAACCATGAATGCAGTCCATGGCTGAAAAGCATAGGAGCACAAGATCTCCTTTGGATTTTTGGCCTAATCATGAATTCTCCCACGTAGATCAGCCTTGTGAAATTAACAAATGAAAACTAACTGGGTTAGATCAGACATTTGAAGACCAGAATATAAAGCTAGCTAGTTAAAAATGAACTTGTGTTAGAAATAGCATTATCTCTCTATATGGTCCAGTGACTAACTGCCAAAGCTTTTACAACCTACTCAAAGACTGATTTCAGACACAGTTTTTACTCTTACCTTAGTCTTCTTTGTAATATTTGGAACAGAAGGAAATGTATTGCTATCTCGGCTAACTTCTGATATACCTCTTTTCTACCCTGTCTAGTTCTTGTTTGGTAGAAGGAAAGTTTAGCAGGTCCCACTTCCCTGTCATGCATAATAGCTCCTCTGGAGGCACATAATGTATCTTAATCTCTATGATGGCTACTGTGGAAGTGCAGGCTGCCCAGAAAATAGCCTGCACCTACGCTGTTGTTGTCCTGTCTCTTTAAGCAATTTTCCCAACCAGCATGGCTATAAAAAGAGGCACAGCTGGGTGTAGTGCTTGTGCCTGTTTGAATGTGGAAATAAAGCAGCCTAAAACAGCTACAGATAATTTTCTTTAGCAATACTCACAAGAAGTAGAAGGACTCACAATATGTAGTAGTTGAAGCATTAGTAGTAGTAGCAGCAGCAGCAGCAGCAATAGCAATAGAAGCAGTGAAGAAGAATGGAGTAGTGAGTGATAGCAGTGCGTATTTGTGTTGTTTAGAATCCTGTGTTGGCTCTTTTATGTTTGGAGCTCACTAAATTAAGTAGAGTTAAAAGAACTTGTGACAAAGTGGTGGTAGAGGTGGGATATCCAACACAGGATGGCAAATGCAGAAGTGGAGGTAGCTTAAACTCAAGAGTTCATTAAATATTTCCTGAAAATAAAATAAGCTGTGGCTATAAAAGGGAGTTTGGCCCTTTTGCAGAGCTAAGACTAAGACAGAGTTAAGACTTTGGAAATGACCAACGTCCTGGCTGCAGAAACCAGATCTCTTATCAGAGCCTGCATAGACAGACATGGAAAAGGCAGAAGTAACATTCTCCCTTAGAAGAAACTATGATTTGGAAGAGGCCAGTGGATAAACCAAAAAAGGTAGATTAGCCAAAAATGGGGCTAGACTCAGATACTTCAGCCAATATCATCTCAGATCTCTTAAAGCAACAGCAAGAAGAAAAGCTTTCAAAAAAGGGGGGGGGAGAGAGAGAGCAGCTTTGGAGGGAGACAGAGAGGAAGGATAGGCTAGCATAGAAAAAGGACAGGACCGCCAACGGATATGGCACAAGGAGAAGGAGTGAAAGAGGCAAGAAGATTTTAGCTGCAGATAAATTTTACTTCAAAGGGTGCAGTCACCAGAAGGAGCACATTCACCACTAGGGTTTTCAGAACATGTGGCAGTTAGAGACAGTCCCAAAGATGTAAAAACTTGCAAGCTGTCAGAGGAAGTGAATGGGTGGCCAGAATAGCCCCATGTTTTAACGGCGAAAAGCTTTGAAAGCTTAGTCTTCTGGCAAGAGAGGCAATGGATTACTCTCATGTTAGAGAGATAATCCTATACAGGTATGATGTCACTCCCTACACATACAGGTTTAGGAGCTACACTTACAACAAATATAAAGGGATTTCCAATTGTGGGCAAGGTTGGAAGGCATAGGCAGGAGATGGTTAAGGTCAGATAAAAGGAGCAAAAAAAAAAGTGGTAGACAAAGTAATTTTAGAACAGTACAGAAAGTGAAGTTTTGGGTGCAAAAACACAATTCAGAAACAAGTCAAAGGGCAGTAGAATTGGCTGAGGATTACATGGCAGCAGACGGTCAGAGGATGTGAGGGAAGTGCAAGATAAAAGAGTGAGAAAGCCTGTTCCAAAAGTAGAAAGTAGAAACTTTAAGGAGCTGGAAAGGTGAAGAGAGTCAAGAAGCCTTTAACTCCTGCCCAAGCCAAAGGAAGGCATTGAGAAGACAGAAAAGCCCATAGTTGTTACAACTGTGGGAAAATAGGAATTTGTTAAAACTGTAAAAGTCACAGGAAAAAAGGAATGTTGGGCCTCTCTGGGAAGAAAACTGAGAATCCCAGAAAAAGTTAATGTCACTGTTGGAGACTTAGTAGATACTGTTAGTGGGTGGATGTTAGTGGTTTGAAACCTGAAGGAAACATGCAGTTTTCCTTAAATGACAGATTTAATGAGTTACCAGTACTAGCTTACATTGTCAAATGTGGCTAAGTGATGCATTTATATAAGTTGCATCCCTGTAATACTTTCTTATGAATGATGGCATCTTAAAAGCTAAAACGCTGTTGCTTAATTATACCATATTTTTCTGAACTTGTAAGTAGAGTCTGAAAAAGTAATAACTTGAATTCCTTGCATTAGCATATTGGTTTGGGAAACTTTCCTCTCTGGGTGTCTGGAAGCCAAGAGATGCTTTCACTCAAAAAGAGAACTTGGTTAGTTCATGAACTGAATCACTTGCTAAAACAGGAGTAGGCAACTCATGAGCTATATAGACCCCCTCAGCATTGTATTTTGTGGGGGCGGAGGTGTTTCAACACCTTTAGATTACATTGCTCGAATCTGGCAGCAACATCTGGCTTAAGGGTGGGTTTCACTTACCTTTGCTACCAGTTCGCTTGGGCATGCACCACTTCTGCACATGCGCAGATTGTTTTTGATGACGTTTGGGTGGGCGGAGCTGCCTGCTGCCGCTGCTACCGGTTTGGCTGAACCAGGGCGAACCGGTAGCGATCCACCACTGATCTGGCTATATTTGGCATTATAATCGTTTGAATTCCATAGGAGTAATTTTCTTGCCAGAGGCATCTAATTCCCATCCACATGCTTAACTGCCTCCTTAAATGTAAAAGAAGAGACTGAACATTTTAAAGTAGAAAACTGGAGTCCTCTAAAAGACCAGAGGTCTGTGGCCTCCAGCCCTTAACCACCTCAATGATTTATTTTATTAATGTTTTATGCTACTTATATCTTCTACAAGGTGACTTTGAGTATTTCAGATGTTCCTAAAAGTTGGCTTATGTGAATGGCGAAGAAAAATGGCCAAGATAATGGCCTGGCTCAGTGGCTCAGTGGTTAAGACACTGAGCTTGTCAATCAGAAAGGTCAGCAGTTTGGCGGTTTGAATCCCTAGTACAGGTCTCTTGTGTGAGCAGGGGGTTGGACTAGATGACCTCCAAGGTCCCTTCCAAATCTGTTACTGTTACATTCAACAAAGGCACAACTGTAATATAAAGGACAATTCTTTCATAGAACATTCTCCTTCATTCCCTTTACCTTGGAAAAAAAAAGTTTTGACATGCATTGTTGTAACTGTGGAGTATTATATGGCGGATTAAAATAATGTGGTTAGCCTTGGTATTGCATAGCAGGCTTGAGGAGTTGGAATGTTGTGGAGCTTTATTTGCAGAGAAAACAGAATTGATGCTACCTAGAGAATCATATCAATTCAATGTGTAAATGAGCTGTTTTAAGAAGAAGAAAAGAGTTTGACTTGTTTTTGCTACACTCCAATCTGTAATCTAATCATATTATAAAATGCATCAAGAAAAAAGTCCAAGATTGAAGACTTGCTCAAAAAGTTTGTATAACTTAAGGCAAAGGCTGTGAAATGGCAGTTTATGCTGACTCTTAATTTATAATTCAGTAAGCAAAGAGCTGCTCACACAGAAGCCGACTTTGCAAAGTCATTGTACTATTATCATACTTGGTCACACAGTCGGCCAGATGTTTAGACTAGATTTGGTATTTTTATCCACCTATTGAGTCCTTCCCAAGGACCTGGAATAGACAGATGTTGTTGTTTAATAATATAATTACAATTTTTATGGCATACAGTTCACACATGGTGGCTCCAGACAGTATCCATCTGTCTTTCTCCTTTTCTCTGGATCTGTGTCAAATGGCTCAAACCAGATGCTTTCAGGATATTAAATAATAAATAATACTGAAGAGATTTTGATAAAATTTGGAGGGGTTACTTTTTATGAACTCTTTAAGAGAAGGTTGGACAGTATTGCTCTTTTTGCTCCAGAGATTGTCTTTAGTGATCATTAACGTGAATAATTTTAAAAAGAAAAATAGAATCCCATCTACAAATAGGCCTCAAGAGCTGAGAACAGCATTCCTTCATCAGTTATGAAAAGAGATGCAAATGAGAGCTATTAAATTCCACAGACCCAATTCACATCTTCGTGTATTCCTTGAGAGCTTGCTTTAGAGCAAGGGTGTCAAACTCTCATCATCATGGCAGTGTCATGTGACGTATCAGGACTTTTTTCCCCTTCGCTAAACCAGGCGGGGTCAGAGTCAGCATGTGATGCATCCGGCCTGCAAATTTGGCACCTGTTCTTTAGAGGTTTGTAGGATCCACTGAAGAATATGTTATGTTCAAAAGTCTACCTCATATCTAAACCATGAAGATTTAAGGTTCATACTCGATAGCCACCAAGAAATCCAAAATAAAGGAAAAGAAGATATATATATATTTGCATATGCAGCCATTTATTTCAAAGTCATTTGAAAGACATCTCTTACTCTTATAATAATATGGAGGTAATTCAGCATATGCACAGAAAGGGTTATATCGCTGCTGTTCTCTTTGTTGTTTTATTTTTGTTTTAGTGATATGTTTATCTTCTGCTACGCTGATTTAGGGCTTCACCCTAAAATTGGCAATTCATACACAGGAGATCACATTAAGAGTTGGATATACCGTGTTTGAATATTTCTTATTCATTATTTTGTTTTTTATTCCTTTCCTTAAAGAATGGTACTTAAGTAGATGTAGAGGAAGGAATGGCAAAACCTGGGGGCACAGTTAAAAAAGGAATCAGCCTAGAATCCCTACATACCAGTAGATACAAGTGAACTAAGTCCAGCCTCCTTGAATACCATTGATCCTTATCTAATTCCATGCAGATGCTAATGTTAGTTGAGAATATCCCAGTGCATAGTTGCAATAAATCAGTGTAATGTGTGAACTTGGTATTTCATGCCTGACAGTAGTTGACCAGAAAACAAGATAAAACATAAATATTAAAAAGACTAATTTTAAAAGCTTTTAAACAATTAAAATAATCCAATAATTACAACGATAAAGTTGTTCAGTATAAATTAACTTTTACACTTTACCCTTGGAAAGTATCATCTAATCAGATGTTGCAATCATACTGACAATTTAACTACAAATGAATACAGTGGGAAGTACCCATCACATTGGGTTTTCTTGGATCCTACAAACCATTTCAGCAAAGACTGGATCCGAATTTAAGTTTGAAAATTTGGTCTTTACATGTTCCAGTGATTCTTTATACAAGTATGTATAAAGTACAATGTTAAAGCATTTCCAGTTAATGTAAATAATATTGGACTTGCTCTTTCTGCTCCAGAGATTGTCTTTGGTGATCATTAACATGCGAATGAAAACAAACAAGCAAAAAAAAAGAAAAAGAAAGAAAGAATTCCATCTACAAATAGACTCCAAGATCCTGACAACAGCACTCTCTCGTTCCCTTATGAAGAAAAGATGTCACTGGCTAATCCTTTCAACACTGAAGTGCTTCGGTGCTCCATTCATGACTGTAGTAATACCTATGGCAGTATTGACTACCACAGTTAGCAATGTTTAATTTGTTTGAAAGATGCAATAAAATATTTTAAACAGACTAGTAAAACAATTGACGGAAAATAGTTTGCCTATACTGCTTCAGATCTAGGTCTAAATTAGACAAGGCAACAATAGTCGAAGAATATTTCTTAATCTGCAACACAACCATGAAGGACAATAGTTGGATAAAGCAAACCAACAGAATAATGAAGGTGGGAGGGACAGTCATGGAATAACAACTGGAAAAGAAAAGAAAAAAAGCAGTGACTTTTCCAGCTACTTAATCATTTCCAAGTGTTTTCTTGATAGGCATCACAACAGAAATATTTCCTCAGGGGGGAAAACATTCCATGTAGAGCAACAATACACCAGGTTTATAGAGATTTGCTTTGGGTTTATTTTACTTTAAAAGAAGACAATCAACTTTTTATTTTTCTTCCCCAACGAAGGGAAAACATTTAAATTATTCACTACACATGGGATCTATAAAATACAAATGTTGTGGGGTTTTATATCTTTAAATAATTATTGATAAGATTTAGGGAAAAGAATGTTCCTTTAGCTGTTTTATCTACATTTTTAGTCGATGGATTAAGGAAATATTAAAATCATAGATATCTATTTTTCTCTTTTTTGGAAGTTTATGGTGATTCTTTGTACTTCAAACAAACTCTTGATTATTTCATTTATCCAAGAACTAGTCTTTTGATTTGAACCTAATTGGTTTGGACAGATGCATTAATACTGCAGAGAATAATGTAATAAATACAGACTCTATCAAAATAAAGACAGGCCATGGATACATCTAGTTCAGTACTGTCCCGTTTGATAAACACTAGCCCTCTATAATTTTAGGTGTAATATAACAATCTCTGAAAAATGCAGAATTATTCCTTTTAGTAAAGGTGCCTCACTATTGGGGTTCACTCACTGTATTATGTAAATCACTAATTATAAAATGTATTTTGCAGAAGGCCCAGTTTGTGATTTTGAGAGTAAGTTTATACTAAATCTTGTTTCATGTTATATTGCCAACAGAAGTTTGAAAAATGAAGTTTTTTCTTAAACAAAGGAAATTGAGATGCGGTGGTTAAGGTGTTGGTCTATAAACCAGGGGGGCTGTGAGTTTTAATTCTGCCTTTGGCATGAAGGCCAGTTGGATGGCCATGGGCCAATCTCTCTCCCTCTCCCACTCCAACCATTCTCACAGGAATGTTGCTGTGGAGAAAATAGGAGGAAGGAATATTATGTATGTTTGTTGCCTTGAACTACTTATAAATTAATAATCAAATAATTATGAGACAAAAGAATGCATATAAAATGCCTTAATTTCCAATGTAAACGCAAAATGAACGGGTGTATACTGAAAATAAAAACTATTTATAATGACTGTAACACCGAGAAGCACTTAAGATTAATATTAAATATCCACATTTTGTCCACTACATATTTTTTTCTTGGAAGTGGGAAAAATTAAAATGTTTTGCTTGTAACTATATACAAATCCATTTCTTTGAATAACAGAATGTAATGTTTAAAAAAGTAGCTATATCTAAGAAGTAAAGTATTAAACTCAATGTTCAACTCAAGAAAAGGGTGGGTTAACTTGAGAAGCCCTAATAAGCTGAAAAGGTTCAGGTAGGGTATTTAGTATCATCAAACCTAATTCCTTATTTATTTATTTATTTTAAAAAAGAGTCCTTCCTTTGACATGAATAGTGCCTTTCACAGGACTGCAAAGCTTTGCCAGCCATTCACAAGGCTCCCCAATTCACCTACATTGGTTACAAACTTTTCCACAACCATTCATATTAAGAATGCTGTATGCCATCCAATGTTAGCATTTAGCTATGTAGGTTAACAGTTTCTATACCATGGCACAATCTTACCTTATCTTAATTTGCAACAGCAGTTCTGAATGTGTATCTGCATTCTAATTTAGCTGCTTGCATATAGTTATCTAAAATTTAATTTATGTTATGTTACGTTAATTTTATTTATATACCGCCCTACTCCCGAAGGACTCGGGGCGGTGTACAGCCAATTTAAAACATAAATATACAGATATCATGATTAAAATTAATTAAAATCATTAAACAGTTTTGGCCAAAATTTAAAAACCCTAAGTTAAAACTCCAATTTAAAATCATTTAAATAGACAGCCCCGCTTGTTGAAACAGTAGGGTCTTTACCTAATATTCTCTGTACTTGACATAATTTCTTATTACAGTGGTACTCAACTGCTTTGAAATGAATTTAGTACTCGACATATTTTTTAAAATTTTTTTATTGAATTACATAATATTACAATTCAACTAATCGGTTAAGCGGTGTTCATACATATATATAGCATACATACATGGTGTCTCAAAAGTTACTTATTCCTTTTAGTAGTTGCACCGTCGCTTGTTCCTTCTTTAATTTTATCTTCCATCCACTTATACCACCCTTCCCACACCATATAGTATTCCGAATTTTCTTCATCATTTAACTCATAAGTTAATTTACTCATCTCAGTGCATTCAAATACTTTTCTGATTATATGTTCTTCTGGTGGTAGTCCCTTATCTTTCCAATATTGTGCAAATATTAATCTGGCAGCCATAATAATATGTATAACTAGGTACCTCTTTCTTTTTTCATATGTCCATTTTAATATTCCCAGGAGAAATGTTTCAGGTGCCAGATCAATGTTTTCCTCAATTATTTCTTGTATTCATTTTCGAATTTTTTTCCCCCAGTATTTCATTGCTTCGGGGCACGTCCAGCACATATAGAAGAAGGTACCCTGATGATGGCTGCATTTCCAACAATTTGGACTTGTAGTTGGGTAGATTTTTGCTAACCTTGTAGGGGCTAAATGCCACCTATATAACATTTTGTATTGATTCTCTTTGTACGCTATACCTCTTGTTAATTTGTAGTTCTTGTTCCAAATTATTTCCCAATCATTCAGATTTATGCTATGCCTGATGTTTTTAGCCCACGCAATCATTTGATCTTTAACCAACTCCTCTGCCCTATCGTACTCTAATAAGTAGTTATATAATTTGGCCAAGATTTTTTTCTCCATTCCAATCAGTACCTTGTAAAATCCGTTTGATCCTATCTCTATACCGAATTCCTCCTTATCTTTTTGATATCAAGACTTGATTTGTAGATATGGCCACCAGTCAATATTAATACCTTGTTCTCTCAGTGTATCACTGAATTTAATATTTCCACCACAGTCTAAAATATTCTTATATCTAAACATTTTTTCGTTTTCTAGCATGTTGGGGTATATCATAGCTTCCATTGTGGAAAGCCAGTTCGGGACTTTCATATATTGCTTTTGCCTAATCTCTGTCCAAGTTTGTATTAATGTGTTCTTTATTCTGTGTCTGTGGTAATACGTCTTTTTTTCCCTATCCTCATCCCATAAGTATGCATGCCATTCTCTCTCTGCAGGTCGTAGCCTTCCAAGGTTAAAATCCTGGGTTTTATATACTTCTCTCCTAATCTTCAATCCCTTTATTTCATCATTATTCCTAATTCTTCTTAACAAAATTTCTAAGGCTAGAATAAACAGTAATGGTGACAAAGGACATCCTTGTCTTACCCCCTTCCTAATCTGAAATACTTTGGTCACGTCCCCATTTACTAATATATTTGCCCTTTGTTTGTTATAAACTGTTTTTATCATTTTCTCAAAATTTTCTCTGCATTCCATTTTCTTAATTTGTTTGACCATGAATTCCCAATTTAGATTATCAAACGCTTTCTGGGCGTCTAAGACTAGTGCCATCTGTTTATCCGAGCACATTTTATAATATTCTAAGGCATCAATCATTACTTTTATATTATTTCTTATTTGCCTACTGGGGAGAAATCCATTTTAATCAGTATGTATCAAGGTATTTAATATTTTCTTTGTTCTTTCTGCCATTATGCTCATAAAGATTTTGTAATCCAAATTTAAAAGGGAAATTGGCCTATAATTTTGTATTTGTTTTGGATCGGTACCTTCTTTATATAGTAGCGAGATATATGCTTCCCTCCACGAATCTGGAATTTTATAGCCCAGCAGCGCCTCATTACAGATTTCCAATAATTTTGGTAACAGTATTTCCTCCAAATTTTTATATAGTTGTCCTGGGAAACCATCTGGACCTGGTGATTTATTATTTTTAAGTTTTGAAATTGCTATCTTTAATTCCTCTATTGTAACTTCTCTGTTCAACATTTCTCTGTCTTCCTCTCCTATCAATGGGAGTTCTTCGTTTGCCAAATATTTTTCAATTTTCTCTCTTGGGACTTCTTCCTCTTTATATAGTGCTGCATAATATTCCTGAGTAATTTTGAGCTTATCCTCTTTATTTAATACATTTCCCTTCATATCTTCTAATTGATAGGTGATTCCTTTTTCGTTCTGCTTTAGTTTATATGACAGCCATCTGCCCGGTTTGTTAGCATTTTTGCTAACAAAAGTAGTATTTAGTAAGTAGTATTGTTTTGATCATTTTATTTTGTATGCCAATTCTTCCTGCTCTAAAATATTCAATTTGTGTCTTAACATCATTCAACTTTCTTTGGCAACCTTGTCTCCCGGGTTTTGTTGCAATTTCCTTTCTGCCTCCCCCAGTTTCTCTAGATAGTACTCAACATATTTTGATATGAAAATGTTGTCCCGGTACCAGTGGTGAAATGTAAAATTTGTTACTACCAGTTCTGTTGGCGTGGCTTGGTGGTGGTGGTGGGTGTAATATGACTGAGTGGGTGTGGGCAACATTTTTTTTATTTTTAAAACCATTTTTTCTACAACCTCTTTGGCTGAAGAGGTTGTAAAAAAAAATGCTTTTAAAGCCTCTGACGATCCCAGCTGACTTGCCTGATCAGCAGAGGCTTTCTTTCTTTCTTTTTTTAAAAGCCTCTGATGATCCCAGCTCACTTGGCTGAAAACTGTCCATCTAGACATGTGGGGTGATAATACTTGCAATATTTGATGGTCTCCAGCTAGCAGTCCTAACAGCAGCTTGTGGTCCATCACAAGTTCAAAATAGTGGCCGTAGATGTATTCATGGAACCGTTTGATGCTGGCTACTATTGTCAATGCTTCTTTATTGATCTGATTATAGTTGCGCTCTGCTGGTGATAGAATTCTGGAAAAAAATGCAATTGGGGCTTCTGTGCCATTTGGCATTTAGTGGCTTAGGCCTGCCCCGACTCCATATGGGGACACATTACAGGCCAACACTAAAAAGAGGCTTTCACTGTATTGAACAAGAATGCTGCTGGACATCAATAGGCTTTTTACAGCCCAAAACATGGCAGCTTCTCTCCTACCCCACTACCATGGTGATTTTTTCTCCAGTAGCCGATAAAGGGATTTTGCTACCAAAGTTTTGTGGGGCAGGAAAATGCTATAGAAATTCAAGAGTCACAAAAAGGCTTGAAGCTCCGTTTTGTTGGTTGGGTTGGCGCCTTCTGAATGACCTGTACTTTGGCAGTGGTAGGTGTAGTCAAAAAGCCTCTACTAGGTTGCCCAAGAACTCTACCTGTCGTACCGCGAGCTTGCATTTGTCTTTCTTGACTTTTAGTTCCTACTTTTTGGAAATGGTGCAGCACCGTTCATAGACGATTTAGGAGTTCAGTGTGGTTGGCTGCTGAGACAAGAATGTCATCAAAATATGGGACGATGCCTGGGATACCTTGTAGCAGTCATTCCATCAGGCTCTGGAGGATGCTCTGCTGACCCCAAACTGTAAGCAGTGTAGTATGTGCCTCTGCAGTGGCCTCATCCAATGGGAGCTGCTAGGTCTAGTTTGGGGAAGACTTTCCCTTTGCCCTGGGAGTGCAGAAGATGCTGCACCACTGGTACTGCATATGCATTTTCTTGTAATGCCCAGTTCAATGTGCATTTGTAATCTGCACAAATGCAGATGGATCCATCAGATTTCATAGGGGTGACAATTGGTGTCTCCCACTTTGTGTGTTCTACTGATTCGAGGATCCCCTGTGCTAGAAGCTTGTCCAGTTTTGTGTCCACTTTCGAGCAAAGTGTGAATGGCACCTGTTGCGGCTTCTGGTGTATGGGGGCGATCTGGGGATCTAGGAAGGAAGGATTGAAGGAAATTGGCATTCCAGTGTATTTGCCCAGGCCTCCCTCCAATACACTGACAAATTTTCTGGACAATGTCTCTATTTTGGTACTGTTGATGTTATTGATACCGCTGATGCTTAAACCCAGGGACTCAAACCAATCCAGTCCCAATAGGCTAGGCAAGGAGCCGTCAACTATGATTAGCTGTAGCTACACCACAAAATTCTTGTACTCTACCTGGAACTTGCCACTTACCCAGGATCGGAATGTTATTTTGTTGGTAGTCTCAGAGTTTCAGGTAGCAGTTTTTTAGCTGCTTTTTCGCAATGCTGGGCACCAGTCTTGATCGTACTCCAAGAGACCAGGGACATGAATGACCCGGTGTCCACTTCCATGTGGCAGGGGGCCCCTTCAAGCTTGACTGTGAGGTAAATTTTCTTCTTAAATCCAAACTGGCCTGACCAATGAGCATTTTGGCATGGTGATTGTCCTTTATAATGGCAAAATTCCTCAGCTGCTTCAGTTGTGCCCTTTTGGCATAAGATTGTCCCGCCAGCTTGTCTGCTGTTGGCTGACTTGCTCGGCAGACCCTGGAAAGATTCCCCTTTTTACCACAATGTTAGCAGATGACATTTTTGAATGTGCAACCAGCTCATGGGTGATTCCTATCACAGCCCACACAGGCGGATTGCACTAGTCATGGCTTTTTCTCACTAGCCCAGCCTTTCCCCTTTGCTGTTCTGAGGCAGTTCACATCATCTTCATCCATCACATCTTTGGGGTCAACCTCGTCATGATGTACGGTGATGGTTTTCCTGGCTGCAGATGGACTATTTGCCCTTTGAATTTCTACTGATGACCAGTTTGACAGCTCGGTGTCTCAGGCTTCATCAAGCGCAGTTTGAAGGATTAGATCTGTTTTGGTGAGCAGGCAGTGCTGTAGCCAGAGGTCCCTTACCCTGCATACCAGTTAGTCAAGGAGGACATCATCCAGATCCCTGAAGTAACAATACAGTGCGGCTGTCTTCAGGGCAGCCATGTATTGGTTAACTGACTCAACCTCCGCCTGGTTCCAATGGTGGAATGTGTGATGGCAGGCAATTCATGATGGCAAAGGCATATAGTGGTTCTGCAATTTGACTAGTAATGTCTCCCAGGGCACAGATTGGATGGTCAGGGGAGCTAGGAGAGCCCTTGCAGTCTCGAACATTTCAGCCACACAGAAGCTAAGGAAAAATGCTCTTTTATGGTTGCTGGAGAGTTCTATGTAGTTGTTAGCTTCGAGGAAAAACTTGAAGCGTGTGATATACAAGTCCTATGTCTCTGCTGCTGGGTTGAAGGGCACAAAAGTAGTCAGCATGGCCATTCCTGTCAGACCGGGCAATTTGGGTGGATGCGTCTGCGGAATTTGATTTGTAGCACGACATTTTGTCGACCGTGACTAGTGACTAGCTCTGATAGTACCTTCAGCTGGGCGATAGTGACTAGATCGTTCTGTTGCCTCAGTCCTGGTATTCCACCCTCATTGCCAGTATTCTGTTCAGGGAACAGAGGGTGGAAGAACTGAGGCAAGACAGAGATAACGGTGGCTAACAGTTTATTCTAATAGTAAAAGCTAACCAGGGACAGCTCAGGCTAACAGTAACAGCAACAGCTGATTTTCTGTCTGACAGCTCCTTTTATACTCAGCTGTCAGATGGGCAGCCAATCAGGACGAGTCTATTCTCCCGCTTGAAAGTGAGGCCTTAGAACACAACATTGGACATTAAAAAAAAATTGGGAGGATGCTTTGCTTTGTAGACAGATCCCCTTTATTTTAAATCTATTTAAATTTCTCTCCTAAGTATTTCCAAGTGTAGGGGCCATGATACCCATGCATCACAACATCTGTGTTTCCATGTCAACACACAATAGCAGAGTTTATCACTGACAGTTTCAGGGATTAAGACAACATGCATTCTTCTTGCAACTTGTCTAACATTCAATCCTTTCTACCTTCTTCCTCTGTTCCCTTTGCTCATTCACTCCACCTCATAAACATTCTTAAAAAAAGAAAAAGAAAAAATCAGCAGACATAACAGTTTCAACTCAGCAGAATGAGTTCTTCCTTAGTGGTGCCATTAGAAATGTCTTCCACTGGACTTGTCCCAACAGAGCCATTCATTCACTGAAGTCAAGGATTGTATGTTTCCCCTTCCACCCCTGCTGGGTTTAAAAAGATGATGAGATCATTTATTGTTCTTAACTTTGAAGGGAGCTTGTCAATGATTTGTTATTGTTGCTGCTGCTGGAAGTGGTTTTGGTGTTTGTTGCTCCTGATGCAAGATCAGGAATGGCTCTAAGCTGCAGGATGCTAAATCAGGCCAAAGGAAAACTTGCCACAAATTAAAATGCAGTCAAAGCCAGTGTGCATAAAGGGGGGGGCAGGGAGAGATGGGGGGGCAATTGGACAGAAAATAGCAAACTTGTGTCTTTTGTATATATTGCAAAAAAGGGGGAGAATCGTTTGGAAAGGAAATTAGGAAAAACAAATAGAAAGTGCCAGATTTTCTTTATAATACCTGGAGTAGGATATGCTAAATTCCACAAGGCTTCATACTGGCACCATGTGCTGGTCCGTTCTCGCTTTCTCTCTTTCTCTTTCTTTCTCTCTTTCTCTCCCTCCCCCCCTCCTCTCTCTCTCTCCCCCCCTCCCTATATAAAGTGTCCTGTGCAGGCTGCAAAGCTATGGCAACCCCAGTGTGGCACAGGATGTGCTTAATTACCGATGTGATTTTTCAAGGACATGCGTGAGGAGGCAAAGTCCAAATAGAAAAGCTGAAGAAAAGGAGCATGACTAAAGAAGAGGGGGGGAACCCTAAAACTGAAAGGTCTTGTTGTCCATCTGCCAAGTGGCAGGAGCAGATAAGGCCTAGAGTTGCTGTGGAAACACAGGCTTGTCGGAGCCAGAATCCAATTTCGGAAACCACAACATCAACATAAACGTGTGCAAAAATAAAAAAGTTTGTTTGGCAAGTCATAAGAAGAAGGCGACCAATGTAAAAAACAGATGAACCAGGGTGACCTTAGCCAACTTTAAGCCATAATAATGACGGCATCCCATACAGATTTGGCACCTCCAAAATGAGGGATAATGAGATGCTGTCTGCAGGGCCTACAGTTATCATATTAACTGCTGCTTTTCAAAAGGCAAATTGCCAGATTTGGATGGGGTAGAGACTTCATTAAAACAACATTTAGGGTCTTATTTATGAGTCAGGGCAAACTTGCTTGCTTTGTGGTTAAAATAAGCCAATATTGCTTTTTTAAAAGAATGGCACATTATATTTGGCCATGCCCTGATGATCATCAGGCAACTTAAGTTAAATACAGAAAGCTATGAACATTGAAGAATAGCTTATAAATTTAATAGAACAGTTAAATTCTTTTTTCCTCCTAAGAGATAGTCCATTAAGTAGGAAAAAGCAGGATATTGCCCTGGAGATCTTACTTCCTTTGAATACTTTTGATTTTCTTAGGAACTAGAATGTCTTCCAATACAGTGAGAAAGTTGCCTCAAAGTGTCAAAAGTTGCCCAGAATCACTAGATGAGGTGGTCTGCTGATGAACGTAAATGTAAAAACGTAATGTATATTAGATATGGTTAAAATTCAAAATCAAATTCATTTATTACAGTTGGAAGCCAGATACAAACAGAATATTGAGCAAAAACAGTGTTACATCCTTCTATATGTGTATGTATGTATAAGAGACAAACAGTAAATATAATAGAGTATAAAATAATCAAGAACATTGATACTAACATCCAAATAAAATACTATTTTAAAAAGTTCTGATTCTGAGTTATGATATGGTGTATCGTACAATTGATAATACAAAACTGGATGACTTGAGAGGGTATTTTCAAGTCCTTGCTTAAGAGTAGTAGCATTAGATAGAAGTTGCACACTCTAGCTGGGAATTTCTCCAAGACTGGATATATAAGGGTCTGTATAGAGTCCTTATACAGAGAACCTGGCTAAAGTGAAGGCCTTACATAATTTTAAAATTAGAATGGTTGATAGATAGGTGGCTGGAAGGGACCATACTAGATATAGTTTCCAACTAGCATTGCTCACAACCTTTGCTGTTAGCTATGTGAGCTGGTATTACTACGAATTGCAATTCAACATCTGGTGGACAACAGATTCTCTAGCCCAGTATATATGTTATATGTCCTGATTCATTATAATCTAAACAAAAATACCTTATCTGTGACAGAAGTAGAAAAAGAGATCCACCCCTCAGATGAAACCTACAACATAATATAGGAATGTTAGCAGACATTACGAATTTCACCTAGAATTTTTTTTTTATTCTTGAAAGAGATGCTGCTTATTTAATAACCTTTTCTTTGTTCAGCATTGACATCAAGCTTTCAAGCCCATAATTCACAGAGAAAAGACATATATGTATCTACTTATTACACTACTTCCTTTTGAGAAAAGCAGTATTACACAGAGCTCAGAGAAGTAGTAAGAAAGAGTAAGCACAAGATAACAAAAGGAAGTTAAAGCTAGTTTATGTTCATCCCTCCCATATTTTTCAGTCCTCAACCATCATGCTCCCTACACCAGTTCATAAAACGAGAAACGTGATGTGATTGTAGTGATTTTTCTCAGAAGCTCTGGACTGGTTAATGCATCACTTTAGGTCATTATTTATCTTCATTGTTTTTGGCAGAGTGACATGTGACTCCATCTATTATGATGTAATGATATATTTCATCCATGTTCAGCAAACCATGTTTATAGAAAACCCTGACTTATTATAACGCATAAATCAGGCTGTTGTTTTAGAAATGCCTCATTGCAGGCAAAATCTCTTGATAGTTTGAAGTGCTTCATAGGGATTCTGTTTTGCAGACCATCTTTCTGTGGGTAGAAGCTGTTTAAGCAGTTGGTTAGAAGGGCTTACTTTTTTGGGGGGTGGTTGATGATGGAGATCTGGGTTTTTTTTAATTTTAGCATATGAATTATTAGTAAAATAATAAATTAAGATGATTTGAAGTTTAACACACCTATTTTTTTAATTTTAGAAGAAAGGAGGAAGGGAAAAGAGGCTCATATGTTACAACCCAAGTCCACATTTTGTTTATATATGATCCTTATCTGATCAACCCCATCATCAGATTCATTGGCTGATCAACCAGGAGTGAGAAATGATTATCACTTTCCCTGATTTAAGAGGAGCGAAATGTTTAGTCTGCTGAGGTAGGGTTATTCCCATATATTTTCAGGAGGGGAGAATAGCATCCTCTATGTTATTAAGCAAGGTATTTCTCCATCATAGTGCAGGTGGCTGATTGATTAACAATAGATCCCATCTCCCCACCACCACCACTGTGCCCCTGCCCTCCCCATCTATAATTGAATTATCATGTTTGTGGGTATTTATCTTTAATTTTATATACATATACATATACATATACATATACATATACATATACATATACGTGTGTGTGTGTGTGTGCCCGCGCGCCTGCGCATGTGTGTACAAGTAATATCTTGGGTTTCTTCCCGTGTAATTGTAAACATATCTTTAGAAGGATAGTAGCGACGTTTCGATGAAATCACATTCATCATCTTCTGGCTGATGTTCTCGGTTTGGTGCTTATGGGCAAACTGTGATCTTAACTGACGTTTTTCTATGAAAAGAGGCAAAGGTGTATTCTGATTGGTTGACAGTGTTTTATTCTGATTGGCTGATGATGTAGTTGTATTTTGATTGGGTGGATGCACTGTTGCTGGGTTGTGGGTTGATGGATAAGTTATGTTGGAAATAGTGGCAACACAGGCTTTTTGATGAACCTTTGATCTATGGTTTATATTTTGTGTTAAGATTCATCTATCGATGAGAGCAGGTTTCCAAATAGAAGGCAGACGGGAGGTGTCATCACATTTATTCATACAATATGGTCTTTTCTCTATTTCAATGGCCTCTCTGATTATTCTGCCATTGAGATGTTCTATTTTTGCAACTGTTTTTGTGTTATTAAAGTTAATATGTCCTGTGGCATTTATGTGTTGTACATAACTTAACGTCAGTTAAGATCACACAGTTTGCCCATAAGCACCAAACCGAGAACATCAGCCAGAAGATGATGTGATTTCATTGAAACATCGCTATTATCCTTCTAAAGATATGTTTACAATTACACGGGAAGAAACCCGAGATATTATCTGTACACACATATATACCCGTGAAAACTTACATAGACAAGTATATATACATATACATATACATATACATATACATATACATATACATATACATATACATATACATATACATATATACACACACACACATATTTTTATTTTTTATTATTGTAAGCTGCCCAGAAAGATACCTTGCTATAAGATGAATGGCCAATACATTTTATAAACACATAAATAAATAAAGCTATTAAAAATTCAAGAGTGGCTTTGACAAAGTATGTGCGCTTAATTATATAAAAATATATCCTTAAAAATTATGAAACTCGATCTATGTGAATGTTCAGTCCAGAAACCTGGTGGCTAAGTTTCCCAGAAGCTGTTGTTACTATTTCCATTTCAGCAGTCTTTTTTTCCTAATGCACATTAGAGACTGCCAGTAGATCCTGATCTCATTTGGTTTACCCTGGTTGAAAGGTTATGCCTACATAATGCATTTCATATGGTTGCAGTGTTTTTGCTGTTTCATTATTCTTGCATACGGACATACTTACAGAGTATTTGAAAAACTCATGTGTAATCTCATCTACAAAAATCTAAATGATCACCAGAGGAAATAGAGAGATGAGAAATAATAATTAATATTTAGCAATTATCTAGGCATGATAGGTCTATAAAGTCTATAAGAACCTTTCCATACTCCACATTCTGCACCAGGTTGTGGGCTTCTGTGATCTTGTGAAATTGCTTGTGTTTGACAGGTGAGCTGATGTATTTGTTTAGATCTGAAGCATTTGAAACTGCAGCAAGATTAGTGGTTCTAATTGCTGCCATTTTTAAAGCACTGGAGCCATGTGGGGTTTTCTAATTTTCCTGTTTTGTAGAAACTCCTATCTCAACCTGACATGGCTCTTGGCTACCTGGTTTAATATTTTTTCAATTGTTCTTCTAAAGAGTTGGGTTAATTTATTTGCTTACATATCATCAGACAAACATACAGGATATTAATTAAAAGACACAGATGCGGGAAAAGATGCCAACAATTTATTCTCCTTTTGTATAGAGTCCTTTTGTCTGAGGAGATTTGTGTTATTGTAATGGCATCTTGAGGTAAAGCAGTGATGAAATGATATTCTTTGTTCCTTATTTTTTTGGATCAAATCTAAATATGATTTCAGATTGTTTCAAACTACATCTAAGAGACTAGTGGGTGAAAACAGTGGGAAGGCATTAAAATGGTTTCTTAAACATCCAGGTAACAACATAAAGGAGCAATGGAGAGCTACTGAGTGTTTTTAGGGACTTTAGGCCTTTACAACTAGGCATTTTCTAGATGTGTTTGACTTCAACCCTAATATACAAAGGCTTTGACCATGGTGTCATGGAGATTAAAGGAACTGAAGTCCGAAATATCTGGAGGGCACTAGCTTATTTCAACATCATTACAGTACTAAGAAGTCATCATTTGGTACAGGGAATACCTCTATTTACATAAGTACCTTGGTGAATAAAAATGATGGGAAAGGAAGCGGAGAGAAAAATTTGAAAGAAAATAAATGGGGATTCAGTAAAATATGTTTCAAAGTTAGACCATGCATGACAAAAGCTCTTTAAACATTCTGGATATATTGTTTTGTGTAATGTGTCTTTCTCTTTCTAAGTAGTTTACCAGTCTATCTGTGGTCAATGACAACACAGCTGCATTTAAAATGATAAATATTTTTAAATAGACCTATAAATCTTTTTAGACCTATACCCTATTTCTTTTTTTTTCTTCAGCAAATTGATCATGGGTAGTAGAATTTTGCAGTTCCTCGGAGAACCAGTAATATTAGTCTGGCCCTGTTCTTGCAAATATTGACATTTAAATTTAGTTATTTAACTTTAAGAAAAATCATACTATTTGTACGTATGTGTGTATGTGTGTATGTATTTATGTATATATATGTATGTATGTATGTATGTATTTATTTATTTATTTATGCAATTTATATGCCGCCCTATCTCCGAGGACTCAGGGCGGTTCAAAACAATAAAAATGCATAATCCCTCGTTAAAAAAGTGAAATTTAAAAATTCAAATTTAAAATAATTAAAATTAATTAAGAAATCCCCGTCAGTCGAAACTGCGAAACAACCAGGTCTTCAAATCATGGGGGAATGAGCAAAGGTCAGGAGCCATCTGGAGCTCCAAAGGAAGTTGGTTCCAGAGGGTGGGTGCGCCCACAGAGAAAGCTCTCCCCCGGGGGGTCGCCAGCCAACACTGTCTGGCCGATGGCCCCCTGAGGAGGCCTTGTCTGTGGGAACTCACCGGGTGATTGGGTATTATTGCTGGCTGCAGGGGATCCGACAAATATCCTGGGTCTAGGCCATGAAGGGCTTTGTAGGTGATAACCATCACCTTGAACCTTACCTGAAGGGCAACCAGTAATCAATGCAGGTCGGGCAGATACTGTACACACGCATACACATATGCAATATCTGGGCAATTCTGTATTTTTCTGGAATGCATCCAACTGTTGGTCAATATCATGGCCTAAGTGATCAGGTGGAATTCAAATGATGCCAATGGACTCCAAATCTTTTTTTTTTTAATAGTCTTTATTTACATTTATAATTAAAAAGACAAAAAAAAGAACAATTTTATCGGGATTGTTTAGAATAAATAAAGGAGTCTCGGGAGTATATTTGATTTTATCACTGCAATCATCCCTAATAAAGATAATTTTAATTTCCCCCATTTTTCTTTTTGATAACCAAAGATACCATTTTTCCCAAGAGAGACATGATAACGTTAGGTCTCTATCTTTCAATTTTTGCATCAGTCTGTCTGCTTCCGCACAGTCCAATATATTTTTTATTATTGCTTCATCTGGTGGGATATATTTTTCTTTCTAAAACTGAGCAAATGTTATTCTCGTTGCTGTAATAATATGTAACACAAGGTACCACAAGTCTTTTTTGATGTTTTTGGGTCTGGAGCCAAGCAAGCATGTCTCTGGTCGCAATTCAAACTCCTGATTTAAAATTTCCTTTAGCCATTTTTTAATTTTCTCCCAGAATTTAATTGCTTCTGGACACATCCATCATTGGTGATAATAAGTACCATGTTCAAATCCACATTTCCAACATTTGGCGGACTGTCCAGCAAACATTTTTGCCAATCTGTCTGGTGAAAGATGGCATCTATATAGCATCTTACAGATATTTTCCTTGTATGTAGTAGCTACTACTAGTTTCATATTTCCCCACCAAATCTCTTGCCATTTTTCCAGGTGAATTGGGTAGCCAAAAATTTTCTCCCAGGCAATCATCGTGTCCTTTACTACTTCTTCACGAATCTCTATCCTCATTAACATTTCATAACATTTAGAGATCATGCCCTTTTCCTGACCTATCAGAATTTTATCTAGCTCCTGCATGTCAATATTTATGCCACTTCCATCTCAATCACTTTTATTTTGATTGGATCTGCAGGTAAGCCCACCAATCTAGTTGAGATCCCTGAGAATTTAGCTCTTGTCTTGATTTTAACTCTCCTCGTGCATTCAACAAAACTTTGTATTTTGACTTTTTCGCAGTATTAAATAGTATAGGATAGGTCAAAGCTTCTAGAGGTGATATCCAACAAGGTATTTTGGTGTAATATTTCTTACTAAGCTTCTCCCAACTCCAAATTAAAATATTCCTAATATAGTGCCGAGTGCACCATTTACTTTGGGAGGCACTATCCATGCCAACTTTGTTGCAGATCATGGCCTTCTATCCTGAGAAGATGATTATTGCTAAGAGTGATCCATACTTTAACCCAAACTATTAAGGCGGCTAAATAATAATTCTCCCAACATGGTAGATCAAGACCCCCTCTTTCTTTTGTCTCCTGCATCATTTTCTTTTTAATCCGGGGTTTTTTCCCCTGCCATACAAATTTGGTTACTACCCGGTTTAAGTCTATAAAAAAATTATTTGGTAGGTTCGCTGGAGCTGTTTGAAAAAGAAAATTAAATTTTGGTAGAACATAAGATTTTATTGTTGTTACCCTTCCCAAAAGTGATAATTGAATTTTACTCCACTTATCAAGATCTTTTCTTACCTGGGTTAGTATTTTGATATAATTATCCTCCTGAATGCTCGAACACCTACACGTTAACCAAATTCCCAGTTATTTGACTTTACTAACTAATCTAAGTCCTATGGCTTCCTCTAAATCCTGCTTACCTTTCTCTGAGATGTTCTTAGTTAGAATATTCGTCTTCTTTTTATTAATTAATAGACCTGCTATAGCTCCAAACTCCTCAATTTTCTCCAGTAAGGATATACATGATTTTAAAGGGTCCTCCAAGATAAAGGCCATATCATCTGAGAAGGCCTGGGTCTTGTATGTCTGATCTCTAATTTTGAGGCCATTTATTCCTTCATCATTTCTTATTTTGTGGAATAAAGTCTCTAGCAATAATATAAAAAGTAGGGGGGAGAGAGGACACCCTTGTCTTGTACCATTACCGATGGGGAATGACTCCAAATCTTCATAGACGGAGGTATACATTTATGCTGATCTATACCCATAATGAAGAATTGGTTGGTTGGTTGGTTGGTTGGTTGGTTGGTTGGTTGGTTGGTTGGTTGGTTGGTTGGTTGATGTGCATATGGAAGATGAAGTGAAACATCTGGCTTTTTGAATCAATCTATATGCTATCAATGCTGGATTGCCTGAAAATTGAGAAGTGAAAAAAAGTTAGCAAGTAGTTTCTATGAGCTCAGTCACCTGTGTTTTGGATCCCTGATCCTTCTGGTTGATTAAGATGGATCTCTGTAGTGCTGAATGCTTTTCTGTTGGAGGGGGTGGTCACATCCACCTTTGAAGGTGGTGCCCTCTCCTTAAAAAGACTATTGCTGGTCTCAACAAATCTGAATAATTTTCATCCAGTATCCAACACCCTTTTTGTGATAACATTGAAAATGTGATTAGTTTACAGCTTGGACCCGAAAGGAGGAGATTATTTGAAGGAGATTATTTGAATTATTCAGTTAGGATTCAGCTCTTGTTATAATGCTGATTTATTTATTGCACTTGTCAGTGATGTCTGGTGGGCTTGGGCTTGGGTGTAGGATAACCATCCTGAACCTCCTTGATTCCCAGGCCTTTTTAAATACCATTGAGCATGGCATTCTTCTAGGCTAGCACAAAAATTGGGAGTAAGAGGCACTCTGTTGCTGTAGTTCTCCTCCTTTCTCTAGAACCAGTTCCACTTTATATTAATGCCGGGGAGAGATTAAGTCTGAGGTCTTTGCTTTGAGGGGTGTCCCAGGACTCCACCTTCTCCACCTTCCTATTTTAACATCTACATGTTATATGCTGATGATATCTAACTGTACATCTTTACCCTGGGCTGACGAGGTCCTTTCCTAATGTTTGGAGGCTGTGCAGGATGGCTAGGGGAAAACAGACTTTGCTGTGGGTGTTAAGGCCCTAGTTCTAGAGATTTTAATGCCTGTCCTCTGGTACAGCATCTTCCTGGAGATCCAGATGGCTCTAACTCTGTTATGCTGGAAATCTGGCTGTTTCCCAAGGTCTTGGGTTCAGGGGGTTAGGTGATCTCTCCTGCTGCTGCTCTTGTTGTCTATGAATGGAGTTGTCTTTTTATTCTTGGGTGTTGTGGTTTGTACTCTGAGATTTGTGTTTTGATTCTTGAACTTTCCTCAGAGTTTAGATGGGCAGTCATATAATTCCCTGCTAACATGGCACAATTCAACAGTCGGTATGAGACTTGGAGATAGGCCACTAGAAGGATTAGGTACAAAAGAATGAGATTAAGTATCCATGTCAGAATTCGTGCTGCTTTAGCTAAAATGTACTTTTTTAGTAATAGGCAAGATGGATACACCTTCTTTTGTTTCTTTTCCTTCACTTTCCAATTATATTAATAAATGCAACTTATGGACCAAAAATAACAGAACGCCGCTTAAATTAAATGTGCATTAACAAATTTGTTTTTTGAGTCCCATTCCTTGATTTATCTTCCCTCCTTATTTTTTGTCCTTCAGACATGAAGAATGATTCATTATTTTTACATTAAATCTTATCTTGACAACTCGCACGAAAAGAAAGAAAAATGAAACTTTAACATTTAAAAAAAGAATGCAAGCCAAGAAGTTTGCTTTTTTAATGCTTTGTGCATATCGTATACCAAGACTTTACAAAGTCATTTGAGGTCTCTCCTGAAATGCATTTTGAGGGCCATAAAGCTGTGCATTTATATAATATATTGTGGAATCTCACCTTTCAGCACAGAACCTTGCTTCTTGCAGTTTTAATCAGATCTTGGCCAACAAGTGCTTTGGTGAGTCCTCCTCCTCTCCTCTACTGCAAGTCAATGTCTGTTTTCTTTCTATTCCCTCACCCAGCGCCAGAACTTTGCTTTAGAAAGCAGTCAGCACAAACTGGGCTCAGCTTCTGGTGGAACTGATTAAGCAAGACAAAATAAATTAGTGTTGGGAGGCCTCGCAAGCTCCTAGAGGTAGTGTTCAAATTAGACATGGAGGCAAGTGTAGAAGTAATTAAAAGGAAATGGCTGTGATTTTGCTGACTCAGTTTAATCCTTATGATTGCTGTACAATTCTGAAATCTAGACTGATTAAGACTGGTGGGCTATAAATTATTTCATTCTATCCTTACATCTTTGAGAGTTATATATCTATATGTTTACAATTACTCAGACTAATGTCTAAAATAGGTATTGTATAGGATTATAACAGCAATTAAAGGATTTTGTCTGTTTCTTCAACTATATAAGGAATTACTACTGGTCTCTACATTGCACTGATTCCTATGATTCGGGGTAAGAAGAGATCTACTAACAAAACTAGCTTTTAATAAGAATTAAAAAAAAAAACACCTTTCCAGATAAGAGATGGAACTGGTATATTCCATATCAGAAATGACATGAAACAAGCAAACAAACATCAAATAAAACACCAGATAATATTTCTTGATAATTTAAAGTAGTTATTACTATAAAGAGAGAAATGATGTTTAGGATGTTCCTATGAATTCTTAACTGCTAATAGTCGAATGGTGCTCAATATGTTGACGGTGTCTGTTTCTTACCAAAATTCCTTGTGAATTGATTATGACAAAGATCCAGTTTTTTTTCTTATACAGTGTAAGTTGTAACTATGCTACAAACATGCCTTGGTAGTTTCTTTTCTATTCCATGATATTGCCTTAATCTAATTTTTTACATAACAAGCCTAAATTACCTTTAGCAGTACCAGCCAATCCATAGAATGTTATGGACCACAATCCAGTAAGCAGTCTCTCTCCTTTTATTCCCACATTGTTCAATGGCTGACTTAAGCATACTATCACCCATTACTTTAGAAGAAGTCAAATGTCTGCAGTGTCTTGGAATAGATAATATAGGATGGAGATTGGCAATGAGGACTTCGTGCTAGATATTTTTTAACCCCCTCAAGAATGGATGAATATCAGTTCAACTAAGCTGTGGGGGAAAGGTTCTTTGAAGTCTTTTTAATGCCATTTCTATATTTATCCCAGGTCAGTTTTCCCATCTTCCCAAAGAAGCCTATTGTACCTGATACCAACCACATAAAGCCAATCTTGTACGGGAATGAAGAAGGAAAATAAAAACAAAGTTTACCGGTCCTACTAATTTATCATCTTCTTCTGAATCAACAGAAATTGTTGAGTGGATGGCGATGGGGTCATACTGTGTTAGGATGAGGAACACCCTCAGTAAACATGTTCCTACTTCTTTCCCCTAAAATGTTACTTCTTACAAGTCCCAAGTCAGTCACAGATTCCATTCCCTGGGCTTGCTCACTTGACCACTTCAGCCTCAGTTCTCGTCTGACAAATGGCTCCCCTGAGAATCTCAACACCAATACTTATTGTTGGAGATCTGTATGCATGCAAGCAGAAGTGTACCCTGCATTGCATGCGTAGTAGAAGTCTGGATGCCTAAAGCTAATTTTTTTAACTTTAAAATTATTGAGAATAAAAAGAGGACCAAGCAACGGCAGCTTGCCAAGTAAGTGGAGCTCAGTGGCGCGTTCCATTTGAGGTGTTGACAGTGCATAATAAATCCCAGCCCTACCTAACATTTACAGGAACATTATAAAATGAATGAAATGGTGTGAGCTAGTTCCCCAGGCAACCAGACAAACATAATAAACAGTCAGCAGTGGCAAAAGTAACTTACACCGTGCACCATTCGCAGGCCTGAAATATATTACTTAACTAGGCCTCCTATTCTGCTTTTGCATTTCTTGAAAAACCTTGTTATAATTGTTTCTCAGTCATTTGGGAGAAGCAGGAGCAGTTAAAAAATAAAAAAAGCAACCAGAACCTTATCTTATTAGACTCCTGTTTTTATTACTATTTATATGAAATTAAGAAGAGTTATCTTGGGTGTTTTTGCATCTTGGAATATGAGATTTTATTGTTGAGAAAGAAATGGCCAGGGCCATGTTAGGATGATCACCATTTTTCATAAAACATCCATGATTTATTTTTATAGGTTCTTATAAAAATGCTGATAATAATACGTAGTGGTAATTCTAAACAGGTTCTATACATAGCATTCAAGTTACTATGGTGATGCCTCCCCATATGTATAGTATAGTTTTCTTACTCATATAGTTTTAATATTAAAAATGTGTATTCTATGACCTATGAGGTGTCTTCTGCTAGCAGCATTTTTTTTTTATGGTGCAGCCATTATTTCATGCTTCTGTAAGGTAGTAAAGTGGGGGTTAGTGTCTGTGGTTTAAAAAGCAGCTGCAATAAGGGCATAAGCGTTTCCCACTCAACTTCCCTCATGTCTTCGTACAGTCATTTTGCTCACAAGCATCTAAGTCGGTATTAAAGCTGTCTGTCCTTAAAATTGCTAGGCGTGATTCAATCAAGTGAATGGTCCAAAAATGGTCTTGGCCCATCCCGGGACCCTTAGCTTACAAAAGCAAATGCTAAGACAGAGTGAAGAGGGTGTGTGTGTTGCAGGCTAGGTGATGAGCAAATGGCCTAAAGTCAGGGAAGCAGTGACATGTGGAGATTTGGTAATTATTACAAGCAGGCAAGAAGACTTTCATTCAGTTGTCAGGACCACAAACTATGGAAAGCTGCATATCTTGGTGAGAGTCCTACCTTGGAGCTTTGCAACAAGTAGAAAAGGAGCAACCACACTGAAACTGCACCTCAACCCAACTAGTGAAAGAGCCTTTGGAAAAAGGCAAAGGTTGTAACGCTCCTTAGAGACTTTTACTTGAACTGCGTATCAAGGACTGGATATGAAAGATATATTTATCTGGCAATATCACCCTGAGAGTCCTAGAAAGGCAGAGTTGATCCAAAGCAATAGCCTGTTGCTGGGAAAGGTTTGTGTTGCAATAAAGAATTGTGTGTACTTTTGCTATGCTGTAGTGGGCCCAGTCCTTGAAAAACAACCTTTGTAGCTCCCATCATAACCTTGCTTGTATGGCCAACCATAAGACAATTATTCACTCATCTCTGGCATCTCGCTTTATATCATTGAAGTACTTTGTTTCCTGTGCAGCAACAGGGCTAACTAATTATTGGAACAAAACTGGGTAATCCACTAATTTTGAGGAACAGAATCTTGAAAGAGGAAACCAAGCCTATGTGTACTCAAAATGCTCTCAGATGGGCAAGGGGGATCAATCTTTCAATTACTTAATCTATGAGGTAACATCCCTATTGCAGAATTATCACTCCACATATGAAGCTTTAAGAAGGGCTGTGCAACCTCAAGTGTCAGCTAAATGGCCTTGTATTTCCTAGTAATTTGTAATTAAAATTTCCTTGCTTTTTTAAGGCAAGTAGTAGCTATACATGGTTCCTGTGTCCTACCATACCCAGTTGTTACTGACTAAATTAAAAGGCCTCCAGATCGGTAGAGCAGGAAGACTCTTTCTGAACAGAGGGTACCAAGTAAATACAATAAAGTGGTAGAAAGTGAAGGGGAAATATGGCCATAATATGCCAATTATAAACCTTTGAGCTACTTTGAGCGAGTTCAATTTCAGACGACTCCATGGACACATCCACGTAAATTCTTTTTGTAAACACATTGAAGTAATTTTAATTTCTTTTGGGATTTTTGTTTTGTTCTGCTTTTATTCCTTAGCCCTACCTTCAGCAGAAGGATTTGCTGGTATTCTTTTAACTACGTCCAATCCGGTTTAATTCTTTCAGGTCAACCCAAGACAGCTGGGTACTTAACCAACATCCCTTGTTAAATATTTTCTTCAAGTTGAAACGAGTTGAAGTTGAAATTAGTTGCTTAATATCTGCTATGCAACTGTTGAATGGAAGTCTGTAAGTTGCCATTGGCAGGGGTACACCACTAAGAAAAGCTTCTCTAAATCAAGTGGAATATATGGAACGTATTCTCACAGGTTTCCTCTTTCATTGTTTCCCCAGTCTCATACATCTTCCAGAAAAGGAAATGTTTAACATCAGTCACAACAAAGGGGTGGGCTTGCATCATTTGCTTCTTGCTTTTTGGCGGTATGCACGGGGAATCCTTCCAGACTGTTTGGTTTACAGGCTTTGGCTCAGTGACTTGCCAAGTAATAATCTGCTGGCTTGTAAGATTTTGGATAGAGAGACATTATATAAAAATACTTCTCTTCTCTATGGTATGAAAGCAGAAGGGAGCAAGGTGAAGGCCTTCTGGCTTTGAAATAACCAAATTGTCTGAAAGAGGCTAATCACCCAACTAACTGAGCAAGCAAAAGGACTGAACAAGGAGAGATGTAATGGGGAAGTTCAATGGAAGAGGTCCAGGAGAAAGCAGTTGTTTTGGTTTGCTTATTTTTTTTCCCCTTTGTTTTTCCCTGAGAAATCCAGGGACAGAGTCACTTGTTTGTGAGATGGGTGACTATATAAATTAGTTTAATAAATAACTTCAATAAATAAGTGCTTTCACAAGCTGCAGGAAATGTGTCATGTTTATTTCCCTCCTTGCCTTAACCATGAAAGCAAGCTGGGTGACTTTGGGCCAGTTACTCAGCCTAACCAACCTTGCAAGGTTATGGTGGTGGAGAAAATAGGAGGAAGGAGTATTAGGTATGTTTGCCATCTTGAGTTAGTTGTATCATAGCTAGGCAAAAGACCTGGTCTAGAGAAACATGGAGAAGGTAAAGAATACATAGCGAGATTCACTTTGAAAAATCGCTTTCAGCAGACATACCAGTACTTTAAGCACAGAGACACAGACAGAAGGAGCAAAGAACTGAGCACTTTCTGTAGTATGAAAGTATTTATTCCTGAAAGAAAACCAGAATGGGTGTCTTAGTGATTCCATAACGTATGTTCTGTACATTAAGAAATGTCTGGATGCATTGGATTGAGTCAAATACATAATGATTATGAGGTTTGTGGCATGCCTGTGGGTAATTATAGACTTCTTTGACGATGTGAAAATTCTCAGACACAGAAAACTAATACCTCATAAGTATTCCATTAAAGGTATTATTTTCACATACAAGTACTGCTACATTGCTTGCTGTGTGGTTTGAGAGGAAAAAAAATAGCTATTCACATATAATGTCTGTAGTTATATACCAGGTTTGTCCATGCTGTTACATGACTGTTGCATATAATATAGGCAATAATAAGTTATCTTATTATATAATGGGTTATCTGATAGTATTAGTTTATAAAGTATAAAGTATTCTACTAAGCAAATTACATGAATTCAGTAGCACTTGATATATATCATCTGAGTGCTCGGTATAACATATTTTCTGCTTCATTATATAAAGATTATTTTGTGGTATATATTTGATATTTTCTTTCATTCAAACTCTAGCAATTTTTTTCAGCACTAACTTCATCAAATTATCTTTTTCTTTTAAATTTTTTCCAGAATTTATTTTCAATTTGGATTGCATAATTTTTTTAAAAATACATACAATTTCTCTGGAGTTCTAGCAACATATTATATGGTGCCTTTCAAAATTCTTAAAACAGCTCATCTTAGACAAATGACTGATTCAGGATTAAGATACTTTCAGAATTTTCAGAATAAAGCAGAATAAAATACCTTTTTATTGGTAAAATAAAAAGGCATCAACAAATGGACTATTATTTTAGAAAAAGATAAAATATCAACACTCATTGTAGTTGGATTATATTACTTCTGTATTAGAATTAATTTCCAATACTGATCCTGAATTAATAAAATCCTATCCAACATCAAGTGCAAATATGTAAAAAAAAAAAGAATCACATTGGTCTTCCAGGTTTTCTGCGTTAAGGTACAAAAAAAAAAATTCATCTGCTTCACCATCCATTCTTCCATTATAAATCCTTCCACCTTTGTGCATATAAATGTTTTGTTGCTCTTTTCCTATATAAAAGCAAAGTTCCCTAAGATGTTTCCACTTGTTTGTTCATTAAATCCAAAAGAAAGATCCCTGGTTTCAATTGTACATTCACTTTTAAAATCTTCTGAATCAGAATGCATACTT
Source organism: Masticophis lateralis (assembly GCA_030761175.1). Classification (NCBI taxonomy): domain Eukaryota; kingdom Metazoa; phylum Chordata; class Lepidosauria; order Squamata; family Colubridae; genus Masticophis; species Masticophis lateralis. The sequence continues at coordinate 129,738,738 of JAUDYJ010000002.1, read as the reverse complement.
GATCCCAATATTTTCTAACTTTTGTGCATGTCCACCAAAGAAGAAGAAGAAAATTCTCTCAGTTTGATTACATTTCCAACAAATATTTGAAAATTCCTTGTATATTTTTGACAGTTTATCAACTACCAGCAATATATCATTTTACAAAAATTCTCTTTTAAGGTTATAATTCAATGTAAATTTCAATCCTTTCTTCCAAGTACCATACATTCCTATTGATTCAACTGTATATAATATTTAAGTCAAAAAATGGCAATTTTTAAAAATCAAATCACCATTAACTAAAATTCAAGCCTTTTGAGATATGTATGTCAACTTGGTTCCTTGTATAATTCAGTATGAACTTTATTCATCTTCCAAAACTTTAAACAAAAAGGATCAGTACAAATTATCAAAAGCTTTCTTAGCCTAAGAATATCAGTTCAGCTTGCTGTCCATTACATTGTTGGTAGTCACTTTGTTACATCCAGCACAGTTCTGACATTTTTAAAAAATTATCTTTCAAATAGAAAATTAACATTGATCTTTATGAATGAACTCCTCTAAGTACATTTTGGGTTTTCTGCCAAAACTGATGAAAACATTTTATAATCATTGTGCAATAAAGAAATTGGTTTATAATTCCCCTTAAGATGTTCCCCTTAAGCTAAAAACAGGTGTGAAATGCTCTATGTTTTGAATAGCTTGATTGGATTAGAAACTTTGTGATTGATTGATTTATTTAGTGTATGGCTGGTCATACCCATTATTAAAACACTTCATTTTTACAGGTTAAAACATTTAAAACAATCAAAGAAAAAAAAGCAATAAGAAAACCTAAGAGGAAAACAGAAATAACATTTCAGAGTTTAATGTCAAGTTTGGAGATCCAGTCAGTTGCTGTCGTTGTTATGCAGAGGAAGTCCCTAGAATCTCCTGGATACCTTCTGTTAGAGCATTCCCTCACTATATGTTGGATAGTCTGTCGGGGAGCCCCGCAATCACATTGTGCTGAAGGCATCTTTCCCCATTTATATAAGGAGTCTACACACACCCATGAGTCGTTCCAATTCTGTTATATGTCACCCATATATGTTGGGGTAGGTTAAATCCTGGAGGTATACTATTAGGATTAATATGCTCAGAGAGACCTTGGTGGGAATAGCTACTCCACGCTTCCATCCACTTTTGTGTGTGTGAACGCCTCTGTGTGTTCTAGAAGGTCCCTCTCCATTCTGTAGAAATACAAACTTTTTAAACTCCAGAAGCTTTTATGAACCAGCTTCATTATTATTTATAATCTCTTTTTCCTTTACAAGTAGGAAATGACAGCATTTAAGGTGCCCTATCTTTTACTAAAGACAGATGTCATAAGAAAAGCAACCTCTACCCAGAGCCAATTTGCTAGTTAATTTTTGTCACTTACTGAATATTTAAGATTTATATTCAGAAAACATTTAAGATTTTTCTGGAGACCATGGGCATATGCCATTTCTATAAGACATTTCTGGGTATATTCTAACATCTAAATTTAAAATAGCTCACGTAGCCATGGGGTTTTCTGTTGCAACTTGATGAAGCTTTCAGATAAGAAAAACAGAATGCAACTTGCTCGTTCTCTTTACAGCAGTAGTTCCCAACGTGGGGCCTACGCCCCACAGGGGGACAATTTGACTTTTAATGGGGGCAATTTGAATATGAGCTATTAATTGAATTTTTGAAAGCCCGCTAATTGTTCTTATATGTTTGTGATAAAACAGCTGTGTTTCATTTACCTATTGTTGTCTTTGTTAAAGTGCATTTCCTAGGGTCTGGTCTGAAAAGGATATCCCAGCTCTGGGGAAGAGGGAGCAACTGCCAGCCAATCAGATGTGTTCCTATCAAGGATCATGGGACTGGCAGAGTCTCTCTCTCTCTCTCTCTCTCTCTCTCTCTCTCTCTCTCTCTCTCTCTCTCTCTCTCTCTCTCTCTCTCTCTCTCTTTCCTGTGGGCTTTGCTGCTGGGTGGTTGCAGGGATGGCTGCTCTGTGGGGAGACAGAGTGGATGGCTGCTGGGGGAAGGTCAGCAGTGAGAATACAGAACCAGGACCCAAGTTTAAGTAAGAAATTGTTAGATGTACAGTTACTTTTAGTCTGTCTTTTCCCAGGCCGTGTTTTACAAGACTTTTCCTCTCAGAACAATCTGGGGCTGGGCCACGCATGCATAGGCTTTGCCAGGCTTGCGTCATTCACTTCCACCTACTGAACTACCAAAGCATTTCCCCAATAAAGTGCAGATTCAAACCAAGTGGGTGAGTAGGGGGGTTATATGTTACATCCCCCATTTAGTTCAAAAATTAAGCTAAGAATGTTTTGTAAATTTCCCTCTTTGCGCCATCTTTTAATAGTTATTTCTTTTAATAATTTGCATCATTTCATAAGTTTTTCACACATTTATTTCTTTTAATCACAAACCCTATGCATAAAAGGCACGGCTTTGTGATGAAACAGAAACTAAATACTCAAATTCAACCTACTTTGCAAGAAAACAGCTGTTACCATCCCCGTCTTCATATTTAGCTGAATGTGGCTTTAGTGCTGTAAATGATTTGCTACTAAAGAAAGAAATCCGACTGGGTATCACTGAACAAGGAGACTTGGGAATGAAGCATGACTAAATTGGAACCTAATATAAAATCTCTCTGCAGCAGGCATCAAGCACAAGGATCTCACTTAAGTAGACTAAAGCTGCAATCCTACATTTTCCTGGGAGTAAGCTCCATTGAAGACAATGGTACTTACTTCTGAGTAGACATGCATAGGATTGAATTGTGAATATGATCTTGAGGTGAACTCAAATAGTATTTTGAATTTGTTAGAATTTGAATTTGTTTATTTTAAAATGTATAGTAATTAATATGATCAAAGTATTTCAGAAAAAGCTTTCATTAATATTATATTTATGTATTTCAGTTCTCTATTATGTTTTGAAACTTTATTTGTTGCTTTTTCATATCCCTTCATACTATTATTTTTTTAAGTTCCTCAATACTTCTACTGTCTTTTGTTTTATTTTTCCCTTTCATGGATGCCATGTTCTTTGGAACCTTGTTTAAACCAAGTTAATGGCCTTTTAGGATTCCTCTATGTGAGTAGGAGTTCACTTTTTGAATAGAGAATTATGTGCCGAGGGGGGCGGGCATCAGGATTTTAGAGATGATTTGATTTGATTTGATTTTGATTTTATTGGATTTAGATGCTTAGGTGGGGCATGGCCAAAAAAAGTTTGGGAACCACTGCTTTACAGTGTCACATCTGCTGACTTTGCTATATTCAACAGCACATAATTGGCTTCTTCTCTATACTCCTCTGAATACTCCTGTGCTTGATTTACCTTTTCAATGTTTTCTTTCAGGTTGCTTTCTAAACGTATCCAGTCTAGGTACTCAGGTGATGAGTCTTTCACTTTCTCCATCAAACTATCCTGGCACTGGTGAACTGAGTAAATCATCTCCTCTATTGTTGTACTAACTATTCCTTTGGTGGCAGAATTCAATCTCTCCACCTGCTGCTGAGTCTGCTTCAGTTTCTGAGGGACTTCCTCCACTCCCACATCTAGCCAAAACCTGTATCCTTCCATACACACCTGGACATTGTAAGCACCTGAAAAATAAAGAGATGTTAATCTCAAATTGGTGATTAGGATCAATTGTTTGAGTCTCAAGAAAGCTTCAAATAGCATCCAACTGTCAAAGATATTACAATGCCATGAAATCTAATTATTTCTACTTTATTTGTCAGGGACATTGGTGAATACATAAATTTATAGGTGTGTGTGAGAGAGATGTAATAGTAATTCGGTAATATTAAGCCAAGATTAGCCAGGCCATTTGCTTGTAATCCTTGGCATAGAATTAGAGATTGTGCTCTTCTGTGAAACCTTTCTTATGGATTTTAAAGGTAATCCCTTAGGGTTTTTTTCCCCTTTGCTACTCATCCAGCATAAAATATTTGATAAGTCTCCCTATGAGTAAATTCTGAATTCATTTCTTGTCTTTCTTATTGTAGATTTCACAAACACTGAGCAATTCTTCTTCTTGGCATTCTTTTTGGAAGGCAGGCATTACAAAGGAAAGATTAGCTTTAAAGGCACGTGAAGGGATAATATACAGGAAGGTAAATCTAAAGAATAATTTCACTGTGACATGCAATCCAAGCAGTAGAATATTCATCCAGGAAACGGAAATCTAAAATCCTTAGCATCTTGGTAATTTATTGAGGCAGAAAATCAAGCTGAATTGATCAGTGTAAACAATTTTCTCCTGCAAAAAGAATCTGAATCTTGGATTTTGAACCATGTAATTAATCAGTCTAGAATAATAGCGCTGAACAATCTGTCTAGGAGCAATAACAAGAGCATGATATTTTGCTATTTTTCTTTCCAAAAACCTCATTGGGTGGATGAAAGTTTTAGGACTGAGCTGTCAATAACATAAAGCATTGTTTTCTTACCTGAGGGTTAAGATGAATAAAAGGGGCATGCTCCCAAAAATACTGAGAAGGGGCCAAGTCATTTAAATTTAATTCAAACTAATTACAGTTATTTATTTATCTACTTATCTTACAATATTTTTATACCACTACAATTAAACTAATTCTGGACAGTGTGTAAGTCAATAGGATTTTTTCCCCAATCAGGGGAAAAATTATTTTATAATTTGACTTTCAAATATTACAGCTTGGTAACCACAATTGGAATTTCTGTGGTTGCCTCATGCACAACACAGGATTTTAGTTGTGCAAATCCATAGGAAATCATGGCTATCCATTAGATTATCATTTTCACTGCTATTTTTGTGCTGCATTCTGAATACGTCTGATGGTAACAGTTGAGTCATTGGCTTGCAATCTGAGCATTCCAGTAAGCCTTGGTGAAGGGAGAATGTCTTGGAAAGGAGGACCATATCATTAACACTTGAACAAGGAGAAAGATTTTTGGCCATCTCATAAGTATCACCACACAAGTGCAATCCCTTACATTTGTGTGGTGGATGTTTCTTTAAAAAGAAATGATTTCTTTTAAAAAGCTAAAAACTATTCCATGGTGCAGAACACTGCTCTATTTAAGTGGGCAGTATAAGAATGAAATGGATTTTTCGAAATCCACATATTCTTATCAACTATCACCACTATCACAGTGCCCAGCGGTATGTCAGATCATGTATTATCAGAAATGCTTTATTCTCAAATAGTGTAATAAATATATTTGATTTGATTTGTTCTCATAGGAACAATATCCAAGACGATGCAACTGTTTTCTGCACATAAATATGAAGCATTCATTTATACAGGAAGCAGTACAAATACTAGTAGGCTGTGGATTCACTCCAGTCATAGAGGACAAAGATTTTTCTCTCTAGTTTTGGTCTTCTGTTTGTATGGCCTGATTCTGTTCTGAATATAGAGAATATGAAGGAGTATTATGAAATAATGTGAACCTAGATTGGATCAGCCCCTATTCCAATCCTATGAATTATAATTAGTGTAGCTAAGCAACACAAGAACAATAGGTGAAAGTATATTCTTGCTGGCCGTCCTGTTGTAGGAAGTTAGCATCCACCCCTTTCCTAGAAAATTAATATTTTAGGAAATATTAAAAGGGCAGAATATTTCCCCTAAAAGGGAGGCAGAAACTCAGCCCCCCCCCCCCCCCCACCTTTGTTAATGGGCCATTAAGGCCTGGGGCAGTCTATTCTACATAACAAAAATCTACCTCCTTCAGGCAGAGCCATAGTAGGAATTGCCCAAAGCCCTTTCATTACATCATCACCCAGCAAGACTCAACCAAGCCTCGGACTCAAAAGACAACCTAAAATGTTACCCCTGCATGGCCCCATTGGAGTCTGACAATCAGTCAGAATACAAGCTCAAATTCAAAGCCCAACAGAGGATATAAAACCCAGGGACTCTCAGCATCTCTTCCCTTTTTTCGCCCAAGATCTCTAAGGCATGTGATCCTGTTCATCAATAAACCTTCTTTCCAAGCAACTTCCATGAATCCAATCTTCCCTCACTTGGAACTGTACCCAGAAGGATATTTCTTCCAACATTGTACACCAACATTTTCTCCTTCAATTCAAATTGTTCTCCAGCATTAATTGCCCACCAACTTACTATGTTCCTGCAAGATCTTCTCCATGCAAACAGAAAGGCTGCTTATGGGCGAACAGTCATAGGAGTTCCTTAAGGTCTGTATAGCTTCTCGGAGAGACAAGCAATGATCTTGCTGCTTGTTGAAGGTCTCGGCAATGCTATTGAATAGTACATCAAGTTCAGGCACATTGACTCGTTTCATGATAAGGGGTGTCCCCTTGGTGAAATTAACTAGAAAAATAGAAGCCACAGTGCTATTTTTAATACAATATCACAAATAAATAAGAGTCCCTAAGTCACTAATAGGAACATATCATTTCCTTGGTTCTCTGCTGTGAGATAGAATCTTCAGTCATTTCTCTGCCAAGAACATTTCCATTTAGGATAGAAAATCCTACCTACATATTTTTTTTTTCAGCGTGCACTTACCTAGCTGTTACAGGAAGATATTGGCCCTATTGCCAATGAATTTTGTGGGGCTTGGCATTGATGCAATTGTCTTTTAAGGATAAGCCTTATTATGGTCACACTTGTGATGTAAAATATGTCCAGTTGTGGCCATTGGAAAACAAAGCAGGGCAATTTTATCAGGGCAATTTAATTCAGGGAATGTCTACTCTAGTTCAGAGGTTCCCAACCACCAGGCCACAGCCCACTACTGGGATGTGGCCTGTTCGAAACTGGGTCGCACAAGTGTGCAGAGCTCAACATGCACAAGCGGAGCCCACCAGACTGTCAAATCATGAAGACTGGGAATGTTGATCTAGAACCGTGATGGTGAACCTATGTCATGTATGCCCAAAGTGTCACGCAGAGCCATGTTGCCTGGCAAGCACGGCATCACCTGTTCCTCTTTTGGTTTTCTGGTGTGCATGCGCGCATGATGATCAGCTGGTCTTCTTGGATGTGGCAGTGCCGGAAACTGGAAGAGCTGCTCTTCTGTTTTCCTGCATGAGCATGCACGCTGACCAGCTGATCGTTGCGAGCACATGTGCACCAGAAACCCAAAAGGCTAGCTTGCTAAGGCGCATGCACCAGAACTTCCGTCCAGAAACCGGAAGTTCATTTTCAGGTGCGCGCATGCACCATTGGCAGCTACTCTTCCTGGTTGTGGCCCAGACGAGCATGCACACTCTCTTTTCAGCACTCTATAACTTTATAAAGATTTATGTTTATAACAATGACTGATTGATATTTTAAAATATGTGCCAAATACTGTCAATAGCCAGATGTCATTAATTTTAATCGGGAAACTGGCATTCCAAATCCCTCAACTCAGTTTTGAAAAATCACAGCCGTCATATTCACAAGGTAACTTTATCAGAATGAGAAATGGAGCCATAATTAAACCTTGAATTATCCAATTAAAATCAGACCAGTGATTCTATGACAACACAGTTTAGATTACAGTTTATTTTTCAAACTTGCAGAATTGCAATTTTTCCAAACAATGGAATACTTCATCCATTTTCTGGAAGTATTTTCAGCACATGCCAGAAGGAAAGAAGGGGAAACTTAGCTTTTTACGTGCAAACTCCGGTTTTCCTATATTGTACATCTCTACAGATAAATTAATTTTAAAAATGTTTTAAAAATCTCACTTTTGAGGGAAAAACAATTCTGTTCAAGAAAGATTAAAAAAACATTTACTTCTAGAATATTTTGGAAAAGATAAAACAATCTGTTCCTCTTTCCAGAAAGGATAATATAAATCAGATTGAAACCAGCATTTTCCAAGCTGAAACTGCATTTTCAGCTGTTCTGCTGATTCAAGCGAGATGATACATAGATAGATATTTCTATTTACTTAAAATAAATGTTTCATATAAATGTTGAACAGGAGCGGAGAGAATACCAAGCCCTATGGAACCCCACAAAGGAGTGGGCAAGAGCTGGATCTCTCCCCTCCTATTAATATTGTTTTGGATATTCAGTTGATCTAGATAGATGGCAACAATTATGGGAAAGAAACTATAAATTGACAATACCATGGTTGATGGTATCGAAAGCTGCCAAGAGGTCAAGTAGAGCAAGGATGGATGCACTAATCCCGCTCCTGCCAGAGATCATCCAAAAGTGCAACCAATGCCATTTCTGTCCCAAATCCAGGCCTGAATCCTGACTGGTAGAGGTCAAGTTTACCCATTTCATCCAGAAACCTCTGAGGCTGCTGTGCCACCTTCTCAACAATCTTCCCCTAAAAGGGGAGATTAGAGACAGGTTGGAAATTATTCAACAGGGTGGAATCCAGCAATGGCTTCTTAAGAAGAGGGTGGACCACAGCCTCCGTAAAGTGCTGGGGCACTAGCCCATCCGGTAGGGAAATGTTAATCGCTGCCAGAGTCCACCCTCCTGTCATCTCCTGGGAAGCTTTCACAAACCAGGAGGGACATGGGTCTAAAACACAGGTGCTTCCGTGCATACTCCCTAGGATCCTGTCCACTTCCTCATGAGCAACAGGGTCAAACTGTTCCCAGATAACAGGGCAAGAACCTGCCTCAGAGGCTTCCACCGGACCAGCAACCATGCTGGTATCTAACTGGGAACAAAGTTGAGCGATTTTGTCTTCTAGAAAATCTGCGAATTCCTCAGCTCACCCCTTCAGGTGGACCTCAATCTCCTCCTTCCCCAGGAGGAGGTGGCTCACCTTAAAGAGGGTCACTGGGCAATTATCTGCAGACAGAATTAGTGTGGAGAAGTATTTACATTTCACCGCACAAATCGCCATGAGGTAGGCCTTAATAGCATATCAAGTTCATTCCTTGTATTCCACCAGTGGTGCTCTAGACATCTCCTCATGCATTTCATCCCTCTCAGTTCCTCTGTATACCACGGGGCACAGAGAGATCTACAGGTGAGGAGAGGTCGCATGGGTGCAATCCTATCCAGAACTTCAGTCACCTTCCTATTCAAACAGTGACTAAGAGCTCAGCTGGACAGTGCAGTAGATCTGCAGTTATACCCCTAGCTCCTCCTGGAACCCATCCGGGTCCATTAGTCAATGGGAACAGACCAATATAATAGGTCCTGCCTCCCTGCGGGGGGTACAACTCTTGAGAAACTCATTGCTACCAAATTGTGAGCTGACCATGACAAGGGGAACAAGGACAAAGTCCACCAATTTCAGGTCACATAGGCACTGCTCCGACAAGAACACTTGTTGGTGTGTGACCACTATTCCTAGTCAGGCTGTGGATGACCTGGGACAGGCCAATAGAAGTCATGGTTTCCATGAAATCTTGGGCTACCTCTACCCGTGCCCCCAGGGATGGCAAGTTGAAGTCTCCCAGAACTATAAGCCTAGGGAATTCCACTACCAGCCTCCCAGCAAGGTCCAGGAGCCCAGGTAGAGAAGTTGCCACACAGCAGGGAGACTGGTACAGCAGCAGCAATCCCACCTGAATCCTTGAGCCCAACCTAAGAAAAAGGGTTTCACAGCCGGGCACTTGTGGAGCAGTGCCTCTGGAGGCTACTAAGGATTCTCTGATAACAACAGCCACACCCCCATCTTACCTCTCAGGTCTAGACTGGTGCCATGCTCGATAACCCACTGGGCACATTTCTACAAGGGGAACACTTCCTTCTGGGCCCAGCCAGGTCTCAGTTATATAAGCCAGATCAGCCTTCTCTTTGAGGATCAAATCGGCAATAAGGCTAACCTTATTGCAGGCTGATCTGACATTTAAAAGCAGTAGCCTAAGACCAGGGCCACCACAGATCTGCTGACCAGGTAAATGAGGTGAGTGTAAGGGGGCAGAACATGAGACTGGTACTAAACACCAAGGTCGCGTTCCCCATGCCAGCCCCCCCTTGCTTCCCATAACTCCCATTACCCAACACCATTGAAATAGGTCACCCTCCTCTGCCTTTCTTGAGAACCATTCCATCCCCCATCCCCAACACTCTTCCTTAAAAAGGGGAAAACCTCCTCCCACTGACAAACCTTCTGGGGCAAGGTGAGCCTTACAGGCACTATAGCACTTGCTCTCAGTGCCCTCAAACTCATACCACTTCTTCCTCACTGCTGCCGAGGGTTCATGGCCAGCATCCCCTTATCTCCCAACACACTCAGAATACATCCACTCGATACACAAATAGCACCCTGCCCAGTTGTTCCCATCACCAAGGAAGGAGCCACTCCTCCCCCCCAGCTCTCACCCACGGAAAAGGGACCAATACACTCACATCTCACTCAACTTTCTGGCCTCAGGATTCCCCAAGCAGCCTTCCCAGGCCCGATTACAGAACGTTAAGAAGATTGCAGAAAGTAGCCAGAATGTAGCCAGAAGGCCTGCTATGCTGTGCTGGAAATTTAGCAGCTGTATGAACCTACAATGTCTCGTGAAGTTCACACAGTTCCAAGCTCCCACTCAGCAGTTATACCTCAGAAAATCCCAATGGCAGCCTGCCACTCTCCACAGTGTTATTAACCACAAGAGTAGGCCCAGCTGCCGACAAAGGCCAGTGAAGTTTGTCTCTACTGTCAGCTCTGCCTCCATCAGATGACCCACACCATCATTCAGACCTGCAGCTGCTGACTCTTGGGCTCTCAGATCAGGGTTTAGCTTCAGCCAAGGGGATACAGGGGGATACAGGGGGAGAGCAGGGAAGCCACAAAATCATAAATCACCCACCTCCTCTGCTCCGTCTCTCCGTCTCACCTTCCAACTGCCCCTTTCCAACCTCTCCACTCTTCAAGCTCTTGGTTTTTCTATTTCTTCACCTCTCAATTTCTTCAACAAATTCCAGCCTCTCGGTTAGCTTATCAAGCTTGTCTCCTTCTTGCCTTTCTCTCTACACAATCCTCCACTTCCACATAACAATCTCTACATTCCAAAACCTTCTCAGAACACCATCCGCAAACACATGCAGCCGCTGTCACCATCTTTTTTTAAAAAAAGATAGGAAGGTAGGTAGATGGATAGATAGATTTGGATGAGAGGTGGTCAATTACATTAAATATGTATTCACATAAAGTTGTGATTGTGGAGAAAAAGATTTACACTTTCAAAATGATTTCTTACATCATCAATTACAATTAATCATAATTCAATTTATAATAATGAACTGTAATACAAAGAAATCAAAAACATTTAAATAACTCAGAGCTTTACCATTTGTGATCTTTTGACATTTTCTAGAGTGCTGAGGATTCAGAGGTTCTCTCTGGGGGAAAAAAAAAGGCTGTTAAAAGTTAATGCATTCACCCTGTCCCCAATTTTTTCAGAGATTGACAATCCTTGGAGTCAGATGCTTTGTGCTTCTAAAGCTAGATATCTTATTTTGTGAAATGTTACATTTTTGCTAAGTTACATTTTTGCTAAACTTTTGCTAAATTGAGCTGTTTCTCTTAATATTTTGAGTCACGGGCACAGCAGTTAGAATGCAGCATTGTAGGCTGACTCTGTTCACTGTACAGTTTGATTCTGACCAGCGCAAGTTTGACTCAGCCTTCCATCTTTCTGAGGTCAGTAAAATGAGGATCCAGATTGTTGGGGGGCAATAGGCTGACTCTGTAAACCTCTCAGAGTGCTATAAAGTGCTATGAAGTGGAATATACGTCTAAATGCTATTGCTATTGCTATTATATATTCGATCATTTACTTACTATTGGGTGAAGTGGGATCCTGGGCTCATGAAATTTTGTTCAAACGGGACTTTATTTATTTATTTATTTGATTTCTATAGCTGTCCTTCTCAGCCAGAGACTTTGCCTCTCCTGCATGATGGGAATGGAGTTCAAGCAATAGGGTTTACTTGTTTTATACAGCATTGACTTAAGGATCCAATTTCTAATGCTGATTTGGGAATGTTGGGTTGCAATCTTCTGCACATAACCAGAGTATGAAACCTCAAGTATTTATGATTTACAGGAGTTATATGGCTGCCCATATCATAGAATGATTCTAGGTGGCTCACTATAATCCATAAAACATAGTTGAAAAACAAATGTATCCTTTCTCCAGGCACCAGAACAAACATCCTGACAGCTAAACCCCCATCTAAGCCCAATGCTTGCAGGAGGAGCCAGATCTTCACAGATCTCCAGATGGGCATACATTTAGGTTTTAGTTTTAGGTTTTATTTGATTTATATACCGCCCTACTCCTGAAGGACTCGGCGGTGAACAGGCACAAGATAAAACACATAAAATACAAAATTTAAAAGCAGAATAAAATAATTAAAACAATTTGACCCAAGACAGATTTAAAACCCCAGTAATTAAGAACAAGTTAAAATTTACATTTTAAAAAGGGAAAAAAGGAGAAAAGGTTAGGCTAGGCCAGCATGTTGAAATAAAAAGGTCTTGAGAGCCGGCGGATGGTGCACAGATCCAGGATCCTCTGTATCTCCGGGGGGAACTCATTCCAGATAGTAGGTGCCCCCACAGAAGCCCATACATAACCTGCACCTCCATTTTTTCTCTCTTCTACTAAGTGTAAATTTATGCAAAACACATGGCCCTCTTATAAGCTTTCAGGATGTTTTGGATTCCAATTCCCATTAGTCTCAGCCAACAAGAATAGTTTTCAGGAACAATGGGAGTGAATTCAAACAAGAGAACTGTTTCCTTACCAATGATTTTTGCTGATATCTAGCCCTGCTTTGCCGAAGTATACCGTATATCAGTAGTGAACATAGCCTTTATACATAAGCAATGACTGAATGATATTATAAATCATTACATTGGAAATGATTAAGAAAGGATAAATGATCTAGATGTCCTCCAGATACCTGGGATGTCCCACCATACTCAGTAAATATGACTAAAGGTAGTCACTTTATGATTACAAGAAGAATAGGACTTTATTACGGTCATAGACCAGCAATAGACAAGAATCATCACTGTTTACAATAGTGTTAAAAGATAGTACTGATAATAATAGTGGATAACAACATCCATGGTAATAAAATACATATGGTCTCAAACAGTTTGGATCATGCCCTTGTTTACATGATTGGAGAGCAGATAAGTATGGGTGTAAATATAATTTCTCTAAAAATGGTAAGATGTCTACAAAAAATTGGCGCAAGTTGACATCTATAGTTCTTTAACCAAATGTTTCCTTGTAGTCATTGCAGCAGCACAGAATTTGCCACTGCACAAATTGCACTGTGGTAGCCAGGTTTGAGTCCCGGAGGAGATAGCCTACATAAAAATTGTCTACTGGAACTAAAATAATTAAAATTTTATTCTACTAAGCTTTCGTCAGCTATCTGTTGACATCATCAGAGTATTAAACTACCATTACAGAGATCTCTGCCTTTATATGTCATTAGTCAATTTGGCCATTGTGCGTGTTAATAGGCCCTTCCAACTATCCCCCACTTGTAATTAGCTGTGTTGTTTTTACTGTTGTCATGCTGGTTGACGGAGGCTTAATTCCTACTGTTTCCTCCCTCCTAGCTTGCTTGTCTGTGGGGGATGACGTTAGCCTGTCAACCAGTGCAGTTTGCTGTTTTGCCCATGACCTTGTGGTCGGCCTGGTTTGTTATAACTTGCGACAGCTCTGCTGGGTTGCTCTGTATTTGGTCAGGACTGACTATACCTTCACAGGCTGAATCTGCATGCTCAGGGGTGGGGGGAGGGTGCCATAAGTCTCTGCTCCCCAATGGGAAGCAATCTTTGCTCACCCTGCAGGGTCTTTCCTGCTGTCTCAATGTCTGGTAGGCCGGTGGTAGTTCAAAATGCCTATTGATGGAATTGTTATTGGAGAACCAGGCTTCTTTTAGTAAGCGTCCTCTTTTAGTCCTATCGTGGGCAATAACTTCAGCTTCTTGAAAATTGAATGTGTAATTGTACTCCTTCATATGCATTCAGATCTTGGAGTGCTGTTCCTTGCGTCGGACAGCCAGTTCATGTTTGTGTACTCTGGCCATTTCCCCTACGTAATTGCTTGCACAGTTACTACAGTTGATGTGGTAAATTATTGAAGATGCCTCCTCCCTAGGTAATGTTTCCTTTGGGTGCATCACTCCGATTTATGTGCCACTTGGACTCCATGTGCCGAGAGGATACCATGCGGCATGTGTTTTTGGCCCAAATTATCATAGTTTCTTTCACTACCTCCTCCTCCATCCTATATCTCAGTAAATAATTGTAAATTTTCTTGATCAATTTGTCCTCTCTGCCTAGTAAAATCTTACCTAATTCTTGTGGTTCTTTTTGGAATCCATATTGTTCTAAATCTTTGTTATGTCTAGTTTGAATCTGCATATATGGCCACCAATCAATGTCTATGCCCTGTTCTTTTAGTTCTTGTCTTGTTTTCAATTCCCCCTGGTACTTTAGTAAATTTTTGTATCTTTTTATTTTATCCATATCTAATATATTCAGGTAAATTAATGCTTCCATTGCTGATAGCCAATTTGGTATTTTTTTGTCATGATTTTTTTTTAAAAAAATTGCCATACTTGTAGCAACGCGTCCCTAATTAGATGTCTCTGGAAGTAACTCTGGGATTTGTTTTTCCAGTCCCATATGAAAGCATGCCATCCTATCTGTAGGTCAGAATATCAGAATCCTTTTATTATTTAGCTCTATCCAATCTTTGATCCAAGTGAGTGCTGTTGCCTGATAGTATGTCGCCCAGTCTGGGAGCCCAAATCCTCCTCTTTCTCTGCTGTCCAGCAATAATTTTATTTCAATCCATGGTTTTTTCCCCAGCCAAATGTATTTCATAATTAATTTGTTCAGATCTTCAAAAAAAAAAAAAAACAAACCCTAAATTTATTGGTGCTACTTGGAAAAGAAATAATATTCTTGGTAGAATGTTCATCTTGAAAGAGGCTATCCTTCCAATGAGAGACAGCTGTAGTTTTTTTTTTTCCAGATTTCCAAATCCTTTTTTACTTGTTGCATTAGTTTGTTATAATTATCTTCCTTGATTGATGAACATTTAGGTGATAACCAGATTCCCAGATATTTTACTTTTTTTGGTCACTTGTATGCCCATTCTTTCTTCCAATTCTCTTTCCTGTTTTTTGGTGAGGTTTTTCGTTATTGCCTTTGTTTTGGTTTTGTTAATTTTGAGTCCTGCTACTCTACCATATTCTTCTATTTGTTGCACTAATTTAGGTCCTGTCTCTAATGGTTGTTCGAGAATAAATATTAAATCATCTGCAAACGCTTGGACTTTATATTCTTCTTTTTTTAATTTTCAGGCCCTTTATTTCCTGCTCACCTCTGATTTTTATTAGCAATACCTCTAAGGTTCAGATGAATAATAGGGGTGATAGCGGACAACCTTGTCTTACTCCCTTCGCAATGTTAAATTTTTCAGTAATATCCCCGTTTATTATTGTTTTTGCTGTTTGGGTTGTGTCTATTTTTTCCACCGTTCTTACACATTTCTGTCCAAAATTCATGTTCTCCAATTGTAAAATAATAAACCTCCAATTTAGATTATCAAAAGCTTTTTTGGGCATCCAGGAAGATTAATGCTGCTTGTTTTCCAGGGTGGATTTCATAGTATTCTAATGTGTTTATTATAGTTCTCATATTATTTTTTGTTTGTCTTCTTTGTAAGAATTCATTTTGATCTGAGTGCATAAACTCATTTAAAACTTTTTTAACTCTTTCTGAAATTATAGCTGCAAATATTTTGTAACCCGCATTCAGTAGTGAAATGGGTCTGTAATTTTTAATCTGTTGTGGGTCTGTATCTTCTTTTGGAATGAGTGTGAAATGTGTTTCTGTCCAAGAATTAGGTATTTTAGTCTCAATGAGTACTGTACTGTCTTGTATAGCTCTGCCAGAAGACTTTTTGTGCCATTTCATCTCGTACAATCAAATTCAACTTGTGTTTTATTAGATCTCTTTTTTCTTTTATCTTGTTGTTTTGAGGCTCATTCTGTAAATCTAGTTCTAATCTTTTGAGTTTTTCCTGCAAAATATCTTGTTTTTGTTTTTGTTTTTTCTTATTTCTTTTTGTCATGTATGCTATTGTAAGTCCTCATATATATGCTTTTGTGGTATCCCACAAATTTTGGAGTGACGTATCTTCCTTTGTATTTATCTTAAAGAATAGTTTCAATTCTTTTTCAATCATTTGTATATGTTCTTTCTCTTTCAGTATTTCTTGATTCATAGTCCCTTTCCATTTTTTCTTCTGCCTTTTCCATATCACTATTATTGGATTGTGGTCTGCCCATGTGTTCATCATTATTTCTATCTCTTCAATCTCTTTTCTTAATCCCAGGGTCATCCATGCCATGACAATCCTTGATCATGATTGATGTGGGTTTGAATAGAATGTGTATTGATTTTTTTTCATGTTTATTTCTCTCCATGCGTCTTGCAGACAAAAAAGTATTTTTTGTCATGTCATAAAATGAGTCTGGCAATGTTCTTTTCTTTGTCTTGTTCTTATTACTTTATCATCTTTTTTGATATTGTAATTGCATTAAAATATCCAATTAAACATATATTTGCATATTCTAATTCCATTATTTTATTATGTGCTTTTCTGTAGAATTCATTTTGATTGCTATTTGGTGCATATATTGTGGTAAGAAATATTTGTTTTTGTTCTGTTTCTATTTCAATCATTAGGATTCTTCCCTCCTCACCTGGTATATTTGTTTTGGTTTTAATCTTTCCTTAATATATATTGCAACTCCTCTTTTTTTGTTGTGTGCTAATGATACATAGAGGTTCCCTGTCTTTGGGTTTTCTAGTAATTTACTGTACTAGTTCTTGATGTGTACTTTCTGCAAACATACAATATCCATATCCAATCTTTGTAGTTTTGTGAGTATTTGTATTCTTTCCACTGTTAAATTTAATCCATTTATGTTTATTGAGACCATCTTAATTTTCTCTTCCATTTCCCTGTTTATTTATACGTCGTTCTTAATTTTCTTGTATTACTTGTTTCTCTCTGTATTTTTCCTCTTGTACCTTCTCTTTCTATTCATTCTTTTTCTGTTTCCTCTTTTCTTCTTGTTCCACTGCATTCTCCTCTGTTTGGTATTCCTCTTGACTCCTACTCTAAGCTTCTTCTCTACTCTCATGTTCTTCTTCAGTTGCAAAGTGATATTCAAAGAACTCTTGTGCTTTGTCGAGGGTATCTTTTTTAATTTTTTTCTCCTGTCAGGAAATCAGAGTGCCTTCCGGCACCAGCTATCAGAACATCACATTGTATCTAATTAATTTTGAGGTTAGAAACTGGTAATGTCTTATTTGATTCCTTACTCTCCTTGGTATTTGTTTCAGAGTTTGTATTTTCTTTCCTTTATATGTTATTAATTCCTCCCTCATTTTCTATATTACATAATTACATAATTAACCAATGTGAGGATGGATATAAAAATAGATGACAATGCAAAGGGGTATAATATAGAATAGAAGGGAAAAATTGAATTTGATTAAGATTAGAGATGAGGATGAAGGGTAATATTGGTTTTTTTAAAAAAATAGATGAGGAATAAGTATGGCAAAAAGGAAATATAGAAATTGTAAATTTAATTGAAATGACTAAACACTATTTAAATTTGTGAACCAGCCAAATACTCTGTTCAAAGAAAATACATTGTATGTTTGTATGTGTGTTTCTAATTATTGCTATTTATTCATATTTGTTCTCTTTTATTCTTTAAAGTTTAACAATTCATTCTTTATCTTAATATCTTTATATTTGTTTGGGGTTGGTTTTCTTCCCTTTTATCTCTTTTATTGTACAGCAAACTTTCTCCTCAAACCTACCACTTCTCTCTTTTCTTTCCTTCTTACTTTCTCTTCCCCCCCTCTTCTTCTCCTCCCTACTTCCTCTTCCTTTCTCCTTCTCCTCCTCTCTTCCTCCCTCTCTTACCTTCACTCCTACTCAAATTTCCCTTTCCTTCCTTCATCTCTCTCTATTGCTGTATCCTTTTATGCATATGGACTACTCAGAGGGCTGAAAAAGTTATTTTTGACTGGTCCTCGCACTTTTGACCAGTCCTTGAACTTACGACTGTCCTCACATTTTATGTTTTTGCCCTATCTTATCACCATGGGGAAGAGAAGCAGTTGTGAAATGAGTGACATGGTTGTTAAGAATGCTGCATGGGCATAAATGTGAGGAGGGTCATAAGTGTGAGGACCAATCAAAAGTGCGAGGACCTGTCAGAAATGATTTTTTTCAGCCCTCTGAGTAGTCCCTATACACATAGCCATGGCCACCCAGTCACATGACCTCCAAGCCATGCCCACAAAATAAGCCACACCCACAGAACTGGTAGTAAAAAATTACAGTTATGAAGTAGCAACGAAAATAATTTCATGGTTGGGGGGTCACCACAACATGAGGAACTGTATTAAAGGGTCGCGGTATTAGGAAGGTAGAGAACCACTGTTCTACAATATTCTGGAATCTTAAGAAACTTTTCCCATCTCTAGAAAAACAATTGATTCCTCTAAGTCTCTATTGGTGAGCACACATTTCTGTTCCATTGTTTCCATTTTTTATCTACTTGTTCCATTTTTGTCTCTACTGCTTTTATTCTCTGTTCATTTTTGATAATAGTTTGCTGAATATTTCCTATTTTATCATCCATTCTTCTGATATCTCCTTTCATTTCCCCCATCTCATGTTTGATCTCTTCACGGTTTCTTTTTGACTCTTCATGGTTATTTGTTATTGCTTCCTGTGTTTTTGTCATTGCATCTTGTATCATTAGTAATGTAGCTTGCATGCTCTGAATGTTCAATCAATCTGGCTGAGGCTGCACTGTCAGCTAGCACTCTCCAAGCCCCGATCTGAACCATCGCGCTTTCCCCTGCTGACTCAAATTCCTCCTCTTCTTCTGAATTCATGTCCAAAGAGGGTCTCAAGGGCAGATTCATGAGACATGTTTATGTCTGGTTTCTGGCAAAAACAGCCATCCAAGAAAATGGGTTTGCTTAATGAGTGTTGTATTCACTTAATGAAAACTGCAAAAAAAGGTCACAAAATCGGGCAAGATGACCTATTTAACAATTGCCACAATTTAAAACTGTAAATTGAGCTCAGTAATGGATGTAAATAGAAGACTACCTGTAAGTTCCACTACTAAGGCCTTTCCATTCTCCAACTGGTTTTCTAGAGTTCAAATTCTCTTACTTATCACAGTCATCAAGAACCCATCTCCCTGCCTTATTTTCCCCTCCCAGAATGGTTGGCCTAACTTGGTTACCATTTAGATTTGCTAATAAGGGTAATGAAGTGTAGGAAGTTAAAACCCACTCCTCTCCTAAAAAAATGAAATATTTTAGGAAATATTAAAAGAGCAGAATATTTCCTCTAAAATGGAGGCAGAAACTCAGACCCTCCCCTTTGTTAATGGGCCAGTAAGGCCTGAACCAGTCCATTCTACATAACAAAGATCTACTTCTTTAATTTAATTGTCCTTCATTGCATTTAATTGTCCTTCATTGCATCCAACAAGATTCAAACAAACTTAGCACACAGACAGAGGGTATAAAACCCAGGGACTCTCAGCATCTCTGCCCTTTTTGCCCAGGATCTCAAGCCATGTGATCCTGTTCATCAATAAACCTTTTTTTCCATGCAACTTCCATGAATCCAGTGTCTTTTTTCCCACTTGGAACTGAACCCAGATGGACATTTCTTCCAACTGACGCTTACGTATTTCTGCTTTGCTTTTTCCATTCAGCTTGTTGAGCTTGTTCTCTTACCTCTCTTGAAGGCTGTGCGATCAAGGGGCAACAGGTGAAGCAGCAAGAAAAGGCCATTTTTATCAAAATGAGATGGAGTATATTCAATTCAGGCACCTGCTTGGATAGGCTCCGCCCAGAATCTTCTGGTATGTCAGCTTTGCTAGTAAATGTCAAAGCATTTCAAAGACTTTTAAACAACATTGCTCTAGTGCAATGCAAACCTAGAAAGTTATCCTTACATTTAGGGAAAAGACAGACAAAAACCGTCTTTTCCCTAGACTTGAAAGGTGTATTTCTGTTCATGGGCCCACTTATTTGGAACAAGTCTAACTGGTTTCTCAGCAATTACCCTCTGCATAGTTAAAGAAGCCCTTTGTACTGGAAAAGTGACTTCCTCTAGAGTGGCATTCCTGGAGTGTACCATTATTCCAAAAAGGGGTGTGTGGGTATCCATGTGTGAAAGGAAAAGGAGTGAAGCAGACAGTGTATACCAATGTATTACAATAATAACTGAATGAAATGTAGTCCCTCAAATATTTGTCTGTAAAAACGGTCCAAGATCTGCTGTATCTCATTCATTTTTTAAAACCTTTTAAATATATATTTCCGTCATTTTAAATAGATGAGCTCTTAGTGTAGAATTATACTTGTTTTTCATACTAGTTTTTTTCTTCTCCCACATCAAACAAGAAAAGTAATTTACAAGGGTTGTTGTGTTCGTCTTTCATCACTGAAGCTACAAAAGAATTAGTCAGAGGAGAAAACCTGGGAAAATATTATTTTAAAAAACAAGGTATTTACTTGGAAGGAAGACAACCTTGAATTTTAAAAATCTAGAATAGATACAAGCAAAGATATAAGTCCTGCACAATATCGACTCCTTGCCTACTCCATGTCACCAATACCAATTAAAAAAAGAAAGCATGTGATACATAGTTTATTGCAGAAAATCAATCGACACATTTTAAGGGGGGTAATTGCTTACGAGAATAGTTGCAACTACATCTTGAGGGAGAAGAAACCTGTAACTGTTCCTTATAAGAGCGAGTTTTTGCCAAAATGGGTCAGGATTGAGATTTTTGTAATAAAGTGAAGGCACACCCTGAAAAAGTTGTTCTTCTCCACACTTGTGTAGAAAATGTATGCCATACCAGGGGCAGGTTTAAAAAACCCATCGCTACTGGTTCTCTCATGGGTGTATGCACGCTTGTGCGTGCGTGTGTGTGACACTTCTGCATGCGCATGCGCAAAAGCATCCAGGTGGGTGGACGGAGCCTCTCACCACCGTTACCAGTTTGCCCAATCTGGGGCAAACCGGCAGCAACCCACCACTGTGTGATACATATGCATACATGTGGCATAAATATCTTCCAGAAGCCAACATATTGTCTGAATTTATTAAACTTGTGTGGTGCCTGACTCAAAGACTTTGAGCAATTCATTAAATCAATTAAGGCAGTTGATTTTGATTTAAAAAATGAACAGTTTTCCCTGTCCTGAGCCCTCCAGAGATCATCAACCAACGCGACCAATGCCGTTTCCGTGCTGTACCCGGGCCTGAAGCCTGACTGGAATGGATCTAGATACGTTGCTTCATCCAGGTGCCGGGGAAACTGTTTCGCAACCACGCTCTCAACAACCTTCACCACAAAGCGAAGGTTGGAGACCGGACGATAATTTACCAACATTGCTGGTCCAGGGAAGGCTTCTTCAGGAGAGACCTCACTACCACCTCTTTCAAGGCGGCAGGGATGACACCCTCCCCCAATGAAGCCTTTATAATCCCCTGGAGCCAGCCTCGTGTCACTTCCTGGGAAGCCAGCACTAACCAGGAAGGACACGGGTCCAATAAACACGTGGTCGCATTCAGTCCACCCAGTATCCTGTCCACATCCTCAGGGGTCACAGGATCAAACTCAGCCCAGATAACATTCTCAAGACCGGTCCCTTCCCCCAAGACCACCCAGTCGGAGTCCAAATCTTCCCGAAACTGAGTGATTTTGTCATACAGATATTGAACAAAATCCTCGGCTCTACCGTCCAAGGGGTCCTCCCGCGCTTCCTGGTGGAGCAGGGAGTGGATCACCCTAAACAGGGCAGCCGGGAGATTATCTGATGATGCAATAAGAGCAGCAAAATAGCTACATTTCACTGCTTTTATCGCCACTAGGTAAGTCCTAATATGGGATCTTACCAGTGTCCGGTCAGATTCAGAAAGACTGGCCCTCCAACTACTCTCTAGGCATCTTTTCTGGCGCTTCAACTCCCTCAGCTCCTCAGTAAACCAAGGAGCCAAGTGAGATTGACGCCGGGTCAGAGGCTGCAAAGGCACGACCCGATTCAGAGCTCCGGTGGCCGCCCTATCCCAGGCGGCCACCAGGTCTCCAGCCGAGGCGTGTGCCAGAGCCTCAGGGAATGGCCCAAGCTCCATCTGGAACCTATCAGGTTCCATCAGGTGCCTGGGGTGGAACCATCTTACCAGCTCCGCCTCCCTGCGACGGGGTATTGCAGTTCGAAAGTCAAAACAAAGGAGGGAGTGATCTGACCATGACAAGGGTTCGATGACTATGTCCCCTATATCAAGATCTCTCAACCACTGTCCAGAGACAAAAACCAGGTCCAGTGTGTTTTCCCCCGTGTGGGTAGGCCCATGAATTAACTGGGTCAGGTCCATAGCCGTCATGGAAGCCATGAACTCCCAAGCCACCTTAAGCATCTCCCCCACGGACAGCAGGTTGAAATCCCCCATGACCATAAGCCTGGGAGTATCAACCGCCACCGCGGCGATGATGCCGAGAAGCTCGGGCAGGGCTGCTGCCACATGGCAGGGAGCCAGGTACGGGATCAGCAAACCCATCTTAATCCCATGACCCCATTTCACAAGGAGGGATTCACAGCCGGCCGTCTGAGGAACAGTGGCCTCCCTCGGTTTCAGACCTTCTCTAATAATAACCACAACCCCCCCCGCCCCTCCCCTGTGACCTCGGCTGATGGAATGCTCGGAAGCTTGGGCACATTTTGACGAGGGGCACCCTGCCTCATGGCCCAACCAGGTCTCCATAACACCTGCCAGGTCCGCACCCCACTCCTGAACAAGCTCACAGGTGAGGGGGGGCTTTATTTACTGCGGACCTGGCATTGCACAGCATCAGCCGAAGGCCCAGGCCCTGAGGGTCTGTGCAACCTAGGGAGCGGGAGGAGCCTTGGGGGCCAGAACACACCACCACTCGTAAACAGCTGGCGCGCATTCCCCTAACACGATATGGCCCCCTGCTCCTGCCATATCTACCCTTCCCACCTACCGCATTGAGTGTTCATTACACTATCCGGATGCGCTCTAACCCCCTCCCCAACCCTGGACCCTACGCTCCCCCCATCACGCTTTATGGCTTTACCCAACCCTCCCCTTCCCCTTGGTGGGTTATCCCCCATACCCACTATCTCCCCTCCCCCTTCCTGGAACCCCTTAAAAGTTTAGATAAAAATTTACATAAAAAACCTCAACCCCCTCTTTGCGACATGCCACCTCTCTGGGTCCCAAGACCCATCATCGAGGTAGGGCCAAACCTGCGAGAGGGGGGAGTCTCACAGCGCAAGAAGTTCAACGGTAGAGTACATTCGTAAACGGAGAAATGGAGATGGCTCCTGGCAAGGTTCATAAAGTCTAGCTATCCTGGGGACGAAAGGCAGCAACTTAAAAGATGTGGATAGCCTCCACTGTCCTCTCACGATAGTGTAGAGAGTCATTATGCCATTTCGGCAAATCCAGGGGGTGTTTCTTCAAGGCATCCTCTCACGATGCTTGGGCCACTGTATGATGTTAAACAATGCAAGAAGCTGTCCCCGCTGGTAGATGTAACCATGATGACCCGGACTTCCTCACGGCCCACATCAAGCTGTCCTTTAGTCCAATCCCTCAGTCAGGGGCAATAGATGGAGTAGAGCCAGTTCAGAAGGTGGATATACCAGCCCGGGAGCGAAAGGTTTGATGGCAAGTTTGATGGAAAGAAAAGTGGCTTACGAGGCTGAAGGTAGTTGGGGTAATGGCCACAAGGCCTACACAGGCCAGAGAAGGGGAGGAGGCCCAAACCAGTCCTCTCCCACTCCCCAAGGTCTTTTGGGCATTTGTATCCCCAGTTTAGAGCCCCCCCCCACTCACGGGGGCCTCTGGACTCACCCAGGAATGGCCCATAAAGCCAGCTCCTGGCCTGTCCAGGCTGTCAGCCTCTCGCCATGTCGACTGGAGATGGACATAGTCGACTATCGCCCCCTCGCCGCCAGTCTCCGCCCGGAAGACTGTCGGGGCCCATGAGTGCTCCCGCCGCTGCCGCCGCCGCCTCCACGAGGGCTCCCACTGTGCCCCAGAAACGCTGGGGCCTTTAGACAAGCCCCAGAGAGGCCAGGGGGCCAGAGAAGCCCCCGCATCTTTGCCGCCGCCGTCACCGAACTCCCGCCGCCGCTCCGCCTGCCGTCCGCCGAAGCCTGTAAGCAAAGGGGATTCCCGCCGAACAGCTGTTTCTGCCAGCGTCCTGCGGCTCCTTCTGACGGCCCTCCCTCAGCCGTCAGGATGTTATAGAGGGCGCAAGTGCCCTCGTCTTGGCGGGGGGAAGCTCCTGAAGCTAGGACTGGGAGCCAGAGTAGTCAATGTTGGTCCCCGGAACCCCAAAACGCCAGGGCAATCTTCATTCCCCTGAGAGCGTTCTCAAGACCCGTCCGCCATCTTGAGCATGCGCAGAAGAGAAAAACAATATATATATTGTCTAGATTTATCCAATCTTTAATCCAGAATAGCCCCACTGCTTGATGGTAAAGTTCCAGTTTGGGAGTCCAAAGCCACCTCTGTATACAATTTTAATCTTATTTGCACTTTAAATCATGTCCACGTGCATACAATTAAGTGCAGTTGTCGTTTTAAAATAAAATAGTTAGAAAATTCATGTTTTGAATTCATGAATGTGTACTTTGGGTTAACTGTCTAGAGAACCAATCAGTTGTCACCTTGGTCTTCAGAATCTATTTTTATAATTTCATAACCTTTCTTTCCTTCATCCCTGTCAAATCATCTGGTAACTATGTTTTTCACAGCTGTTTTGCATTTTGCACTGATCCCAAAGAGATCTAAGAGCTCAGCAGGTTTTCCACTGTGTGGCACACCTGACACAGCTAGATTTTGCACCAAAATAACAGGTTCTCGTGAGACAATGGCAGCCACCAATACCACCTTCTTTGTAACAATCCTCAACTGTAATGATATGTCCTCAAGTGGCTCTGGCCCTGGAGGTGTTGGCACCAGCATCCAAAGTTTAATTATAAATGGATTGATTGTAGATATAAATATGGATCCCAGGCAAGAAACAGTTCCAAAGGCACAGTGAAGAAAAGGCTAAATTCAGTCCATAAGATAAGGGCTAGGTCCAAACAAAAGGTGGAGAGCAATCTTCCAAGCAAGGCAAGGCAAACAGGAATCAAAGCCAGGAGAGTGTAAGGCAATTGTTTCTGGCAAATTATTTGATTTGCCTTACACTCTCCTGGCTTTGACTCATGCCTGTTGCTGTTTGCCTTGCCTTGCTTGGAAGATTGTTCTCCATCTGATTGACTACCTCCCTCAATACCTGAGAGGCCTGGGACAACATCATCCTCAGCCCCTGCTGTGCCTTCCCTGTTGGATGATCCCAGGTCCAACTTCTCCATGGATTAAGGTGGCTTTATTAAAATGGTGATTGATCTAGCATTCACCAGCATTTCAAATCAGGATAATCAGGTAGCCAACAGCCTGATTATACTGATCTATGAACAAATGTCTAAGAAACAATCCCTGTTATCAATTATGCTGTAATTGGCTGTATGTCACTTTGAAAACTGTGTGTGCCACAAAGAGGGAACAAGTAGCATTGGTAGAAAATCAAGCTGACACATGGAATTGGCTGTCATACCAAAAGCTGCCCCAAGTTGCCAGGCCTACCTCATTTTCTTGTGCCAGGACATCCTGAAACCTTGCTTTGTTGGCCCACAATTTGCTTACCACAATCAGCTCCAGGAGCTGGGGGACCATTTTGTTTAGTTAGCCTCAGCCAAAGACATCATTGCACACGGTATTGGCCCACATGTTGGGTTTTTTTTTCTTTTTTGGCTGTTTCTGAGGTGAATTAGTAGTTTCTGAGGGAGCATCCCTGCCACCCATGGTACGTGGCAAGTCAGAGTTAGTCAGACTTTCTTGGATTGTGCACTTTAAAGAAAAAAAACTAAACATCTACTAAAAAGTTGAGTCACTACTATATAAAACTTTCTCTGTAACATCCCACAAAAGTCAAAAGATTTTTTATGAGATGGATTAGTTAGAAAAAAATGACTAGTTGCCTAAAAGCCACTTTGGGGTTCATCTGGGTGGCCCTGATTCTACCTGTTCCTTTGGACGACTGCTATAAAAACTGTCAGTCATGAAAATAAATTATGAAAATTGAGTTTTCTCTCTTTCTCAGTGTATTTCAGTTTCGGGGAAGCAGAAACATTCCTCTCATGCCCAACCAACCACAGGAAAAATGATTTCAGGGGAAGGAAAAGCAGTATATAAATATGATGATTTCAGAACTAGCAACATGGCAAAACTTATATCTTCTTCAGTGGTGGGTTTCAATTTTTTTACAACCGGTTCTGTGGGTGTGGCTTGGTGGGCGTGGCATGGCTTGGTGAGCGTGGTTTGGTGGGCATGGCAGGAAAAGGATACTGTAATATCTCCATTCCCACCCCACTCCAGGGGAAGGTTACTGCAATTTCCTCCTGATCCGTTGGGACTTGGGAGGCAGAGAATAGATGGGGCGGGGCCAGTCAGAGGTGGTATTTACCAGTTCTCCGAACTACTCAAAATTTCCACTACCGGTTCTCCAGAACTGGTCAGAACCTGCTGAAACCCACCTCTGATCTTGCTGTATATGTACTGTATGTCTACAGATGGTTTAGCCATCTTACACAATTAGCACATTAAGGACTTTTTTGAGTTTTAGCTACCATTTACTTCTTTTACTTCTTAGCCCTGATCTATTGAATAAGAAGTAGTAGTAAAGGACATGTGGGGAGCAAAGGACACATTAGCACCATACCGTTTTTTTTCCTTGAATCTCTGCAGCTTAAAAAAGACACTTCTCTATAAAATAACAGCTGCAAACCATACAGACAATTTACAACTCTCAATATTCTTGTTTAGGTAGAAACTCCACAGCATGGATATTCTTAATGATGGACCCTGATGGTGGAATGTCATTAATCAGATGCTAATGGACAGGAAGGTGGGTGGCTGCTGATAGTTTTGGACCATTTGAGATGGTTTTGGAAACGTGCCAGCTTTTGTGCTTTTTAAAGAAGTTACTATGACATGTTTCAAACAATATGGGCTTTACAATGTTATAAAATATAGAATATCTGGAACTGTTTTTGAACTGGATTGATGCCAGCTAGACCTCAGGATTCCAGTCAGCTGTAACCTGGATTCAGATCTTTGTCTGAGCTGTTCAAGATCATGTGTTTCCCCTGATTTGTGCATCCTGAGTTTTATGCCATAAATGAGAGATTATTCTTCCTAGACCATGATGTTAATTAATACATCCATCTCCCCCCTCCCTCAAAAAAGAAAAAAAAAGGGGTGATTGCTGGATGTTATATACAATTTTTAAGATAAGTTTGAACATTACCGGTATCTAGTATCTGACAATTGTCATAGTCAATTATTGATAAACCTGTGACAGATTGAAATAGGCTCCCAATCTGTGTCCCGGGATGCATATTAAAGGGAAAGCAGTGCAGTGCAGGATCTAAACACAAGCAAAAAGAACTTGAAAGACTGACAATAGCATATTTAAGGTTTAGTCCATAATTCAGGTAAATAAGATCCAGTGTCAGTAACAAGGAATTGATAGTCCACTCAAAGGTGAAATTTTCCTGAACTGAGTGCTTTCAGGCATAAGCTTAAACCTTAGAAACTCCTGGCCTCGTCTAAATGAATCTACAGGAATTCTGAGGCTATTTGGAATTTACAAGTAGACTCTTCAGTGGTGGGATTCAGCTGGTTCTCTCTGGATCGCGCAAACCAGTAGCAGCAATTGTGGGAGGCTCCACCCACTCGCCCGGACCAGGGGTAGGTTCTACTTACCTTTACTACTGGTTTGCAAAGAGAGCACATGTGCAGATCATCAATTATGATGTCCAGATGGGTGGGCGGAGCCTCCCACCACTTTTACTATCGGTTCTAAAGAAGCAGACAGAACCAGGAGCAACCCATCACTGGCCTGGACATAATGTGTGACTACTGAGCATGCACAGAAGGACGCATGCTTGTTTTTGCAAAACATTAGGGAAGGTAAGTGAATCCCCCTTCTGACTTTATTCCCAAGCAGAGCATTTTCCCAATGTACTTTTCTAAGCAGCTTTCTTTCTTTCTTTTTCTTTTTTTTAAATAAATTTTTATTGAATTATATTCTAGTACAATACAAGTAAAATCGGTTAGACAGTCTTAATTTATATACAAATTAGATACATTTTTTTATTATAGTGTCTCATAATTTACCCATTTATTCTAATATTTACACTATCTCTTATTCCCTTCTTTATGCGATCTTCCATCCAATTATATCAAAGTCCCCACACTGTACAGTATCCTGAATCCTCTTTCTCATTTATCTCATATGTTAGTTTGCTCATCTTGGCACATTCCAAGATTTTCTGAATTATATGTTCTTCCAGTGGTGTCCCCTTTCCTTTCCAATGCTGTGCGTATACTAATCTAGCTGCTGTGATGATATGTATAATTAAATACCTCTTCTTTTTTCCTCGTATTTTCTTTTTAGTACTCCCAGGAGAAAGGTTTCGGGCGCCAGATCTATTTTTTTTTTTCAATTACTTCTTGTATCCAATTTTGGATCTTTTTCCAATACTTCATCGCTTCGGGGCATGTCCACCACATATGAAAGAAGGTACCCTGATGGTAGTCACACTTCCAGCATTTTGGGCTTATGTTTGAGTAGATTTTTGATAATCTTGCAGGGGCAAGTTGCCATCTATATTGCATTTTGTATTGGTTTTCTTTAAATGGTACTGCTTTTGTCAATTTATAATTTATATTCCAGATTGTTTCCCACTCATCCAAATTTATACTATGACCTATGTTTTTTGCCCACACGATCATTTGCTCTTTTACCACCTCTTCCGCCCTGTCGTATTCTAATAAGTAATTGTATAATCTGGCTAGTATTCTTTTTTCCGGGCCTGTCATTAATTTATCAAATCCATTTGTTCCCATCTCTATTCCAAATTCCTCCTTATCTTTTTGATGTCTCGATTTGATCTGCAAGTATGGCCACCAGTCGATGTGGATACCCTGTCCCCTTAATAATTCATTAGTTTTAAAATTTCCATAGATATCTAAGAGCTCTTTGTACCTAAACATTTTGTCAATTTCTAGTGTGTTGGGGTATATCATGGCTTCCATTGTTGAAAGCCAATTCGGAACCTTCATATATTGTTTTTGTCTAATTCCCTCCCAGGTTTGTATTAACGTATCCCTTATCTTGTGTCTGTGGAAGTATGTTTTTTTCTTCTTTTCCTTGTCCCATAAGTAGGCATGTTGTCCTCTTTGTAGGTCATGCCCTTCCAGAGTTAAGGTTCTTTTATTTTCTAGGGTGACCCATTCCCTTATCCAAACTATATGGGCCACTTTGTGGTAAATTTCCCAGGCTGGGAGTCCAAAGCCTCCCCTGCTTCTATTATCTTGTAATGATCAAAGTGAGATTCTAGATTTTTTCCTGCCCCAAATAAATTTTCTGGTAATTTTATTCAATTCTGCGAAAAAAAAAAAATATCTAGAGTGACTGGTGCGGTTTGGAATAAATATAATAACTTGGGCAGGATATTCATCTTTATTGATGCTATCCTGCCCAAAAGTGATAGCTGTAGATTCCCCCATCTTTCCAAATCCTATTTAATTTTTTTGATCAGAGGTGTATAATTATCCTCTTTCAGGGCCGAACATCTTGATGTTATCCAAATTCCTAAATATTTAATTTTCTTAACAATTTGTAAATCCAGTGTCTTTTCTAGTTCTTCCTTTTGCCTTTCTGTCAGATTTTTGACCAGCATTTTAGTTTTGGCTTTGTTTAATTTAAACCCAGACACCTTACCATATCTTCCAAGTTCTTCCAGAATTTTTTGGCACATTTCTAATGGTTCCTCCATAATCAGCACTACATCGTCAGCAAAGGCCTGCGTTTTGTATTCCTCTCTCTTGATCTTTAGCCCTTTGATTTCACTATTGTTTCTGATCCTGTTTAACAAAATTTCCAAAGCCATGATAAATAGTAGTGGTGATAGTGGGCACCCTTGCCTTTACTCCTTTCTTGATTTGAAATGTTTTGGTCATATCCCCATTTATTATTATTCTTGTCCTCTGTTGATTATAAATTGTTTTTATCATTCTCTCAAAGTTTGTTCCGAATTTCATTGTTTTGATTTGTTCGATCATAAACTTCCAATTAAGATTGTCGAAAGCTTTTTGGGCATCCAAAAAGACTAAGGCCATTTGCTTTTCTGGGTGGGCTTCGTAATATTCTAAAATATCTGCAACAATTCTTATATTATTCCTAATCAGGAGCCCTGGTGGCTCAGCAGACTAAAGCAGTGTTATTAACTGTTATTAACATTCAGCTGCCTGCAATTACTGTAAGTTCAAATCCCACCAGGCTCAAGGTTGACTCAGCCTTCCATCCTTTCTAAGGTAGGTGAAATGAGGACCCAGTTTGTGGGGGCAATAAGCTGACTTTGTATAAAATATACAAAAGTATGAAGGCTATTGCTTAACGCATTGTAAGCCGCCCTGAGTCTCCGGAGAAGGATGGCATATAAATCATTTTTTTTAAAAAAAAATTGTCTGCCGGGCAAGAAACCATTCTGATCTGTATGTATCATGGAATTTAATATTCTTTTTTTTTATTATTGAAAAAGTTTTACGATACAAATTTTATCATTTCTCCCCACCACCACTTCCCCCCAACCCCCTTCCCCCCCCAACTTCCCCCTCCCCAACCCCCAACCCCATATCCACCCCCCTCCCTCCCTTGGCTTCCCTTGCAAATTTTTTTTTTATTTTCACACAGTCTACATATATTAAACTAGAAAAATACAGTGAAATCCGAAAAATAATATAACAAATAAACCTATAAATAATAAAGTTTTCCTAAAACTAATAATGATATTATAATAAAAAACTAATAATAGTAATGTTTACCTCATTATCAGCCATCAATATTCATTTTTCAATCAATACAGCTCTTATAATATTTAAACCCAAATAAAAAATAACAAACATTTCTCTAATCTGATGTTAATAATTATTTACCTAAATCAATTCCCCCATATTATATAATAATAGTAATAAAATATAATATATAGCATCTATGTCAAATAATTTTTTGTATCAATAAACCAATTTTTAGTCTTCTCTTCATCTTGATTGAAGTTGAATATACTGTAACCTAATTAAATCAGTTTCTTCTTTTTTTACAAACTTCATATTCCAGCTGCCCCCATCAGCAAAAAACATCTCTCCATATAAAATCCCCCCGAGTGACTTTATATTTGTAAGATCCAACCACAAAGGTATTTTGTAATCCTCTAGGTAGAACGTTCAGCTAGCTACTGCTGTTCTACCAACTAAAGTCAGATGCAGCTTTTCCCAATTTTCCAAGTCTTAAATAGAGACTATAAGCTGCATTCCCAGATGTTCCTTTAAAACTCTTTCAAATCCTGCCAACCTTTCCAATTCCTTCCTTTGGGTTTCCGACATATTTTCATCTTTATTTTCTTCATCTAGATGACTAATTCCAAAAAACTATAATAGGGTAACTCTGCAGACACTCGTACTGCAGCGATCTGTTTACTTTTCTCAAAATGTTAAATCCAACTCAGGATGAGGTTTGCAAAAATTTTATAATCCATTTTCATATATAAATCAAGTGTGATCAAGACTGTATTTTAAACTATTTCAATTAGTAAAATATTTGCCATCCTTTCTGTAGAGAATTCAATCCATTCATAAATGTCATTTAAGTTTCAGAAAGCGAATCAAGCAATTGACAAAGTTTCTGTTGCAGAGCAGTGGGTTTCAGTCTAGCTCCTCCCTTAACTTCTGCTTTCTGTTGCTTGCCATTATCCCCCTTTTCCTCTTGTGAAGTACTGGGCCTCTGCTGTTTCTGCTTTGATAAGATTTGCTTCTCATCTCGAGTTGTATGTTTATCTTTCGATTCTTGCTTCAACAGTTCAAGTTCCAGTACCACCTCTCTTGTATCTCTGGGGTGCTTTATTTTCGGCTCTGGAAGATCCATAATAAAATCATCTGAAAAACCACCTGCTGCTCCTTGAATTTCTTCTATTGCACTTTGAGTTTCTAATTCCATCTGCCTGCATTGTTCCTCAATCTCTCTTTCAGACTCTTTATCTTTAATACCTTCTTCCATAGTTAACAACATGAATGAAGATGAAGATGTGGGGGCTCCCTTAAAAATATTATTATAAAAATGTTCTGCTTTTTCAATAGTATTTAAACGGTATCTCACATCTTGATATCTCAGAATTACGCCAACTGGTACATCCCATCTGAATGGAATCTGACTTCTCTTCAATTCCTTCACCAAAAATCCAAAATCCTTTCTGTCTCTTAGCATCTTAGTTAGTAGCTCTTTATAAACACTAATTTGTTTACCTTCTACCTGCATAGTAGCAAGATAGGATTTCTGCAAAATATCATTTCTCAATCTTCTATCAGTAAAATAGACAACAACATCTCTAGGCAAATTCCTTTGTCTGGCCACACGTGAGTTCACCCTATAAGCTTTTTCAATACAGCTAAGAATTTGATCATCTTCCACCTTTAGTAATACAGCTAATGCCTTGGCACAGACTGTTCTTAAATCTTCTCTATTGTTCTCTCTTATACCTCTTAATCTTATCGCAGACTCCATAACTCTAAATTGAAGCATCATCACATCATTTTCAATTTTTTGATTTCTAGCATCAGCTTTAAAAAAAATTTTCTTCTGTTACTTTCGTCTTAAAATCAACTTCTGTACTGATTTCAGCCACTTTTTTTTCTATTTCCATCATTGCATTTGAAAGACCAGAAACTACTTTAATAATAGTTTGGTTCAGTTTGTCATTTTTTTTTCCTGTACCAGTTCCTTAAGTTGCTTCTGTGAACTTTCTATCTTTTCAACAACGCTTCCCAAAGCCTTGGTTATAAAACCTTTCAGATCTTCATTTCCAGTTCCCTGAAACTGCACTTGAGGCTTTTCTAATTTTTCCTTTGTCTGATAAGTAAGGGAGCCCCCCCTTGGTTTTTGTTTTGGAGTCATGCTTCCACAAAGTCTTAACTTCTCCCAAAAAAAGGGATTCTATTTCTTAGGAATTAAATCAATTTTGTTTCTTTTCAAAATCCTGTTACAGTACTTTTAAGTACTTCGAAGCAGACTTAACTCTCACTTTCACTTTCCACTTTACCTTCTTCCATTTAAGCCAATCACCATTTTCTCAAGCATTTTCTTAACTCTCTTTTTTTCTTAAAAATTATTAAAAAGAGAAATACTTGCTTTTTTTCCTTTTAGAAAGTCCAGATTTCACCAAATTTTTGCTTGCTGTAGGTTTCTATTGTTTTAGTGGCATTGCTCTCGTCGTCTGGCTCTGCTGCTGCGAACAGAGGTCCCTTGCTGCACGGAGCTTCAGTGAGGTAGAAGGGGAGCCATCACCCTGAGCCTTCCCCAGGACAAGAAAAGGGTCCTGGGGGCAACTCAAGGGACTCTACCCAACCCCACCAGCTCTACCCGCTCTTCAGTCTAAAGAGCGGGTTTTCCAAGCCGCCTGCCAGCTGTAAGGCGGCTCCAATGCGCAACAAGGCCAGCGGTCATGAAAAGACCATCCGGCAACAACGGAGGCGCCAACTGGAAGCCCGAATTTAATATTCTTTTCATTCTTTTAGCCATTATACTCATAAAAATTTGATAGTCTGAATTTAAAAGGGAAATTGGTCTATAGTTTTTTATTTGTTTTAGGTCGGTACCTTCTTTTGGCAGCAATGTAATGTATGCTTCCCTCCATGAATCAGGTATTTTAGCTCCTAGTAGCGCCTCATTGCATATCTCCAGTAATTTTGGTAATAACATTTCCTCTAATTTTTTGTATGTTTCTCCTAGGAGACCATCTGACCCTGGTGATTTATTGTTTTTTTTAGTTTTGAGATTGCCATCTTTAATTCCTCTATCATAATTTCTTTGTTCAGCACCTCCCTCTCCCCCACTCCTACCAGTGGGGGTTTTTCCTGTGACATATATTGCTCAATCTTTTCTCTTGGGACCTCCTCCTCTTTATAGAGCTCTGTATAATATTCCTGGGCAATCTCAAGTTTATTTTCTTCTTTATTTTGTAAATTCCCCTTCATATCTTCCAATTGTTGGATAATCTGTTTTTCCTTTTCTTTCTTTAACTTGTAGGCCAGCCACCTACCCAGCTTGTTGGCGTTTTCGAAATAATATTATTTGGATTGTTTAATTTTATTTGCCAATTCCTCCTGGTCTAGTATATTCATTTTGTGTCTCAACATTGTCAAATTCTCTTTTGTTGCCTTATCTCCTGGGTTTTGTTGTAATTTCTTTTCCATGTCCCCAATTTCTTCCTGAAGGGCTTTTTGTGCCTTCCATTTTTCTTTATTTTTATGTGCATTATAGGTTATTGTTAACCCTCTTAGGTATGCCTCCATTGTGTCCCATAGGTTTGTTCAGGATGTTTCTTGGTTTCCATTTTCTTTAAAAAATAGTTTCAATTCTCCCATAATTTTTTTCTATATATTCCTTTTCTCTTAAAATTTGGGTGTTTAGCCTCCATCTCCTAAACTTTTTTCTCTGTGGGGCTTTCCATTTTATTTCTAAGGGATTGTGATCTGCCCATCTATTAGGAGTAGTTTCTGCAAGAATCAATTTCCAATCCCAATCTTTTGCTAACCCACATCTTATCTATTCTAGACCACGATACTTGGGGGTTTGAGAAGAAGGTATATTTTCTCCTGTTTGGATGTAGGGTCCTCCAAATGTCTATTAGATTCAGTTCCTCTGTCAATTCTCTCTTTCCTTTTTTGTTTACTTTACTGCTCTTATAATCTTTGTCAGTATTCGTTATTCCATTGAAGTTGCCCACTATGCAGATATTACTATATTCCATTTTACTTATTCGTTCACACAGTTTTTTGGAGTATTCCCCCTGGTTTTTATTTGGGGCACAGATGGCTACCAGTAGTATTAGTGAGTTTTCTCTTTTTATTTCTACCATTAGCATTCTTCCTTTGCAATCAGCAAATTTTTGTTCTGCGACAATCCCTCCCTTAACATATATTGCTACCCCCCTCTTTCCCCCCCTGCTAACGCTGTAAAGGTTTTCCCTAATTTGTTGTATTCTAGATATTTTTTGTCTTTCTTTCTTATATGGACTTCCTGGAGGCATATAATATCAACATTTCATTTGACTAGTTTAGAGAATATCTGTCTCCTCTTTTTATTCTCATTCAGACCATTAACGTTTATCGACATTAATTTCCAACCTTCCATTTCTAGTTTCCCTGAACGAGGTTAGTTTTTGTTTGCTCTTGTGACTCTTTGAGTTCTTGGTTTCTTTCCTTTTGTATCCTTGCCTTCTTTTTCTTCTGTTTCCTTCTTTTCCAGGGATCCTTCTTTGGAGTCTCATTGCTGGGAGATTTCCTCTTCTTGGGCTGCCATTTCAGTTTCTTCCTTACTGCTCTGCTCTTCTTCCATCCCTACTAATTGATCTAGAAATTTTTGTGCAGTTACAAGACTATCTATCTTGATTTTTTTCCTGAGCCTCATGATCAGCATGCCTTCCGGTAGGATCCATCTAAACAAGATATTTCTTTTGTTTAGTTGCATGGCTAGGAATCGATAGTCTCTTCACAGTTCCCTCACTCTCCTAGGAACTTGCTTCAGCGTTATCACTTCCTTCCCCCTATAGATCATCAGCTCTTCCCTTGTTATATTGTATAATATGTCTCTGACTTTTTTCCTGGCAAACCTAAAATGGACCTCCCTTGGCAGCTTATGCCTTCTGGCATAGTTTGTCTGTACCCGATACACTTCATCCAGCTCTTTTATTATCTGTTTCTCCTGTTGTAGGGCCTCGGCAATCAGCTCTGCCATCACTTGTCCCAAATTTTCCACTTTATCTTCCATTACATTTTGGAATCGAAGATAGAAGGCTGTCCAGCCCATCTCCAATTGGATGATGGAATCCTCGAATTCTCTATTTTGAGCCATCAATTTTTGGTCTACCAATTCAAGTTTTTTTTTTTTTTTCATTTTGTTCCACCCTGGTTTCAACGTTCTCTATTTTTTGTTCATTTTTATGGATTGACTCTTGTATGTCATTCATCCTGCAATCTAAAGATTGGATGTCTATCTTTAGTTCATCATAGTTGTTGGACATCTTCTCCTGCATTTTTACCATCATTTCTTGTATCAGCGTCAGGGTGGATTGCATGGCCTGCATTGTTGGGATTACCACAGATTTTTAGGTTTTAGATAGTCCTTCTGTCGATTTTTGAGTTGCAGGTGAGGCCATAGTAATTGTGGGGTTTGAGGTGGGGTTTTTTCCTGTTCTTAACACTGTTCTGGAGAGACTTATCATCTCTTTCAGGATCCTCTTTTGATCTCTCACTATCCTTTCAATATTCCTCCAAACTATCATCAGAGTTACCTAATTTATTTTTTCTTATTCTCCTTATCTATCATTGTCTTAATTTCTAGTATTGCTAAACATACTTTGGACACAATCTTAATTGTGTCCAAAGAAAGCTTGTATCTATACTTCTATACCTTGTATTTCCTTGTCGCTTATATTTCCTGTGTTTCTTATGTTTTGTTTTCCCTACAGAGAGATGAGCTCACCCTCAGAAATTTTCTTATAATCTTAAGAGAAAATCTTCAATTTTTGTACAATAATATCTATATTCAAATATATAAAAAGCAAGGTAATCAATGTATATTAGTCAATATCTAAATCTAGGTATCCAATTTATCTACTTAGCTTATAATTAGTTAATTATGGTTATAAATAGTTAATTCAATTAATCTTACCAAAAAAAATCTTAAATTTCTATACAATAAGATATATTTATAAGTATATAAAAATAGAGAATTATCAACTATTGTTTCAATTACTATTCGATTATTTGCCTATTAAAATATATGATGTTAAAATATATAAAGTATATAATCATTATCAATTTGTTACTGAGCAATAATAAAAAAGGGGGAGAGTCACAAAAAGAATAGAACAACAAGAGTAAGATACTGTCATATTCTGCTCACTGAGCTGACTCAATCTGCTGCAAACATGACTCACAGACAAAGCATGAGGTTGTTAACAGGTTTAATCCTCATTTCCTGGTGGAGTCACATACGAGCATTAAAGTCGGTGTTGGGAGCGGCTGCCTCCCAGCACCCTTTTAACAATATCCAAATTAGCCAGGAGCGTCTCTAGCGAATTGGCATTATTTCCGGGCTCCTCCCCCACCCCTCTTTTGCAGCTGTCAGGAATGACTCTCCCTGCTCTCATGTAGCCCTGTCCCAGCCGTGGGGTGACCGACCGCCTATGTTCTGGGTTCAACACCCCCCACCACCATTGTATGAGATTGTTAGCAGCACTCCCCCCCCCCTGTTGTCCAGACATAGCAGGAATGTTGTTGTGCGGTAGAGCTGCCCCATCACTGATAATCCTGTTGGATGTCCCCTCCCCAATTCAGTGTCGAGTTGGCTTGACACTCAACAGGCGGCCCCCTCTACCAGGAGTCCACCTGCAAGACATGAAAACAAGAGGTTAGGATATGGAACCAGGTTTTAGGGATTGGTCTCATGATACCGCTTAAGGAGTTTTGTAGAGTTAAGATCTGTGGCAGCTACCCAGGACGCTTCAGCTAATGGATATCCTTTCCATTTCATTAAACATTGTAACCCACCATGCTGGATCAGAGAATCAAGGACCCGGTCTACTTCGTAATGGTCGTCCTTTACAGGGCCCAGGCATTTAGTATCTGGTGGGTGCTCTATCGGTTTTAACAGACTGCAATGGAAGATGGGGTGGGTCTTTCCCAAATATGGTGGCAATTGCAAAACCACGATAACTGGGTTGATTACTTTCCAAATACGGAACAGACCGAGATACTGGGGCCCTAGTTTCCTGCATGGGGTTTTTAACCATAGGTATTTGGTGGAGAGGTACACCTGATCTCCTACCTGAAATGGTTTATGGGTGGCCCACTTCCTATTGGCATAGGTTTTGTATTCTGCTTCTGCCTTGTTCAATGCGGCTTTCACTTGCAGCCATATCATCTCTATTTGGTTACTCCATTCATCGGGAGATACTTGATCTCGGCTTTCGCTATCTAATTCGGGGATGGCCCTGAATTCCCTCCCCAAAACAATTTTGAAAGGTATGGTTCCCGTACTATGATGAATGATGTTATTATATGGTACTTCAGCATAGGGTAACAGATCTGCCCAATCATTCTGTTGATCGGACATGTAACAATGTAAGTAGCGGGTCTATCATGGCATTAGTCCGCTCCACTGCTCTGTTAGTTCTAGGATGGTAGGCTGTACTCAGGCCCTGAGATGATCCAATCGAGGCTAGGAAGTTATGCCAAAATTGTGC
The DNA here is from genome assembly GCA_030761175.1 of Masticophis lateralis. Taxonomy (NCBI): domain Eukaryota; kingdom Metazoa; phylum Chordata; class Lepidosauria; order Squamata; family Colubridae; genus Masticophis; species Masticophis lateralis. The sequence goes on along the minus strand of JAUDYJ010000002.1, from coordinate 129,700,245 downwards.
TGTAAATTGGACTCCCCTATCCAAGATTATGCATCATGAGATGCCATGTAAGCAGTAGATGTGTTGGACAAACATCTTTGAGAGCTTTCTGGCTGACAGTAATCCATTACATGGAACAAAATGAGCTTGTTTGGAAAATAGATCGACTATGGTCCAGATCACGGCATTCCCATTACTGAGGGGTAGATCTACCACAAAGTCCATTGCAATCTCTTCCTAAGGTTCTGTAGGGTTAGCCACTGATTGCAACAGGCCCAAGGGTTGTCCAGATCGTGGTTTGGTAGTCACACAAGTGGAGCAGTCTTTCACATATTGTCTAATGTCTTTTTGCATTTGTGGCCACCAAAACTGTCGTCTGGTCAGATGTAATGTTTTGAGGAAACTAAAATGGCCACCAAATTTGGAATCATGACATTGCTGTAATACTGATTGGTGTAGAGCTGCCAGTATGTAAATGTGTGGTCCCATCCAGGCGATTCCATTCTGGTGTGTCAATACTGACTTGTGTACACAAGCCCAGGGGTCTTTGTTTCGTGGCACAGGTCTATGTGCCATACAGGTTCTGTAGTGTGTAAGCACTTTTCTTTAGGGCATTTTGGTATCATAGCTTGGATTACATCTTCTTTTTTGCTATGATACTGAGGCATTCATGACAGTGCATCTGCCAAGAAATTCCTTCCTCCTGGCACATATTTTAGGTTGAAGTTGAAGCATTGGAAATATTGTGCCCAACCGACTTGTTTAGGGGATAGCTTTCTCGGTGTTTGGAGGGCCTGCAGGTTTTTATTATCAGTCCATACTTCGAACTTAGTACCAATCCCCTCCAAGAAGTGTTGCCATGTTAATAATGCCCAATGGACCACAAAGGCCTCTTTTTCCCAAACCTCCCAGCCTCTCTCCATCAGGGCCAACTTCCGGGAGGTATAGGCACAAGGGTGTAATACCCCGTCCTTGGCTCTTTGTAGTAGCACAGCACCCATGGCTATATTGCTAGCATCTGCCTGAATGATGAACATGAGATTCGGATCAGAATGTTTTAAAACCGGTTCTCAAGAGAAAAGATTCTTCAATCGTTCGAATGCCTGTTGACACTCCATCATCCATTGTAATCTTTGACCAGGTCTTGTCTTCATCCCCATATGTTTAGTGCATAAAAGGTCTGTCAACGGCAGCGCTACTTGGGCAAATGCTGGAATAAATTGTGTATAAAAGTTGGCAAAGCCAAGGAAGCTCTGTAGTTGCTTCTGCGTTGTGGGGGCTTGCCATTCTAAGACTGTCTTTACTTTGTTTGGGTCCATCTCCACCCCAGTTCCCAAAATCTGATAGCCTAGGTAATCTAGCTGCATCCGATGAAATTCGCATTTTGATAATTTAACAAAAAGGTGTGCCTTTAGCAACTTGCTCAAGACCTGTCGTACCAACTGAACATGTTCTTCTATCATTTGCATGTATATCAAGATGTCATCTAGATATACTAACACATCTCTATAAAGATGCTCATGCAACACTTCGTTAATGACTTGCATGAACACGGCCAGGGCTCCCTGCAATCCAAATGGCACTACTCTAAACTGGTAACTCCCCAGGGGACAGTTAAAGGTGGTCTTCCACTCATCTCCTTGTTGTATGCATACACAATAGTAAGCCTCACGCAAATCGAGTTTAGTAAAAACCCCTCCGGTGGACAATACGGCCAGGAGGTCTTTAATTAAGGATAGACGGTATAGGTACTCTATGCACACTGCATTCAATCCCCGGAAGTCTACACAAAGACACAGGCCTCCGTCTTTCCTAAACAACACAGGAGCCGCCAACTGCGATCTACTAGGTTTGATAAACCCTCTTGCGAGATTTTTATCGATATACCGCCAAAGTTCTTCCATCTTGCTGGTGTCATAGCATACATCTGGGATTTCGGCAGTTTAGCCCCTGGGATTAGTTCAATAGCGCAGTCCATTGTTCTACGTGGTGGTAACACCTCACTCTCTTCTTCGTTAAACATCCTCTTGAGATCATTATACCCCTTTGGGAATTTGCAGGAACCCTCACTTTCTTCATCCTCATTGACGATTACAGGACCTCCTTTAGGTGCACTGGCACTCTTCACCTCCTTTATCATAGGATGTGGACTGCTGCGTGGAGCTTGGGCAGCCATTTGGGATTGGTCTGTGTCCAGACATCAGTGGCCCTTCAATGTGCAAGCCGTCCCTGTTGGTGGTGTCTTAGCTTGAATAGGGGGTAAAGGGCAATCAAGAGCTTGGTGTCCTGGTTGGTTGTAGCGGAAACAACAAAACACCCCTCTGCCTGCTGGTTCAGAAGACCAGAGAGGAAATGGGCTGTTCCATCCAGAACCCATTCCCCTGCCAGGCATTGGCCTTTCTACCTGTCATTGTTGCTGACTGCCCTCCCCTCCCCGGGACCTGAATTCTCGCATCCCCACGTCTAGGTCTATGGCCGCCTTGAGCCACTTTGTTAGCTGAGGTGGCAAGCCCCTGTAAACTCAAGCTTGTCTAATGTCCCTATCTAACCCCAACTGAAAATGGTGCACTAGCAGGCATTCTGGCCAGGCTCGTAGTCATCCTGCGAGGGCTTGGAACTCCTTGATATATTCTCTGACAGACCACCCCTTCTGTCGTAAGGAAACCAACTCCCCCTCCACCACAATCCAGCAATTCCCAGTCTGTTCCCAAAGTCTCTGTACACAGTTTATACTTACAGTCCAAAAGCAAGGCTCAAATGCACGTACATGCACCCACTTAGTGCAACTTCCTGGGAATGGAAGTCCAAGGAAGCTGCACTGCTCTGGGAGCAAGATAGGACCTCAAACTCAGCAAAGTTCACAATGAATGCCTTGATACTTTGGAGCACAGAGAATCCACCGGGAACATAGCAGAAACCCAGAACAGAGCCACGTGGCCATTAGCTCACCAACGTCAAGGCAAAGAATCAAACAACCATCCACATCAGCAAAGACTCTGGATCAAAGTTCTTCTCAGAACTGTGGCAAGTGTTGGAGCAAAATACAACATTGTTCCTGACAAAAACCCCTCACCAATGGTATCCCCTTACTTTCCAGGTGATCCTTGTGAGGAGGGGCTCTTCCCAAATAGTTGTGTCACTCTATGCTGGATGAGTGTGTGGGTGATAGGAATACAAAGTGACTTGGAAATTCCAACACTGCAGTTAACAAGTCAGGAGGACCGTAGCCCATGTATCCACACAACATTGCAGGGGAAGGATATTGCAAAATCTCCATTCCCACCCCACTCTGGGGCCAGGCCAAAGGTGGTATTTGCCTGCTCTCCGAACTGCTCAAAAGCTCCACTACTGGTTCTCCAGAACCTGTCAGAACCTGCTGAATTTCACCCCTGCTTATTATATTTGAAATCAGAGCCATGGTAATCTCAGTCAAACCAAAGATCTTTGTTACTATTAGGCATGTGGTGTTATATCTCACCATGGTGATATCAAAATTTATTGCCATACATCTGGAGGGCACCAAGTTGATGAAATATGATCTATATTAATATGTACACTTTGTATGTTAACTGCATAACATTCATGACTTTGGGGTGAACCAAAGGTTTTTATGCCTTCCAGATTATGCCACTCTGTTCTTCTCCATGTTTAATACCAACCACAAATTTTAGTTTGCAAGGTTGTATAAAATCTAATACCTGAAGTTGGGTTAAATATAATTTATCACAGCTGTTATACCACTAGTAAAACTAGCCTGTTAGGGGAAAATGCCCTGTCAAAAGACAAATGATAATCCCAAACATCTGACACTCTATTTCCAGGCTGAACATATTAATGGAAACAGAACATTGAGAGATTTTATATAATTTGGGTTTCATTTTTCCCCCTGATACTTTAAAAAGGAAGTGTCAAGATTCAAAACTTATGATTCTTGGTAATTGAATGTTTGACCGCAACCCAATAAAGACAAGATGGTTGTTAATCAGTGTGATTGAAATATCCACATGTCCTTTATTTTTATAATAAATGAGAATTCTGGTGACTATAAGAATAGGGTGTTAGAAATTTTATTGCAATGGGCTTTGCTGTCTTCAGCTGACAAAGCATAATTTTAAAGGACCTCTGAGTTTACTTTCATATAGATATTACAGGCACATTAAACTGGATGCTTTCCAAAAATCCATCCCTATTGCAGCTGATTCTAAGCCAATTCATACCAAAGGGTTTTAAATAAGCAACCAAGGTATGGGAGGCCAAATCCAAAGTTATTTTCCTGTTCCTCATCATTGAAAGGCCGTTTTAATAGTATGAAGTTCAAACTAATCCTACCTTGTAGACAAAGCTGCCTTCTGTTGATTTACACAATTAGTTTAGTAGTCTTTCAGTGGTTCTTTGGGCTTTTGGACTTTTTTTCCTATAGAGTTCCCTGTAAGATGTCAGGATCTGAATCTAGAACTTCAACATGCAAACATGTAAAGTACTTGTGACTTTTCATGCTACAATTTGAACTCTGTTCCTGCCTACATTCAGCTTTTACCAACCCATTATCCTCTATATATATTACAAATATTCTGGAGGTTGTGGTCAACACCCAGTCTGGAAGATATCTAATTGGAGATTAGTGTTTGAGTAAATATTAGGCTTAAATATTCAGCCCAAATATTGTTACATGGACAGGGCAAAGAGAAGAAATATTGTCAGGGGTCCACAGGCAGACTAGAGTCTGCTTCAGTGATAAAATACTTCTTTCTCCTACATTATTCATATCAGATTACTACTTGACTCAAATAAGGTTCTTAATATTTATTTCTTTGGAAAGAATTCATGATTCCATGAAACTGGGAATGGGGCTTCGGGCCAGTTTTTATTTATCTCCATCTGGATATCTTCCAGTTTTGTTCATTAATATTCAGTCAAAGGTTTTGAAACACTAACTTCCCTGGCAGCAAGGATGAAAGAGAGGCTAAAATCCTTGGCAGATTTGGAGACGATAGTACATTATGTCCATCATTAGTTTTTCTTATAGTATAACATTGTCCTAATGACAGCTAGCGGAGGGAAATTTTGGCCTGCAAAGGTGAATAGTGAACCAGTGTTAGTAGTTACCATTTTTAAAAGCCCCCTTGTCTGAAAAGTCAGTTGGAATGGCTTGTTACCACTTTCTCTCATGGTCTTTGATATTTATTACTTTATTATATCTGATTCCTATGTTTTAGCTAAAGACCTCAGAGTAACATTTATGGATGATGCTTCAACATTATAGCAATAGAATTTAGACTTATATACTGCTCTATAACACTTTACAGCACTCTTACAACATCAGCATACTACATCAATTATATGCTGGGTTGTTGTGCAAGCAATAGGAGCTAGGCAAAGGCTTGTCAGTCTTTATTCAACCACTATCCCCCAAAATCCCCACAATCCAGCAATTCCCAGTCCATTCCCAAAATCTCTGTACACAGTTTATACTTACAGTCCAAGAGCAATGTGCGTGCTCGAATGCACGCACATGCACCCACTTAGTGCAACTTCCTGGGAATGGAAGTCCAAGGAAGCTGCACTGCTCAGGGAACAAGATAGGACCTCAAACTCAGCAAAGTTCACAATGAATGCCTTGATACTTTGGAGCACAGAGAATCCACCGGGAACATAGCAGAAACCCAGAACAGACTCACGTGGCCATTAGCCCACCAAGGTCAAGGCAAAGAATCAAACAACCATCCACAACAGCAAAGACTCTGGATCAAAGTTTTTCTCAGAACTGTGGCAAGTGTTGGAGCAAAATACAACATTGTTCTTGACAAAAACCCCTCACCAATGGTGTCTCCTTACTTTCCAGGTGATCCTTGTGAGGAAGGGCTCTTCCCAAATAGTTGTGTCACTCTGTGCTGACTCTGCCTCCTCTCCATTCTCTGCACTCAGGGTTCAGGCAGGGGAAGCATTTGCTTGTCTCTGGAGCTCTGCTGCTCCTCTGCTCCACTGCCTGCCCTTTCCATCTCCTTCCCCCTTCCTCAATTTGCCTGCAGCCTCTATTCCTCCCTGCCTATTCTTATTCTTCTGAGGCCTGAGGGATCCAGGATTGCCTGTCCTCATCCCCAGTTTGTTCTCACGGGCCTTCCCACCCTCTCTGTCAGCCTTGGCTCCATCTCCTCCTCCTCTTCGGACCCAGGCTCTGACAGGGCCATAACCCTTACGGTCTGGCTTCTCATGTTACTAACCTAAGAAGGATGGAAGGCTGAGTTAATCTTGAGCCTATCAGGATCGAAATCCAATCTGGGGGCAGAATTTGCCTGCAATACTGCACTTAACCACTGTGCCACCAGGGCTCCTCATATTATATTCAAATCAATTGTACAGGATTAATCTGAAATATTGTGACTTTTCCAAAGTTATTCAGTGAGGTACACAACTAGATTTAGGCACATCTACCAAAACCAAAATGCTCACAGACCCTCCCAGCATGGTTCTCAGAAGACGGTGTTCTTTCTAACAGTGAGGTTCATTGAATAGATTTTTTTTAAAAGAAAAAATCAGTTTACTAAGTTAGCAAATATGCTAAATGGATTCTGCGTTGCATGGAGAGCAGCAATGAATGGAGGTCACTAACGTTGTCCTTTTCCAAAATAAAAATTTTGTTTTGTGAATGAGGAAATGGGCAAATCAGCTAGTCACTTTCATGTCTCTTCTACTGTATTATGTGCATTCATGTGGCACATCTGTGACATCAGAGGCTGGTAGGATGCCAAAAGGACTAGAACGACATTGGAAAGAATGTGTAGTCATTGGATCTTACCCTGTGATTGACCTTCAATACAGAAGGAAATATAGATTTGCTTAAAAAGATAATAAAAAGAAGGATAAGTAAATACTCTTTAAAACCAAGTGCTTCTGGGACTTGTAGTTTCAAAATGAACCCAGGCTAGATTTGACAAGGTCTGACTAACAACCAGAAACCAGATTGGTTCATTACCGTAACAGGGTGAAGTGGCAACAGTGCCTCCTACTCCAAAGCATGAGATCTTTTGCTTATTGGTTGGCTAGAAAGAAGAAAAGTTGGTTCTAGATTCCATGATAAGCGGAGCTTGTACTTCAGATTTTCAAATGACTTTACTGAGTTGTTAACCAGAAGGAAGAAAAAAGAAAAGAAGGAGAGAGGTAGTTTTCAAATATAACATCCAAATGAAAATAGTGCATTTAATTGGGCTAGGGTAAAGGCCCTTCTCAGGTTGGGAGTATTAAAAGTGTGTGAGATACCTGACTGATGCCAGAATATATCTCTGACTGTCCATCAAGGGAAGTCAAGTTGTACTACCCACATCTATTGTTGCTGTATGTCATACAGATATTGTTGGAGTATGGTTCTAAGAGAGGGAGATGTTATAAACTGCTTGTTTCCACTCACTTTGAACTTATCTTCTAATACCACTGGTAGCATAGTAGTTAAAATGTAGTATTGCAGGCAAACTCTGCCCAAAGCCTAGAGTTTGATCCTGACAGGGTTCAAGGTTGTCTCAGCCTTCCATCGTTTTGAGGTCGGTAAAATAAGGACCCAGATTATTGGGGGCAATATGCAAATAATTCTTACATGCCAGAGAGAGCTGTTAAAGCACTATGGGGAGGTATATAAGCCTAAATGCTATTGCTAATATCAGCATCACTAAACCTGAAGGGAGAAATACCAGTTTCATCCAGTAGAATATCATAACTTGCCAAATTCTGGTCTCCACTCTCACCATTCTCCATTTCCATCTCTGCTCTCATCAGTCTCCATAGGTAATGAGGCATTAGAAATGCAGCGTAGAACTTGATAAATCACTCTTATGAATTTAGACTGGACTAGTTTTAATGATGCAAGATTGGAAGGCGTTGTTCTGACTTTGACACTGTTACTGGATCTTTCTCTTAATGTTTTATTACCCTGCAACAAACATACTCAACAGAAAACCATCCTTAAACTTTATTCTAGTGCATAGCAAAAGAAACCTAACAAAGATACTTCACACACTGCCTCTCATCTTCTTCTTTTTTACCTTGAAATAAGAGGTGAGTGGTAAATTTTACACACCATTTAGGAACAAGGTGGATATCTCTTCCAAAAAGCCATATTGAAAAGGTGAAGATGGGACAATGACAAATGCAGAGGGCACTGCAGTGCCATTGTGTTATATATCCCATCTAAAGGTGCTTTATCTTGGGATGTTCCTTTTTCCATCAAATGGATCCACTCATAAACTTCTTACATCCCTAATAACTGCAGAGCTCTAGCAGAAAATATCATGTGTCTGAGGACCTGATGTTCAGAAACATTGAACATTGCCAAAAGGAAAAATAACTGTATTTGTGTGGGCTATAAGCTTAATGCATTTTGGTGAACTACCAACCCAATATTTATTTTTCAAGATGTTATCAGGCTGTTTATGACAATAAACAATTGTGTGCTCAGGTGAACGGTAAAGATTTAGTTACCTTTCCAGGAAGACATTTAGAGAGTAATTCAGGAGAAAAATGCAGCCCCTAGTAATGTTTGGAAAAATTGCATAAATGCATCCTGTTTGGAAATACGATGCAAATTCAAGGTAGTGGGTACTCAGCAGACCACTTTAGAGGTCATCAGAATTAAATAGAAGAAAGAGAGTAAGTTGATAGTTTTCAGTCTTTTTATTAGGACAGGATGTGGGTGTAAGGGATCTTCTATGTTGCAAAAGAGTGCTTCAAATGAGCTGGTATTAAATTGGAAAGATAAATCTGTTTAGGGAAGGCTAAAGGGAATTGTATGCCAGGCATAATGGTTGGAGAAGACTGCCTCTCAAGTAGATTGATTCTATTTCCTGCTATTCTAGCAAAATTATAACAATATTAGTAATGGTAACAAAGATTGAGCAGCCATTAGCAGCTAATCTGCTGAATGTGGCATACCTCTTTGTCACTTATTTCATCTACTAAATTCTCAAACCATACTTACCACTTAAATTTTAGTGGATTACAACCACTGATGATATTTTAGGTTTTTGTTTCTCTTGGGCTTTGGATGAATAGTTTTAAAATCTCTTTACCCCCAAACTAACTCTCATTTCGCAAATGTTGGTGATACCAATCTGTAATTGGCATCTAGTAATATTCAAATCAGTATCTGATTCATAACAAATTTTTGCAGTATTTTGTAGGCAGCATGCAATGTTATTTAAGTGATCTGATTCTTCTAAGGGAGACAAAGCAATGTAAATGATTTGTTTGTTGGCTAGGGACAAGGCGATGCTTTCAAAGTAATATTGACATATCCTTGGGGTTCCAGAAGAGCTTGATGGCCTCCTGTGAGAGACTAAAGGACAAAAACACATAACTTGAATTTGCCGATTTTTCATCATTTGAGCTTTGTCTGTTGATCAAGGATTCAGAGATTTTTTTTTAACTAATAGGTTCCACAACTTGAAAAAAGTTTCAAAACCTCTGCTATCCTTCATTTTATGGTGTTCATATTCAGCAGAACTTATTTGTATAAGTTGAAGCAGGAGTATATAGATGCAAATCTCTTGAATTCAAAGCAAGTAGCACTTTTTTGTTTGTTTCTTTTTAAAGGATGTGTGAAACTCACCCATTTGGTAACAGGACATTCCAGATAACTTTGGAATGTTTCCTCTGGAGCAAACAGTTGCATTTCGGGAAACAGATATCCTGGACTGGAAATGGATAAAGGTAATCTCGAGATAGTCTAGCCATGTAACAGGCTTGTTTGAGCCAGAATTTCAAATTTGGAACATTTCAGACTGCTTCCTGTTTGAAAGATTGACTTCCAAAAATTGCTGCAGTGCTCCCAGATCAGCACAGTTCAAAGGAAATGTGGCATGAGTCAGAGGAATGATGGAATGTTCTAGACTTCTCCAGAACATTTCCTAAATGTGAGAATATCTAATTTACCTTTAAAGAAAAAAGGTGATGGCAGCAGAGATACAGAAAACCCTAATCCAATCCTGCCTTATAATGATCATAAGAGCCATGGTGATGCAGTGGTTAGAATGCAGCACTGCAGGCTACTTCTTCTGACTGCCAGCTGCCTGCAATTTGGCAGTTCAAATCTCACCAGGCTCAAGGTTGACTCAGCCTTCCATCCTTCCCAAGTGGGTAAAATGAGGACCCAAACTGTTGGGGGCAATAGGCTGACTCTGTAAACTGCTTAGAGAGGGCTGTAAAGCACTGTAAAGCAGCATATAAGTCTAAGTGCTATTGCTATTGCTATTGCTATCATCCAGAACGTTGCAGCTCAGATGTTGTAATTCTCAAGTACATGCTCAGTTTAAAAGTTTGCATCACTGATTGCTCTCTCCTCATGTTTGAATACTTTTCATTGAAAGGTTTTATATGTATAGTAAGAAATACATTCAAGGAAAAACATTGTAATTAAGAAAGAAGAACAAAAGGAAAATAAGAGCGAGACGGAGGAAAAAAGGGATAAAGAAAAAAGAAGAAAAAACAGAAAACATGAAGTGTGTGTGTATATTCACATGCACATGCACACGCACACACACACATTCACACAGTATATACACCTATAAATGGCTACTGATCTTCCTCTTGGCAGTTACATATACGATCAAACTTCTCTCTTCAAAATTTCATCATAATTCCCTTGTTTCCATAACCCATCCTCCCTAAACATCAAAACCATAAATCACAAAACCATTCTCTTTCTTACACAAAAATTCCATAAGGGTTTCCAATCATTGATGAATGTTGATGATGACTTTTCTCTAATCAAAGAAGTCAATTTGGCCATCTCAGCAACTTCTGCAACTTCCTCCAACCATTCCTCCATAGTGGATAATGTCGATCTTTCCATCTTTGTGTATATAATAAATCTTGCGGCAGTAATCATATAATGAAATAATTTTCCAATATACTTTTCCAACTTTTTATCCATCAGTCCTAAAAGGGAAAGTTCTGGGTTCAGTTGAATATTAATCTTTAAAATCCTCTAGATCAATGGGTGTCTCTGAATCTAATTTTTTAAAGCTTTTTTTACACATCCACTGGAAGGATTCCATTCTTTCTGTAAGAAGAAGCTGAAGGGGAGAGGTTAGAGTATCAGTCTATCAGGGAAGAACTGCAGGAATAAAATATTTGAACTGGTCCCTGTATCTTTTTTTCTCTTTTAGCTTAGTTGAAAGATCATTATGCAAACCAGTGGTTTCCTAAGCAGCTGCCTCTTAACTTACTGGAATGATGTGTGATGCTATTTCCAGTATCTTAGTTTTGAGATGCTGCCAGCCCTGTTACAAGATAATATTTTCCTCAATTCAGATTTTGGATGTTGGTATTTAGTCATATTATTCAATACACTCTTATATCCAAATGCAGCCTATTTCCCCCCACAATCTGAGCTATGATGAACTGAGAGCAATTGGCCCAAAGTCATTCATTGATTTTCTGTGGCTGAAAGTTAACAAATCTCTCGGTTTCTTTTGCATCCTTGATTCTCACTGTTCAGAACATTACATGAAACTATGATCAACTAATGGGTGCCTACTTCCACATACACACAGCAACAACAGCAACAACAGCAACAACAGCAACAACAGCAACCCATATTGCATCAACACACAGTTTTCTGACATACATTTATAATTAAATAAGAACTTTATTTCCCCTGCACGTATTCAGCAGCAGCACTCCACAAGGATCAGAAAAATGCTTTTAAGAAGAGAGATAACACGAGATTTGAGCACCAGCTTTACTTATATGCATGGTATCTGCAGCATATTAATAATCCTGTTAATTGTAATTGCTATTGTTAATCCTGTTAATAGTAAGGATGGTACCAGTCTGATTTGGCACATCTGGACCAGGGGTGGGTTCTACTTACCTTTACCACTGGTTCACATTGTGTTCATGCACGCTCTTCTGCGCATGCGCAGAAGCTTCTGCATATATGCAGATCATCTATGATGATGTCCGGGTCAGTGGGCGGAGCCTCCCACTGGTTATACTACCGGTTCTTGCAAACCGTTCCAAACCAGGGGGAACCCACCACTGATCTGGACCCCAGTGCATTACAAGTGCAATGTGTACCCAATCTAACTTGGTGCATGTTCATGTTGTTCTATGCAAAGTGGGATCAATACTTTCTGTTGCCTACATCCAATGGTGGGATGCAACCGGTTTAACATGCTTTGCACATGCACGCACCTAACACGCTTGTGTGCAGTGTTCAAAATACAGCAATTTGAAGTTCGGCTGCTTACCTTCTAAGGCAGCTCCGGTAAGTAGAACAGCGGAAGCATGGAAATCAGCTGTGCCGTGTGAATCAGCTGAGCCAGAAAGAAGGAAATAAAGGACAGGATAGGGCAGGGGCAGGTGGGTGGGGTCAGTTGATCATCGGCACTACCAGTTCGCCTGAACCAGTCTGAACCAGCTGAATATCACCTCTGCCTGCATCCCACCAATTAGGGCAGTGGCTCTCTTGTTGGGATCAGCAGAGCAATCTGTAATTGTTTGTTTGTGATCCACTTTGGGATTGCAACTGCCAATGAGTAAAACACCAGGGTCTGTTTTTTTGATAGGGATAAAGACATTACTTGAGACCAGGAAAAGGAGTAATTGGGTCAACCGTTGAATTAAGAAGAGTATGCTGTGGGCTGAAAATGCTGCAATAAACAGGAAAAAGGCAATGAACTGTAAACAATAGTTTAATATAAGGAACCTACATATGATTACAGGTAAAACCACACATAGCAGAAAGACGTTGCTAAATATATACTAAACCTATGCATTTCATGGATGCGTCCACAATAGTTTAAATGCCTTTAAAGTGAAATGGAACAACTTGTGTAAACAACTGTTGCATGTGTTTATGTGTCTAGATGAGCAAGGGAAGGGGAGGGTTTTTTTCTTAATTCCTTTCTTATGGAGTTTCTCAGACATCTGGTTGACCATTATTCATATAAGGATCTTGATATGGTATTGTTATGTAGTAAATTTTGGTTTTCCACTAATATATTGGTGCCATTTAGACAGAAGTCCAGGATATAGTCTGAAGAATAATAAGAGACCCCAAAAAGTAGCAAAGCCAATTTACCAGATTTTGGAAGAAGGGAAAGAAGACTTATCATCTATAATAATGTTTCTCAACCTTCTTGCGCCTTGGTCCTCTTCAAACCTTGTTTTTTTCTCCTGTGGTCTGCCTGTCCAGGTCCCATTATTAGTGAAAAATGGACTTTACACACTTGGCTTCTAAATATATGATTGTATTTATAATAAAACAGTATTTGCAGTATAACACATTTTGGTTTCCTGTGGTCCTTTTGGGATGTGTCATGGCCGTGGTAACATGCTTTTCACCAGTGGCTCCCCTGAAATATCCTGGGACCCCAAGTTGAGAACTCTGCTTTATGGAGCACCTCTTTTTCTGTTAACTCCGTTCTATAAATGTTTAGTATTGCCTCTCTGCTCATTTGGCATTTCATATTAGTTAAAAATTAATCTATCAGGTGATTACAGACAGACAGGACTTTATATAGTATCCTTAGATACTATACTTTGGTTGTGAGAGATAGTTTAACTTTTCCACCATATAAGTCTGTGATGTCCCTGTGAACTAGAGACATCTGACAAATCTCCTCATGTTCTTGAGTTCCCAAATCTTGGCTAGAACATGTTTCTTCAGGAGGGAAGACTGGAAAGGGTATTGCTTTCTTTCTGTTAAAACGTCTCCTACTACCTGAGGCAGTGGCATCCTGCTTTCTGGTCCAGAAACAGCAATCCCAATCTAGCTGTGGCAGGCACAGACTGAACTGGAATGCCAACAGCTCACTGGAAGCCCCCAGACCACAATCTCCTGGAAATAAGCAGAGACTTAAGGAAAGGAGGTGGGTGTAAAGCCAAGCATTTTAACCCAGTTTGTTTTAAAGTGTTTTCAGATTGTCTGTGTGTGTCGGCATATATCACTTCACCTCGCTTTATATATTCTCACCCCTACAACTTCCCTACTAAATGGTAAAAATATGTCTGTGGCCTTCTCATATTCTCTCTTCCTGGATCTTTGTGTCCTAGTTAAGTCATCTACTTGTAGATACATGGAGGTGAACCGAACCACGTTTTTCTCAACAGATTTAAAGCTGAGCCCTATTCTATAGATTGCTTTTGATGGCAGAAAAGTAATCCCAACTGCTTGAGAGGAAAAAAGCAATAACAAAATTATCCCAATAAGATTAATTTAGCATAGACAGGGAAAATAATCAGGAGGGATCATCCAATAGTTACAGAACTGGGTGTTGTAAAGGTTACAGACAGATAGGATTCATCAAACAGCCAATCAGTGAAAGGAGAACATAAGAAGACTGGTAAATTATAAGAATAATTAAAAAGTCACCTTCAGGTTCCACCTCTAGTAATTATGTGGATACAATAATGTTGTTTACTAGTCAACAATACAGAAGTCACAACACATGCATAGTTTGGGTCTAAACAGAGGAGGAACAATGCTTTTCTTCCAAGCACCTGCCAGAAAAAAACTGTTTTGCACTATAGTTTGACTGTGTCTAAATAATAAAGCTTATCCAAATGCCTATGCTTATCTAATAAGCAAATAGTATCTTCTTACTATGAATTTTAACAATAGCTGCTGGAGTTGAGTATAGCTAGAAGAAAATGTTAAGATGAGCTAGTCTAGAGGAAAACATACAACAGCAAGTGATTTGCAGGTAAAATGTCTACATACAGTAAGCCTCTCCCACTCCGGTACACTAAAGAAGCAATTGATTCCTGGGAACTCTAGGATCAATACATCTTAAAGGCATGGGTTTTGAAAGCTTGATATCTAATTATTTGTGTATTAGATTTGTGTGCTGCCCATCTTGTCTAAGAGGGACTCTGGGTGACTTACAGACATTAAAACAAACATTAAAATGATAAAACAATAAATAATAATGATGATATTTACAATTGAAAGATGGGGAGGATGGGAGATAGCACAAAGTATAGGATAGGTGGCATCTTCTCTTAATCTGACAGCCACCTCCCAGAGTGGTGCATCCCCAGGCCAAGTGGCAGAACCCAGTCTTTGGGCCAGTATTGAAATCCTCCACGGTTTGCCATGAGTTCGCTGCCCGTGCATGCGCGGTGCGTGCCAAACGTGCACACTGCATGCGCACATGCACACTGTGCACGCATGTGCATTGCACACCAAATGCACGCTGAGTATGGAAAAAGGAGGGTTAAGAAAGTAAGTAGAACAGCGAGGGGGGGAACAGCTGTGCCGCGCGATTTAGATTCGCTAGAAAGCAGGATTTCCTGGATCTAAATCGTGCAGCAAAACTGATCATAGGAAATACCGGTTCAGACAAACCGGTAGCTTTTTCTAATTACCGGTTCGTCCAAACTGGTAGCTTTTATTACTACCGGTTAGCCCGAACCAGTGGGAACTGGCAGCATTTCACCCCTGCTTATGGCCCTTATTTCACCTCAGGAGGATGGGTAAGGATCTCAACTCGGGGATATGATGATCCAGAGCAGAAAAAGCTCTTCTGGTTCCCGCCAGCTGAAATGTCTTGACTGACAGCATGACAACTCAGAAACAATCATGCAAGATTTATCTCTCCTGAATGATGCTTGAAGTATGCACAGCACTAGCATCACATTAAAAAACTGCTGGTGCACAAAGAAATAGAACATTGTATAAATGAATAGCAATGTATTACTAGTGATCTTACTACTTAATTTCCCGTGTCCCAAATCAAGGAGAATACTATCAATTGTTTAAACAGAAAAGAGATCAAGAAAGATTCAAGGTCTGGTATGAGCAAATCGGCACACAATATTCTGAAATTCTGATAGTCAGGGCAATTTTTTCAGAGAGAACATGTTTTCATTTTTCACAGCATGTGTAGAGGGAGGATCTGCCTTTTTCTTCCCAGCAATAACCTGCCAGGAAATGCTTTCTGCATTATAACCCAATTTTGGAATAGCTCCAATTTTAGGAGGGACAAGGGATTATACTGGGCACTGGAAGATACTGTTTCAGTGTTTGAGCAAAGAGGGCTAGCCAGCAGTGATAATTCCTGAAAATTGCCCTCCTTAGGTAAGTGTGAGGAAGCAACGGAGATTACTTTAAACCAGGATTAGATTTGTGGATCAGGAAAGCCTTTATCAATTTTGGTCCAGAAGTGTAACTCCTTTAGAACAAGAGTGGGAGGCAGAAGCTAAAAAAATTGTTGAAGGCCAGAGTGCTGGCAGGGGAACATACTTAAGCTCTGTATCTACTCCATGGCCAGGATGCTACTCATGTCTGCCTGATAATGTTCTTCCAAATATTCTTCCAAATCTTCTGTGAAGGACAAAAATGTGCTGGCTCAGGAATTCTGGGAGTTGAAATCCACAGGTTGTAAAGTTGTCATAGCTGCCCATCCTTGTACTAGACGATCATCTGTAACTCTCAGTATGGCTGTGGATATGCTGCATTACTAGTACACAATTGTCAGAATAGGGATTAATTGATTGCATAAACTTTTTGCTAAGTAAAGTTTGGCAACTTTATGACTTGCGAACTTCAATTCCCAGACTTCCTCAGCCACCGCATGTCCACAAGTCATAAAGTTGCCAAGGTTGGAGACCCCTGCTCTAGCACATCATGCTGTGCTGAACTCAGCTGAAATCACCAAAAAAATTGTCTGTTTTTATGGCCTCCATCCACTGGCTGTGAGAATAAGATCTGTTGTCTGCCCTCCTGGCTAGGAAGAAAGAAAGCATCTGAAAGGCATTTGCCATTTGGGATAGTCCTCTTTATACAACATGAAGAAGTGTTCAATTAAGTTTAATATTGATTGTGGCCCTTTCCCCTAGGAGAATGGAATCATGATGGTAAAAGAAATTAATTGCCCCAAATATGAACCCAGTGATGGACCTTGGCATCTGAGGCTTGAGGGAGCCCCAAATGTACTCCAATGATGGGGTATAGAAAATGATATTTATATTGTATGAGGGGGGAAGTCCCCACCACAGAATACTTTACATTTGCATTCTTTGGTTATTCGGGTCTTCTCCCACGTAAAATTGGAAGTGTCTTGGCGACGTTTTGACAAAGACTCATTCGTCATCTTCAGGCTGGTGTTCTCGGCTTCGTGCTTCCAGGAAGCACGAAGCCGAGAACACCAGCCTGAAGATGACGAATGAGATTCTGTCGAAATGTCGCCAAGACACTTCCAATTTTATGCGAGAGAAGACCCGAATAACCAAAGACCTACATATCTATATCTATATCTATATCTATATATATATATATCTATCTATATATATATATATATATATATATATATATATCTGCTAACTCCATTTCATTTGTTTAAGCAGCAATGTTTATATATTTTTCCAAGAATGGATATATAATACTCCCTTGCCACATTGCATCCATAAAGGAGTTGTGGTGGATGCAGGCAGGCAGGCAGACAAGCATGGGACTGGAATGATCCAGAGGTTTCATAGTGGAACAAGCTTCATTTTATGCCAACAGCAATAAATTCATCATTTGCATATTACATGGGAATGCCCCTTCCCTTCCACCATCCCCAAGCACAAGATTAGGAGTGCAAGCAAAGAATTATATTAGTGTGTGTCCAATGGAAACTGGGATCATACAAGAGTAGAGAAGAAATCCATTGGGCACAAAGACTATTTGACTGCCAACTGCAGCCTTCACTTCATCAAGGTGTTGCCCTGAAACAATTTTATGCTCCATTGGTAGGATATGCTTCAGCCATCCTTGGTGTAGTCACGGTTTTGAAATCTGGCCAATTAAGCTCTATTGCAGACTAAGCCCTGTCCATTATTCGCTTCTCTGAAAACGTCTCAAGAACTAGACTTGGTTGAATGAGAACATGCCAATGCCATCTGCCATTCTGCTACCAAAAAAAAAAAAAAAAATATGCAATGCCTTCCAGTATATTATTTTATTTTATTTTATTTTATTTTATTTTATTATTTTATTTTATTTTATTTTATTTTATTTTATTTTATTTTATTTTATTTTATTTTATTTTATTTTATTTTATTATTTTATTTATTTCATGCTTTATCTTATCTGATTTTTTATTTATTATTTTATTTATATTTTATTTATTTTTATTTTATTATTTTATTAATTTTATTTTATTATTAATTTTATTTTATTTTATTATAATTTTTTTTGATTTCATGCTTTATCTTATCTTATTTTTTATTTTTTATTTTTATTTTTTATTTTATTTTATTTTATTTTATTATTACTTTACTTTACTTTACTTTACTTTATCTTCATGATTTCTAACCACCTCCTCAGATTTCTGGGGCATCTGCATGATGGGCAATGTTCATATCCATATATTGTAAAACAATTTATTAAGATAAGACCACTTTTCTCTCCAGCCAGGACATTCCAGAGAATGCTTTAAAGAGGCTGGTTGTCAGTGTAAAATAGTTAAAGTGATATTTTATCATGTTAAAATAGAGCTGTCACACTGTTGCAATATTTGTTTATTATATGTAGATTAATATAATGTTACAAAAACACATGTTTTAAAAATCTTAATATACTCTTGAATTATATACCAATCAATTCTAAATTATTACAATATTGAGAATTACAGATGTATTAATCGCGAGGGAGCAGCAAAAAAGATTACTCTTCAGAGTTGAACAGTACATTTTAGGATTACCAATATATGTTCCCTTTCCATTTATAAATTGGCTTTCTATCGATGTAATGGAAAGATGAATCAATATTATTCCATGTAGTCAGTATGATTTAATGACGTGTTTAAACACTGGGCTGAATGGCTTTTTATATGCAATATAATGTTTTCGTTATTTTCCTTTTCTGTTTAACTTTCTGTGGTAATTTTTTTTACCACTTTAAATGTCTGGTTCCCCCCCCCCTTTCCCCCTATATTAGTGCAATAAAAATAAATAAATAAATAAACAAACAAACACAAACAAACAAACAAATATATACCTAATTTCCAATGGTTGTGTATTTCCACAAGTAATAGTGTGCTATTCTTGCTCAATAATTCAGAAAAATGCTATTTAGAGAGAAATGCATGCTGAAACTGATATTTTATGGCATGGAGTATATTTTAAGGAAAATCTCAGACAAATTTGTAAGGAACTAAGTTGTATTTTAATGCATTTTGGGTCCTTTCAAAATGCAGAAATAAAATTAACAAATTTAGGACAGAGCAAGCTGATCCTGTGAAAAGTGACAAATAAATTGATCTGTCTATCTGGAGTTTCTGATATGCCATTAAAAATATTCAGTTAAAAAAATAGAACAGCTGAAGAACTTACCCCCTCCCGTACCCCCCACAACAATCATATAAAAAATTACAACCAAATCAGAACATATTTTTGCCGTTTCAGTTGAAAAATTAGCATCAGGATGTAGAACTTTCCTGACAGTCCAAATGACTGACAAATTCTTGTGGTTTTCTCCAAAAGTTAAACTAAATTCAGCCCACAGCCATTTTTTGCCCTTACAATTCAACAATGCTTGGAAATAAATGCAATTATACCCTAACAATTATTTGGATAATTGTTCATAAGACCAACTTGCCAACCAATGACTTTACATTAGCATGTTGCCTAATCTAGAATATATTAAGGTATTATTTCTGCAACTTTTTTCTTCTTCTGATCTTTAAAGAATGGTGAACCCATTTATCAAGGACTGAGGAAAAAGGTTATGCATATTGTAATTCTAGACCAAAGCTGAGGGAAAGAGCAAGGGAGGGAGAAATTTAGCCTCAAGGAGGGAAAAATTCTCAGAATATAGCCTGCTGGCAGCACAGGAAACAGTGCACCAGAATGAGACAGCATGAAATCCCCCTTTTCTGATCAAGATAATTTATTCTGGCCAACATCATTTGTTAGGTTTCCTTAATTATGACTCTATAATATTTTTGTAGACGAGGGAGAACTCTAGTCTAAATCATGTTGGAAAGTTGCCAACCTGGCTGGAAATACCGTGTTTCCCTGAAAATAAGCCCCTGTCTTATATTTTTTTGAATAAGCGCTTGGCTTTCAAAAGCCCGATTGGGCTTATTATCAGGGGATGTCTTATTTTGGGGGAAACGGTGGGAGTCAAGTGAGGGCTAGCTTGGAGTCCTTTTGTAGCTGCAAGGGACATACGCTTGACCTCCTTCAAGATCCATGAAACCTTACCTGGTTGTTCCCAGGGAAAGACAAGCAATCTGTGGAGATTCTTGTAACATAGGTATAGCTTAATACAGCTGCTGATTAAAACTATTCATGTTGCTTTCACTAGATAATCTAGATCAGGGCTGTCACTCAACTCCATATTTCCATGCCATCATTAACACAAAGAATGTATGGATGGATCCAACAAGATACTAGAGTAGCAACTCTTTTTCCTTATACAATGCGTGCACTTTGAAAAAATATTTGACCACTAGGTTGAAATGTAAACCTAAGCAGAGAAGAAGAAAAACAAGAGGCATAGCTTACAAAGCAAAATAAAAAGTAAAAAATTGAAGATTGAAAGCTGAAATTAGTACACTAATATATTAACTCAGTCACCCCTAAAATGACCTTTGTCAAATGCATAGAAGCCTAGATTTTCCAGTGAGCACAGCCCAAAAACTAAGGATTCTGGGAATTGAAGTCCAACATTTGAAGGGCCTCTGGTTAGGAAGCAACTTCAGTCATTTCCTGTCTTAATGCCTCTAATTCATTCTAAAAGCTGGCTGATTGGATAAATATTTTCCCCAAAGGCAATGCAAGCAACTCTTGAGCTAATTTCACATGGACCTTGCTCTTATTTCAGATGTTGTGATGCAAAAGATTAGTTCAAAACTCTAATAAGAACTCTATGTCTTTTCTCTATAGCTTGAGAAAGAAAAAAAATGTCAGAAAAAGGAAAAGGGACAGGATGCTTTCTGAAGGGCTGTGTTTAACCCCTCCCCCTCACTGTTTTCCTCACTTTACACATCACATGGACTCTCCAAAGAAATGTTGTCTTCACCTATCAATAGACTGTCTATCTCTGCCCTGAGACCAGAGGTGGGTTTCAGCAGGTTCTGACCAGTTCTGGAGAACCGGTAGCAGAAAATTTGAGTAGTTTGGGGAACCGGTAGTAAAAATTCTGACTGGTCCTGCCCCCATCTATTCTCTGCCTCCCAAGTCCCAGCTTGTCGGGAAGAAGTGGGGATTTTGCAGTAACTTTCCCCTGGACTGGGGACAGAATGAAGATTTTACAGTATCCTTCCCCTGGAGTGGGGTGGGAATGGAGATTTTATAGTATCCTTCCCCTGCCACGCCTACCAAGCCATGCCACGCCACCCAAGCCACACCCACAGAACTGGTAGTAAAAAAATTTGGAACCCACCACTGCCTGAGACACCCAATTAATTTCAGTTGCTAGCCATTGACACGTCCACAGGATTAATATAGCCTGCATCAGGGGTGAAATCCAAATTTTTTTACTACGGGTTTTGTGGGCATGGCTTGGTGGGCATGGCAGGGGAAGGATACTGCAAAATGTCCATTCCCACCCCGCTCCAGGGGAAGGATATTGCAAAATGTCCATGCCCACCCGAGTCTGGGGCCAGTCAGAGGTGATATTTGCTAGTTCTGTGAACTACTAAAAATTCACTACCAGTTCGCCAGAACCTGCTGGATTTCACCCTGGCCTGCACGAACAAAACATATATTGTCTATTTAACTTGCTGCAGACAATGGAGCTGAGTTCCTCCTGGCCATCCCTACCAATCCTCATGCAGCTCATGTTAAAATGTTAAACATCTGAATTTTATCTTGCATTTTTAAAGGCTTATCTCTTTGGGCTTTTAACTTCAGGGCAGGTCTATGTAAAATACTATGTATTTTATTGCCCAAAGAAAAGTGGATGCAGAAAGCAGCAATGAATGGGTATTCCTAATCTGAGCACAAATCCCACATTTGCTCTATTTAAATGCCTGAATGTCCTTCTAATGTGATGAATCTCAACATGTTCCAGAAGAACCAAGATATATGTACAATGCCATCTCATCTTGGCTTTCTATTTTAAAAAGGGGACAGGAAGTTAGGATTAGGATTGATTTAATAGGGTAAATAAGCTCAACTTCTTAGGTTCTCCTCCTCCCACTAAGTTTTTTTGGGGGGAAAACTAGAACAAATTACTTTGTACAGTGTATATACTATTTGCTTTGAGTCTTCCTAATATTTTGCTTCAGGGGGAACATTTTTACTGTCATGTCTCTTGCTTGGCTCCTTAGAAATATACAGGGTGCGATTACCTCAAATCAATATTTTAAAATTGGTTTCAAGGAAAAGACTGTTCAAAATAAATAGAGCTTGTACATTAAAAAAAAAAACTATCTGGCTAGGCTGGTCTAAAATAAGAAAGGTTTCCCTCAACAGCTTTCTTGGGAAGATGTGCAATTTCTATTGTTTCTAAACTGAGCCTTTCTTTGAGTCACTGGGGTGTGTCAGAGAAATAAGGGACAGTTTGCAGTCAAGGAACATTTCCTCCATGGAACCTGAATTGTAATGTATTCTGAAGTCAGAGGATTATTTGCTCACAGGCCGGCAACCCTGTTTTCATTTGGTTTTGCCTGTTTGCAACATGTGCTTTGGTTTGTGTGTGATCCACGCGGGATTCTGTGGTGAACCTGCTGTCTGCTTTTAGCATAGTATAGTCCTAATAGCATTGTTGCTGGTGTTCTGCCTTCTGGCAGTGAAGATCCCAGTATGTGTTTATGCAGGAGAATGTTATTTAGAAAAAGACTTTCGCTCTTTTCCAGGACTAGGAATTGGAGAGTTCATGCCAAGTCTTGCCTTTACCCCTTAGAAGATACCTGTTGTGGCCCCGTCCTCTGAGCCTAGCCCATTGGAGGAAGGAAGCTCTGAGCAGGAGGAAGAGGAGCCAGCCAGATCTCCCAGCCCCCCCCTCTGGCACCATCTCAGGTGCCAGCTGAAAGAGAGCCAAGTAGTGGGGAAACAGGTGTCTCAGATGAGAGTGAGGGAGAGACGTCATTCCTGGATGCACACCAAAGAAGGCGAGAGAAACGATTACTGCAGCTGCGAAGACGCATGAGGGAATAGACCTGAGTCACTGGATTGGAGTCACAGGATCAATGAGTCACTGGACCACACCCAGAGAGACTATATAACAGACAGAGGGGTGGTAATGATCTCTGTGATGAACAAATTATACTATATCAATTAGGCATTGGAGTTTACAAACTGAAGCTGATCAGAGACTTTGCTGAATATTTGTGGTGCTTTTCTTTCTGTGTACTATTAAAGTCCTTGGCAGACGGTGTGCATATCGCTGCCAAGTTTGAGATAAGAACTTTGGAGTGTGCCAAGTGCTTCTTAACCCTCGACTGGCTGTGTTTTTGTGGGTCTCTGAAGGGGGGGACAGATCAATACCGTAGATCATCCTGGCATATCTAAAACTACCATGGGATTCAAATTTGCCACCCAGTCTGGAAGTCTCCATTCACCAAACACAAACCCAGTTCCTTTTGGACTACATAAAACCAGGGGTGGGTTCTATTTACCTTTACTACTGGTTTGCAGTGGGGCCGTGCGCGCATGCGTGCTTTTCTGTGCATGCACCACGGGTGAAATGCTCCCAGTTCAGACCGGATCTCCCAATCCAGTAGCGATGGCAGCGGGTGGTTTGGAGAACCGGTAGCAAAAATCTCTGCCCCCCCCCCGCATGCCCAGCTGAGGCTTTTTTTTTTTACTTTTAAAAGCATTTTTTCTACCACCTCTTCTAACGAAAAAATGTTTTTAAAAGTAAAAAAAAAACGCCCTCTGATGATTGCATGGCTCAGCTGGGATCATCAGAAGCTTTTCAAAGCATTTTTTTCTGCAACCTCTTGGCCGAAGAGGTGATAAAAAAAATGCTTTGAAAAGTCTCTGACGATCCCAGCTGAGTTGCCTGATTGGCAGAGGCTTTTCAAAGCGTTAGAAAAAATGCTTTGAAAAATTTTAAAAAAAAAGTTGGCCACGCCCACCCAGTCACATTACCCCACCACCACCAAGCCACGCCCACAGAACCGGTAGTAACAAATTTTACATTTCATCCCTAGCATGCGCAGAAGCGTTTTGGTGGGCGGAGCCTCCCACCGGTTTTACTACCAGTTCTATAGAACCGGTGCGAACCGGGGGCAAACCACCACTGCATAGAACCAACTGTGTACTTCTTTGGATATAGTATGGATAATGTTGGCTAAGTGGTCTTGGTTAGTACCGGTAGATGGGTGGCAGGCCTCCAGGAATTCTTGGCCTCTAAACCAGATAGTGAAAAGAAAATAACAACCAAAGAATAGCAAAATTGTTTCCAAGAAAACTAGAGAGATCCATCTATGATATCATTCAGAGTCTAAAAAAACTCAAGAGAGATTTTTAGTCCACAAGAGGAGGCAACATCTAGGGTGGTTTTGGCTGATTTCAGAAAACTAAGCATCAGGCTTAGTCAGTACTTGGATGGGAAAGCATCAGGAAATAGCAGGGCAGCAGGCTAGTTTGGGAAGCTGAGAAAATATGCAAGAAGAAGGCAAGGAAAACCACTTTTGTGTTATGGCCAAAGTCAAAGAACTTTATTTTAATCACTGACCAGACTAAAATAACACAGCAGAATAAGAGTAATAAAATAAGATTGAGATGAAATAGGGTTAAAAGTAGGATAGAGTAAATGTAAGATATGATCACATCAAACTATTCCTGGTAATATCCTGATGGATCTTGCCAACTATTTCACAGAATTTGATGACATTTTAAAAAAAGACATCACTTTGGTCAGCTAGAAGGCCCTGAACACAAAGAGCATCAGTGCAATCTGAAACTTGAAGTAATAAAGATGTAATAAGTTTGTTCTGCAATTTGTGATAAAGTTGACAATAAAGAAGTACAAAGCTGTTATGCCTATAGCTCCTGATTTGCAGTGAAAAGGAGTTCGTTTTACGGGATTTTCTAGAATCTCCCTTCCAAAACCTTAATTTGCAAAGCACTTCAGCATGCAAGTTTTACAGCTCTTTGAAGTTTGATATAACAATTTAATTGAGATATCTGGCAGGCTTATGAATACCTACACAAACATCAATAGAGATTAGACAATTCTCAGTGTATTGTTCTATATCAAACACCATTTCCTGCTGTTCTTCCCGTCTAAGTCATATCCCAGTATAATGGAAGCATAAGGGGAGAAGCTGTAAAAATGCAGCTTTTCCTCCAGTCTCAAATTGTTCTTGACTTCTTCTACTGTGATGTAATCATACCCAGGAGCTTTCTCAGACTTTAACTGGTAGATTTACCAGCAAATCTATGTCAATACAGGTTATTGATGTCCATCTGGGAGAGAGAGAGAAGGGGAGGCCCACTCTAGATTCAGCATTGGGGTGGCTTCACCCCTTTTTACAGTGCCTGATAGCATTCCTCCAACACTGCTGGAGGAATGAAGTAATCAAATAGAAGTGACTTTTTTGGAGTGAGATGCAATAGTATTCCAGAAATTTTTTTTTTTATATTGAGCTGCAGAAATCAGTTACTGCTAGGCAATCCTTGTAGCTTCCTCTCATTTTGCTTTTGATCAATTTGCTATTTCTCTCAAATCTGTGCACAGAGAAAGAAAAATGGAAGGAAAGAAGGTAGTCTAAATAATGTAAGTTGAGTTCAGTGCACTGAGGCAGGCAGTTGTGGCTCTAATGACACTCCAGCAGGCAAGAGGAATGACAATGACCTTAAGCAACTCTGGTTGCTGTGAAGAACTTCTTGTCCTGCTGTCTTCTTTAGGCACCTAGTTGAGAGGGATGAGCTGTAAAGAGAAGGTGGGGTTGGGGAGTGACCAGATAACACATATCTACCACTGATCATCTACTACTGGTCAGGTGGTACAGTTCAGGCTTAGATAATTAGGGCTAGGCAGAGATTTGACTGAGATAAATACAAACTTCATTTAATTGCATCCCACCAATGGGAAAGGAAGCGGGGAAGATACAGATTAACAGAGTTGGAAGGGATCTTCTGGGACATCTAGTCCAACCCCCCACCCAAGCAGGAGACTCTACGCTATTTCTGACAGACGCCAGTCCAGTCTCTTCTTGAAAGCTTCCAGTGATGATGCTCCCACAACTTCTGAGGGTAAGCTGCTTCATTGGTTGACTGCTCTCACTGTCAAAAAATTTCTCCTTATTTCCAGGTTGAATCTCTCCTTGTTCAGTTTCCATCCATTATTCCTTGTTTGGAAAACAGCTTGACCCCCTCCTCTCTGTGGCAGCCCCTCAAATATTGGAACACTGCTATCATACATCCCCAGTCCATCTCTTCACTAGATTAGCCATGCCCAGTTCCAGCAACCGTTCATTGTATGTTTTAGCCTCTAGTCCCCTAATCATCTTGGTTGCTCTTCTCTGCACTTTTTCTAGAATCTCAACATTATAGTGTGATGACCAAAACTGGATGCAGTACTCTAGATGTGGTCTTACTAAGATTTTATAGAGTGGCATTAGTACCTCACTTGATCCTGATTATATCCCTCTGTTAATGCAATTTAGAATTGCATTGGCTTTTTTGGCTGCCGCCACTCACTGTTGGCTCATATTTAATTGGTTGTCCACTAAGACTCCAAGTTCCCTCTCACAGTTACTGCTATTAACCTTGGTTTCACCGAGTCTATATGTGTACTTTTGAGTTTTCTTGCCTAAATATAAGACTTTACTTTTTCTCCATTGAATTTCATTTTGTTAGATAGGGCCCAGTGTTCAAGTCTGTCAAGATCCATCTGGATTTTGAGCCTATTGTCTAGGGTACTGGCTATTCCTGCCAGATTAGTATCATCTGTAAATTTGGTAAATTCCCCTTCTATTTGCTCATCTATGTTATTTATAAAGATATTGAACAGTTCTGGACCTAAGATGGAACATTGTGGTACCCCACTGCTTACTTCCCCCCATGTAGATGTAGTAGCATTAAAGGCCATACTCTTTGAGTATGGTTTGTCAGACAGTTACACATAGCAATAGCACATAGACTTATATACCACTTCATATTGGGCTCTCTCTAAGCGGTTTTATAGCCCTCTCTAAGTGGTTAACAGAGTCAGCATATTGCCCAATCTGAGTCTTCATTTTACCGACCTTGGAAGGATGGAAGGCTGAGTCAATGTTGAGCCAGTGAGATTGCCGAACTGCAGCTAGCAGTCAGCTGAAGTAGCCTGCAGTGCTGCACTTTAACCATTGCACCACCTCGACTCTGAATCTGAACAAACACTGCATTGTACTAGATTACTCGAGAAAAAAAGACTTGTTCTTACATTTCTTGTTTTTGCTGAGATACTTAATTGCATTGCTTTATTCCAGTGCAGGGAATTTCTTTTGACTGGGATGTTCATCAACGAAATGAAACCACAGGCCTCCCACTAATAACATCTTTCTTAGTGAAGACATTATTTTTTCTCATTGGGTTTTACAGTTATAGTAGTATAATTTATTGTCAAAGAGCATGCAAACTTCAATCTTTTATGTATTGAAAATTTACTGCTGTCGATAAACATATAAATGGCCTTGGAAAATGAGCTTTTTGTTTCTTTCATGGTGGAAGCCAGGACTATATTTATTTATTCAACTTGTGCATCACCAAACTCTGTCGGACTCCTGGCAATTGACAGTGTTGTAGATCCAGGGTAAATAATTGGTGAAATACCCATAAGAATTCAGTGAAACATACATAAAGCATCCATGATGGAAGGCAATTTGATTTAAAATCTAAATGCAAAACCAACCTTAACAATACAGCAATACATTCAATCTAAGGGGTAGCCCCCAATCTTTCAATACTGTATAGGGAATCCTTGACTTATGACAATTGAGCCCAAGCTTTTTGTTGCTAAGTGAGGCAGCTGTTAAGTTAGTTTTGCCCCCATCTTACAAGCTTTCTTGCCACAGCAGTTGTTAAGTGAATCTGGCTTCCCCATTGACTTTGCTTGTCAGAAATTCACAAAAGGTGATCACAAGTCCTCAGCACACTGCAACCATGATAAATATAAACAAGTTGCCAAGTGTTCAGATTTTGATCATGTGACCATGGGGATGCTGCATCAGTTGTAAGTGTGAAAAAAGTCATAAATCACTTTTTTCCAGTGCTGTTGTAAATGAATGGTTGGTAAGTCGAGGTCTACCTACATCGAAAAGCTCAATTTTGAGCATTGTCCTGAATGGCATCTAAGAAAGAGCTAAGTAAACAACCCTAGAACTAAGGAGAAATTTCCTGATAGAACAATCAATCAGTGGAACGGCTTCCCTCCACAAGTTGTGGTTCTTGCAACACTGGAGGTTTTTAAGAAGATATTGAACAACCATTTATCTGGAATGCTATAAGGCAGTGATGGTGAACCTTTTTGGCGTTGCGTGCCAAAAGTCCATGCACGAGAGCCCTCCCGCACTCTCACGTGCCAGCACCCATAATGCAATGGGTGCTCCCATTTGCGCATGTGCACATGACCCCCCACTATGCTCTTAATGCGCATGTACCTCACACTGCACATGTGCACATGCAACCCCCACTGGGCATGTGTGCATCTGCCACGCATCTGCCCCCACTTTTTCCAAGAGGGTCGGCGCGCCTCTTACCAGAGGACAACCAGTTACTCTGGTGAGACAGCTGTTCCCAAGGCGGTGGCAGCATTCTTGGCCCTGCCTGCCAACTCGCCAGCACCCCATTTACTCATCCCAGCAGAAACCTTTTTCCCACGCTCCAGTTGGCGGGCAGCTGAGGCTTGCAATGAATGGCACAAGCAGGACTGCAGCTCCACCCCTGGGCTGTAAATGCACCTTGCGGGAGCAGGGGCTTGGGAGAGTCGAACCCTCCTGCCTGCCTTACAACGGGCCTTTCCAAGGCAGGGCTGGGCTCTCCAACCTTGGCAAGGTTGTCCACAAATCTTAAGGTTGCCAAGGTTGGAGAGCCCTGTTCCTTTTTTTTTTTAATTTTAAAAAATAAACTTTATTGAAGTTAAAAGATAAAAACTGTACAAAGTATTCATAACCATAAAATTACATAAGACAATACAAATCACAACATACAAACTAAATATGTATAAATCTTTATATACATGTATATAGACAGTGACTTACTACTTCTGTTATCTTAATGACAGTGCCTATTTGTTGCTTTCAATTTCTTACTGAATTTTACTTTTACCCTTTTTCCTTTTGGTTTATCCACTTATACCATCTATACCATACCTTAAAAATTTTTGAGTCTTCCTTGTCTTTTAGTTTCAGCGTTAATTTATCCATTTCTGCACATGTATAATTTTTTTGAATTACTTGCTGCTCTGTTGGCACTTGATCTGTTTTCCAAAATTGTGCTACAGCCAATCTGGCTGCCGTAATTATATGTAATATTAGGTATTTTATTTCTTTTCTAATATTTTCTTTAATCATACTTAATAAAAAAATTTCTGGTTCTAATTCTATTTCTTCTGCTGTTATATCTGATATCCAAATTTTTATTTTCTCCCAGTATTTCTTGATTTTTGGGCAAAACCACCAGACATGAAAGAATGTACCCTGAGCTTCTTTACATTTCCAACACACTGGGTTTAGATTTGGATACATCTTCGCTAACCTCGATGGGGACAAATACCATCTATACACATTTTATACTGATTGTCCTTATACGCTACTGATTTCGTTACGCTATAATTGGTTTCCCATACCCTTTCCCATTCTTCTAACTGTATGTTACGTCCAATGTTTCTTGCCCATGCTATCATTTGTCCTTTAACCAATTCTTCTGCTAGGTCAAATTCTAATAAATATTTATAAATTTTTGAAATTAATTTTTCTTCTTCCTTGTTTTAAATAATTTATCTAATCGATTCGGTTTTGGTTCTATTCCTCCTTCCTCTTGATCTTTTCTATATTTTGTTTTTATTTGTAAATAGGGCCACCAATCTATTAATATTCCTTGTTCTTTAAATTCTTCCTGTGTTTTCAATAATCCCTGTAAATCCAATATATCCCTATATCTTATTATCTTTTGCTTTGTTAATGTGTTGGGGTGCATTATTGCTTCTATTGTCGATAACCATCTGGGAACTTTCATATAATGTTTATTCTTAATTTCTTGCCATGTGCCAATTAACGAATTTCTAATAATATGGTTATTAAAATGTTTATATGTTTTGCTCCTGGTATTCCATAAAAAGGCGTGCCACCCCTTCATTAAATCATGTCCTTCTAGTATTAATAATCTTTGATTTTCCAGGCTTACCATTCTCTAATCCATGTAAGACTTGTTGCTTTATAATATTTTTCCCATGCCAGCAATCCAAATCCACTTCTGATTATGTTTTCTTGTAAGATACTTAAAGATACCCAAAAGGCTGGCAAGCTTTGAGTCCAGCCTCATGGCTGCCGCCTCACACCGGGTTGCTCTCCCCACATGTTGCTGTGGGTTTCCCCATGGAGAGGGCTGATTCCCTCAGTCAGAGGCCAAGAGCGCAGCGCCAGTTTGCGGCTGCTCCTCCCAGGGCAGCTCGGCTCAGCACCATTCCTAAAGCTGGCAGTGGGTCCTCCAAGCAGAGAGCAGGTGCCAGGCCATCTGGAGATGCCGCCCCTTCACTCTCTGCTCACTGGCTGGGCAGCAGTCCAGCCGGGGCCGCCTCGGGGGAGAACACAGCACAGCTAGGGTCCTGGTGTTTCCTTGCTGAGTCCCTTAGAGCACAGTGAGGAGGAAACCTGGGATCCACCAGCAGTGCAGATGATTCCCACCTGTTGTGGCTGTGCCTGTTGTGATTGCAGGTGCCGAGCGCGATGGCGGTAGGGGGAGGCCGGGGGGAAGGGAGCCGAATGGGGTGGGGGGGGATGGCCGGCCCAGCCACAACTCCAGCTCCTTCAAAGGGCGCCTGTGGCTTGCAGGCGCCCTTTGGAACAGGGCTTTCCAACCTTGGCAACCTTAACTTTTGTGGACTTTGAGAACTCCCACAGTTCTCAAAGTTGCCAAGGTTGGAGAGCCCAGCCCTGCCTTGGAAAGGCCCATCATAAGACAGGCAGGAGGATTCGACTCTCTCGAGCCTCTGCTCCTGCAAGGCGCATTTACAGCCTGGGGGCGGAGCTGCAGTCCTGCCTGCACCATTCATTGCAAGCCTCAGCCATCCGCCAACTGGAGAAGGTGGGCAGGCCTGGCTGGCAGCAACCGTGGCCTCCTCATGTTTCCTCACACCCCCTTCTGACTGGGGGAGCAGCGTGGGCAAAGGGCTGCTGGTCCACCAATGGTCCAGACCGCCTGGGACCGCGCAAGTAGCTCACGCAGGCAGGGAGGGAGGGAATCCCTGGTTTACCTTGCTCTGCTCCCTTAGAAAGTGACCACCGGGATTCCCTCTCTGCGTCTTTTGGCACATACGCCAATTGCATACATGCCAGAAACCAGACTAGCTGGCCGGTGCGCATGCACACTCTGGAAACAGGAAGATCATTTTCCTAGAATGCGCATGTGCAATGGGCAGCTGCTCTTCCAATTTCTGGCACACCTGTGCACATGAAAACCAGATGACCGGCGTACCGGAACCCGGAAGAAAATGGGCGATGGCTCCATGTGCCCGGAGAAATGGCTCTGCGTGCCACTTCCGGCACGCGTATCATAGGTTCGCCAACACAGGTATAAAGTCTGCTTGAGCAGGTGATTGGACTAGAAAACCTCCAAGGTCCTTCAAGCTCTGTTGTTCTGTCATTCTGTAAAACAGTAGCACAGACTGAGAAGTGCTGTTTCTTTTACAAATGCCAGGTGTGACATAAACTCAGGCATTTTAGCAAAAAAAAAATGAGGCATGTGGGATTTAATAGGCATCTATATATATTTGAAGGAAGCAATAATATACATTCTTGCCTCTTATAAAGAGAAGACGATATGTTCAAAAGGAAAGAACAATGAAATGCATTTTATTCTCCAGTAGCTTCTTATCCTGTTAATAGGCTTTGCAAACAAACAAACAAACAAACAAACAAACAAACAAATAAAATCCAAAGTATTTTTTTAAAAAAATCTTGCTTTGGAGAAACGTTCAAAGAATAATTGAGTTAAAAAAAAGTTCTGATACGTTTTGTGAAACAACCAAGGGGAATATATCCATAGACCATTCTCAAAAAAAAAAAAAAAAAAAGGCTTTGCCAAGCTTATCCATTTATTAACACTGTCTATATTCTCCAAAAAGTATATATTGGTCAAGGTTACACTGCAACTTAAAAAGTCCCTGCTGAACTGGAGATAAATCTGGGGAATTCTTGATTTCCCAAGGCTATTAACAAGCCAACATTATGAGAAAAAGAGTGCAATAAAAAAAGCATTCCAAACATGGTGTATTTTCACTAAAAATAATGGTTACAGTACTGTAATGTCAAAAAGGCTTGCCAAGAGGAGAGTTTAATATCATATGAAAAGGAAGAAATTTCATAATGGCTCTTGGCAGAATCTCCCCATTTTTTTGCCACAGAAACTGGTGATCTTCTCTCTTCCACCAGCTCCATGGGAGCAGCAGGGTGTAATTTTTGTCTTCCTTTTAAGTGTGCAATTGCTGCAGAAGACTTAAAAGTTAATAATTTGGAAACCAGGAAATGGCTATTTTAATATATTCCTATATTAGAATTTTTAATCACCGAGTAAGGTTATATATATGTGACTGTATCTTTAAGAAAAAAATGGAGAGCTCTGCAGCCTATTTTTCCTGCATCATTATTTCTTGCCAGAGGGAATACTTCACCCATTCCACAAATATTTTGGAAATGCTGGAACCTTTCTTTCTCCCTCTCTAAATTGGAGCACAAAGTTATCCCAAACAGGGTTGAGGAATAAATAATTTGGATAACAACAGAATACAGTGCAATGAGTTTGTTTGGATAAAAATAATAACATTTTTAAAATTCAAACAAAATATGAATCTGGATTCAAGATGCACGCATTATTTGATTTATTATAATGGTGGCACAGTGGTTAGAGTGAAGTATTGCAGGCTACTTCTGCTGACTGCCAGCTGCCTGCAATTTGGCAGTTCAAATCTCACCAGGCTCAAGGTCGACTCAGCCTTCCATCCTTCCAAGGTGGGTAAAATGAGGACCCAGGTTGTTGGGGGCAATATGCTGACTCTGTAAACCACTTAGAGAGGGCTGTAATTGTGGGCATGATGCGAACTGGTAGTAAAGGTAAATAGAACCCACCCCTGCCAATAACTATTAGTTTGGTCTACTAACATCAGGAGAGAAAGCAGGAGAGCACGAGTTCTAATCTAAAACGTGACCTTAGCAGATGAGTGACCAATCACTGTCTCTCAAACCAGCTCACATTGACAGTTTTTGTTATAGAGAAAACAGGAGGAGGAAGGTGTGTTGGATATGCTCCTCGCCTTGAGTTATTTGTAAAAATAATAAATGTGGGTCGCAAATAAGAAAATAAATTCCTTTTTCTAAAAGCTTCTTCAGCCATTCCAAACTATCATTTTCCCCACCCTACAGGAATAATTTTGTATTCACTCCTCTGACTACATGCCTATGGTGAAGTGCACTATGAACCATGAAAATGGGACAATAATAAATTTCTTGTATTTAAGAGGAAAAAAGTGGATTCTAAATTTTTTGGTAGATGTTTTCCAGACCGAGACCTTTGTCAGGGGCTCTACAAATTAACAAATGTTTATCAGAACATTTGTTTAGAATACATCCATAAACTTTATATTGTCAAACAATTAACTGAATTTACTGAAAACATTATGGGTATTCTAAACAAAAGACATATAGCCTGAAGAATCCTGCTATCATACTAGATCTGTTTTTTATGTTAAAACCATACTTATATACCCAGATGAGGGAGATTTTTTTGTATGTTATATAAAAAACAAAGCAAAACATAAAGATAAGAGTTATACATAAAAACCATATGCTAAAAACCTAAGCCATATTTTTCTGCGAATATGCTGCTAGTTCCATCTGCCCCACAATAAAACAATTTATCAGGCTCTACAAAATGAAACAAAACAAAACTAGGCACTTATTTTTAAGAAGAAAATGTTCTTCATAACAAAGCTTCTCAAAATGAATAACTCAGTTCTTACTTGCCTGATACATTTTTTCTCATGCTGGTTACTATTTATTTATTAGATTTGTATCACACCTTTATTAATTTTATAAATAGCTCAAGGCAGCAAACATACCTAATACTCCTTCCTCCTATTTGCCACACTACAACAACCCTGTGATGTGGGTTGGGCTGAGAGAGTGGAAGTATCCCAAAGTCACCCAGCTAGCTTTATAGCTAAGGTGGGACTAGAACTCACCATCTTCCAGCTTCTAGCCTGGTACTTTAACCACTACACCAACCTGGCTACAGTGCATTGGTCCTGTACTTCTGTCTCTAATAAGAAATATGGTCAGATT
The DNA here is from genome assembly GCA_030761175.1 of Masticophis lateralis. NCBI lineage: Eukaryota > Metazoa > Chordata > Lepidosauria > Squamata > Colubridae > Masticophis > Masticophis lateralis. Next base: position 129,665,851 of record JAUDYJ010000002.1, on the reverse strand, counting down.
TTTGTGTGTGTGAAATGTTTGTAAATTTGGCTCAGTGGTTAGAATGCAGTACTGTAGGCTACTTCTGCTGCCTGCAATTTGTCAGATCGAATCTCACCAGGTTCATAGTTGACTCAGCCTTCCAGCCAGGGATGGGTTCTACTTATCTTTACTACCGCTTCGCAACGGGGCTGCGCATGTGCTCTTCTGCGCATGCACAGAAGCTTATGCGAATGCGCAGGAGCATTTTGATAATGTCAGGGTTGGTGGGCAGAGCCTTCCGCCGGTTTTACTACCGGTTCTATAGAACCGATGTGAACCGGGGGCAACCCACCACTGCTTCCATCCTTCAGGGGTGGGTAAAATGAGAACCCAGATTGTTGGGGGCAATATGCTGACTGCAAACTGCTTAGAGACGGCTGTAAAGCACTGTGAAGTGATATATCAGTCTAAGTGCTATTGCTAAGTGCTATTACTTTATGAGATAATATGAAAGGAAATAAAGGAGAAGTCCTTAATTAATTATATTTAAATATATTGTAGTAGCACATGCATCAGCAATGTTCTCCCTGCATTTGTACTTTCACCCAGCCATCCTGGCACAATTTTATAGTCTCACAAACCAAATACCAGGCAAAGTGCTCCTAATGCATCTGCAACTTCAGCCAAACATTTTGGCAACACTTCTGCCACACAAAGCCATTGCAAAGTCTGTTCTTAAGCCAGTTATGTGGCTGTCTGGATATTGCTGAACTACAATATCCAACATCCATCATCCTTGATTACACTAATTGAGATTACAGGAAAAGACCAGTTAGCAATGCAAAGGATTTGTTACCATCACCATCAAGTTTAGAAAACCTATATTCTCTCTTTTCTTTGTTGGTGTCTATTGTCAAGTTCTGATCCATTGTTGTGACCTAGGCCCAAGTAGTTATTACCAGACACAATCAGTCCTAAACAAACATATTTTATTAGAACAGCTGAGAATCACTTCATTCTCAGCTTAGTCCAAATTAATTCCAAAATAAATCCTTCAGAAAAAGTCGTTCGGCCTTATCACAAACCTTTGTCTTCTTTGGCACTCTGCCAAAGGCTTTTCTTGGCAAAGCCCCATGAATTTCAGAAACAAGGGATGCTGACTAGAAACAAATGTAGCAACGTTACTTTCCTACAAAGAGCCCAAGAGTTGTTGCTGTTCTTTTAAGCCTTATGGGAGGGGCCAATCATCTCCTGGCCTTACTCCCAAATTGCCCTTTTTGCTTTAGCTGCTCTTGCCTTCTGGCAGCTCTTCACATGTGTGCACTAGGAACAGACTCCTCCTGTTCCTGTGCCTCTCTGCTGTTCGCCTCTGGATGCTCCGGAGTCCGCACATCGCTCCCAGATGGCCCTGGCCCCATCTCTGCCTCTGATGCAGATTTCTTGTCTGGGCCTTCCCCTGCTCCAGGACTGGCCCATTATCCTCCCCAGCCTCCTCACTGTCTGACTCCACTGCCAGTTCCACAGGCTGCTGGTGGACCACAACATCCATAATACCCTATTTGGTACTTTATACCTGAGTTGCTTTTGTTCTGAGGGCAGGAGAAGAAGTAACAAGTGGAAAATCTTTAAAGAGAGATCCAACCTAGAATTAAGGAGAAAGTTCCTAACAGCAATTAATCATTGGAATGGCTTGCCTCTAGATGTTGTGGTGCTTCATCACTGGAGGAGATTGGACTGCCATTTGTGCAGAATAGTATATGGTCTCCTGCTTGGACAGGGGGTTCGATTAGACGATCTCCAAGGTCTATTCCAACTCTGTTATACTGCTACTGTTATACAACTATTATTTAAGCTCTACCATCAAGTCATTTGTTCCAGAGGTGGGTTTCTAACGGTTCGCCCCGGTTCAGGCGAACCAGTAGTGGCAGTGGTGGGAGGTTATGCCCACCTGCCCAGACGTCATCATAAATGCTCTATGCATGCACAGAAGCGCTGTGCATGAATAAAGTGAGCACGTGCATGTGTGCATTCCTGGTTCCAAACTGGTAGCGAAGGTAAGTGGAACCCACTACTGATTTTTCACAGTTGTGATGTCTACAATCACTGAGGTGGGAGGGTCAGAGAATTCCCTCAAGTTTTATGGACTCTGTCACAGGGGAGGCAATTCAAAATGAAACGAGGAGCCCCCACAGGTAGCAGTAGAAGACAGCCCCACCTGAGTGTGTCTTGGGAGGAAGCCCAGAGCCTTGTATTCTCTAAAAGGGAAAAAGTAATAATAGTAACCCAAAGTGAGCCAAGAATATCAAGCCATTCATAGCTGTGAAAAAGCCAGGGAAGGCTGAATCACGCCTGTCCAATGTTTTTCTTCCAAGCAGGCCTGACCGCCCGCCCTACATAACAACTTATTTATTAAAGTTAAGGTTGCTCAACTGGAACAAAACTTATGCATCAGTTAAGGTCTGAAGTGCTATATGGAATGACCTGTAAATAAGCATCATTAAAAGTGATGGAACTTGTTAATCGGAGGGGTATGTTTTAGGCTCACAGCTCACATTTTAATTACTCAGAAGAGGTTTTTTTAAAAAAATAATTGGGGGAAAGTAGGGAATAAAATGGCAAAAAGACACTGAGAAAATAGTTGCACAGATAAAAAGAAAAGAAATTTGTTTTTAATGGAGAGGTTGGCACATAGAAAGTTGGACTGTTATTCAGAAAACCGCCATATATATATATATATATAAGAGAAAAAAGAATTATACTATTTGATTTTAGAAATTAGGAGCTGTCGGTAATTATGGTTAATTAGTGCAATTGTAGATCAGTATATAGAAAAATTTTGTACAATGTGTTCCAATACTGCATAGTCGACTAAAATGTACTTACAGGTTGATCACCACAGATGATGGTGGCAGAGTGGAATTTAGCAAAGCTTGCTGCAGTAATTGGAGACTGATCTGACAGTAAATGGTTTATGTAGTCATTTTCCATCTTACAGTGATATTTGGTACTAATAAATCAAAGCAGCAATACATACTCAATTATCTCTATTTTCCTGACTTTACATGCATAACTCAGTTCCAGGCTAGGTAGACTTTCACATTTCTTTTCCAAAAATATTGAGGAAAAGACATTTAGTCAGGCAAAGAAAGTTTTTTTTTGTGTGACAATATTAAATAATTAGTAGGTATAAAGATCTTTCATGTGGTGTTCTTGGCTTCGAGAAGCATGAAGCCGAGAACACCAGCCTGAAGATGACGAATGGGACTTTGTCGAAACGTCGCCAAGATACTTCCAATTCTACGCGGGAGAAGACCCGAATAACCAAAGACCTACATACAAACACCCACGAAAACCTCAGAAATCACACACACACACACACACACACACACACACACACACACACACACACATATATATATATTACTTTGGATATAAGTTACTGTTATAAACCTCAAAGGGTTGTGAGTTCAACCAGAGTTACTGTGAAGCCAGAGATCCCAAGAAATGTTTTCAATTGATAATCAAATAAATCCCTCAAAGTTTTTAAGAAGACCATGGATAGCAATCTCTCAAGGATGGTTTCTTCCCCACCCCCCTACATGTTACATAGGGTTGGACTAGATAATCCTTGTAGTTACTTTCAGTTCCATAATTCTATAATTCTCCCTATAGTTTATTTCTAGAAGAGCAAGTGCATGTGATGAGCTGGGCTGAAAGAGAGCGACTGATCCAAAGTCAATCAGCTTCAGAATGAAGTACAATGAGCTAAATAGATTAGGGGTTGCGGGGCACAGATCAAATGAGAGAAAAAATGCTTCAGCCAAAATTAAGATTGTGGGATCCCTGGTGCTCCTAGCTTGGTTGCATTCTTGCAGATGTTTCATTACCAAACTCATGCTACTTCTAACATCATCAGACTATTCCTGGTCCTAAACTAGCACTGACAATGTTATCAACTTTGGTAATGAAACACCTGCAGGAAGACAAAAGAGCATCGAGAAACCCTTTAGTTCAACCCTGACCTACAAATATTCTGTTCTACAATTAAAACAACTAGTTATTATACATTCCTGTATAATATTCATTCACTAAGAATAAATTGGGAGACCTAAAAAGCAACTCTTATGCATTTTTCCAGAATAACATCCAGTTGTCCTATGTTTATGTATACAAACCTAGGGGCCACAAAACTTTAGTTTGGTTGTCATGATTTAAAAATAGCTTTGGAGCTTTTGAAGGAACTCTCAGAATTGGACTCAGTTTATTCGCTCCAAATTCCAAAGGTTAGAAAGTAAGGCTATGCAAACTATTGGACGCCTAAAAATGGTTACAAATGATATGTCCCTTCATATAGCTCTGATGCAACTTTAAGAAAGCTAGTTTGCCTCAGCAAACATTTCTATAAAGAGCCTCTTTGTCTAGACTGTCTATCATTGTCTACTTTCAATGAATTTCTTAAAATAAAGTGAGAAACTGATTACAGTCCTCAGGGATATAAAAAAATAGTTTACACTAGTAAACACTAGTAAAAAATAATTTACACTAGTAAGCCAAAGCTTAAGCCTATCAGTGTAGTAAAGGAGAAAAGTTAGTTGTTTGCTTCTTAACTGAATGTTACAATACCCACTGAAAGGGTAGAGCTTACAATGACCAACATTACTTAGAGGAAATAATGCCTGGGGTTTAAGGCCTTCTCTACCACCAGTTCCAAATGGATTGGGACTGGTGGTAGAAAATGAGAGAAGATGGCTTGTGTATGTGCAGTATTCTCTTCAAATCACAGGAGAAAATAGGGATTATGGGAATCAGTCTTCAATGGAATAGAACTTTCCTTCATAGAACTGTAAACACCCACTTATTTCTTCCTTCTGATTGATATTAATTGAATTAACTTCAACCGCTATAACACAAGGGTTACCAGTAGATTCAAACTCAATGTAATTCACTCTAATCTTGATTATAGGAAATATGACTTCTGCAATAGAGTAGTAAATGTCTGGAACACTCTACCTGATCCTGTTGTTAGTCTCTCTAATCCCCATACCTTTTACCTTAAACTGTCTACCGTGATTCTTATGAATTATGAACCTAAGGGTGCATAAGCACACCAGCATGCCTACTGTCCCTGTCCTACTGTTCCCATTTATATGCATTCATTTTATGTGTTTATGGCTTATTGTGTTTATGGCTTTATGTGTTTATGGCTTTTGCTTATTTATTTCTTTTTATTTGTGCTGAATTTTTTTCATGTGTCCATGTCTTTGTCTATACTGTTACTTGTTTCCTTGTACTTGTAAATAAATAATTAATAAATAAATATCAGGATAGTAGGCATCATAGAGGGGTCTCCAGGAAAGGATTGGACAGTCAAGATCAGATTTCCTTTCTTCCAAGGAAGGATCTCTTTCACTCTGATTGTAAGCTGTCTACTTGTTCTTTCCCAGAGCGGATTGGATGGCAGCCTAAAGTATCAAAGGTTTACAGAGGTGAAGTATGCACAATGATGGACAATTCGCAACCTACTTTCAGCAAGAGGCAGCTTAAGAGTTGTGGAAAATGAATCAGAACATGTTACGCTGGTTAAAAGAGAGGAAGGAGAATTTACAATTCTTTGGATCTGTGAAAATTATGTTGTAAATAGTGAGGGATCTATATTAAAGCTTTCTTCCAGGCACACATGTTTGGATCAGTGTGGGTTACCCTCCGGTTTGGACTGGTTCGCAAGAACCAGTAGTAAAAATGGTGGGAGGCCCCGCCCACTGCCCCGGATGTTGTCATCATCATCTGCACATGCGCAGAAGCGCAATCCCATTGCAAACTGGTAGTAAAGGTAAGTAGAACCCACTCCTGGTTTGGATACATGTCCATGTGTCCCTGTTCAGAATAGATAGTGTTTGTCTTATTATTTTAGTCTTAGAGAATTCTTTTACATTCAAGGTGATCAAATTATTTATGATTGCATTATTAAGAATATGCTAAACTGAACCAGGTAGACATGAAAGACTGTGATGGTGTCAGATACCATAGGGGTGTGTGTGTGTGTGTGTGTGTGTGTGTGTGTGTGTGTGTGTGTAGAGATATACGCAAGTTCCAAGATTATTATTTTTTTTTTTGAAAAAGTTCAATGGGTCAAGAGAAAAACTAAATAAATGTCAAGGCATGGGGGAAGCGAAGCATCCTGCATGCTAATTGGAAGAGGTTTTTCATACAGTAGATCATGTTGGGTGGAGCTGGAATTTTAGCTGAAGACACTTCTTTTGAATATTATTCATTAAAGTTGGATTGACAGCAGTGCAGCATTGGTTGTCAATCTCCAAAGAAAGACATACAGAGGTTCTTCTAAGCAATTTCCTTTATTGTTCCTCACAATTAGACAGAAATATTGCAAAACAAAAGCAGATTAGTAAACAATGCTCTGAGAACTCCTAGGGAGGGGCTATTTTAACTCTCTTCCTCCCACACAAACTATTTAAATTATTCTGCGTCTTACTCCCCTGGAACGCACTCCTTCCCTCCTGGGAATCCAGATTACATTCCCACCACACCAACCCATTTCAGGTACACAGAAAAGGCACATTGTGGGAGCAACAACATTTCCTGCTATCTCCAGGATAGGAGGAGAGTACAACAAAACAGTAGTATGGACGTGGGTTTATGTACGCAACTCCTCCAAGCTATAAACATACTTGAAAGAAAAGGATTAGCCAGTTGCAATATTGGGTGCTTACTGATGCATAGGAAGGAAGGAATTTACAATGGAGGCTTAGCAGTTGAATTTAGATAGGTCTCAACTAAGAAATTTATCTATATAATTTCTTGAAAAAAAAATCAGCAAGACAATGTGTTCAGCTACTGGAAAATCACAATTGGATATTCACATTAATTCACCTGCTTAATCCTCAGCACAGCCTCCAACTCCACCAGTCCACAGCTTGCTATTTAATGTATAAGGATCCTTATTTTGTCAGCAGCATTTTAAGGGTTTAGCTTTGCAATAATATTGTCTCTAAAATTAACTTAGGGTTCATCAGAAGTCCAAGATAATTTTTTAAACCTTTCCAAGTACTATCTATAAATCATATAGACTGTATTTCTGGGATTGGTTTTTTTTTCCCCATGAAGTCACCTTGTGATTCATTTACCTATCGAGAGCATGTTGAGAAGTTTTATCATCTTCTAATGAACCTATTGCACTCAAAAGCTAGTTTCACCTGTGAAGGAACATATATATCAGGGATGAAATTTAGCTGGTTCCAACTGGATTGCGCGATCCAGTAGGGCCAATTGAGAGAAGCCCCGCCCACCAGCGTGGGTGTCATGACGTCCCTTTTTTGCAACTATTTTCAGCCTCTGCACATGCACAGAAGGCTTTGAGAGCCGGTAGGGAAGGTAAGTGAATTTCACCACTGATATATATATATATACCACTGATAGCTAGCTAGCTAGCTAGCTACATAGGCAGACAGATCCATATATGTTCAGTGTGTGTGTATGTGTGTGTGTGTACACACACACATATACATACATACACACACACTTCTGGTAATGCAAAATTGGAAGCTATACTTTGCCCATTTGTAAGCAATAAATCTTTTTAGTAACCTCAAGATAATATATTCTGTTGAGGAAGAATTATTGGCTAATTGAGATTCCATGTGGGAAATTCTGAGAAAGCTGTCCAAGAAAATATTCTATTATCGTATTCGTACTATTAGAGACATAAGATCATGGTTCCTACTTCACTGAAGCCATTCAAGCCTTTGACCGGAATTAGAAATCATAGGCTTCCTTTTATTTTAGATGACATGTTTCTAGAGTTGACAAGGAAATGAGTACAGTGATTCAGCTGGATGATGTTTTTAAAAAATAGTATATACGGCAAAATTAAGGAGAATATGAAGTACAATTCCAAGCCAAACCACTTATTGGTGTATGTATATTTCAATAAATTTGGAGTGCTTTCAGACATAGATATTTCATCTAATAACTGGTATTTCCATTAATAATTACATTATTTCATTTATATCTCAAATATCTAGGGCTACTTTCCACCTTTTCTTCTTCCAAATATGATGAGCAATGATATTTTTGTGTTTGTGTGTGCATGTTTTACCACATTTTCCATTTCTGGGCTTATAAGAAAAGGTTCGCTAGTGACAAATTCAAGTGCTGGCTGTTGCATACAATCTCCTCAACATTTATTATCTGAATTTTGTCTACCCAGTAAAATCTGGGAGGGTTGTCTCATACCAGGTTCTGTCTTTTAAGTAGTCTTATCTTCCTGAGCCTCTGAGATGGGCTATTTCTGTTGGGATTCCTGCCTCTTGGAATAGTATTCCCTGCATATAGCATAAGCCCTACTGGGTTTGAATAAAGCCAATAAAAACTTGGCTTTGAAAGCAGGTCCTGGGCCAGGGAAGTTGTGATCCACTTCCCGATGGATGTTCTATATTAGGGATCTCCAAACCTGGAAACTTTAAAACTTGTGCACTTCAACTTCCGGAATTTCTCACTCAGCCAGAAACAACAACAAAAGAAAAGACAAAAAGTTATCTCTTTAGGGCAAATTTTTAAAAAAATTACTAACTTGTTCTGCTAAAATTACTATTACTAACTAAAAATTACTAACTTTAGTCTCTGCTAAATATAAACAAGTTTTATTTTCACAATGCGCCTTTTCAAAACTTTTCAGTTAATTCATCAGATGTCAGGATCGTATTCTTCTGCCTTGGTCAACTTCAAATCATTGGTACAGGTAGTCCTCGACCACAACTGACTCCAAAATTTCCATTGCTAAGGGAAACTGTTGTTACGTGAGCTTTGCCCCATTTTATGACCTTTCTTGCCACAGTTGTTAAGGGAAGCTGGCTTCCTCGTTGACTTTGCTCATCAGAAGGTCACAAAAGGTGATCACATGATCCCGGGACACTGCAACCGTCATAAATACATGCCAGTTGCCAAGCGCTCAAATTTTGATCACATAACCATGGAGATACTGCAACGGTCCTAAGTGTGAAAAACGATCACAAGTCACTTTTTTCAGTGGCTTTATAACTTTAAGTGGTCACTAAACGAATGGTTATAAATTGAGGACTACCTATATTTGTCTTTTTATGGCAACCAACAAGTGATACCCCCCGCCAAAGAAATATAGATATGTCTCCTCTACTGTTAATCCTGGACTGTATGAGCTACAAGTATCTACAAGTGATAGACAATGCACCAGCTAACTTCCCATTTAATATCTGTTCCATTCAAAATATCTCATCAATAGCTTCAACCCGTACTTTATATTATAGTACAATATACCACAGGCACTCATTTGGAGCATTGCCCATGTAATTTTGTGCTTACCGGTAAAGGTGAGATTAATTAAAGCAGATCTTTCTTGTTGAAGCATTGGGTTTGATCAAAAACTACACAATATGCCAATAAAAAGTGGTTAGGAGAGGAAAGCCCAGTTTATATGACTCACCATTTTTTGTGTGTGTGCTAATATTAACTTTTGCTAGTGAGACTTTTTCCCTGTATTGCTTTTCCAGATATGAAAGGAGTTTTATAATGTCTGTAGCCCAGTTAATTAGATTATATTGAACTTCATCCTTGTTATATTTGAACATTTTTTCCTTTAAACAATATGTTTGTATATATGTGTATAATATAATACATACATACACACACATACACATCTGTCTGTGAAATCCCTCTAAGAAGTAATTATATTTTGGGCCATTGAAAACTTCCGACTAGAAACTGGCATGAAACAGATGCTTTGTTTTACTTTACCTCCCCCCCCCTCTCTCCCCCAAAAGAACCATCATATCTGATTGGTCTGAGATCTAACTGAAATGCATATCTCTTTCTCATGCTTCTTGGAACTGGATGAACAGCACCAAAAATCAGCATCTCATCTGAATAAGATTCTAAGGCATCTTCAGGAAGCTGTTAGCACAACCGCTGTAAGCAAAGCGGGAGCTAAAAGGTGATGGAAATGGGAAATCGGTTATGAGAAGTTGTTGCAGTGTCAGATTAGTATTTTCAAAGTGAAGAATTATTTGAGTCAAGAAGGGATTTAAGCAAAGCTATAGCAAGAGCCTGATAAGAGCAAAAGGTTCGTTTTGGGGACCTCAATGGGAGAAATGTGGGTTTTTTTAAAAAATACATTCAGCTATGAAGATTAGAAATCAGCTCACATTTCTTACAGCAGTCTGTCTTGCTGGAGTTCGGTACAGATTCTGTTACAATCATCCACAATTTTCTGGAGAATGACCATCAGAGAATTTTTAAATAATAAATGCTATAAAATGCTCATAAAGGAAACTAAACACCCTCTTAAAAATCATTCTTTGCACTGTTCAACCTTCAACTGTCAGGAACTAGGTATCTCAGATTATATCAACCATCCATATTAGTTTTCTAAATAATATGGATATAAAGCCAACTTCCCTGTGTAAGTAGTTTTTTATCAGAAATAGTCACTCATCATACTTCCAAATGAGCAGTCTTCAGAAACCATCTTGCACATCCTATGTTATCCATTAAAAATCCATTAACTTTTCAATGATATTATTTGTGTACAATCTGATCAATAATTTTAACATATTCATTGTTGAATGTTGTGGAAGGTCTTCATCCTTATCCCACAAGTCTGAATGGCATTATCTCATATTATTGATGCAAACAAGGAGTTATTGCAGCCCTAAATCCTTACTGAGATTACTCTCAGCGCCCAAAAATCATGCAGGAGCTGAAAAGATATAGAAAGTGTGAGATTTCAGGGAAAAGGTTCTTGAGTAATGTTTACTTGAGGATAACTGTTGTTACCCTCAAGTAAATTGCAGTTTGAACTGAATCAAAACAATTCACATGATTTGGGGCAGAGACTTGAAGCCTGTTCTATAAAACTGGCTAACGGGACGTGACCCCTGGACTGAAAGTAAGATCTTCATTCTCTGTATTTCTCTTAACTAGCAGATAGAACCCTCGCTGCCTTCCCTAGGATTGTCTCTTTGGTTTGCAACATACTTTGTATTCTGCCTTTGCTCCTTTTTTCTATTCTGCAGGCTTTGGATCTCTTTTACTAAGTTGGCTGGCTCTTGAACTCTTGATAGACACCTTTCCTGCTTTAGTCCATCTGGAAGTTATTTGGCGAGAAGGGAAGCTTAGCAAGCCTTATCTGTCAGCCAAGCAGAGTGGCTCATCTATTGGAACAGGCCACCATGGGGCCCTCAACCATATATGATTAGAAGGATTAGAAGGAGGCCGGGAAAGAACACAGGTTTTATTCTAAGGTGGGAAGGAATATTGATGGTTTCAAATGGCACCAGTGTTCAATTAAAAAATAATAATAAGGAAAGCTCATATGACCGAACACAAGCAGAACTCTGTTTGTGTTTCTGGCTTCAGATCTGGATATATTTAAGTGTTCTGGCTAAAAGAATGCCAATTAATATTAAGGAATAGAATAGAATAGAATAGAATAGAATAGAATAGAATAGAATAGAATAGAATAGAATAGAATAGAATAGAATAGAATAGAATAGAATTCTTTATTGGCCGAGTGTGATTGGACACACAAGGAATTTGTCTTGGTGCGTAGGCTCTCAGTGTACATAAAAGAAAATATGTTGTTTAAGCACTAAATGAGTTTACTTTAAGAAATAAAAACAATTGATTTGTTGAAGTAATAAATGAGAGAGGAGGTTCATGACATTTCTGACATCCTCAGAAATCCATCCCAGACAAATGGCTTTCCAATCTTTGTCTGAACTTTAGTGATGGAGCACCTAAGAGGCAGGCTGTTCCATTGCTTAGTAAGACTCATGGCCAGGAGATACCTCTTTATTTCAAGTTTGGATCTGCCTGCCTGCCTGCCTGCCTGCCTGCCTGCCTGCCTGCCTGCCTACCTACCTACCTACCTACCTACCTACCTACTACCTACCTACCTACCTACCTACCTACCTACCTATCTATCTATCTATCTATCTATCTATCTATCTATCTATCTATCTATCTATGCCCTTTGCTTTTTAGTCAAGGACTACCTATAAATTAATTTAGGATTAGCAAAAATTAACAAGAGCCTTGGTTGCGCAGCAGATTAAAGTGGTGTTAAATGACACCAGCTGCCTGCAATTACTGCAAGTTCGAATCTCACCAAGCTCTAGATTGACTCAGCCTTCCATCCTTTTGAGGTAGGTAAAATGAGGACCAGGATTGTGGGGGCAATAAGCTGACTTTGTATAAAAAAGAACAATGCTTGGGGGGGGGGGGGCGAAAGCCCTACTAAGCAGGTATATACAAAAAGTATGAAGGCTATTGCTTAACACATTGTAAGCTGCCTTGAGTCTCCGGAGAAGGGTGGCATATAAATTGAACCAATAAATAAATGGTTCAATGCATTTCAATGGATCACCTGATTGGTGATCAGGTAAAATCGTGGGTTGAAAGAGCAGGAATAGGCAACTAGTTGATTTCTGAAGTTACTGAAGTGCATCTCTCTTTATTCTATCCCATTAACAAGATTGGTGAAACAATATCTGGAGGGCAAACTCCATACAAGCAATTTCTGATACAGAGAGTGATTTCTTTGTATCAGAAAGAATATTTCTTTCAGAAAGAGTATTTCTTAATCAGATTTAATGACGCTAATTTCCTGCAAACATCTTGCTCACAAGGACCAGCCAAAATTTAAACAATTAGGTCTCTTTAGTCCAAAACAGTGAATAATCTTTCTAACTGGTTATCATACCTATGTTAGAATAGAGAATATGGATCAATGCTGACTCAGAAGAGAACAAGCAGATAATAATGCTTCCTTTTCTCTCTCTACACACACACCCCGTAAACATTGACTGAAGTACCCATTTCTACATCTTTACATCAGCATAATTTTGGACTGGAAAAGTATTGATGCTCTGAGAGTATAGGAATAAGCTTAAAAGGTAAATTGACTTAAGGAAAAAATCAGCGTACACTATCATGAAAATAGTACCCATGGAAATACATATATGTTAATCTTGTATTCATTTCGGATTGTTTATGCAAGTAAACTCCTTGGAGACAAAAGAGTAAAATTCTTCTGAGATCTTGTGGTCAGATCAATTTGTAGAACCGTTTCCATGTTTTCTGATGCAATCAACTGTAACAATGTTGTGTATCCCAGTAAACATGGAAATGGAGCAAGGAAAACATTTCTTAGCTGATTTCCTAAAAAATACTATGCTGGCAGGGGAGGAATTCTAGTTCAGTTTCCAGACTTTTTGAGCCATTAGACTTTCCACAGTGTCTCAGATCTCACATCTTACATTTAATGTAGCTACAAATCGGGAAACGCAGAAAAGACTCCAGCCAAAATGCCCACTAGCTTGACATGCAATAATCATTATGCATTCAAATTTATATATTCATAAGTGGAGAAGTGCCAAGTCTAGCAAAAAGCAAACCTGATCTTTGGCAAGAAGGGCAGCCCTTCTACCTCAAGGCAAATCTCAGTAGGGGCTACCCTTACTTAGTGTTTGTGTATATTTAATTCATGTCTATGGGAGGCCGGAGATTTTATTTTATTTTTATTTTTAAATATAACATCCTGGTTAAAACATTGAGCAGAATTTGAGATGGAAATCGGTCTTCATTCATGTTTGCTACAAGCATCAAATTCAGGTTTGTATGATAAGAAAATCCACTTCTTCTGTTCCTAAACAGTCCGGCCTCTATTCATTGAGAAGAAAGAGAGGATGAGGATGAGAACTATAGCACTATTGCTTATCCCATAACATTTGCATTTCCAAGTTTCCAGTGTCCTTGGTTGATTAACTGAAGAAGATAATTGACTTGAAGCTCCTCCAGAGGAAACATAAGGATGATATACAGATAGTTCTCGACTGATGACTACAGCTGAGCCGACTATTTCTGTTGCTTTGTCAGATATTAGTTAAGTGAGTTTTGCCCCATTTCACGACCTTTCTTGCCACAGTTATTAAGTGAATCACTGCAGTTCTTAAATTAGTAAAATGGTTGTTAAGTGAATCTTGACTTTGCTTTTCAAAAGATTGCAAATGGGGATCACATGACCCCGAGGACACTGAAACCATCATAAATACATGTCAGCTGAATACTGAACATGCGACCATGCGGATGTTGCAATTGTTGTAAATATGAAAAATGGTCATAAGCCTCATTGTTTTTTCAGTGTCATTGTAACTTCGAACGGTCACTAAATGAATGTTTGTAAGTCGAGGACTGCCTGTAGAAACAAGTGAGAATTGCAACCAGGTTGGATAAGAGGCAGCTGTGCTCTCAGCAGGAATGAGGGTGTGAAAAAGTCTCAGCAGGGACCCTCCTAGTTTATTGGACTGTAAAGGTGAGGGTGGGGGAATAATATACTTTCAGGTTTATGAAATGTTGTTAATGTGATCTTATGATGAAGTAGAATTAATTCATCTTGACATCAGGGGTGAAATCCAACAGGTTCTGACAGGTTCTGGAGAACCGGTAGCAGAAATTTTGAGCAGTTCGGAGAATCAGCAAATACTACTTCTAGCTAGCCCCAGAGTTGGGTGGGAATGGAGATTTTGCAAAATCCTTTCCCTGCCATGCCCACCAAGCCAACTACACCCACCAAGTCATGCCCACAGAACTGGAAGTAAAAAACATTGGATTTCACCACTGATTTACATGCTTCCCATCTGATCCACCTCACTAACCTGACAACTTGCTCTGGTTGCTTTCTGCCTGGGGGAAGGATTTTCCATGAGTAGAAATTCATTGGTTGCTGTCAACAATAAAAGACCAGGTTAGGAATAGACAGTAATGGAGAAAATCTATTGCTATGGTAGCTAGGAGTCAACAGTGACTTGATGGAATCAATCAATCCTGAATAAAGGTGCCACAGGAATTTGCCACATTTCCCCCATTTCATCTTGATTGTTTTGAAGAGTGTTTCTGCCATGGACTATATACAGTAGCCATAAAAAAAGTGTTCATCGTCAAAACCAAATGCAACAAGAAAAGGACCAGGAAGAAAACAAGGCACTAACTAGCTAACTAAATGAGCACCCAGCTGACCACCTGAAAGCCAGCTGGCTGTCTCAAGTGAGAGGGATAGTGAGAAGAAGGGGAGATCATACTGCAGTGGCCCCCACAATGCTTCCACTAGGTTTTTTGTGAGGAGGTGAACACGACAGTCACATGGAAGAAGCCTCGTTCAATTTCAGCAAGCTCCACCAGGTGCAAATAAGCAAATGTAATTGATATGAGATACAATTAAAGTAATGTGACTTTGCTTCAAGACTGATAGAAGTGATATCCTACTGTTGATGGCTTAATATTTATGTGTGCTCCTGCCCAACGTTGGACATGATTCTTTGAAGTCTTATTGGTCTGTTTCTCTTTGTTGTGAAAGAAGGCTGTTTATATCTGCAGTCTCTATTGTTATTTCCTTTGTGGGCCCATAGACAGTCTTATAATTACAATGGTGTTTGTTTGTTTGTTTGTTTGTTGTGCAACCACCCTGTCCATAAAAGTGACTTCTGGCTATTTCTAAGACAATTTTAGTTTAACTTCTGCTCACAATAGAATACCTTATGCCACCAGGCTTGAAATTTTGGGCTTGGACAACTTGAACTACGCTGCCTACGGTCTGACCTAAGCATAGGCACAAAATTGTCTACTACAATGTCCTACCTGTCAATGACTATTTCAGCTTCAACTGCAACAATACACAGTTGAAGACAATAAATACAAACTCAAAGAAAAACCGCTCCAAACTGGATTGCAGAAAATACGACGTCAGCAATAGAGTGGTCATTGCCTGGAATGCTCTACCTGACTCCATTGTTACTTCCTCAAACCCCCACAGCTTTAACCTCAAACTGTCTACTGTGGACCTCACCCCATTCCTAAGAGATATGTAAGCGGCCATGTACCAGTGTGCCTACCGTCCCTGTCCTACTGTCCCCATTTATTTGTACTCATTTCATGTGCTCATGTCCATGTTTATATTTATACCTGTTATCTTGTACATGTTTGATGAACTAAATAAATAAATACATAAATAAATTTCTCCATCTGATCATTTACATGGGAACAATCACATTATGTGTGTGTGTGTGGGGGGGAAGAGAAACAGCTGGCTTGTATTTGTATATGAGAACGTAGGAACTATATTCAAGCTAAAGTGCCTGGTGTCTCACTAACATTATACTTTATATGCAACAAATCAACATCATTTTATGTATTTCTATATTCCCTTCCTTGCTTTTGTGATACTTGGAAGAAGCAGAGAATCAGAGATAAGTGACAAATTTTGCCAGAATGACTCATTGTTGGCCGGAGCTATTTCCGACTCAGTTTGATTAATCCAGATTTATGTGCAGTGATTAAAACAGAGAGCATTTCTAGACATTGGGATCAACCAGAATTAAGGGGTGGGAGCAGCACAGATGCCCCTTCCTCACCCCCCCCGCCCGCCCCGTGTCTTTATCTAAACATTGCTCTTGTGGATTCTACGCAATTGGGAATCTCAAAACTCCTCTCTAGGGGGACATTTTTCTTCCAATCGATCACACTAGTTTTCAAGTAAGATATATTAAGCAGAACAGAGCATGTGTTTATTTATTTAAACTTTATTCTATTTGATTTCTTATTTTTCTACCAATTTTTTTTTAGATTAAAAATATCTTCAAGGCGGCCTGTCAGAAATGTGGATAAACGCTAAACTGAAACAAAAGTTCTGCTAACTAATAATTCACAAAGCAACACAGAATAATAAAAAAACTACACTATATTTAAAACATGGATATACAGTACATTGAAAAAGACCAGGTAAGTGAGTCACTTTAAATTCTCCTATTAATGACATTATCTTGCAAAAGTATTTCAGAGTCAGACACCACTGCATAAATAGTTACACAACTAAGCTTAACAATCAGGAAAATAGGTAAATAGATCTTTTACATAATTATCCACTAAAACAATTATATTTGATATGCAAGGTTCCATTTTCTACTCTTAGTTTTTTCTTTAAATAAGGTTGAAAAACTGAAGATACCCAATAAATACATAACAGTTTGTCTTTTTTTGTTTGTTTGTTTATTCCAGCTCCTTCTATTCTGTTCCTAATTCTCATACCACTGATGATTGTCTATTCATATCAACTCTAGAATATATTTCAAATGCATACCTAAATGTTTAGATAAGATTCTGTGGTTTGTATTATATATACAAGAGGTAATTGTAGATTAAACAGATTTGCCTGCTCAGGCCATTACAATCTATGGATCTGTGAATGTTCTTTCCAATAAATCCAAAGTATTTCCAAATGGAGTCGCTGGATAAAAATTACTTTCAAAATATCCAAGCTTTCAAGAACACCAGTATGTGACTTACACCAATGCAGCTTGATACCCCTTCAAATAAGCAAAGGTTGTTAGATTGGCTCTGCTATTTGCATAATTCTGCACTAACAAAAAATAAAGTCAATAAATTGCTGATAATTGCATAAATGTCAGGCACGGTGGGGAAGGGTCAGAGTTGGAATGTTTAGGTCTGTTTGCCAGGTGTGATGGGGTCAAAAGCAAGGGAAATGTGTCAGGGATAATAGCTGTCAGAAGGAGCCAAAATGAGCATTGTATAAGGTCATAGTCAAATAAACATCACCCAGTGCTTCAAGAATTGCAGACCGATTAACCACGAATGTTACGTTTCTTGAATTATCACAATTTATCCTATGCAATGTTAAAGACCCTTGACTTACAAATCAACTCTTGAAAAAAAAATGAGGAATACTTCTTTCATTTTATACTTCTTCTGTCCAAAATATCTGAGCCTAACAGAGACTGGGATGCTAATTTATAGGTAGTCCTTGTATGCATTTAATTATTCTGATGATTCCCACCCATCCCCACTCCCATCCATTTCTACTTTGTCATTTCAGAAATATTTAGGCCCAATTTCCAATATGGTAGTAAAAATCATACAATTCAAAAAAATTCTGTAATACCCCTCTCTCCCCAATTTCTCCACCAGCTGTTAAGTCATTGTGCTGTTGTGATTTTAAGGAGCCATCTGATTTAGATGTCAGTTAATTTAATATCTCTCCTCTTCCCTTCTCCATCTTTATATTTTAATATAATTTACGAACTGTTCTTCCCACCCCACCCTTCATTTTGGGCAAAGAAAAGAAACTGGGAGAAAATAAGTATCATGGAAGCACAAAATTAGAATCAGAATCAAAATATAGACCTTGGAGGTCTTTTAGTCCAACCCCTTGCTCAAGCAGGAGATCCTATTATATCCATGGAAATAAAATTCTCTTTCAGTTTGCCCAGGTCCATCTTGTGATTGAAGGTTGATCCAGAACCAAAGGCTTACTTCCAACTCTGAGCTCAGGTATTATTCAACATGTGTATTTAATATACTATATAAGCAGATATATTGTTAAGTATCGGTCTATTCCGAAGTATAAAATAGCAATTTATCCTTCACCACCGACATTGGGAAATCATAAATATAAGTGCCACTTCTCTGTGCTAATTTTGCATCTGATAGACCAATTTTCTACACATTCAACTATAGAGTCATTTTGACCATTAAACTGTCCAGTATGCTTAGAATCACCCTTATGATCTTTATACTGAATGTGTAAAGATCAGAAAACATGGGTAACATTAACAGATTCAGTAGGGCCAACACACAAAGCTCCCAAATTTCTACATTTGTGTGTTTTGATTAATTTCTGAATAGGACAACTGTCTGCCACTGAAAAAGAACTGAAATAGATCCCTATTTTGATGATACTGTACATTTCAGACACTGATTACTGTACAGGTAGTTCTTGACTTATGATCACAATTAAGACCCAAATTTCTTTTGCTAAGCAAGACAGTTGTTAAGTGAATCACCGCAGTGGTTAAATTAGTAACAGGGTTGTAAAGTGAATCTGGCTTCCCCATTGACGTTGCTTGTCAGACGATCGCAGAAGATGATCAACATGACCCCATTGCAACCATTGTAAATATGAGCCAGTTGTAGAGTGTCTGAATTCTGAACACGTCACCACAGGGATGCTGCAATGGTCGTAAGTGTGAAAAATGGTCAAAAGTCATTTTTTTCCAGTGTTATTGTAACTTCGAATGGTCACTAAGCATAAGGTAAGTTGAGGTCTGCCTATATTCACTGCAATATTTCCCAACTTCAAAGAAAAATAACATAGACTTTCCTAAAGAAGCTGTGGTTTTCTTCTTTTAAAAAAAGAAGCAAAACATCCAATCCATTGTCATTCTGAAAATTTCTGTTTATTTCTTTGTTGATAAAGAAACTGTATGCATAAACAGCAAAGGTTGTTTAGAAGCCATCCATTCTTAAGTGAAGTTCCCGTTCCGGCTCTTATTTCTCCAATGTGCTGAACAAGCAAGAGGACTGTTCATTTGTCAGATACAAGTCCAGGACCCAGTGAGGATTTCATAAAAATATGCATCTTCTTCTTTTTCTTGAAAAGAATCCCTGCTTTCTCTTCTGGAATTGTTTTAAGATTTTGGAGAGAAGGAGATGAACGACAATAGCGCCTTTCACAGCTCTATATATATGGTTTCTTTTTCTACTGTTTGGGCTTGAAAGCACTTCCTATTGAAGGGAGGACTTTGAAGTGTCCTCTTTGTTCTTCCAGGCTAGTTATTTTTAGTTTAAAATAACTTTAAAGGTTTTTTTAAAAAATTTTAATATATGCAAAAGAACAAAATGCAGAGCTTAAAAGGCCACAAGCAAGTCAAATTTAAAAGATGGAAAGTTTAATATTTTAATATAAAGAGCATTGCATTATTAAATACAAATGAATAGCTTTTGTGTTGTCATTATGGATATTTGGGAAGTGACCCCCAACCAGTTTTTATATTACCATCAGTGGACCACATTTTTCTAACGCTTTTCCTTCCATCTTTGTTGTTGCTGTTGCTGTTAGTTGCAAAGTCATGTCTGACCCATCGTGATCCCATGGACAATGTTCCTCCAGGCTTTCCTGTCCTCTACCATCCTCTGGAGTCCATTTAAGCTCACATCTACTGCTTCAGTGACTCCATCCAGCCAACTCATTCTCTGTCATCCCATACTTCTTTTGCCCTCAATTTTTCCCAGCATTAGGCTCTTCTCCAGTGAGTCCTTCTTTCTCATTAGGTGTCCAAAGTATTTGAGTTTCATCTTCAGAATCTGGCCTTCTAAAGAGCAGTCAGGGTTGATCTCCTCTAGGACTGACCAGTTTGATCGCTTTGCAGTCCAAGGGACTCGCTGGAGTCTTCTAGTTCAAAGGACTCAATTCTTTGGCTCTCAGCCTTTCTTATGGTCCAACTTTCACAGCCATACATTGCAACTGGGAAAACCTTAGCCTTGACTATATGCATTTTTGTCGGTAGATAATATGCATATTCATTCATTAATGATTTGAAGAGGGTTCTATGTGATTATTTGATAGAAGAACCACTGGATCCACTAGACCTGGAAGCAGCACAATCCCAATATCAAATGCAGGTACAGATATTTGAGAAAGGAAGACCATAGGACAGAAGATCCAGAAAGCACATCAGCTTTTCATGTGAGAAGCAGCCAAAGAGTCTGGAATAGTCCGTGTTCCAGTTCTAATTATCTTGAGATTATAAACAGGTGTCACCAGGGGTGAAATGCTCCCGGTTTGGACCGGATCACCCAATCCGGTAGTGATGGTGCCGGGTGGTTCGTAGAACCGGTAGCAAAAATCCTTGCGCCCACCCACCCCCATGCCCAGCTGAGCTTCACAATCATCAGAGGCTGATTTTTTTACTTTTAAAAGCATTTTTTCTACAACCTCTGTATGATAATTTTGCGTTAGATTCTTTATGAAAGTAGAAGCTACTACTTCTACAGCTTTTGACTTACAACTTCTGTTTAGGGGATGCTTTTAAAAGTAAAAAAAAAATCCTCTGATGATCATGTGGCTCAGCTGGGATCGTCAGAGGATTTTAAAAGCATTTTTTTAGTTTTAAAAGTATTTTTTCTACAACCTCTTTGGCCGAAAAAATGCTTTTAAAAATTAAAAAAAAAAAGCCTCTGATGATCGCACGGCTCAACTGGGATCGTCAGAGGCTTTTAAAAGCATTTTTTCTACAACGACTTCAGCCGAAGAGGTTGTAGGAAAAAAAATGCCTTTAAAAGCCTCTGGTGATCCCAGCTGAGTTGCCTGATTGTCGGAGGCTTCTAAAAGCATTTTTTTCTGCAACCTCTTCAGCCAAAAAGGTTGTAGAAAAAGAAAATGCTTTTAAAAGTTAAAAAAAAAAAAGTTGGCCATGCCCACCAGTCACATTACCCCCCCTCCCACAGAACCGGTAGTAACAAATTTTAGATTTCAACCCTGGGTGTCACTATTTATTCCCCCGATATATAAGATATGCCAGTCCAATAGTATTTTGTGTATAATAATTTTGCGTTAGATTCTTTATGAAAGTACAGCTTTCGACTTACAACTTCTGTTTAGGGACTGTTCAAAGTTATAACGGCACTGAAAACAATGACTTATCATCATTTTTCACACTTACAACCATTGCAGCATCTCCCTGGTTACATGATCAAAGTTCAGGCGCTTGGCAACTGGTATATATTTATAAAAATTGCACCTTCCCAAAGTTGTTAGGTCCTCTTTTCCAACCTTCTGACAAGCAAAGTCAATGGGGAAGCTAGAATCACTTTACAACTGTGTTACTAACTTAACAACTGCAGTGATTTACTTAACAATTGTGGCAATAAAAATCATAAAATGGGGCAAAACTCATTTAACAACTTAGCAACAGAAATTTTGGGCCAAATTGTGGTTGTAAATTGAGGACCACCTGCATTGTTGTGTCGTAGCATAGGGTTTCCTTTCTGTTCAAGCTGTTTTCAGGCCCCACTGGTTTATGGAGAGAGAAGGCTAAAAAATAAAAAGTGTAATTAAAAAAAGTAGATTAAGAATCTACAAAACCTTAAGCATGCTAGAATGCAGGACAATATATTGTATGCAGGGGTGGGTTCTAATTTTTTTTACTACTGGTTCTGTGGGCGTGGCTTATTTTGTGGGCGTGGTTTGATGGTCATGTGACAATTCTTTAGGATTTAGCAGAGGTACTGGTCTACCAGGCTTTTAACTGCTTGCAGAGCTGTACTGGTCTACCTATTTGTTCCTGGAGCGTTCCGGTCTACCCATTTGTTTTTGGAGCGCACTGGTCTACCACCACACTGCCTTTTAACACTGATCAGCTGTAGGACGATCCTTTGAAGCCCCGTGGCAAGATTTTAAACAGTTTTTTTCCTTCTAGCCAATCAGCTGGGACTCGGGAGGCAGCAAATAGATTGGGGGCGGGGCCAAATAAAAGGTAAGTATAATGCGGGGTGGGTGGGTGGGTGGCTCCTGAACAAAGAGAACCGGTTTGGTGATGTCATATCGTCACCGTTACCAGCTCAGCCGAACCTGACCGAACGGGGAAGAACCCA
The DNA here is from genome assembly GCA_030761175.1 of Masticophis lateralis. Taxonomy (NCBI): domain Eukaryota; kingdom Metazoa; phylum Chordata; class Lepidosauria; order Squamata; family Colubridae; genus Masticophis; species Masticophis lateralis. The sequence continues at coordinate 129,643,399 of JAUDYJ010000002.1, read as the reverse complement.
CCACTGATTGTATGCATTCATGATACCTTTCCCCCCAAATTCTTTCAATAGCATATCATCATCCTTATTTCAATGATAGCAATAGCAATAGCACTTAGACTTATGTACTGCTTTACGGTGCTTTTACAGCCGTCTCTAAGTCCTATTGCCCCCAACAATCTGGGTCCTCATTTTACCCACCTCATTAGGATGGAAGGCTGAGTCAACCTTGAGCTTGGTGAGATTTGAACTGCCAAATTGCAGGTAGCCAGCAGTCAACAGAAGTAGCTTGCAGTACTGCACTTTAACCACTGCACCGCCGCAGCTCTTCAAACAGTGATCGTTGTTTGATATTGCTTTTTCATTAAATGTGAATTAATAACATGAATATATCAGATTGTGATGTTAAACTAATTGCCCCATCAAAATCAGCAAGACTTCTTGAAATGGGACTGCCAACATTCATTTATAGAATGTTTATGTCAGGAGAATGGATATATTTAATGCCCTTTAATGAAGTTTTTTTAGTCTTAATGGCAAATTTAAGATACTAATAGGAACAGGGCAATTCTATAATGATTTACAAATAATGAATTATTTGGCACTGAGGTTTATTCTTTTTGTAGTATAGAAGGATTGCACATTACATTTTAAGACATGGTTTTTCTCAAAAGTTATTATAAATTTCACTTTATTTATTATTATTTATTTATTAAATTTATCTGCTGTCCATCTCTCCTACAAGGTGACTCTGGGTAGTCCCTCTAAGATTTCACTATATGTTTTAAGCATTATATATATATATATATATATATATATATATATATATATATATATATATATATATATATGTGTGTGTGTGTGTGTGTGTGTGTGTGTGTGTGTGTGTGTGTGTGTGTGTGTGTGTGTGTGTATGTATATGTATATGTATATGTATATGTATATGTATATGTATATGTATATATTGATATTGTGTCCCTCTGAATCCATATTTATTTGTATGTAAGGAAAAAAACCTATACAAAAGAATATGAGTTTCTCTGTTTATATGCTATTTCAAGGAGTAGCAAAGCTGCATTTTGTTGATATGGAAACAAAATGTTTTAAAAGTGAATCTATTTAAAGTTGAATATAGACTAATATGTACTTTTAAAGAAGTGAAAGATCTTTTTTTCTTTACTACGCAGTAGACACAACTGTTTATACACTGTCATGGAAACAAACAGAAATTAAAATTATTTCAATATATAGTAATAGCTTCTGTTTCAGCTCTTGGAAAAGGCACAGAAATTACAAATATCTTCAAAGTCATCTGAGAAATAGCAAAAAAACAAAGATCCGTACTTTTTGATATAGGTTCATATATCAGATATACTAATCATTTTCATTTTATGCAAATTTTCAAATTGACCATTTTTTGCTTTCCCAAATCACTTGTACTGAACAGATGAACTGCTATGGAAAGTTTTAAAAAAATACTGGATTATTGGCAATTCTAGAATGTAGACAGAGTTTAAAGGAAATTGATGCATAATATGACTGGAAAAATAAACTTTACCTAGTAGCTCAAGTAATTTTGGCTGTTGGCTTAAAGGAAAGAGATAGAGGAAAGAAAGTTGAAAGCTGATAAATAGAAAGAAGACAGCCATCAAAAAGGGCATATTCTGAATAATGGGTCAGGAACAGAGATGGGTTTCAGCAGATTCTGACAGATTCTGGAGAACCAGTAGTGGAAATTTTGAGTAGTTCAGAGAATCGGCAAATATCACCTCTAGCTGGCTCCAGAGTGGGGTGGGAATGGAGATTTTGCAATATTCTTTATCCAGGAGTGGGTGGGAATGGGAATTTTGTAGTATCCTTCCCCTGCCATGCCCACCAAGCCACATCCACAGAACCAGTAGTAAAAAATGTGGAAACCCACCACTGGTCAGGAAGGAGTTTTAGCTGAAGAATTTAATGGAAAAGCATAATACAGGTAATCAGTCCTTGGCTTGGGACCACAACTGAGACCAAAATTTCTGGTGCCAAGCAAGACAGTTATTAAGTGAGTTTTGACCCATTTTACATTATTTCTTCCCAGTTGTTAAGTGAGTCACTGCAGTTGTTAACTTAGTAATATGGTTAAGTGAATCTGGCTTCACCATTGACTTTACTTGTCAGAAGGTCCCAAAAGATGATCTCTCTCTCTCTCTCTCCCTCTCCCTCCCTTTCTTACTCTCTTTCTCCTCCCCCCCACTCCCCCGCTCTCTCCCCCTCTCTGCTCTGCTACCTACTTTGTGTTTCTCTGTCTGCCTTCGGCAAAGAAACCGTTGTTGTGCCTGAGGAAAGGGCCAATTTAAACCTGGGCTCACAAATATGTCACTGTTCTTCCTTGGCTTATGGCATAAATCTAAGACTTTTCTGTTAGCACAGGGCTTAGGTCTGTTTATTTTTTTGCCAGCTGCAACATGCTACCCTCTTAGGGGGATCACCTAAAATCAACTAGGTTTTAGGTTGGAGTGGCATGTACAACCCAAGCTGTGGCCTCAGCCCCTCTCTGTGAATTGCAACCTTGTCAAAAACCAAGATTTATTATTATTTTTTTTAAAAAAATCAAGGCAGGTTTTCTATCATATCAAATATCTGCACAGTAAATTATATTTCTGGTGTCAGTCTGACACACACATCCTCATCCTCTTCCTCTTCCCTCAATGGCACCTTCTCAGATTTTCTTCCCTTTTTACGATTAAGCCTCTTGTTTTCTTCCCTCTCCAGGAACCCACTTCATGCTGATACAAAAATGTCACTGGAGCTGTATTTGTTACTTGGAGTTTGCTTTGACACATCGGTCAATATAACGATCAAAGTCTAGTGCTGACAACTATTGGCTATTAGTTGAGGAAAGAGAAGAACAGAAAGGCAAAAATGAGTATGTATTTGCATCTGACATTATAGGAACGATGCTTTAACAGATTAATAGAGTTGGAAGGGACCTTGTAAGTCATCTAGTCCAACCCCCCCACCCAAGCAGGAGACCCTACACCATTTCTGACAGATGGCCAGTCTCTTCTTGAAATTTAAGCTTCCAGTGATGAAGCTCCCACAACTTCTGAAGGCAAGCTGTTTCATTGGCTGATTGCTCTTATTGTCAGAAGATTTATCTTTATTTCCAGGTTGAATCTTTCCTTGTTCAATTTCCATTCATTATTCCTTGCCTGGCCTTCAGTTGCTTTGGAAAATAGGTTGGCTCCCTCCCAGGGGTGGGTTCTAAATTTTTTTTACTACCGGTTCTGTGAGCGTGGCTTATTTTGTGGGCATGGCTTGGTAGGGGGGTAATGTGACTGGGTGGGTGTGGCCAACTTTTTGTTGTTGTTTTTTTACTTTTAAAAGCATTTTTTCTACAACCTTAAGAGGTTGCAGAAAAAAATGCTTTGAAAAGCCTCTGCTGATCAGGCAACTCAGCTGGGATCGGCAGAGGTTTTTCAAAGCATTTTTTACCACCTCTTCGGCTGAAGAGGTTGCAGAAAAAATGCTTTGAAAAGCCTCTGATGATCCCAGCTGAGCCGCGGGATCATCAGAGGCTCTTTTTTTTACTTTTAAAAGCATTTTTTCAGCCGAAAATGGTTGTAGAAAAAATACTTTTAAAAGTAGGGGGGTGAGCCTCTGATGAGGTGGGCGGGGTAAGCGAGTGGCGACCAGGCCGGGGACCGGTTCGGGGGCATGGCCAGCCAATGTTATTACCGGTTCTCAGAACTACTACAAATTTTTACTACCGGTTCTTGCGAACTGGTGCGAACCCTCAAATATTGGAACACTGCTATCATGTCTCCCCTAGTCCTTCTCTTCATTAGACTAGCCATGCCCAGTTCCTGCAACCATTCATCATATGTTTTAGTCTCTAGTCCCCTAATCATCTTGGTTGCTCTTCTCTGCACTCTTTCTAGAGTCTCAACATCTTTTTTACAGTGTGGTGACTAAAACTGGATGCAATATTCTAGGTGTGGTCTTACTAAGGCTTTATAGAGTAGTACCTCACTTGATCTTGATTGTATCCCTCTGTTAATGCAATTTAGGATTGCATTGGTTTTTTTGGCTGCTGCTGAGCACTGTTGGATCATATTTAATTGGTTGTCCACTAAGACTCCAAGACCCCTCTCACAGTTACTGCTATTAACTGTGGCTTCACCCAGTCTATATATGTATTTTTGGCTTTTCTTGACTAAGTGTAAGACTTTACTTTTCGATCGCATATCATGACAGAAGAGAGTCTAATTCAATTTTTAATTCCTCTGACCTTCATGCTTGATACTTTGGGAGAAAAGTACAATCCGTTTATAGCCTAATTTGCTACATTCCTTCATCTAAGGAATTCCTAGGTGTTTCTCAAATTCTCTGCAATTGCAGAAAACTAAATAAACATTTGGAAGATGCAGAGAACACCCAATTAAGCAAACACACTCTTCCTGTATTTGGGGATGGGAGTTCACTTTTTCTGGTGAGTAAGATAATGATTACTGTTCCATTCATAGATGATTGCCTATGACATTCATTTTAAAGAACCTTTAAACTACTTTTTATATCCTCTGGCCTCCAGAATCAAACATGAAATATTTATTTATTGCTTGGTCTAACAACCCTTAGCACAAATTTTAGGATTTCCAGCCCAATAAAATGTTGATTTATTTAAATTATTCATCATCATCATCATCATCACTAAGTTCACATTTATTTGGCTGTTGTTTACACAAGATCACGTTACCACTTAGTAGTACATTACATCCGATTCACATCACACCACCAGTAATTGCCCTTGAGACATGTTCACTAATGTCAATTATCTGAATTTTAGCACCCCCATTATTACTCACATTGTATCTTAGAAATAGAATAACAGAGTTGGAAGGGACCTTGGAGGTCTTCTAGTCCAACCCCCTGCCCAGGCAGAAAAACCTACACCACTTCAGAGAAATGGTTATCCAACATCTTCTTAAAAACTTCCAGTGTTGGAGCATTCACAACTTCTGTAGGCAAGTTGTTCCATTTATTAATTGTTCTAACTGTCAGGAAATGCCTCCTTAGTTCTAAGTTGCTTCTCTCCTTGATTAGTTTCCACCCATTGCTTCTTGTCCTGCCCTCAGGTGCTTTGGAGAATAGCTTGGCTCCCTTTTCTTTCTGGCAACCTCTGAGATATTGGAACACTGCTATCATGTCTCCCCTAGTCCTTCTTTTCATTAAACTAGCCATGCCCAGTTCCTGCAACCGTTCATCATATGTTTTAGTCTCTAGTCCCCTAATCACCTTGGTTGCTCTTCTCTGCACTCTTTCTAGAGTCTCAACATCTTTTTTATATCATGTGACCAAAACTGAATGCAATATTCCAAGTGTGGCCTTACCAAGGCGTTATAAAGTGGTATTAACACTTCACGTGATCTTGATTCTATCCTTCTGTTTATCTTATACACTTCAGCAACTGATCCATTCTCACAGCTGGCTGTCAGACCATGAGGATAGGCAGGACTATGGGGGCAAAGTGGGTTTTGTCAGCCAGCACCTCTTTTTTTGTATTAAAAATTTCAAAGGTGCATTCATGCATCTGCCTGCCCTGCCCCCAATTCAACTCAAGAGTTTATATTCATGTCATCTGACATTAGAAAGGACAATTTTTCACTACTTGTTTTTTCTATCTCTGTGCTTTTCTTAAAGTTAGTTAGTTGTAGCTAATATGATTATATTACTATTTACTATTTGGAACTGCCTCTCCATGAGAATAACTGCCCATTCCACCCGATCAGATAGAATGGGCAGACCCCAGATCTCTTCCCTTAAAAGTTGCCATCTTGTGAGATCTAGAAAGTGTGCCTTTTCTGTGGCAGTCCTTGCCCTAACTCAGAATTCCCAGTACAAAATAAAAGCCATGATTTTCAGCTGAGAAAAATGTTCCCCCAAAATTGGATTAAACTTGAGTAAATGTTAATGGTGGGGGGAGACATCTAAAATTGCAAGAGTAATGTTAGTTTACAAAAAGACTAACATTAATTAGTTTAATTAGTTTAAATTTTACAAAAAACATTTTCTGTCCCTGGTACAGATGGTCCTCAACTTACAACAATATGTTTAATGACCTTTCAAAATTACAATGGCACTGAAGTAAGTGATTCACAACTGGCCCTGTACACTTATGACATCATAGAATCCCCACAATCACTTGATTAAAATTTGAGTGCTTAGCCACTGGCATGTATTTATGACAGTTGCAGCCTCCCGGAGTCATGTGATCACCAAGTGGTGACCTTCCCAGGCACCTTCTGACAAGCAAAGTAATGGGGGAAGCCATTGATTCATTTGCCAACTGCAGAGACTCACTTAACATTCACCTTGTTTAGCAACAAAATTCTGGTCCCAGTTGTGGTTATAAATTGAGGACAGGGCAAGCACTTTTTCTATAGGACAGTGAGGGCTAACCTTTTTGTCATCGTGTGCCAGGATGGGGGGTGGGGGTGGTCGCACGCATGCGTGCCCACATGCGTGCCCATAATTCTATGTGCCCAGCCCCCATGCATGCACATGCAACACCATCACCCCGCTCCCCCCAATCCTAGCATGTGATGGCCCAGTAGGCCCGTTTTTCTATCTCACCAAGCTCCAGAGCCTTTCTAGGAGTCTGGAAAGGGCAAAAACAGCCTCCCCCTCCCCCCTGGAGGCTCTCCAGAGGCCAGAAATGACCCATTTGCTATCTTCTGGTGGGACTGGAAGGCCCGCTTTTTGCTGTCTCCAGCTTCCAGAGCCTTTCTAGGAGTCTGGGGAGGGCAAAAGCAGCCTTCCCCACTCCCCCGGAGGCCCTTCGGAGGCTGAAAGCATCCTGTTTGCCAACTTCCGGTCCCACCGGAGCTGAGCTCGTGTGCCCACCAATATGGCTACGTGTGCCACCTGTGGCACGCGCCATCACGGCTATAGGGTTTGACTACTGCTGAATGAAGGTCTTTTCATGGTTATCTTATTTACTTATTTATTGTTGTTTATTTGCAAAAGAGCAGCAGTTCCTGCTCCCAGTGTGGTAAGGGCAGTGGCCATACAGTCGGAAGGACCATGAGGTTTGGGAGGGCCCTTGGCTGAGCTGCCTGATGCCAGAATCACTGAGGTTCATGTCTATGGATTGTTAGTATATTTCTCTATAATGCTTTAAAGATGTGTATCCAAGGCCCACTCTCTTTGCCCTTAGTATTATTCCATTAAAACTGACGTTAATATGAGCCAATATGTTTCCCCTTATTTAAGACTCCCTCCCCCACCATTCCTGAAGGTTTGTAAAAGGGAACAATAGCGCATCTATGCAAGCAGCCTTGGAAATTTAAAGTCCTTAAAACAACTAAATAAGGTTTGTAAAAGCACTTTGTATACTGAACATGCTTTAGGTATAACTTATTAAAACAGTAAATAAAAATAGATGAGTGGAAATTCAAAAAGCTGAATTTTTACTCAGTAACATTATTCCACATCATCAGTTTGGCCCTCAGGTTGAGAGACCCTTGTAGGTTGCAACCGTCTTCAATGCAAAACAGAACCAGAATTCCATGTCGGGGCAAGGAGACATATTGGCTTGCCAAAAACCTGAGCAGAGGGGAGCAATTTGCATAATCAGGTACATAAATTTACATAACATCCATTTCCAAAAAAAAAAAAAAAAAAGAAAGAAAGAAAAAGTCAACTCAATATTTTATTTTACCTTTATTAAATAAACAGATATAATGCAGTTAAATTTAATGCATACAATGGCCTCTATTTGCAAATAACAGTTTAAATAACAGATGATCGTGACCAAAGGAGTATATAGATTATGTCTTGAACCAACAAAAGCACTAGTATAATTGGGGGAATAATGCATTTTTACATGTATATGTATGTTTTTAATGCAATACACCATTTTTTATTTTTTTTTAGCCAGAAGGTATTTGGAAATATTATACAACTGCATATATTTTGAGAAAAGCTTCCCAGCTTAATTCCCATTTCAGATACATGGCATGACGTAAAAGATGAACATATATGACATATAACATGTCATTAACATATAAAAATATATAAATGTATAAAATTAGGATCACCAGTGTGCTGTGCACAATCCTCATAGAACCATCAAATCTTTCTCTTGGCTCATGCTCAAAATATGTTCCCAGCAATGTGTATGTGTACACTGATCCTCCCATTAAAAGTAACACGGTACTTGTGAGTTTTAACCTCCAGACATCTTATCCTCCTTCTTTTATAGCTAGCGTATTTATTGTTCCATATGATACAATATTGTACATCAGGATACGTCTATAAAATTTAAAATATGCTACCCAAAATATCAGGGACTCTTCATTTGTGAGAGAGCCCATTTCTTTTTAGTCATTTTTCCTATTCTTATTTCATCATTTCAGCAAGAGTTCAGCTTATTTTCAAATAACCTGTTTTAAATGTGAAAACTTATACAGTTTTATCCATATTCTAATCCAGTTGTTGATACATAATTAGGAAGAATAAAAGTTGGAACAAGGTAGAAACGTTACAGTATAGCACTGATGGTTGTGCTGATCCATTTGCAAACCATGTTAAATGTAGGCAGGGCAAAAGATAAATAATAACAACACTAGGTAACACTTTTTTCCCAAATGTTTTGCTTGCTGAACAATTTTTGGGGATTAAGCTAGACACCTTCAGACTGAAGACAAATATAATTTCAGAATGACTGCATCACAGAGGAATCTTGAGAAATATGAAATTAACTTTTAATGACTATAATGTATTTAATCACATAATGTTTCCAACACATTGCATAAGTTCAACTAGGTTTTGCTGCTGATTTTCGTTAGTAGTTGGTGTCTGAGGCAATGTATCTCACTACAGTAACATATGCAACAATAGCATGGATGGATTCCAGGTCATCTGATATTGTTTTTCCATTCTGGCAATGTCCTGGTGAAACCTTTCACCATGTTCGTCATTGACTGGACCTAGATTTTTGGGAAAGATGTTCACGAGTGAATGTAGAGAATGAATTTTCAGTGACATATTGCACTTCATAGTCTTGGATGCTGTAAGACATTTGTCGACTAGCTGAATATAGTTTGGTGCTCTGTAGTTGCCAAGAAATTTCTCAATGACATCCTTGAATGCTTTCCAAGCAATTTTCTCTAGCCCCACTAACAGATCTTCGAACAGTTTGTCATTGATCAAATCCCACCCAAACTTTTCTCTTGTAACAGTTGCTGGTGGCATAAAACCAAATTCTGCCCTTGTAAGGTCTTGCCAATCCTCAATAAAAACAAAGATGTATTGAAAAGGAAACCAAATGGCTGCTGACACTTATTATTATTATGTGTATCCACAGGAATCACAGAACATTTTGGGAACCAATTCCTCATTAAAATAGATGAATGGTCATTGTTTGGAGGAAACAGTGATAAAGCAAAATGCTTGCATAATGCTACCGACCACATGTCCTGTTATTAAAATACTGTACTCTTCTGTACATTTATACATTTGCCATCTTCATTTCATATCTCTGTACAAATAATTCCATTCTATATGATAACAAGGATGGAACAAATACCGTGAAAAAAACTTCTATAATGCATAATATGTAAAAGTGTTCCTAATTTCTGTAGAGAGATTCATTGCATAACATTATTCAAATAATCCTGTAGGCTAGATTCTGAAAAGAACTGGATGGCATATCCCCTGTACTTGATTCAAAGATTTTATTTTAACCTTAGCTAGCTACAAAGCTCTTCCCTAAACTTAGAGCAACCTCAGTGATAAGAATCCTAACAGTTAATTCTTTAAAAAAAAAATTATTCAACATTTTTAACCTTTAAAATCACAATTACACTATTACAGCTTTCCATTATCAGAATTTTTTCTTAATTTCAACTCATCTACAGGCCTATTCTTTTATAACATATACATGCTTATTTCATAATTACGTATTTGTATAATATATACAATATTTACATGTCTACTACCCTCTAAAATATACATTTTTTCCAATTATTATCTTTCCTGTATGTTCACTATACATTAATTTTAGACTCTTTTCAAGCCAATTATACCACCTGTTTCACGTCTCATAATACACTGTTTCCTCTCTGTCTCTTAATTCCATCGTTAATTTGTCCATTTCTGCATATTCTAGCACCTTTTTTATAATCATTATGTTTGATGGAGTGTTTTCTTGCTTCCAGTTTTGGGTGAATGTGATTCTGGCTGCGGTGATTATATGGAGCATGATGTATTGAATTTCTTTGTTTATATTACTTTTTATTATATCTAATCCTAACAGTTAATTGTTTGCACTTGATCATAGGGTAATTAGAGTTATTATTACATGGAAATTTGTTTAGTTTAAACCAAGGGCACAAACCCAGGCATCTGTGGAGGTTCATTATAACGATATCATTATAAAAATGATGTGACTAATGAACCTGCACCAGTTGTCATACTACAAGTCCATAGATGAGTCATTTGTATGATGACATCATGGCAATTTTGACATCAAGTTGGCTTGCCACAACAGTGTGTGTGTGTGTGTGTGTGTGTGTGTGTGTGTGTGTGTACTGTTTACACAACGTAAACAGTAAACTGAAAACTTTGAATTAAAGTAGAATAATTCCATCACAAGCATGCTGGCTAGGGAATTCTGGGAATCAAAATCCATGCAGCTTAATGTTGCCAAGATTGAGAAGTACTGCTTTTATACCATAGGTTGCTATGGCAAGCCAACTGGATGTCAAAATTGCCATGATATCATATATATGATAGGAAGTGAATCTGATCTCTCTTTCTCTCTCTCTCTCTCTCTAATATTTTTTTAAAGATCAGGGTCACTTCCTTCTTTGAAACCAAAGAAGAAAGCATCTAACTAGAATTACCTGTGTGTGTGTGTTTGTGTGTGTGACCCTTATCTTACCAACATAACATCAGTGAATTCCACACCTATTTCCAAATTATTCTAAATATGCAAATTTTCCCATTGGCAGGTGATGGTGTCAGTGATCCAATGGAAACTCAACAGGAGTTAATTTGGGATGCTCTAAGTACAGTATCTTCTCCATATTATCCAATGGGGCAGTTTTACAGTTTTTAGGATCTAGAAAGAAAGAAAGAAAACCTCTTTTAAGGTAGTAATGTTTTATTCATTTAATAAAATAATATTTAATGCAATTAAACCAGACTTATTGCATTTGAGATCCTGGATTTCTGCTCTAGGCTGTTAGCCTTCCATTCTTATCAACAGATTGGTTGTTAATTTAGAATTGTGTTAAAGCTTTGTACCCAGCCAAGATAGAAAATTCTGTCTCACTCAGTTCTACATCCCTAAGCAAACTCAAGAAAATGAGATAAGTAGACTTCCTAAGAGAAGCCTTCCTCTTAGAAACTCACACATAAGAAAATGCTCTGAATTTAGCACCACAAAGAAAAATTGCCTTCTTTATACATTTAGATCCCAAAGTTCAAATCCTACTGCCTCTTCCTCACTACCATTTTGAATCAACAGATTTTTGGCTCATATTTTTTCATCCATGAAACTTTCTGCTATTTATCTATTGACATGCTTTCTCTCCATGAGAAGCAGAGACTCTTGACCACAATTTTCCACTCAACAAAAGTCCCTCAGCTCCAAGCCAAAGTGTTTGGCTGATCTCAAAAACTAATGAGAGTTATTGGTTAGATTAAGAAAAAAAAACCTGGAAGTAGATAATAGCAAACCATATCTATAACACTATCAAGAAAACTGCATTGATCAGAATTTAACTCGGGTTGAATAATTGTTTTTTTGTTTTTTCAGTAGATAACAAGAGGTTGATCTGTTAAGAAAAAAGAAGCAGCATAAAGAAAGGAAAGGGGAAGTATTAATGGAGAGAAATAGGAGAGTAAGACAAAAGGAACAAAAAACAACAGAGGAAAAGGAACAAAAAAATTATAGAGGTGCTTTCAGATGTAAAGCTTCGGATTCTATTAGTTCTTAATTATAGTGTCACTATTTGATTTTTTTCCCCTTAATAGTCCTCATCTCAGGAAAAAGATGAGGACAATGTGGTGAAAAAAGAAGAGTTGTACACAGTAAACACCATTATCTGGATCCCTTGTAAACTTCATTAATAAATCAAGGAAAATGCACAGTAAACATTTAATCTGGAAACATGCTGAAGAAAATAAAGAAAGAAAAAAATAAAAGGCAGTTAAGCAATATTTATTTTATTTATTTATTAAATTTTTATGTCGCCCACCTTCCCTATAATATGATTCTGGGTGGCTGATATCATTTTAAATTAAACACACGCACACACACACACACACACACACACACAAGGTGAAAACAATGTCAGATCTTCACAGTATATCTTAGTCACTAAATTTGTATCAATATGGTAGGGATATAAAAAAGACACCATATTTTTTTAAAAAAATAAAAAATAAATAAAAAGCTGTCCTTTCGCATACCAGAGAGAAGAACGAATTCCCTTTTACAAAGGCATAAGAAATACCATTTATCCCCACAGATACTTTTCTAGGGAACAAAGTATTGTTCTGTTTCTGCGGAGAACTGTCATTCAGATGTTAGTAAAACTGTGGAGGCAGTGTTTTTTGTTTTTTTTTTTATAACAGAAAGAGTTTCCATAATGGGTAGCAGTTTCTCTAATAGACTTTACTGGAGGGTCAGAGATAATTTATTTTAAAATATAAACTTGCAATTGTCCTCTCCTCCAACAAGAAGAGGCTTTAAAGAAGAGATTGGATAGCCATTTGTCCGGAATAGTATAGTGCAATGATGGTTAACCTTTTTGGTGCCAAGTGCCCAAAGCGTGTGTGTGTGAATGCACGCGCGCATACCTGAACCCCCCAAATCCAATGTGAGCACCCCCTGTGCATGTGCCCCACCCTGTGCATGTGCATGTGTCCCTGCACTTGTACCCATCCGCGCATGCACCCTGGGCCCCCCTGCAACCCATTTTGGCTTCCAGGTTGGTGCAGAAGGCTTTCTAGGCTCAAAATGGGGTGCAGGGGCATGCACAAACCAGGGTGGGTTCTACTTACCTTTACCTCCAGTTCGCAATGGCATAATAGAACCAGTCCGAACCAGGGGCAACCCACCAGTGGCACACTCCCTGTGCATGTGCCCTGCCCCCTGCACATGCACATCACAAACATGAAGACCAGCTAGCTGGCATGGATCTGGGCTGGGGCGATGGCTGGCATGCCCACAGAGAGGGCTCTGCGTGCCACCTGTAGCACGCATGCCATAGGTTCACCATCACAAGTATAGTGTCTCCTGTTTGGACAGGGGGTTGGACTAGAAGACTTCCAAGATCCCTTCAGATTCTATTATTCTGTATTCTTTCCTAAGTAGGGGTGACTTGGTGGAGGTGTGCTATGATAGATTTCCTGGCTTAGTTGATGCTATTCCTTTCTAGAAGCTGACATTGCTGGCATAAGAAATGTGTGAGTTGTCTTCCAGAATATCAGATTCCACATTTCATTGTGCACTCACAACCTGACAAGTCTAATTCCAAATTTACCTTAGTTTATCCAACTAGAATTGAGACAATCAACTATTTTACAATTACTAAGTATCAACACTGCTGGGAGTTTGATTAGGCATTGGACTTTGATTAATTAATATTTAGTGAAACATGCATATTTCACTATTTGGAACTTTGATGTTATACATCAAATATTTGGAACTTTGATGTTATACATGTTGACAGCAGCAAGAATGCTCTATGCACAAAAATGGAAAGATATTTCAATTCCCACAATGGATGACTGGCTGCAAAAACTGGAGTTAGCAGAGATGGCTAAAATGACAGTTTTAATTAAAGAAAAGGATACAACTAATTTTGTTTCTACTTGGAAACTACTTCTGGACTTAGTGCTTGAAGTGGGGGAAAAATGAACTTTTGGCTCTTGCTGATTAGAAACGTTATAGAAATGGCTGGTATATTTTATTATGTAAAAGCAGAAAATTGAGGCTGTATGTTATTATTTTATTGCACTAAAGAGGGTTGGAAGTCAGTGCTTTTTTCTTTTCCCCGTTTATCCTACACATTTTCCTCTTCCTTTTTTTCCTCCCTTACTTTCCCTTACTTTCAATTTTCTTTTTCTTTGATATTTTGATAAATTAATACAAATTTAAATACTGATAGAGTGAGCCTAATACTGAACTGCTTATTTTCTCCATTGTTATACTCTTGAATCTCTTGGATTATATCTTTACCGCAGCACATGGAGGGAAATTGTAACCAAAGCATCAGTAATAGGAATAGTCCTCATGTAAATGTCCTTGAAGAATAATAAATGGATAAAATTTTAATTCACAGCCAGTGATTAACTTGGGAATTGGGTGGAAGTACTGTTCTGTTGCAGAGATAATGAGAACCCACTATTATGACCATCCTATTATTCTATTTGCATGCATATTTCCTATTACATTGCAAAATTTGCATTGCTTTACATTTCTAAGGAAGTGATAGCCCTAGAGCACTGGTGAAATGTAACTTTTAAAAAATATTTATCTCTTCATAAATGCCTACATTTTTCACATTATTATAGGGTTTCTCAGTGTTCCATTTTATTAAAAAATATTTATTTGGTTTCTAAGATTACTGCTTCTCAGACCACAGAAAATTCAATTACTGAAAACTGCAGCTATCAAATTGGTCAGAAATAAATAGTCTTTTATCCAAACCTGGCACAAGCTGGTTTACTTTTTAATATGTAGCCATAAAAAAAAGTTCTTTCCACAGAAAGTTGGTTGGTTACAGTGCCAAAAGCCAAGGTATACTTCACACCATCAGATTTTATTTTGAAAAAGTAGGAAGGAGCTTTTCAAAATGGAGTCATTATATCACAAATTAACTCTCTCTCTTTTTTCTTTTGTTTTTACAAGCCATAATACTTTGCAATGCTTTGTCCCCAGAAAATTCATTCCTGTCTCCGGTTAAAAAGACAATGGCTGTTACAAATTGTATTAATGCATTGCCAACTCATTCTAAACTAACCTGATCTCCTTTTCTGCTACAATGAACAGTGTAGATGTCCACGAGAACATAGTTGGCCCAGGATACTTTGACTTCAGTAGAGTGTTTGATAAAGTCTCCCATGAAATCTCAGTTACTGTGGACTTATGAATTTAATGAGAAATAAATACGTGAATCAATAAAATACCTTGAAAAATATTACTAGTTTAGAATATATACCCATTCTTCCATCTTCAGAAAAAACAACTTGGTCATTTCCTCTCTCCTGCAAATCAATATAAGCAACAAGCATTAAGAAATCCTCAGATTTCATACTATTAAAGTATTTAAATATAAATTGGGGGCCAAAATGAAAGTATCTATGTGTCAAGACTTCTCTAACCTAATCCCTTTTCCCTTTCAATAGATCTTATTAAATAAAACTTCAGCAAGTTGTTGATTATTAAGAGTGTTATAAAACACTAACAAAAGAAACAGAAGAAAGCCACAATGAACTTTGTGTGACAACAGGGAACCCAAGAATCACTTAAGAGCAGCAAAAAACCAGTTGTACTTAATACTGAATAATAAGTCTAGGACTTATAGCCTAATGGCAAATTCCATGAAATCTCAAAAACAGTGCATGGCATGCTGGAGGATACAATAACAAGAAGGTTATAAAAGAAGCATGAACTCAAGAAGACACTAGAAGACTTCTGATCTGGGTCTTCCTTCTGCTGCTTACAGTCCTCTCCAGATCCCTGGGGTTCCTGGCTAGCTTGATTCTGGGACAGTATACATCTCAGCATACATGAGAGAGTGAGTTGAAATTAATTAATGAAACTCCTTAAATACCTTGCTGCTTAATTTGTGTGTCCATAGTATCATATTTACTACTGCCCAAGATCCTAAAGATCTTGGGATTGTACTGAAGAGGCTCCAGGTGCTTGCAGAGAGAGTCTATCCAGAATCACAGTGTGGATTTCGAGCCAACAGGTCCATTACTGACATGGTATTTTCCCTTAGACAGTTGCAGGAGAAATGCAGGGAACAAAGACAGCCACTTTTTGTAGTCTTCATACAGTATATCTTATGAAGGTTTTTGACTTGGTTAACAGGGGCAGACTTTATAAAATTGTCCCCAAGATTGGATGTCCACTTTAGCTCCTCAACATCAGCAGGTCCTTTCATGAGAAAATAAAGGGCACTGTAGTTTTTGATGGCTTAACATCAGATTCCTTTGATATTCAAAGTGGAGTGACACTGTGTCCTCACACCAATTTTATTCGGGATCTTTTTTGTTGTCATGCTGAAACATGCTTTTGGAACTTCAACAGAGGGTATTTACCTCCAGACCAGATCAGATGGAAAACTCTTTAATCTCTCTAGATTGAGAGCAAAGTCTAAAGTCCATGCTTATGGGATTTCCTCTTCTCTGACGATGCTGCTGTCACTGCTCACTCTGCTGAAGACTTTCAACAATTTACGGACAGTTTTAGCAAGGCCTGCCAAGACTTTGGACTAATAATCAGCCTGAAAAAAACACAAGTCATAGGTCAGGATGTAGATTCACCTCCCTGTATTACAATCTCTGCACAAGAACTAGAGGTTGTCTATGACTTTGTGTACCTCAGATCAACTAAATCTGACACTCTCTCTTTAGATACTGAGCTGAATAAACATATTGGTAAAGCGGCCACCACATTTTCCAGACTTACAAAGAGAGTATTGTTTAATAAGGAGCTGACGGAACATACAAAGATCCAGGTCTATAGAGCCTGTGTCCTGAACACACTCTTGTACTGCTGTGAGTCTTGGTCTCTTTACACATGGCAGGAAAGAAAGTTGAACACCTTTCATATGCGCTGTCTCCAACTTATTCTTGGCATCACCTGGCAGGACAAAGTTCCAAATAACGCAGCCTTGGAATGTGCTGGAATTTCTAGTATGTATACACTATTGAAACAGTGTCATCTACGCTGGCTTGGGCATGTCGTGAAAATGGCTGATGGTCGGATTCTGAAAGATCTCCTGTATGGAGAATTAGTGCAGGGAAAGCGTCTCAGAGGGAGACCACAGCTGCGATATAAGGATATCTGCAAGAGAGACCTAAAGCCCTGGAAATGGACATTAACAACTGGGAAAACTTGACCTCCAATCATTCAGCTTAGAGGCTAAAGACGCAGCATGGCCTTCTCCAATTTGAAGAGACACTTGTTCGGCAGGCTGAGGCAATGAGGCAGTCCCGGAACCAGCAAAATCTGGGAGCTGGGCAGGGGACAGAATGTATCTGCCCTCAGTGTGGAAGGTATTGCCACTCTCGAATTGGCCTTTTTAGACACACCAGATGCAGTTTTAAGACCTCTTTCCAGAGCACAATACCATAGTCTCTTGAGACTGAAGGATGCCAATGACTGCCCAAGATCCTAAAACTCTCAACACCAGACCAGCTGCCCTTCCATCTTGCCATAGAAAACAAGGGCATTTGAGTTAGATCCCTAAAATTCTCTGACCAGAACTTGATGCAAGGAGAGAAGATGGAAATGTGTCAGTAGACTACAATTCAGTTAGACAAGTACAGAATGGGCAGAACAATCATAACTAAATAAGCTTTTGTCAATGGCTTTATATCAAGCTTGAAGGAAGCAATTGGTGTCATGTTGCAGGATTCCATTCTAGGCCTTGCACTATTTAACATTCTTACAAATGACTGGATGATTTAATTATCATATTTTTGGATGACCCAAACATACAAGGTTAGCAAATGCCTTACATTGAGATTCAGGACAAACTTGATCATTAGCAACAATAGACAGAAATCAGCAAGATTTAATTTTAACATGGAGAATGCAAAAATCTATATTGGGGTGGGAAAAATTGTAGGCGTGAGTATAGAACGGGAAATACATACCAAGCAACAATAAATGTAAAAAGGATCAAAATGTCTTGTTGCATCTACTGGCAGTGCAACAGAGCTGCAAAAACACAAACAAAATTTTAGGTTGTTTCAAGATCAAGAAAAGTTATTTTTTTCTCTCTATTCTGCATTAATCAGATCACAGGCTAATATACCATGTAAATACAGGCTAATAGATAAAGGGGAAAAAACTGTTTGATTCAACAATGGAAAGAAAGGCCACTGCAAACTGTATTTATGTTGTGACCTAGGCTTCCTGAGTCATTAAAACACCCGAGTAGTCCCAAAAACCACTTTTATTGCAACAGCTGTGAATTACGTTCATTCACAGCTGAGTCCCAATTAGTTACAAAAAGTCATTCAGGAGAAGTCCTTCGGGATAATCACCAAACTTTATCTCCCTTGACCCATTGACAAAGACATACTTGGCAAAGCCACACGGAGTCCAGAATCAAACAGAGATGCCGACTGGGAACAGAATTAACAACGTTGCTTTCCTGCCAAGGGCCCACATACCTTTGCTCCTCTTTTAAGCTTTATGGAAGGGGCCAATCATCTCCAGGCCTTACTCATGTGTCGTCCCTTTAGTTTTAACTGTTCTTGCCTCCTGGCAGCTCTGCACATGCATACACTAGGAACAGGCTCCTCCTAATCCTCTGCCTCTCTGATGTCCAACTCTGGAAGCTCTGGAGCATAACTCTCAGATGGCCCTGGCCCCATCTCTGCCTCAGATGCAGAGCCCTTGTCCGAGCCTTCCCCAGACTCCAGGACAGGTCCATGTTCCTCCCCAGCCTACTCACTGTTTGACTCCGCTGCCAGTTCTGCAGGCTGCTGGAGGACCACAACAATTCATTCTTAGTTCTATGATAAACACAGCATTATATAAAATAAAAAAGATATTCATTTATTTCAGCTTGGTTCTGTAATAATCTTTCATTTTCATGGTAAAGGAATTCCCAAAAAAAGTGTCCCAAATGTTTTTTTTAAAGACAACTGAACTGTGGGTTTTGTTTCCTTGAGAAGAGGTTTTGCTTATCATCCAAGAAACTTAATTAGTTCTGACAGAATGGGGGCAAGGCAAGAATTATATTCTTTTGCAATCATTTAGTTGCTAGCACATACTCTGAGAACCATTGAGGCTACTTGAAAGTTTATCTGTGTCCTCGAAGTCACCTGAATCAGAATGCAAATGGATGTGGAATGTTCTTGGAATTGCTGAAAGGACTACGCTGTAGGGAGGAGATTGAGGGAGTTTTGCACTCTGATTCAGGTGACCCTGAGGGCACAGAAAAACACCTCAATGGCGAGGAGCGAGTGCTAATGACCACATGGTGGCAAAGCAATAGAATCCTTCCGTCCCCCCTACCATTCTTTCAGGTCTGATGAACCTTCTTGAATGAGAAGTGAAACATCTTCCTCAAAGAAAAAAAAAGTCCAATTGCCTTTGCTTGACCTAACTTCCTAATTGACCTGGATGACTGAGAATCTCCATACAGACTTCCAAAAACAAAACAAAAAAGTGGCAATTCATTATATCTGAGGCCAATGCATATCAGAGGCAGAAACGTTAGCAAGTTTACCTTTCAATACACCTACAGTTTACTATTAACAGATTTTGTTCATAAATCAGCTGAATTGGAATCCTTTGCTTTAGTGGATGAAGAGTTCACAGGGGAAGATAGTTCGATGGGGTATATTGTGATTAATGGAAGGGAATGAAGGGGCCCCTCTCCAGTTGGCAGAAGGATGAATAGACCAGAGATCAAAGCTAAAAGATAAGAATAGAATAAGGAGCATGGAACTCAGATCTGTAAAGAGAAATCAGGCTACCACCAACATAAACATATCACATATCATTTGGAGGAGCAACAAGTTAGGAAATCCAAGCACATATGAATATTTCATTTTCTGGCACTATCTTTAAATAGGAGCTGTTAGAATACAAAGCAGCTGGAGCCCTCAAAGAATTATGAGGAGTCTTCCCTTTCTCTTAACAGTTTGGAAACAACTTTCTTGTGTGCAGTCCTCTGAAATGAAACTCTCCTAGAAATTATTTTCTCTATTATTTTTACATCAAATGTGAGAATTCAGAGTTCATGGTAAGGATTCCTTTCCCACATGCTGAACAAATACAAGCATAATTTTGGAAATGCCTTCTGAAACCTAAATTTCATAGAGTTCAATGGACCTTGTGCTGAGGAAAGTGGAAGGATCACAGCCTTAGGAATGCCCACAGAACCTCATTGCTTCAGAGTGTAATTGATTCAGGAATGGAACTAACTATTTTAGGATGAAACAACCTGAATTTCTTCTTGGAAGGAAACACTTATCAGAGCTTTAAATGTCCTTTCCTTTCCTTTCCTTTCCTTTTCCTCCCCTCCCCTCCTTATTTCCTTCCTTCCTTCCTTCCTTCCTTCCTTCCTTCCTTCCTTCCTTCCTTCCCTCCCTCCCTCCCTCCCCTCCCTCCCTCCCTTGAATCAAATGATCCAAGAGTTGGAAGGGACCATTTAGGCCCTATTCAGTGCAGGAATCCAAATGAAAATATCCACAAAAGTTAACCTGAGCTTTCACTTCAACACATTTAGCAAAAGAGACCCCAGCCATCCCTCTGGATAATTGGTTCTAGTGTTGAACTACTGTTATTATTACGCTTGTCCCTTAAATGTTAGATTGCATTCTACCTTCTTGTAACTTAGATCCATTATTCTAAGTTCTGCATTCTTAAGCACTAGGGAACAGAACTCTGTGTGTCATCCTTCCACCAGATACTTGAAATATCCCTTTATATCCCCTTTGTCTCCGCCCCTCCCTTATTTTTTTTTTATTTTTTTTTTGGCAAAGCTAAATATTCTCAGTCTCCTCACTTTGTCTTTACCAGGCTCCATTTTGAGTCAGCTGATCAACCTTGTTGCCTTTATATCAACAATGCCAATTTCTCTGAATTCCTTTTTAAAAGGGTGTTGTCCAAAACTGGATGCAAAACAGCATAAATTGGAAGGAAAACTTCCTTGCAACCATTGTACATTTATGTACGCATTACTTTCAAATAAGACAACAAACATGCCACAAGCACTGCAGGTCACAATTTCAGTTTATTTTTTTCCTCCAACAGCAGCACCAGAAGGAAGATTGTATTTCTTCTTGTTGTTGTTCTTTTCTCCGGCGCCTGCATTAGCCAAGTCCTTGACTGTCAGTGAGAGACAAAATTTGTTAGGGTCTCTTTTATAAATACCCCAGGCAAACTCCTGTTAGCTTTCCTTCTTTGCTTACTCAATTAGCAGTGCATATTCATTCAAATACCGTAGTTAAAGTCACGATATTTAAAAATAAGCCCTTGAGATCTTTCTTGTGATTTTGCACCCGTTATCGGGCAGAAGATGGAATAGATTTCTCTTCTAAGCAATTTGTAGGATATTTACTATGTACTTTTCGTTACATTTTTTTAAAACTCAACAAAGAGTTTCTAATATTAAGGGGGAAAAAACTCAAAATTCTACTTTGCTCAGCCTCTATTCCCAATAGCTTTTCTTAAAGTTCAATCCAGTTATAATATAAAACCGAGAATAAACTCCACTGAACTCTTACTTTCTAAAAGCAAAGTAAGAAAGCAAATTGCTTACTTTCTAAAAGCAAGCATGTTACATTGCATTATAAGTTGCTGAGATAGGCAATAAAAGGGCTGGAGAATAATCAAGCAAAGAGTTTTAAATTCTTTGGCCTACCATTTCAGGATTCCAAATCTTGGAAAGCTCAAGTGGACTTTGTGGTCCTACATAAAACTGTAACCAGACATTCTCTCTCAGCCCAACTTGCCTCATAGAGTTGTTGTTGAGGGGAAAATAGGAGGATGAAGATGGGTTTGATGTCTTTAACGTTTTGTATGTGTATGTGTATGTACACACATGCACACACACATGATACTGAGAAAAAGAATAAAAAACTACTCTGAATACAATGGAATTATATATATTTCCATTGTTTTCTGAGTAGTTTTTTTTTTCTTGGTATCGTATGGAAGGAAGTCTTCTCCAATATCTTGAATACAGCTCATCTGTCTAGAACCCGCACTGCATATCGGACATTAATACAATTGAACGAGTCCAGAGATATTTCACAAGAAGAGTCCTCCACTCCTCTACTTGCAACATAGTACCTTATGCCACCAGAGTTGAAATTTTGGGTTTAGACAACTTAGAACTTCCCCGCCTTCGGTCTGACCTAAGCATAGTACATAAAATCAACCGTTGCAATGTCCTACCAGCCAATGAATACTTCAGCTTCAACCAAAACAATACAAGAGTGCACAATAGATACAAACTCATGGTAAACCGATCCAAACTACACTGCAGAAAATATGACTTCAGTAACAGAGTGGTCAACGCCTGAAATGCACTACCTGACTCTGTGGTTTCTTCCCCAAACCCCCAAAATTTTAATCTTAGACTGTCTACTGCAGATCTCACCCCATTCCTAAGAGATCTGTAAGGAGCATGCATAAGCGCACCAGTGTGCCTATCATCCCTGTCCTAATTTTTTATTTGTATCCTTTTCATGTATTTATAATTGTTTACACTTGTATCTGTCATAAAATACATGCTTGACAAAATAAATAAATAAATAAAAATAAAATATCTTGCTTCCTTCCACCATGCATCCTAAGAAATTACTAGTTAATGCCACCATTCCTCCTGGATGTGTCCATTAAAATGCATTTGGAAGAAAGTCATATTTAATTTAAACCTCTGCCACCTGGGATTGATGTCCCACCTTCATCCCACCTCTATTGTTTTGACTAGACGGAAGATCATACTGAATACATTAGCCAGCCAATGACTCGGGACACCCATGGCTTGGAATGTCATTGCATTCTGAAAGGAGAGGAATAAAAATGTCCACCCTTCAGCCCTCCAACCCAAAAACACAGTCATATTTCTGCCACAAAAATACTTCGCTGTCAGTTCCAGCAAGGCAAAGCGGGATAGCTGTGGCGGTTTGTTGTCAAAATGAAAAATGGTTCAGTGCAAAAGGTCTCGTGGTTGGGATGCTAACAATCAAGGAACCCTAACTCAAGCATTTGACAGGAACTTTGGTCTTGCTGTTAAATACCACTTAATATTGTCCTGCCTGATGATCCCTGCTGTTTCACCACTATGCAGCCCAAGGCTCAGCTGTAGCTCATGCTTTTTCAAAAGCAAAAACCTGGGCTCTAGTTCATGTGTTTGCCTGCATCCGAAAAGGAAAATAGAAGTCCCTTTTAACTTCCAAAGAAAATAGAAATAACTATTTCTAGTTATGTGTAACATAATTGTAAAATTATTAACAAATCTATTTGTCCATGGTGCCTATGCCTAGTATGAAGGCATGTGTGAGATTCCAGCTGATATGGGGGAGTTTATAAAACAAAAAAAGGACTTATATCACTGCCATTTTGTTTAAGCTGAGCTCATTCGTGAATGGGAGGAATTTAGGTGTTCAGGCATTCTTAACAGGGTTTAAAGCCAAATCTTTGGAAGTTAACACAACATCCACATGAAAATACATCCAGTTTAAGGGGGAAAATCACCACCTAATTCTTTCATATTATCTGTGGCCTCCATACTTTGGCAGCTAGGTATCAGGAACCCTGAAATCCAACATATTGAGAAAGGGGCAGATTGGGAAAGACTAATTTGCCAGCATTTAATTTGAAATCCACACAGAATAAATGGAGGGATGACTGAGTGATACATAGAGAACAATTGTCAAACTGCTTTGGTTACTGAAACCGTATAAAATCTGGCTCTGTGAAGAATGCAAATGAAAGATGTAATGGCTCATTTTAATAGCAGCATTTACATTCATGACAAATAAACAGAGCATCTATCCATGGGAGATAAGTCCCAAAGGTGCTTTTTCAAAAGACAACTGGACTTGCTTTGTTTTTTTTTCCTTGAAGAGGTTTCACTCCTTATCCAAGAAGCTTCTAATTCTGAAGAAGCTTTTTAGTTTCTTGTTTAGTGAAACATTTTCAAGGCAAAACAAAGAAAGCCCAGTTGTGTTTTGAAAAAGCACCTTAGGGACAACCATGACCTGGATAGCTGTGAATCTCCATAGAGGTAGGAGACATAGTAGGGGTGAAATCCAGCAGGTTCTGACAGGTTCTGAAGAACCGGTAGTGGAAATTTTAAGTAGTTTGGAGAACCAGCTGGCTGATCCCAGAGAGGGATGGAAATGGAGATTTTTCAGTATCCTTCCCCCGGAGTGGAGTGGGAATGGAGATTTGGCAGTATCCTTCCCCTGCCATGCCCACCAAGACACACCCACCAAGCTTCACCACAGCCACCAAGCCATGCCTACAGAAATGGTAGTAAAAAAATTGAATTCCACCACTGAGACATAATGTCTCAATGGCAACTGCATTTTATTAGAAACATTTGGGTTGTATTTTGGAGGCAGAATATGGCCAACAGGGATGTCTGTGTGCAATGTAGCCTTCCCCCCACAACACCTTATATTTCCCCTATCATACTTCATACTTCATATTTAATATAAGAAGTAACTTTGGAGACATCAGCATGTTCGAATAACTTCACTAACCCATTCCAATGTTCCCTTGAAAAGAAAAAAGAGAGGCTACTTTACAGCAAGGGCACTAGAATGACAGAAATTAATCTGCAGTGAACTTTTTGTAACTCCTGTTGTAAAAGTTGTTCCAGATCCACCTAGGTCAGCTCTCAGAAATGATGTTATTATATT
The DNA here is from genome assembly GCA_030761175.1 of Masticophis lateralis. NCBI lineage: Eukaryota > Metazoa > Chordata > Lepidosauria > Squamata > Colubridae > Masticophis > Masticophis lateralis. The sequence continues at coordinate 129,618,790 of JAUDYJ010000002.1, read as the reverse complement.
TAAGAAGGAGGCAGATGCCCTAATGTATTAATAAAGCAATATCCTTGGCTCCATCTGCACCAATCTCTAGAATATGGTTGAAATGAATTATCAAATACTGAAATAGATACAATTAAAAAAATGCAGAATGATAAGAAATGGAATACTTAAAGATATTACTCTATATACCCATAAGAATATGACAGTAGGTTTTTTTTTTAACTTGCATTAATACCTTCCTGTATGTAAGTATTTAAACATAAGAACCAAATTAAACAGAATCTATAGAAATGTTCTAGAATCAAATTGAATCGAATCGAATCGAATCGAATCGAATCGAATCGAATCGAATCGAATCGAATAGAATAGAATAGAATAGAATAGAATAGAATAGAATAGAATAGAATAGAATAGAATTCTTTATTGGCCAAGTGTGATTGGACACACAAGGAATTTGTCTTGGTGCATTTGCTCTCATAGCAGCAAGTTACATTACTGCAATTTTTTCACCTTTAAATATCTTAAAGAAAATGCTAATGTTTGTTTAAAAAAATAAAACAAAATCTTTTTCTGTCCACATTCTTGATTACCACTGAAACTTTTACTTTAGAATTGAAGAATGAAGGGAAATTAATTTCTCTTAAAAGAGGATCTGACTTTAAAAACTGTATTTAAACAAGATTAGGCATTTCAAAGGCAATCAGGAAATTCAGACTTTTAAAAAGAATTCTTGGAGCCTCTCTAATAACCTTCACTTTTTGTAGCAAGTAACATTTAAAAAGAAAGTAAAATAATAGTTAATCCTCTTTCCACCCCATCCCCAATTTGAAGTTAAAAGATTTTAATAAACACATTATTTTGTCTTACTCTTTGCAGAGAGTGAGTCTATTGGCTCCGGCTAGCTCTTATTTCTGTTCCAAGCCTGTACCCCTTGTTGAGCAAATTGTAATTTTTGTCGTTCAGTAGCTCCAGAGGGAACGTCTGAAAGGGGCACTACAAATTCATGACTGAACTTTATAGAGAAATGATACTTTGCCAGATTGAACAAAGGAGCATAGAGATGCCCAGTGACAGGAACATGCCTATTGAGGTTGTGTTTCTTGGTTTGTTGGGAGTGTTCATTATTAAAGAAGGATTACTGACTCGACCAACTAATATTCAGTTGCAGGATTGGAAAAAAAACAATTGATTGTTTCAAAGCATTTCCACGTAGCAATTTTTCCTAGGATTTTGCAAAGAAGTGATGGTCTTTTATGGAAGAGAGTCTGTTTAGGAGAGTCTGCGGAACATAATTCTATGAGTGCAGAAAAATATTTGGATATGATAGGATGCCACAATGAAGTACTTAACTATGAATATTATTAATGCCTTAACTGAGGATATGCTACTATTTCCTAATAGTATTGAATAGGGATATATTAAGTAATACTAGAACTGAAATAAAATAATACTTCATGCCTGAAAATATAAAGGCCGGGTACAGCTATTTGAGCCAGTATTGTAACAATAAATAGTTGAGAAATAAATCCATTGGAAATTCTCATTGTTAATTACAGTGCTTAGTGGATACCTATACATCTTAAGGAAAAGAAATAAACAAAGTAAGTTAATTAACAAACTGGCATTCTACCAAAGTACAATGTAACAACCCAATGAATCTGAGATAGGGAAAATCAGGATAGCATTTATGCAGAAAAGCATGTCCTTCAATAAATCTTGGAAAGTCAGAAGAATAGAGGTTAATTAAGAGCTCTGAGTTGCAAAATTCCAGCCACACATATATAGAATGTCTGTATCCCTTTAATAAGATCTGATTTTTACAGCTTAGATCTGTTCTGGTCCTTCCAGTTGCATCACAAGCAATTTTAAGACAACACGAGCTGCAACTTCTTTAAAAAACCCAGGATAGGCAAGGAATATTCCATTTCATGAAAATTATCTTTCAGTAACTTTCATTCTGGCTCTAGGGTTTATTTATGTATTTATTAGATTTTTAATCCCACTTTTATTACTTTATATCTAATATCTAATATTCATTCCTCCTCTTTTTCCCCACAACAATCATCTTGTGAGATAGGTTGGGGCTGAAAGAGAGGGACCGGCCCAAAGTCACCCAGGCAGCTTTCATGACTAAGGTATGACTAAGGTAGGACTAGAACTTTAATCACTACAGTGAACTGACTCTTTTTGAATGATGTTCATCAATGCTTATCTTATCATTGACATTCTATTCCAGTGATAGCAAATCTTTTTGGCACCGAGTACCCAAACCGGCATGCGCTAAAGCATCAGACACCCCAAAACCAGCTGGCTGGCATGCACATGCCTGTTTTTTGGCCATTTTTGGCCATTTGTCGGGCTGTTTTCAAGCCATTTGTCGGGCTGTTTTCCACACCTGCAAAGACTAGCTGGCTGGTGTGTGTTGTGGTTCGCCAATTGGGCCTAGGTCACAACAGTGTGCATGTCTGTGCCAGAAACCAGATGAGCAGCTGGCAATGGCGCACGTGCCCACAGAAAGGTCTCTACGTGCCACCTCTGGCTTGCAGCCCATAGGTTCGCCATCACGGCTCTATTCTGTCTTGAGGGAGGCCATGGACCATGGTTTAAAACCACCAAATGTTTTGGAAGGATTTAACTTCTGTTAAATCTCTCCTTAACTGGCTGACTGGGTTGAAGCTACCTAAACAGACAGATAAAAATTCAGGGTTTCACGTAAGAATGCACGATGTTTTGGTAAGGAGTTTACTGTAGAAAAGATTAAGCCGTTTCTAAATATTGGAACTCTGCTTGTTTCTCACGCCTAAGCTATAGAACAGGCTGGGTTGCCTTTTCTTTTGATTAGGAGGCCAGTTTTCACATCTCATGTTTCTTTGTTAATAGTAAGAATAGCAGGTTGTTTTCTTCTGGCTGAGGGAGGATAAGCTTGGAGAGTCTGTAGCAGCCAGCTCTTCCTGTAGTGATCAATGGATGGCTAGAGGGGGTCCTGAGCCTGTCAGCAATTGTGTTTAGGATAATTTTTTTCTTACTGTTCAATCACTAAGTCATGTCTGACTCTTCGTAACCCCATGGACCAGAGCATGCCAAGCTCCCTGTCCTTCATTGTATCCTGGAATTTGCCCAGATTCATGTTCATTGCGTCGATGACACTGTCTAACCAGTCTAGAATAATAAGACAGTCCAAATTATCTTCTGGGAAGCAATCTCTGAAATCTTGCAAGGACGTTTTTGAAGGTCTGCATTTTTCCCAAACTGCAACTCATAATGAAATCGCCAGAGGAACGAGACTCAAAGTTCATCTGCTGTGACAGGATCCCTTTTCAATTTGGTGTGTCCTGCCTCAGTCAATGTGATTGTGATCGAGGGTTCACCTCTCCCCCAACCAGTCTAGGCATTCTGGAGTTTAGCAGGTAGAGTTTTTCATTTAAATCCTAAACTCTGTTGTCTAATCACTCACATTTCATTATGGGTGTGGTATTATACTATAGTTCCAAATGTTTTAGCAAGTACTCAAACTTTTTATTTACCATGAAGCACAGGAAGAGTCATGTCAAATTATGTCTTCATTGACATAAATTAATATTATCTGTGAGGTATTGCCTAGCCTAGCTTGCTGTAGATCGTAAAGGGAGAGAAGTGTTTTAAAAATGAGGAGAAATTCACTGATATGTATTTACTCAATCACAGTCACAGTCACAGTGCAGAAAAAAATGCCTTCTGCACTGAAGTTGAAATGTCAAAATGCTGCAAAGTAGTCCATGACTCAGATTGTAAGGAAACATCTTTTCAACATAACTGTATTTGTTTCTATAAAATAATACTAATAAGAGCAGTAACAACAAGAACAACCACAAGAGTAATCAACTCCTGGCATCACTTAATTCTCCACATTAGTCATGGTTGCAGCTGACAGTGTTTGCAGTTAATTTCATGTATTGCTTTATTTCACATTATTTAAATTGTAGACTCACAGGTTATTCCTTGACATACTATTCCAACTGAATTATGTTTTGTTAAAACTTACACCCTTAGGTACAATTGACTCAGCACTGAATCTCTGTGCAAATCATGCTTCGAATGAAAGGAAAAAATAACTAACAAGAAAGGGGAAAAGTTGAGATCTTATTATGTTATTTTCCCACAGCTTAATTAGAGATGGATGAACTAGATCCAGTTAAAAGTTTGCTGGGAGACTCAATGAAAGAGAATGTTTATGCCAGGCTTTTCCTACGTAAATCAAATCTTTGACCGTTACAGGGCGGAGTCATGAAAAGAGGCGTGGCTGGCTGACGAAGGCAAATAAGCCAAAAATAGATCTATCTCAGTCTCTCCCAAATCTCCAAACAGACAGCAAAATGCTGCTTTAATGTTTGAGAAAGCCTAGAAACTAGTGAATGAGATTTCACTGTACTATGGCTGTGAAACATCTTGATTTATGTAGGAAAAGCCTGGCATGCACGCAGTTGTTCTTGGCTTCGTGCTTCCAGGAAGCACGAAGCCGAGAACACCAGCCTGAAGATGACAAATGAGACTTTGTCGAAACGTCGCCAAGATACTTCCAATTTTCGCGGGAGAAGACCCAAATAACCAAAGACCTACATACAAACACCCGCGAAAACCTCAGAAAACAAATACATACACACACACACACACACACACACATCTATATACAGTGTGTGTGTACATATATATGTACACACATACACACACACATACTTATACATATATACATACATACATACATACAAAACACACACACACACATATTTAAGTGGCATGTTGTCATTGTGGATAAATATATCTTTTGATATTACATAATACGTTTTAACTATGTTAAATTAGCGCTACGCACCTTGGGCTTCAGAAATCCAGATGACCATAGGATGGCAGCAATAGGTTAACTTTGTATATCTTTTGGCTACTATTTCACATTCAGTCAGAACTTTCCAGCCCAGATAAGATAGCCTAAAAACAGCAATTATGGCAATATAAGTTAATTTACTATAGGAGTTTGATTTTTATTGATGTACACCACCCAAAATCATAAATTATGAATTGAGCAGCCTTGTAAATTTTATAGACAAACTTAAAGGAAGCCAATCTTTTAATATCTGGAATCTTTGTGGCTTGCTGTGTGTCTTTTGAAGTTATTTTGCTGCTTCATTTTCCTCTTGACCATTCTGCTTCTAACTTGTATTTTCCTTTTCATTCCTTTTTTCCCAACTGCTTCTTTTTCTTTCGTATTCATTTTCCTCCATTACCCTCCATTTCACCATCTTTAGGGCTACAAAATGTGGCCTGTGAAGCTTATCTTGCCCTCTAGATGGCAGGAAAGAGCTATAGGAAATTTTTTGCTGCCCTCTGTTGTATCCTGAGAGTTTTGCAGCCCAGTTAGGGACACCTTAATTTTGAAAATGATGCATTGACATTGTCAAGATGATTATGTGGATTTGACTAAATTACCACATTGCAACTCAACAAACCATCCTTCCCCTCACAGCTTGTGAATCACATTAAATAAATTACAATGTATTACAGAGACCCAGTTTGGTGCAGTGGTTAATGTATCAGGCTGGAAATCAGAAGACTGAGAGTTCTAGTCCCACTTTAGGCATGAAGCCTATTAGATAACCTTAGTCTTAAGCAGTGGTGGGCTGCAACCAGTTTAACAAGCAGTTCTGTAAGCGTGTGCCTAACGCACTTGCACACAGTGTTCAAAATACAGCAATTTGAAGCTCAGCTGTTTACCTTCTAAGACAGCCCCGATAAGTAGAACAGCAGAGGCACAGAAATCAGCTGTGCTGCACGAAGCAGCTGAATCAGAAAGAAGGAAATATAGGACAGGATGGGGGTGGGGGGGCGGAGCAGCTGATCATCAGAACTACCGGTTTGCTCAAACTGCTAGCCCACTATTGGTCCTTAAGGAGAAGGCAAAGACAAAACCACTTCTGAAATCTTGCAAGAATAACTGCAGGGACTTATCCTGGTAGTCACCAATGACTCACTCAAAAGTGCACACACACACACACACAAATCTTCATTACAAGATACATAGCTCTCATCTGGATGTCCCAACTAGATCTATGCTTACCATTGCAAGACCTTGGCTATAAAAATCTGAACAACTGGAGATACAGAGAGCTTAACCTTGTGCTCCCATCCCTTAAAAGCCTGGACTTTGGCAGATCTTGTAAAGTTGATTCAATTGTGCTTTGGCTTCAGAAAAGGCCAGTGCATTGAGCAAACATCAGAACCTGAATTGCATTAAATCTGATAGCAAACCACTGGCTTCTGGAATTTCAAGTTTGCAAGGGAAAGGATAGACTTGTCAGAGATTTCAGCTCCATCAAATCTCTTCGGTAACAGAATTGTGCGGTTCTATCTATCACTACCTCTGCTTTGTAGCATCCCTTCCTTAAACCTTGTTTAAACAGCTGGCTTTCACATGTTTGTTTTGCTGGATATAAATAAGCACATTTTAATTTAATGTGCTATGGGCCACTGTCTCTTTCTGTGGCCAATCATCACTTCTATGGAACACACTGATTTTTAAAAAGTGAATTATATTTCTGGGATTGTGGGTTATTGCTACAACAGCCTTCATGGCAGAAGTAAAAAGTCATCTCAGGTTGCAGGTGGGTGTTTTAAACAGTTTTTTCCCCCTTCCTATTTTCTTACAAGGAGACATATGACATAAAGCCAGATGCTTTAAATTCCTTTCCTGATAATCATCATACTGTTTACCATATTGATTGACAATCATATTATTCAAAGTAGATCACAAAATTCTTTCCCTTTCAATTTATGTTAAAACCTGTACAGAAATGAATTTGTTAGTAATTGGGAGGAGAGGGAAAGCATCCTCCATGGGGAATAAAATCCTCTATCTTCATTTTTTAAAAAAAATGAATTAACCAGCCAATTTGTTAGATCAACCCTTTAGAAAACTAGCATGTTGGACTTTCCAAGCAGCAGCTGCTTAGGGGCAAATTTTGGTTTGGAAACCAATGTACCCAACGAGTGAATTTGGTATAAAATAGTAGCTGGCCTTCCCATGAATGATGTGCTTAGTTCCTCTCCCACTCATTCCACTTTCCTGCTGAGATAAAATGTACTGACATTGAAATGGAAGCACACCCTCCTGGGGAAAATTAGATACAATTCTCACCTAAATTACATAGTTTAGTTGTGGTTCCATGTTGGAACACTTTTGCTGACAAATTTACCTCTTTCTCTCTGTGTATATCTGTGCATGTGTGTGTGCGTGTGCGTATTGTTTGCCATTTCTGTTTTTGTCAGCAAAGGCTGTATCCCCTTCAGAGTAGGCATGTGTTCTCTCTCTCTCTCTCTCTCTCTCTCTCTCTCTCTCTCTCTCTCTCTCTCTCTCTTTTAGAAAACTGTCCCTTTGAAGTTGTGGCTGACAATGTAGGTCTGTGAAGGTCCAAACTGAATCTTACTTCTCTTACAATCTCTCAGTCTGAGCTGATAGTAACTGATAGCTACTATCAGTAACGTGAACAGTGTGGGACCCGCCCCAGTTTTAATTGGTACAGTAGCGTCAGAGTTATTAAAATCATTTGCATCAGCAGAGTTGAAATGTTAGATGGAGATTTTGAGATCAAGTATGGGGTCACAAATCTATGATCCCATTTTGTCTCAAAATGAGATCTTTGGTAATGGACAAAAAGTAAAAAACAGTGATTACTCATTTTAATACATTGATAGCCTGATCTGTTGTGGGTATCTGAAAGAAGTTGGATTGTTTTCTTGAAATTCCTGTTAGAATGCTGTCAGGGCAATCCTTAGCAAGTCTATGAAGACAAAGTGTACCGACTGAATAGGTTGGGTGGGATTCAAAAATTTTAGCAAGGGGTTCTCTGCCCGTTTGCTGGGTGGGTTTGGCCATGATGGGCATGGTCTAGTTGGCCTCTTGCACCACAATGGGAGGGGGGGAGCGTTTTTGCACTTCCTGGGCTCCGGAGGCTTTCCTCAAACCTCCAGGAGGCTCCGGAGGCCCTCTGCAGGCTGGAAATGGGCCTGTTTCTGGCCTTCCTGAACTTCCGGTAGGCCTATTTTTTGCCCTCCCTGAGCCTCCGTGTGCATCCTGCATTTACCTATATCCAAAACAGGCAGCATGGAGACTCCTGGGAGTGGCGGAGTGGAGTGGGCAGGATCAGCCAGGAGTGGGATTTGGGGGTTCTCCGAACTGCACAGAATCTTAGCTAGAGGTTCTCTCGAACCCCTGCAAACAACCAGCAACCCATCCCTGGATTTATTTTTATTTTTTGTAATAGCAAACTCTCTCTACATATTGAAGAAAAAAATGCCTTTGGGATGGAGACAATCATTTCCTCAAATATCCTCAGATGAATTCAAATGAATTCTCATCTTCAGATCTTCTCATTGCTCACCCTCTTGATTCTTTTCTCCGCTGACAGTAAAATACAAAAATACATTTTATTCATGGTGGATTAATGGTAAAAGATCCCAAAGACAAAATACAACAATATGGAGGTAAATTCTTTACAGCCTCTTGAATTAGACTATAGTTAAACTCAGTGGTGAAATCTAAAATCTAAAAAGCCACGCCCACAAGTTCTGTGGGCGTGGCTTGGTGGTGGGGGGTAATGTGACTGGGTGGGCGTGGCCAATTTTTATTTTTTTACTTTTAAAACCATTTTTTCCTACAACCTCTTTGGGGAAGAGGTTGTAAAAAAATGCTTTCAAAAGGCTCTGACGATCCCAGCTGAGTTGCCTGATCGGCAGAGACTTTTTTTCTTTTAAGTGCCTCTGACGATCAGGCAACTCAGCTTGGATCATTAGAGGCTTTTTTTTTTACTTTTAAAAGCATTTTTTCGGCCGAAGAGGTTGTAGAAAAAATGCTTTTAAAAGTAAAAAAAAAAAGCCTCTGATGATTGTGCAGCTCAGCTGGACATGGTGGGAGGGGGGCAGGGATTTTTGCTACCGGTTCTCTGAACCACCTGCCTCCATCACTACCGGATTGGGCGATCCGGTCCAAACTGGGAGCATTTCACCCCTGGTTAAACTATTTAAATCTCAAATTTTCAGCATTGGAATATATGGATTAAGATATGGATTAGGCCTTTTTATCCTGCGGGCTGTGTGCAGGAAAGGTATATATGCAGAAAGTTTATGTGCTATGGCAGCACGAATAAACCTTAACTTAACATTTTTATTTTATGTCAAGAAACTCCAATGTAAATTTTAATTTGAAGATAGATCCTCAATTTACTACCACCATTGAGCCCTACATTTCTGTTGCTAAGTGCGACAGTTGTTAAGTGAGCTCTGCCCCATTTTACAACCTTTCTTGCCACAGTTGTTAAGTGAATCACTGCAGTTGTTAAATCAGTAACACAATTGTTTAGTGAATCTGGCTTCCCCATTGACTTTGCTTGTCAGAAGGCAGCAAAAGGTGATTACCTGACCCCAAGGCATTGTAGCCATCATAAATAAATACCAGTTATCAAGTGCACAAATTTTGATCATGTGACCATGGGGATGCTGCCACAGTCATAAGTATGAAAAATGGTGGTAAATTACTTTTTTGGGTGCTTTTATAAGCACCCAAAAAAGTAACTTTTGAACAGTCACCAAGCGTCTGGTTGTAAATTGAGGATTATCTGTATGAGGTATATAAGAATCATATAAATTCATGATGGTTTGGTTTTCATTCATTAGGCTGATTTTATATTCTTTCACATTATGATTAATGATACCCCCTTCTCAGTGGTGAAATCCAATTTTCTTTTACTACCGGTTCTGTGGGTGTGGCTTGGTGGGCGTAGCAGGGGAAGGATACTGCAAAATCCCCATTCCTACCCCACTCCTGGGGGAAAGATATTGCAAAATCTCCATTCCCACCCCACTGTGGAGCCAGCCAGAGGTGGTATTTGCCGGTTCTCCGAACTGCTCAAAATTTCCGCTACCTGTCCTCCAGAACCTATCAGAACCTGCTGGATTTCACCCCTTCTGCAACATGTAGGAGTGCTCACAGAACATAGTCACATTTCTAATTTCGGGCTGCTACATACATACTTGCAGGATCCTAAACTCTCTGAAAATGGGTGGTGTTTTATTTCTGGAAGCTAGAAAAATCAGTATTTTTCACACTGTACTGCACAAAGTATACATTCATTTCATTTCATCTCATCTTGTTTGCGGTCCCAGTTCATTAAAACACAAATAAAACTTCAAAGTACGGAAACACCAATAAAACACAAAGACACAATTTAAAAAAAAAAATAGACCTGAAACAATTAGTAATGAGAAGCATGGTGGCATCCAATTAGTCTTATGGAAAGAAGATTGCAATTTCTTGATCAGACCATGGCTAAAATTTCTGCTAATTGGATTCATGCGTGCCACTCCTATGGCGGTATAATGAGCAGTGTATGAAAAATGGTTTTGTATCTGAATTTGAGTGGAAACACACACAATTGTTGTACAGGAGACGAACATATTTCCATAACAAGTAGTGCCCCAATTTGAGCCAAAGTAAAAAGTTTGAGCTTTTCATTTTTAATTTTCTTTGCTGGATAATTTATTTTGTGAACAGATACCCTCCTTTTGTCTCTGCATCTGGTAGTTCATGATTGACACACGCCAAGCCTGAGTTCCTTTCTGCCTTGATCCGAAATGAATGTGTTGATGCATCGTTTCCTTCACTGCACAGAAACAAAACAAATATACCGTTCATACAAATGAATCTTAATCAAGATGCCAACAGATGGCAATATTTTCTCATCCTTGCACAATGGGGGAGGGGTGTTTTCTTCCCTGGCCTATGGGGAAATTAGCATTCCTCTTTTGGTTGCTTTTGAGATGTTTCAGAGTCTTTTCTCAAAATGACTTTGATGTAATTTCCCTTCCAGCTCACCAGTTTCAAGCAGCAGTACTGTCAATTGTGGCATAGGGAGAGGTTACCAGTTAGTTCCTTTGAGAAACAGCATGTCTAGAAGCATAAGAGTAGGGAGGGGGAGGGAGGCAGCCTTCCTTAAAACAATGTGTTGGATTTCGGATTCCATAATTTGCAGCCAACATGTTGCTGGAGGATGACGGAAGTTAGCGGCGTTCTTTTCTTTCATTAAAGCAGTCAATTACCCATCTCTGCTAACATCCATCAGCTTTTGCAGCCATTCGTCCATTGTGGGATTCGAAGTATCCTTCCATTTTTGTGCATAGAGTGTTCTTGCTCCTGTCAGCATGTACAACATCAAAGTTCCAACTTTTTTCCCCTCCAAGTGTGTGTGTTTCATCTTGCAAGGTGATAGGGAACTTATTTTGTTTCCTACCTGGATTTGAAGCCATCTTTGAAATCGTATACTCAAGAAATTCTAGCACTGCCAATAGATGTGTGAGCATAAGACTTTCGCCTTTCAAACTCCAATTTGCACACCTTCTCACCTATACGCCTCCCTTCAGCAGTAAACCTTACAGAACTCAGAGATATCTCTAGTTAGATACAGGATTCTAGTCCTACATAAATCCGAAATTCTCCTGATCGCTTTCTCTTCTTATCTCAAAAAGAACAATTAAGGAGACCTAACAAATTCTCTTTCAATTGCAACACGGCACCTTAAAGACGGAAATAGCTGGAAAGAAATATAGAACTCTTTTGTTTTGTTTTTAAAAAAGGCCATAAGATTGAGACCACCAGAAAAATCAACTCTCTTTCCCCTCATGGAATCATATTTTCACTCTTTTCCCTTTCCTTCACCACTCCTCCTCCTAGATACTTTAGAAGAGATCTTTTGGTCAAAACTCAGCAGGAAAGGCTGTTGAAAGCTTTGATAGTCAGTGAAGTAGAACACGGCTACACAAAGCAATAGCATGCCCCAGTGAAGTCCCTTGTTGGGTGGACCTCCCTCCAATAACAACTAGCCATCATTATTCATTTACACCCCCCCCTCCATAATATCATTGACTCCAACTGTGTCTTGCTCCCCTAGCTGCCCTTCCCACAGGTATGGCTAAAGCAAACAGCAGACAGTATTTCCTAGGTGTGCAATGCTTTAAATCACCTTAATCTACCTAATAAAGCATTTGCAGCCAATAAAAATTGCATGGTGGAACAGCCTTTTTTCACGAAGGATGAATGGTAGAAAACAAAATGGGGTAGACCTTGTCCCAGCCATGTTCTCTCTGAAGTTCTGCAAAACATCCAGAGAGGAAGGGAAAGCAGCAAACTCTTGGACCACATCTGGAGAACAGAAATTTTTTTTTACCACATATGCCACACCAGAGCAGTAAGCGACAAATATGACGGCATAACAATAAATGATAAAGTGGTAGAAGCAGAAGAAACTTTAGAAAGAGTCAGAAAGAGGACATAATTATGATTTTCTTTGCCTTGTTTTTTTTTTTTTTTTTGAGTACCAGTATTTACATGCCATAACCACACACATTGCACTAAATACCATTAATTTAAGAGATCAAATGCTCTGTTTTTGCCTTCTCTGACAATGGTTGTCAGATGATATTGAGTCTTTATATCCCCTGGCTCCAAATTCTTACCATTGGCTTTAACTACTTTGCTCATAGTTAATTCTTGCTGATGGACCTGAAAATCTTACCCGCAATAGCCAAGATTCCTGGTTTTGTAAGTTCTACCAAGCCTCTCAGTTGTTCCAAAAACAAGCTATTGTTAACTGAACACTTTCAAAACAGGACTGAATATTTCGGAATTGAATCTCGTTCTCCGCCCACACACATTTTAGACTTCTGCTGGCTCACAGGTTCTTTTCCATTTCTTATGCCCTTGAGTACAGGGTGAATGTTTTTTGCTTAAGCACAGACTATTCAGCAAAGCTAAGGAGGAATCAGCTAAATGTCTAAAACAACATTAGCAACAAAAGTTGACTGCTAAGGAATTTTCTTTCATTTCTGCTTAACAAATATTTATTTATTTTTATTTTATTTATTTAAATTTATATACCGCCCTTCTCCTAGTGGACTCAGGGCGGTGTACAGCCAAGAATAAAAAACACTCCAATACAAAATTTAAAATATTAATAAAAGAATTAAATAATTTTGGCCCAATAAATTTAAAAACCCAATAGGCAATTAAAATTTAAAACCCATAAAACTTTAAGCTTAAAAAAGAGGGGGGGGGTTACGCCAGCCCAGCTTGACAAAATAAAAAAGTTTTTAGGGCACGGCGGAAAGCCCGGAGATCGGGTATCGTACGGATCTCCGGGGGCAAATCGTTCCAGAGGGCTGGTGCTGCCACAGAGAAGGCTCTCCCCCTGGGTGTCGCCAGCCGACATTGTCTGGCCGACGGCACCCTGAGGAGTCCCTCTCTGTGGGAGCGAACTGGCCGGTGGGAGGCTATCGGTGGCAGAAGGCGGTCCCGCAAGTACCCAGGCCCTATGCCATGGAGCGCTTTAAAGGTGGTCACTAACACCTTGAAGCGCACCCGGAAGACCACCGGAAGCCAATGCAGCTCACGCAGGAGAGGTGTCACATGGGAGCGCCCCCTTGCTCCCATAATCCCCCGCGCGGCCGCATTCTGCACCAGTTGGAGCCTCCGGGTGCACCTCAAGGGGAGCCCCATGTAGAGAGCATTGCAGTAGTCCAGGCGGGAAATGACGAGTGCCTGAGTGACTGTGCGTACGGAATCCCGATCTAGATAGGGACGCAACTGGCGTATCAGGCGAGCCTGATAAAAAGCCCCCCTGGCCACGGCCGTCACATGCTCCTCCAAAGACAGCCGTGCATCCAGGAGGACGCCCAAGTTGCGAGCCCTATCCGTGGGGGCCAATGACTCGCCCCCAATGGTCAGTGATGGAGTCAACTGGCCATATCGGGATGCCGGAAGCCACAGCCACTCGGTCTTGGAGGGGTTGAGTTGGAGCCTGCTGCCCCCCATCCAGATCCGCACGGCCTCCAGGCATCGGGACATCACTTCCACGGCATCGTTGGGGTGGCCTGGGGTGGAGAAGTACAGCTGAGTGTCATCAGCGTACTGATGGAACTTCACCCCAAAGCCACGGATGATCTCGCCCAGCGGCTTCACATAGATGTTGAACAGAAGGGGCGAAAGGACCGACCCTTGCGGCACTCCACAAGAGAGACGCCTCGGGGTCGACCTCTGCCCCCCTGCCAACACCGTCTGCGACCGGTCAGAGAGATAGGAGGAGAACCACCGCAAAACGGTGCCCCCCACTCCCAACCCCTCCAGCCGGCGCAGCATGATACCATGGTCGATGGTATCAAAAGCCGCTGAGAGATCTAACAGGACCAGGATAGAGGAGCAACCCCTATCCCGAGCCCTCCAGAGATCATCCACCAACGCGACCAATGCCGTTTCCGTGCTGTACCCGGGCCTGAAGCCGGACTGGAACGGATCCAGATAGACAGCTTCATCCAGATACCCAGGAAGCTGATGCGCCACCACACTCTCAACAACCTTCGCCAAGAAGGGAAGGTTGGAGACTGGACGATAATTAGCCAAAATAGCTGGGTCCAGAGAAGGCTTCTTGAGGAGGGGCCTCACCACCGCCTCTTTCAAGGCAACTGGCAAGACACCCTCACTCAAAGAAGCATTAATAATCCTCTGGAGCCAGCCTCGTGTAACCTCCTGGGAGGCCAGCACCAACCAGGAGGGACACGGGTCCAATAAACATGTGGTCGCGTTCAGCCGCCTGAGTATTCTGTCCACGTCCTCGGGAGCAACAGGATCAAACTCCTCCCAGATGACATCCTCAAGACCGGCCTCCATCATCCCACCTGTATCTACCCAGTTGGAGACCAGACCATCCCGAATCTGAGTGATTTTATCGTGCAGAAACTGAACAAAATCCTCAGCACGACCCTGCAAGGGGTCCTCCCGCGCTCCCGGATGGAGGAGGGAGCGGGTCACCCTGAACAGGGCGGCTGGGCGGTTATCTGCCGATGCAATAAGAGCGGAAAAATGGTTACATTTTGCCGCTTTTATCGCCACTAGGTAAGTCTTAATATGAGCTCTTACCAGTGTTCGGTCGGACTCGGAACGGCTGGACCTCCAACTGCTCTCTAGGCGTCTTTTCCGGCGCTTCATCTCCCTAAGCTCCTCAGAGAACCAAGGAGCCAGGTAAGCTCGGCGACGGGTCAGAGGCCGCAAAGGCACGACTCGGTCTAAAGCATCAGCGGCCGCCCTATCCCAAGCGGCCACCAACCCTTCAGCCGAGCCATGTGTCAGATCCTCAGGAAATGGCCCAAGCTCCGTCTGGAACCTCTCCGGGTCCATCAGGCGCCTGGGGCGGAACCATCTAATCTGTTCCGCCTCCCTGCAGCGGGGTATGGCGGTTAGAAAGTCGAGCCTAAGAAGGGAATGATCTGACCATGACAAGGGCTCAATCACTATCTCCCCTAATTCAAGATCATTTATCCACTGACCAGAGACAAAAATCAAGTCCAGAGTGTGTCCTCCCGTGTGAGTGGGTTCATGAATTAATTGGGTCAGGTCCATGGCCGTCATGGAAGCCATGAACTCCCGAGCCAACTCAGACGCCTCGCCGACAGATGGCAGGTTGAAATCCCCCATGACCATAAGCCTGGGGGTCTCAACCGCCACCTCGGCAATCACGCTTAGCAGCTCGGGCAGGGCAGCCGACACGTGGCAGGGAGCCAGGTACGCAATCAGCAAACCCATCTGCCTCCCATGTCCCCACTTCACGAGGAGAGACTCACATCCAGCTATCTGAGGTACAGTGGCCTCCCTAGGGACAAGACTTTCCTTTACCAGAACCGCCACCCCCCCCACCCCTCCCCTGGGACCTTGGCCGATGGAATGCAAAGAAACCCGGTGGGCACATCTCTACGAGGGGGACCCCCCCTCCAGGCCCAACCAGGTTTCCGTAATACCTACCAGGTCCGCACCCCCCTCCTGGGCAAGATCACAAATGAGGGGGGCTTTATTTACCACGGACCTGGCATTGCACAACATCAGCCGAAGGCCTGGGGCCTGAGAATCTGAACAACCCGGGGAGCGAGAAAGGCATTGGGGGCCGGAGCACGCGATCGCTCGCAAATAGCGAGCACGTCCTCCCTTAACACGATATGGCCCCCTGCCACCGCTATATCTGCCCCTCCCACCCACAATGCCGATGGAAGCGCCCTCCACAGTATAGGAACTAGCCCTCTCAGCCCCCCCCAATAACTGTGGGTTGCCCCCCAAACCCATCCCAGTCATACACCTGTCATTTTCCCTCCCACCCCTTAAAAAACGTGTTAAAAACAAATACAGTGAACTTTTAAAAACCCCAACGCCTTCATGCCACCTCTCGGGATCCCAGGATCCGTCCTTGAGGTATTTTTTAGCTAGGCTGGTTGGCCACATCCAGGAATGGGGGGCATTCCTTAAAGCCAATAAATCAGATTTAGAATAAAAACGTGGAGCCATAACCAGCCATAAAAAGGATGTGATGAAAATGGCCATCAGGAGATAATATTAGCGGACTAGGGACTGGGTGAGAACTCTTGCAGACATCAGAATCTCCCCACCCAGGCGTCCTCTCACAACACTGGATGAGGCATAGTTGGTACCCCCCATCGTCCTCTCACTACGACGGTTTCTCAAAACTTGTCTAAGAGTTCTGTTCGGCGGTCTCCTTGACAATGACAGGACTCTCACCCCTATATATAACCTGCAACTCCTATATTTTAATTGGTAGTACCCAACCTTACTATCTTTTTGCAGTACATGTGACCAGCATCAAACCACTGTCAAATACTTTAATTCTGATCAAACTTGCAACATTTCCTTGATTAGTAAGTGACTACAGGATACAAACAATGATGTATAGATATGAGCCCCTCCAGATGGGGGAAAAACTCTAAGGATCTACTGGTCCAGTAAAAGAACAAAATAAACATCTTAATATAAGAACTAGATAGAGTGATTTAATAACCTTGTCTCCATATTGAAATAACAGGATAGTGTCTCCATTATGCAATTATGGAGCAATTAGGCTTTCTCAGATATCATTCTCTTTTCTACATGTGTTCCTTTTCTCCACTTATTTTCTCTTTCCTCTAATTCAGACCTGTGTAAATTATAGGTCATAGCTCTGGATGATGGCCTAACAGATCATTATCTTATTGTCTACCTAGGTTTGTATCAAGGCTCAAAAGCCAAGTTGGAAAATACTTTATAAATATTTGTGGGATTTTTAGGAAACCTATGGCTTTTTCTGCCATTTCTCATGATTCTCCTACCTGATACCAATTCAAGTGGGTGTAAATTAATCTTTTGGTAAATCAAAGAGGCTGAGTCAGTCACTTCAGGTTTGCCCACATTCTGAAGTGGGATGGTCCTAGTATAGATAGATTTGACTGGATAGAAAGCAGTGATGTCATCCCAGATGATAGGATTACAAAGCAGCAGGAAGGGACCTCTTAAAAGGGTCCTAGCTTGCATGAATTGTGCTACAGTATAGAAGTGTAGGGAACATTGATCTCACTTAAAATATCCCTTTATTCTCTGTAGTTATAAGAATTCAGTTTAATTCAGGGAACTAGCAATCTGCTCTATACCTTTCCTTCCATTTTTTTCTTCTTTTTATTGATTGATATTTTAAATTATGCTAGTTGAAAAAAGTAAATGTTAATTCTTGGCTGTATTTCAGAAAATTGAATAGGAACATTGACACTCGTGCATAAAATTGTGGATAGGAAAAATTTCAATGAGCAACAAACTGACAGAATCTTACATAGTAAAATCATTGCATAACCACCTACTGTTGAGCTTCCTTTGCTTAGAACCAGATCATGTCCTCTTATACATGAAAATACTAAGATAAACTCCTTGGCAAATGTGTGACAGTATGAATGGATGTGGAGAAGATTGTTGAGATGATGTTCTCAAAATTGTATCTTGCTTGCCAGTGGAACTCTTCTCTTAGAGGCAAAGCCTAAGAAGTTGTTGAAAGAGTTTACTCACATCCAGAAAGGAGATGACTAAGCTGAAAAGCTGACATTGTAGAACACACACACATACACAAGGTTCCCAAACCAGGCATTTGCCACATGATCCATTTGCTTCCAAGAGCCCATGTGATTCCAATGTGTCTTGTTTGAGTGGGCAGAGATGACTCAGACTTTGATAAATGTTGCAGACCACACATGACACCTAAGTGGGAGAGGACTATATTTATTTATTTAGCTTGGAAAGAGTGTGCTCCAGAGAGGTGAACATCAAATTGGTGATGACTGTACTTTCTGAATTGGCCAGAGCTCTCACTGAGCTTTCTGGTTGATAAAAGTCTCAAAGGAGAATATTTGTAGCCCAGGGTTGAAATGAGGGGTCCTTGGTGCTCTCTAAGCTTGCTTGTTTTATTTCAGACATTTCATTACCTAAACTAGGTAACATCATCACTGACAAAAGTCTATTGAAGACAATCTTCTATCACTTGATCCCAAGGATTCCCTAAAAGATTTATTCCAGGCCAGTGAGCAAAGATTTTGAATGTAAAGTTGACAGAGGTATGCAATCTGAAATTGACATATTTCTCTCATCTAGTTTCATATTGGAAGAGGGAAAGAATGTGTGCGAGAATGGTAGAGGGAATGAGTGATAAGCAAGAATGGGAGGGACAGGGAATCTTTGAAACTGATTGCTTCAGACATAATTCAGAGATAAGGGGGGGGGGATTACAAACAGAAAATGCAGTTGAGTATAAAACAAACAAATCAGTTCATTATCCCTGATGCAAGGACATACTTCTCCACCTTTTCAAAGTACAATTATAACATAATAGATGATTACACTTTGAATTTAACTTTTTTATTACAATTCTGAAATTGGTGAGTTTACAGTATACTGTAAAAATAAATAAAATAACTTGGAATCTGTGACATCAAATCCTAATTCAGAAATGGACAACCTTTTCAAAAAGTTTCATACAATCATGTGTGATAATGCATGTGCTAAGGAATCCTATTTTTTTTTTTTTACACGTGAACAATTAAATTGAAGGTGTCTCGGGACATTTGGTAATAGACCATGGTTTAGTAAGATTTAGACCATGATTTTATTTTTACATCTGAATATATGAGGTCTGCAGACTCTGCTACATTTCTTGGTATATCAATATATTGTTATATAAATGTATTTTTAGTCATTTAGAAACCAGCAAACATGTTAAAAATATTTAAGAACAAAATTCCAGTAACAACTTTTCAATGTACTGAAGAATTTGGCCAATTTTAGCTTGCAAAAAAGTTCCCAAATTCAATGAAAAGCAATTATTTTGCTATACTGTATTTATTTTTATTCCATGTTTATTATTTTGTCTAATAACTCAAGGTAGCAAATGTACCGAATAGTCCTTCCTCCCCTTGTTTTTTCCACAACAAAAAGAACCCTATAAAATGGGTTGGGCTGAGGGAGAGTGAGTGGCCCAAAGTCACCCAACTGGCTTTCATGCCCGAGAGAATTCTAGAACATCCACTCTCCTGGTTTCTAGCCTGGTGCCTTCACCACTAGACTAAACTGGCTCTCACATATATGTATATTGGAGTGTGTGATCCCTCCCTGGTGCATTGGGTTTATTTCCCTGACTTGGAATGGTATTGATCAGTCCCAATAGTGGCTGTGGAAACTTTTACAAACTGTCCAGAAACTATCATGTATAGCATAATTGGATTATGGATTTGTAGCTGCTAAAAATAAGTTTCTTAGCTAAACAGCTGGATCAACCTCAGCTCCTTCAATACTATGAGCAATAGTAAAATCTGAACTGTGATCCTTTCTTCCAGAAGACAGTTTCCGATAGGCTCTTTGCCTATCTAGACAGGTCATGGAGAATAAAAGGGGACAAGTAATCATACAGTGAATCCTGAGTTTCTAACAATATTACTTTGTTTTAAAAAGCAACAAGCAAATGATAACCCAAAGAATATGATCTGAAATCTGCCATACCACTTCTTAAGACAATTTTAACGTGTGCAAAATCTGGTCTATATTTTAGGAGTTAGTTTGAAATTTTGTTATCCTGGTTGAAAATTTGTTACATTCATTTTGGCATTACATAGGCCTAAAATCCAAATAGGATGAAGGGCATTATTTGTTGAATTGAATATATAAACAACAACATTTGTGGAGGGAGGGAGGGAAGGAGGGAGGGAGGGAGAGCGAGAGAGCATTGAAGTAGTATTGAAATGATTTCATTTAATGATGTGTAACTCCCTTGTTAGCTCAGAAAACCAATCTTCATCAAAGATTTTAAAAAAGGCATAAAAAGGCACCTAATACACACTCATGCATTAACATACATATGAACCATGCATATTTATAGTACACAACTACAGTATTGTTGTTGATTAAGGCCAGTGCTGCAAATATAATACCGAATAAATTTATTTACTGAATAAATAAAACTGTCATGTTAGCTCTGTTGGGCTGATTTCACTAGAAGTTTCATACATTTATTATGGTTCTTGGCTCATTCACACATTCAGTGTATCGATAAAGTGACTATAGTTACCTGAGTGACATAAAACAGTAAATCCACCCTTCAAGTCCAGCTCATCTCCTGAGGAGTTCCAAGTTGTGCCCATGTAGAATTCTTGGCAGAAAGACAGAAAAAGCTTGCCACTGCCCTCTTCTGGGGCGTTCCTTGATTTCCCTGTTTAGTTTACGGCCTGGAGTTTCCTAGAGGTCTCTCATCAAAGCACTAACCAAGCCCATTTCAAAGGTTCATTAGTTTCCAAGGCCAGACAAGATCAACCAGGCTCTGAAATCTACTGAGACACCCAAGGATGAATCTATATAAATTAACCAAATCTTTGCCCAGGATATCTGCATCCTTAAGCATCATCATCATCATCATCATCATCATCATCATTATCATTAAAAAGATATCAATTTTTATAGACTATAGTTATAAATGTATTTAAAGATCCACTTCTCTAGTTCAGGCAAAGGGATCTTTTCTCTACTTTATATTTTTTAATTTTTATCCTTCACGTTGGCCGTGTTTCTGTATGTACTTGCATAGGATGACATGATGGAAATCCATGTTTTAATATACATTAAAATATATATATGAAAAACAGTTCCCATTTGTTACTTTTTTTTAGACTGCTTCTGTTCCTGCTGGTTATGACTAAGCATGGGTCATTAAAATCACATTTTCCACTCCACCCATATTTATCAATAACCTGTTACCAGCTTACTCAACATCTCCCTCCTCTCTTCCCCCCACCAACCCCCACAAAATGAAAAGATTTCCAGACTGACACACGTGACACTAATGTAGGACTTCTAGTTCTAGGCAAAACTGAGGACAAAATATATGAAATATTCAGGGATGAGTTCAGACCCAGTATTATTTTGATTTGATGGGAAGGAACAACATCAGGAGCCAAAAGAAGCTGATCAGATTTATCTGAAATGCCCCAAAGGAATGATCTTCCTTGGTTTCCCACTATAGTCACCCCTCCAAGCCCTGGAGCGTGGTGGGATTCAAAATTTTTTACTACCGGTTCTGTGGGCGTGGCTTGGTGGGAGTGGTGTGGCTTGATGGGCATGCCTTGGTGGGTGTGGCAGGGGAAGAATATTGTAAAATCTCCATTCCCACTACACTCCAGGGAAAGGTTACTGCAAAATCCTCATTTGCTTCCGATCAGCTGGGACCCAGGAGGCAAAGAATAGATGGGGGTGGGGCCAGTCAGAAATGGCATTTAATGATTCTCTGAACTACTGAAAATTTCTGCTACAGGTTCTCCAGAACTGGTCAGAACCTGCTGAATACCACCTCTGCCTGTGTTCTGCCCCAGCTTCGGATTCCCAAAGAATGTGACATAGACCAACAGTCACAAACACTGTTTAATTCCAAACAAACCCCTTTCAAGAATACAGACTTCCTGTGCAAAGGGTCCTTATCAAAGTTATTAAGAATAAAGTCCGACAAAGGTTGGCAATCAGCCCAGAAAACCAGATATGAGAAGTTGCTCACTCTCCAAGATACTCTGTAGTAATGAGATGTTGTTTCTAGCAAGAAAGCACTAGCTGCATGGGATTTAAATAGGCTAAGGGAGTGGCCAATTATCCTCAAGCCCTATTCTCGAGTAGACCTCCTCCTCCTTTTGGCAGCCATGCATGCCCGAGCATTGAGGAGAGGCTCCTCCACTTCGCTCTCTCCACTGGAAGGAGCCTCTGGAGGTTCTGAAGGCCCTGGCTGAGTCTCTGCCTCTGGCATCACATCCTCTTCAGCCTCCTTGCTGTCCGATGTGAGCGCTGACTGTGCAGGCTGCTGGCGCGACACCACGCCAGCCTCCTCATCATCGGGATCAGACACAATCCGCACAGGCTGCTGGCGGGCCACAACAGCCTGGAGTTGGATATCACACTCCATATCCCTACAGAACATAGGTAGTCCTGAACTGAAAGGAAACCATTCTGTGATTGACAAGATCCCCTGAGGCATCTTCTTCATAAGTTCAAATTTTTTGCAGCATTTGCCACCACTGGTGTTGTTGAAATGTAAGTTTGTAAGAGAAGAAAACTGCAAAAACATTCAGCCTAAAGAAATATTACAAGGCTATTCTCTTCATTGGATGGAAAGACATTGATAACAGTAAGATCAACAACTAAACAAAATAGCCAGAATTAGCTGGTTTGAGCTTAACTATTGAGTAGATGGAGACACTCTAGGTCCATCGGGCCCCCTTTTGTGGAGCACATCTCTGGTGGGGTGGGCTATTGAAAGATACTTATCACACACACACACACACACACACACACACACACACACACACACACAATGAAAGATTAATTTGTCCAGAAAATGGCCAGCACCTGTGCTACCGATGTACTGTCTCTTTAAGCCCTCACCATAACCAGCACAGCAAGGTTGGCTATAAAAGCTATGTTGAGAGACAGCTGAGGGTGGTGTAGTATGTAGGAGAGAGAAGAAGGTGTGTGTGTGTGGGGGGGAGGAATAAAGCAGCTAGAAAGATAATTTTCTCTAGCAATACTCACAAGAAGTAGGAGTAGGATTCATAAGGAGTATGAGTTGGAGTAGTAGAAGCAGTGGGGAAAAGAGTGGAGCAGTGGTGAGCAGTGAGTAATAACTGCAAATGCTTACTTGTGTGTTGTCTAAGGATCTGTGTTGTTGGCTCTCTTGTGTTTGGAGCCCACTGTATTACGTATACTCTAACGAGCCCGTGAGAGAGTTACACTTAATAGTAGCATACAGCTTTGCATTGTTGCCTTCTACTGATTTACTCCATTTTTTTCTCCCCTAATCCTGTTAGGGTATAAGTAATGATATGGTATATAATATAACTCTTGTCAATGGTGGAACACTGGGATACAAGCTTCTAGATCTAAACCAACCTGCTACTATACGAGTCACAAGAGTTCAGGGATTCAATTCGGCTGCTACATTAAGATCTACCTTTCCCAACAAATGTCCTCCAGCAAAGGGCACACTTGACATATTGGTGTCAAATGTCATGGTGTGTGAACTGGATGCCCATTCCCCCGTGCCCTCTCACTTAAAGCAAGCAGTGGCTAAAGCTCATCACAGTATGCATAGCATAGGATTTAACTTTGCTCCATCCATCAGATTGGTAAAATTTGATTTGTGCCAGGGGTGGGTTCTACTTATCTTTACTACTGGTTCGCATCGTGCCCGCACATGCTTCTGCACATGTGCAGATCACCTATGATGACATCCGGGTCAGTGGGCAGAGTCTCCTGCCGGTTTTACTACCGGTTCTTGTGAATGATTTGTGCCAATTCTATATTGCTCAGTGAGTCCAGTGTGCCTAGTAGTGAGTGTAGCAAGAGGGTTTCTGAGATGTTTCTGAGTGCAAAAAGCAATATCAGCTGTAACTTAGATTGTCTAGACTCTAGACAATTAGGCGGTAATATTTATTGAGGCTGTAGCACAAAAACTAGTGAAGGTAGCAAGTTGCTATTAACTGTGGCGTACTTTGGATTGCATCCACACATACCTCTGTATTCCTTCAATTTTATTTTGAATCGGATGCTAATGTAATTTAAGAAAATAAAAGACAAGCTTTCATTGCATCTGAAGGGAACACCAATGCCTTCCAAAAACTGTCATGCCTTTTTTTTTTCCCCAAGTCATCTTTAGAATCTTCATTAGCCATACCACTTAAGGACTCCATATTTCGTACGGGCAATGGAGAGATTAAATAGGCTGGAGCAAATTCAATTAGAAGAAAATTGGATATCAAATCTGCCATTCTTTCCAGCTAGTGGTAGCTTCTGGCAATGAGACGGGAAGGTAGTTCGCACAAAGGAGGAAAGCCAGGAGGAAACATGCTTCAAACTTTGGATTTTGCCTTGCTTGGAGAGGGCTGTATGTGTGTGGAGGGGGGGGGTGTTCATCAGACACATTGTTGTTTTTAGCATTTGGTCCTATGAAAATGATCTGCTACCCTTCATCCAAAAACTTCAACTCACTCAATTGATTTCGAGATAATTTCTCAGTATTTAATAAAAGAGCCATGCAAATCAACGTAGATAAATGCAGTGATAAATTATCAAGGGAGACCTCGCTATTGTGTATTTCACGCACCACATCAGATCAGTTGTCATTGCAGTCATCTTTTGTTTTGACCTGAAATTTTATGAAGAAAAGTTACTTTGACTTATTCCTTGTTTGGAATGCCAGTGTTATAGCAAATTATATCTATAAATACTCTATAGCTTTATTTGTAACTTTAACCAGTTTTAATTCTATTAAAACTGTGTTTACATGGTTTTATTGTGAACTTGCAAATCACTCATAATCATTCAGATAAGATGGGTAGTCTTCTTTACTTCCTCTTTTACCACTTTGGGTGTCAAGGGAGATACAAAGTTCTTGTTTCTTGCTCTTAATAATCAATGAAGGTTAATTCATGCTGTTGTGGTGTGTCTGATGTTGTCTCTCCATTGTCTTCTGGGTCTACCCAACGGATAGTACGTTACCAGATGAGTAATGTAGAAATTTAATAAGTAAATAGCTTCAGAAAATGTTAGGATGGAAGTAGAGACAGTGGGAGAGCAAGAAGTGATACCAATGCAATAACTTAAGCCACTCCAACTAATGAGCAGCCTTTTATAACATGTAAGAGGGGCCAGCTGTGACCATACGGAATGTTAAAATTCAGACAGCATCGTCTGGTATGGATGGATGGTTTCCATATGTGCTGGACTGCAACTTCCATCCCTTCCATCCAGGGTTCATGCTGCCTGGCTATTACAGGAGGAATAGTCCTATCCTTATGCCAAGGACCAGGTTGAAGAAGGCTGCTTGGTTGCTTTAGAACTACAGAACTGAGAGATTAGATCTTCATTAAGAAAACTAAACTCTGCAAGCAGCTGAAGGGGCTGAAAACCTTGTACTTGTCATTTGGCTAAAATGGTTTTCGATTAAAAAAATAATAATAATTGATGGTGGTTGCTGCAACCAGCTGCATTTTCTCCATTCTGTTTTAGACAGTAATGTGTAAAAAACCCTGGGGGTTTGTTTTGTGGTCAAAAAGGTTGGCTTAGAACAATAAAAAACATTCAAGTGAATAAACAAGCAAAAAAAATTCCTCTATGTTTCTGTTTCTAAGAAAATGCACCATTTACATTGACCATAGTCCAGTTCTTGCCATCTATTTTCATGGAATTTATTCATTGCGAATGAGAGCAGTACGTGTAGCTTCACTGGCTTGATGGTGCAGCATTATCTACTGCAGGTGGGTAGAGAATGGGACCCTGGGCCAAAGAAATCACAAATTTGTGTGGGATTACCTGCTGGTGGGGAAAAGACAGGTCTCATGTCTTCAGACACAGCCTCCTTTTTAAAATATTGCAATGCAATTCATCTGGTTGTTCCCAGAGTCTGCTACTTAAGAAGCACAGATCTTGTTTTGGCACCACATATATAATGTGGTGCTGGAATATCCTGGGTTGTTCAACCTCTTTTGAAGAAATGTAGTTTCTTTGGTTTGAACGCTGAATGCCACGATTTTCCTGGGAAAAGGGTTAGTAGGTATTCAAAGGCTAAAGGTGTTAGAAAGCTCTTCAGAAAGTTATATCCTGTCTTAAATGTGTGACACAGAGTTTTGAATGGAAATGTATCTTCACCAATGTCATATGGCATTGATGGAAATAACCCTTTTACAGCATAATTTTACTGAATATGGAATGCTGCAAATTTCTTGATGGAATGATTGATGGAATCATTCTCAAGAAAAAATAATTCTTTGCAGCAGTTGGGCCCAAATCTCTGAATTTTCTAGTACTTGACTAAGCACACTAGTTTTCCTGAAATACATTTTGCCATGAGCTCTTCTCTGTCAAGTTGGACATGTCCCTTCCTGCCTCTGATAATTCCCAGAGATTGAACAACCTGAGGAAAAGGAGGAGAGAACTTTAAAAAAACAGTTCAGGAGTAGGTTATAGACTTTTAGTCAACTACAAATGGATCAAGGGCTGTTAGTTTATGTCTGTCTTGTTCTGAAGAGACTTAAAAGAATCTGGGTAGCCAACAGGAATAAACACCAGATGAAATTTGCTCTTAGAGTCCTCTAACAGGGGCCCAACATCTCCTACAACATCATATCTTTCTGTCAGGGGTGAAATCTAAAAATTTTCGCTACCGGTTCTGTGAGCATGGCTTAATTGGTGGCCAGGGCTTGGTGGTCAGGAGACTGGGTGGGCATGGCTTGTTGGTCAGGTGGGCGTGGCCAAGTCGACGTCACTTCTTTGCACTTTTTTAACCTACAAAACACAACACAACACAACTGGCTCACCCACAATGTAAAAGCAGCTGTGCTAGACCCAAGATAGCCCCTGGAATAAGCAGGAACCTCATACAGCCACAAAAAGCTCAAAAAACCAACTTTCACACTTTACACACACACAACACAACACAATACAACAGGCTCACCCACAATGTAAAAGCAGCTGTGCTAGACCCAAAATGGCCCCTGCAAAAGCAGGAACCTCACACAGCCCCAAAAAGCCCAAAAAACCAGCTTTCACACTTTACACACACATAATTCCACACACAGCTTTGTGAGATTTTGTGTGTTTGTGTAGAGTGAAACACTACAGAAACACACAAAATCTTAGAAAGCTGCACAAATATTATTTTTTTTTATTTTTATTTTTATATAAAAGCAGCTAAATTTAAAACTTCCTAAACTTTAAGTGGCTAGGTCTAAAAAAGAACAACTAAAAAAAACTCCAATTAACTATTTTTTTAAAGCTCCCAAAGGGGGAAAAAAGTTACAAGACAGGTAGGCAGGCAGGCAGGCAGATAGAGCTGCTCACCGATGAGCTTGATTGCAGGCAGGGAGATTGCTTGCTGATGCAATGGATTGCAAGGATTACAGCAAGCAAAGCAAGGCAGGCGTTGCAACCAGTGGCTCAGGATTCAGTCTGAAGAGCAAAGGTAAACAAGCTGGAGGCTGGGGGTGGGGGGGGGAAGGGATTTTTGCTACCGGTTCTCCGAACTGCCAGCTACCTACTCGCCCGAGCCGGTCTGAACCGGGAGCATTTCACCCCTGCTTTCTGTCCATTTTGTCCTCAAATCTCCACACTACAACAATTTTTCCCACATAACCCAGAAAGTGAAACTCTGAATATTCACACGGCATCTACAAGCAATCATGGGAAAAATAAAATCTCCAAATTTTAGTCAACAAACAGAACGTTTGTTGACTAAAGAATGACAAATTCTTTATCACTATTTTTTGTTTGTTTGTTTGTGAGGTGGATTAATGTTAGTAATTAGGAATATATGAAAATTCATACCACAATTATAAAGGGAAGAGCAAAGAGAATCAAGCTACTTAAAAAGAATAAATATAACTAAACAGATTGGACAAGATGGTGGTTGAGTCTATTTGACAGAAATGGGTTCTGTCTGACAGATTTTCTTTTTTAAAAAAAAATTATTGAACTTTTGACTTTTAAAAACAAAATAAAGAAAAATACAAGAAAAACAAAAACACATTGAAAACACATAACAAACATAACATTAGATCATATATTATTCTACAGTTTACTGTATCGACATGGATATATATTCTCTATTTTTATTCAATTGTTCATCTACGTACTTATATTTACATTTGTATCTATTTACACAACCATCATTGTCAGGTTAACACTATTCAGTAATTTACATTTCCTAGTTTTAACCTGATTAAATTAACATTCCAAATTATTGTTTTGATTCCTTTTTTCTAACCATTCATATAATTTGTTCCACACTCTATAATATTCCGACTCTTCCCTCTCCTTAATTTCCAGGGTCATCTTATCCATTTTTGCACATTGTAAATTTTTTCGAATGACTGTTTCCTCTCCTGGTACATTATTTTGTTTCCATCCATATGCAACAGTAATCCTTGCTGCTGTTAAAATATGAAGTATTAGATATTGTAAAGATTTGCCTATTTTGTGGTTGTTTATTTCTAATAAATAGAGTCCTTGTCTGACAGATTTTCTAATATTAGAAATATTATTCCCCAGGGGTTTGCTTTGGAGTTCTCTAAGTTAGTGTCTGAATTAGTCCATGCTAATGGCATAGCTCTGTGGATTTGGTTCCTTGAGCTCATCACAGGGCATCAAAGGGGAAAACTGTCCATCTTATGAACAGTTGAGGGAAATCAAGACATTAGGAACCAAAACCTTCCTTCACATTTCCTGTATTTCTTCCATTACATGAAAATTGAGAGGATGGTTGATGTTAATTTCCCCCTTTTCAATAGCTTCTGGTGAAGTGCCCCATTCTACTCCCATCTTCACAAAAACACTCCATCACTGGAGTTTTTAAAGATGGGACTGGACAGCCACTTGTCTGAAATGGTATATAAATCTCCTGTTTGAGCAGGGGGTTGGACTAGAAGACCTCTAATGTCCGTTTCATTCTATTCTATTCTATTCTATTCTATTCTATTCTATTCTATTCTATTCTATTCTATTCTATTCTATTCTTCTTTGACTAAACTAAGGGTGAGCATTCTGGACCGCTTATAGTTCTCTCTGCTGAAAGCTGTGGTCCACAGATACTGGTTTTCTCAGACAATCTCTTCATTGTTGAAAGTTGACTTGCTGCTTTTCAAATTTGCTCAATGGCATCCTCACATTGCACTATTCCCAGGCCTTTGCCCTTGTAATTAAAACCAGTTGGAGGCTAATCGCTGGCTTAAAATTTAGCTCCAGAAGCAAATTAATCAAAGCATTTTCATTTGATGAATTGTTTTTAAATTCTTTTCGAGGTGAGATCTAAATGCACAATTTCCCAAAGAAAGGAGTTTTTAATGATTAGCTAATGAATAACTAAATGGACAACGTGCTGCGTGGAGTTGTTGTTGTTTTCCTGGGGCATCTTGATCTGCTCCTGCCAACTCGCTGCCAGAATATCAAATGATTTTGTGATACGGATGGAAACTAACCCCACTCCTATTGAATGAATGCCAACATCGTTCCCCATTTATAAGCGGAATTATGTTCACTATACGTTCCTGCCATGTCAGGGGCCTTAAAAGAGAACATTGTAGCAGTATACAAATAGCTGGATATATATCAAATGAGTTGAGTTTTTTTAAAAAAAGACAAAAAACAACACTGTTCTAACATTTCAAAATCTGATAACCATATGTATTTTTCTACGAAGCAACGATGCCTGTTTCATAGCCCTTAGTTTCATGGCTAAATAATAGATATATTTATGATTTGAGCTGGGAAAATATTGAATGGATTTGCATGATTTAAAAAAGCACTTCAGGTTGCAGATAAATCAGACCAGAAAATGGTCATTCTGCTCCCCTCCCAACAAACCCGAACCAGAATAAATAATTTTTTAAATCAAATTTCATGACCAGAGAAGAAGAAGAAAATAGGGATAGGTAAAGCTGTCAGCCATCAGTTCAATCATTTTGTAATTATTTCCAAAAGGTTTAAATTCATTTTAATCTGTTTATATGTCAATTTAAGCAAAGAAAACAGGCTGCTTGAAAATTTGTATGTTCATACATACTGCATTTCTTCTAACAGACTCATTTTCTATGTCCTTTTCCAAATGTACAGACTTTTGAAATGTTATTCAGAAGTGTTATTTTGTTGTTGTTGATGATGATAGGATGTATTTTTATTTGAATATTATGGGAAGCAGAAAACTGGACTTGATGATCCAACAGACTCTTTAAATTTGTGTCAGTAGCCATCAGAGATAGTCCTGCATCTGAATTCCTCTTCCTGATTCAGTTCTCTTGTTTATTTTAGCATTGGAGAGAAGTAGAAGTAATGAAAATTGCTTTGTTAAGCCTGTAATGCCCTCTACCCACCATTCTAGTTCAAGAGACACAGAAGATGCAGACCGAGTCAATTCTCCAATGGTGAAGCCCAGGCTAAAATAAGAATGCTGGTAGATGGCTTGTTTATATAGAGCCTAGCCTGGCATTTTCCTTTGAGTGGTTGGTTGGTAAATAAATACAAAGCAGCCTGTCAGAAGAGAATATTTTTGTGGTTGTTTCTAATGATTCAGTGGGTTCTTGAGTTTGGGGCCTGTCTGGCCAGGGGCGAGGTGCTTTTGACCTACCAGATGCCAGACTGCAATACCCATCAGCAGCAGTGCCATTGCCAATGATTGGGTGATTGGTGGGAGTTCAAGTTATACAAATCTGGAAGGGCAGAGATGCTGTCCATTTCTGGAGAAAAGATCATAGTGTATGGTAAGTAAAGGTAAAGGTTCACCTCGCACATATATGCTAGTCGTTCCTGGTTCTAGGGGGCGATGCTCATCTTTCTTTTAAAGCCGAAGAGCCAGCACTGTCCAAAGATGTCTCCGTGGTCATGTGGCCGGCATGACTAAACGCCAAAGGCACACAGAACGCTGTTACCTTCCCACCAAAGGTGATCCCTATTTTTCTACTTGCATTTTTTATGTGCTTTCAAACTGCTAGGTTGGCAGAAGATGGGACAAGTACCGGGAGCTCACCCCATTACGTGGCACTAGGGATTTGAACCACTGAACTGCCGACCTTTCAATGGACAAGCTCAGCGCCTTAGCCACTGAGCCACCACATCCCTATTGTAAGTAATTAGCTACCATTATGCTTAGCTTCTTTATTAAGATAGTAGATGAACAAAGTATGCCCTATAGATTCAGTCTAGAGCTGTTCAACTTTGGATGCAGTTGGATGCTGAAGCTTTAGCTCAGATTTAGTGCTGCTCCAAGCATAATTTAAATATTATCTGTATTCACTGTAATTTCTATGAGTCAGTGTAAGAGAGCTAGTTTGGTGTAATGATGAAGGTGCTGGCCTAGAAACCAGAAGGCTGTGAGTTCTAGTCTCACCTTAGCCACAAAAGCCAGCTGAGTGACTTTGGGCCAGTCCCTCTCTCTCTCTCAGGCCAACCCACTTCACAGGATTGTCGTTATAGGGAAAATAGGAGGAAGGCGTATTTAATATATTCATTGCCTTGGGTGTTACCAATAAAGTAATACAGGATAAAAATGTAACAAACAAACAAACAAACAAACAAACAAATAAGAGATATGGGAATATCAAAGTGTAGTCATCAAGTAAAGAAAAAGTGTACCACGTTAATACCTTTTAAAACATTAAGTACAAGAAGTAATGTACAACAAGATACTCTCACACACTTCCAAGTTGCTTTTAAATTGGAGTGATTTGTTTGTTCCTTCTCTGATCAAAGACCCCCTTTGCAGCTCTGTATCCAAAAGAAAATGTTTCAATTTACTTATTTAATGGACGAAATCATCTTATTAAACAGCTAACCTAATGGATATGTTCCTGGCCAGAACAGATATAAAGTGGTATTATGCTCCGTTCAAAAATTAAGATACGATTCAGTCACTTTGCTATTTGTAGTAGTAACACAGTACTTCCTCCATTCCAAGCGGTTCATTTTAAAATGTTTTGGAAAATGTAACCATGATGTGTCCCTTGAAACTTTCCCTAATATATCAAAAATTTGGACACAAGATTTAATATTTTAATACAAGTGTTAACTCTGTAATCTCTTGCAGCAAATCAATAACCAGAAAGAATCCTGTGGCACCTTAAAGGACCATTTTCTTTAATTATAACATAATTGTTCATGAATCATCTCTACAAATAAGAAAAAAAGGGCCGCTGAGACCTAATTATATCCATCTGAAACACCTAATTTTAAAAATGTCAAGAAAAGTAAAAATATTAAAATATTAAAATACTGCACTGGTTGGGCCTTAACAGGGAGTGATGACAGATTAGGTTAGTCTAACGTTTTTTTCTGATTTTGCTCAGGATTATCTTGCAATTTAGTTGTTAAATTGCTGGAGCTTATAAAACTCACTAATGTTTCACTAAACCATATATGTTCTAATTGTTTTTAATTTATTACACGTTACTCTGAAACATTCCCTGCTTTATGACTTGCCTTTTAATAGTGGGTTTAAAATGTAATAAATAAACCTATCCTGAAATAGTTTTAAAATAATCCTGTATACATCATAACATCTATAGATTTTTCATTATCTTGATAATGCCCTAGAATAGTGTTTCCCAGCTTCAGCAACTTTAAGATGTGTGGACTCCAACTCCCCAAATCTTCCAGCTGGGTTAGTCTTCACTCAGTCCACTTCCAACCCCTCTGTCTTTGAAATAAATGAAGCGTGGTGGTTATTTTAGCATGGGAAAGACGTTTGTCTGTTCACTAAAAGTTTGCTGCTTGCAATGCGCATGTTTTAGTTTCAGCTAATACTTCACACTTGTCTGCAGTTGACTGAAAAACTGAGAGTAAATTGTACAGACGCTGCCCACCTCCAGATCTATTCCCCTTCCATGTGGTTTTTGGGATCCACGCAGGTTTTAAGTTGTGCTTGGAAAACATAATGTAAGTACTGTACCGACATCTGGTACTATCCTAACCATTGCTTTCAGTATTATTATCATCACTGGGAATGTTCCTACAAATTTGCAGCAATAGCTTGCTTTGGTTATCGGAAGCAATCTAGACCAGCTCTTATTGCAAGGAAAAGAGTACAGAACTTAAAAGAGTACAGATCAGGGGTGAAATGCTCCCGGTTCGGACCGGATCGCCCGATCCAGTAGCGATGGTGGTGGGTGGTTGGGAGAACCGGTAGCAAAAATCCCTGCGCCCCCCACCCCCCCACATGCCCAGCTGAGCCACACAATCATCAGAGGCTTTTTAAAAAATCTTTTAAAAGCATTTTTTCTACAGCCTCTTCTGACGAAAAAATGCTTTTAAAAATAATTTTTAAAAAGCCTCTGATGATCGCACGGCTCAGGTGGGATCATCAGAGGCTTTTCAAAGCATTTTTTCCTGCAACCTCTTGGCCAAAGAGGTGGTAAAAAAATTGCTTTGAAAAGTCTCTGATGATCCCAGCTGAGTTGCCCAATTGGCAGAGAGGTATTTTTTAAAAAAAATATCTCTCTGCTGATCAGGCAACTCAGCTGGGATCGTCAGAGAGGTATTTTTTAAAAAGCCTCTCTGACAATCCCAGCTGAGTTGCCTGATAGGCAGACGTTTTTCAAAGCATTAGAAAAAATGCTTTGAAAAGTTTTTTTTAAAAAAGTTGGCCATGCCCACCCAGTTACATTACCCCCCCCACAACAAGCCACGCCCACAGAACCGGTAGTAACAAATTTTACATTTCACCCCTGGTACAGATTGATGTAATAAATGGTCCAGAAAAATTTTAAACTGATGACTGGTTCAAAATTGCTTGCTGTTTTTGTTCATTCATTGTTAGGCAAAATCAAGATGGGCTTTTTTAGAAGGGAAAGTGGGGGGGGAGGGGGGGGAAATGTCTCCATGTTTTTAATTTTGCAAAAGTTTGGGCTTTCCATTTTTAGAGGTCTCTATTAAATCAGAAAATATCAGACCTGGGATCCAAAAAGTCACACTGAGGGGGTGTTTCCATTTTGACCCTCTAATAAGTACCAGTCCTGGTACTCAGTGGGTTTTTGATGTGGCATGAATGGTGAAAACAGAAAGGAAGGGAAGTCAGGATGTGCATGGGTTTAACCCAGACGCCTTTGTAGTTTTCCAAATGGCACAAACCAAGCCAAATCTGACCTCTGGTGTTAGGCCAGGCCCAGTGTGGATAGGTCTGCGGTGTTGGACATTGCCTCAGTTTCCCACACGTGGGTGGGAGTTGTGGGTGAATCCCACTTTGGCCTGGAAAAAGGCCTGCAAAGAGTGCAAGACGTATTGCATGCTCCATCTCTTGTATGGATACAATGAAGCTCAGATTTTGTGGGAATAGAAGGGTGCTGGAATTCGTCCTCCTTAAAAATCTCAGGAGGGGAATCTGCGTAGCCCATTTCCAGCCTTCTGTATTTATACTTACAGAAATACAACTGAAAATATCTAATAATAACAAAAATAGGGTTTTAAAAAAGGAATGAAAGGGATTAGATTTGCTAGTTTTACTCCCTCATTTGTCTCCTTATATATACAAGTCACTGAGTGACCATACAAAATTACAACAGACCCCTCCACAAAAAAATATTTATGACTCAATTTTGAATTTTCAACACCTGTCCCCATAGTCATGTGATCCCATTTTGGGCATTTGGTAAATCACTCACCTTTACGGCTGTCTGCAGTGTTCCATGGACAGATGTCCACAGTTTTCATCTCTTTTTTTTTTTTTTTTTTTTTTGGCCAGTTTTTAGTATTTACTTCTGGTTTCCAGCAAAAAAAACAAAACAAAAAACTCATTGGATAAAATGGATTTGCTAAACAACTGTCGGGTTCACTTCAAAAGGTTGTAAAATCAGTCACCTTCTGACAACAAGAACGTATGACCATAATTCCAGATCAATTACAGTTGTAAATTGAGGACTACTTTTATTGCAAATATTTGTCAACTCCCATCACAGAACTACTACATATATAATGCTGCAAATACTTCTAAATCCTGTGACTGCCTCCTGAATCTTAAGTCCTCTTGTGTCTATTGGATTTGTCAGTCTTGTAAATCTAATGAATTAATAATAGTAGTAATGATAGTAAATCTCAGTGGCAGTAATTTCCTTTTGTAGTCCGTGGCCCAGTTTGTCCTTAACTGCTGCTTCTTTACACTCTGGAAATTCAGGAGATATTTATTGTGGATCCTGGGGTTAGACTAGATGGTCTTCAGATGTAGGAAGCTCTATGAATCAGATGAAATCTGTTGACACTACTTTATGTTGCTTCAGTCTGGGATAGATGCCACTCCAAACATGCTGCAGGCAACGGAAAGTGGGTGTTGGTCGGTTATCTGAGACACATCTCCTTGCATTTCATAATAACTGCCTTTCAGGAAGAGAGGGCTAATTAAAACGATTCCCAGCATCGTGTTTTCAAAACACAGAGTGCAAAGAGGAAGGTTTTAAAAAAAGACAAGAGGGGCGATCAAAACTCTTATTGCTCAGGCCACGGAGAAGGAAGAACTTGAAAGGTTTTGTTTGAATTCTAGCAATAACACGAATCAAGGCAGTGTTATCTGTTAATTAAAGCATCCATGTGTGTTAAGTAAAATCTAGTGATTCTTCTCGGGTTTCAGGAATTAAAAGCCAATTTCCTTTTTCTCCTCCCCCCTCACACTTTTTAGTCTCTTTACACTGCACATCAAAACCTTGCAGACTGACACTGACTACTTATGAATGCATACTTGTTTTCTAAATGACAACATGGTCAAGGACACAATATTTCTACAAATGTTAAATCCACGGGTGTGTATATGTGTGCATGCAAGCAAGCATATGTACACCTGTTCTTGTATTATCATTTTTTTTTTAGTGTTCTGAAAATTTCCATCATATGTAGCAATAGAATAGCACTTAGACTTATATAACCTCTTCACTGTGTTTTACAGCCCTCTCTAAGCGGTTTACAGAGTCAGCATATTGCTCCCAACAATCTCGGTCTTCATTTTATGGATCTCGAAAGGATGGAAGGATGAGCCAACCTTGAGCCAGTGAGAATCGAACTACTGGCTGTCAGCAAGAATTAGCCTGCCATACTGCATTCTAACCACTGCACCACCATGGCTCTTATTATATTGTGTTATGTTGTCAAGTTTTGTTATGCAATATGTTGTTATTCTCATTTGATGATGATGATGATGATGATTTGCAAAGGAGACAAAAGAAATTGTGGTTTTATGACTAAATAGATTTTTCCTGTCTCACCATTCAAAGTGACTCTGGGTGTCTTTTCACTGTATAATTGCTTCCCTGTGTATCTGTTTCCTCACTCATTTATCTGGCTACAGTTAAATCCCAAAGGAAGACATCCCAAGGAGATTCCTTCCCCCACCCTCCAGTTCAGGAAACAATGACAGCTAGAGAAAACACAGCATGGGAGGAAGATATATAACACAAACTCAAAATAAGTAAACCCAGCACCACCATGCTCTGCCATCTTGGATCCATAAATGAAACGCAAAAACACAGGAAGAAATGCTGAAGAAATTTTGAATCACTTTGAGAAGAAAGAAAAAAGAAGAAGAAGGCACTTTTGCAGGAGAAGAAAACATGGGCAGTTGAAAGGCAGGTAGTGTGGTTTGCACCTCACCAAGCCATGATTTGTTTAGGCAGGTTATTGAATAAACCATATTTTGTTAAATCTGTACAACATACTAAGTCATAATAAACAAATTACTCTGGATGAGCTTGCATCAAGCTATGATTTGTTTAGCCAAGGCTTATGGAATAAACCATATTTTGTTAGATCTGTACAACATATTACAATGGATGGGCTTGCACATCATACTAATAAGCAATCAACATATCAACATACATACATGCATATATATATATTAACACAAATACGTATGTATGTATGTACCGTATGTATGTATGTACGTACTGTATATATCTTCCTGCAAGCTCACAGAATTGTGCTTTCATATAAATTAAAACTATTTTATTGTAGTAGAGACAAGTTACAACATTTAGGTAACAATTGAGACTAGTTTAAGTTACAGATACCAATCATTTGCAGGTTCTGTGCCTAATAACTCCAAATAATATCATTGATTTTTATTTCTTTTGTATAATTCTTCTGCTTTGTAACATTTTTCTAACTTATTAATTGTGCAAATGAATTTATTTCACTTTCAAAGCGGTGTAAGAAGTTATTGCTTCTCCCTTATGAAAGATGGCAAGAAAACCCAGAAACTGTTTTCTAAGTTTTGGATAAGTTAGGTCTCTTTGCTTCTCAGAATATTCTATAGATTATGAAGTTGATTATAAATCAAGGGAAAAGGGGAAGGGGTTAAAACATTCCTTCCTTAACAAGGTAGATTTTTTTTTAAAAAAATTGTGATCTACCTCAAATTACCTAATACTACACAATATACAAAATAAGCCTTCTTCATGTGTGTGCATGTTAAAGTATGCTGGAACATGTGTGCAATTTGGATAGTCAGCAAATTTTTATGGTAACTAGACAGTGCTGGGCCTGCTGGGGTGCCCTGACTGGACATGTGAACAGTCCACACTTCCAAAGGTACAGGCAATGGACAGGCAATCTTTAACTCAATCTAACCTGGTTGACTCTAAAGTACTGCAAAGCTAACCTTAATGACACGTAGGGGTCTGTCTAACCGAGAGCTTATTTTGGCAATGCCTTGCAAAGAACTTTTTTTTACCTTGAAACATTGTTCAAACATTGTTCTAAGTTAATCCTACAGACACATATTTCTTCATCAGCACATGAGCAAACAGAGGAGGGAGCAAATCTTGAGGCCGACATTTAAAAGGGAAGACAAAGAAAGGTTAAATAAGCAAAACATATAAACGGTGTCTGAAGGACCGCACGTGCCTGAATGCGCTGTTCGGCCACTCTCGACTAATACTGGCAGGAAAATATTGCTTTTCATAATTTATCTAATTTCCTGCTCCCTCCTTACATTAGTATCTTGTATATTGGTTCCTGGTTCAAGCTTTGTTTGGAAATGCCAAGCCTGTCTTCCCTCATGGAAAGACATTCCTGACATGTAATATATGCCAGTCATTCACTATGTTTATTGCAGTAACATTTCAGTTTTGAACACCCTTGGCAGCTCTTCTCCAGTACTTAATTATACCCTATACATAATGTAAAAGGTCATAACCTGTGTTTCACTGTGACATCAGATTGCATATTCTGCCTTGGAATGGATATTCCACTTCTTAGGTTGGATCATATCTGGATCCCAACATACCACCTTTCTACTAATTCAGCTCTGGCGATGAGCTAATTATTATTTATTTAAGGATGCATTGGATTTACCACTCACCATTGTTTTGCACAAGTCAAAACAGGGTGCGTAAGGCTGTTTTCTCCAGTTTTCTTCACAATAAAAACTCTGTGAGGTATTTTGGGCTAAGCGAGACAAATTAGCCCAATATTTCAGAAAACAATGTATCAAGGTAGGTTTCCATCACTGGTTTCTATTGGGCATTGTTGAGCTTTCAGAGTTTGGTGACTGTGGTCTAGACAACAGATTTCCTGACGTTTCACCAATAACTGTGGCTGGCATCTTCAGAAGGAAGGCATTTTGCTATGTAGACGCAAGGCAATTGAGCCGGGACTCTCTTTATAGACGAGTGACCTGACATCTAATGTTACTTAGCCCCAAGGGAATAGCATGACAAGTATGCTTCTATGTACAGGTTTCTGCTGTGGCAGCTTTTTACATGTACTAGCTTGGATTACAATCCAAGTAGGATAATAGTTTTGTTTTGTTTTTTAAAGAAATTCAGCCAAATGTGATGAGTTGGACAAATTCTTATTGCAAATCAGCTAAATAGAAATGTTGGCAGCATCTCTAGGGGCTGCTGGTCTGTTCTGTACCCTGGAATAAACCCAGCTCAAAGACCCTCCCACGGAGTGCCAAAGGCGTATTTGAGAATCAGAAGAAAAGAAAACTATTCCTGATTTACATCTTAGGTAAACACGCACTTCATCAGGTGACTATATTTTCAACATTCCTCCTACTGCTTTTGTTAAAGGCATCTGGTCTCATTTCTACTGCACTTCAGCTCCTGATCTCCTCTTTAGAAATGCCAACAAACCAGAGGTTGGATCAAGCCTAGGGATTTTCATTCCAGGTTGACTGTTTCAAAAGATTTACCAATGAGATTTCCCCTTAAATAGTAGTAGAACTTCACTGTTAAAAGAGTTTGCTATGAAGGACAGATTATTACATATATCCCAGTCTTTGGTTTTGGATTGGCATTCTAAACCAGCATAAGTTAGCATGGTTGCCAAGCCAAGCCAAGTAGGGTTCATTTGGTCTCTGGCATTGTGGCAGAATTTGGAGCTACAGTGGGGAGTGGAATTAAAACTCTGGCTTCCTTGTGGAAAAGGAAGTGGCAGAGACCTGACATCTCCCTCCATTCCCAATAATCCTTTGATCTTTTACTGTATCTGGTTGTTCCTAAGAGAATGTAGTTAGTCTGGCTAGATTCTTGTAAATAGTCAAGTTAACAATAAGAAACTATTCTGATCAGCTCACAGTGTCATTCTGTTTCCTTCAGCCTGACAGATGTGTATTGATAGAACTCAGACACGTGTTTGGATTTGCAGCTCTAATTCTTATACTCAAGAACTAATTTGATTACTTTATTGACTCTATTCTAAAGCTTTATTCTGCAAAAACTGAGGGTGCCACTACATGAGTCAATGGGAGATTTTGTGTTTGATTTCTGCTTGTTCTTGTTTTGGAGTTCTCTGATACTGAATCTGACAGGAACCACTCTCCATTTGTGTTTTTAGCTGAGTTTTTTATAAGTGGCTAGAAAGATTGCATTTTTAATTAGCAATTAACAAATAATATTAATAAATAAATAACCTGGATTATCCAAAAGCAAAATGTAGAAACATAGAAAACTGACAGCAGAAAAAGACCCAATGATCCAACAAATCCTCCCTTTCACTATTTGCTTTTTGTTTTCTTTTTAATGTAATTTCATTTCATTTTATTTTATTTTATTTTATTTTATTTTATTTTATTTTATTTTATTTTATTTTATTTTATTTTATTTTATTTTATTTTATTTTATTTTAATGTTTGTAAAATGATTGACGTGTTTACTCCAAGCTCAGTTACTGATGATTTACCCACTATCCCCACTAGAAGTTGGTTCCAAGCCTCCACAACTCTTTCGGTGAAGTAAGAATTTCTAACCTTACTTCTGACCTTCTCTCCTGCCAGTTTGAGGTTATGCCCCCATGTTCTGGATTGTTGCTTTATATTGAAAATACTGCCTTCTAGAATCTTATTCACAACTTTAATACATTTAAAGGTTTCAATTGTGTCCCCCACCCCAGGGGTGCTATTCAGCAGATTCTGACAGGTTCTGGAGAACTGGTAGTGGAAATTTTGAGTAGTTTGGAGAACTGGCAAATACCACCTCTGGCTGGCCCCAGAGTGGGGTGGGAATGGAGATTTTGCCATATCCTTCCCCTGAAGTGGGGTGGAAATGGAGATTTTGCAGTATCGTTCCCCTGAAGTGGGGTGGGAATGGAGATTTTGCCATATCCTTCCCCTGAAGTGGGGTGGAAATTGAGATTTTGCAGTATCGTTCCCCTGCCATGTCCACCAAGCCATGCCCACCAAACCACACCACACTCACCAAGCCATGCCTGCAGAACTGGTAGTAAAAAAAATATTGAATTTCACCTCTGCCCCACCCCCTTTCCCTTCTATCCTCCAGGTTGTACATATTCAGTTCCCCTAATCTCTCCTGATATGTTTTGTCCCTCAGACATGGAATCACTTTTGTTGCCTGTCTCTGGACTCACTTAGTCTTATCAATATCTTTTTTAAAGTGAGATCTCCAGAACTGGACAAATGGGGGTCTGACTAAAGCCCTATAGAACAGGATTATCAACTATAGGACGGGTTCAGAGTGACGATGATTGACAGTTTTCTCAGCTTATTAACTCATGTCTTTCTCTTTGCTGTAGAATTGATATGCTGCTGTATCTGGTTCTTCACCCTGGGGAGATTTAAATTAGGAAAATTATACTGGGAAAAAGATTGATTTACTTCCCCAGTGCTATAACTATTACCTATATATGTAAGACTGCTAGACTTTTTCTTTTAAAGAAAAGTTCTTTAGATGAGCTCCTGCTATGCCAGACAAGTCATATACCAACTTTCCCTTCTATAGCACAACTCCTTTGCCATCCCCTCCCCCTTTTCCTCTGCCGGGAGACACAAATTGTTGAAAGTGAATGTTGTCACAAATGCAATAATAGATGCTTTTTGGGGGGCAGGGGGGGCAGACAGTATTTGTTGTAAAACAATTAAGTGCAGTTTTGCCCGCATCATTCTCCTTTGGGCCAGGGCTCCCAGACATTTTGAGTTAAATGGGGGGGGGGGGGGGGGGAGAGACAAAAAGTGGAGAAGAGAGGTGGAAATGTGGAAGTGCCTAATTCTCTACAGGATTTATATTATTATATGGTAAGCGTTTACCCTCGAAGGAACAGAAACCAACTTGGCTTTATCCTACTACCTTGCATTGCAAAGGAAACACGGCAAAACCAAACAATCAGCAGCCTGACAGTCATTGCATTGAAAAGACTTTTATTTTATCCTTTTACTCAGCAGGACCAATTGTGATTTTTTATGCTCCAGGAAAGTTTCCTCTTAAATTTTATGTCTTGTGTTGCAACACTCAATTGAAACCTAATCTGGTTGCATTAAATTGATGGCAAAATATGTTCCTGCAGTCTCCGTGTAGGTGTTTCAGTCTGGTATCTGGAAATGCTAGCTGAACTTTAAATATCGGGCTTATAAACAAACCCTTACTTCTGACCACGACTTGAGCCCAGAAATTCTGTTTCTAAGTGAGACAGTTGTTTAAATGAATTTAGCCTCATTTTACCGACCTTTCTTGCCATAGTTGTTAAATGAATCACCGCACTTGTTAAATTAGTAACAGGGTTTTTAAGTGAATCTGACTTCCGCATTAATTTTGCTTGTCAAAAGGTTGCAAAAGATGAAAACATGACCCTGGAAACTGCAAATGTCAAAAATGAGTCAGTTGCTAAGCGTCTGAATTTTGATCATGCCACCATGGAGAAGCTGCAATGGTTGTGTGAAAAATGCTCGTCATTTTTTTCAGTGCTGTTATAACTTCAAACAGGCACTAAATGAACTGTTGTAGGTCAAGAGCTACCTGTAAGAAATGCTATATTCCTCACATTTCTTTTGCGTTTGTGCTTGTCTAGCATTAAAACCTGCATGTTATATGACTTTGCTTCTCCATCAGTGTCTTTATAACAACCAAAGGAGCTCAGGAAAAGAAGCAGGACAAGAAACAAGGGGTGGAAACCAGAGTGGGTCCTAAATTATTTTACTACCGGTTCTGTGGGCATGGCTTATTTTGTGGGTGTGGCTTGGGGGGTAATGTGAATGGGTGGGCATGGCCAACTTTTTTTTCTTTTTAACTTTTAAAAGCATTATTTCTACAACCTTCAGAGGTTGCAGGGGGAAAAAATGCTTTTAGAGCTTCTGACGATCAGGCAAATCTGCTGAGATTTTTTTCCCCTTTTTTTTGCAGAAAAAATGTTTTCAGAAGCCTCTGAGGATCCCAGCTGAGCCGCATGATCATCAGAGGACTTTTTTTTAACTTTTAAAAGCATTTTTTCAGCCGAAGAGGTTGTAAAAAAAAGTGCTTTTAAAAGTAAAAAAAAAGTCTCTGATGAGGTGGACGGGGTAAGCGAGCAGTAACTGGGCCAGGGACCAGTTTGGGAGCATGGCCAGCCAATGTTATTATGGGTTCTCCAAACTACTAATTTTTTTTTACTACCAGTTCTTGTGAACCAGTAGCAACCCACCACTGGTGGAAACTAATCAAGGAGAGAAGCAACCTAGAAATAAGGAAAAATTTCCTGACAGTTAGAACAATTAATCAGTGGAACAACTTGCCTCCAGAAATTGTAAATGCTCCAACACTGGAAATTCTTAAGAAGAGATTGGATAACCCTTTGTCTGAAATGGTATAGGGTTTCCTGCCTAAGCAGGGGTTGGACTAGGAGACCTCCAAGGTCCCTTCCAATTCTATTATTCTAGTCTAGTCTAGTCTAGTCTAGTCTAGTCTAGTCTAGTCTAGTCTAGTCTAGTCTAGTCTAGAATTTGATGCTCTCCACTAAATTTCAATTTGTCTTGAATGAAAAGGCTCTTCATTTCTCCAGGTAATGTATGAAATAACAGTTTTGGTATTTCCATTAAGCAACTTAGAGATTTTTACTCCCTTCCCCCCAGTTAAAATCAAGCTAGATATTAGACCCATTTAGCATTTAAAATCCAGGTTTAAAAAAACCCCAAGCAGTGGTAATTTGGCCTCCATAAATTATCAGCTTCCCCATAATTTACATGTGTAAGAGCTACTCGGACAAAGACTTGGGTTTCCCTTGAAAAATGTTATCCCAGGATGATCACAGTTCATTTCAATATTGTGTATATTAAGTCTTGACTCAAGACACAGAGGTACAGCATATCTGACAGATTTTTTTTTTATTCTAATAGCTCCAGCCATTTAAGTGCTGAAATTACAAAAGCAATATTGGATATTATTTGGAGACTAACACTGACAGCACTTTGTATCATCTGCCATTATCTAAACTACATTAAGGAAATTGTGATCCATTACCATGGAAAGTTGTCAAATGGCACATATGATTGTGATTTTTGAAGGTGGATAGTGAATCCGCAATTTCTGCATAAGTGAAAACAACTATCTTCTACTTCATTTAAACTGAATGGAAGTCCAAGCTGCTGTTCTCCAGATTTTAAATACTTCAAAAGAAATAACATGGTATTTAACATTAAAACCCCTTCCCTTTAGTTGCTGAGATTTTTAACATTTTATTTTTCCGCTCACTATTTTTTGTTTGTTTGTTTATGTTATATCCTGCCTTTATTATTTTTTATAAATAATCCAAGCCAGCAAACATATCCAACACACCTTTCTACTTCTGTTTTTCCCACAATGTGAAGTGGGTTGGGCTGAGAGAGAGTGGCTGGCTCAAAGTCACTCAGCTGCCTTTCACGATTAAGGAGGGACTTGAGCCCATGCTCTCCCACTTTCTA
Organism: Masticophis lateralis; assembly: GCA_030761175.1. Classification (NCBI taxonomy): domain Eukaryota; kingdom Metazoa; phylum Chordata; class Lepidosauria; order Squamata; family Colubridae; genus Masticophis; species Masticophis lateralis. Next base: position 129,574,733 of record JAUDYJ010000002.1, on the reverse strand, counting down.
ACTAGTGCCTTAACCACTAGACCAAACTAGTCTAACTTATTTTTTAAAAAATGCATCCTATTTAATGGTGCTTACTCTAGATTAGTAGAAGTTTGTCCATAAGGAATTTTCAGCTCATTTTACAAATTTTGGAAGCTTGGCCTCATCAGTCAAGTTAATTTAATTTAATTCAGATTGTTCTGATTGCACTAAATGTGACCAGTTTGAGAAAGGGAGCCTGGAGGATTTTGTGATGATGGATGGATAGATGGATGGAAAGAAAGAGATTGATGGTAGATTGATAAATGATAGATATAAAGATCTTAATAAAGATAACAATAAATAATATAAACTATAAAGGAGCCTGGATAGCTCAGCAGACTAATCATTGTAATTTAACTCCAGCTGTCTGCAATTAGTAAGTTCGAATCTCACCAGGCTCAAGGTTGACTCAGCCTTTCATCCTTTCTAAGGTAGGTAAATTGAGAACCCAATTTGTGGGGGCAATAAGCTGACTTTGTAAAATATACAAAAGTATGAAGGCTATTGCTTAACACATTGTAAGCCGCCCTGAGTCTCCGGAGAAGGGCGGCATATAAATCAAATTTGAAAAACAACAACAACAACAAAAAACAGATATGGGAATGTAGGAAAAATGTTGAAGCCTAAATATTGATATAGCAAGAGTACTAAATATTTCAAAATTACATTATTAAAATCCAAACAGTTCCAAGAGCAGGAGGAAGAAGTTTTTTTCTTCCCCTCTCTGGGTAACAAAATCGGAGAGGACACTGCATCTGTAACCCAATTTCTCAAAGTCTTTTTACTAAAAGAAGTAAGTCTCAGACTCTATGCCAAGCAATTAGAATGCCTACTACAGGAGAGGAAAAAAATAAAACATGCAAAACAGAAGCCATTGTCTTAACTTTGGGATGATTCAACTGGATGGCCAGTCTCTCCAGAAAAATTGACGCAAGGTGGATTCAGCTAAGAGAAGTGGCAGAGAGGTGCTTCAAGTGGTGACCTTCATGAGATATGACTTAATGCCAGTGGGTTTTGAAATACTCATCCAGAACAGGTTTGGTTGTTCATCAAGCTTATGAAAAAGGAACTAGTTCCCAGGGTTACAAATAATGCCCTCAAAATGATCACAACCTTTAAGGATGGGTGTGGTGTCCTTTCTACATATGCACCCACACCCTGGTGCATTTAGCTTCACACTCCTTAATGAGACCAGAAAGTAACAACAACAGAAAAATAGCTTTAAAGTAGGCGTGAATAACTTCTGAGGAAATGTATATCCAACCACAATTTTCAGTATTACTGGGAATTCAGTACCTAGCCTAGCATATTTCCTAATGTGATTAGCATAGTATAACCTATGTTCCAAGCATCTATGGTATACTCACCTTTTGGGTCAAACAAAGGTCTAGAAATTGAAAATTGGGTTTCTGACGGATTTATTGGGATAAGCTTAAACAAGTCTCATGTAAGAATGCTTTGCCAATTCCTGTGAAAACCATACTGATCATGTCTCTCCAAATAATGTATGGAAATCAATTTCTGCCAGGTTTGGCATTTCCTGAGTATTCTGACTTTTTCATTTGCTAATGACATAAAGCACGAAAAAAATATTTAGAACAATGTAGACGCTTGTTAAGAACTGTGTTTTAAGAGGTACTAAGTTAGACAATGCTTTCCTTGGAATAAAATATACTGTAGTTCACCAATATACATATTAAATGCCTGATCTTTAATCATATTTATATTGTTGTATATTTAACTGTGACAGTTTAGGGACTAATAAATATGGCACTGAGCAAATGAAATATCAGTACAAATACAAATTTCCAATTTGATATTATTTTTTTAAAAAAATCTTCAGATTAATGCAGAAGTGGATGTAACATGAAAGGGAAGCTGAAGATGTTTGTTTCTTGAACTATTTATTTATTTGATTTATTTATTTATTTGATTTATACCTTGACGTTCGTTCCAAATAAGTCCTTAACAGAGGCTGAGTCACTCACCTCTAATCCCCTATGAATTTAGGTGCCTTGCCTCACTGGGATTAAGTGTGAACAGCCTAGCACCTTAGATGACACCACTGCAGCTGATGCATAATCTGGATCTGAAGAAATATACATTTATTGGCAAGTTTTCAAGTTTGTGCAGAGAATATGTTAATTACTCCCATGCATGTTCATGGCTGCCAATTGGTTAAGCATGCCCAGTGGAGCACCAATATTGGTAATTTGTGTGTGTATTGTCTAGATGGTTTGTGGATGAAATAACAGGTAAAATGGGAAATAACAAATAAGATAGCCAAGATGGCAGATATTGGGGAAACCCTACCAGTGGCTGGAGAAGGCTGAACTAAAAAGACAGGACGGTCCCCAGGGCCTGCCGTAAATCAAGCTCTAAGAGCAGAATGGAAATATTAGTCCTACTTGAAGATTGTAGATGGAAAGACTGTGAAAGAACATTGTTCTTCCCTGATTGTTATTGCATTTGCCATTTTTACAGTAGCTTTTGCTCTCTGATTTATAATATTTTAAAGATACAACTTCAAGATGTTGGTGAACAGGTAGACAAAAATATTTTAAAATCCCAAGTTTTGGCAGTCTATGACAGCCAGCAAAAATAGGATATTAATAGTTTTCTCAAAGGCCGTCATAGATAGCTCCTTTACTTGGTGCATTGATTTGGAAGATCTGTTCCAAAGTATGCCAATGGCAATGTGGTTTTATCTGTATTGCCTTCCAGCATGCTTGATGTATTCTTTCCCCAATGGCCTGAGAGCTGCAAAACCCTAACAGATTACTTTAATTCTCCCAATGTTATTTCTGAAAATTTAGATCAGATTTAAAACTATTAGTCCTTCCCAGCCACCAATCCAATTCAATTTTTATAGAATGAGGGGATAACATAAGGCAGGTGATCACATTTGGTTAGAAATCATGCAGATGCAACCATTTTATCAGAGTGCTCTGCCAGTACTAATATATGTTCTTCCTAATCCTATTCATAGGTTGAAAATAATCTGGGAAATATACCAGTGGTAGGTAGGAAATCCAAATTTTTTTTACTACCGGTTCTGTGGGCATGGCTTGTGGGCGTGGTGTGGCTTGGTGGGTGTGGCTTGGTGGGAGTGGCAGGGGAAGGATCCTGTAAAATCTCCATTCTCACCAGTGGTGAGTTTCAAATTTTTTTACTACTGGTTCTATGGGTGTGGCTTGGTGGGTGTAGCATGGCTTGGTGGGCGTGGCTTGGTGGGCATGCCAGGGGAAGGATACTGTAAAATCTCCATTCCCACCCCACTCTAGGGGAAGGTTACTGCAAGATCCCCATTTCCTCCCATTCAGCTGGAACTCAGGAGGCAGAGAATAGATGGGGGCAGGGCCAGTCAGAATTTTTACTACCGGTTCTCCAAACTACTCAAAATTTCTGCTACCAGTTCTCCAGAACTGGTCAGAACCTACTAAAACCCACCTCTGATTCACACCCCACTCCAGGGGAAGGATACAGCAAAATTTCTATCCTTATCCCACTCCAGGGGCCAGCCAGAGGTGGTATTAGCTGGTTTTCTGAACTGCTCAAAATTTCTGCTTCCGGTTCTCCAGAACTTGTCAGAACCTGCTGGATTTCACCCCTGAAATATATGGAGTTTGTAGGATTTAGCTTTTAAATACAGTTCTGAAGGCCACTTCAAACCAACTTTGGCTAACATTATTTCATCACAGATTTATTGAAACCGTTTGAGCTTTCCCGGGGCTAGGATGTCTCTTGCACTTGCTCAGCAAACTTTTATAATGAAACTGTTTTTGACAGTCTTAAATGCAAAGAGCAAAGCTTCAGGAATAAGGATATGTTAAGGGCATGCTGAGGCAGGGTTGAAAGCAACAGGTTGACATTATATGAAATGAAACAAGGTTAATTGAGCATGGGACCAAAGGAAAACTTTACCTCAGTGGGGAAAGGATAGCTTTGGTCCTCTTAGTCTAAAGCCATAGTTGTCGTGAATTTAGAAGTGTACATAAGGAGGCTTGGGGCAGGAGGACAGGGCTGGTGGGAGAAGAGATGGTTGGAAAGGAAAATACTGTTCTATTTCCAGGGATGAGTGTGAGATTCTCTTTAATGTGCACTTTAATACAGGCTAATTTCTATATCATAAACAAATAGTCAAACTGAACTGTCCATCATATTTCTCTGAAAGCTGTGATTTAATTGTCCCAAATTAAAACTAATCCCAAATACAGAAAGGAAACTAATCCCAAATACATAAAAGAAAATATTTCTAAAAAGTAATATTTTCGGGGGGAAATGAATAAAATCTGACTAGGACTTTTTTTTTTTTTTTTACTAAACTGAAGCACATAGCCAGTTGGCATGAACCTGAATTATGTTGGAAAAACTCATGTAAATATTATCCAGAGAAACTAGAGATTTGTCCATTCCTCTGTCTATATTAATAAGTTTACATGATTTTTGGAAGCGGTTTCTAATAGGATTTCAATTTTTGATTATTAGGCACATCAAAGGATTTATTGTCCAATTGTTATGTATTTAATTTTGGCCTTCCAGTAAGCAATTGTCTGTGTGAATGCATGTGGCTATATATCAAGCAGTTTTATTATCCCATTCCTCCAAGAAAATATGATCATTTATTTCCTATATTTGCCTTCTTTACCCTATAGTTAAAGCTCATAGCAGTCACTCTAAGGTTACACCAGTGAGCTTCATGAACAAACAAATTTTTCAGCAGGGTAAAAATGAGGTAACATATATGGATGGCAACCTAAAATACTAGTCAATACTTCCTCAATAGATTTTTTTTAAGAAGTCATTTGCATTTTTACGATTGGCCCTAAATAAAACTTTTGATGGTTGGGTGGGTGCTGAGAGATAAAGCTCAGATTGATTTTTAAAATAAGCCACCTATTTTTCCAAACAGATTATTGCCATTGTAAGCAATTGCTTAGAATCCATGTGTAAAAAGAATATTTTTAAAATACATCATTTTGCATTTATGGCCTTTCAGCTTAACCAAAAAAAAAAAAAAAAAAAAAATTGGCAACATTGAGCTGGCTGTCTCCTAAAGCTATTAATATTATAACCAAACATTTAGATAGTGGCACAAAGCTCTTATTTTCAGTAAATGTTCTTAAAGGTCATAAATTTGATTCTGCTTCCCAGATTCAGTCTTTCCAGCTGTATTTTCTGGTTGGTTATTAAGTCATTGGACCATTTTTTTCCCCCTCGTTAAATGAGTAGTGAATCCCAAGAGCACTAAAAATAGATTGCCTTTTAAAAAAATATATTGATAGCTTTTTTTCCCTTTTGTTTTCAAAAAGAAAAAATTAAAACATCAGAGACAGAAGGTTAGAAAATTTAAGACCATTGTCCTATGCAAATTGTTACATCAATAGATTCACTGGATTCACTGGATTTGGTTCAAACTAATTAGGTCCAATTTTCATTGGTGTGCAGTTGTGTGTGTGTGAGAGTGCATGTGAGTGAGTGACACCCAAATTATAAATGTGTTGTAAAGATGCCCAAAATAAATATTTTAGAGGGGTTTTATATCATCGGATGTTTCCATACCATTAATCCATCCATCCATCCATCCATATATACATACACACACTTTAATCTTTAAACATTTCTGCTGACGTTTCCTTATGCAGAGGCTTTCTATCAGACATAAACTTCACTTTTAGAGCTGATTTACACAACCAACTCGATCCAATGTGAATACAAGCCACTGAACATTTCTCATGGGCATCAATGCATAATATCATCCTCTACCTACTTTAGTGCACCAGGAAGATAATCTCTGCCCACCTTTTCCTGCTACATGTCAAAAGCATGTAGCATGTTCTAACAATTGTGCCAACACAAGTGTTGCTGTCCAGTCTACTTTGCTTGCTGTACTTCACTTCATTGTAGGCAAATGCCTAGACTCTAATTGGCTATTGTACACTGTGGCAGAGATGTCTCCTCCTTCCCTTTTTTCTATGGCATTTTTTTAATAAACTCACCCAAAACTAATCAGATGAAATAGACAAGGATTCTGCCCAGCGGATGGGAAAGGTGATATAATTTGGGTGTTTTATTTTATCCTTTCTTTTCTCTCTCTCTCTTTTTACAAAGTTGCTGATGGAACAGAACACATGGACTTTCCCTCTTTTTTCAGTTAGAGGAAATTGACTAGAGTTCTTCTCCTTTCTAGCTCTAGAATATCAATGAATTTTATGTCTTCACAAATTCACAAAGAGAAAAATAAAACAAAAGAGCATGGAATCCACTAATCAGAGGCTCAAGAAAATGTGGCTTGAACAGAACACTAGGCCATGATTGTGGCCCAAACAGAAGAAGGTGTTGAAATCCATGAAGATCAGCCATTCCTATAATTAACAAGGAACCAAGTCATTAATCTGGTTTATATGTAGGTAAAATTCAGGTGAAAATGCTAATATTTGCATCCCAATGCTATATGCATTGGTACACTATATGCAAAGTGTGGATATTGACAAAGTCTATAGCTTACTTAAGGAACAAATCTTGTCATAAAAGAATCCTCTGCAGTAAAGCACTTTTATTTACATTTTAAGGTCAAACCTTTAAACTACACTAGATGGCACCACATCACTAAGGTCTTCTGTATTTCTTTGTTGCCATCTGGTGGTCATGTGAAATTTTGCAGCCCACCTATGATAGCCCTGCTACCATAATACTATTTCAGAAATGGGGATTTCAGATTCTGCATGAGATATTGGTGTGTTATTTGCATTCCATTTCTTAGAATGGTCCTGGGAACATTACTATAGAACTTAACAAGTTACTATATAATATTGATTCTAATATCTTGCCATAGGAACACATTTTGAAATGAGACATATTTTACAAGTATTTCTAATGTTTTACTGAGGACTTGGGCCTATCAAATTTATAAAGTAGTAGAAATAATAAAGGTGGTCTTCACCCCATCTCACTTGCATAAATCATGAAAGGAGCCCCCCCACACCCCTCGGGCAATGGTGATGTCACAAGCTAACACTTTCAATCCAGAAGCACCTTGGGGTTTCTGACATGAACAGGGAATGGGATTTGCATAACTCATTCACACTCGTTAAATGAATCAGATTCCTATTCCTTTTTAGGAAAACCTGTTTGCACAGAAGGTGATCATGAGACTAATATGATCACATTATCCAGAGAATATAGTTAGTGCATAAAAATCACTGAAAAACATAACCTTTGGGTTCTCTCATTAGATTTTCAAGAAAACCAGGTATCCTAAAAATTTTCCCTGATAAGAAGCCAGTTGTTTCCAGTATAGCTAGTAATTCAAAATCCACAACATCCTACTTTGAAAATGTAGCTTTGGTCTGATCGATTTTTTTTTACTAATTTAGATTTGAATTCAATAAAAAAAAAAATACTATATATACTTATACACACACACATATATATTCTATATAATGTATGTATATATAATAGTAATACATACATACGTATCTACATAGATATGCATTCACATCTGTGTGTGTATATATGTGCGTAAATGTACGTGTGTACTACATCGTGTTTTGTGTATTACACAAAACACAATGTAGTAATCAACTTCCCATAGTTGATTCTGGCCATCTACTAACCGAGGAGGAGGAGGAGTACATTTGTTAAACTATACAGAAGAAAATTAGAAATTAATGGCATTAAACCACTTAAACCCAATACAGAAGAAAGGGAAAGTTGTTGATAGGTTGAGCTATTAATCTATCATGCTAAGAAAATTACAACCAAAGAGGAAGAGCATAGTTTAGTACTGGGAATTCTTATACTTTTTTAAAGCCATAAATACACACACCTATATACACAGATGCAAACTATTATATGACAGTAGTTGTGTGAGTTAAATTAAGCATATCTTCTAGGATAGAAATAAGCTTTTTACTTTCAGATTTTTCTTACAGGAAAACTCAGTACTGTAAATTTAAAAAAAGAATTATTTTGGCAGTTGGAAAGACTTCTTCCCAAGAGTATATATTTGAATGCATCTGTTTAAAAAAGGATCATTAGATCAAAAATAAAATATGTATTAGTTTATTTAAGACATGGTAGTTCTTCATTTGGCCCAAAGTCTTAATGATCTCCATGTAATCATCAACTTCCAACATGTTATTCTGTAATTGTATTTAGTTGAGTTCTTTTTCTTCAGCAGTTGCCCTGTAAAACAAGAACCCCAAACTGCAAGAACTTAAAAAGCATAGTCACATCTCATATTTACGAGTGTCAATGGAGCTATATAAATAATTAACAATGTACTATCTGTTTAACCAGAGGGCATATAATAGAAGAGAGGGTTTTCTAATGAATTCTTATTGAGGTCTGTAACAGACCCCCTACAAAATCCCCACTCAAGGAATTTCCTTCTGGGTGGAATCATCCAGCCAACTAGATCATATTCTAGAGTTATCCAGGCTGAGAACAATACAATACAAAAAATTCTTGCTTATTGGGCTGTGTTTTCTTATAGTTAAAAAAAGAGCACTACTTACAATATATTACTGGGGCAAAATTCTAAGTATCAGACCAATAATTAATGCTTTCCTGTGTGTAAGAGAGAAGCAGGGGGTAAGAAAATGTAGACTTTTTATATTTTATTTTTGACCTGAGGCGGGGAAGAATAGAAGGATACACTAATATTTTTCAAGATGTGCAAAATTTTAGCACACTAAAGCACCAAGTGCATAATAATTTAAAGCTGAGTTGAAACAGCCTTTTTTTTTTGTTTTGTTTTCAATTTTATTATTGTCAAAAATTCTCTTTTTGGGGGTTTTTCAATTGCTCCTTTCATTTTAGGTTATGCTATGTTATTATTTAATCCAAGGCTTGGATGCCAAAATGACAACTCAGACTACTTTGTGCCAAAAAAAGAAAATCTACAAAGTTGATTTGTAGAAATCAACCAGTTGTTAAAAGTTCCTCTGCCCAGGAAGACTAAGGCGAAAAAGTTCATGAAAAATATAGTGTCTCCTCTTCAAATATGGAAAGTCTGACAAAGAAAATTGAAACTCCCAGTATTTAGGCAAAGCTCTAAACTATTGTCACTTCCTTGTTTTGGAAATAACTTTTTTTAAAAAAATAAGGAAGAAAACTAACAAAATTTTTAGAACATAGATTAGGGGTTCAGTCTTGATAACCTGAAGACTTGTGGATTAACTCTCAGGATTTCCCAGTGGGCATAGCTGACTGGGGAATTCTGGGACTTGAAATCCACAGGTCTTAAAATTGCCAAGTTTGTTCACTGCCAAGATAGATGAAAGAAACAAACCAAAAAGACTGAAAAAGAAAGCAAAATTGAAAGTGCCAAAATAAAAAGAAAGAAAAACGAACTTTCCTTGTTATTTCTAAAAAAGAGATGTGTAAGATTTTTTTTTTCTTCTTCTATGTCAATTTCTACGATGAAAGAACAGATAGAAAAAATGGATGGAGCTAGCAGAGACGTCAAAATTAACATGTTTTGATCGGAGAACTAATATATCCAGTATATTTGTTTCTACTTGGAAACCGCTTCTGGATTTTGTGCACAACACATAAAAAAACTGAACTCTTGATTTTGGCTTTTTGCTGATGAAATGAGTTGTTGTTATAGAAATGGCTAGTACTTACTAAGTTGTAAAGGTAAAACGTTGAGACTGTAATTCTATTTTGTACTATATGCTATGCTGGAAAAGTTGGAAGTCAATGCTTTTTTTTTCTTTAGTCTTATCCCTCACCTTTCTTTTTTCCCCTCTTCCTTTCCCCATTTCCTTATTATCTTTATTTTCATTTGTGTTTTATATATGATAATCTTAATAAAAATTTATATACTCAAAAAGCCTTTTTCTTCTAAAACCAAAGCAGCTGAGTATAACTGAATAGAATAAAAGGACCTGCTTCTAGCCAACATTTTTCCCAATGCTCAATTTCCCAATTCCAATCAACCAATGAAACAGCTTGCCTTCAGAAATTGTGGGAGCTTCATCACTGGAGGCTTTCAAGAAGAGATTTGGCTGCCAGTTGTCAGAAATGGTATAGGGTCTCCTGCTTGGGTGGGGGGCTGGACTAGATGACCTACAAGGTCCCTTCCAACTCTGTTAATCTGTATCTGCTATAAAAAGAAAATCCCTATTTTGACATTCTTTAGGAGAATACCCAAACAAAGCCAAACATTACCCTATCCTCTAATGCAGGGTTTTTTAAAAAATATATACTTTAAGAAGATGTGGAAAAATAAAAATGTACAAACAATAGTAAAGGCTAAAAGAAACAAATATGTCCTTGAAAAAAACAACATAAAGAGCCTGGATAGCTCAGCAGACTAAAGCCTGTTATTAACATTCAGCTGTCTGCAATTACTATAAGTTGGAATCTCACCAGGCTCAAGGTTGACTCAGCCTTCCATCCTTTCTAAGGTAGGTAAATTGAGGACCCAGTTGTGGGGGCAATAAGCTGACTTTGTATAAAATATACAAAAGTATGAAGAATTGCTTTCTTTTTCAGTCTTTTTTGTTTGTTTCTTTCATCTATCTTGGCTATTGCTTAACGCATTGTAAGCCTTCCTGAGTCTCCGGAGAAGGACGGCATATAAATCTAATTTTAAAAAAAACCTCATATTCAAACAATTTTCCTTTCTGGTCTGATTTATACAACCCAGTTATCTGTTTATTTGGTTATTGGGCACATGATTTGTTTTGTTTAACTGTCTAACAGACTTTCTGTATCAACTATATAGATATTCAGAATGGGGCATAAAGCAATTTATAATGGACTAGTCATCCTGCCCAGTATGTCCTCCCATAGCAGTTTTCTTCATTCACAGGAGGGGGTTCAGCTTGTAAGGAGATTATCACCTTCACTATTTATTTTTATAGAAATCTACCCAATAATTGATAATTAAGAGATCTTGACCTCAGAAGATATGCTTCTTCTGAGCTTAGTTTCAGCCTGAAATGTTGATAGACACCTGCTTGTTTTTCTTTCTGAATTAGTATTTTTGAAATTACAATAAAGCCCTATAGGCATTTTTTTAAAAAAAAAAAATTAATGATTGACTTCCTCCACCTGGTCTCCTCTCAGATATGTTAGACTTCAACCCCCTCCTGTCATTGGCAGATCATGGGTGTTCGTATTGAACACATCTCCAAAGACATTTGGTGGGAAAGGGAAGGGCGAGACACCTTTGGAGTTGGAGGTTTATGTTTAAAGGCATTAATTTATTTTTATACATCACTAAAATAGCTACATTATCCTTGTGTTTGAATCTTTGTATATTATTTTTTTGACTCCATTCTGGACGGAGGTCCTTATGAGAAAATGGTGCAGAACATACACTGCTCTATTATCCTGCAGAGACAGGATAACCAAAATACTCCTTGCTTTTCCATATATAAATTCTTAATTGAATAAAGCATAGAGCATGACATACATGTATACCAGTATTTAGGAACTTCTGTCCTTTTGGGTCATGATTTGAACCAGCTTCCATCCTACCTTCAGGACAGCAGTCGTTACTTGTAAAATAATAGACCATTAGCCAGCAATAATTCGCAATCCAAACAGATTTGACGTTCTCTGAGATTTATGGAAACCTCAGCCCCTGCCCACCAGTTTCAGTTTTCCTCCCTTTGCTATGTTTTTACAGACAGACAAGTGCTTAGACTTGAGTTTAATAAAGAGGAGACATTTTCAATTGGCTTTGCTTTGCTTGTGTTGGCTAAACTGGGGCAGACAGGCAGTTGGAGTTAATTATGTTAAATTTTGAGAACATTATTTGACCCCAGTGGTTCAACATTAAATGCTATTAGCTTGGCTTTAAGTTACCTGCATGTTCAGACCAGATTATATGGGTCATATACCAACTGCAGAGGAGAATCGCCAAGTACTATCTGTCCCAAAGCATAAACTAATCTTCAAGATATCAAGATTGGCACAGGTATTTGTCTATACAGGGCTCTGGGGAGTTAAGGTTGAGTCACACAGACAGGTAGATCAATTCAGTGAAATTTTCTACACAATGTAATTTATTACCGGAAAAAATGAGCCAAGGCCTTGATGTGCTAAATTCAAAACAAAGTACTTTGCAAAATAGTCTGATCACTCAGGAAGCAAATGAGTTTGTGTTTTTGAACATAACTTGTGCAGACTTGAAGCTTCTCTTTGTGTTTTGAAAGAAGTTCAGTTTGGGGGCAGACTGTCTTCTTAAGCTTTACTGAACTTAAGCCTGAGTGTCAGAGCAAAAGCCTACTGTAAGATTCTGATTATTTTACAAATGAAGAGCGGGGGGGGGGGGGGTCTTTGTGGAATCTGAGCTGAAGGTGTTTAATCTTCTACAAGGTTTTAGCTGCTTTACCAGCAAGATAAGCAGACTGCCTATAGAAACAGAACAGAAAATTTTAAAAGTAAAAATATTTAACCATTCATGGCAGTCTCACTGCCCTCAAGGAAAACTCTAATCCAACTGGCAGTCTCTGGAGAGAGACAGATAGATATGGCTTTAAACTATTCCAAGTAGGAAGTTTATATTGTCTAGCATATTAGATGAATTGCTAATAAATTGATTAGAGAGAAAAAAGGGGAAGTAGAGAATATGAGCAAAAGCTACTGATAGACTTTAAAAAGTTAAGTAAGCAACAGCTCGTTATTAATTTATCCTATAATGCTTTACTACAATGATTGACCACCAAATAAACAGTGTGAGTTCCAAATTAAATGCTGTTTATAACTGATCAGCATGTTTCCCTTGAATCTCACTGGTAAAGTTTAATTCAACAGACATCCAACCCTGCATTTCCCAGGAGCAATCATTAAAACAGAGGGCAGAAGTGACAGCAGAGATGTCACATTGCATCCTTTATTTTAAAATAAACTTTTGGATTGAGGATCAACACATCAGTTCATTTCTAATACACTTCACTTAAACGTACTTGTATTCATCAGCCTATGTGTTCTACATTAATTGGTCATTAGCAAAACTGCACTCAGTTTTAAATTTTGGTGTGTAATATGCTGGATAGCTAGTTAGATACAGTATCTAAATAGCTTGAAACAGAGATGTCTGATGGGCTAGCTGGCTGGCAGATAGATGGTAGCTAGATGATAGATAGGTAGATGATTGATTGACTGATAGATCTACAATAGATAGATTGATGAAATTGAGTTTGACATCCCTGATGTAGACAGATTGATTGATTGATAGGTGATAGCTTGATAGGTGATAGACAGACAGACAGACAGGCAGACAGACAGATATAAAAATAGAAGCAGAAGCACATGCTGCCTCAAACTTGGAGAATGGAGATCCTTTTGGCTCAGAAAATTTTCCATATTTGAAATGGTTTGTTGCTGCTGAACTTCAGGAGAGGTCATTTTGAGCAAATGGCCAATTCTGAGAGTGGCCCTTCTTCAATGAAGTAGGAGGGGCATCAGCTTGAATTTTCAGAAATAAATGAGGTTAAAAAGGTTTAGGAGATTAAAATTACAACAGCATGCCACAGGATGACAAAGTGCTGGGCAACTACAAATTTCATGAGAAGGAAGAGGAGAATGCTTATTTAAATTGAGTATGATCCTACCAGAATTCTTTCCACCTCTGCAAAGTAAAATTTTATTTTATGGTATATCAACACCTACAAGTGCAAGGAAAGCACTCTTTGTCCTTGCTTTGGTGTGCCTAGAAATCTTTCCAAATAAATTTGTCAAGGAGCTTTAGAAAAGCCTTTCATCACATCTGATTGACTTTTTATCTGCCAGAGACTTGAGCTACACAAAATGAAGCTCTTTAAAATTACACTGTTTTAGATGGGAACTTGCTGAGGTATCTGGTGAAAGAGAATACACCTTCTCCATTGTCTATTTCTCACATCCCACTGGACTGTATCAACTATTAAGTTAATCAGATCTGTTTATTAATTCAGCAATGTCCACAGTATCAAGTCAAAAGGTTCCGTTTTCCCCACCCCACCATTTTCTCCGGGAATAACTCCTTCCAGAAATACTTTGTGTTATCACTGCTCCCTTCCCTTATTGGCTACACAGTTAAGAACATGCATCCTTTGATCCCTCACCTACACCTAATTAGCTTTTCAGAGCTATGTTTTTTGAGCACAGCATTGAGTTCTCTAATGAATAGGCTCACATCTCCAGTTGTTCCTTTTCTCCATTTCTCTTTTTCCCAAAGGATCCAATATGCAAAGCAGATCACCCGACTGAGTTTAGGAATTTACACCACACAGCTGACTGGGTGGAGTCATTAACCCCATGCATAACTGAGTCTGCTTTGCGTTAAATGTAAAACCCCCGAAGGATTAAGCTGACTGGGTCAGTTAATGCCTTTTTGGTGTAATCACAACAAGCAAAACCCACCCCTTTGATCCTGTTAAAGATGTTGTGAAAAAACATGGGCAGAGATTAGCTGGTTGAAACACTGGTTTGGCATTCTTATTTACACCAAATGGTGAAATATCTTTGCCCTGAGTCAGCTCACAAAAGTTGTGTGTGAAACACATTTCCAGGGGGAAGAATCACAGATACATACAAAATATTTGTATCATTTTTAGGCACATGAGTCTAGACCTTGCTATGCTGGGATATTTGGCCTGGGCAGTGTTTATATGTTTGAATAAAACATATTCCCAGAGACCTATATCCAAGTTTCATTGAGCCCTGGAGCTCACTGTGTGGTTTGGGGTCTATTTTTATTTTTCGGTCTGATTTACCTCAAAGGATGGTTGCAAGAATTAAATGGAGCAAATCTCTGTGAGCAGCCTTGGGCCCCAAGAGGAAAACAGGAGTCTAAATAAAACAAATAAATTCAAGTCGTGACCTATCTTGTCTAGCATTATACTCCATAATGTTCAAGCTGTTTCCTAGGGGAAGCCCCCGAGAAGCTGTCAAATATAATAGCAACATCTCATTCCTCTTCAGAGCAGCTGGCATTAAAGGATTAACAAACACTAGACTAAAAATTGTAATGGTGTCTTTCTTCATGAATTTGTCTCATATCTTTTCAAAGCTGGGCATCACCATGTTGTTGGATGCACATTTCGTAGCTTAATTCTTCAATAAAGAAATACTTCCTCTGATCCCCCCCCCCCACACACACACTTACACTTACACTTAGTTTTATTGGATGACATTGTATCCTAGTAGTTGAGGGCAAGGCTTACCTACTCACATAGTTCTACACAGCTATTATATCTTACTTGACTAATTTTCTTCTAACCTACATAGCCACACAACTTTCTGCACATCAGATTGACATTTTCATTGAGCTACACACCCCTGTCACTATATGTATGTATGTATGTATGTATGTATGTATGTATGTATGTATATATATATATATATATATATATATATATATATATATATATATATGAAATCAGAATATTGTACTGCAAGATGCATTGATTTGCACCAGTTTGCATGATTACCACATCACCAGATGATTTCCTGTGTTTTTCCGCAAAGTCAGGAAACTGTGGTATAGCGCTGATCATTCAAAATGGTTGATTCTTTATCTGCATGAACCATTAGTGTGTCTTTGTGATTTCTATTCAAAAATTTTGGCAAGCCCTATGTGGCAATACTGGTTAATGAACTTCGGATCACCTACAGGATATGCAGAGTAATGCTGCTAGGGATAAAGGGATAACATAGATAATAAACCTCCCTCTCTACCACCATTTACCATTATTATGAAGAAGAGGAGGAAAAGGGGATATAGAAAAAGTATTGGCAGTATCTTTAAATGAGGGAGAGAGGGAGGGAGAGGGAGGGAGAGGGAGGGTTGGAGGCTGGCAACAAATGAGGAAGAAGCATCAATGTCGAGTACATGGGAGTGAGTAGATAGATGAGAGGTATTATTCTATTCTCTGCCCCAAGAACATTTGCATTTTAGACAACCGGAGGATTAAAATAATTGGTAGGTAGATTATTTTTAACACAATTTATAGTTGGAATTCTTTGTCTTTTTGCATAATCAGAGTTATCTCCTAGTGTATGCGTTATTCCAGTTCAGTGGTTAAATGCACTTACCTTCGCTACTGGTTCGGAAATGTGAGCGCACATGCCTCTTTTGTGCATGCACAGAGGGTAACTAACAGAATGTAATGATGTCCTGGCGGGTGGGTGGTGCCTCCCGCCACCTGCCCTACTTGTTTACATGAGCTGGAGAGATCCAGCCAGATTTCACTGCTCTTCCAGTCTCTTAATATAATTTCCTTTGATTATTTTGTCTTTTAATTCAAAAGAGTTTTAAAAAAAAGCCAAATGAGGGAGTGGGGAATCACACTGCAATTACAACTTTTCTATACTACTGCAGACATATAATTTATTTATTCTTCCTGATTGGTGCTATAAGGAATGCAAGCAGGTTGAGCCAGCTAGGTGTTCGGCTGCAATTGTGGGAATGATTTTTGAAAAGTTTTATCAGTTAACTTGCAAGAGGTATGGCTAATCATGGAACTGGGTAATGATGGAAAAAAGGCATAATTCTAGTCAACCAGTTCAGGTTGGGACAAGCCCAGGAGCAGAAGAAGAGGTTGTGAATGATTTTCCCAGAGCAGATCACTGGACTGCTTTCCATTTTAAACCAAATTGCCTATTTAGGCCATGGAATGCTGCCAATAAGCTTGCAAATATTTCTCGCCCTGATCTTCCTTCCTCCACCAACTGCAAGGTGAGTATGAGTACAATGCCGAGATTTCAGCTTTAGAAAGTTCTGCAATACTCCCCTCCCCCAAAAATTAATGCACTAGGGGTGACAAGATAGCAGTGTCCCAATATCTAAGGGGCTGCCACAAAGAAGGGGTTAATCTATTCTCCAAAGAACTTGAAGGCAGGACAAGAAGCAATGAACGGAAACTTATCAAGGAGAGAAGCCACCTAAAGCTAAGTTGAAATTTCCTTAAATTTCAATTAAACAGTGGAACGCCTTGTCTTTGGAAGTTGTGGATGATCTAACACTGGAAGTTTTTAAGAAAAGATTGAATTGCTTGGGTAGGGCATTGGACTAGAAGACCTCCAAGGTCCTTTCCAATTCTGTTATTCTGTAACAACATTAGAGTTGGGACTCTGCCCTGCCTATAAGCTTACTGCATCCTCTCCATCTTGAGCAACAGTGGTCAGCCTTAGGGCATTCTTAATAGGCACATTTCTCAAGTTGCATCATTACTCTATCTGGCCATCAGCTAAACCCATTGATGGACCACTCCATAAGGACCATAGCAGGACAGTGATGACCCCTCTTTCCCAGTAATCACAAAAACAAGTAAGGATGTTAGCATCCAAGAGAAATCCTTGTAGTATACCTGAAACCAAGCCAACTATTTTTGGAAATATGACTGCAGTGTTATGGTTGGTGAAGAAATATTAAACCTCCAAAATCTGTATTTTCCTTGCCTCTATTTTGAAAAACTCACTGGCATTGCTTTGATTTGATTTCCTCAGCAAAGTAAATCCAATAGTTATGCTTTATAACACCGCAAACTTTGCAGCCTTCCTTTCCTTTGCTTATTCCGGATCAAAACATATTCCTAACTCCCTCTGGTGTGATTTGTTGTGCAGAGATCAAGACAGGCACCATGAAAACCTGAGGAAGTCACCATGTGATTCAAGTGGTATCACACTTGCCTGCTGCAGTTCATGGCTTGAGGCTAAGATCACCATCCCGGCTTTAGTGCCAGGGGCTCTCTGACAACATCAGAGATGGAAATGTTGGCTTTGTGGTGCTGCTTTTTAACCCTGAGCCATACACAGTGGAAAATACCACACTAGCAAAGTCAACCTGTGGTTTTTCCAATTTCCAATTGCAATACTGTCTTGCTGAGAGGGGAAAAGAGAAACATCTGTGTTATTTCTTGCTAAGCATCACATCTCCATTTCTGGAAGTAGCGTAAGACCCACCTTCTGATTTGGGGGAGCTAAAGAGAAAGGAGGGGATGCAACTTTAAAAAAGAACTATTACAGAAATGGAAGGCATTTTACTACTTTAAGTAATCGTGTTTCTGGCATTGATGGCTGAGCTATTGTGATTGATCATTCACAATGGTTTATCAGAGTAACTTAAGTCAGACATTTGCAACTCAGTTTCTGTAGGGAAAGGAATGGTGTGATTAAAACCTCATATAAGGTTTTAAAGATGAGGAAAGAAATTCCAGGATTTAAAAGTTTCAGGGTTGAAACTTCAGGATTGTGGAGCACAGAACCAGAGGAACTGAAAAAAGAGAATTAAGTCAGAAATGAAAGGTAAAAGGAATAGTGAAGCAAGCATGAAGAGCCTAAGAGGGAATGAAATTGGCAGGATATGAATGATCCATAAATACATCAAATCAAATGACTTTATTACAACTGTTAACCAGTAGAAAAAAAAGAAGGAAAGAGTTTTCAAATATCCAGAACATCCTAATGTAAATAATCAGGAATGATACATAAAAAGGTATGCTAAAAGCCTTCATTCTCAGAAGAATAGAATAGAATAGACTAGACTAGACTAGACTAGACTAGACTAGACTAGACTAGACTAGACTAGACTAGACTAGACTAGACTAGAATATTCTCTATTGGCCAATTGTGATTGGACACACCAGGAATTTGTCTCTGAGGGCTTAAGCTCTCAGTATACATACAAGCAGCAAAGTGATAAATCATAAACCATAAGATGCAACTAATGAAGTGATAGTCATAAAATACCAATAGGAATAGGCAATAGGAAAGATGAGAAGGATAATAGTAATACAGCCCTACTCCATTTACTACATATATTTAGACATAAGACAGTGCTGTGTGAATTATGTGTTTAGCAGAGTGATGGCACGGGGAATAAGGTTTTGTGTCTGGTTGTTTTGATTATATTAGTTGAAACTACTGGTAATCTAATGTGTTCAATAGAGTCATAGAGCCCTGACAAATCTGATGAAGTTGAAGTACAGTAGTTGACAGAAAAATGACCAGTGGATAGTGCTGAGGGAAAGCCATTCCCTACTTAAACAAGTTCAATTGTTCTTAAGTATTCTTTGTCTAAGTTTGTATGCCACTACACAAAACCTGGCATTCTTATATATTATTTCTGGGTTAATATCAGAGAGTAAGAGTTGCTTGTGCTGCTGATCACTCTACCTTGTTTTACGAGCCAGGATTGGAGCAATTAGAGCATTTAAGGATTCTGTGCAAAACTGGCAGTGCAAAAAAAAACATGTTCAAAAATTTCTACTCGTCCTAAGTCACAGGGCACATCGGTAAAGGGTATGGTATCTTTCTGTGTCTTCCAGCTAGGAGTTGTGATGATCCAGGACAAGGCACAGAGGCAACACAGTCAACTGATAGTTCAAATTGTCCCTTTATTGCTCTAACTTTCCCCCAAACATTCCCACGTTTATGGCAAGTCCCAGAGCAAAGTGATCACACACACCCACACCAGTAGTGGGTTTTAATTTTGGTCACTACTGGTTCGTTCATGGGCACGTACATGCTCATGCACATGTGTGATGCTTCTGCACATGCACAGAGATGTCCGGGTGAGTGGGCGGAGCCTCCTGCCACCACCACTACCAGTTTACCCGATCCGGGGTGAACCAGTGGCAGCCCACCACTGACCCACACACCCACCTCCAGCAGCCTCTGGCTGCAAGTAATTCAGCAAAATGCTGTGAGCATAATGGCTGCAAAGCAAGAAATCCAACAGGGCAAGGGAATAAGTCAATGAGTCCAGGAAGCAAAAGAACAAGGCAATGGTTTCAGGAAGCAAAGGAACAAGGCAAGAAGCCCAGGAAACTCCAAATGGCAATGGCACACAAAACTCCATGAATTCAGCATTTATTCCCAACAAATGCCCCTGCCCACAGTGTCTCCTTCAATCTCAGTCCCCAGGTATGCCTTGTGAAGAGGGGCATGATGCTCTCCTCCTGAGTCATTGGGTCGGCCTCTGCTGTTCCTGCCTCCTCTCCACTCTCCATGCTCATGGATCAGGAGAGGGCAGTCCTTGCTCATTGCTTGAACTCTGTCTCTCTTCATTTCCACTGCTTGCCCTCTCTCAGTCATCCTGCTCCCGTTCCTCCCTGCTACCAAGCTGTCTCACTCCTGAGGGGCCCTGGCCTGCCTTCTCCCCACATTCCTTCAAAGTCAACAAAGCCACCCCCTTGGTCTCCCTCGGCTCCAGCTTCCACTGGTCTTCCGCTGCAGATTTAGGCTCAATGGGGACATGACAGCAGTGTTGAAGGTAATGCATTACATGGGGATAAGGTAAAGGCCCTTCTCTGGTTGGGAAAATAAACCATAAATATGCAAGTCCCATAACAGAAATCAATATTTGCATTAAATGATATTCTACCCATACAATAAATATCAAATGGCATGCAAACTGCAGGATTATGAGAGCTAAAACCCAATTTATATGGAAGGAATAGGTTGCACTAAAGGACGATTCTGTGTCCAGCATGGATAGTTTTAAATGTCTCGTCTACTACATTCTGCACATTTTTTAAAATAATATTTCAAAATTGTTTTGAGAGTTGACATGCATTTCAGGGACACACTGCCTTTCGTGTGAGTAATGTATGATAGAGTTTCATAAGAAGGCCAATTTGTCATCATTTTAAATGACAGAACTGATTTTGGACATCCTGAATAAATAGGACAATCTATTAGTAGAAAGATTTTTAATTTGTACATTTTGGAAGAATGTTTTGAATTTTTTTTTCTATCCTGATGGGCCTTACAACTTTAAAAAATGGACTAAAATATGTGCATGAGAAGATAGTCACAAAATGTGTATTAAAAATGCATATTAGACAAAAATATACATGTGCACACATTTATTTTTTCTTGGAAAAAATGCTCATAAAATCTGCTCACTTAAAAAAACAGTTATGAATATTCATGTGTATAACTTTCTGCCAAAGTTATAAACAGAAGAACCAAATGGAAATATGAAAAAAAAAATGGGCAAAAGCCAAACTGAAGGAATTTGCCATCCCTAATTCGTAAAATGGGCTCTGATCCTGCATTTAGAAGGTGGTAAATATCTGTGAATATACGAATCAGTTTATTATTTTTTTTCTTTTCTGTTTGTTGGGTAAATTTAAATCTACCCATCTTATTGAAAAGGATGGGAAATATTGATCGTTCATGCTCTCCAACTTCTCAAAAGCCTTAATCATAGTGGCAACAATGAAATGTATGAATTAAGTGAGGATTTACTTGAACTAAAAAAAAGTGTAAATGCAAATAAATTTAACTGTCAAATAAGGAACCTGCATATGATTAGGATTATCTGAGTTTTTGGGAATAACTTTCCAGTGTATTAACATGCCATAAAAAGCAGATATTACACTGTAACATGAACATTGCTCTACCCTACGGACTAAATTTGTATCCGTTATGCAGCTCAATAGATTTTAATCCAGAAAAGTGCAATCCTAAAACATGATGAATTTCTGCAGGCAGCAGCACCTGGAGAGCATGGCAAATGGAAAGAAAGAAAGAAAGAAAGAAAGAAAGAAAGAAAGAAAGAAAGAAAGAAAGAAAGAAAGAAAGAAAGAAAGAAAGAAAGAAAGAAAGAAAGAAAGAAAGCCATTGAATTTAGTTAATACCTGAAAGCAATATTAGAAGAAACTGTAAAATAGACTAGGAGTAGGGGTGGGATTCAGCCGGTTCAAACCAGTTTGGCAGAACCAGATGCTAATTTTACATCTGGTTCACTGAACCCGTAGTTGTAAGGAGTGGCTGGCCCTGCCTACCTCACCCCACCCCTCCCAGGAGTCTCCATGCGACCCATTTTGGATGCCAGGTAAGTGCAGCGCCCACGCGGAAGCTCTGGGAGGGTGAAAAATGGGCCTCCTAGAAGTTCTGGAAGTCTAGAGGCCAGGAGAAGCTGTTTTTGCTCTCCTGGAGGCTCGAGGAAAGCCTCTGGAGCCTTGGGAGGGTGAAAGATGGGCCTTCCGGAAGTCCAGAAATGTGCCCGTTTCCAGCCTCCTGAGGGCCTCTGGAGTTTGGGGGAGGCTGTTTTTGCCCTCGAGGAAAGCCTCTGGAGCTTGGGGAGGGTGAAAACATTCCCCTGCTATGGTGTAGGAGGCTGAGTAGGCCACACCCACCATGGCCACACCCACCCAGCAACAGGGCAGAGAATCGGTTGCTAAAATTTTTGAATCCCATCCCTGACTAGGAGGTTTAAAAAAAATTAAAAATCCAGAAAAAAGGGCAATATCAAAACACCTCTGTACAATTGCCAAAGAAATCTATGTGGCAATGGTTGTGAGGGTAGAAGGCAATGCAGAAGACTAAGATAAAGGCAAGTTCATGAAGAATATTTAGAAGCAACTGAAATCAACTCAAGGAACTATTATTAGTTGCTAGAGGATGCTATACTACTGCAAACTACCATTTGCAGCTATAGAACTGCAAGCTGGAAGAAGAAGAAGAAAGCAATACAAGCCTTGATACAACTCAACTGATGCCAATATACATCAATAAGCCTGGGTGATAAGCTTAAAAGAAGCCATCGTAGGCTTTATTTGTTGGTGTGTGCAGAACAAACCAGGAGTCTGTGAGTTCTAGTGCCACTTTAGATATGAAAGCCAACTGGGTGACTTTGGGTCAGTCACTCTCTCTGCCCAACTCACTAGGGTGGTTGCTGTAGAGAAACTAGGGGGAGGAAGGAGCATTAGCACCTTGAGTTAATTATAGATCAACAGGCAGGACAAAAAACCAGCAATAATAATTCACACGCTTAATGCTGAATGTTTCTTGTTTTCACCCTGGCTCTAGTTTCACTTTTGTATTTTAAATTAAGGTGATTTAGAAAAATGTAAATATGTTAGGACACATTAGCTTAGGTTTGTGAATAATAGGAAGCACTTAGTCCACTTGAATTGAAGTGTGCTATATATTTAATACCTTCAGATGTTCATTTTGTTGGTCCCTCTGTAAACTGTGGAAATACATAAACCACAATACTCAGGACCATTTCTTCTCATTGTCCTTCCATCACAAACTCATCAACCATCACAGGATCACATCACACCTTCTTCCATCTCCAAAACTTTTCAGTCTGCAAAATAGAATGCTTTTATTACATGTGCCAGATAAAAAGTAGAATCAGCCAAATAATTTCAATTCATCCAAGGACACATTTCCTTTTGCACCATTCATGTCTGTCAGCGTTTTTGAACAATATTCAGGAACATGCCCTTGAAGTTGTATGGAATGTAGCTTTAATGTATCAGCATATGAAAGAAAAGGTTTTTTTTTTTTTTAAGAGGGGGTGGAGGAGATGAAAAAGTCCAGGGAGGAATCTTTATGAAGTGTTTCTCTTTTGCTGCTGTTGTTTTGCTTGTTGCCTTTTTAAAGCATATAAACATAAAATAGAAAAGAGATGGAAAAGTAACATGAGAATCTTGCTGCATGCATTAAGTAAACACAGTACTCATTATTCCATGCATTGTATCTGATTCCCCACTCTCAGAGAATTTATTTCACACAGCTAAAAGTCACTTAAGTCGGTGGCATTCTCTCCCATCTAGCAGATGTATATTTTAGGCTTAAAAAAAAAAAAAGATGGGAGGAGGCAGCAGGAAGAGGAGAAGGAAGAAGAAGGAGAAGGTGAAAGAAGAAGCATCTGGCAGGGCCACATACTTTTTGCACAGTCCCCAAGGACAAATCATAAATGTGATACAAATTGGGTTCTCACTTTGTTATATTTCAGTGACTGTAACAACAGAGTGGAGTATAGCTAATATAACTTATTTTTAAGTTTAAAAACTTATTTTTTTAACTTTCATATTGCATGTATTTTCATTTTTGGCTGTTCACCGCCCTGAGTCCATCAGGAGAAGAGCGGTATACAAATTTAATAAATGAATGAATGAATGAATTAATAACTGCCTAATTTATATTGATTTAAAAGGTAGTTGGGAACCATTTTTTTCCAGTCCAGTAATGGATAACTTCATGTGAAAAGAAAGATTCCAGTGAAGTGAGAACTTGGAACATCAGATTTCCCTTGGGGAAATTCCCATCAGAGCAAAGTTTTGGATTCACGTAGATGGTGTTGAGACCGTTGCGGCTGCAGCAGGGCCATGAGACCATGGCTGGCTGTAGTGTGTTTCCCCAAAAATAAGACCCTGTCTTATATTTTTTTGAACCCTGAAATAACTGCCTGCCCTTATTGCCATGCGCTCAAAAGCCCGATTGGTCTTATTATCAGGAGGTTTCTTATTTTGGGGAAAACAGGATATAAAGCCTCACCTAAGAGCCTGAGAAGGTCTTTTCTCAGAGCAAAGTCTGGCCCATTTGATAGCAGTAGAGTTTAATGTTAGCTAGGTAGTAACCATCAACTAGCCAATGGTAAGACTAATAATATATGGCCGGTCATGGTTCTACCAGTTCCAGTGACCTGTGCTAAAGGATTCTATGCAGCAAACTTCATAACCAGAGATTTTACTCAGAGAAAGATACTAAAGGAGTATTGGACACAATTTATTTTGCAAGCCCACACGCAGCCCTCCTGAAAGAAGAAAATTCTGTTCATGTTATACGTTAACTCTTGAATCGTCCAACCACAGGAAACCACGGGGCATGTAGAAAGTTATAAATAGAGTTCCAATGTAAGGTTCTTTTTTAGACACAGAGTTGGGGGCAGAGGAATAAAATGCTCCCTGGGGGAACACTTGATCTGTTCTCCAGGTTTGAGTTGTCAGCTTTGACAGATATGATAAAAACTAATTAAATTTCTGTTAATTTATTTTATCTGATTTAGTGACTGCTTGTCACACAAATCCCTCAGTAAGTCATACTTTGCTTTCATATCAACCTTTCCACTCTTCTCCACCCCAAAATTCTATTAGGTAAACGCTTGGAAAGTGGACTTGTGTAACTCAAATAAACAGAACGAGCACTTAACTCAATCTACCTTGCACGCTTCATTCGCATGTGTCTGCTTCGGAGAGAAGTTAACTGGTTCCAAGTGTACAAATCTCCATCTGCAGCCATTTCGTTTTTTAAGTCCTTTGGATATATATCTATATCTATATATCTATAGAATCAACAATGCCAATAATATCATGACATTACATATTTACTTACTTACTTACTTAGGTTGATTTATGTTGTTGCCCATCTCACCAGTGTGACTCTGAGTGGCTAATAAGAATTAAAACACAATATAAATGCATGAATAAAAAAAAAAAATTAAGATTTCCTCTTTCCAGTCAAGTTTGACTCTAGGGAGCATTGCTGATCTCTGTTTCTTAGCCAAGGGAGCCAGCTTTGTCCGAAGACACTTCGGTGGTCATGTGGCCAGCTCCCGGAACACCCTATTACCTTCCCACCAAAGTGGTACCTATTTAGCTACTCTTATTTGCATGCTTTCAAACTGCTAGGTAGGTAGCAGCTGGGGTTAGAATGGGAGCTTACCCCATCGCGTGGCACTTGAGTCTCAAACCTGGGCTGTCAGTTTATCAGCTGACAAACTTAGCATTTTTAACTGCTGAGCCATCACTCCCCCCCCACCCAAATGCATGAAGATTACAAGAATAGCAACAACTTTTTTAAAAAATCCTACTCCCCACCAATTAACACAATTTTGAGTCCCAAACACACTATTTACCAATAGTGTGTGCTCAATTACTTTCCTGGTCCCCCTCCCTATGAAAAATAGCCAGGTCTTCAAGCTTTCTTAAATGGGAGCAGATAGCCATATTAGATTTGGGTGCAGCTACCCAGAAGCATCTGCAGGACCTGGCAAGGTCAAAAATGAAGAGAGCAGTGTGGTGCTGTTGCTTTTCTTTCTGCTACAATGTCATAATGCATGTAGAAAAGGATCAGAGGTTGTGTCACCACAAATTAACCCTCTTCTTATCATGGGTTCCCTTTGACCTCCTGGGTGATGGGAAGCCTATATAATATGTCAAAATTAGGCGAACATCCCAACAGCTAGCTGCACTTAATGTATCCCACCAAGACACTTCAGCTTTTCCTAGGAACTGAAAGAAAATTAAACTGTTGCTCAGCACATCCATCTGGCTGATATTTGTCAGCAGAACCATTTCAGAATAATTCTGAAATATAATAATCCAGAAAGGCAGCACTTACTTACTTTTTGAAGGATGGTTGGAAATGTGGCCAGATTTCGGAAATGTTGCTATCTGCCATTTAGCTAAACTGTGTAAACCAGGAATGTGGAACTCGTGGCCTTGCAGAAGTGATAAATTATAATTCTTGCCATTCCCTGCTATTTGATGTGCTGGCTGGGACTTCTAGGTGTTTTGCATTGCTCAGCGGTATTTTTTAAGCCAGTTAATAAATAAATTAATTTAATTTATGTTGGGTATTTTTTATCTTTCGAGATCACTTTGATTGCTGAAGATACAGAAAGGAGAGGAAGAGATTTAGACACACTTGCAATAGCAATAGCACTTAGATTTATATAATGCTTCACAGTGCTTTACAGCCCTCTCTAAGCAGTTTACAGAGTCAGCACATTGCCCCCAACAATCCAGATCCTCATTTTACCCACCTCGGAAGGGTGGAAGGCTGAGTCAACCTTGAGCCTGGTGAGATTCGAACTGCCAAAATACAGGCAGCCAGCAGTCAGCAGAAGTAGCCTGCAGTACTGTACTCTTAAGTATTGCACCACCATGGCTTTCTCAATGTTGGCATCATGTGATCCCTATAACCTGCAATGATTTGCAGACTAGGTGCTGCATTTTGCATTAACAGGGTGCTTAGATTTGGCCCGCAGGGCCACCCTGGAAACAGTGAAGAACTGCCATGCAGTGCCTTTGCCAGAGAAAATGAAGCTCCATTTTTGATGGCAGAAGGTTGCAGGAGGCCATGGCAGCCGAAAATGGAGCTTGGGAGCCCGTTTTCTCTGGCAGAATGCTCGAGCCACCACAGACACTAGTGATGTTGAGCTGGCCACACCATGCTTTGAAAGTGTGCAATATAAAAGTGTGCCTGATGGCCAGATTTATGGTATACAGTAGTTGAATATAAAGATTCATTTCTGCACTCCACAATTGGTTACTGGCTCATCCTGTTGATGAAATAATCCAGCAGTACAGATCTGCCCACGATGGGAATTCCATATTTTACAATATAAGATTGTCTGGAAGTTGATGACTGGGCTAAAGAAGACCAGTTGCCATAACTCAAGTTCCAGACAACTCTACCTGGATGACTGAAAATTTTCATCATGAGATTGTGACTCACTTAAAAGGGAGAATCAGAAATCTTTGTTACCTTTCAGCTATGCAATAACAGTACTAGTTGGAGGTACCACAATTATTTTTAATTATAAAACAAGGTAAATGTTAAAGGAGAGGGCTTGGGGGAGGGGGAATTAAAGGATTTACTTCATGACAACTCTTTCCACCTTTAAACTGATTTGTAATATAGATATTATGCAAACTCCGAAGGGCAGCTTCATCCTGGGACGTACTTAAGTTAGCAAACAGCATCCTAAAGTTTCTCCAGATGCTGATGCTTTTCAGTCTTGGCCTTACCTAAGCTTTCCAGGTAGACTGCATTTGCCCAGCTAATCCTCAATTCTCAAACTGTGAAGATTCTTACTCAGAGAAATCTGAGAAGAATACCCAAGGAGTGGCATGATGGTTTATTTTTCTGTGATTCTTTATACTCAGTTCCTAAAATATGAACACTCACCGCCACTTTAACAACAGCCCTCAGATTTCCCAGAAAGCAAGAAAAATCCTGATGACTAGGCAATTTATTCTGGTGTTCAAGAGAGAACTATTAAAAGTTACCTAATTTGTCCTGAGACACATTGCAAGAATGTCAACCAAAGGAGTGGAGGTGACAATCTGAAAAGCCAGGAGGGAAAAGGTATGGAGACAATTCCTTGAGTTCCAAAGAAATAGCATTGTTTGTGAATGTTTTCACTTTACCCTTTTCACAATAGTGGCATTGAGAAAACAGGCAAAAGAAGAAGAAGCAAAAGCAACTCCTTATACATCTGTAACAGATGACAACTTTCTAAGTTTAGCTTAATACATTTTAGAAAATAAAGTAAGAGCATGTTTCAACATTGCTGGTTTTTCAGGGCCAATGAGTTTATATCGTTTTCATTACTCGGTGTGCTCTTGACCATAAGCCACTGGAAACCACCAACTCAAGAAAATGAAACCAAGAAGTAAATATATGGCATGCTTACTCTGACCCCAGTTGCCCCTATTCTCCATATGCCAGTAGCTGACATTTGCTAGGCATACCATTACACTGCAATGTTGATATCCCAAGTGGAGTTTTCAGCAACAAACTTGTCCCACCTCAGTCTTCCTAATGTTAGGACTATAACACATGCTGCTGCATGAGAACTTGGCGATGCTGTAATTGCAGCCCATCATTTTTTGGAGCGAACTCTGTCATTTGATTTCTGTTCATTTTCACAATATTAAAATCTAATTGGATTTCTCTCCATTCACTTGTACACATTGCACGTTTTTATAGTCCGGTTACATAATTTGGAAGCAATTCTTTCAGCTTTCCTAGAGGGTAAGAAAGATCCTGATGACCAGGCAATCTAGAAAAGTCCATCTGCTCTAATCTAGATGCCCGCAATGTGTCACACAATGCCAACAAATTACCAGTGCCATTATGGGTAGTCCTCAACTTACATCCACAATTGAGCCCAAAATATTTGTTAAGTGAGCAAATGTCTGTTGGTAACCAAGACAGTTGTTAAATGAATTTTGATCCATTTTACAATCTTTCATGCCACAGTTGTTACATGAATCACTTCAGTTGATAAATTAGTAATATGGTTGTTAAGTGAATCCGGCTTCCCCATTGATTTTGTTTGTCAAAAGGTTGCAAAAGGGGATCACATGACCTTGGGACACTGCAAAGGTCATAAATATGAACCAGTTGCCAAGCATCTGAATTTTGATCACATGATCATGGGGATGCTGCAATGGTCGTATGTGTGAAAAATAATTACTTTTTCCAGTGCTGTTATAACTTTGAACGGTCACTAAATGAACTGTTGTAAGCCAAGGACTACCTGTACTTATCTAGCAGCCATAGAAAGCCATCTGGATTGATGGCTTGGCCCCATCTGATTGTAGCAAATTCTACAGTGTAACTATAAATACTGTAAGTGCTTCTCTTAGTCTTGAATTTGCCTGCATTTCATTTCAATATATGAACTTGAATTCTAATACAAGGAGACAATGAGAAAACCAGCTCTGCTCATGTCATTATACTGTGCACTAGTATAAAATCATAGGGGCCAGTTTGTGATGGAAGGGCAGAGGTCAAGAAAGAGAGGGAGAAAAAAAGTATTGTGTTTTCATGATGCTAGCTCCATCCTTTTGTTAGCATGCTATAATATTGCATGAGTATATGAAAGGAGCAAAGCTCAATGGGATGACACTATTTTTGATATTCTAAAGAAAGCCCTCTATACAATGAACTCTTAGAGTTTGCAGTAATCCAACCAGCACACAAATAAATAATTCAGCAGGATTCATTTATATAAGCAACTTCTTTATATAAAATCATATAAAACATGATGCATGAATACAATACTCATGCAGGAGAAGCCAGAACCAGAACTCAGAAGACAGAAACACAGAAGCTATGTAATACAGAGACTATATTGCAAGGACAAAGCAACTCTTATATACAAATCAGTCAAGCTAAGCCATACCCAGGCTCTGAGCCATCTGGGTCACCAAACAGTTCCCATTGGCTGAGCTGTTACCACGTCTATTCCAATTCATGAACTCTCATACACTGACATGGACACCTCTGTACAGTTCAGCTATCTTTTCCAGCAGTGAATATCCCAGTGCAATTTTGAGTGAGGCCTTTGGTTCAAATATATATATTTTAAACATTAAAAGGGTTATTTTTTTAATTCAAAATGCCCAAACGCTCATGAAATCTCATCTTGCAGGAGGTGATCCATGTTCATTTACAGTGGAGCAAAAAAATCAAGAGGAGTTTGGTAACAGTTTCCAACTAACAAATTTCATCTCAAACAAGCTAGTCAGGAGATTATAAAGACCCCTTTTAGACTACAGATGTATGGAACTCTTGGGAAAACATGCAATTGAGAAAGTTCCTTAGCCTATTTAGTGGCCCTCCCAAATCACTTCATTGGAAGAGAAGATGAAAGAACTTCCAGTAGAACCAATTAACCAGAGTTTATAGAGCAGCAAGTTTATAGAACAGCTTTATTCTATGATAACCTTATCGATTACAGTCCTGATTTGTTTTCAGTCACTCTTCCCACCTCCAGGCATTTTTCTAATTAGGAAAAGGTTTCTAAATTGGTTAGAAATGGTTATACTTGAACAAGGCAAAAAAATGGAAAAACCTTATACAGAGTAACAGAGTTGGAAAGGAACTTAGAGGTCTTCTAACTTCCAGTCCAACCCCTTGTTCAAGTAGGAGACCCTATACCGGGTGTCAGCAACCTGGAGCTCTGGAGTCACTTTTTGGGCCCTCTGCTGTGGCTCCCTGTCAGGTGATCCCACCACTGGCTGGCCCTGCCCTTCGCTCTCCCCTCCCAGTCATTCCTCGCCTGGCCTGAGAAGGTAAGGGCGATGGCGGGGGATGGAGAAGCAGCCAGGGCAGAAAGGATGAGTGAGAGAGAAACATAGACAGATACGGGTGGGGGGGAGAGGAAAGGAGGGAGAGAGAGAGAGAGATGTCAAAAGGGTTTTGTGGTTCCCGGTTAACAACCAGTTCTCTGCCCTAATGACCAGCTGGGTAGGCGTGGCTAGGGTGTCATGTGACTGGTGGAAGTGAGTGAGGTCAAGCTGGCCACACCCACCCAGGTTTTGTGGGTTCCTATGTTTTCTTTTCTGTGGGAAATGGATCCAAATGGCTCTTCGAGTGTTTAAGGTTACAGACCACTGCCCTATACCATTCCACAAAAATGGCTCTCTAATCTCTTCTTAAAAATCTCCAGCAATGGATCACCCAGAACTCCAGAAGGT
Organism: Masticophis lateralis; assembly: GCA_030761175.1. Lineage (NCBI taxonomy): Eukaryota > Metazoa > Chordata > Lepidosauria > Squamata > Colubridae > Masticophis > Masticophis lateralis. The sequence goes on along the minus strand of JAUDYJ010000002.1, from coordinate 129,543,747 downwards.
AAATTGTTCCATCAATTAATTTTTCTCACTGTCAGGAAGTTTATCCTTATTTCTAAGTTCTGTCCTTGAGAAGTTTCCATCTGTTACTTCTTGTCCTGCCCTCAGATGCTTTGAAGAATAGGTTAGCCTACTATAATATATTATAGTATAGTATATATGACAAGCTGTCCTTGCTTGTAAAATGATCTTCAGTTCTAGCTTCTTCATTTCTACCCTGAATGCCTACTACTTCAGCTTTGATCAGTTTCAGATCCAGCCTCAATCTCATCAATGCGACTTCACTCCATTTATTTCATTGCAGGGCATCCATTTCTTAAAATGTGCTGTAAGCACATGAGTATTCATGCAGCAGTTTGCTAAGTGCACACACTTGTAATACAATTACAACAACGGAGATTCAGTGGATTCATAACAGGTTTCCTGATAACAGCTTCTTCAATCTCCCTCTTGCCAATGCCATATTTTATCTACAAAAAGGGGAAACATTGTGTTTTTAAATAGTTGCCTGTGATCCACACATCCAAGACCAGAAATAACTAGAAATCTATGTTTAGGACAGGATCAGGAGGAGGATGTTAATAAAGTATCTGAATAAGACCCCCCCTTTTTTTTCCTTTCCTAAAATGTCTCACATTTCTCAGAGTCTAATTTTAGACTGTTATTTCAGAGGTGGAAACTGACACTGAAATCAGGCATCCTTAATTTTTTTGTGTGTGTGTGGTTTATTTTCAAGAAGAAGCATGCTTGTAATTATCTATAATAATTTATAATTCATATTTCTAAAGCAGCCCAACTTATCAACTATGAGATTTCTGAATCTTAAAAAAGGAGGTGTGTTTGTGACATGAAGGTGGGTGCTGTTACAATCAAGGAGTCCTATTGCATGCTATTATTTAATGGGATGAGGCATGGCCTCATATATATCATATTCCAAAATCCAAGAACCACTCTGTGGTTCTTCTAAGCAGTTTTGTTGATTGTTCCTCACTTATAGACAGAATCTTGCCAAACTAAAGCAAACTGCTAGAATTAAAATAGTTATACTCTCAGAACTTTTAGGGAGGAGATCTCTTGACCTCTTCCTCTCAACCAAACCATATAAACTTTGCTCTTAGGTAAAGCACATGCAAGCTACTCAAATAAAAGGTGACTGTGGGAAAGAGCTCTTGATTTGGGATGGATAGAATTGGTGCAGAAGATGAAGCTGTGTGAACGTCTTCATAGCTAGTACACCAACCAAGAGAGGTATAACAAACAGGTGGCCAAATTAACAGACCTAAGGATTCTGTACATTTTCTCAGGAGTTGCAGGATCAAATTGTTCTGAGGTAATAAACAAGGCTATTCCTCTTTTGCCTTTGTATGGGCTTACAAAATAAGATCTCCAAACACAGCCAAGTGATTTTTTCCATCAAATGTCAAAAACAGTCTCTCATGGGATATTGCTGAATTATTGCAGCATTCAGGAACTAAAATAGACCAGGTAGCTAAATCAATCTGGAAAACTGTTATTGTTGTTCTTCTGTTGTTGTTGTTTTATAGTGCATCACCTAAAAACAATGCACCTGCAGGAATAAAAGAAAAAATTGGAAAAACTCCACAACTGTGTTTTCATTTTCTCCTGATCTTTGGCCTCTTCTGATGTTCTTTGCCATGGTCAAGACCTCCCATCTTGCTGCCTGGTGGCCTCCAAAGGAAGGTGTGAAGATTAACAATCCCGAGGATGTATTTAATGAACAGCAACAAGGGATTAGTGACAGAGTGTCACCTTTCATGGCCCTCCTTAACCGGCAAGCTGACTCTTGCTTTATTTTTGTTTGCCTTGTTGAGTAAACTTGGGGAGACTTAACTGGATTTACAGTCTTCCACGTTTTCTGATTAGCAGCAACGCCATGAACTCTTTTCATTTCATTCAGTTTTGACAATGTTTGACAACTCCCTTGTGCGTGACTACACAAAATGATAATTATTTTTTCCTCCCACTCACAGAGAAGGAAACAACTTTGAGAAGAAACAGTCTTAGATAAATAAACAAACAATTTAAGAAAAATCATAACCTTCCTCCCTACAGCTGAGATCAGAACTTGCTGCATTCCATGATGATGATGATGATGATGATGATGGTGATGATGATTTTTGCATTTACTGTGCAGTAAGAAACTGCCATTTATATCCTCCATTCTTTGGGCTCAAGCAGTCAGTCAGATTTGTAGAAAGGCACATAGACAAAGCTCTTGAAAAATTATCTTTAAAAGGGTGGTGTGATACCCAAAAAATACTTTAATAAGACATGCTTCAGACAGAAGAGAAATAAGAAGGCCGCCATGGTTAAAATAGGCTGTTTCACATAGGTGATTATGCAGCAATCCATGAGGTTACATGTAAAACATTTCTGATGATGAGAAGATACCAAGTTTATGCAATCGGGATAATAGAAGGACTTTTACTTACTGGTTCTAAGAACCAAGTTCTAAAGAAATAGCCATGGTGTATTTTCTTCAGACTGAAGAACATTTTGTTGAAAAATATTTTCAACAATAGCGCACCTGTTTGTGAAGAATTGTCGGAAACTTGTTTTGCTCCATCCACCTTCAGGTTAAGTTTGTTATATTGTTCTTATCCTTTTCCTTCTTGTACACCGCCCAGAGACTTTATAGTGGGCTGGGCTAAAAACATAGTATGCAACCATGTAAGTAAGTAAATAGGTCACTCAGTAAATAGGTAACTGCATACATAAACATGTAATTTGGATGCCTTAAACGTCTTACCAATGTTTACAACAACTACCATTTTTAAAAATTCCTTAATCCCCTTGAATCAAGATGGTCTGAGTCTCCTTCACCTATGGAGTCCATCCTTTGACATATCCCTGGAGTAGCTTTTGGGTAAACAGGTAGCATAATCCTGGCCCAGATCAAAGGTTCAAAATTTATGTCCATTTGGTTGAACTAAGATACCTGACTGACCCTGCTAGGATGGCCAGATAAGGTACCATGACAGCTATAATGTAGATGGCATCTTGAGGGCCACTTGTTCACCATCCCTGATTTAAAGAAGACGTGAATGCATCATTTCTATATGAGCATCCAACCTCCAAAATTTAAATTTGGCAATCCCATATTCATGGGGAAATATCCACATGCCCCATGCTAAATATATCACCCAACTTAATGCAGGAGACAAAGTCTAGATCAGTGATGGCTAACCTTTTCTGGACCGAGTGCCCAAAGTGCACCCACATGCACGCAAATGCACGTGTGTGTGTCTGAACTCCCAAAATGCAATGTGCATGCACCCCCACATGCACACAAGACCCCTGCATGTGACCCATGCATGCACATGCAACCCATGTGACCCCCAACCCCCACACATGTGCGCCTCACTCCCGCACATGCATGTGCCGCTGGATATGCCCCATCCCTTGTGCATGCACGGCAGAGACCCGAAGACCAACTGGCTGGCGGGAGACATATGCGCATGCTCAGTGGAGCTGAACTGAGGCAACGGCTTGCATGCCATCAGAAAGGGTGCTGTGTGCCACCTCTGGCACGCGTGCCATTGGTTCGCCATCACGGGTCTATCTAGATTATTTTAGCAGCTAAAAGTAAATTCCATAAATTGGCAGTTATTTCAATTTATACTTCTTTGAATGGTGATAATGGAAGAACCAGAGGAAAAATGTAACATACATAGGAAATTAATTAGGTGACATACATGAATATTTAGGAAGAAGACAAGAGTATATGGGGAAAATGACTGGGCCAGTTTTGATGATTTGGTAAGGAGTGGGTGGTGATTGATGCAAAAACATTTCGAGAAAGGTCTCCTGGCTTCAAATGCATAATAGATGTGAAGATAACAAGTTTCTCTGAACGAATCCAGAGATCTTTTAAAGGTCTTGGCAACTTCAGTTCTGGTAAGCTTAGGCATTTCAGAGACTAAAATGAGCCTTTAATAAGAAAAGCATGCTCTGTGTTCCAAGTGACTGGCACACGGAATATTGTTGATAAGAGAAGATAGCTATATTTGTCCTATCTTGTTCATCTGGAGTAGGTGAGATCTATTAGCCTACCTGTTTCCTTATACTCCACAAAATACACCTTCTAAAAATAATAATAATAATAATAATAATTTAAACAAAAAACAGAGTAAACATGCAATCTCCTCCACCCCCATCCCCACCTCTGGACTCTTTTGAATAGGCCTTAGATACTTTGTTTACCCTGGTGCATGCCAAGAGCAGAGGTGATGTGGACTATGGCAGCTCCTTGCCAACCTCTCTTCAAAATCAGTTTTCTGGAGGCAGGAGAAATAAAGATATTCACAGAAACACATCTAAAGGAATTTGGTGCTATAGAACTTGGAAGGGGTACACTATTTCCCCCTGAAAATAATACACCAGAGAACCTCTTCCTTCCCTTGCACTAAGAAGCAGTAGGAAATATTGTGGAGAAGGTGCAAAGGAAAGGTCTAGCTCAGATGCCAAGAGTGGCTTTGACTTCCGGCTTCCTTGAAATTCAGAAATTCAGTCCAGAGACTTCCTTAGCTAGATTCCTGAGGCTTAGCACCTGGGATCCTGACATTAATTCACTTTTAATCCCCAATTTTAGCAAAACACATTCCGCCTAGCAAATGCAAACATCCTTAGATATACCATCTGTTATTGTCCTGAAAGGGTGACAGAAGAAGATGGAGGAGTGGAAATATAAGAGCATTAATAGGGAAATGTGTTGTGCATACGTGGCTGTCTGATTTTGAGAGACAAATTTATGGACCTTTTTCATATCACTGTTTGGTTAGGTGCTCTGCTGAAATATGTCAACATCTTGCTGATCTCAGAGGGGAACAATATACCGTATCACATAAATGCTACTAAAACTGCTGTAATACTATATACAGGTCAGTGGTGGGTTCCTCCCGGTTTGGCCCAGTTTGGCCGAGCTGGTAGTGATGACAATATGACATCACTGAACCGGTTCTCTTTGTTCGGGAGCTGGGCCCTCCCACCCCCACCCCCACCCCACATTATTCTTACCTTTTATTTACCCCCACCCCCAATCTATTGCTGCCTCCCGAGTCCCAACTGAATGGCTAGAAGGATAAAAACTGTTTAAACTCTTGCCACGGGACTTCAAAGGACCGCCCTACAGCTGATCAGTGTTAAAAGGCAGTGTGGTGGTAGACCGGTGCCTCCAAAAACGAATGAGTAGACCAGGGCCTCCAAAAACGAATGAGTAGACCAGAACCTCCAAAAACGAAGGAGTAGACTGGGGCCTCCAAAAACAAATGAGTAGACCGGTACAGCTCTCAAAGCAGTTAAAAGCCCAGTAGACCAGTATCTCTGCTAAATCCTAAAGAATTGTCACATGACCATCACACCACACCCACAAAATAAACTGGTAGTAAAAAAATTTAGAACCCACCCCTGATACAGGTAGTCCTTGACTTACAACCACAACTGAGCCCAAAATTTCTGTTGCTAAGCAAGATAGTTGTTCAGAGAGTTTTGCCCCATTATACAACCTTTCTGGCTACAGTTGTTAAGTGAATCACTGCAAATGTTAGGTTAGTAACATGGTTGTAAAGTGAACCTGACTTCCCCCATTGACTTTGCTTGTCAGAAGGTCGCAAAAGAAGATCACATGACCCCAGGGACAATGCAACCTTTATAAATATGAGCCATTTGCCAAGCATCTGAATTTTGATCACGTGACTTTGGGGGTGCTGCGTTGGTCGTAAAGTGTGAAAAATGGTCATAAGTTGCTGTCATTGTAACTTCAAACAGTCACTAAAAGAATGGTTGTAAGTCAAGGACTACCTGTACTTTCATATAATGAGCATTTAGTGGTAGTTATAATCAGTGATACAGTCAAATGAAACTATCATATGATACAGGTATCCTCACTAAATATGATCCTCACCAGTGTTGAGTTTCAAATTTTTTACTACTGGTTCTGTGGGCGTGGCTTGGTGGGTGTGGCATGGCTTGGTGGGTGTGGCAGGGGAAAGATACTGTGAAATCTCCATTCCCAACCCACTCCAGGGCAGGATACTGCAAAATCCCCATTTCCTCCCAATCAGCTGGGACTTGGGAGGCAGAGAATAGATGGGGGTGGGGCCAGTTAGAATTTTTACTAGTGGTTCTCCGAACTACTAAAAATTTCCACTACCAGTTCTCCAGAACTGGTCAGAACCTGCTGAGACCCACCACTGATCCTGACCTGATGTTATTGATACGGTTATATAATCCCAGCACTAAAAACATCCTTTGATGTGAACTCCATACAAGAAATGATGTGTTTCCTAATCCCATCAAGAAACAGCCCTTGCCAACCCTAAAGTTAATAATTAAGTGAACCTCCCACTTGGTTGCACTGATTTCTGATACTGTTAGGTCTCGATGCTATTGAAATAGGGAAATATTTTCAAGCAAACCCTATTTTTTGTACTTTTCCAGTAAAGAAAGCCATAGTAAACTTTTTGCTGACCACAGTTAAAATCACAAGAATTACAACTAATAGGCAATCAGGGACCCACAATACACATTACATCCCTCCAAGTACATCCCTTTTGAGGCCAGGTTGATTGAAACTTCATTCAACCTGGCCTCAATAGGTTTCATTCACATATCAATGTTATCAATGCCAGAAGGAATTTGCAAGAAAAACTCATTAAGTAGTACATGTTTTAAAATAGTAATAGTAAACTAATAAAGAAAACCTTACTGTTTTGCTCTTCTATTTCATAGCTGTACTCCGTAGATTTTATTTAGTAATTTTATTTTGTCTGGATTGTTGAGCTATAATAAATAATTTGAATGTTGAGTTTTTCCAGGCATGTTGGAAATGCTTTTGTATTTTAGAGTCCTAGTCTTATTTTATTATGATTTTGTGCTATGTCAACCATGTTGGTCTCTCTCTCTCTCTCTCTCTTCCTCTCTCTCTCTCTCTCTCTCTAGATACAAATATAGAGGTAGGTAGGTAGGTAGATGGATGGATGGTTGGATGGATGGATAGATGGATAGAGACATAGAGATAGCTATAAATATATATTGTTTGTATGCAATTTATATGTGTATATATATAATGCATATATTAGCCCAACATCAAAAGACAAAATTGACTTTACCATTTCTATATCAAGAACAAATGTATCCTAAGAAAGACATGCAAATAAAAGAGCATAAAAATAATGTGTCAATAATATATATTTAATGACATAATACAGGTATAATAACTGGTGACAATAAACGGACAATTCCATACAACATAGTCAATTATAGTTTTGTAAGAAAGAACCTGTAATCTTATGGGTATTAATTTTGGGATTAAAGTTCATACTAAGAAGAAAAAGGGGTTGCCTTCCACCAGAGGTGGTATTCAGCCGGTTTGCACAAACCATTAGCGGAAATTTGGCCAAGGTTGCCGAACGATAGCTATGGCTGGCTGGCTGGCCATGCCCCCGAACCGGTCCCCCGGTCGCCGCTTGCTTGCCCTGCCCTCCATGTTCATCGCCACCTTGTGCATGCACATCCCATTGCCTTGCAAGTCCAATCAGATGTGTATGTGCAAAGAACATGGCGGTGATGGCAGCAGCTTTTTCCATGACCTCTGGTACTTTTTGGTGGCCTATAGTACTTTTGGGGAGGCTTCTTTGCCAGCCGCTTTCCATCAGCAGCGGCTGGCTGGGGGCTGTCGAAAACTCCGGTCAGCTTGCCTTCTGGACTCTGGACAAGCCACTGCAGAAGGTAAGCACCCCAAACAAAGAGGTGGTGGTGGTGGAGGAAGCAGGGCTACGGCTGGGACCGCTAAAGGAGGGGAAACGGGGCTGACTGGTGAAGGGAGGGCAGGGGTAGATAGGTAGAAATTCCAAAAATAATTCTACCTTTACCTGTGGGCATGGCTAGGCAGGGAGGGGGGAGTCATGTGACTGAGTGGGTATGGATGTGAGTGATGTCAAGTTGGCCATGCCCACTCAATCACATGCCACCCACCTAGCTACGCCCACCAAACCAGTAGCAAAAATTTTTGAAACCCACCACTGCCTTCCACCATTCTTTCTTCAAGGCCAATTTTCTAGTAGCTGTTCAAAAATGGTTTCTACATGTAACACGCAGTTAACTTGATAGTCATAAGGAAGTTGACTTGTGTAAATGCTAAAGCAGAATTTAAAACAATTACAAATGCTCTTAACTAGAATCTGTTCATCTTGCTGTCAAACCATTCCTCCCCCCCCCCGCTGTGTTTCATTATTTTAAAATTATTAAAACTCCCAAAATATTGTTTTCACTTCTGGGTCAGTTTTGGACTCCTAGCCACAGTCTTAATGAGCCCCTGCAGTTTTCTTGGCAAGTCCTTTCAGGATTGGTTTGCCTTGAAGACATGGCAAATTAGATATCCCTCAAGGAGGAGGGATAGCATTTTGGTTGAAATTAGCAGCCAGAGGATGGAACTTGGCTGTTGAAATCTCTCTGGAGAAAGAAGAGATCATGGGATCATCCACATGTATTCTGGATAGCTGCTCCTCACAAGTAGACCACAGGCTGATGATTGTCTTTCTTTGAAATGTTATCCTAGCCATGTTCAGTGATTCATTATGGCAAGAATTTCTGTAGAGAAACTATACATAGAAACATAAACTATACATACAGTATTTTGTTGGGAAGCAAAAGTACCTTGACAATACAATGGTGTATGTCTCATAGCCTCTGCAATTATAATAATGCAAATGAAGGCCTCCATTCTGAAAAAGTTTGCATTGTCTATGGGTGCTTCGGAACCAAGACAGATAATGCTGAGATTAGAGTTACTTTACTTCCAGCTTTTATGGTGTATGAGTCAAGTATAACCATCTAAAATCTACTTAATAGCCCTAGGCACTTGGCTTCTTTGAAAATTCCACTTCCCCTTTTCATTTTGTTAGCAATGCACATAGTCCACAAGAATAATTTCTGAGCCTGATTCAACATTTGGGAGAGGGAAAGATCCTATTTCACATTAAAGTTATTTGAGCCCTCAGTTGGAATCTTCAAATCTGAATCCACATATCATTAGAAATCAATAAAGTGCTATGTTTTAGTTTTGTTTTGTAACTTTTGATAAACCTGAATTAAATTTGAAGTAGGCACGCCCATAGGAACTTTTGCCAGGAGCATGTAGGACCTGTTGGGTGGGTACAGATTCCTATTGGGACAGAAATCCCAAATCTAATTTGGCTGGATCCAAGAAAGGAAGCATTCTGTCTGTGCTATCACAGCTTGTAAATCTTTCAAACCGAGGAACCTTCAGGAGCAAAGCAATGGATTTTCCCTGTCTTGCTGCAGGGGAAACTATTAAAACTGAAGCTCTGTAAGTACAAAAAAAGGCCTCCAAAAAGATGACCTCTGGCAAGATTTCTAGCCTTATCCTTTATTATTATACACACTTATGCAAATGAAAGGAAATTCATCTCATCTGTTTTGCTTTACATGTTTAACGAGAGACACATTCTATCCTCAAGCAAAAGATGTAAATTAGATTTAGAGCTTTCAAAGGAGCAGTAGATATGACTGCAGGAGAACTAGCTCAAAAGAGACATTTCTGGTTTTCGGAGATACATTTCAATCACAATTTTCAAAATGTGACACTTTTATTCTCGTTATTGTGGGCATGCATATTTGTACAAGTTTCAAAATGTATAAAGCTATTCCATTTATCATCATGTTTGTTGCCTGATAATACTCCCTGGTGTATCAGCATTTGACAGAGGATTTTGAAGTGAAGTTCTGAAAAGGAAGGAAGAAAAGAAATGCACAGGATGGTGTTTGCACTTATGGAAGTGGAAGGCCGCTTTACCTCCCGCACTCAGTCTGATGCATCCATCCAATCCTTAGAGGGAAGAGATCAGGGTACAAAACACAAACACAACTAAGTTGAACAGAGCAATCTGTAAAAAGTGGATGTGCTTCAAAAGGCTGGATCCTCATTTTGGATATTTCTAACGTCTATCATTCGAAAAAGAACGTTGACATCTTTTCAGTACACCATAATCAGAACATCAGGCTTCCACAAAGAGGAAATGCTAAGTTTTATATTCAAAACAGATTCTTGGCCATTCCATCCATCTTTTCTTCCATCTTTTCACCAAACCTTGATATAACCTTCAGCTAGTTTGTAATAGGAGTGGCTCCAGACATTGCTGTACTTAAGGAAATGCTGACATACGAAGGAAAATGTTAAGGGTAACATCTTCTTTGAGTTGAATATTATGGATGTATGCAACATGTGTTCTCCACTATAGTACCAAAATGGTTTGCTATTATTTTCTTCTGCATTTTTAAAAAATTGCAGTCTAGTTATTAGCCCTTCAAATTAGACAAGACTAGGGAACTATGCATATAGGTTAGAACTTGTAGAAGACCAGGCAGAACCTGGGGGCAGAGTCAAGAGAGGACTCAAACTAAAATTGTTACATATCCAAAAACAGTCCAAATCTAGCCCCTCCTGAATTCCATTAACTCTTATCTAGCACCAATTTAGTGCTGACTGTTAGTTGACCAGATTCTTGTCCAGGTTTGAGGAATAAATCTTCTGAACTGGAGTTTACGTGTGATCCCGATTCTTTGCACCTGACAGAACTACTTTTATTTTAATAGCTGTAGTAACAGAATCTTACAAGACTATATATGCTTTCCTCTTCCCTCCCTTTATATTCATGTGGGCTAGGGAGAGGCTTGTGTGAAATGTTGACTTACCTTTCTCAGCCCAGGCTCAAGACCCTCTTATCTGACCATTTCCTTGATAGCAGCTCTTCTTGTTGTGCCCGAAGGCTTGTTCCTCTGCCCTCCACATTACCTTATAGTCCTGTGATGATACATGAGTCTCTCATCCATATGCCAAATTGGTTTGTCCCCACTCTGCTTCTGAGACCAGCTAAGGCTGGCTAAATGCAGAGTGCTAGATTAGCTTCCCAGGAGTTGCATTGCCTTGCCAGTGACCTTAGGTGCCTTAACTGTTTGAAAAGCATAGGGTCTGCATGTTGTTAAAGATCTCATTTGAATACTTTGCATAGCCTTAAAAGACCACTCTTAACCGCTGATTTTCAGTCCCAGGAGCATTTTTCATACATACATGCATATCTATCTATCTATCTATCTATCTATCTATCTATCTATCTATCTATCTATCATCTATCTATCTATCTATCTATCTATCTATCTATCTATCTATCTATCTATCTATCTATCTATCTATCTATCTATCTATTAGAGGCTTCCTTTTTTCCATCTGTAGATCTCAGGATTATTATTTTTTTCTCTTTAAGGTGCTCTTTGGAATCTTTTTTTTTAAAAAGTGAGACCCATTACTTGTGTTTGCTGGATTTCAGTTAGATGCATGTGTGTGTGTGTGTGTGTGTGTGTCTGTGTCTGTGTGTATATATTATACACACACAGGCACACCCAGACACACACACACAGAGACACACACACACACACATGTGTCTGGGTGTGTCTGTGTGTGTCTGTGTGTGTTTCTGTGTGTCTTGTGTGTCTGTGTATAATACACACACACACACACACATATATATATACACACACATATATACATATGTCTATTTTCTTACTTTTTGTAGGTTTAATGTGTGTTTTTCCTTTAAGCCAGGTTTTTCCTAGCTAGTTTCCTAGTTTTCTTGGTTACGTAGGAAAAACCTGGCTTAAAGGAAAAACACATATATACATATATATACACATGCATATGCATATGCATACGCATACGCATACGCATACACATACACATACACATACACATACACATACACACACACACACACACACACACACATATATATATATATATATATATATATATATATATATATATATATATATATACATACATAGATGCATACATACATATAATACATACACACACACACACACACACACACACACACATATATATCTGGCTCATGGCCATGTTTGCATGTTGAGAGGCATTCTAGTCCAAAAAGAGGGGAGGCCTACAGCGTGAAATCGCTAGGACATAATTGATAAGGTCAAGGTTGGGTCTTTTATTTCTCTTTTCTTTCTTTCTTTTTTGGTAATAGATTGTTTCCAGGTGGCACATATTTCATCTTATGCATAAATTAAAGTACAGGATGCAACTATAATCCCAAGAATCTTTATCTCTGTTTACTCTCTACATATGAATGTCAAATAGATATTGCTTACATTTAATTTCCAGGAAAATATTTTTAAAATCCCTCTACTCAAAAGGGAGGCTAGTTTTTTTCCCCCTCTTGAAATAATTTTAAAATGTGAGGTCTGAAGTATGCTGATACTTCATTGTAACATTGTTAGAGGTGAGGGTAGGGTTTTATTTCCCTGCTAATGTTTTATTGAGGATGAGAATTGTTTCAGTTTTAAGATCATTCTCCTTTGAGTAAACATGGGGTAACTGTCATGGTTTATATCAGTTCTTTCAAATGCCCCTAATTGTTTTACTTAAGGAGGATTTCAGACGTTGTTCCCTGACAAGGAGGATACCATTTGGATGTAAGTGATCCATTGCTTCATTCGGCTTCTGTTCCTTAAATTTCTGTCTCATTTTTTCTTCTTTGTTTCAATTTTCCTCTTCATTGTAGCATTTTATACTCCCTCTTTTCTGGTGGGCCTCTCAGATCAACAAGAACAGTAGCTATGAGAAGAGAAGAAAGAAGAATCATCTATGAGACTTTCGGTTGACGTCACAGCGAGAAACAGCTTGGAAAATAGTTGGCTCCACCAAGCCCCGCAAAATCCAGCCCTACGGGGTCAAAGTTGCCTTGCAGGAGCGGCAAAGAAAGGAGAGGTGCTTCATGGACCACAAGGAACCTGCAATTTTCTCATTAGGTCCGGAACAAGCAGCAGCAGGGGTGACAGCCATTTTTGGCTAGTCACAAGCTAGAACAACTGGGACCATAAGATTTGTGCTGGAGCAATCCGTGGCCAGAGAATTGAAACTGGGTGAGATAACTTCCACCTCTTACTGTAAAGATTTAACTTAAGTATAAGAATTTCAAAAAGTAATCTCCAAGCCTTAAGCGATTAGACACATGGAGAGGATTAAAGACTGAAAATTAAGAGGCAAAAGAATTGCTCAAAGTAAGCTTTAAAATATAGAAAGCTTGGGAAAAGCTTAAACAATTTGAAAGGTGGTTTATGGGAAAAACTGTTTTTCTTATTTGTATTTTTAAACCCCCTGGACTTATCAGATAATCAGCTGTTTTTGACATATTGTTTAATGTTGAAACTTGGAGCAGGAGAGCCATCTCCTGGAAGACTCAACCTTCCATCCTTTCGAGGTAGGTAAAATGAGGACCCAGATTGTGGGGACTTTGTATAAAAAAGAACACCGCTTGGGGGGGGGGGGCGAAAGCCCTACTAAGCAGGTATATACGAAAGTATGAAGGCTATTGCTTAACGCATTGTAAGCCTCCCTGAGTCTCCGGAGAAGGGCAGCATATAAATTGAACCAATCATCATCATTATCATCATCATCTACTGGAAGAAGAGGAGCACTACAGTGTGAGAATTTATAATGAAAGTGAGGAATGTCTAACACACATAACAGAAGAAAGTAAACAATACCTGGAAGGCGGCCTGACCTTGATTCTATTTTAGAAGATGATTTGGATATTTTGAAATATTTAGTGAGTTTCTTTTCTTTTGTGAAGAGTTTTAAAAGGAACTAAATTGTAAATAACAAAATCTATTGAAACTGATTATTGGATTATAGATTTGAAAAATTGGAGGAAACCTAGTGGATTAATTTGGATTTGGATTATTAATGCTATCTGACAGAACATTCTATGAGGCAAAAGAAGAAAGGTGATAGAAGAAAAGAGAAAAGAAGAAAAGTTAAATAAGACTTTAAAATTTGGATAATTGGAAAGACAAACAATTGGAAAACCAAAAGGCTGTAAAATATTAAAGAACTTTAAAGATTATAAATTTAGGGGATTTGGAGGTATCACTATAGGATTGAGTAAATTTTATTACTAATTGACTCTGTTGGAGTTTTCAAATATTGAGCCATTGGAACAGAGGTATTTTGAGTTATTTTCATCAAATTGCTACAAAATGGATTATTAGGAAATAATAAAGGGATATGAAGAAATAATTTTGATGCTCAAAAGCATGGATGAAACTATAAAGAACAATAAGAGACAAGGACATTGTCTAAAGATAAAGAAATGAGTGTAGAAGCCTCTCAACAACTAAAGGGGGGTGGAGATGAACATGATATTCAGAAAATAGATGAGAAATTAGAAGAAGTAGTGGAACAGAAAAATCAAAATGAGATGCAAGAAGACAAAGATTGATAAGTAGGAATCAAATAAATAATTCCTTAAAAGCATATAATAAAACAGAGGGGGGAAAGGAAAATCTCTTTTAAAAAAAGAAAGACTTATGGATGGGTGCTCAAATGATACAGCAGAAAGAGACAAATATTATATTTTTGGGTATAAAAATATTTTTAAAAGTTATAAGATTCCAAGAGAGAGAAATAAACAGGTGATTAAAAAGTTAACAAATGGAACTCCAAAAAGGTTAAGAGATGATGGATAGGGACAAAATATATTACTAAAATGAAAAAGTAGAAAATAACAAATAGGGAAAATAGTAGCATATATACTAACAAATAATAGAATTTATTATAATTAAAAATAAACTAAGGTTAGAAGATGGAAGTTTAGGATTAGGTAATCTAATTGTATTATTAATATTAACAATGTGTTAAAATATATCATAAACTTAAACTTTTAAGGATTAAAAATCATGGGGACTTTGAGATATAATCCTGGGATGGATTAAATTTTGTTAGTAGTTGGTCAGATGTCTAGAACTACTTATTAGTAGCTCTAGACATCTGGGATATTGGAATAGTGAGTAATTTTTAAAATATTAAATATTAGTGACAATAGGGGATAACAAATACAAGGTGCAAAGAAATGTTATTTATGTTTAAACGAATTAATTGGAAAAATGATAAAGAATTATAAAGAGAGAATGGTATTGTTGAAATTGGAAGATTAGGATTATGCATATTTATTTGTATTATTGTTAACATTGTTTAAAAAGGACATTGACCCAGTCAATACACTGTCCACAAAAATATGTATAGTATTTTAAACATGAATTTAAAAAAAAAGAATCATCTACATTCGCTTGAACTCTTCCTGCCTGAATCTGTGGGAAACCTAACAGATTTTTGTAATCTTTCAGATGTTTGGGACTGCAATTCTCAGAATACTTAGCCAGTATGGCAACCCTAACTTTCTTATTATTATTTAGCTACCGGCAGATGAAGATTAGCCTAAAAACTATTTTGGCTATATAGAGAGAAATTTTAAAAAGAAGCAGGGCTTTTCTAATATGTTCATTTCTGCTGAATGGTGCTAGAAGGTTTAAAGCATGCAGGGTGTATCTATGAAAGCCAGCTTGGTTTAGTGGTTAAGGCATCAGACTAGACACTGGGAGACCTTGAGTTCTAATCTTACCTTAGGGACAAAGCCAGCTGGGTGACCTTGACACTTCCTTAGCTTTAGGAGGAAGGCAATGACAAACCATTTCCAAAATCTTGCCAAGAAAACTGCAGGCAGACACCAGGAGTCAACACAGGCACACACACACACACAAACACAGGTGTATCTATGTCATTAAGGAAAAGTAGTAAAGGGAAACCAAATTTAAATTTAACAAGCTTGCTTAAGTAGTTTTAAAGAGAGTGCTTGATAATTAATCAATGTCCTAAATGGAGAGCAGGAGGGAAGGATACAATAAGCCCAATTCATCTTCTGAATCCATAAAGTAAGAATTTCTTCAGTTTGCTATATTTCAGTTTTATAAATAGGTCCACTTAACCTGCAGTTTGAATGAAAAGAAATGAATGTTGCCTCCACCAGGGAACTAACCATAGAAGCTTAAAGACAGCACAGAAAGCAGAAAAGAAAAATAATCTCTGAGACAATTTATATCAAAACATACGCACCAAGGCAAGGTTGACATGAGGACTGTCATTTGTCATCATGTCATTATGAGGCCATTTTCCTGAGGAGAGCCAAGACAGTGTTTTTTTCTAAAACTTTATCAAGAGACAATAATTTCTAACAGCACTTTTGCTAATCCCGCTAAAGGATTCATTTCCGCTCGCTTGGGTTTGGAGGATGATGTGTCAAGTCACCAGAGTCTTCTACTCTGAATTTTTAGTCAATCCTGAGCAAATGTTGCTGTGATGTCACTTTTTCCACACACACAAAGTTAGGCTCCAATCTGAGTCAGTCACCAGGATCAGAGGTTTATTCTTCCATGTTTTCAGACGAATGCTGGAGCCCATCCTTAGAGAAATCTCCAGAATGTTCTGGAGAGTGAAGTTCCCTGAGAAACTTCCAGTGGTGGGATTAAAATAATTTAATAACCAGTTCTCTGCCCTAATGATTTCTTCTAACAACCAGTTCATCAAACTGCTCAAAAAGTTAACAACCGGTTCTCCCGAAGTGGTACAAACTGGCTGAATCCTACCACTGGAAGCTTCCCTGAGTGAGAAGTTCCCTCAGGCTTCACCTCGAATCCAAAAAGCTTGGAAAAATAAACCTCTAGTCCCGGTGACCAACTCAGATTGGACCCTGAAACATTATCCTGGCACACGTATATTTGTCTTCATTCAACAAACTTAGGACTTCCTTTCCAAGTAAAAAATCCATCAATGACCCATGGCCACTAAGATTTACCTTCATGATAACATAGGTGAGCTCAAATGGAACTAATTCAGCAAGAGACCATAGCTAGGTTTGCTTTGTGTGATATCTTCATTTAGTCAAATCTGATAGACTATAACAGGGCTGTCAAACTCCTGGCCCACGGTCTGGATGCATCACGTGCTGGCCACACCCATGCCCAGTTTAGTGAAGGGGGAAAAAGTCCTGATACGTCATGTGACGCTGCCATGATGACATGAGTTTGACACTCCTGGACTATAAAATATCACTGGAATGAAAAATATGGTGTTGAATCAGCAGCCAACTAAAGACACAGAATATATGTGAGTGGGAGAAAATTGGAACTTACTTTCTTTACTACAAAATAATTCAGCCACCAACGTTCCTTCAGCCTTGCTTTCCTGCCTCATTCGTTTCAGCAGAAGACCAAAACCAACATGTCCTACTGAAAGGAAAGGTACTTTAAAACACTTACCTTTCCTTGGATCATGCCCATGCTTTGTCTTTGTTCCCACATTATTACACCTTTACTTTCTCATAATCCATTCAAGAACTAGTTAAAGAGCTTCATCCTAGTCACTTTTTAAAAAGAAACAAGACATTTCCCCGCCACGGGATGTTCACAAGGAGCTGACAGAAAGCAAACTCCATTGGGCTCTGGATTTATGTTTCTTGAAACACATCATCTCCTGTCAAATTGCACTCAATATGGTAAAATTATGGAGTCTTGTAAAGGAGAGAGAGAAAAAAAATCTCCTTTCCAAACTGAGGTAGGGGATTACTGGCTGAAAATGTGTTCTTTGGGGAGCAATCTAAGTGTTATATTTACATTTGGCTTGGAATTATTTGCAGCGAGGAATTTAAAATGCAAATATTTTAAAAGCCTGGAGCTGGGAGAGAAACTGAATGTGGGTACTTCTGTTTTCTTTAACAAGAAATAAAGTGAACTGTTTTCTCAACTTTCTTTACTGGAATCTTAATGAGACCATAATTATGACAGCCAAAAATGGAGAAAACTGCCACTTTAAAAGCTCATTGTTACTATGCAAGGCAGGGTTCAGATTTATTTCTTTTTAAATTAAATTCATCTTCATCTTCATTTGCAGTACTAAAACCATGCCTGCTCTTTGGGGCATTCCTGTCAATGTGAACAGGAGTCCAAATAAATTTCTGGGAGATTGTAGTTTGAGAAAAGGCACCATACAGGGTAGTATCCCGACCTTAAGACTGAATGCTTGCCTTGTAATATGTGGTAAAATAAACCTAGTTAGGCTGTATTTGAGCCCTGACTTGGTTCAGTTATGAATTTTTGCACAGTTTTTATTGCAGGACATTCTAGGAACTTTCTGTTTCAACAGAATGGTCTAAAATGGATGTAGCGTTTAAACGTAACTCTCCAAAATAAATAAGGGAATAAGAATTGAAATAATATTCTTGACATTGTCAAAACAAAAATGTCATTACAATGAAAACCAAAAGCAATTGCCATCAACTGGATTATGTCAAGGGGTAGTTGTATTGTCACGTATAAATTCAATTTAATAAATTCGTCTGGATTCAAAATATTTAAGAAATAAATAGGCAATCATTTAGGCCAGTGGTTCTCAACCTTTTCTTCAATCAAAATAGAGCTGGAAGCAGGGGTGAAATGCTCCTGGTTCGGACCGGGATAGGTAGCGATGGCAGCGAGCAGTTCGGAGAACCGGTAGCAAAAATCCCTGCCCCCGCCCCCTCATGCCCATCTGAGCCGCGTGATCATTAGAATCTTTTTTTTCCTTTTAAATGGCTCTGACGATCCAAGCTCTGGCGATCCCAGCTGAGTTGCCTGCTGATCAGACAACTCAGCTGGAATCGTCGGAGCCTTTTGAAAGCATTTTTTACATGGTTTTACACGTAAAAAATGGTTTTAAAAGTAAAAAAAAAATTGGCCACGCCCACCCAATCACATTACCCCCACCACCAAGCCACGCCCACAGAACCGGTAGTAACAAATTTTAAATTTCACCCTGGCTGGAAGGGACCTTCTAGTCCAACCCCCTGCTCAAGCAGGGGACCATATACTATATCAGAGAAGTGGCTTCCAGTCTCTTCTTGAAAACCTCCAGTGATAAAGCACCCACAACTTCTGAAGGCAAGCTGTTCCACTGGTTAATTGTCCTCACTGTTAGGAAGTTTCTCCTTAATTCCAGGTTGCTTCTCTCCTTGATTAGTTTCCATCCATTGTTTCTTGTCCTGCCTTCTGGTGCTTTGGAAAATAAGTTGACCCCCTCTTCTTTGTGGCAGCCCCTCAAATACTGGAACACTGCTATCATATCACCCTAGTCCTTTTCTCTCAACGGACTTCCTTGATCGCGGATCCGTTTAAATACCTTTTGGGGCCACAGACCACCATGACATAATAAATCATAACATTTCTTCAAGCCTTTGTAGACCCCTGTGACAACATTGCCCCCCACCCCGGGGTCCACGAGCCACAGGTTGAGAACCACTGATTTGGGCAAACAGCAATCAGTCAGAGAGATAAACCTGCTTCAGTGTGTGAGTGCTCCTTCAGTCAAGTTGCAAATATAGAACATTGGTCCAATTCTATATTAGAATAATATACGTAGTTAGAATTCACTATTTTCAAATATATTTATCTGTTTGAGGTAATTAGAACTTTGAAGCTGATAGCGTAGTATGTACACTGAATCTCTAGGTTTCTTTTAACTGATGATAGAATGATAGTTCAGTATCAGGAAATTGTAGGAGATGACCAGGCTGATCCCAAGGGCGGGATCAAATACATCACCAGTTTAAAGTCACTTCACTCCCACAAGAAACCCAAGTCCAGCTGCCCCTCCCCCATGAATTCCATTGACACAGAGACAGTTTGCCTTGACTATTAGTAGATTAGATTCTTATGCATACACCTCATGGAATAAACTTGAAGTGCTTTGAACGAAATTCCTGCTCCTGATTTCTTGCACCTGACCAAAATGATATTACAGAATTTACTTCTTCTGCTCCAGCCTGCTCAAAAGCTGTTCACTAACCCCCCACTCCCACAGACATGGGCCCATATTTTATTCTGCTATTGTCAGACCGAATGGCACAGCCTAACTGAGTGACTAATGCAAAGCATTGAACTTACAGCAAACCAACTGCATGTATACAGATAGTCCTCAACTTACAACAGTTACATTTAGTGACCGTTCAAAGTTATAGCAGCACCAGAAAAAGGTGACTTACGACTGTTTTTCACACTTACAACCTTTGCACTATCCATAGTCATGTGATGAAAATTCAGACGCTTGGCAACTGACTCATATTTATGACAGCTGCAGGGTCCTGGGGTCATGTGATTACCTTTTGCAAACTTCTGACAAGCGAAGTCAACGGGAAATTCAGATTCACTTAATAACTGCAGTGATTCCCTTAACAATTGTGGCACAAAAGGTTGTAAAATGGAATACAATTCACTTAACAAAAGTTTCACTTAGCAACAAACATTTTGGGCTCAATTGTGGTCATAAGTCGAAGACTACCTGTAGTTAACACAGATCAGCTCAATCTACATATCCCTGCAGCATTAGAGAAATACATGCGCATATGGACTCTTCACTGAACATCTATAAAGGATCTGATGGTTCAGGGGCACATTATACATGGAATATCTAATCTCAATTTTTTTTTGTTTGCTTATTTGTTTGAATTGGTTTCCTCCAGAACATCAGATTTTTTGGCTCTAGAAAAACCAAGGCTCCCAAAAGCGGAATGAATAGCAAAGCATAAAATCATATGGCACAGAAGTAAGGCATGGATTATGTTGGGCCCCAGCCGGTTTCCATTTGGAGAATCTTCCCTAAAGATTTCCCAGTGTGTTTCATATGCATACATGGAGGATTCTATATATGTCTATATACGTTATGTCTCTTATATGAATTTAAAGAAAAAGTTGAGGCAAATTGCTGTTATTCATTAGCCTGTTTCTCAAAGAGTACTTGCAAGGAAAAAGGACTGATTGTGGGGAAACCCCATGATGTGCTGACATTGCGCTCTGTGGTATTACATTTGCTCACTTTTAAATGAGCTGTGCCCATTTTGTTCTGGCCTCATTGCTCCTAGAGAATGTTTTTTACACTCCCGTCCTTAAACCTTTGCACTCTGGAAGGTACAAAGCTGGCTTGTTCACCTGAGCAGCACATCTTAAAATTCTCAGGTTATTAGAGACACACAAGATGCATCCTACGGTACCTTTAAAAAAAAAAGTATACTGGTCAGTATTGACCTACAGGATTTCCATTTGATGTTTTACTATGCTCAAAGAGCTGAATGATGGAATGCTAAACCTGATGGTGATGATTTGGGCTTCTGCTCGACCGTGAAGCTCATTCAATTACCTTTGGCTAACTTTCAGCCCAACCTATGTTTCAAGGATGATGTCAAGATGGAGTAAAAAAACAACAACCCACTATATACATGGTTTTCTGAGCAATGTGAGGGAGAGATGACAGAGAATCAAGATATTACAAGGCTTCTATTTACAACCTAAATAAGCCCACAGATAACAAAACTTAGTGTAAGCTAAATCTAGAAATGGAATTAAGGCAAGATATTAATGAAATTATATTGAAACAGTAACAGCTTCACAGAGAAATCAGTGTTTTGGAAAACCCACCTAAGTTAAAAACCACCACTGCCCAACTAAAAGGAGGCAGTGTTATAGCCAAGGATACCTTGCTCAAGCAGCTATTCGAATCCTGGATAGCACAGCAGAAAACTTCTGGTAACCACCTCTGGAAAGTTTTTTGGATGTAATAGAGATCTTAGACATATTCATGGGGGCGGGGGATGTAGCCCCTGGGATATTTGGATCAAAGTCAACATTATAAATTGAACCCAAACCAAACTTTTAAGCAGTCAGGCTTGTAAAAGCTCAGTTCTGAAAGGCCTGCTCCTGTACAGTTTTCCTTTCATGCTGAGGGTCTCTCTAGGCTTCCAACCTATCTTCCTCACTAGCCCCATGCAATGTTCATAATCATAATCTAATCTGGAAATGACATGACTGTGGACAAATAAGAGTGTGGTGTAGACCAAAGCTGTACATTTTTGTTGAAACGCCAGCAATATAATCTGGTTGAAATCATTTCCACTGTAGAGAATTTGGGTCAGTAGATTGTTTCCACCCTAAGGTTGGCCAACAAGGTAAAGGTAGAGGTAAAGGTTCCCCTCGCACATATGTGCTAGTTGTTCCTGACTCTAGGGGGCGGTGCTCATCTCCGTTTCAAAGCCAAAGAGCCAGCTCTGTCTGAAGACATCTCCATGGTCATGTGGCCAGCATGACTAAATGCCAAAAGCTCACGGAACGCTGTTACCTTCCCACCAAAGGTGGTCCCTATTTTTCTATTTGCATTTTTTACGTGCTTTCGAACTGTTAGGTTGGCAGAAGCTGGGACAAGCAATGGGAGCTCACCCCATTACATGGTACTAGGGATTCAAACCACTGAACTGCCAACCTTTCGATCGACAAGCTCAATGTCTTAGCACTGAGCCACTGCATCCCTTGGCCAATAAGATCACAGTTAATTTAAAATTTAAACTCCTGAACCATGGCTCACACTCTAGTTGTGAGTTTTGACGTTTACTGGTGCTAGCCATGGTGCACCTGAGTAATATCTAGAAAGCCAGTCCACCAACTTACTGGTACTTTGCCTAGAACAAAATGTAGTATGTACAGGTAGTCTTCAGTTTAGTTCATTTAGTGACCATTCAAAATTACAATGACACTGAAAAAAGTGATTTAGGACCATTTTTCACCCTTACGACCATTGTAACATCACCGTGGTCATGGGATTTATATTTGGGAGCTTGATAACTGACTCACTTCTATGACGATTTCAGTGTCCCAGAGTCACGAGATCCCCTTTTGCAACCTTCTGACACAAAGTCAATGGAGAAACCAGATTCACTTAACAATCGTGTTACTAATTTAAGAACTGCAGTGATTCACTTAACCAACATGCTGAGAAAAGTTGTAAAATTGGGCAAAACTCACTTAACAAATATTTCACTTAACAACATAAATTTTGGGCTCAGTTGTGGTCCTAGGTCATGGGTCCTCGAACTACGGTCTGTGGGCCACGTGCGGCCTGCTGAAGCCATTAATCTGGCCCGCACAGGACCACGAGGATCCTCCACTGACATCACCCTGCCCACCTTTCAGCCTTCACAAGCCCAACTGGAACTGATAGGTAAGACCAACGTTTTCTGCCTGCAGAATGTTGCTGGAGGTGGGTGAGGTGAAAAATGGGGTACACAGACACCCCAGGAGGCAAAATAATGGGCAAAAACGCCCTGTTTTTCACCTCCCCCACTTCCAGAAGATAGAGAAAGAGAGAAAGAGAAGGAGAAGGAGGGAGAGGGAGAGGGAGAGAGAGACAGAAAGAGAGAGACAGAAAGAGAGAGAGAGACAAGAGACACACACAGAGAGAGAGACTTGATTGTAAGCTCCTTGGAGCTGAGAAGAATTGCTGCAAAACTGAGTTTTCTGAAGTAGACCACTAGACTCCTAAACAACTGAAAAAATTATTTGTAAAAAGAAAAGTCAATCAAAAGAGCAACATGCAAACAAAAGCAAATACCCCCCCCCCCCCAGGAGCAAAATAAATTAAAGTTTAATTTGTGTGAATTGTTTAATGGACTGTTAAATTGGCCATGCCCACTTAGTCGCATGACCACTTAATCACACCCATCCAGCCACTCCGGGCCCACAACTGTCTGAGGGACCGTGAATTGGCCCCCTGTTTAAAAGGTTTGAGGACCCCTGTCCTAAATTAAGGATTACCAGTAATTTTCTCAATGTTCACTATCAAAATAGCAGTCTGAAATGATGTCATGGATTGCTTATAATATCCATGTTATTTGGCATGTTGAGAAACACCCTCAAACTATAGAAAAAGAATCCTGTAATTATTCTCATTTTCCTTTATACTTTGTTCCCTGCTTTATGGATCACATTTGGATAGGAAAAAAAATATTTAGTTCACATGTCTGGCTATGATTACCTTTCTGCTTCGGAATCTGTACTTTTACTTTCACTTATGTGATAAATTCTCCAAACAAAGCATCTTCATTATAGTAATAGAAGAGAACAGGAGCCATGGTAGTTCGGCAGTTTGAGTAGTTCGAGTCTCACCAACTCAAGGTTGACTCAGCCTTCTATCCTTCTGAAGTTGGTAAAATGAGGACCCAAATAGTTGGGGGCAATATGCTGATTCTGTAAACCACTTAGAAAGAGGGCTGTAAAGCACTGTGAAGTGGTATATAAAACTAAGTGCTATTTGTAGCTCAGGATTGAACTGTGGGGTCCTTGGTATTCTCTGAGCTTGGTGGTTTTCTTGCAGACATTTTATTAGCAAACTAGATAATATCATCATGGTGCACTGATTGTGTTACCTAGTTTGGCAATGAAATGCCTGCAAGAAAACCACCAAGCTCAGAGAACACCAAGGACCCCAGAGTTTTCATGATCTCATAGGCCAGAGTTTCCCAACGTTTTGGACTTTGTGGACTGGCAGGGGGGAAGGGATGGTTAGGGGGAGAGGGGATGGTTTGTGCAAGCGGCCAGCAAGCGTGCATGCGCATCCAGCTCCATTTGCATGATTGGCATGCATACTCGCCTGCCGCTCATGCACACATGTACTTACCCACTGCTCATGCAAATGAGGATGTATGTGCATGTGCACACTTGTCAGCTGTTTCCACAGCCCAACTGCAAACCCCTCACAACTCACAGATTGGGGAGGACCCCTGTCATAGCCCACAAATTTGAATTGTACTAGTATATAACACTGACAGATAGGTAAGTAAGGAAAGATCGATAGCCCATACGTATATCTGTAGTTACTGTAATTCGAGTTTATTCTTCATTTGCTTTCTCCTCCCAGTAAATTAAGGAATGTATTTTCATAGGCTGACTTGGTTTAGCATACAAAGATCTGCAAACTAAACTCCATGAATTTCAAGAGCATTTTTATTCCTTGATGCTTATTTGTCTTCTGCAGATTATGCCACTATCTACCCATATCTTGTAATCTGGACATTCAACTTTTTCTCCAAATCAGCCAAGCTTCAAGGGAAGCTAAAAACTAGTTAGATACGTACAGTGATATTTATGTAATATACACAATGCAAAACACTCAATGACAATTTTGAAATTACAAGTGATCAATTCTAGCTTTCAAAAGCTGCAGAACAATTTAAACTAAAAGAAAGAAAGACTTCAGCACTCACATTCTAAAGATATAAAGAATTCAAAAGGGAAACTTTTGAATACTAATATTTACTAGATAACAAAATATTGAGTCAATACGTGGAAGCTTTTTGCCTCCAGCAATATACTATAGTTAGTGGGCTGTGTTAGTCCTGATACAGACATGCTCTTAAATTAAAATGAAATGAATGTCACCAATATATTTGGAAGTGGGAGAAGCATATTTTGTTTTCAACTTTTTTTTTTCAAATGCCCACAAATTTCAGAGCTATCTTGACTGAAGGGAGTTGCAATGCGGCAGAAGTTTCCTTCCACTACCTGGGTGGCTTGTCAGCCCAGAGTCTTGGTACACTCAAGCAAAGTTCTCGCTACAACACAGAACCTTTTTCCAGCAGCAGCAATAGCAGCAGGACATTCTGTGAGTTCATGCAGGGAAGGCAGACTATAGTCTGGCAAAAAATCTGGAGACAAGTTGAGGCAGACATCACCAACTGTTCCAAAGCCTATTCTCTGCCTTGATGGGAGGAAAAAAGCTGGATTCAATAGAGGAAAAATTAAAGAGAAATGGCTAAGAAGTTGAGATAAGATAGATTGATGATAGATAGATGGATGGATGGATGGATGGATGGATGGATGGATAGATAGATAGATAGATAGATAGATAGATAGATAGATAGATAGATAGATAGATAGATAGATAGATAGATAGATAGGCAGGCAGGCAGGCAGGCAGGCAGGCAGGCAGGCAGGCAGGCAGGCAGGCAGGCATACATAATAGAGAGAAATTAGAGATATAGCTATATGATAAGGGTGGATAGATTAGATGATAGATACATAGATAGATACTTAGATGATAGAGAGATAGAGGGATATAGATAGATATAGATAGTTAGACAGATAGATCTCTGTGTGTGTGTGTGTGTGTGTGTGTGTGTGTGTGTGTGTGTGAGAGAGAGAGAGAGAGAGAGAGAGGGATGGAGGGAGGGAGGGAGGGAGAGAGAAATTGCCTGCATACCTGCTGTGTAGTGAGACGGCTTTGGGTTGGGAGTGGCTGACCTTTGACTCTTTCTTTGTCCAGTAAACAATGCCAAGAAAACTCAAATGCATCTTTTGTATCTCCACAATACAGTGCTATCTTGGAAAGCCAAGATGATGAGCCTGTTTTAAACTTGCAGGGGTATCAAACTGGCGGCCTGCAGGCCAGATGCGTCACGTGCAGGCCATGCCCACCCCAGCTCCATGAATGGGGAAAACATCATAAAACGTCATGTGACGGCAAAGTGACCTGGCGAGTTTGATACTTGTGTTCTACAGGATGAGATTTCGCAGCCCTTGCTTTGATGCCCTTTGCATTGGTCAGATTCGTACCTCTGGGATGCCTTGGCATGTAACAATAACTTAAATTCCTTTTCTCATCATTTCCTTTCCTTTCTTCTTGCAGAACGGAAGAGCAGGTTTGCTATCCTTTCAACAATATCTGACTTGCTTTTTCTTCATCGTCTGATTCAGATGGGCTAAAGCATTGGTCATATACTGAATTTATGCTCCTCTTCAGATTGGCTGGAAGGACCATTGACTGGCTCAAGGAGAGAGACAATTATTGGATACTATAAAGCCATGTCAATGGCTACATATGCTTATTTCACTAGATTATGATGAAAGGACTGAGGCTGACAACTTTATGGGAGAAAACTAAATCTAGACATCCATCAAATAGCTGTGGTTGTTACATGAGAAACTGTACAGAATGCTGTGCCATGGACTGCTTTTTCTCTGAGGATCAAATGATGTATTACATGGGAGATCTAAGAGGGGATGGTGGCTGCTTTTCAATTCCAACTGCGATCGATTTGTTTTGTGTATGATTTATAGCAAGGGTGAAATGCTCCCGGTTTGGACTGGCTCGGGTGAGTAGGTAGCGATGGCGGTGGGCAGTTCAGAGAACCGGTAGCAAAAATCCCTGCCCCTGCCACCTATGCCCAGCTGAGCCACGCGATCATCAGAGCCTTTTTTTTTCTTTTAAATGGCTCTGACGATCCAAGCTCTGAAGATCCAAGCTCTGACAATCCCAGCTGAGTTGCCTGCTGATCAGGCAACTCAGCTGGGATCGTCAGAGCCTTTTGAAAGCATTTTTTACACGGTTTTACATGTAAAAAATGGTTTTAAAAGTAAAAAAAAAAAAAATTGGTCACGCCCACCCAGTCACATTACCCCACCACCACCACCAAGCCAAGCCCACAGAACCGATAATAACAAATTTTAGATTTCACCCCTGACTTATAGCCACTTGATGTGAACTGCTTAGAGTTGGTTGATGTCAGGCAGCTTCAAACCAGAATCTAAATAAACAGCAGCAAAAACATTATTTATTCATTTGTTTTTAATATTTCTTTATTTTCATTTGTTTAACATTGTGAAGCTCCAGACATTTTATGCTGAGCAAAACCACTAGATCAGCATTTTCTTGAAAAGGAGCAAAATATATATATATATATTTTTCATGAGGGCAGACACAGGTGTATCTCTGCTACGTAACCATCAGTCAACACAGCTTTTCAAAGTGAGAGTTGAATGGGTGCAATACTCAGCCATGGATATTTTCCCCAGGTTCATATTTGATTGATTGAGCCATTCATGTGTTGTGGTTGCATCTTTTGCAATCTGAGGATGAAGTTCCTATTTTATTGAAAGCAATAATAGTTGGGTCCCTCTTTACAGAAGAGAGAGGGAAAAGAACAATAGAAGAATAAGGATTTTTCTTTGGTCTAAAAGGATTAAGCTAAAGGCAAGACCTGCTCTTTTAGATCTGACAGGATTATGCAAAGTGAGAAACTAAACCTTGCCTCTGTTGCATTCATGAGGCCAGAGAAAACTTTCAATTTGTCTTGCCACAATACATGCATATTTTCAGGATATAATCTGGTTTATTTTAAATCAAGCCAGAAAGAGATATTTCCAAATATGTTAAAATTTTATGTGCAGATAAAAATCCCCAAATTACAGTGGCAACAGCCAAATAGGTAACTACGGTTATAAAAATAAGATTTTTACTTGCACATTAATAACTTTGAGGTTTAAATGTTTTATCTAATACTGCATTTTATTGGTTAAATAATTTTGTGTGATGCCAAGCTTTTACATTATGTTTATATTCTGCTCTTTGGGTCTCTTGCAAAAAATATTTCTATTGTTGACTTAGATCTGAATGCTCATCACTTACCAACGCCTACATAGGTTTGTTTCACTAGTTGCAATTTTAGTATTTATGATAGGTAATTAAAAACTGGTCATTCTGGGTAAGGTGGAAAGAAGCACTGGAATTATTTATCATCAGAGATTGGGAATGGAAATTCCTCTCTCTTCTTCATTGCTGGCACTTTTTGCAAACTTGCTGAAAGTTTTCCATCATCTCTAATTTAGCTTTAGAGTTTCCCCTGAGCTCCAATTTCCATCATGTTCAGCACCAAACTACTTCCATGCCTGTTTAAGGAAACTGGGGCAGATGGGAAGCTGTAACTTTAAAAACTTCATCATATCTAATATCATGAAGGGAAATTCAGTTATTATCTTTAATGTAACACAGGTGCTTAATAGGCTTCTCAGAAGTCTGTCCTTGATACGTAATGCAGCAGAACAATAACTTTGTCAACGTTTTTTGGTAACACTATCCCAAATTGTGTGGCTGAAATTTCTCTGTCAGATGACAAGTGCCATTACCTCAAGAGTTTCCCAGCTCCTAGACGGATTTCTAAACTGCTTCCACCCCCTTTGGGTTGCTGCATGTTACAGATCATGTTTCAGACTGAAAATATAGATTAAATGTGATCTCGGCAGAGGTCTAGTTATCTTGTCAAAAGCAATGTAGAACCAAAGGATGGAAAGAACTTTCAAGCAATTAACGGATCATTGTCTAAATATCACTTCATGAAACTTTTATTCCCTGTCTCTCTCTACTATTCTCTACGATTGGAACTTTTTATGGATATTTTTTTTTAAAAAAATAGTGCTCATAAAATCCCACTTCAGGTAGTCCTCGACTTACAACCACAACTGAGCCCAAAAATCTCTGTTGCCAAGCAAAACGTTTATTGAGTTTTGCCCCGTTTTATGACCTTTCTTGCCACAGTTGTTAAATAAATCACTGCTGTTAAGTTAATCACATGGCCTTGGAGCTGCTGCAATGGTCATAAGTGTGAAAAAGGGCCATAAGTCATTTTGTTCAATGTTGTTGTAACTTCAGTGACTAAATAAATGGTTGTAAGTCGATGTAAGTACACCAAAGTTAGATTCCAAACTAATAACAACCACACCAACAGACCTCTAGATCAGGGGTGTCAAACTGGCGGCCTGCAGGCAGGATGTGTCATACGCAGGCCTCACCCACCCCAACTCAGCGAAGGGAAAAACATCACGATTCGTCACATGATGGCAATGTGATGCGGCGAGTTTGACACCATGCTCTAGACGATAGCAAAGTCATCAACCCTATAAATCACTCTCTTTATATTAAGTCACCCTAATTAAAAGTGAAGGGAGAGAGTGAGAAAAAATATTTTCCCCTGGACCAGGGGTGAAATCCAGCAAGATCTGACAGGTTCTGGAGAACCGGTAGCGGAAATTTTGAATAGTTTGAAGAACCGGTAGCAGAAACTTTGTGTAGTTCAGAGAACTGGCAAATACCACCTCTGGCTGGCCCCAGAGTGGGGTGGGAATGGAGATTTTGCAGTATCCTTCCCTGCCACGCCCACCAAGCCACGCCCACAGAACCGGTAGTAAAAAAATTTGAATTTCACCACTGCCCTGAATTCCTTGTTTTCTCCATTAGTTTTTAGACTATTCAAGCATTTCCAGAGCAATGGGACGGGGAAGAGATTTCCATGTTGCTTATTGGGCTGCCATTTGGGGAAATAAGGAAAGTATATTTCTTTGATGGCTGAAGAAATGGAGAAAAGGTCTTAGTGAAATGAAGAAGTCATCTATAGTCACCGTGTTTCATTTAGCATTTTGTGAACTGATGTTATGCTCATTTATGTCCATATATTTTTAGTAGCTTTATCTTGTAAATGATAGCTGAAAGAGAAACAATAAGCTAGCCTTTTCCATTCTGATGGCCTCATGAAGACTACAGCTCCCATTTGCTTTGGCTGATGGTTACTTGAATATACTTCCATTTCAAAATGATTTATGGAGCCTAGAATTAAAAAGAAATTACAGTCTGTAGATTCTGCTTGTATTTAATCCCAGACCTCAAAGAGGAACACAAGTTTCATCCAGAACAAGCAATTCTGACTAATTCTCAGAACTGGAAACTACGCACCCACAATGCGCTTCTCTTATTTGGATCCAGCTTGAACCAAAACACAACGTTCCTTCTACTTTCCAGTGTGGAATATGTTTGTTGGGCAGGTTTTTCAGTGAGCAGAAAAGAGGCTCTTTAAACCAACCATGTTTTGGAGACCAGTGTCAACATTTCTCAAAAGACATTTTTCTTCCCACATTTCTAAGGTTTTTCTTTACTGTCACAGGGAAAAAAAGTAAAATATATTTTCTAGTCCCAAAGGTGCTTTTTCTGGAGGCAACTGGACTTTCGTGTTTTTTCTTTGAAGAGGTTTCACTTCTCATCCAAGGAGCTTCTTCAGCTCTAACAGGATAGTGAAGAATGGAAGGATTTTTTATTCCTTGCAGACAGCTGGTCATTTGCATCTTTTTAGAGGTTCTTTGAAGCACTATAGAGATTTATCTGTGTCCTCAGGGTCACCTGAGTAGTGCTCCTGGTTCCTGTAGTCTGCAATTTTTTCCCCCTCTGGAAATCCATTCCTACTCCTTCACCATTCAAAGGGTGTTCATCCCAAATTGTATAGCTAAAAGTCTGTAGAGATTCTCACACCTTCAAAGAAAAAACAAGAAAGTCCAGTTGCCTCCCAAAAAAGCACCTTTGGGACAACCATGACCTGGATGACTGAGAATCTCTGCAGACTTTTAAGTGCAAAGTGCAAATCAAGATTTGAAATTGCAATGACACCATTACAAAACAATAATCCCAGCAAAGTCAATCGACTTAAATAAATTTGTGTTACTAGTGTTGTTTCATTAAAAAAAAATGCAGCTCAATTATACAGATTTCTTTGGGATATTTCTGGTGTCCAGTTGGCATTTGAAATTATCCCCTCTTCCAAGCACATAATTTTATGAAAGTTAAAATATGCTTTTTAACTGTTGGAGTTACCCCTCCCCCTCCGAATTATGCATTGAAACAATAAATTGAAAATAACAAATAGCTTGTTTATTCACATCTACATTTGTTACTCATATCCAACCTTGGTTCCCATGTATTTAAAGGGGGGTGGATATGTAATTTTCAATTTACCCAGGCTCCTAAAATGGCCGACAGCAAAGAGGAAAAAATATTTTGCTATCTAATCTTATAAAACAATATAGCTAGTTTCTAACAGTGATATTCCTAACAGAATATAGTTAATCCCCACAACCACACTGTTGAATTCTTCACCAGAGGAATTTAACCCAACTTCTTAGAAGCTAGTTATTAAAAGAGCTGGCAAGCTGGGTTTCTGCTTTCAGGTACAAGAAGAACAGCAGCAAAAGCTTAACTCATATATGTTTTGTTGCCATAATTAAGTTCTGCACTTATTAATAAAATGGTAGCACTTTCCTTTAAAATCCCCTTTTCAAATATGCATTCATATTTAGGAAATAATTATATACTTACAGTCCATTCTTTAAAAACTAGAGTAGAAAGCATGTTGTAACACATGGTCTTTATAAATCCAAATACAGTAACTCTTGCTCAGGCAAACTCTCATTCCGCACCTTCATATTATGGCCCCGCAATAAAATTGCGGGTCCGGTCTCCCACCTTAGCAACTGGTTCAAAATATGTGCTGCATGTTTAATATGTGGGGCATGTGCTATTTTATGAGAAAATTCTGCAGGAATTTAGGACATTCAGTTACACCCAAATATCTGATGATAGTAACATCATAAACGGCAAATGAAGGTATCTATGAAATTGCAGACTATATCAGGATAATGAAATGTATTTATTTATTTATTTGTTAAATTTATTTGCCCTCCATCTCTCTCTGGAGTTACTCTGGGAAGCTTACAACAATGGAAAATAAAACCTGATAAAAATGCCAAAGAAACAATAGTAAAGGAATGAAACCAGTGGTGAAATCCAATTTTTTTTACTACTGGTTCTGTGGGCATGGCTTGGTAGGCGTGGCAAGGGAAGGATACTGCAAAATCCCCATTCACTCCTCACTCCTGGGGGAAGGATATTGCAAAATCTCCATTCCCACCCCACTCTGGAGCCAGCCAGAGGTGGTATTTGCCGGTTCTCCGAACTACTCAAAATTTCTGCTACCAGTTCTCCAGAATCTGTCAGAACCTGCTGGATTTCACCCCGAATGAAACATTAAAAATAAACAGTGAAAATACAATAATATGAAATAAAAAGTTGAGCGGAAGGGGAGCAGGAAGCGCAGAATGGAGGAGGGGAAATAGGCAATAATGGTAACCTCCTTTTCTGGAAGATACGTTTGGAATTTTGAGAACATGTTGTGGTGTTTCCAAAAAATGGTATTCATATGATGATATGATCAATCATAAAATAAAAATCTCATCCATTCCCTCAGGAATATTCTAACCTTATTTTTCTCCCTGTGTAGGGAGGCACACACTTTCAACCACTCTCCCTCCCTCTCCTCCCACCCCTTTCTCTCTCACACACATACACAGACTTTATTGCCTATGGGACTCATAAATAAAGGTGATAAAATAAACTGTTCAAAAGCAGGTGGGCTGAGAGTTGTCAGTCACTGAAAGAGTTGTTAGTGGGCAATGTGATGGCCAGGGATGTCTTCTTCCCATCAAATGAACAGAAGCAATAGCTTGAGTGATAGTTTGATTTTTATCCTCCAGAATCAGAAATAATTTATTCTCAATGAAATAATTTATTCTCAGGGTGAAGCAAAGGAGCCTCAACTCAAGTCTCTTTTCCAGGTTATTCTCTCATGCTTTTGAAAAGATTTCCTAAAACTGATGTATAGATTTTTTCTTAAGAACAGGAAAACAGGAACAGAAATGTACCATATTTCCCTAAACTGACCTTGACCGGCCAGGTCTTACAGCATCTCATCTATCTAAAAGAAATCTGCACCAAATGAACCAAAGACAACTTTCACACAAAGAGGATTCTTTGTGCATAATGTGGTGGCATGATAACATATCTTTTTAATCCCTTACCTTCTTTTAAACTCCATTCTGAGCTCCTCAGGGAAGAAAAGCAGACTAGAAATCAAATGTTCAAATCAAATAATGTGTCTCAAGACTCTTCTGCCACAAATAGCCAACAGGGCTATTCTTTCCACAGTGTCTCTGCCTTTGTCATTTGGTTGAGTGGAAGGGGGATTAATCCCACACACCTAAAATTCACTACTGAGAGCATGGAGCTTATTTCTAAGTGAATATGTGCAAGGAAGCAATATAAGTATGATCTGATGTCACAAAATCTTATTCATTTTGCAAATTAAGCATGTGTATAGTTTTGTTTGTATAATTTTGACACATAAACATAGACATCTTTTCTTGAAGTAGTCATGAATCTGCAATTGAGAATTTCTCCTCTTCCCTTCCCTCCAAACAGATCAGTCTAAATCAAGAGTGGGCAATTACTTTTTCTAAGGGGCCACATGAGAAACTGGGAGGGCTGAACCTATAGAGCTGTGAAGATACATAGGCATGCACATACACACATACATAAATTGAAAAAAAAATAGTAGTTGCCTTCAAAATAAAAGCAATCAACGCCGGCAGGACAGAAACTGTGAAAGAGCTGGATATGGCCCAGGGGCCATAAAATACCCAGATCTGGTCTAAATGAATACACTTACACAAATCCAAGTGAAAATTGTCTTGGAAACTTCCTCATAAAATCAGCCAAGTGCTGTACTTTCCTGGTCACTCCTGATAGCTGGCAACTGTAAGCGTGAGGCCTGTTTTCCTCCCTTCCCCTCTGTGTACCCTGTAGAAGTAAAAATGGCTTTGAGAGAAAGAAGTGCCAAGATTCAGAAGTGGTTTCAATGTGTGGGGCAAAGCATGATGGGGGCCCATTTATCACTGAGGCCTGTTAGGTCCTGCAAATAGCGACATACTCAGCCAGTTTGGCATTTGAACACCATGAGGCAGAGACCCAAAATAAACCTTTCATCAGAAATTTATGCAAAATGATCTTGCTAGAGTTAAAACCCAAGAGTGCAACCCACCTTTCCTATGGATTTTAAAGGACCTGGATTGCACCCCAATTTTTAGAAAGTTAAATTTATGGGCAAAAAAACTTTGCAGACTGCAGGAAAACTAGACTCAGAAGCATTAACAGGATCTACAAAACAAATCAAATTCCATTCCCCACCCCCACCCCTTTGGACCTAACTTATTGCCATCTTTTGCTGAAATGAAATGTAAAAAGAGATCCAAAGTACAACTTCACCTGACTAACTCTTAATAAAGAGGTATTTGAATAATTTATTTTGGTTAAAAATGTATTCACTATTAAAATAGTTGCAGATTTTTTGCTTGTTTTATTAAAACATGAACATTATAGCTGTTTTATGGCAATGTTACTTAAAAAGGAGCCTCAAACATGTAGGCCTTCAGAATGTATACCACCCATACAATTTATTTAGGGACAGTGAAAAATATTTCCAGCGAATGTTATTATTTCAGCCATTCCAAAAATTAGAGAAGGAAACAGAAAACATTGTTGGTCTAACGCTAATCTTGGTGTTAATTTCTGCTCATCTGATTGTTGTTCACAAGTGGGATGTTTTGGTCTTTTTGTTCCCTTTTTGGCTTCTTGATTGTCTCTTTGATATTAGACCAACAATCAAGATGCAAACAATACTCCAATCAAGTAAACAGTCGAATTAAGGAACTATCAAAACAGCTCCTACTGACACTGACAGACCAAGCCACCAGAATATAAAATGAGAGTAAACCCCATTCCTCACTCCCCAATTTCATTTACGTATCCCAGATATCATATCTTATAGCATCTTCCATCTGCTATGTACATTTGAGACATTCCATACAAAGATGATCACACTGGGATTAACAGTGACAGAATAAAAAAGTTAATTACACTGGGATTAATAGTGATAGAATAAAAATGGATAAGGGGGAATACATCTCAAAAAGGAAGAGAAAAGAAAGAAATGGGGAACAAAAAGGAGGAGAAGAAGGCAAGGGAATGGGAGAAAGGGAGGAAAGAAATGGAATTATGGAGAAATTAAATAGAAAATAGGAGATAATAAAAAGGAATTTAAAAGATGAATATGCTAATTGAAGAGAAGGATGTTAACTTTAGAAATCATATGTAAAAAGCAATTTAGAAGGAAGATACAGATTATTGTAAAAGGGATATAAGTAAAGATAAAATGAAATGTGAGTAAGTAAAAAAGAAGAAATATATTATTTAAGGTAAAATAGATCAGTAGATACAATGTGAAAGACAGAATGGACTATATATTTTGTTGTTGGAAGATGTACAAATTCGAGAGAAATAATAGTAACAAAAGAATTAATTGAAATTAAGGGGAAAATTGAAATGTAAAATTGAATAAAATGGAAATGTTAATATATGATGCAAGTAAGAATAAAACAATACATGTAAGAAATAAAATAGAAAAAAGATATTGTTAAGGGTTGGAAGGTTACACTAGTAAAGGATTTAAGATAAAAATGGAATATGTTGAAATACATTGTTAATAATTAAAAGATAAGGGGAATTTTGAAAAAAATAAATGAAAGAAAAGTCATGGTTGCCTGGACACCATAGTGGAAAATAGAAAATAGAAAATAGATACAGCAATAGAGAGAGACAAAAGGAGGGATGGAAGGGAGGAAGAAGGAGGGAGAAGAATGGGAAGAAAGGAAAGGGGGAGGAGGAAGGGAGGGAGGGGAAATAAGAGTAGGAGAGAGGGTTAGAAAGGAAGAAAGAGAGAAGGAGAGGGAGAAAGGAAGAGGAAGTAGAGAAACAGTACGAGAAGAGGGAAGAAGAAAGTAGAAAGTAGAAAGGAAAGAAGGGAGGGAGATGGAAGAGATTGAGAAGAAAGATTGCTGTACAATAAAAAAGATGAAATGGAAGAAAGGCAACTCCGAACATGCATAAATGCACTAGGATAATGAATGAGTTATTAAAAAATAAAAGAGAATAAATATGAGTTAAAACAGAAAAAATAGAATTTGAGGGCGAATAAAGATGTTGTTTATATAAATAAGCATAGAAATTTTAAGACATCATTTAAAAAATGGAAAAAGAAAATTTTGGCAAAAATTGTAACTGAATAAAATGTATTTGAATATGTTAAATTGTATAAGTTATGATATGGCCAATACACTGTTCATAAAATATGTGGGTGAAAATGGGGGCGGGGAATCATTAAAACTTGATTCAAAAAAAAGAAAGAAAGAAAGATAATTTTGTTCTAGAAGTGAAAAGGAGATTGGAGATCCATTCAGAGTATACATACATACATACGTACATACTTACATATGTAGTTATCTTAATTTCTCTCACCTGATTACTATACCAGCAGGAATTTGTTTGACCTGCGTTTTTAAGGGGGAATAAAATTTGTATTTTGGGATTCTACCCAGTGATGGGATTCAGCCAGTTCGCACCACTTCGGGAGAACCGGTTGTTAACTTTCTGAGCAGTTTGGCAAACTGGTTGTTGAAAGAAATCATTAGGGCAGAGAACCGGTTGTTAAATTACTTGAATTCCACCACTGATTCTACCTGACATAGTAAACCTCAATTTTGCCTAATAATTATGTTTCGTTGCACAGTCAGCCAGATGTTCAGACTGGATTTGGAATTTTTATCTATTATTATTCTAAAATGTATTTGCTGCTCATCTTTTCTCAAAGCGACTCTGGGCTATAATTCATATACTGCCTATAGGTAAATGTAAAGGTTCCTGTCACACATATGTGCTACATGTTACCGACTCTAGGGGACGGTGCTCATCTCCCTTTCAAAGCCGAAGAGCCAGCGCTGTCCGAAGACATCTCCGTAGTCATGTGGCCGGCATGACTAAGCACCAAAGGCGGATGGAACACTGTTACCTTCCCACCAAAACTGATCTCTATTTTTCTATTTTTTTTTTTTTTACGTGCTTTTGACTGCTAGCTAGGTTGACAGAAGCTAGGACAAGGAACAGGCACTTACCCCGTTATACAACACTAGGGATTCAAACCGTTGAACTGCCAACCTTTCGAACAACAAGCACAATGTCTTAGCCACTAAGCCACCATGTCTCTGTATAATGCCTATAGTTGCTTACAATTGTGAGAAATTCCCCTTTCCTTTCCTAAATATCCTATAAACATCACTGCAGCAGCTTTTTGGTCTGTGAAATTCTGTTAGTAAGAAAATATTCTACATTCACATAGTTTAAACTAAAAGGATTACATAAATGAGGGAAGGGCAACTGCTAAATCT
Organism: Masticophis lateralis; assembly: GCA_030761175.1. NCBI lineage: Eukaryota > Metazoa > Chordata > Lepidosauria > Squamata > Colubridae > Masticophis > Masticophis lateralis. The sequence continues at coordinate 129,506,235 of JAUDYJ010000002.1, read as the reverse complement.
CTGATATTAGAAATATAGTGAAGTAACTTAAAGTGAATTTAATAAAGAACTGCTGCCGGAGGGAAGGGATGGAAATGGATGATGACAAGATAACTAATAATATAACACAAAACCTGGAGATGCGAAATGAAAGGTCTACAAAGTTAAAGGGAACTTTACACAGATGATCTGAGGCAGTGGTGGGATTCAACTAATTTAACAATTGGTTCTCTCCCTAATGATTTCTTCCAACAACCAGTTCACCAAACTGCTCAGAAAGTTAACAACCGGTTCTCCCGAAGTGGTGCGAACTGGCTGAATCCACCACTGATCTGAGGGGAGGAGAGAGAGAGGGAGGGAGGGAGGGAGGGAGAGAGAGAGAGAGAGAGAGAGAGAGAGAGAGAGAGAGAGAGAGAGAGAGAGAGATGAATGTGTATAGACTTTATAGCTAGTAATCTCAGCAGCATTTGTTATATATAATAACATAGTATGAAATAGTGACACTTTGAAAAAAAACCCGACAGAATTATCGGAGATTAGAAGTGACCTACTGAATAAGAAAATCTCATTGGGGACAATCCAGAGAAACTGGGCATAGGAGTTTATTATTTCAGTAGCTGTAGTGAAAATTCCCTCAGGGGTGATCTGCGAAATAGCCACCCCTCTTGGTCTGTGGCAAGAGTCCACATCCCCCCCTCCCCACACGCACATACACACCAATCCCCTTCATTGACATGGTAATGGGCTTTGTTGCATTCAAAGACGATTACATCAGAAATGTGTGGCCTCTTGTGGGTTTTCCAAGGCTTATAAAACCTACAAGTTATACAAAAATATTGGCTTGAAAAATTAGTAAGCCATAGAAATGGGTGTTGTTTTAGCCTTGCTTTACTGCAAGGAAGGAAAACTGGCAGCTCAAGATCTCTTGCCAGTCATTCTAACCCACTTTCTTCACTATTTTTAAAAAAAATTCTGGTGGGCTTGCTTCAGATAAAACCGTCTGTGTTTTTGAAAGATTTTCCTACAGAGGGTACATTTTTCATAGCGTTAGACTCAGAAGAACTAATTATCTTCCCAATTATGCTGGTGGGGTGCTTTTTGGCCTCCATGCAATTTGCCTGGCTTTAGCGTGGCGAATCAACTGAAGAAATTGGTACTGTTTTAAATGTATGCACAAACAAGAGACACAATTGAATAAGCCCAAAATTTCTGTCACTAAGTGAGACAATTGTTCAGTGAGTTTTACCATCATTTTATGACCTTTTTTTGCCACAGGTGTTAAGTGAATTGATGTCATTAAGTTAGTGGTACGATTGTTGCTCATCAGAAGGTTATAAAAGGTGATTACATGACCCTCCAGGAATCTGCAACCATCATAAATATGAGTCAGTTGTCAAATGACTAAATTTTGATCACGTGATCATGGGAATGCTGCAATGGTCATAAGTGTGAAAAATAGTGATATTTTTCTTCTTTTATCAGTGTGGTTGTAACTTTGAATGGTCACTGAATGAACTGTTGTAAATCGAGGATTACCTGTATTCTCTGACTACTTCCTAAAGTTACTACCTTTTTGGTAGAACCAGGTCGAACCGGTAGCAACCCAGCACTGATGTTCTCCCACATTACCAATCTGACCACAGTCCTAATTCCTAGGATCCAGAAAATAGACATGTCCATAAAATATAAATCTATGCAGACCTATTAAGAATACGTGGAAGCAATCAGAATTCCCTCTCTTCTTATAGCAATGAATCTGAGGATTTAGATGCTTGGCCCAGGTAAAGCAAAGTCTTTTTCTTTTCCCCTGGAAACTTTATTCACAGCTATTCCCTTTGCTAATTCTTTCTTACCCAGGCATCTTGCCATACGGAGGGGGTTTTTTTCTACTTTTTTTGGTGGCTGGATAATGCTCCAGCCTTCAGGTGGAGCCAGGGAATCCGTGAAAATGGATGGCACAGAAACATTACATCAGTGGGAGATCAGCTAGTTGGGCTTGGCTCCAGTGGATTCACTTTGACAAGGTTTGAAAGCCCTTTCCAGAAACGATTGCATATCTCAGGCTACCCTTTGCTCTCCTTCCTGGAAATCAAGGTGATATTTTCTAAGACATTTGATTAATTGAATATTAAATGACAGTGATAATTTTCCCAAATAGTGGGAATGCAATTCACAAGGTCACAGCCCAGGAGGTACTGATAAAAGTTTGTTGATCTAAGGTCATTGACACTGTTTATCAGTAGGAGATAAAAGTCTCACTGCAAGCTCACTTGTTCCCAGCATGTTTTCTATATGTGATCCTGGTGTTTGCTTACACCTTGAAAACACATTGTTAAAACTCTGGTCTTATATTTCTAAGATCTATTGAAAGAAATTAGACCTTAATGGCATTTCTGATAGACAAGACAAAAATAAAGACTAATAAAAGAATAATAAAGTTGGAAGGGACCTTGGAGATCTTCTAGTCCAACCCTCTGCTCAAGCAGAAGATCCTATACCATTCTAGACAAATTATTATCCAATCCCTTCTTGAAAACTTGCAGTGATGGAGCACCTTCAACTTCTGAAGGCAAGTCGTTCCACTGATTAATTGTTTTGACAGTACATTTCTCCATAGTTCTAGGTTGCTTCTCTGTTTGATAGGTTTCCATCCATTGCTTCTTGTCCTGCCTTTGGGTGCTTCGAAGAATAGTTGACTCCCTCTTCTTTGCAACAGCCTCTCAAATATTGGAAGACTGCTAGTAATGAGATAGATATTAATGAGTAAAAAGGAGAGATTTTTTTTTCTGTCTGCCAGTTAAGTGGGGCAAAAGGAGACATGGTGGTAGGAGAGAAGTTTTTCTCCCATTGCAATAACTGGCACCATCACATTAGCCCACACACATGATTAATTGCCCCATCATTCAAAGAAATAGGTCTTTTCATTCTGGCCACTCACAATATTATTAGTATGAGCTACTGATTTCCCAGAGCCAATTATTGTATGATTCAAATGTTGCATCTGCCCACGTAAGTGTGGAGATGCATAAATAAGGGGTTAGCAATCAAATAAAAGACCTTCAATGGTTTTTTTTTTTAATTCCTCCAATATGTCATATATGTACATAAGGCTCCTGGCACTGAAAAGAACAGCTTTAAACAAGCAGTGGGTTGAAATTTTGGAAAAGGTTGTAGAGGGAAAATCATCATAACAGAAATATATGTCAAAGGTTTTGTTTTAGGCTGAAAGTAGCATAAAGTCTGCTGTGGAGCAAACACAGGGGCTTAGGGGTTACTTTTCTAAAGCCTGAGGATTGGGAAAGGAAAGGAGAAGAAACGTTTCTGCTGAAGACACTACAATAGACAGAAAGGAACTTCTTGTTATGGTTGGCAGAATTGCTGATGTGCAGAAAATCAGGATGCTTGCTGAGGCTGGAAGCAGGGGGAGGAAGGAGTTATCTTTGAAGTTAGATAATGGGGAATTGAGCTGCGGTGGGGCTGACCAGTGGGGGGAGCCCCAGGGAGATGATGAAGAATCACAGGATCTTTAGGCAGGATGAAAAGTAACTCAAACCATGGCCAGCACCAAGTATTTTGAAAATGGAATAAATCAGCTACGTATGTATCAAGGTTGTGAGACATTCTAACAGTAACAGTTGGAAGGGAGCTTGGAGGTCATCTAGTTCAACCCCCTGCTCATACAGGAGACCTATACTAGGGATTCAAACCATGGATCTTTCTGATCAACAAGCTCAGCGTCTTAGCCACTGAGCCACCTAGGGAGCTGCCGCATTCTGCTTATGAATCTATATGCAAATTCACATAAGGCTTGGGACATACATTTTAATGACTCCTGCTCCTTATACATCTATAAATAAGTTCCCCCTTGGGTTGAACTCAACTCTTGGAGAATTCATGCAGTTTTCTTGGACAGTAGGGTGGCTGAGAAGGGGTGTCTTCTATGGGAAGGGGTGTGAGTGTTGCATGCATGTGTGTCTATGTCCTGAATAGGATGGAAGAGGAGACCCCTGCCCATCTAACCTGTGGAGGGATTCAAATAATTTAACAACCAGTTCTCTGCCCTAATGACCAGCTGGATGGGCATGGGTGGGTGTGGCCAGGGGGCATGGCCAGGGGGTGTTGACAGCACTCAGCCCCCTTCAGCACTCTGCCATGCAAAATGGAGCGCAGCAGTGGTGGGTTTCAAAAAAATTTACTACCAGTTCTGTGGGCGTGACATGGCTTGGTGGGTGTGGCAGGGGAAGGATATTGTAAAATCTCAATTCCCTTCCCTCTCCAGGGAAAAGTTACTGTAAAATCTCTATTTCCTCCTGATCAGCTGGGACTCGGCAGGCAGAGAATAGATGGGGGCAGGGCCAGTCAGAGGTGGTATTTACTGGTTCTCCAAACTACTCAAAGTTTCCGCTACCAGTTCTCCAGAACTGGTCAGAACCCGCTGAAACCCACCTCTGGGGCACAAGGCTTAATTACAAAATGTGGGCTTTGCTTTGTGACATCCAGATCCAGCGACCAAGGGGTGTGAACTGCACAGAAAATACACTTTTGTTTGGTTATGAAGAAATATCCCCAAAGTTAAATGTACACTAAATGTAGACTGACTTTTAGCTACACACTTTCCCAGCAAACAGCAATTTTTGAAGCTCCAGGTAAAGAGGATTCATTTTAGGATGAGTAACCACAATTTGCATGTTGGAGATTAAAGGAAACTGTATTTTAAAGAACATTTGAGGAAGGGGTGCAGAATAGTCCTTCTCTGCCTAAGGTTATAGAGACCTGATACCAATCAAAACGCTGTCTGTGAAGCAACTGATCAACACTGACAGGGCAAATAAGAGCAAACTCTACTCTCTTCTAGTCAGTGGTGAAATGTAAAATTTGTTACTAATGGTTCTGTGGGCATGGCTTGGTGGTGGTGGGGTAATGTGACTGGGTGGGTGTGGTCAACTTTTTCCCCCCACTTTTAAAAGCCTCTGACGATCCCAGCTGAGTTGCCTGATCGTCAGAGGCTTTTAAAAGCCTCTGATCGCATGCAAAGCGCATGCGCAAAGAGAACCAGTGATAACACCGGTTGGAACCCACCACTGGTCAGGATGGGTGGGCGGGGCCAGCCCTGGTCAGAACTACCAGTTCACTCAAACTGGTCTGAACTGGCAGCAGTCCACCACTGCAACTATCTGTTGGTCTGTCTGTCAGTCAGTCAGTCAGTCAGTCAGTCTGTCTGTCTGTCTGTCTATCTCAATTTATCTCAATTTAGAAAATGTCCATCTGCCACATAGAGTGATTTCAGGTTCCAATATCTTCCACTGAATCCCCAATAATACAGAGCCATACAGACTGCATATAATATGCAGATTCTATTCACACCGAGCCCTCTATGCTGTCTATGGTGCAGGAACAAATCTCTAATACCTGTGTAACTACTGAAACAATTTAAGATGTGAGGGCAGGACTACGGGTATATATTGCCTGTATATGGCACCAGAGCCAGTCTGTACACAAATATTATAGGATGTTATCCTCCTTGCAATTTCTTCTTTGCTCTGAAAAATAGAAATAAGAAACATACCCTATCACCGTCTTTCCAAATCCCAATTCTTCTGGTTTCATTTTAAAATGCAGCCAGGTCAGCTTTGACTGTTTGTGGACATTGTCATGCTATGAGCTGAGCCATGTTTACATTTGAGAATCTTTAGAGCTTGTCAAAATCTGAGAGTCAATTAATGATTGCTTCCCTATCCTAAAAGCTGAATTAGCCAATCTGTGATTTCTTTGAATGCTTTTTCCTCCCTTCTCTCACATTTGTACCCAAATACAAATATTTTCCTCTGTATAAAACATAAATAGAAGACCACATTGTTAACATTTTGGCGGTTACCAAGGTGGCACATATCCTTTATCTCTGAGTCAGTCATCATCTCATATCTGGTTATTGTGGGAATGGTCACCAATAGAATTTTAAAAATGGGAATCAAAATATATTATGTTTCTTAGATATGGGTCTGATGATTTTTGGCCTTATAGAATGGAGAAATTAGGCCTTCAGCCACTATAAACACAAGTTTCTCTTCTCATGTTTTCTCCCTAAATCTCTCTTATTTATAAACCTTTCTTGGATTCTATTTATGTTACTCCTAATTCCAGCCTATTTGTCAAATCTCACCTAAAGCTGAAAGAAAAACTCTCCTGTAGAGGGAATTTAGGAATTGCTCCTCCTCTTTTTCCAATTTTGACAGAGAGAATTTCAGACAAGCTGCCTGATGAAAACCAGCCTATGAACTACAATTAGTTGTTGAGTGACGTCACTTAAAGGCATTGGGGTGTCAATATTCCCACTTGGCACATGCACAGTCCTTCTTATTCCTGCAAAATGTATCAGTCTCATGCAGGGCCCTGTGTGCAACCATCATATTTGCTATGATGCAAACACATGACTTGCAAATATCTTCAGCATCATAATTATACAAAATAAATGGATTTTTTTTTTCACTTTCCAAATGCGTAAGCATACACAAACACATGTATGCATATATCTTTCCATTTTTTCCAGGAAACAAAATTAGGTTAAATATTTGAAGGGGCAAGAGGGTTTCAACTATTTTCTGAGGAATTTATCTCTTCCTCCCAAGTTACATCAGAATCATAGCAGTCAATTGTCATCAAGATGTTTCACAGGATATATTGAATATGCACTATTATCTTTATAACAGAAATACCATAGTAAGATGATTATAATTATGCATTGGCCAAAAAGTACGGTATTTGCATCACAATTCAAAAAACCTAAACCTGAAGTAAATTTCAATTGCTAGAATAAGATTTCTTATTATAGGAGCCCTGTTCAAGTGTGCTTTACCCCACTCCCCATTCATTTTCCCCAAATGATGTTAGCTTAATGTTCCAATTCACTGCAACTTTCTACAGGAGGAACGCCATTGCAAGTACTTTGTGGCTGAATACATGTTGGCTTTAATGCAAATCAAATTCCTGAATTATATGAAAATTATCTTATATTGTAAAATGTAGTTCCATTCTACAAAAGAAATATACTGTATTACAATTTTTGAGATATAAGAATTCCTACTGAGATAAGGATTTCAATTCTAAGTTTATTTATGCCTTTTAACTCTTCTTTTAAAATCAAAAATGGTTTATAATGGACAAGAACATTAGCTATATCATTTAAACTATTGTTTCCAATGCCCATCTGTTTATAACATGGATTTTTATTTTATTTTATAAGAGGATTGATTGGATGGACGAATCAGTCAAAAGAGCCTATTTTTTTTTTTTTAAAAAAGAAGCTTTCTTCCTATTTATTGAAGACATTTGTGAATTTGGTACATTTGTAACAGGTAGAAATTGACCCACCTACATCAGTCAAATTTGGATGGTGTTTTTATTCCAAGCACAAAGTATATTGAATATGCTTGTTGCATAGATGTTGAACATGAGTAATCTGCCCAAAAGAAGAAATGGCAAGTCAAATTCAGTAGTACAAACCAATTTGAAAGGTTACACATGGATTGAAACCTGATCTGATTCTAGAATCTAAGCAGATCTTTTAATATACCTTCATAATATTTAACAGAAGTTTCCTGTGGGGCAACTAAAACGTTGTCATCATCTTTTATCTCTGTTTCTTCATTCCCACCCCCTCTTATGAGGGATAATCCATTTAGTTAGAGGTTCTTCAAAGGGGTGAAGGCCCCACAACCCATTGTTCTGGAGAAGGAGCTTTGATGTCGACTGTGATGCTTATTTCCTTTCCCTTCGTGTCCCCTTCCCATTCTCTTCCATCCCAATTCACCATTCAGTGAAAAGATGTGAGTTATTTGAACATACTGTGTGGGTCTTCCAGAATTTGAAATATTACAAATTTTTAATACTTCCAGTACATGACTCTGTAAGTCCTAAGTACAGGAAAGAAATTATCTCCTGTACTCATACAAAAGCAAGCAACTAATACATCAGCAGACATTTGTCTCTGTGTCCATATGACAAGACAGAAGAAGATGTAGACAACTCTTTTGTAACATTATTTTCCAGGAAAACTTGTTTTTATATATCTGTTTGTCTTAGCGAATATTTCATACATTCCATTGAAAAAAGCTTCACTGAAAATAATAATTTCTTTCATGATTAAAGGACAGGAATACTGATATTATTATTATTAGATTCAGGAAAGACTGGTCATGCTCCAAGGAAGTTGAACTTCTGGAATTCTGATATTTGTTCAAATATGCAAGGCAGTGTTTCTCAGCCATGGCAACTTTAAGATGCACAGACTTCAACTCCCAGAATTCCCCACCCCAGCCAAGTTGGCTATGGAATTTTGGGAGTTGAAATCCACATATTATTTTATTTATTTAGAAAATATATATGTCTGCCTACTCACTCACCCTCACTCATCAGCTTACAAGGAATAAAAATTCAATATAAAAAATAAATAAAAAACAAAATAGTTTCCCCCTCGCTTGCAACACCATACAATCATAACCATCTTGAAGTTGCCAAGTTTGATAAACAGTGATGTAAAGAAAAATAAGTGGAAATCCAAGTTATAATCCTCAAATGGCTGTTTTCTTACGAAGAGGCAACTACTTCTATGGTTTGCAATAACACAAGTGACAAATTCAAAAAACAGTATAACGACTAACCTGCTAGATTCATTTTCTGCTGTTTTTCTTTCCAGTCTTTAGGTTCTTTTTGTCCCTTTTATGAAGAGATCTATACTTTTATTGATATCAGTTCAAAGAAAAAAAGATGAAACTCTCTCCTTTCCTAAAGAAATGCCATGATTCTGAAAAATTCAATTTCAATTATCTAAAGTTTCTCAATTGTGCAACAGATATAGCTCAAAGATGGGATTTGCACTGCTTGATTATGATACAGAAGGCATTGACCTGAATTTTTAAACCTAAGGCAATTTCCAGGTATTACAGTAAGAGTGCTGAAGTATTTTATCCACAGAAAAAAAACACATGTGATTTGTTGAAACTTGATGCAGTAGTAATGGAATGAGGAAAAGTAGTAGTAGACCTAGGCTATATAGAGGAAAATCAAATAAGATGTGTTATGCCAAATCAAACACTAAAGACAACATTCCCTTTCCCACACCTATGAAGGGGAGCTCAGATAGAACATTTTGTCCTTGGATTAAGAAATGAAATGCTGATAGTTATGGACAACTCTTTGGAAACATGGCATGCTTTTCTTGAAGTATCCCTCAGCAAATTTAAGCTTTAAGTGTGTATGAAGGTGCACAAAGGCACTCATGCTCTCTGCAATTTCAGGATCCTTCTAATATGTGCTATCCACTGCAAACTAATTTTGAGACCTCTTTGAGGGACAAAGGGAAAAGATCTTGCCAAGGAAACTATCAGATAAGAGAAGGAACAGTTTGCAAGACTGATGTCAGCCAGGGGTGAGTTCTAAAATTTTTTACTACTGGTTCTGTGGGCATGGCTTATTTTGTGGGTGTGGCTTGATGGTCATGTGACAATTATTTAGGATTTAGCAGAGGTACTGGTCTACCAGTCTTTTAACTGCTTGCAAAGCTGTACCGATCTACCCATTTATTTTTTGCAGGCACTGGTCTACCCATTTATTTTCTTTTAACACTGATCAGCTGTAGGGCGGCCCTTTGAAGCCCGGTGGCAAGAGTTTGAACAGTTTTTTTCCCTCTAGCCATCAGCTGGGACTCAAGAGGCAGCAATAGATTGGGGATGGGGCCAAATAAAAGGTAAGAATAATGCGGGGGTGGGGAGGGTGCAGGGGGGCTGGGGGGGCAGAACCGGTTTAGTGACATCGTATCATCACCACTACCAGCTCGGGAGAATTGGGTCAAACCGGGAGGAACCCACCACTGATGTCGGCCCTCCTGGGTAAACCAGACAGGAAACACGACTAGATCAATTAATTCTACTAGATAAAATAGAAAAATGTGGGTTAGACAGCATCACCACCAGATGGATTCGTAACTGGCTGACCAACCGCACTCAAGGTGTAGTTCTCAATGGAAAAACAAAATATATTATGATTCTTAGATATGTGGTATATGTGGTACCTTGCTCAATGGTAGTAATTGTGAGAGAGATCTTGGAGTCCCAGTGGACAACAACTTAAATATGAGCCACCAATGTGCATCAGCTGCCAAAAAAACCAACACAGTTCTAGGCTGCATAAACAGAAGGATAGAATCAAGATCACATGAAGTGTTAATACCACTTTATAATGCCTTGGTAAGGGCACACTTGTACTGCATCCAGTTTTGGTCACCACAATGTGGAGATGTGGAGACTCTAGAAAGAGTGAAGAGAAGAGCAACGAAGATGATTAGGGGACTGGAGGCTAAAACATATAAAGAACGGTTGCTGAAATTGGGTATGTCTAGTTTGATGAAAAGAAGAACTAGGGGTGACATGATAGCAGTGTTCCAATATCTCAGGGGCTGCCACAAAGAGAGAGTCAAGCTATTCTCCAAAGCATCTGAGGGCAGGATAGGAAGCAATGGATGGAAACTAATCAAGGAGAGAAGCAACTTAGAACTAAGGAGAAATTTCCTGACAGACAATTAAACAGTGGAACAACTTGCCTCCAGAAGTTGTGAATGCGTCAACACTGGAAGTTTTAAAGAAGATATTGGATAACCATTTGTCTGAAGTGGTGTAGGGTTTCCTACTAAAGCAGGGGGTTGGACCAGAAGACCTTAAAGGTCCCTTCCAACTCTGTTATTCTGTTAATTTTACTTTGTTGTGCAGTCACATTAACATAATTCTGCAAGTCCAAACATATAAACTCACCACTACTTTTAACCATCTGAGAAGTTAGGGGAGAGAGGGCCTTCCTAAATTTCCTCCTCTGATCCTTAAGCTCTTGGGGACTCCCTCTTTTCTGGTTTCTTCAGGAAGCACTTCTTTCTCTCAACTCCCAAGGTCATGTACGCATTCCATTATATTCACCGATAGTGAGCATTAATTTATTTTTAATTAATTTAAAAATAATGTTAATATCTCTTAAAAGACAAATGTGTCAAGATTTGAATATTATGCTGCACTATCTTAACAGGAGAACAGATTCTGCTCCAAGTTCCAACTGTGTTTCTAATGCTTAATCATAATGTTTCTCTCTTCTGTGTTGTTGTTGTTTTGGGTTTTTTTTGTTTTTTGTTTTTTTGTTTTTTACTACTGTCACTTATAGCAAAGCCATTTTAAAATACTGGATGTTTTTCTGAAGTGGTTACTTAGATTTCAGCAATTAAAGTGCTATAAACCATACTGATATTGCTTAAAATTCTTGGCCTATCTCTGCTAATCTGTGGTCTGACATATACATAACTCCATCGTGAGCTAAATAAGAAGAGAATTATAGGCAGAGAAACTGCCAAGATTCTCAGCTTTTCTTTCCTTTTCTGCAAATATTCTTGAACCTTCCCATACAATTTGAGGGCTATTTGAATGTTTGCAGTGCAGCACCCTGCTCAGTGTACAGTTTATTGTTAAAGTCTCCCTCATATATTTCTGTCCATCTTGTTTAAAAAGTTTCCAAGAGATAATCTGTCATTTTCAAAGCAGTTTGTTCCACAATCTCAGCGTTAGGAAATGCCTTCTATTGTCTAATTGAAATTTGTTTTCTTATATTTTCATTCCTTCTGGAACAACTCTCTTCTTGCCTTGGCAAATTTCCACATATTTGAAGACTACTATTTTAATCTTCTCCTTTCTGAGGTAAACTTACCTATGCCTCCTACAACATGATTCCAACCCCTCCACCATACTAGTCTCTAAATACTTCTAGGTTGTCAACATCTTTCTTAAAATGTGGTACTGAACTGAAGAAGCTTCTTGGGTGAGAAGTAAATGTTTTCAAAGAAAAAAAAACACAAGACAGTCGTTGCCTTTTGAAAAAAAAGCACATTTGGGACAGAATTGGAGACAATAGTCTATATGTTATATAGTGCAAATCCATAATTATCTATAACATAAATCAAAATTTATAGTAGTTTCACAAATCCCTAACTTGCTAAATAATTCCCAGATTGCCAACCAAAATTTCAGAGAACAGATTTGGGAAGGAGTGAAAAATGAAAGTCAAAAAACAAAATGCAGTTAGTCTCCTCCGAATCTTAAAAGAACACAGGGTAAAGCATTTTTCTGCTTCTGATTGTTTTTCAGAATCTGACAACTCTAGAGGTCTCTATCTATTTAATTAATCAGGATTGATAGGTCACATTTCATTGATAGATTAGATTTTCCTATGTATTATAATGTCTGAACAATAATCACTATCAACAAAGATAGAAATGATAATTGTCTATATCAAATCGTCTTATTCTATACTGCACCATGAACTATGGAAGTTGACTTCTGTTATATAGCTGGTTATAAATAAAATTCTGGAAAATATAGTAGACATTAAGTAGAAGTGGTAATTACCAGGTTCTGTAGGATTTCATGTTTTGTAGGATCCTTTATCAGGATTTTGATCAAGTTGTCTATGCACAGAAATGGTTAAGGCTGCACTGATTATTACCTAATTGCCACCACTGAAACAAGAATAAGTGATTATGTTCTATTTCGGTTACTGAAGAGTTATCATTTATTGATTTTTGGATAACACCCAATAATGATTAGCAACTATCTTACTTTCCACTTGTTACCAGAAATAGTTTACATGGAAAAATGGCACATCTATTCGTATGGAGATGCTGGTAGATATAGAAATTTTAAAGCCACTTTTTTAATTTTAAAGCTATTCTAACTAAAATGGCTGAGAACAGAGTATCTCATATGAAGATCCCTAACACATCCAACAGTGAATTACAAGAAGACAAGTAAGATTTTTCAGACCAAAATATTGATTGGAATTCCAGTAGAAGCTGATCAATGCCTCATTGTTATATTTACAGATGTAGCATATGAAGCCTAGATTGTCTTTGTATGTTTGGGATAAGATACATGTAGTCAAGGTGAATTTAATTTTAAAGCGGTATGTTTTCACATTGTTTCAGGTGAATTTATATACTGTTAAGATAATTTTGTCTGGAAGGATACCCTTCAAGATTTTCATTTGTAAAAGTGCATTAAAATTTATAAAGTTATACACTTATTTGGGGTCATTTATTTTAAATACAACACTGGCTAGAATAATAAATTTAGAATTCAGATTCTCATTAGTCTTAATGTGAACCCAATTATTTAATCCTACTGAAATCCTGGCGAGAATTGGAACCCTTCGTTGTTCAAGGGTCAGTTGCAATATTTGCATACATACGGAAAAAATGAGAGACAGGCCTAATTTTGCTCCTTTTCTTCATAGCAGCTCACTTTCATAGCTATTTAAAAATAGCCAAAAAATCAATTTTTGCAGAACACATTGTGCTTTCATAATATTTTTACTTAGAACAACACAGTTTCAACAAACTAATTCTTAAAACCTTTTTTTTTCCCTTGAGAACTAATATACTGAATTACCTGGGTCCTGACTCATAGTGGCTTTTGTACCACAAGCACTAGCACTGAATGCCAATTTTTGAATGTAATAAACAACAGGAAAGTTGATATTGAAGCAATGTTTATAGGGGAGGCACCGTATGCTCTGAATTGATTGTGCCTGGAGGTGGATATAGATAATAAAGAATCATAAGTATTTTTTAAAGATTGCGCTTTAATTCCTGGTTTAAGAACCATCTTCAAATGCAATTTTGTACAGTAGTTCCTCAGAACCACTTATTTTTTTCCAGGTGCACTATCCAAGAAATATTATACAAAAGGATCAAGCATTACAAGGAAGCCAAAATATTTCAGCTTGATTGTTTCTTGTCTCTGTTCCTTTTCTTTTCAACTTTGCCAATGTAACTACTACACCATTTCCTATTTCGATTCAAGTTCAAAAGCTTTAGTCCACTCCAATGATGTTATGCTTTAATCTATGCATCCCTCCAGAGGTGGGTTGCCCCCAGTTTGCACCGGTTCTATAGAACCGGTAGTAAAACCAGTGGGAGGTCCCGCCCACAGACCCCGACATCATCAAAACGCTTCTGTGCACAGAAGAGCGCACGGCCCCGCTGCAAACCGGTATTAAAGGTAAGTAGAACCCACTTCCGCTTCCCTCTCTCTACATATGAAAATGGTCTGATCAGCAATCCTGAATCTTCCCTGAGATGACAATTTTTCAAATCTCAGAGTTCTAGTTTGAGGAAAGCTGCCTGAAATTTGAGTTATAGACTACATGTGTTTACCTCTTTTCCTTGGGCCCCTGATCTTCCAAAGGTCTATTATCACTTATTTCAGGCCAGCTGTGAAATGTGGTGACTTAGAAACTCAGGCCATAATGCATAAAGTTGTAATAGGTCAGATCACTTGGAAATCAATTACTGGCAAAGCACAAGTTATAAGACAAACATTGATAGCAATAATACCACAATGTGAAAGTGTAATGTTGGCAAAATTTTGGCAGTCTCAATCCACAAATGTCCCAAAGATGCTTTTTCAAGAGGCAACTGGACTTCCTTGTTTTTCTCTGAAGACATTTCGCTTCTCATCCAAGAAGCGTCTTCACTTGGATGAGAAGCGAAACATCTTCAGAGAAAAATGAGAAAGTCCAGTTACCTCTTCAAAAAGCACATTTGGGATAACCATGACCTGGATGACTGAGAATCTCCTTAGACATCAATCCACAAATCTATTCCATAGACCTCTTTCTTCTTCAGTTATAATTCTATACTAGTATTAAACCAGTTTTAACCAGCTGAAACTCCAATAATACAACTTCATTTTCATCAATCACAAGGTTGTTCATTTTGAATTGACAGAAAGGTGTCTTTAATTTTTTTTAAAAAAAATAGATATGGTTATACTCCCCCTCCCCCATTACTCAGTGTGATGACCCAATGTCAAGAGACATATGATTACAGCCACCATTTTTTGAAATGTTGAAAAAGCAGAAATTTGCTTTCTTCAGGAAAGCTGAGATAATGTTCTCCAGCTGCACTTCTGGTAGTCAAGCACCTCTTAAAGAAACAGATGAAATAGCACTAGCAACAGCACTTAGACTTATATATAGCTTCACAGTGCTTTTCAGCCCTTTCTAAGTGGTTTACAGAGTCAGTATATTGCCCTCAACAATCTGGCTCCTTGTTTTACCCACCTCAGAAGGATGGAAGGCTGAGTCAACCTTGAACCGGTGAGGATCAAACCCCTGGCAGCAGAATTAGCCTTCAAAATTCCATTCTCATCACTGCGCTGCCACCACCACTTTATAATGGTAAAGTTGAAATGTGGGTAACAATCTTGGTTTGCCAGAAAGGGAAGTCATAAATGTAATTGACAAACAATAAAATGTTCTTTTAATGTGGACTATAGAAATCAATATATTAAATGCATATTCATTGTGAGCTCTTGAGTAGTGTGCATCATTCTGCTGAGTTGTCCCACTTTAAGAGGAGAATTAAACCTGAAATCCTACAGACTAAGGAAGCACTCTGCATGAATTTCTCCATCCATCCATCCATCCATCCATTGCCCTTATTAAAATATAGCAACAACAGTAATAAACCATCTCTAAACATTTTTAGCTTGTTCAAACAACCTTTTTTGCCATTAAAAGCTTGTAGCCATTTTCACGGCTCAAGGGTCTATAACTGTGCACCTTTGTCCCACTTGGAAGCTCATGTTCTGTTTCAGATGACTGGCTGAACATCTCATTTTTCTGGTCATTGACTGCAATCAAGAAATGTATTCACTGCCTAAATATCTGCAGCAATATAGACTGAGCTACTTGAACATTTAGTTGCATTAACCTATGTATACATTTCAGCAATTCTGCTGAGTTTAGGAAAGCTTACTCCAATGTCAGCATAGGTAAAATTACAGCCTGAAGATCAACATAAAATTGAGCAAAAATCAAAATGCTCTAACACGGCCATTATTAATATCAGTTCTAGGAACTGGATGTTCTTGAAGAGGAATGATTTTACCTTAACTCGTTACTTTTTTTGTTTTGTTATCCCTGTGCTAGTAACCTCTTTGTATCTTTTATTGCAGAGGTACACACACACACATACAAACAAACAAACATGCAGAAGAAATATTCCTATGAAAATGTACTAAGGCCAAGAGAACATTTTATGGGCTGTTTACCCTTGTGCTTTCCACAAGTTGCCAATATAATTGTTGCCCAGAGACATAAATAAAATTAGGTAATAAGATTTCACACTTTTACCAATGCACTGGTAAAATGCCTTTTTCTCTTTAATTATTTTTTTAAAATTTGATTTATATGCTTCTCCGGAGACTCAGGGCAGCTTACAATGCATTAAGCAATAGCCGTCATACTTTTGTATATATTTTATTCAAAGTCAGCTTATTGCCCCCACAAACTGGGTCCTCAATTTACCCACCTTAGAAAGGATGGAAGGCTGAGTCGACCTTGAGCCTGGCTAGGATTGAACTCACAGAATTACAGGCAGCTGGATGTTAATTGCTGCCTTTAGTAGGAGGCATTAGCCCCCTACACTACTCAGGCTCTCTTTTGTCAATAAAAGAAGGAAAAGTCACATTTGAAGTGTAAGCGACCGCTTGCAGGCATTCCTCAGAAGTGTGCAAGGATCAGGCCTTGTGTTGCCTTGCGTAAAGGTCTTCTTTCTTCCTTGCCTTCTGTACAAGAAGAGCATGTCTAAAAGCAGATGCCCATTCACAGGTTTCTAAGATACTTCTTCAAGGAGAAAGCGAGGAGAGCTATACACATCCGTACCTATACACTCACACCAGTGGTGAAATTCAAATTTTTCTACTACCAGTTCTGTGGGCGTGGCCTGGTGGGCGTGGTGTGGCTTGGTGGGCGTGGCTTGGTGGGCATTGCAGGGGGAAGGATATTGCAAAATCTCCATTCCCATCCTACCCTGGGGCCAGCCAGAGATGGCATTGCTGGTTCTCTGAACTGCTCAAAATGACCAATACCTGTTCTCCGAACTACTCAAAATTTCCACTAGCGGTTCTCAGAACCTGTCAGAATCTACTGGATTTCACCCCTGACTCACACACATACTCGCACACACTCACACAGACCTGTCCTGCTGTCTTGAGTTCACAAAGGAATGGTACAATTTAGTATTATAAAAATAAAGGGAAACCATATGCACCAGGTGAGAATTTTGTTAAGGATAGCTTGCCAAAGTGACAATTTTTCTCAGGATAGCTTGCCAAAGTCCTCAAATGGCTTCATTAAAAGCCAAACAGATTGAATGTGGAATAAATACAACCTGACATGTTTGTTAACCTGATCAAGGGGTGATTTGTCCCTCTCTTAAAATATTTATTATTGCTTATATCTTGAAAGGATTGGGACCCTGGTCATAAACATACAAAACTTAATTATGAACTTCCCAGGGTTAAGCATGTGAGATGGATGGCCTATAAACTAACTGTCTGTCTGTCTGTCTGTATATCTATCTATCTATCTATCTATCTATCTATCTATCTATCTATCTATCTATCCATCCATCCATCCATCCATCCATCCATCCATCCATCTATCTATCTATCTAAATATGTTATGTTCAGACAGATTTATAATCCTAAATTGGGTTTATTTTCTCAGTGTGAGAGAGACAGAAAGGGGAGCGGGTCATCTGGTGAGTTTCTGTGGCTGAAGATCGACTTGAATCACGATCTCTCCAATCCTAGTCCAAAACTTTAATAACTAAACCACACCAGCTCTTAACTGCCAATCACAAAGCTGGAAGATTGTTTTGGCACACATAATTCTTCTCACTGTTCATGAATTCTTTCAGCTTCCTGATGGGAATATCAGAGTGAAGCCTATCAACTATGAACAGTTATATAATCATAGTCAGGTCTGTAATACAATTATCCTCCTGGGTATGATGATTCTTCAAAATATAGATAACACTGTGTATATTATGGGATTTCATTTTATTTGTCTTGTGCTTGATCTTCAGTTTTAGTTACTCTATAAGTCTGGCAATTATGGAAATGATTCACTGGCCACTTAGAACAAAACTAACTTCCTTCAAGTCACAAGAGTGAAAACAGCCTTTTTTCATGCTTTTAGAGTTATACAGTATTTTTATACTGACTAGTAAATTAACATTTGAGAAAAAGAAATCACAGGAAACAGATTTTTCTCAAATCTACTAACCAGGATTAAAATTAATAGAGACACATTTACAAGTCTATTCATGTAATCTGAAAAGCCTTTTTTCTGTATACGTTTCCATTTGGGGATGCACAATTATATAGTTGTCATTCAGGCAATAATTTTTAAACTACTTCTGTTCATAACACCAATCCTGGGAAAAATGATTATAACTCATCCTGACACACTGTTTCTGTGAATGTGTTATTACAGAAGTTACATGCAGAACTTCATGAAATCCAGAAACTCACTCTATGAGTACCAACTTGGGCACTGAAAACTGGCTTTAAAACAAAAAATCTAACATGCAAACCCCCAACCAATGAACAGATTAAAAGGCAGATAACCAGTCCAATGTTGAATATAAGAAAACTGTTTTGTTCTTTTTTCAAGATTATTCCAACAATATTCTCTCTCTCTAACAATTATAAAGTTCTTGTCTATACAGCAAAATAGTAGTCTTATTTAAAGGCAATTGCAGCAATTATTTATACAAAATGAGCAAATGTATAGGATTCATCCAAGCATGAGATCAATTCCTATGGTCCTTTGGTTTTCTTAAGTTAGTAACTGAAAGCAAATTTGACATCTAAAACTGTACCAAAAATTAAATCATTTCAGAAAGTTCAGTTGAGAGCAATTTCATTGTGGAAATAAGAAAAATGCTAAAGAGGAAAATATTTTGACAACATATCATAATGAAATTCAACTATATTCAACTATAAAGATTTCCGATGTCATGGACACCCAGTTGTTTCAATAACAACATATTCATGCCAATTTCAATATGTTTATCTCTCTCCAGTCATTACTCTAAGCTAAATCTGAAATTAAGATACTTTTCCTATTGATGAGGATAGCCAATAAACACCTAGGGTGTTTTCCTTGGCTATATTTGTGGCCAATTGTGATATGACAACAATATTTCCATTGGCATGGTGCTCAGTCAATTTTCACATGGAAAATTTGACTCATTAATGTGAAAAGAGAAGAGCAGTTACTGATATTAAAACAGGCAGCTTTTCAACCTAGTTAAGGCATAGGTCCCAATCAATGGAAATACATATTTAGCTGGATTGTGGAGTGGGTCTCCTGCCAGATAGCTTCATCTCAATGTTCTTTTCCTTGTCCTTAGTCAATAAACAGTTCAAGATTTTCTGGACTCAGAAAATTACCTTCAGTGCCAAGTACTATGGGTATATTAAAACCATACCTACAACAATAGCTCTCCACAAGGGAGCACAGCTAACTAATTACCCTCTTGTTCTAGTGAGCATTTAAACAGAGAAGTTGAAAAGCTGAAGCTGTAAAAGGTCCTAATTAAGGAAATAACTGTTACAGGGCATTGTAGAAATATAGAGACTCTAGAAACAGTGCAGGGAAGAACAAAGTTGATTAGGGGACTAGAAGCTAAACCATACAGAGAACAGTTGCAGGAATTGGGTATGTCTAGTTTAATGAAAAGAAGGATTAGGGATGACGTGATAGCAGTGATCCAATATCTCAGGGATTGTTACAAAGAAGGGGGAGTCAAGGTATTCTCCAAAACACCTGAAAGCAGGACAAAAAAGAAGCAATGGATGGCAACAAATTAATGAGAGAAGCAACCTAGAACTAAGGAGAAATTTCCGGACAGTTTGAACAATTAATCAGTGGAATGATTTGCCTGCAGAAGTTGTGTGGAGGTTTTTAAGAGGCAGTTGGATGCCCATTTGTCTGAAATGGAATAGGGTCTTCTGCTTTAGCAAGGGGTTGGACTAGACCCCTTCCAACTCTGTTATTCTGTTATTGATGAAATTCTAGGGACTTACCTTGCACTAGATTCAGAGTGACATACTTGACATGCCTCTGCAATAAGATTTGATTGTGGAGCTTAGTGCGATGGATTGAGATGAGTGAGTCATTATCTGTCATTTATCTGGTACTTAGAGAGGAGAAAAAAAGAGGGGGGAAAGGTCAGAATCAAGCTGGGCATGATGCAGCTGCAATTTCGCCCAATTGGTTTCATATTCATTCCTTTCCTTCCTGACTTTGATAGGTACTGTCACACACATCTATCAGTAGGTACCCAAATTAGACAGTTTGACTTCCTTTTTTGACAACTGAGGGAATTGAATCTGAAGGCTATTTCATACAACTGAATCCCATGCGGTGAAGGTGCATTCATATTCATTATGCAATGTGGCATCCCAGGGCTCAAAGACCATTCTGTATTGCTATTGTTAAAAGAGAGGAGAGTGAAATATCCTGGCTGATTTACTTATCAATTTCCCACTTATTGGGGGGATTTATAGTTCAAGGTTCTATCAACAGATCCTGTTCAAGTTGGAGGGTGGGACTGTAATTGCAACATAACTTTGTGTCATTCTTCCGGGTTAGAGATAGAGTCCTTGAAGAAGATAATGATGTTAAATTTAGTTGAATATATACTTCTTGCTCCTGCAAAGATGCTACACGGATCCTGGTCAAAGAGAATGGTGTTAAAAATTATTCTGCAGATTTTGCAATTATCTTCCATTTATATGGGGGAAGGAAATACATTTTCTTTACCAAAGAAGGACAAATAAAAGAAATACTTATTGGAGTGAGACCATAAGTTTCTTACATTTTCACAGGAAAGAGCTTAAGAACTTGTGCTAAAGTATTTTCATTGCACAGCAATCTCTTCTCCTTGGTTTCTCTCTGACTTCAGGGGTCAACCCTTCCCATGGATTTTTGGGGAGAAGTGATGTATCAATTTAAAAAGAAACAATATGAATAAGGCCTTCTGCCATTTTGAAAACTAGGTTACAGAATAAATAAATTTTAAAGCAAGCCAAGAATTTTTTTTAAAAATAAAGCTTGTTTTACACAGGAAAAAACTTCAAAACTTCAAAACAGGAAGATGGCTTCTTCACAGAATTATTAAAGGCTAAAACTGTTCTTAGCTTAATAATTTTGAATTGAGGTTCTATGAAAGCTCTCAACCATCAACAATATACAGAATCAGGGACACGGGGACATTTAATAGCACCCATTCTTCTTGAAAGCAATTCTGTACACTTTGCATAGGACTACACTCATTCTTCATTCTCTGCTAGTCATGGTGATGGGATAGTATTTTCAATGACGTCCCTTTGGCAAATTAAATTTCTGTTTGTCAGTATATGAGAATGTATTGACTGGAATAACCATAATAACAAGTCAGCCAATGGGAACTGTTTGGTGACTGAGAGCCATGTCAGACAGCTAGGAGCCTGGGCATGGCTTAGCTTAACTGTTCTGTGTATATGAGAGTTTGTTTGTCCTTACTCCTTGCTTGTACTTCTAGTCCTTGCTTCTTCTTCTTCTTCTCTACTACATTGCAAGAGCTGCAATGTATTGGGTATTGTATACATGCATCATGTTTTATATTATTGTATATAAAGAAGTTTCTTCTATAAATGAATCCTGCTGAATTATTTACTTGTGTGCTGGCTGGATAGCTACAGATTCTGACACTGTTCTCTGTTCAGTTTCTAAACTTTTGATTGATAGAAAAACAGCTGACCATCTTAGAAATGATTAAGAAAAAGCAAACCTTAATATGAAGATGCCTCAGAATGGTCAGAGGCCAAAATTATGGAGCCCAATAAAGGAATCCTGAAGGTTTCATGTTGTCTCCTTGTACTTTTTGTACCTTACAGATTAAACTGAGTTTGGGATTTTTTGTGCTTTACAGATTATAGTGATCTTGGCCCATCTGAGGCACCACTGGTCTCAGTGAGTATCACAGTAATGTGACCCACAATGTTTATTATTAAGAAATATATTCCTAGCTTGACATCCTTTAATATCTGCTGAAGTTGCTTATCAAAGTCATATGTTCCAAGGAGTATTTCAATAGTTTTTTGATAGGATAGGATGTCCTAGTCATTTATTCTTTTCCTTTTTTTTTTAATGTCAAAAATCTGGAACCATAGTTCTAAGTGAATATAAATCAGATACACTAATTCTAAATGAATGTAGGTGAATATAAATTAGATAGACTCATTCATTCATTCGTTCATTCATTCATAACTAACCAGAACATGGTTTTAAAAGCTGAAAAATAAGATGCTGTTTACAATAGATTGCTGGTCTAGTTGGAACACAAAGAAATCTACATATGTTGTCATGTAGATCAAACCACATTGAAGAAATAGAGTTACCTTCATTTTTGTATGCTTCTTCATTAAACAAGCAAAAAAACCCAAACCCTGTTGTATGTAAGTAGTACCCCAATTCAGTAACTCATTTTTGAAGTAGAAATTCTAACCTATATCTGGAGCTCCTGCACATCTATCAGGTTTCACATTCACATTTATCCTGCCTGAGCAATTTATTTCAAAAGAATAAGTACTGGATGTGAACTTTTTTCCTTCCAAAATTATATGTAATTATATGTAAAACTACTAAGCATACTAAAATGCAAGTAATTTGGGAGGAGAGTTATTCTATTAATGGTGTAGTAGCACCAGTGGAGTCAGGTTAGACTGGCAGCCAAGGGAAAGGAGAAAGAGAAAGAGAAAGAGAGAAGCAGTGGCATGAAAGGCTGAAGGGGTGGAGGTATGAGAAGAAAGGCAATGCAATGAAAGGAAAGATACAAGCAGCTGAAATGAGCACTGAAGTTAAGAGAATATTGAAGATGGGGGCAAAGTGGAAAATCCAACAATGTATAGATAATAGAGTTGGGAGAAGATTGCAGACAGATAAGGGATATGGCAGAAGAAATCAAACTCAACAAGCTTTAGGCTGAACTTCTAGTTAAGAAGTAAGGCCTAAGGCCACCTAGTGATTTGTACAATATTCTCAACTCTGAGAACATTCTGAAGATTCTCCTAACACTCCTGAATTTTAAATGCCCATGTCTAAGACAGGCACTATGAAATCCATTGAGAAGGATGCCTTTAACCCAGCTTGTACCTCTATTATATTGAGGCCTCACCTACACTTGCCATAGTGAACTTAAACCAGGGGTGAAATCCAGCAGGTTCTGACAGGTTCTGCAGCACCGGTAGCAGAAATTTTGAGCAGTTTGGAAAACTGGCCCCAGAGTGGGGTGGGAATGGAGATTTTGCAATATCCTTCCCCTGCCATGCCTACTACGCCCACCAAGCCATGCCCATAGAACAGGTAGTAAAAAAAATTGGATTTCATCCCTGATTTAAACTGATCAAAATGACTGGAAGATTGTTCAGATTTTTTTTTCCCTAAAAAAATACTAGCACATTAATTTTGAAGCGAATCTTATCAATACTTTAATTCAGTCTGAAGGCTAGTTGGGCCTGACTTAAGAAGTGATGTTATGAAGGGAGCTTATAATTCTAGCAGTCCTCAAAGCAGGAAGCTTTTTCCTTGAGGAATAGTACACTTGAAAATTGTAGATTACAATTAATACTAACCAGATTTCTACATTAAATGTGATTTCCGAGAACGATTTGATTTCTCTCGTACCTCTGCTCCCTCTAAGTGATCAAAACTGTGCGCCCGAGCAAGCAGCTCCTGGAATGAAACCATGTCTGTCTGCAATTTAAATGTCAACTTTTGCAATTGCTGAACACCATCAGATTTTGCTGTCACTCACTTGCTCGGCTGTCAGTCTTAATTTGCTTCCGAAGTTGGCCTTTCCCTCATACGGCCTTGTTTTGCTTCCACTGCATGGCTACACATAATCAAAGTGGGTTTTTTTAAAAAAAGGGAAACATCCTTCATGGTGTAAGACATAAATCGAACCATGTGGTGGAGATCCAGGATTCATCCACATGAACTCTGGAGACTATGGAAACTACTGATGGGTGAGCTCATAATTTGACACCACCAGTTTATTAACTCCTCTGAGCTGGACCTCTGTCACCTTTCCAAGCCCTGTTGAATGTTCAGATATGAAGCTTTCTGGGTGGCCTTTGACAAGTCCAACTCTATCTCACTGGTTATGTTAATTATGTATAACTTTTGTAGTTATACACTTGAAAATGTCCTGGTGTTTTCCTCAGAACAACAAATACCATTGCTCTAAAGACATTGGGATTTAGCCTATGAAGTAATCACTATCTCTTTGTGTAATAGTCAGTCTTAGGAACAGAGAAACTTGTCTTACACGGAATCAGACTCTAGGTTCCTCTAGCTGATACTGTCTACATGATTAGCTACAACTCTTGGCAGTTTCTATCTATATCTATATCTATATCTATATCTATATCTATATCTATATCTATATCTATATCTATATCTATATCATCTATATCTATTTATCTATCTATCTATCTATCTATCTATCTATCTATCTATCTATCTATCTATCTATCTATCTATCTATCTATCTAATCTCCATTCCTGCATGTAATGGGGACTGAATCTAAAAACTCCTGCATGCAAAGCTGAAGAAAGAAAGGAAACAAATTACAAGATATATCAACATTCAGTAATACATATTTCTGCTCATATCTGCTCATCATTTGTTTCCAAATGTATAAACACTGTAGGGGAGAGGTACCATGTGTATATTTCTTAAAGGGAAATGGGATCTATGCAAGTGCTGTCCTTTGACTATATTTTAGTCAAGATTTCTCCTTCTCTGAGCAGTTCTTCCTTCAAGAAGAATGTGGTTTGCACCTGGCCTAGTTGTCGACCAAAATGTAAACCAAAATTCCTATGGAGCTGTGCAACAGTGTAAAATTAATCCAACTCTTTCCCACTGATATGATGCAAATTGATGGGAAGGTTTACCACAACAATGCCTCATGTGGTATGGAATGCCACTGTGGCCTTTAGACAACCACTCCCTGGAAACATTTATAGTTTCTTTAATTCCCTCTTAGCTTACAGATTAGTACCCATTTTATTTGGATAAGCCACTGTACCACAGAAAACCACACAGGGCCTATAGATTTCCTTAAGCCAAAGTCTGGAAAACTGAAAATTGGCAAGCATGATGGAAAAGCACATTTCCTGCTCCCTCAAATACAGGCACATCCTTCCCAATGTGTTAAGTCACACAGCTTTTCGGTGACTCAAACCCTCTATGACAGCTTTTCTTTTTCCCCCCTTCATTAAACCTTACAGCATGCCCAAGATGCTGTAAAAAAACTGATCTAAAGGAAATTTCAAAATAAGGAATAAACAAATCAAAACACAAAGCTTTGTTCCACTTGTATGTTAAATCTGTGACAAAATTCTTGTAAAATGCACAGCATTAAATTGAAACAGAGGTCCATGTTTAATATTAAGAAAAAAATATCTCCAACAATAGCCAACATGTTGAAAGAATTTAACAGTTGCATCCAGCTGTTTGTTCCTAGCATCTGGCTCTGGAAATTTCTCCTGATTAAAAATGCTGTTATCATCATACTATGTTTGTCTAAACACCTACACATAAGTCATATCATATATACTTACATTAACATACACCCATAAACTGATAGAACAGCTGTGGGAACAAAGTCCTAATAATTTCACTGAACTCCATGTAGTCTTATCAGTCAGAATACACTTTAGTTCAATTATAATACACAGTAAATGAATTGAAATAGCAATAGCTTCAGCTAATATTACCACCAGAACAAGTTGAATTTTGATATCGTTCCGGAAGGATATCCTTTTGATATCCTTCTAGAAATAGATGGATTTCATTCTTCTTTAGCTTTTGTTTCCATAAGATTTAAGAAACAAATTAAAACATGCTTCTGATTCTCAATGTGAAGTTGGCCATTTTAATTACTTCTTTCAAAATTGTTATGCTATGTTTTTCCTCCCTAAAAAAAACAAACAATAAAAGGTGGCTTTCAAAACATAAAATATTAATAGTTTGTTATTAAAACACTTTTTTGGGTGTATACCTTGGAGTCAGGCTTCACTTCTGGCAACTATACAGACAAGTCCTTGCAGTTTCCTTCACAAGTGGTTTGTCTTCCTAGGGCTGAGATTGAGTGACTGACCCAAAGTCACCCAACTGGTTTTGTGCCTAAGGCAGGAATAGAATTCACAATCTCCTGTTCCTAGGCTGGTGCTTTTAATTGCTAACCCAAATTGGCTCTCAAAACCTATTGACAGCAAGCCAACATATCTAGCAAACTTTGGATGACCTCAGAAAAACCAAACAAGGTCAGACATGGTTAGTGCTCAGGTCAGAGACCACCAAGAAGTACCCAGAAAGATAGGTTAGAAAGGAAATCAAAAATGTATTCCAGAAAAGCTGTAAGAAACCACTTTTATGCTATCATCAAGAAAATTGTAGGGCAGCATCCATGAAAACACTATTTAAATTGAAGGAAATCCTACATTACAGGTTTTACACTTATAGGTCTAGAACAATCAGTAAAATAAAATAAAAATATAAAATGCTTATGTTGGATATTTGTCCCATCTACTGGCTTCCCATCTCAACAGGTAATGCAGCAGCCCATCACAGAAAGATTGCTATTCCTAATGTAACATCTTCTATTTTGTCCAGATGTCCAGAAAGAAGTTATCCACTTGGTATGTTTGCCCACTACATATGGTGGCCAGTATATTGATTTAGCCATGCTCCCCTGAAATGTAAGTAGAATCTTTTAATTGTTTATAACATCAGAATAGAGTTAATCATTATGACAAAATATTGGGGGGAGGGACTTTGTTCAGTGAGAACAAATACAATATTAATATGGGTATCAAAATAGAAGTTTAAGTACTGGCTGTATCGTTAGGGCAACCCTGAGCCTCACAAATGGAAATAAATCAGATTATCATGCCAATGTTTGCCTAAAGTAATGTTTTCAAACTTGGCAGTTTTAAGATGTAGCGGCTGCAACTCCCAGAATTCTCCAGCCAGCATGCATCTTAATGTTGCTATGGTTGAAAAGCCTAGAGCATTGAAAAACCTGATCTTCATCCAGAGCAATGTGTTTATTCTTTGTGCGACTAGGAAGAAATGTTTTAACAAAATAAGAGTAGAAAAGTGGACCCAAATGTGCTTTTCTCTATAAACGCACACTTTTAGAAGTAATTCAGAAAGATGATTTGGGATAATATGTCTGTTTCCCAGTTGGCTCCTCGAGGACTAGTGGAGAAGACCTGCAAAAAACTATTCTTGTCAGTCAATACTGCTGAACAAGGCAAAACTGTTGACAGTCATCTATCATTGTTTGCAAGATAACTCAAACAGAGTGAGTTGTGCTACCTCCCAGCAAATGCAAGCTTATCCAGGATTCTTTAAATCTCAGGTCTCACCGATGAAGAGTGCATTCATTCAAGAAAAGTTAAATCTTAGGGGCACTTCATCACTATGTAAAGTGAATATGATTCTCTCTGTTCCCTCAGCCACCCAGAAAAAATCTTGATTAGCTTTGGAGATTATTTCATTGATTTCAGATATATATTGTTTACAACACATGTATCAAGGTATACATACCATAGGGGTTCATTAGCAATAGCACCTAGACTTATATACCGCTTCATAGTGCTTTACAGCCCTCTCTAAGCGGTTTACAGAATCAGCATATTGCCCCCAACAATCTGGGTCCTCATTTTACCCACCTGGGAAGGATGGAAAGCTGACTCAACCTTGAGCCTGGTGAGATTTGAACTGCGAAATTGCAGGCAGCCAGTAGTCAGCAGAAGTGGCCTGCAGTACTGCACTCTAACCACTGCACCACTGAGGCTCTTAGGCGCTTTTGGACAGGTTTTTCTAAATCATTGTGATGCCCACTTTGGTCCTCCTTTGTATGTATGTATGTATGTATGTATGTATATGTATATGTATGTATGTACATACATATGAACATAAATTTCAACTAGTCATCAAAAACCATCCATAAGATTTTTGGGGTGTTTTTTTTTTTTAGTATCTTACGCAGACTGGCTGTCCCATGGTTCAAAGGCAAAGGCATGTTTCTAGTGGCCCCTGGATGAAATACCTATGTAAACAGATGAAAATATGAAATGACGACTTTATAAAAGGTTGGCTGTAGGAAACATGAACATTTGGGCATATCTGGAGCCAGTAGTGCAGCTGGTGTAATGGCTTTGGGGTTTCCTCTAAGAACCTCCCAGTCTGTGGTCCTATGGAAATGAATAGGGTGACAAAGAGGCCATTCATCTCATCTGGTCTAATATAAGAAAATCTCTTGTAGATGATGCCTTTAATGGATACAGTGGTTGGGATTTTTTTTATACATCAATATTTATTGCAACCCTGATATTCTATACTGAGGTTTTCCTTACCTTAACTTCATAATTCAGGCCATCATGTCCATATCCCCAACCCCAACAGTGCCATTGTTTATGAATGAAGACAAATATAATTTTATTAGCTAGGCAAAAGTAATAATGTTTACATTGTGAATCTGGGAGAGTCCCTGTTCCAAAATATATATATGTGAATGATGGAATTTTTTTTAAAAAAATGTTGGGATAACCAAAAATGCAAAGCTAGTGCCCGCTAGTAATAAATGTTAGACTGTATACAAATCCTACTTTCTACTTTAGCTCAGAATACTGTTCCTACATAAGTAATAAAAATAAAAAATTATAATAATGAATGGACACATATGATCATTGTATCTTTTAACCTCAGTTCAGAAAGAATTTTGGCCACTGGCAGAGAGATGTAATTGAGCATTTCATACATATCTCAGTTACTGCACTTAGTTACTGCACTTAGAACAAAATCTCAAGGAATATATCAGCTTTATGACAGGATCAGAGATTAATGTACATTCCAAATTATATTTTCAGATGAATGGCTAAAATTAGTTTCAGATTTAACCAGGTTTTTTCTCGTCTTTAATTGAAAGATGGGAAAATAGCTTCATTTGTTGAACAAAATTCTGGCAAAACTACATGAGTGTGTGATATATATGCATACAGGTTATCCTTGATTTATGGTCATAACAGTGCCCAGAATTTCTGTCATAAGTCATGATAGCTATAAGTCAAGACACCCATCTGACTGAACTCCCTTTTATAATATTTTTGCAGTGGTCATAAAATGAATACCATGGTTCATAAGGTGAATCCATTCATTCCTATGAGCATTTTTCTTTTGCCAGAAACCATCCAAAAAGGTCATTTTATGGCCAAAAAAAAAATATGTTATAAATCCTGGAACACAGCAATTGGCCATAAAAGTAAGCTGTTCGTTAAGCACTTGAATTGTGGTCATGTGACTATGAGGCTGTGTGTCCCTGTTGGAACTCTAAAACCAGGTTGTAAGGGCCTTTTGGGAGGTCCATCATAACTTTGAATGGCTGATAAGCAATTGTTAAGTGAGTCATAAACATGCATGTTGCTAACCATTAAGTCATCTTCTTCCTTTAGTCTTCATTAGATATTCTATAATATTTTGTATATACTAACTGGAAACTTTGGGAGTGATGATCCCATTATACATCTGAATACAGTTCCTTTACTATCAATTACAAAAAAAAATTCTCATTATTGTCATTGTTAAGAGCATTACTGATTCTAGATCATCCTATGATTCACAATTTTGGACTGAACAAATGCAAATCCTTCCTTCCTTCCTGCCTGCCTGCCTTCCTTCCTGCCTGCCTGCCTGCCTGCCTGCCTGCCTTCCTTCCTTCCTTCCCTTATTACCAGGCTTAAAAGCTACTTCAATCAATGTAGATTCTATAGTGTGCATAGATTCAGCAATTGCTTGATACAGCAATCAGATTAAAGACAATATAAACATTTTTAAAAACCAAAACCCACTCCCTATTAGCAACTATTCACATATAAGATATTCATATGTAGGGATGAGCAAGCTGCTACTGTATATCAAATTCCGAAAGTACACCAAAAGAGAAGTTCTTTGTAGTACAGTATTTTGAAAACCCAGGAGCTCTGGGGTCCTTCTAATTTCTGGATGAATGTTGTTCATATTACAGACCCTGGACTCTCTAGGATTCCCTAGGGACCCCTCTCTTCCTGACATTAATGGATGGGCAGAATCCCTGTATGTAAGTGGTCCTGAAGATAGCTAGATGTTAAGACATGAAGGGGCTTAAAAGTGACACTCAGATTCTGAAATTGCCCCTGGAAGCCAATTGGCAACCAGTACAGCTCATAAAGCAGGTGGATTTCATAGAGATTAACATCCATAATTGCATGAGGTGCTGTATTCTGGAACAGCTGAGGCTTCTTAGTAGACATCAGGGGCTTCCCCTTTGTACAGTAGATTGCAATAATCCAAATAAAAAATTACCAAGGCATGAGTTTCAATCAGCAAGACCACCCACCCTAAGAAAAATCATATATAATGCTCAAGATGGATCAATGCAAAGGCCCTCCATACTACTATCTGGTCTTCAAACAAGAGCTGGGAGTCCAGAAGGATTCAAACTACAAAACAACTATGTGGTGGGAAATTTGTTCCTGTAAAAAACTCGACACCTCTGGAATCAGGGATGGGTTTCACTTACCTTTGCTACCAGTTCACTTCTGCGCATGCGCAGAGCATATTTGATAACTTCTGAGCAGGTGGATGGAGCCTCCCGCCGCTGCTGCTACAGGTTCGCCTGAACAGGAGCAAACCGTTAGCAACCCACCACTGTCAGGAATCAGATGGTTTCTAAAACCATAGCTTACATAAATACTTATATAAATTAGGGGGGAGAGAGAGAGAAATTGTAAACCTGTTCAATTACATCAAACCCCATAAGTGTAAGTTTGTCCAATTCCATCTAGACCCTAACAGCACTGGAATAGGACCCAGACTACATACAGTATCTTGTTTGGATCTCAGTCTTCAGTACTATTGATCCCTGATTCCATGCTTCTCCCACAGCACTCCCCAAGGCCTTGGATTTCAACTTGTGTCTTCCCATAGCAATCAACTAGAATTGCTTGTTCAGACAGGAGGAAAATCATTGAAGAATATTATTTCTTTCCCCCAACCCATGCAAAAGTTTCAGAAGAAAGGTGAAGCAAGACCAAGAAGCCCACACTTGCCCATTCCAGTCTTTTGAAAACAATCAATGTAGATCACCTCTTTAAAAAATCAGCCCCTGTTCACCCCTGTGTGATATAGTTGAGCCTTTCACTGCCTCACTGCAAAATTGCACTGCCAAAGCAGGCAATAGGAGCAAAGCAGATTTCTGAAAATATGATCCCCAAATCCCTAATCTGTATCCAAGAGCAAGTAAAATGCAGATAATTGTCTGCCATTCCATCAAATAATGGTGGTATTATAATCTTAAACTGTTACCCTCTCTATTGTCTTTGCAAAAGTGTGTGTGTGTGGGGGGGGGTGTTTTTGTGGTTCTTGGAGATATATAAAGGGTATAGATACCTTCTGTATGGGGCTCTAGAAGTTGTCTAATACCAGTCTTGAAATCTTTTGACATTAGTCATGCTTCCTAAAAACATTCAGAGCTATTTTCCAACAGCTTCTGGGATGCCATAGATTGCCTACCCTTGCTATAGATATGTAGAAGTTGTAGTTGTGATCCTTTACACTATCAGGTTGATACTATATAGAGCCGTGATGGTGAACCTATGGCATGTGTGCCAGAAGTGGCATGCAGAGCCATCTCTCCAGGCACGTGAGCCGTGACCTGTTGCCCGTTGCTCTTCTGGGTTCCAGTGCGCCAGCCAGCTGGTCTTCACATGCGCGGGAGCACCAGAAATGGAAGAGCAGCCACACGCTGTGCATGCACACATCGGGAAGATGATCTTCTGATTTCCCGTGCGCTCATGTGCATCAGGGAGCTGGTCTTTATTTATTATATTATTATTATTTATTTATTATATAATTATTATTATATAATAATAATATAATATATTATTATTATATATCATTATATATCATTATTATTATAATATTACTGTATAGAGTATACAGTAATAAAGATATAGTAGTTTTATACCACACTATTTATACTATCATAAACTATGACATACACATATCATATATACATAAGAGCCTTGGTGGAGCAGTGGACTAAAGCACTGTTAAATAGCACTTAGCTGCCAGCTGTCTGCAATTACTGCAAGTTCAAATCTCACCAGGCTCTAGGTTGATTCAGCCTTCCATCCTTGAGGTAGGTAAAATGAGGACCTGGATTGTGGGAGCAATAAGATGACTTTGTATAAAAAAGAACACCGCTTAGGGGGAGGGGGGCCAAAAGACCTACTAAGTAGGTATATACAAAAGTATGAAGGCTATTGCTTAACGCATTGTAAGCCGCCCTGAGTCTCCAGAGAAGGGTGGCATATAAAATCGAACAAGAACAATATATATTATAGTATAGTATGATATACTATCCACACTATCACTTTTAACTTCTTTGATCATCCTTTCCACATGCTTCAAAGCAAGAAGGTGCTGCAATTATTATCCCATCTTCCGGCTTCAAAGCCTGATTCTGTTTACAGCAACAAGACAATGAGTTGTTGTAATAACTAGCAGCATTTGGAAAATTTTCTCTCACTGTACGACGGACTTTCAGATTAACCCTTTAGCTATAGTTGCTTGGGATCTCATGATTTACCTCCTTTAATGCTGTATGTTTGCTTTCAGCTGAAGGTTAGAGGGCATGTAACTTTTGCAGGCAACCCTCCCACCCCCACCCACCCCCATTTCTCCCAGTGCAATTTCTCCTCCTCCTTGATGTCTTGAAGATTAAGAAAACAGTGAAAATAGTAAAACAAACAAGGAGGGAGCAAAAAGTACCCCATGACCTGTTAGGGTGGAGGTTCTTCCCCTTTCCATCACAACTTTTTTTTAAAAAAACAGGAAAAATAGCCTGAAAATGTTTAACATCAATTTGTGGGGATCTCTATAATTAGAGCTCATAAAAGGATGTGTCTTATCCATCAGTCTTGCAAAAACACAGAAGCTGCCTCCCTCCACCTTCTTTCTCCCTCGCTCTGTAATTTTTTTTTCTTTTGATGGACATCAGCAGTAAAATTCTCATTAGTATGTGATATATACTCTGGGTATATAATGTGTATGTGTTGGTAGAGGGATTGGTATGTGTATGTTCCCCCACATCTCCTAAGAGGATTGCTTTAACTAAATAATTTGAGGGATACGGTGGAGCGAAGGTAGCGTTATAAAAATAGTTGTGTGAATTGAGTTGGTGGTCTCCCTGATCCGCCAACCCGTTACCACAGCTGACACTAATTAACACTCAGGTAGGCCAAAAAAAGAACAGCCAAAGGAGCTACATAGAATCTTCACGCTGAAGGTGGTTTAGCGTGGTCTGCCCTGTAGTGGGACAACCATCCCCAATAACTGAAACTGAGGTTTTATTGTTTTGTTTGGGTTCTACAATTATATCTTCCCTAATATGTTAGATGTTCCTCAATGTTTTGTAATTAAAAGAAGCTGGATAGGCCTTTTACTTTTCTTAGCTATAACTCCACCGTTGTGTAAGGTAGACAATAGAAATAAAAAACAAAATTCTTCAAGTTTACAAAATGCTCATAGAAACCAGTTGTAGAAGAAAGGGAGAATGGCCTTGGGAGACAGGAGGAAGAGTCACTGCCAGGGCAACAGTGAGGTAAAAGGGACTTGAACCTGGATGGAGAAAGTAGTATGATTAAACATCTCAGACAAGCCCCTCTTCTATTACTTATATTGTTTTCTTCTTTCTAACTACATCGTCTATATCAGGGGTGTCAAACTGCATTTTGAGGGCCAGATCAGCATTGTAGTTCTCCTCTACGGGCCGACCGGAGTGGGGGGGGGGAGATGGGAAGATGCCTCTTTTTTTTTCTTAATTTGATTTATATGCCGCCCTTCTCCGAAGACTCAGGATGACTTACAATGGGTTAAGCAATAGCCTTCATACTTTTGTATGTATATGTATATGTATATGTATGTGTGTGTGTGTGTGTGTGTGTGTGTGTATGTATGTGTGTGTGTGTGTGTGTGTGTGTGTGTGTGTATATATATATATATATATATATATATATATATATATATATATATATATATATATATATTTTCTGAGGTTTTCGCGGGTGTTTGTATGTAGGTCTTTGGTTATTCGGGTCTTCTCCCGCGTAAAATTGGAAGTGTCTTGGTGACGTTTCGACGAAGTCTCATTCATCATCTTCAGGCTGGTGTTCTTGGCTTCGTGCTTTGTATATAATACAAAGTCAGCTTATTGCCCCCACAAACTGGGTCCTCTTGCAGCACTCTGCTGGCCAAAACAGGGCACATTTTGGCTGGTAAAGTCCTGGAGGATATACAGGCTGAAAATGGGGTGTAGGGAAACCATGTGCGCCCCCCACCCACCCACAATGCCCTGTTTTGGCTGCCAGTGGCACCATGGGCCAGTCCATTGCTATTTCCAGGCCAGCCCACAGGCCTTGAGTTTGACACCCCTGGTCTATATTCTTTTTACATACAGTATGTCTTTCTATCAGTATTATTTATTTTCCTTCTATATCTAAATCTCCCCACCCCTCCCCTGCTACACTTACAAGTTGTGAAACCTGTACTGTTGGCTGATTTGCCCTATAAGGAATCAGACCATCTAGGGTTAGTAGCAATTTAGATTGCACAAATTCATACAGCAGAATGAAATGAGAATAAGAGAACAGAATACTACAATGATAGAAAAAAAAACTGTTCCACTACAAGGAACAACAATGAATGAGGTCCAGGTAAGAGATATTCTGCAAATATAAAATTAGCGCCTTAAAGAGAAAGCTTCTAGCCTCACCTTTATCTGCTGCTTTCTGTGATCCACCTCTTGCTATTCAAAAATGTGATCCATCTCCTGCTATTCAAAATGCTACTTTCCTTCCTCTCTCACATTTGCACCATAGTCTGTTGTATATGCTGACCTCTGAGCCTAAAATTCATGGGTGCCCTTGGAATAAGCTCTTCTTGATTTATTTAAGTTCATAGTTTCCAATAGGATCAAAGCTGAAGTCAAGGGTTTTTTTGTAATTTGTAGTAATTTGTACAAAAATCTGTGTTGTTCTATATAAACACTTTTTTTTCATATATAGCAAAGGGGGATTGGGTAATCTTACACACCTACCAATAGTTCACTGAGAAACACTTAACTACACTAGCTATTTGTAAATCCACTGACAGTTGGCAATATTGAATCCAAATTGAAGGCACTTTCATGGAAAACAGATCTAGTGTAAATAATGTGCACACAGTCTAATCTGAATGTGCTACAGCCCAAAGTAACTTGCCCAAGTGTGGCAGCTAATTTATTTTAGAGTGTTTATTTAATCTGGAAAAGTTCATTTGCAAACCAAAAGAAGATAAAAGTTTCTTTCAGAAATCACCACTAGCAGACAAAATACAAATAAATCTTTTTATTTCCTGTTGTCACCAAAATGAGTGAGAGCTAATAAAATCAGTGGAGGTGCTTCATTGTACTTTCAACAAAATTAGTTGTGTTTTCTTTCAATTAACATATTAAAATGGAAGGTTTTTATATAGATATAAAATGCAGTTTCATCAGAATATAAATTTTTGGACCTAGAGAAGGCAGAAGAAAGATTTTTATTCTCCCTCTCAGTTTTTCTTTCTGTGTGATAAAATTGTGATAATTTCCATACTTGAAAAGATAATCTACACTTAGATCTCTGAATTGTTTCTGAAAATAAGACTTTTTTAAAAAACCCATTTGTAAATTTTCCAATGAAATGGTTAAATTTCACAGTCTGTACTGAAAAAGAAAAAAAACACTCCTCCTTGGGTAAATCAGGAGGTTTAAAAAAAAGACTGTTGGTAAAGATGTAAATGTAATAAATAAATGCTTATACAGCCAGAGGTGGTGGTTGTAGAGTTCTTCTGCATACATATTTTAAGAACAAGTATCAAAAAAAAAAAAATCAGCTACTGTAATCTGTCTATATTTCCTCAAAGGCAGATCCTACTTAAAGTAAAACTATTATTTAGTCCTTTAATAAGTGTGTTTGTGAAATTTTAAATTGTTTGCCCATAAAATGTATTAAAATATATTCTGCAAAAAAGAAGTCTAATATTGCTGCCTTCAATTATCTGCCTGCAATCTTGCTGCTCTAATTCAACTTCATGAGATAAAATAGACTTCATTCCATTCCACACTACCCCAAAGGAGAAGAAAAGTTTTATAGCATTCAGAAGATTGAGGAAATGTGGTATGTATTCAAGAGTTTGTATGTATTCAAGAGTTTGCAGAAATATATAATTCTTACTGTTTATTAAACTTTCCAGGGATATGTAGCATCTTCATGCCCTAGGCTTTTGTCAAATCTCAGGAAAGATTTCCCAAGGGAAGTCCTTTGGTGAGACTGGGAAATACAGGTAGTCCTCAATTTACAACCATTCGTTTAGTGACCATTTGAAGTTACACAGACACTGAAAAAGATGATTTATGAGTTATGTTTTCGACACACATGACCATTGCAGCATCTCCATGGTCAGGTGATCAAAATTTGAAAGTTTGGCAACTGGCATGTATTTTGATGGTTGCAGTGTTCCAGTGTGGGATTCGTTGTCTAGTTTGAAATGATTGCAAGCCAAAAGTTATTAAAGAAAACAATGGTAAGTTTATTTACTACTTTGCAAAGAAGGTGCACCAATCACATACAGGTACAGTGGACACACCTTAAGCCGTCAATATACTTTCTTTATATTCCCTATCACCATCGCAGGTTTGCTTCCCATCCTTTCCTCATAGGATGAGTACTCACTCAGGCCGTCACACTCTATCCGAGGCGCCTAAATTTTTCCCTACTCCTTATTTACAATTTATCTTTAATAACTATTAGTTTCTGGGGGTTGTCTCTAGTTGCCAGCAAATTCCAGCTAAAACCAGTTCTGAGCATAACGTGGGCCTCTCCTCCTTTCATTCCTACATGCAACTTTAAGCTCAAGCAACATTTATGATATTAGATAATACACGGCGTATTCTTTTCAAAGGTTAGTATGTCCTGCTACAATTTCTGTAAAAAAAAAAGTGCCATTCTCCTTTCCCACACTGGGATCATGTGTTCACCTTTTGCAGCCTTCTGACAAGCAAAATCAATGGGGAAGCCAGATTGATTTACCAACTGTGGTGATTCACTTAACAATTGTGGCAAGGAAGATAAAATTCACTTAACAACTGTCTTGCTTAGCAACATAAATTTTGGGCTTAATTGTGGTTGTTAAGTCAAGGACTACCTGTCTAACCAAGGCAGAACACTCGAGACAGTGGGGGAGATGCCTTTCAGAAAAAGCTAAACCCTCCATTTCTAAGGTGACTTCCAAAACCCCACCAAATAATATTCTTAAATATGCAGCAGATGAGAATGAGAAAGAGAAGTCTTTTTACTGCACAAGAAAAAAAAAAATCAGGAAAAAAAATGGAAGACAAGTTTCTTCCATTTATTTTATAATATTACATGTTTTCTACTCTAATACTAAGGTATGACCTCTTTCTCCATGTTTTAGGAAATGTTTGGGGCTGTTCGTGATTAGGCGGTGGGAGGGGAGGGGAGGAAATTTGGCATTGATTAAGGGTTATCTGTTTTCATACAATCCACTGGTGTATGTTTCTTACACAGGAGGCTTCTCTTCTTGATGTCCTTGAAAGAGAAAAATGATGTAATTTGATCATAATTAAATCCCTTTAACACGTTAGAGAGACAAAATGAGAACTCCCAGGAATTATCCTTCTGGGAGGTATTAAAGCAAAGAGCACAAGAGGGTTAAAAATGAGACTTTTCATGCCAGCAGAGGCTAATAAGAAGCACCCTTTTTTTTTTGGCTGATGTCCTTTCCCTTCTTCTCCCCTGTGGTACACGGAATATACCAAAAGTGAATAGAGGGGGGGGGGGGAGGAAAGGGGCAGGAGGGATTAGGAAATTCAGTGAATACTCTCACATGTTACTTCCAAGCGATCTGCATGAAAACATTTAGTGAATCAGGGTATTGTATAACTAGATTTAACATTGCTACAAAGCAGGGCATAAGAGGAATTTGCTCTTAGACCAAAACAGAAGACCTAGTCTTCCCCCCGCCCCACCCCCAAAAATGCCTGTTGTGATACACAGCAGAATTAGGAGCACTTCCTGCATTATTTTTTATCCAGTACTCAAATGAAACTTTACACTGAAAAGCCACAATGAAGAGAACTCTGTGTTCATAATTCTATATATTTCAAACGTCTCTCTCTCTCTCTCAGTATGTATGTGTGTGTGTGTGTGTGTGTGTATGTGTGTGTGTATGTATGTATATATATATGTGTGTGTGTATGTGTGTGTATGTATGTATGTATGTATGTATGTATGTATATATATATATATATATATATATATATATATATATATATACATACATACATACATACATACATACATACACACACATACACACACACACACACATATATATATATATATATATATATATATATATATATATATGTATATATTCTTTTTTAACACTGACATCTCTGCACCAAGTCAAAAGCAGCTTGAAAAAGTAGTCGAAGAAATACCCACTTGGGACTTGCTTGTTCAGAGAGAGAGGGAGGGGGAAAAAAAACACAAAGCACCAAAAAGCTTCATAGAGTATGCCTAAGCTTATGCATATTTTCAGAATTGTGCCCCCATCCCTAGAACTTCGAGCTTGTAATACTATAAGGGTAGAATGAGTTTCTTTCCTACTGTGAATTTAATATTATATGGAGTTGGAAGCTGAAAGACTTGCAGCCAGCATAACTTGTGACGCACCAAGCCAAATGCAGCCTTTCAGCCATTTATGGTGGCCTGCCAAGTACTTCACAATTCTCCAGCAGATTTTATTTTTAAGAAAGAAAATCTCTTAACAGAGAAGCTTAGTCCCTAGCAAATTTAGAATAGCGATTTTAAAACATGCCAATTAGAATAGTGATTTTTAAACGGTTGTGACAATACTTATCCTGTATGGATGAATTCCGCAAAGCGGATGATTCCTGAATATTGTTGGTACAATTTTTAATTGTTCATATCAGTAATGCAGGTTAAAATATTACAGGCACTCCTCGATTTATAACGGTTCGTTTACTGACCACCTGAAGTTACGACGGTGAAAACGTGACTTATGAACGTTTTTCACACTTACGACCGTTGCAGCATCTCCACAGTCACATGATCAAAATTCAGATGCTTGGCAACTGATTCATATTTATGACAGTTGCAGTGTCCCGGGTTCACGTGATGACCCTTTGAGATCTTCTGACGAGCAAAGTTAATGGGGAGGCCAGATTCATTTAACAACCGTGTTACTAGCTTAACAACTGCAATGATTTACTTAACAACTGTGGCAAAAAAGATTGTAAAATGGGGCAAAACTCACTTAACAATTGTCTCACTTAGCAACAGAAATTTCAGGCTCAATTGTAGTCATAGGTCAAGGATTACCTGTAATCAATGCTAAAACAGACAGTGACCATGTCAGTTTCTATGTCTTTACAAGGTTATTATAAGGGTTGGTGAGTTAATACCTGGGAGTGACTTGAAGAGCTTGGTAAAAGCATGAGAGAAATAGGTGAAGACTTTAATCCTAAATATACTCATTTGAGAGTGTGAACCACTCACCTTCATGGGGCTTCTGATGAAACCCAAACATGATTGGATGCATTTTTACTCATACGTACTTTGCTTTGTAGCGTAGCTCTTTGAAGCAACCCTGTATGCTTTCACCCTCTTTTAATTATCCCAGTGCAAAAAAAAATGGAACTGTGTTTTTTTTCCCTATAAAAGTTGAGCATGGATTAAGCAGAAGGCAGAAGGCAGTCCCCACTGGGATAATCGGTGGGCCATATATTGAAACGGAGCTGGGAAAACACTAGATTTCTTTTGTCTAGCCCAAATGAAAATAAATGAAGACTTCAATTTGAAGTAGTTACAAAAAATTTGTTCTTTCCTATGCACTAATTTCAAAACTCACTTGCAGTTAATTAGACTGATTCCAGCAAGCTCTCCCTGCCCTGGCTTAGCATAAACAAGACCCATCTGAGTTTCATTAAAAGTAAAGGATAAAATAAACAGTGGGCCAGAAAACAGTAGTTTGGGCACAGCTCATTGCAGCACAATGCTGTTAAAATTCTTTAAGCTAGCTGGGGGGAAACAGTTTAAAAGGACTTGATGCATACTCCCCGGTTTGAGCAGTTGCTATTATACCACCCCAAGGAAAGTACTTTTTAAATGACAATATTTTTGCCATCTCAGCTGCCTAAACAAGTGAGAGGTACTGTGCTAAATGTGTGGTTTCCAGCTGCACATTGAACATTTAATTCATCCCAGTATTGACTGATGATTGGATATTGTGAACATTTTAGCTTTTATTGTGTAAACAGATTGTTAGTACATTGAGATACACACACACACACACACACAATATTAACAAATAAGATAACCTCATTATAATATCTGTCTTTACATTTCTCTTAACCGGCTAGTGTTTCCCACTCAAATGGATTTGCTATATATTGATACTGGCTTCCAATGATTGTGTAAATCAGATTTCAGGCTTTTGTAAGTTTATTACACTAAAGCTGCACAAGAAAAACCATCAGGTAGCATATGGTGAGGGCAGATAGCCATCTTCCAAAAGAACAAACAAGGTTCCTTGGTATTACCAGTGTCCAGATGGTTAATAATGGCCATTCCCAATGTTGGGGGGGGGGGCATTATTAATAATGGCCATTCCCTTTTCTAGATGTCCCTTTTCAGATCTCAGCTCTAGCACATCTTGAAGGCCCCATATAGGAGAAAGCAAGTTAATACCCTCAGCAATCAACACCAAGCTTTCTTCTTCATCTTGCTGGGTGACCAGTGAAATCAACCAAGATAATAAAAACAAACAAACCTTTGTGAGTGATAAAATGTGAATAAGCATTATTAAACCATTATTTCCAGACTGCTATATTTCATGCTAAATATCAAATGAATGAAATGAATTTTCCCAGGATAGCTTACATCAGCCTTAAGCAGCCATTTCAAATATCATCTAGACATTTTAAACTAAAACTGTAATTAAAAAATGTACATGTAAGCAATAACAAATAGTAAAAAGAAAATAAACCACAGAGTTCTATTAAGATATAGAAGTCAATGTCAAACTATTGTGAATTCCTAAGATGTTAAAATGTTTTGAAGAGTAACAGCATCTTTACTGGAAAAATAATAAAGGAGGGACAAAAAGGACCTAACTGGAGTCCCAAAGGGGGACTCTTCAGCTCTGAAGCTTCTTGGATGAGAAGCAAAATATCTTCAAAGAAAAACCAGAAAGTCCACTTGCCTCTTGAAAAAGCACCTTTGGGACAACCATGACCTGGATGACTGAGAATCTCCATAGACCTCACTACAGGTTCTCACTCTTATTCCAGAGCTGATAATGTCCACCTGTGGGCTGTCCCTCACCAGAATTCAGCATGAGAGAGTACCAGTACCTAAGCTATTGGAAATCATTTTAGAATCTGGATAGGAACTCAGGCTTCTACTACAGAGACTGTGCTTTCAAGCCATGGCTGATTAACACTACCATTTCAGATTAGAGAAACAAAGGCTACAAATGAAGGGAATCCACATGCAATACAGTTACAATGCCCTGTCCAGTCAGTATTCTTCCTGCCATATTTTGTCTTGGGGAAAAAAATCATTTTCAGACTTGTCTTTAAGGGAAGTCGCATATATAACACATTGCTGTAGGCTAGAGATTATTAGATTATTGAGAGAGGCTATTTTTATCCAAGGAGCACCTAAATTGGCGGTAGACACTTCATGCAATGGATTACAATGTGCTTCTAAGGATAAACATTTATCTATAAACAGTCCCAAGCTATGATTCTTTATAGAAAATAGCCCCTTTCCAAAATAGGTTGAATACAATTTAGAGAGACAGATAAACCTTCTGCAAAGAAACAGTCTGGGTTTTTTTCTATATAGTGTTTCAATTTATTTATTGCCCTGACTAAATCTTTTCATTGCAAGCCTAGAGTTGATAACATCTAATTTTTATCTTTGTTTTTTATCAGTACATTGATATTGTATTGCTCTATATAGTTGACTGAATTGACTCATTAGCAACGTTATGTAGATCTTGTACATTACGGGGATGAAGATAAATCCTGCAGCACCCCAACTGCCATGTAGTTGAACAGAAATCTTCCAGCACCATCTCAGAGATAGTTGTACAAATACAACAGGAACAGTGTAAATATCATGCTGCCTAAGATAGTCTTCGAGGGCGTAATGGTTGATGATATCAAAAATCTCTGAAAAATGCAGAAAAAGTAACATGGTAGCAGTTTCTTGTCTTACTCCATGAAAAGATCAGTTCACAGGAAATATTAGTGCCAAGAACAAGCTTAAATCCAACTGAACTGGATCTAGAAAATCTATTTCATCCATAAATGGCTGAATCTGATTAGCAACTACCTATTTTGGTAGCTTAGCTGTGGAAGGCAATTCAGCACCATCCTAGAGTTGTTCAAATATGAATCCAACTGATTTTTTTCCCCATCTTACTACCATCCTTTCCTAAGAGGAAAAAAAAAATGATGCAGGATGAGCAATCACATTCTACTACCTAAAACAGACTACAAAGAACAAGAGACAAACAAACAGATGATTGGACAATCTTTCCTAAAGAATTTGTCCACATCACTGAGATTTCATTAAAAGCAAAGAGGCAGATATTGCCTTGCGCTACTTTTCACGACGTATATAACCTGAACTGCTGAATTAGAAGTGCAGAATCTAAACAATGGCAGAAAAATTGAATTTGTTCTTAGTAGGTCTCTCTCCCAAGTGCTCTCTTAGACTTTTCAAATGCCTTAACCAGTCAAAAAAGATCCAGAAGATGGCATTTAAAAGATATAGTAACTATATGGTACCTTTACTAGTTCTAATATAACATTCTTGGTATTGCTCATACATATCAAGGTATGTGCAAACTCTGAAATCGTACATATATAGCTAAACACAAAACTGAAGGAAAATGATTTAATCAAGCCTTAATATTCAGTGGAAAAGGAGAAAAAGAAACCAGATGATACTCTGTACACAGGGATGACATGCAAGCAGCTATTCATCTTGCAATTTGACTTCAAATAAGGCTGCAGTCCATAGGTTTGTTAATGACATCCGTATCTCTCTCTATAAGATTTGAACACAGTTCAGAAGCAGTTGGCATCAGCTGGGCCCTTTGCTAGAGTTGCAGATTGTATAAGAAATGGATCAAAGCTGTAGATGCATACTAGCAGTATAGCTCTTATCAAGCTAATCAAATAAACCAAGGTTTGTTGCATTTCAGGACAGAGTTGGATTGGGCACAGCTGGGCAACATTTCCAAAGAAATGTGGAAACGATCATGAACACCTATGGTGATAATGCTTCCCATGTCTCAAGCACTCCCTCCGATGTTTGACAGAGAGGAATAGGTGTGCTTGTTTATTTTAAATGAACAAAGCATCCACAGTAAAGAAGTGAGCTAACTAAATGTCACTTCCAGAGAGTCTGTGGCAACATGCACTTGCCAAAAGTGTTTTGCCATATTACTCTCAAAAGTAAAGCTTAGGAAACCAATGCTTTGGGTCAGGGGTGGGTTCTACTTACATTTACTACCAGTTTGCAGTGGGAATGTGCATGCACGCTTCTATGCACGCGCATGCGCAAAAGCTTCAGCACATGCACAGATCACCCATGATGACATTGTGGCGGGTGGGCTATAGAACTGGACAGAATTGGGAGCAACCCACCACTGCTTTGGGTACATATAGTTGTCATAGCCTGTTTGTCTTTTTTTTCTTCAGAGCAGTTGTACAGTTGATCAGGGGATTAAGTAGCAAACAGGATGCCCTCATAATACTATTTATCCAATCAGATGGTAGTTGAAAGTAAAAGTAACATAAAAGAATGAACAGAGCTACAGTTGGTTGGCTTGCTTGTTGCAAGAGAGCTAAGACATTGTCAGTAAAGGACGGCATTGTACGGTGCTCCTACAAATGTTTTTGAAAGCATAATCAATTCAGTAGATTTATCAGTCACCTCCTGCTACAATGAGAGAATACAACTTGCATTTACTGCCTAGAAACAGCAGAGGTCTTCTAATGCTAGTCAAAGGGAAGTTGTAAGTGAGCTTGTGTTTT
Organism: Masticophis lateralis; assembly: GCA_030761175.1. Classification (NCBI taxonomy): domain Eukaryota; kingdom Metazoa; phylum Chordata; class Lepidosauria; order Squamata; family Colubridae; genus Masticophis; species Masticophis lateralis. Next base: position 129,462,040 of record JAUDYJ010000002.1, on the reverse strand, counting down.
CTGTAACACTACACCGAGCAGAGATGCTTAGGTAGCAGAGCAAATAGCCCATGTGGATCTTGGAGCCAACTGAAATACGTATTAAGAAAAAGTCATGTTATAGTCCTTCTACTGAACTAGAATACCTCCATGGTATTCTACATACAGAATCTTTTTGATATGAAGCGATTTAAATAGACATGGGACCCCTGACCCCCACTGCTTTTGAAAGCACTGCCTTTTCTTATATGTAGTGTGTGGTTTATTTATCATTCCATTAAGAGTAGCAACCATTGGACAAGGTGACAGTGGAAATTTAAAAACTCACACCTTGGGAGTTTCCCCTCATTCAATTTTATTCAACATAAATCAGGTCTCCCATCACTTCTGCTAATCTTAAACTGAATTCTCCCCAATGGTTCAGAAGATCCTTTTAACTGTGGAACAAGAAAACCAAAGAATGTGAAAATGCTGCTGTTGGTGCCTAAACCAAAACAACTCACTGTGGATTTTTAGGAAATCGCAACTTCAAATTAGACAGCTTTATTCTAGCCAAAGAATGAGGAGTTTGCATTTAGATTTTACAGTTGAGTTCAATGTGAGGTTTATCAATCAGTCTGTCAGAATAGAGCTGAAGAAGGGACCTTGGAGGTCTTCTACTGCAACCCCGGCTCAAGCAAGAGACCCTATACCATTTCAGACAAATGACTGTCCAGTCTCTTCTTAAAAACCTCTAGTGAATGGTATTGCAACAATACTCTTTTCAGGATGTCTATGTGCAATCTGATACTGCATCGGTCTAGAACTGTGATGGCGAACCTAGAGGACATGTGCCACAGGTGGCACATGTCCTCTAGGCACATATCTGTCTAGGCACATATCTGTCGACACGCAAGCATTGAGCTAGCTGAGCTCCAGCGCACATGTGTGCACCAGCCAGCTGATTTTCGGGCCCACCGGAAGTCAGGAAATGGGCCATTTCCAGCCTCTGGAGGGCCTCTGGGAGGATAAGGAAGGTTGTTTTTGCCCTCCCCAGGCTCCTAGAAAGCCTCTGGAGCCTGAGGAGGACAAAAAATGGGCCCACCGTGCCATCGCATCCCAAAAGAGAGAACGGGGGAGGGTCACGTGCGCATGCATGGGGGGGCAGGGCGCATTGAATTATGGGTGTGGGCACACACACGCATGACCCTCCCACACTCCCTCTGTTTTTGGTAAGCGATGGCAAAAAGGTTAGCTATCACTGGTCTAGAAGTTTCTCCAAATGAGTATTTTGATGCTTCTTTTTATGTGAAGCAGTCATGTTCACCAGCCTATACCAGCCTACAAGTGTGTAATACCCTTCCAAAGGCTTGATTGGCCCTGAAAACTACATCATAGTGCTGCAAAGACAATTTTGACAACTGATACAAGGACACTCTGGAGAATCAGACATCATTAGGCTATAGGAATAAGTGCTTGGGATAATAAATCCTTTCACAGAATTAAGGAACTGTCTAGTCTCCAGCCAGTTCAGCCTACAATGAAAGTTTAGCAAATGGCACTTATAATAGTCAGGGGCGCTTGTACATGTGTAGGTAAGTGAGTGTGCTTGGAGGGCAGAGAATTTAGCTCAGGTTATCATAGCCAATGTCTCCTTTCATCGAAGACATTAATAGTCTTTAAAGGAAAAAAAATAAGAGGCAACTTGATTAGGGTGAAGCACAATGCTTTAGGAATGATTCAACTAACTAGAATTTGTGTAGATGTTTCTTAACTGAATGCGAACAAACTGATGTTACTAGAATTGGTTTGCTGGAATCCCTAAACCAGAAGTCTTACTTTCAGGACCCTGTCACTAAACATTAAAGTAATGGGGAGGGGGGGGGGGCTTTTCTTTATATTTGTTAATATTCTTGTTAAAGCTCACACTTTTTTTGTGTTAAAGAACTAGCTTACCTCTCAAATGAAGAAAAGAAAAGAAGTAAAGTATTTTTACCACTGTTTGCTTTTCCAGTTTCTTTAATTTGGGTAATTGCTTAGTCAACTTTCAAAAATATATATTCTGTCTTGAAAAAACAGCAAAAAATGACAGATCACCTTCCTTTTCATTTCAGATTTGGCACGCAGATCCCAGGTTGTGTATTCTTTCCATGGCGCCATACCAGCGTCCAATACTTAATTAATTTCCCTTTGCTCCTGCAGTCTTCCACTTAAAGAGACAGTGTCCCATTTTTGATTGCTTGCCTTTGGCTGGTTTTCAAAAATGTCACTTTTTAAAATCTCTCCACCCACCCACCCACCCCCATCTCCTAAATGTATTATGTAAACTTCCCAGAGTTGCTGTATGGCACAGAGCTGGTGTTTTCTTACTTTACCATCTCCTTGCTTTCTGTTTTGTTCAGGAGTCAAATCTCCCTACATGCAGAAGAAAGTACCAAAGAAAGGAAGAAGTTAAGAAAGGAGGGTTGTATGTTATGTTGATCTGGCTTTATTCTACACAACTGGAACAATGAATTTGCAGAACATCTGTCAATTCAATGGTCTTGTCAGCCTTTGCACAGCATGTTGAAGGCTACGTGCCAAAAGGAGTGAAGTCAAGACTGAGTTTGAGGGTAGGAGGTCTTTAAGGGATGAAATTGATGTCTTGAAGACCTGGCACCCATTTCGTTTCTTAATACTGAAAACTAAAAAATGTCTAAATATATGGAGCATTACGACTGCACTCCGAAGGCCATAAAAAGCATGCCAGCGGGTTACCGCCACCCTTCACAGGCCATAATTTGGGCACATTTTCAGGACATCAGTCAAAATGGAAAGAGGCAGAAGTATGAGAAACAGACAAAACAGTTCCAAAGCATGAGTTGTCGAACTAATAATAATCAGGCAAAAAATAATAATAATAATTAGAAAAACATAAATCTTACAAAACAATGCATAATTTTAAACAACCATGCATTCTGGAAAAGAAACATTTTAATTACCATTTAGAAGACAACATATTAAATCAAAACTTAGCCTAAGACCCAAAAAGACGAAGAATAATTTTAATCTTAATCTGTATAGTTTTAATGTTTTAATATTTTAATTATTTTTCTTCTTGTTTTATACCCTGTAATTTGTCCAGAGTCACCTTACAGGAGATATGGGCAGCGTAAACATTTAATTTAGCATTAGCATTAGCATTAGATCCTCCCATGCTGGGTAGCATACTGGGCAGCAAAGGATCTCCAGCAAACATTTAACAAAGAAAAATAAAATACAGATCTGTAATTATTAACGAAACATTAAATGCATTATTATAGTAGCTGTAGTCTAAATACTGTAGCAGTGACAATCACCAACGTTTGTTGCTAAAATTCAACCGTAGGTAGGACAGTTACCACAAATGGTACCATAAAACCAGATAACCTGGAAAGAAAGAAAGCTCCTGGTCAGATAGAAACAGGGGCATATATTTATTTGTTTCTTTGTTTGTTTATTTATTTTATTAAACATATATATAAACACTGAATCTTGGAACCACTCATATTGTAATTCTATACATATTTAGCAACAAGTACTGTTATTTATTAATGTATTTTTATCTGCCCTTTCATCTGAGAGATAATGGCAGTACATGAGAAAAAAAAAACACAACCCTCATTTGGTTCATATAAGAACAGCCCCAAAAGTTAGCAGCTAAATTTGCACCATAATTTACTTTTCAAAGATTAGACGTTTCTAGAACATCTAACTATACAGGACAGTTTATGGCTATGATAGATAGCTAGACAGGTAAAAATATGTTCTTTGTACACTCATCACACAGGTCAATACCCGTGTGTGTGTGTATGTGAGAGAGAGAGAGAGAGAGAGAGTGTGTGTGTAATATATTCTTGTATCTAAGAGGTGGTTGTCTGAATCCATCTATGGTTGTATATGTTATTATGCTGGTCAGCTTTTGTTAGTTCTCCACCATGAAACTTTAACAAATATGGCAGAGAAGGAAGAGTGGTTGTTTATTTCCAGGTTAGCCTCCATATGAATACAAAACAACAGGGTAAATACCAGGGATGGGTTCTAAATTTTTTTACTACTGGTTCTGTGGGTGTGGCTTATTTTGTGGGCATGGCTTGGAGGTCATGTGACTGGATGGGTGTGGCTAGCTGGTCATGTGACCGGGTGGCCATGCCTATGTGTATAGGGACTACTCAGAGAGCTGAAAAAAGTCATTTCTGACAGGTCCTCGCAGTTTTGACTGGTCCTCACACTTAACCATCCTCACATTTATGCCTGTGCAGCATTCTTAAAAACCATGTCACTCATTTCACAACTGCTTCTCTTCACCATGGTGACAAGATAGGGCGAAAAACGTAAAATGTGAGGACAGTCGTAAGTTTGAGGACTGGTTAAAAGTGCGAGGACCAGTCAAAAATAACTTTTTCAGCTCTCTGAGTAGTCCACATGCACAAAAGGATTCAATTATTTCTTCAAAGTGCTGATGATTGCACCCTGGCTGGAAGAACTCCAACAGGGGAGTATTTCCTCCTAACAGCAATGTAAAAAGCTTAAAACAACTCTTCCCCTTTAAGAAAGTCAAGCAAAAAAATAGCCTCCGAAACTGGAAGTGACAGTAAGTCTAGGCATACTGCCAGAGAGACAGTTTCTGTAATAAAGATTAGGCTAGGAAAAAAGGACATTTCTTTTAACAACCAGTTCTCTGAACTACTTAACTACTTAACAACCAGTTCTACTGAAGTAGAATCCCACCACTGGGTCTACCCATTTATTTTTGCAGGCACCAGTCTACTCATTTGTTTTCTTTTAACACAGATCAGCTGTAGGGCGGCTCTTTGAAGCTCCGCGGCAAGAATTTAAACAGTTTTTTTCCCTCTAGCCATCAGCTGGGACTCAGGAGGCAGCAATAGATTGGGGGTGGGGCCAAATAAAAGGTAAGAATAACCCGGCAGAGGGGGGGCAGAACCGGTTCGGTGATGTCATATTGTCACCGCTACCAGCTTGGACGAACCAGGCCGAACCGGGAGGAAACCCACCACTGGTAAATATAGCTCCTGTTGCTTTAGGATCAACCAAATTCTTTTTTTTTCCCACTTCAAATTATCCAGCTTCAGTTATAGAATTTCCCAGCCCTCCTAAATTCAATGAGGCAAAAAAGTCTCTAGTCAGAACTTATCTCCTCCAGAAATAAAACATACAGTAGTAAGAGGAGTAACAAATTGCTTGGCACCTCATTAGCAATTGTAAAGCAGACTCCGTTTTCACCCTGGGGTCTCGTTGGAATGATTTGTTAGGTTGGTCTCTTTCCCCCCACCCCCTTCCTTCTTAATTGAAGGGAGTTGGAGGCAAGGCAAGAACAACAGTGATTATTTGTCTCCTTCTGGGATCCCTGTCTTGCTGTCTACTGCTAAAGTACCCCTGTACCTTATGTTGTTTCTGGAACCTGAATCCAGCTCATGTAGCTTCTGTGTGGGTCAGCTGGTTGAGACAAGGTAGACCACCTCAAGAAAGATATCTGTTTCATTTTGCTGGTGTTTAATGGAGAGGTCAAAATAAGTCACCCCTTAGTGACCACACCATGTAAGGTTGTTCAGATTGTTGTTACATTGTCAGACTGTTCCTCACAATGTAGTAACTTGTCACACCAACTGCACTGCAGCATTAGGTCCTAGTCAGATTAGGGTCTCGATAGTATAAAATTTATTTGCACAATTGATGTACTGTATAATATGTCCGTTATATAACTGTCAACCTTCAAGGTCAAGACTGAGATAGAGGAACAACTTCCTCAAAACTTCTGCCCCTCCTAACAACCAGCTGCCAAAAACCGCCCTGGAACTATGGAAGGTGAATAAGAAGCTACTGGGCAACTGGGCACAACCACACAATGTCTACTGACTGATCAAGAACAACCTTGGCTGGAATGGAAATCACTAAATAAACTGCCCGCTGGAGTAGGGAGATCAAAGCACAATCTAAAAAAAAAATAAATAAGGCTTCCCTATAGAAGAACTCTGTGTGAGTGTGGAGAAGAATAATCCATCTTGCAAATGCTACGGTGCATATAATGTACTTCAAATGTATGAAGGAAGATATGGCTTGATATTGGGCAAATGTTCATTTAATTCTAATCCTATTCTACATCCTATTTTACATGTGCTAAATTTCTATGACCTATTATATACCTATTTTATTTGTTCAGTGATGAACGTTATATATCTATCATGTGTCTGACATGAATGAAGAAAGTATAAAATGGCGTGAAGTTTTCCCGTTAAGAATAGTGTGCCCAAGTGCTTGCCACAATTCTTCCTGCTATCTTTTAAAATCTCCTCCAGCTAATGACAAAACAGTGGCTGATTGATGATGAGACCTTTCCATCTGTTAGCTAAATTGAAACAAACCCAAATATATTTCTGAGCTGAACAAATAGGCCTACTTGAGGAAGTGACAGCCCTTAATAGAATTGAATTCAGCATCCCAACTTGAATACCTGGATTTTTCATAAAAAAACAAAACCACCTTGTACTTTATTTTTAAACGGCTTCAAATTTCTTTATGGAATATAGACTTAGATATTTATAGAAACATTGAAAAAAAACCTGAGGGGGGAAAAATATCTAAAATATTGGCCAGCAGCACCTCAAAAAGATGGGGTGTATCGGTCAGTTCCAATTCATATAATTTAACAAAATAGCAGTCAAGAAGGCTTAATTTTAAAATGAAGACAGTGAGGAAATCTAAGTCTGCTGGGGCACATGCTGAAAGAGGGATTTTCCCCCCAGTCCTGGGCTTCTTATGGCTACTTTTTAAAATCTGTTCTTGATGAATTGCACATTAAAGATAAAAGGTAAAGGTTCCCCTAGCACATATGTGCTAGTCGTTCTCGACCGTAGGGGGTGGTGCTCATGTCTCTTTCAAAGCCGAAGAGCCAGCGCTGTCCGAAGACGTCTCCGTGGTCTTGTGGCCGGCATGACTAAATGCCAAAGACACACAGAACACTGTTACCTTCCCACCAAAGGTGGTCCCTATTGTTTCTACTTGCATTTTTTATGTGCTTTCGAACTGCTAGGCACTAGGGATTCAAACTGCTGAACTGCCGACCTTTCGATCGACAAGCTCAGTGTCTGGGCCACTGAGCCACCACATCCCTTTAGATTAAAGATACTTCCTATCTAAAAGTAACAGGGAGTGATCTACTATACCATTGTAATTGAAGCTATTTCCTTTCTTACAGTTTAGGAGGATACCCCCTCCCCCCCCCCCCCACGCCCAGATCAGGATTAATTTTATTTATTTATTTATTTAATGCCTTTTGTTCAAATACTTTTGATTTTATGTTCTAGAGGAGGGCTAGATTCAGGTAGCATTCTGGAATATTGGTGTTTTGCAGCTGAGTATGCCTCCCATTGCAGACATTTTCAGGATGAAAAAGCTCCTTATCCAACATTGCCCAGAATATGTTCTTGACATTCCAGAAGCATTCTCTAGGACAACAAGATTTCAGATCCCCGATTATTAAACACCTAAAGGTAATTCAATTTGGAAGATGCATCATACAGATTTTGCTGCCATAAGAAAAGTATCAGGTCTCTGGGTGTACTGTCAAGGGATGTAAAGTATATTTGATTAACTGCCGAAGGTAAGTTCATAATGCTGAACTTTTGGAGATGAAGACAGGTTCTGGCTGCTGGAAGCACAGTGATGAATGACTTGTTTAATTTGAAGAAATGAACTGTCAGAAACAATGGCTATACAAAACTTCCCCTTGTTATTAAGAGAAAGAGCCAAAATGACATTTTTACTTATTTGTGTAAGGATTAGTTCTATGAACTCTCAGTCGAGTCCATGATGTTTTTCAAATAGAGTCCAGTTCAAATAGCTTAAGATATTTAGAAAGAGGAGTAGGTATGATTGTCTCTAAAACATTGAACCATTTTTGTAATAGCAATTTGGATAATGGCATTTCCATTTTATTTTGGAGCACATCAAGACCATTCTCTGATTTTTATACATCTACTCATGTGATCACTGATGGTAAAATTGAGCTGTCAAATGGTGAAAAGAGGGAAAGAACAATTAATACAAAAGTTACAGGATAATTAGCTGGTCATCTTCAAAGGTTAGGAGGAAATAGAGCTGAACTAAAAATAAAAGACTTGATACTGCGAAAAGGAAAATAAGGAATAATAGATAGGATATAGACTAGGATTAATAGGGCCCACATAGTATCTAAAACAGAATTCAAACAATTAAGATGGAAGAGGTGACTGTGGGATCAAAGGAATAGAGTAGTGATGGCTAACTTTTTTTTCCTCTGGTGCTGAAAGTGTGAGAACAAAGACTGAAGAACCACATCATCTCCCAGACTCCAAATCTTGATATGGGAGAGATAATGATTGCTTGCTTGGCCTTAGACTTTCTGGGTTTGGGAGAAATGTTTGGGAAGAAGATGTGAGGGAGCACTAACAAATACAGGATTAAAACCCGTAACATACATGAACTGGAACTAGAATCAAAGGATATTGTTTATTTATCCATATATTCACCCAGTCCATGAATATTCTGACTTTCTTTCCAAAGGTACCCAAGTTGGCTAACAATAATAGTAATTTTTTTAAAAACCAACTGGGTCTTTCTTTTATTAGCAATAAATAAGAAAGTGAAGGTGAATACCATAGAGAGCATAAGTAATTACCTTGAAGGATAGGATAGGATTGTTGCAACCACCAAGGCAAAAGTCAGACAAGCATGACTTGAGATCACTCCAAGATACTAATTTGAGTTTCCTAATCTGATCTACCTTATAGGGATGATGGCAACTCTGGCTGAAGGACCTCAATCTGCTATGAAGACTTTCCCAAGTATGCCTTGCAAGAAGACTTGTTAGAAAAAGTCCTACTCTCCAGTGTTCAAAACAGTAACCATTCACCTACTTAGTACTGTCTAATGATGTATAATTCAGGGGCTTTTGAAAATCCAGGAATGAGCTAGCAGGTAAAGTAACAGTAACAGTTGTGCACTTTTAATGGTTCAGGTGCTTCCCACAAAATAATGACAATCTTACAAGAAATTCTTATCAAGGAAAAGATATGTAGACAAAGCCGACAAACAACAGCTGGGCTCTTAATTAAGCTGCCTAGTATTCGCTCAGTTGTCCATCCAGCCTTTTTTTTCCATATGTATCATGCAGGGAAACATGCATGGTGGCTCAGTGGCTAAGACACTGAGCTTGTCGATCGAAAGGTCGGCAGTTCAGCAGTTCAAATCCCTAGTGCCATGTAACAGGGTGAGCTCCCATTACTTGTCCCAGCTTCTGCCAACCTAGCAGTTCGAAAGCACATAAAAAATGCAAGTAGAAAAATAGGGACCTCCTTTGGTAGGAAGGTAACAACGTTCCATGTGCCTTTGATGTTTAGTCATGCTGGCCACATGATCACAGAGACATCTTCGGACAGCGCAGGCTCTTCGGCTTTGAAACAGAGATCAGCACCGCCCCCTAGAGTCGGGAACGACTAGCACATATGTTTGAGGGGAACCTTTACCTTTTATCATGCAGGCAATTAAAAGGGAAGCTAGCAAACCTCTGTAGAAATCAAATCCTCCTTCATAACATTTCAAAAACAAAATAAATGAATGGAGGCATAGTAATTTTATTTGAAGAGACCTTGAAGGTGGAAAATGGAATCCTTTCATTTATTATTGTAAAGATGGATGCACAGAGAACTCAAATGTTTGGTGTTAAGTAGGATCACATATTTGTAATAAGTTGGAAATTTTAAATTTTATCCTAGTAAAATGTATCTTAAGGTAACTTAATGGAATATTCTCAAACCACTGATTATAACCCAGGTGCAATAAAGCAAAGGTGGATGTTGGTGTCTTTATTGAAAATAGAATTAAATTGAGGGTGTGGGGCCACTGTTATGCGGAGGGCTCTAAGTGACATCCCTAAGATCACAGAAAACCAAGTTCAGTTTGAAAAGCCTATCAGTTACACTCTACATTCTTTGTTTCACCCATTAGATTTAATGCAAAATGTTTCCAATTAGGATGAAAAAGCACAACGTCTATTGTAAACAACAGTGTTCAACAAATTTCAAATGAAATAGAGCCTGCATTACTAACCACATGTAGGTTTTGGTGGTGTCTGAGGGGGCAGAAACATCCTTGGGCCAGATTTTATTTATATATTTTTTAGATCAGGATGTGAAGAAATGTGGCCTCCATGTTCCATGATCCCACCTTCTTAATCTAATCATTTTCTGGATGCCTTTTAAAAGGTGGGAAAAGGTGGCATTCATCAACCCATATTTTCCCCACCAGTCGTAATGATGCCACATTAGTACACTTGTGTGACTCTGTAGGCCAGGGCTGTCCAACCCTGACAACTTTTAAGACTGGTGGACTTCAACTCCTCATGGCTGGCTAGAGAATTCTGGGATGTGAAGTCCACAAGGCTTAAGGTTGCCAAGGTTGGGCACCTCTGTTGTAAGCAGAGTGAGTATTGCATGGCTTTATTATAGTGTTTTTTAAAAGTGACTCTTCTCCGTGGGAAGCCTAAAACAAGGTCTTACTTTTCTCAAGAGAGTTTCCAGTTTTCATTCTTTTCTTGTCACCCACTTCCTCTTCGTTACATGGCCCTCCCTGAAACTAAAGAAGGCCTGAAACATAAAACCTTGGCACCAGCTTTTGTTGAAACTTGCAATTATCTCTTTGAGATCACCTCAGAACCCATCTCTTTCAGGCCCTTTGCCTTGTTCTTTAGCTTCATCCTTTTGCTATCAATTTTAGAAGATGTTCTTTTTGGAGTTGATCTATTCTTCCTAGACTTCCTTCCACTTTTGTTTTCTCTAGCCACAACCGATAGACATGTTTGAAAAGGAGCAGGGAGACGTGTCCCGCAGCTTATAAAATAATCTTGGCTTTATAAAGAGATCAGTGTTTGCTTTTTTGGAGGTTATATTCCTTTGGGAACATTTAAAGGAAAATGTTATAAATCAGGGCCTGCCACAACGGGTGATCTACCAAGTCAAATAAAACCCTCGAGCCATTATTTTTGGCTTGCAAGGGGCTTGACAACCGGCTGCCCCCTTCCAAGATTTCAGAGTCAGGAAAGCAGCCAAAAAGTGTTGGGGGGTGGGGGGTGAGCGAATCCGAGAGTTTTAGCCTCATTCCTGTCACCAACATTTGAAAGTGAGCTAGCATTTGCAAGGGTGGGTTGTTTTTTTTGTTTTTGTTTTTTTTTTTGTTGTTTTTTTTGGTATTTTTTCTGCATCTTGGACTTTGGGGTACATGCCTGTTGGTGGAGCCATATACCTCAACATATACAGCTCCCCCCACTTTCTTTTGCAGATGGTAATTTCCAGAAGGTCTATGCGAAGCCTTAGGAAGAGATGTTTTCACAAAATGTGTTGCCATGAGTGAAATGCCTTTTTTGAAACCAATAAATACCTTGGAAGGTTTACACAATTATTGTGAAGGCTTGCATTGGTTATCTGAGTGTGTATGTGTGTGCTATTTCATTTCACTAGTAGTCCCATTACCAATGTCTGTGCATGTAGGCACACACAGAGACAACCATGGACAAACTTCCAAAGGATACAACTGATTAACGCTTCAAGGTGAGTTACTTCACTCATGCTAATATGTTTTGAGTAGCACATTTTTCCCCCAAATGCTTTTCAGAGCCTTACTTTCTAACATCTGTCATCAGTCGGTTAAAAACAGAAGCCAAAAGAGAAGGATTCAATTAGCGCAGGAGTTTTGCATTGCTAGTACTGTTTTCATGTCATAACATCTGCATCCAACAAAGCTGTTTGGTTTAGCACAACCACACTAAAGAGGGTGTATTCCTCATGCAAACGGCCAATGTCAACCACATTGTTGGGCAATAATCATTTGGAAAATGTATCTGCTGATCACAGATGATCACAGTGGGCTGGTAATTTAATGGAAGAAGATCGTTGTCAAGAAACTGGTGTCTAGCTGATAGATGCCCTCTACCAGGGGGGGGGGTTCTACTTACTTTTACTACTGGTTTGCAACAGGAGCACACACGCACTTCTGCGCATGTGCAGATCATCAATGATGACGTCTGGGTGGGTGAGCGGAGCCTCCCACCACTTTTACTACCGGTTCTAAAGAACCGGGCAGAACCGGGAGCAAACCACCACTGCCCTCTACTGAAGAAAAGTAGTATGTCTGTCAAATCCCTCCAGTCTTGAGAACTATTGTAGCAGGTTTTGCTGCTTAACTGGTTCAGGATTGCAAACTGTCAAATCTCTGAATTGGCAACTGACCTCTTTCAGAATGCAGGAGTGATTTGATAGAGCCCAAAATACCCAGTGAGTTTCATAGCTAAGAATAAAGCTGAATCGTAGCCAAAATAGTAGGATGGAGAAATGCAGCTTCCAGTTAACATTGATTCATGAATCTTTGTGGTAGGTCACTATCTTTCATAGCTCTCTTCCTAAAAGGATTGTTTTAAAAGTGGAGTGTAAGAGTTGGGCATGCTTCTGGAATAAAGGCAGCATAGAATTGCAAATAAGTAAATTAAAAAAAAAAAAAACTTCCACATAAATTCCATCGGATGGTAAGGGAGTTAATGATAGAGATGTATGAATTGGCTTTGACCCCAATTTGACCATTGGTTCAAACTGGATGTAGTTCAGTATAATTCGGTGCTTTGAATTAATTCCTATTAATTAATACATTTCAAAAATTTGATTCAAAGGATTAAATATGGGTTTAATCACATTTGGCACAGTGATTAGAATGCAGTGATGGCACAATGGTTAGAGTGCAGCATTGCAGGCTAACTCTGCCCACAGCCAGGAGTTTGATTCTCATTGGCTTAAGGTTGATTCGGCCTTCCATCCTTCCAAGGTCAGTAAAATTAAGACCCAGATTGGGGGGGGGCAATATGCTGACATTTGTAAACTGCTGAGACGTCTGTAAAGCACTATGGAGTGTTACGTAACTCTAAGAGCTATTGCTGGGTTCAAAAATACAATGGTACTGAAAAAATTAACATCATAGCTATAACCATTGCACATCCCCACAGTCATGAAATTGCAATTCAGGTGCTTGGCAACCAGCCTGTGTTTACAATGGTTGCAGCATCTTGTGGTCACATGTGATTTGCAACCTTTCCAGAGAGCTTCCGTCAAGGAAACTCATTGGGGGAAACTGGATCTGCTTAATGACAGCATGATTAATAATCACAGTAAAAAATGGTTGTAAAATGTGGTGACTCACTTAATGACTGTATCACTTAGTAACCAAAATTCCGGTCCCAATTGTGATTGTAAGATGAGGACTACCTATAATTCAACATGGTTTTCTGAATCAGTTAAAAAGAAAGGTTCACCAAGTTCAGAAACATAATAACATTCAGTGATTTAATCAAGTCACGTTCATATTCAATTTTTGGAGTTGAATCTTTCCTTAATCCCAATTAGTAAGCAATTACTTGTTATTAGTTTCTAGGCTTTGTCTGCCAGAAAGTTGCATGTGAATCTGGCAGTCACTAGTCATTATATTGAATTTATAGAACTCCTCTTCTAAGAAGATCTTCTTAGAAGAGTAGCTCTAAAAATCCAAGGGTTGTCCTGAGCTTTGCAAAATAAATTGAATACATTCATTTTATTAGTAGTATGTTATTTGAGGTTATTATGGAGTGGTAAAAGCAGCCTGGGGAAAAACTGGATAGGACATGGGGGCAAGATAGAGACAAGGAAAGAGGAAGAAACCATGGAAGGGAAGGCATTTGGGAAAATGTCACGGTGAAGGCAAGAAAACAACAATCCAGTAAAGTATGGTTTCAGAGACAGGGGACAACCGTGGGCAGGTTGCTGTATGTTGTATGGAGCCCAGAAAATATACTTTGTGTCATTCCTGTTTTAAAACATAGAAGTCAGAACTCTGAAGGAGACACTCAGAATTATTTAATCTTTTAATATTATGGATAAAATCTCTAGTCCAATCCACCAGCAATCTCTTGGCAGGCATGGAATTCCAAAGCATCCTTGAAATTCAAAAAACGAAAAATGAAAAAACAACCCTTGTCCATGCAAACTTTGTACCTTCTATTGGGATCAATGAATGAATGGGGATGCCCGTCCGTACACACGCACGCACACACGCATATGGATGCATCTTTGCACAACTCCCCCATTCATCTTGATGGGACTTCTGCAGGAACTATTCCTGGAACAGAAGCTAACCAGGTGCCTTCACCACTGAAGCCAGGGCTGGAATTCCAGCCTGGCCTGAGGGCTCCATGGCAGCTCCTCTCCCTCCCTGCTGACCTTCCTGTTGAAACATTGAGGTTTTCATCTGGCTCCTGGCTTCCCTTCTCCGCTTGCAGAATTAAATGTCACCAGCAGAAAGAGGGAGGGAATGCCACCATTGCTAAAGCAAAATAAATAACACACCGTTTGGCGTCTCAAAGGTTTTTCCTTCAGCCTTTTAAAAATCTGAAATGGTTTTTTTGGAAAGCCTCTACTTGAATAACTCATGTCTTCATCAACAGGACAAATCTGTCTTAAAGAAAGAAGGTACAGTGAGCAAGTACAAATACTGTGGTCCAGCAAATGACGTCGAGGCCGGCCAGGTAATTAAAGTGCCGCGGGTGCTCTGGGCATAGGAATGGAAAAGGGGTGGGTGGGGAGCTTATGGAGCTTTATGGTATTTAAGGTGGCTCCATCTAATTTTTGTTTCCTGACCAAAATTTTTTTAAAAAAAATTAAAAATAAAAACAAGCATTCCTTATGTCAAGGTGAAGAGATGGAAATTTTGCCGAAGGAAAGAACCCGGTTTCACTTTTAAGAGGCAGATCAGGGCTATCTTTGGGAGCGGCTGGGTCTCTGAATCCACAACTTAGCAAATAAATGCTAAGCTTTTTCCATGGGGGGGGGGGGGGGGGGAGATAGAAACATTGTATATCTGTGAACCTTTTCTTGAGTGTAAATGTCCTGGAAGCCAGGGGTTTACTTGTGAGTAGCTAGATGTAAGGTGGCCAGGGAACAATCCCTTTTTAAAAAGAAGAAGTAAATATCGAGAAAGTAAATAGCCACAAATTAAGCCTGTAGCTACAAGCAAATAGGAACATGCAATTTGAAATGGACAGGATAGAAGCATCTGATGTGACGTTAAAGAGCCAAGATAATGCATTGTTTTAAACATTTTCATTGTTTTAAACTTGGTTTTTTCTGGAATGTCCTTGTTGTGGCCCATCAGCAGCCTGTGCAGTTAGTAGCTGATTCCGACAGCGAGGAGGCTGGTGTGGTGCTGTGCCAGCAGTCTGTGCAGTTGGCACTTGAGTCAGACAATGAGGAGGCTGGAGAAGATGTGGTGCCAGAGGCGGGGATTCAGCCAGGGCCTTCAGAACCTCCAGAAGCTCTCATAAGTGAAGAGGAAGAAGAGGAGGAGCCTCTTCTCGATGCACGAGCACACAGAGCTGCGAAAAGGCAGGATTGGCTCCTTAGGAGGAGATCTCCTCGAGAGTAAGGCTTGGGGCTAATTGGCCACTCCCCTAGCCTATTTAAGGAAGGAAGACGAATGATGCAATTTGCAGGAAACAACTTCGTTCACATTTCTTCATGTCTTGATTCCAGAAAACGTTTGATTTGGCTCTTCTTTCTCTCTTATCGGTTTCCTGCAAATTGCTTCTGGGCATTCTGCCAACCACAGTAAGATTACAGTTATCTGAAATACTGTGCCTCAGAATTAAGTTATTATTCTTTGGATTCTTGTCGGCTGTTAATGAAGTTAAATTAACAGCCTTTGTTCAAAAAAGACTGATTTAAATTAGTAAACTAAGGTTTGTATGGATTTTGTGTGTGCTGCGTTCTTTGGGGTCTGTAGCTGGGGCAGAACAGTCCTCAAGAAAAGGTTGAAATAGATTTCTCCTTCATTTTCTCTTTTCGTTCTTACCTAATATTTGAAGCTGATTACTTGCAATCTTATTAGCTTATTTTAATAGGCTGCTTGTTATTTGGGACGCAATTGATAAAAAGGGGAATGATAGTCCAGTTTCTCTAAATGAGATTGGTTTTATCTAAAAGCTACCAAACTGACTTGAGATTGTGAAGGCATCTGAACAAAGGCTTCTAAAATGAACTTTAATTCTGTGCTAGCTCAGTGTCAAGGCGAAAAGTTGTTACACAATAGCCAGAATCAAAATGAACTTTATTTATTTTGCATTCTAATCGATTACTTCATTGAATTTTTAAAAATCATATATTTTGCTTTTACATTTTTTGTAGCTATCACAGGGTAAATCAGGAGAGGAGATGCAGACTTGTAATCATTTTCATTGCCACACACACAAAAAGGTGGAAACACAGAAAGTTATTGTAATCTATATCTATACAGTTCATAGAATCTATAAACTGATAATGGCAGAGCTGAAGGTCCTTCAAAGATAGGAGTGCCCACGACATGCTGTCCAGTTTCTATTTATTTATCTATACCTATTTATTTATCTGTTTATTTATATCCCCTTTATTATTTTTACAAATAACTCAAGGCAATGAATGCATCTAATCCTCTTTTCCCCTCTTCTTTTCCCCACAACAACCCTGTGAGGTAGATGGCCTAAGAGAAAGTGAGTAGCCCGAGGTCCCCCAGATGGCTCTCATAGCTAAGGCAGGACTTGAATTCACATTCTCTTGCTTTTTAGCCTGGTGCTTAACCACTAGACCACACTAGCTATAGTTATGAGTCGAAAGTCTGAGATATAGATAGAGATATGACCTGCAATACCCTGAGCTTAGTCCAAAAGCATGGTAGACACAAGCAAAATGCAGAGGAAAGAATGAAGCCACCTGGCATTTATATCTTGACCATATATCAGCTAATCCATCTTAATTTGCAATAGTAGCAGCAGCTTCTGATTCATTGTCACAGTGCTTTGCAGAATAGAACAGAACAGAACAGAACAGAACAG
This sequence comes from Masticophis lateralis, assembly GCA_030761175.1. NCBI lineage: Eukaryota > Metazoa > Chordata > Lepidosauria > Squamata > Colubridae > Masticophis > Masticophis lateralis. The sequence continues at coordinate 129,445,131 of JAUDYJ010000002.1, read as the reverse complement.
AACAGAACAGAACAGAACAGAATAGAATAGAATAGAATAGAATAGAATAGAATAGAATAGAATAGAATAGAAGAGTTGGAAGGGACCTTGGAGGTCTTCTAGTCCAACCCCCTGCCCAGGCAGGAAACCCTATAGCATTTCAGACAAATGGTTGCCCAATCTCTTTTTAAAAACTTCCAGTGTTGGAGCATTCACAACTTCTGGAGGCAAGTTGTTCCACTGGTTAATTGTTCTAATTGTCAGGAAATTTCTCCTTAGTTCTAAGTTGCTTCTCTCCTTGATTAGTTTCCACCCATTGCTTCTTGTCCTGCCCTCAGGTGTTTTGGAGAATAGCTTGATTCCCTCTTCTTTGTGGCAGCCCCTGAGATATTGGAACACTGCTATCATGTCTCCCCTAATCCTTCTTTTCATTAAACTAGACATACCCAGTTCCTGCAACCGTTCTTCATATGTTTTAGCCTCCAGTCCCCTAATCATCTTTGTTGCTCTTCTCTGCACTCTTTCTAGAGTCTCCACATCTTTTTTACATCGTGGTGACCAAAACTGAATGCAGTATTCCAAGTGTGGCCTTACCAAGACATTATAAAGTGGTATTAACACTTCACGTGATCTTGATTCTATCCCTCTGTTTATGCAGCCTAGAACTGTGTTGGCTTTTTTAGTAGCTGCTGCACACTGCATTTATATTTATATTTAAATTAAATTAAATATTTAAATATTTAAATATGAGCCAGCAGCAATATATTTAAATATTATAGGACTCCAAGATCCCTCTCACAGTCACCAGTATTGAGCAAGGTACCGCGTATGCTGTACCTGTTTGTTTTTCTTGCCTAAATGTAGAACCTTACTTTTTTTCACCATTGAATTTCATAATCTGGATAAGAATTCACTAGTTCCTGAACTATAGTAGTAATAGGGATGGTCCTCACTGACAAGTCAGTTAAAGTAGGTCAGAATTAGTCTGGGCTGCTAAGGCTACTTGAAGTTCCAGTGATAAAAATGAACCTTGGAATATCTTCCAGCTTCACCAGGGAGACTGGAATCCTTCCGGTACAGATTTATACAATTTCTAGACCAAATAGGCATCGTCTTGTTAGTGTCAAAAGAAAGCAGGACCTTTCTTTTTTTTTTCTTCCTCTCTTAGTGTAGCATTATCACTCTGTTGCTACAATAATCACAGAAATAGGGGAATAGGCTATGTGCTTTGGTTCCTGCCTTTGTCTGAAGGTCCAAGGAAACTTTCTAACAAGGAAGAAATAGCCATTCAGCTTCACAGAAACAAAGGAGAAGCAGTCTTACTGTGCAGAGTTTAAAAACAAAACAAAACCAGGGGATGGAAAGAGATGCTTTGGAGGGTCCATGAGCAGAGAATAAGATAACAAGAGGAGTATGCTTAACCCACCTTGAGCAAAATAGTCTGCTCTGGAAGAAGTAAGAGTTGAATGACCAGCTACTGTCAACCAACAGATGGTAACAGCTTGGCAGCCCCACAACTCCAGGGCTGCCCTGGACATGAGAAGGGCCACCTAGAGCTATGGCTAGAATGGAATAAAGATCTGAAGACCATCTGTCCAGAAGGATTCAAGATAGCTCAGTTAGAAAACAGTTTTGAAGCAACATTAGAAAATAATGTTTTGTGGGGTGTCTTTGCAATGAGGTGAGAATGGATGGACAGTGCCATCCATTTCTCCATTCAGGAAATGATTATGGTTCTGTATTGGCAATAGGCCATGCAGAAAATGGACTTCTACCTAATCCTGCTTTATAGTGTGTGTGTGTGTGTGTGTGTGTGTGTGTGTGTGTGTGCCTCTGCAATAAAAGATAGAAGGAGGTTACTGGCTAATGAAACAAAGAAGTAACAAATTAAGACAAAAATCATTCCTCTTCAAGAACATCCAGTTCCTAGAACTGATATTAATAATGGCCGTGTTAGAGAATTTTGATTTTGCTCAATTTTATATGAGAGAGAGAGAGACACACAGAGAGAGACACAGAGACAGAGAGAGACAGAAACACAGAGAGAGAGAGAGACAGAGAGAGAGAGACAGAAAGACTTTATACTTTAGAGGAAACAAATTCTACCTGGTAAACCTCCTCAAAGAAAGACCCCTCAGGTGTGCCATAGGCAAAGAACAGAAATGAAGGGCTTTGAATTTCTTGCTGTAAACAAGTTAAATGATTTAAAAACACATACATGTCTCTTTAAAGAGCTGGAGTTTGATTGAGTGGGTTTATTTTCATAATGTTTCTTAACTGAAGGCGTGTGTGGTGTGGTGGAGGAGGGGGGACCTTCACTCTTGATGCCAAAGAAATATTAGAGACAAAGCTGGGAAAATGGTTTTTCCATTATTTCTCCTGGAAAACTCTATCTGCCCATCATAAGTCAACAAACAACAGACTGATTGACAAGTTAAAATGTTTAGTTTAGCCTGCAAACCACACAAACTGCCTGTACATTTTCTTGTATAGGAGAGTGATGTAAAAGAGATGTAAAACAAACAAACAACCTCTTCCACCTTTGCCTGTCATCCAGTTCCTCCCCTTGTACATGATCTGGGTGGCAATCACACAACCCAGCTTACAGTCGCTCTTGAAACAGCAGGTCTTCTCTAGCCTGTTGGAAGAAAAAAGGCTCAAGTCAATGGCATCCCAATGAAGGCTCTTTGGTCTTATCCAAGCAGCAGCAAGGCCTTTCCCTGTAATAGTCTCAGTGAGGAAGAGAGAGGAAGGAGAGAAATAGTAAACCCAAATCAATTCTGGGTGGAGATTTTGGTGCTCTCTGAGATAGGGGTTTTTTTTTCAGATGTTCATTACCCAATTAGGTGACATCACAAAGTGTTAGGTTCTGGATATATTTCTGGATACAGTTTCACTTCTGGATACACTTTTAGACTGGGCTCATCCAGCACTATGAGCCATGGGTCGTTTTTATCAAGGTTGAACACTGACAGTGGTCTGGTTGGACAAGCATTTGTCTGAAATGTTATAGGGTTTCCTGCTGTAGGAAGTTAGCACCTACCCTTTCCTAGAAGAATAAAATATTTTAGGAAATATTAAAAAGGCAGAATATTATGTTTCCCTGTATGAGAAATGGAAAAGCATATTTTAAAGACAATGCAGCTCCCACCTTCCTGCCCCCCACCCTTTGTTAATAGGCCAGAGGCAGAAATTCAATTCCCTCCCATCTTTGTCAATGGACCATCATCTGCAACACAATAGACCCATCTAGCAACAAAAACTCACCACATGGAACCTGGGAAGATTACATCAGCCAGCAAGACTAGCTAAGACCCCTACCCCCTGGGAGTCTGACAACCAATCAGTATACTCTTCCTGGGCCCCAGGAAGTTCAAAGCCAGAGAGTACATAAAACACGGGGACTCACTGCGTCTCGCCTCTTTTTTCTGTTCAGGAACTCAAACCATGTGATCCTGTCCACCATTAAACCATCTTTCCAAACAGTTTCCATGTTTCCAGTGTCTTTTTCCCCACTTGGAGCTGAACCCAGAAGGATATTTCTTCCTACACTGCTTGAGCAGGATGTTGGTCTAGAAGACCAGTCCAAGGTCCCTTTCAACTCTGTTATTCTGTTTTATAAATGGTCATTAATTAACTTTTATAAAATGCAATGTCAAAAACACCAGAGATGGATTATCTTTCCTGCAGGACACATTTTAAGGTGTGGTAGAGACCGTAGGGGGAATAATATACAGGGTTTAAGTTACTGACTGCTCAAGACATTTCCTGTACCAACCTGGTTGGGCTGAGATAACCACTTTGGTCCTATAAGTCGGTTCTAAGGATTACTGTAATGGCAGGAAAGGATGCTGTTGATTTTTAGTGATTTTTGGCCATTTGACCATCAAAGTTTGGAGAAGAGGATTTGACATCCTTGACCCATAATGACATATTCTGATCATACAAGATGGATAACATCATAAATTTTAATGAAGTAGGATATAAATAGAAGGCATAATACAAGAAGTGGTCCAGACCCCACACAATCCCAGTGGAGATGATCAGAATTTCAAGCTGGGGAACTAAATACTGAATGCTGGAAATAAGAAAACTTTAGATTTTAAGGAAATGTTCAGTCACTAGGAAGGTCACAAGTGCACATCAAATGTACAGAGTGGGACAGAGTGGTTGGGACAGAGTGAGGCATTTTTATGGCCATGGTTTTTTTTATTTATGTGCATTTATTTATAAGATTTATAAGACTGCACAATTTATACAGCATAAAAATAAACAAGGAATCAAAGAAGAAAATAAATCAGAGATGACAATAATAAATGATACAATATATAAATATAAAATATAAAATGTTCCATCCCTTTAAAGAATTATAGATTCCTGACAATATATCCTAATTTAATGATTATATGGAAACATGGTTTTAAAACCATGTTTCAACAAGTTATGAATGCACACCTTTGGCTAATAAAATGATTGGGCACAAAAATCTTAACAATTCAAATATGAAAAAAGCCTCTGACCATGACTTGGGTATTTCCTTCTTTGTCATCACTTCATTCATAACTTCTAAAAGTGGGAGACTCAAGAGTTCCTGCAATGTCCTATAATATTCCACTGGCCATCCATCTGGCCCTGGTGCCTTCCCTTTCTTTTGTTTTTTAATGGCTTCAGTTAGTTCCATCATTGTTATATTTCCCTCTAGCATCTCCTTAATATCTTTAGGAATATGAGGTAAATTTGCATTTTGAAGGTATCATATCACATTTTTCTCCTCTGTATTTCCCTGCTCATACAGCTGTCTATTGTAATTCTGTATGATTTTTTCTTCTCCTTGTTTCCAAATTTACTTTGTCCTTGGTCAGTCATGGTAGAGTCAGAGGCATATATTACATTGATACCTAAGGAGGACACTGACCCACAACAAATAAAAAACTATAGACCTATATCCCTGCTAAATTCAGATTACAAAATCTTTGCTTCAGTATTGGCAGAAAGACTTAAAAGATATTTAAACAACATTATACACTCAGATCAAAATGGGTTTCTGCCAAAAAGACAAATTAGAGATAACATGAGAATAATTCTGGACCCTTTGGAATACTATGAAGCCATTCTGAAAAGCAAATGACTCTGATATTTTTAGATGCACAGAAAGCCTTTGACAATGTGAAATGGCAATTTATGCTGCTTCAAATAGAACAGATGGGCTTTGGTAAAAAAATTATCCAAGCAATTGAAGCTATATATCACAAACAACAGCAAAAATAATGATAAATGGAGAACTGACAGATTCTATTGAGATAAAAAAAGATACCAGATAGGGTTGTCCACTGTCCCCTCTGTTGTTCATATTAATATTAGAAGTGCTAAATAGAAATATTAGAGAAGAAAAAGACACAAAAGGAATGGAAATTCGAAAAGAAGAATACAAATTGCAAGCGTTTGCAGATGACCTGGTCTTCATTCTTGAAGATTCATTAATATCAATAACTACACTGATAGATAAAATAGGAGAGTTTGGAAAAGTAGCTGGTTTGAAAATCAGTAAAGACAAAATGAAGATTCTGACCAAAAATATGTTAGTAAAGCAAAAAGAAGAATTGGCGGAAATATCAGAGATGCAGATCACAAATGAAGTTAAATATTTGGGGATATATTTGACAGCAAGATGTAGCACGCTTAAAGAGAATAATTATAACAAACTTAAACAACAGATAGGGACAGATTTGGCAAAATGAGAAAATTTACAATTATCATTGATTGGGAAGATATCAACTATTAAGATGAATATTTTGCCTAGAATTTTATACTTGTTCCAGACAATTCCAATTAAGACAGGGGAAAGATTTTTTTCGAAGAATTGAATAAAATAGTGTTAAAATATATTTGGCAGGAAAAGAAGGCGAGGATGAAATTAAGGTTGTTACAAGATGCCAGGATGAGAGGGGGTTTTGGTTTACCTAATTGGGAACTTTATTATCAAGTGAGAATTTTGATGTGAATTAAAGAATAGATAACGTTAAGAAATATCAGATTATTGACTTTAGAAGGACATGATTTGTTTTTGGGGTGGCATGCCTTTTTATGGTATAAGGGAACAAAAGTACAGGGGTATTTTAGACGAAATCATATACGTGAGGCTTTGTTATTAAACTGGGAGAAGATTAAAAAACAATATTATTTGAAAATCGCAGCCTGGGTATCAACGATTGAAGCATTTTCATATTCAGTAATATTTAAAAGGGAACAGATTGTTAGTTATAGTGAATTAATGGATGAAAAGGGTGAACTTAAATCGAAGCAAGAATAGGAAGAACAAGATTTTAAGATGGATTGGTTTTCTTATTTGCAAATACGGTCTAGATATGAAGAAGATTCTAAACAAGAAGGTTTCTATAGTATCTTGACTTAATGGGTCCTGATTTTAATGGGTCCTGATAACTATGTAATTAAAAAAATGTATGGTTATTTGTTAGAGGTAAAATTGGAAGAAGAACAAGTTAAAGAAACAATGATAGCATGGGGGAAGAATTTTGGTTATGGAATTGATTTAGAGAAATGGAAACAATTGTGGATGCAAAATTATAAAATGACAATGTCAACAGCATATAAGGAGAATTTGTATAAGATGTTTTACAGGTGGCATCTACCCCCAACCAGAAATTGCCAGAATGTTCAAGAACAAATCGGAAAAGTGTTGGAAATGTCATCAGACACTGAGCTCATATTACCATATGTTGTGGACATGTGTAGAAGCTAAAAGATATTGGACTAAAATCCACACATGGTTGGAAAAAATGACAAAGAAACACATTGACTTTAAAACAGATATTTTTACCAGGAATATACAATAGAGAACTGAGATATTTAATTGTGAATGTTTTAACAGCGGCTAGAATTGTATTTGCTAAAAAATGGAAAAAGGAGAAAATACCTATGGAAAATGAAGTTATTAAGAAAGTTATGGAATGTGCTAAAATGACATTTGTCATGGCAAATGAAATGACATTTGAAATTAGAGAGCAGGAAGACAAGCAATATTATAGGATATGAGATTTATTTTATCAATGGCTAGATAAGAAAGCATGGAAATGAAGTATGAAATATGAAATAAATGTAATAATAAAATATATGATATGATTTTTAGGGGGGAAATGCCATTGTTAAATAAATGTTAAATGAGAATAATAATACAATGAGAATAATAATACAATAATAAATTGACAAATAACTTGAAAATTTTGAATATGGGATTAAGCACAAAAGAATTGTAACTGATCAACCCACTTTTTGTAATTGTAATGGATGATGGTTATTTTATATTTTGTTTAAAATAAAAAAAATGAAAAAAAATGAAAAAAGCCCAGCTAGTTCACACACACGCAGAAAGTAGAGCGACAAAGGGATAATTAAATAAATAATAATTTTAAAAAACAAAATTATATGCAAGTAAGCAGTATTTCTATCATAAATAGAATAAAGTAATTTATACATGTTGGCAGGGGGCAGGGGGAGAGAAAAAGAGAGATACATATTTTGCCCTGTTATTTTTCAATTGCAACTAGCATTTGAAAACATGCTGTTCCCAACCTGGAGGAAAAATAAATGTTTCACAGCCAGGAACTCTTGAGAGAAATATCATCCATGAATGTAACCATTCCCCTTTTAAGGCATCCAAGTAAGTGACCATCAGCACTATTTGTGGTAATGAATTCTCCCAAATTAATTACGTGCTCTATGAAGAAGCTCTTGTTTTAGTCTGTTCTAATTAGCTTCATTGGATGACACCCCACTCTCCCACCCTGCTCTAATTGTAGTGTTTTAAAAGCAGAAAGTTTCCTCTTTCCTTTCTCCATGCCAATTGTATTATATTCTAATATAAATCTAATTATATTCATCTCATTATTTCTTTCTTCGGCCACCTGTTAGGCTAAACAGTCTTAAATAATTTTAGCCCCTTTTTTTAATAAGAAGGATGTTTGAGACTCTGATCATTCTATACTTTTCTCCAGCTCTTAAATCTACAGTATTTTTCAATTGTGTCCATCAGAACTTTATACTATGTTCCAGATAACAACTGCGGCTCAGTGTTGTACAGGTAGTCTTTGACTTACGACCACAATTGAGCCCAAAGTTTCTGTTGCTAAATGAGACATTTGTTAAGTGAAGTTTTGTTCAATTTTACAATTTTTCTTGCCACAGTTGTTAAATGAATCACGGCAGGTATTAAATTAGTAACACCGTTGTTAAGTGAATCTGGATTCCCCATTGACTTTGTTTATGAGAAGGTTGCAAAAGGTGATCACTTTGACACTGGGACACTGCAACTCTCATAAGTATGAGTCAGTTGCCAAGTGTCTGAATTTTGAACACATGAGCATGAGGATGCTGAAATGGTTATAAGTGTGAAAAACGGTCATAACTTTTTCAGTGCTGTTGTAACTTTGAATGGTCACTAAATGAACTGTTGTAAATCAAATACTACCTGTACAATATTTTATTATCAATTTTTGTTTCAGTTCTTTTTCTCATAATTTTTAGGATAAAATAAGCCTTTTTTTTTTACAGATGCTACTCAACAAATTGATCTCTTCACTGAGTTATTCACTATAATCCTGATTTTTTTCCCCTTCAGTTTGGTTACTGACAGTTTAGACCTCATCACTGAATAAGTTTGAATCTTGGAGATCTTGTTTATTTATTTATTTATTGGTTCGATATATATGCCGCCCTTCTCCGGAGACTCAGGGCGGCTTACAATACATTAAGCAATAGCGTTCATACTTTTGTATATATCTGCTTAGTAGGGCTTTTGCCCCCCACCCTAAGCAGTGTTCTTTTTTATACAAAGTCAGCTTATTGCCCCCACAATCTGGCTCCTCATTTTGCCTACCTTAGAAGGATGGAAGGCTGAGTCAACCTTGTTCCAATATATATCATTTTACATTTAACATTTACTTAAACTCAACTGCATTTGCCATTTGATGGATCATTCTCATGATTTAAAACATTTCTTCAATTACTTTTGTTTTCATTACCCTGAATACCTTGATATCATACAAAAATTTGGCCAATCCATTGCTTTCTCATAACTCAAGATCACTTGTGAACGAACATCCAACCCTTAAAAAAAAAAAAAAACCCTGCCAGAAAGTAAAGATTGGAAATAAATGGTCAATTTTCTTAGTGGAGAGAAGGGTTTTTCTTCTAAAGATTTTGATCTTTACTTTCTGGCAGTTTTTTTTTTAATTAGGTAGCAATCTATTAAAAAAATCCTTCTTGTTCCATGACTGCTAAATTTACTCAAGAACTATTGACGAGGAAATTTATCAAAGTCTGTTTATCAAATTCTGTGAAAATCCAAAGTTCCATCCACCTGTTTTTTGAGTCTCTAAACAATTAAAGTTTATGAAGCAGGGAATTTCTCTGCAGAATCTGTATGCCAAAGTCTTGTCCCCTATTCATTCATTCATTCATTCATTCATTCATTCATCCATTCATTCATTTGATAACTGTTTATAGCACTTTGCTCAGGATAGATGATACAAGATCAAAATGTAGTTTCCCCAACCCTGGGATCTTTTTAAAAAATCGGCGCTCCTTTAACTACTTTCCAATTGTCTGGGATAGAGGGACATGTCTTACATTGTCATATTTTGTGTAGCAGATCATTAATTTCTTAAGGAACCTTTGGGTGGAAGCCCACAAGACCTAGTAATTTTATTATTCTATACTGTCAAAAGATATCTTCAAATGGATGGCCTCTTCCTGGACAGAATTTGTGAGACTTGGGTCAGGAACTTGCAATTGCAGACAAGAAATGGGAGTTATGTGACTTGCAAGAACTTCAAAGCCAAATAGAGTCTGTGACTATGTGGAAAAGCCACAAAGAAAAATGAAGAAAAATGCAAGAAGTCTACCAAAGTAGACTTGTTGCAAAGTATACCTTCTCAGCGGCTCTGGGCACTCAATACTATTGTATGGATTCCCCTCTAGCTGAGCTGTGCCTGTGAGCCTATTGCCAAGTCTAGCCTAGGACTAGAGCCAAACTGTGAAGTGTCAGGAGATCAATGATTTATTGCTGAGTCCTAGGCGTTGACACTATGGAACCCATTTCAGCTGAGCCTCAATTATTGTGTTTAAATAAACTTCCAGGCATTTCAAAGAAAATCATCCCTCTTGACCTTTCCATTTCAATGACTGCCACATCTTTTTGAAATTTTCTGCTTTTGTAATCAAATGTCATTGTGACAGACCCCAATGGCAATTTCTTATTTCCACTTATGCTAAATGTAAGTCAGTTTCCTACAGTTTCCACAATGCTCATGTCTTGTGTCAGATCACAGTTATCACTTAGGATTAAATCTAGCATTTCCTTACCTCTGGATATTTCCAAGATCCAGCGGTTCTAAGATACACTCAAGGTCACCCTCTCAAGGTTACTTCGGTATTTTGATCAGGTGGAGTAATAATATATCCGTATATCCTATATAAATTGGATATCCCTATATCCAATTTTTGTAACTAGATATTACCACCAATTGTCATTCTGTGAGGGAATTTTGCCCTAAATTGTAATATTTGTATTCAGGATTAGCCCCCAAAGTTCCTCCATGCAGACCAATAACTTCCTCCAGGCCTCTCTAGTTGCCCTTGCACATGGAACGAAAGCATGTTTGAGAATGCTACCTGATCAGGTTTGACTTCCACTCTGTTCCTAAGTAACAACCTAAATTTGTTATCTAGGCCTGGCTGATTATATTTGTGAGTGTCCATAATACTAACTGGAAACCTGACAACTACATGCTTCTGAAGAATATCCAGTTATTTAGCCAAAGTATGATGACCATAATCTTCAGGCAAGTCATATACAGTAAACAACACTCATCACAAATCCATCTCAATCAGAATAAAGCAGAAGTAATCTTGGAAATCTTCTAGTCTAACCCCCTGCTCAAGCAGAAGACCCTATACCAGTGGTGAAATCCACTTACCTTCGCTACCGGTTTGGGAACAGCAGCACGCGGGAGCGTGTGTGCGCTACACATGCCTCTTCTGCACATGAGGGTCAAAAATGGGATGTAATAACATCCTGGCAGGTGGGTGGAGCCTCCTGCCTCCGGTACTACTGGTTCGCGCGAGCCAGATAGATCCGGCCAGATTTCACCACTGCCCTATACCATTTCAGGCTTTTCAGTCTTCTTAAAAACTTCCAGTGATGAAACACCCACAACTTTTGAAGCCAAGCTGTTCCACTGATTAATTGTCCTCATTGTTAGGAAGTTTCTCCTTAATTCCAGGTTTCTTCTCTCCTTAATTAGTTTCCAACCATTATTTCTTGTCTTGCCTTCTGGTGCTTTGGAAAATAAGTTGACTCCCTCTTCTTTGTGGCAGCCCCTCAAACTCTGGAATACTGTTATCATGTCACCCCTTTTCTCTAGACTGGCCATACCTAATTCCTGCAACTGTTTTTCATATGTTTTTGTCTCCAGGCTCTTAATCGTCTTAGCTGTTCTTTTCTGAACTTTTTCCAAAGTCTCAACATCTTTTTTTGTAATGTGGTGACCAAAACTCTCTACTTCTGATAATTAACACATAACAAAAAGTGGCCTGGTCCCAGGTGAGTTGTCTTTGCTATAAAAGAATGTGCTTTCATCACTCAAGGATTTGGCCCTTCCTACAGAAGAATCTGTTAGACCCTCATTCTCACTCACAAAGCTAGTTCCATCCTTGGAGCAGGATGAAGTTAGCACTCAATAGAAATTTTCATCTACATCCTTCTCTGACTCTCTGAGCATTGCACCAAACACAAATCCCCACTTTATGCTAAACAAGCAGCTCTGCATTTGACACTTTATGCAATAGACCACCAAGAAATCTCTCCCCAACCAATAGTCTATATTCATACTAGCTATTGCTGATAACTTGATTTTCCTCTTTAGGAACATTGTGACTTCAAAGATAATCTTATGCTATAGTTTTATACAGTGTAGAGTTTTGGTTTCTCTGTAGTTTTTAGATTTGACTTGAACCTGTCTGGAGGTAGGAGAATAGTGTGATCTTTCTTTTGTTCTCTTGTCTCACTAATCTTCCCTGTTCTTCTTTGCTTGTATGTTGTCCTCTTCACTTTCTAAAGAGTACAATGCTTTTGATGGTTATGAACTCTCAGAAAATTCAGGAGGGAAGACAGATTCAAAGTGATACTGTTTTACCAGAGGATATTGCTGGGTTGTATTTCTATATATTTACATCTGTCTTATATATTATCTCTCTCTCTCTATCTGTCTCTGTCTTCCTATATGTAATATCACTTTAATTTTCATCCAATTTCACATACATTTACCTGATTCGTTTTTCAATCAGAACAGGCAAAAAAATGTGCACTTACCCTTATTAAAGGCATGGCAACTATCTTGACTTTTTTCAAAATTGTGAAAGTTAAAAAAGGAAACTAACAGATTCCTATATTCTTAGTATGTGACATTGGAAAATGTTCCACACAACTGCAATATATGTATTTACAGTTGACAATAAGCAGCACATCAGTTTAGATAACAATAAAAAGGAAAACACTCCAATTTATTTAAGAAACTTTGCCATTTGGCCAAGTTATTAGAGAAAGAAAAATTATGCATCTGTTTTCCAGCTTGCAGTTTTAGATAACAAACAGATCTTCCTGGCTGATGTCAATAGTGCAAAAAGAACTCCTCCAGTTTTGGCACTTCTTGTACATTTATGCAGTCAATGCATATTTGGTTTGTTTAGTTTCCTCATTTGTTTGCTTTTGCACTGAGATGAGGAACCCACTAAAGGCTGTTTCTCCACATGGGAAACCAACTGTGTGTGGTAAAAGTGACGACGACTCTGGACATCAGTGAAATCAAAGGGTGAAAATCCAACCAGTGTAACAAAAAGAACAACATAGGCTTAAAAAGGATATGCAACCCTTCTCCCAACATAGCCTTGTTTGTTTCTAAGCATTTTTGGAAGGCCAAATAATGAATTTTCAATGTGTTATAAATCACCCTCAATATCTTGCAAAAGAAGAAAGTGAAGGTCATATTTGTTATGGAAACAGGTCTTGTGATTAAAGAAGAAATGAAAGAACCAGAATTGTTCGGATATGCCTAGCATAATTTCAGCAAAGGATTGAAATTCACATAATTCTATATGGTCTATTTTGAAAGATAGCCTTGCTTGAAACTTGATACACAATGGACAGAGAGTTATGTTCCTTTAGTATTACTTATTTATATGGGTTGACTCACTTATAGTCACATTAACTGGGTGTCAATGGTTATTGAGTTTGAAATTCTACTATTGCTGTATTTTGATTTGAAATTAATAATATTTATGTTGAACAGACATAAATTGTCTGACTATATTTCCAACATTTGCACTTTATCAAGGTATCAAGAATTATAAACTTTCTGCCCAAGGGGGAAGGCAGAAAAAGAATATTTGACAAACATAATTGATATCTGATAGTGAGTTTCTAATATGTTCTATTCATCAATTCAATCAACTGGTTTTGAGAGAGGGCTAGAAAAAAGGTCTCTAAACTATACCCAAAATTCTTTGAATTTTGTTCATTTTCAACATTTCTGTTGGCTTTTCTTTTTGATTTTATATTATACCCAAGTGTCTATAATTAATTCAGACTATCAACTTGCAAATATTTGAGTAATATCGAATGTATTATCTGCATCCTTTTATTTAACTGCTACTGTATTCTTATTACTTTTGTTTAATAAGAAAATAAAAGATGCATTCAGATTTGTGCTAAGTAACCAGTTTCAACTGAGTGGCTGAAGTTTCAACCACAGCACCTTCCAAGGTCTCCCAAATAATGTTCAACATGAGATGTTGCTATACAAAAAGTCACAACATTTATTCATTTAACTCATTAAATTTTGGGTCTGTCCAACTCCAGATGAATCTGAGCAACTCACAATGTAATGCACTATAAAACAAACAAATAAATAAATGAAAGAGAACAAGATGGAATCTGGTCACTCTATATAATCTTAAACAAAGACACAACTAACAAGAGGTTCCATTCATTTCAATCTAAGGTATGGGACAACAACCAAGACTTCAAGGATTTATAGAATGCTAACAGGACATAGGACAGTGCTTCTCAATCTTTTCTTCACCACGGATTCCCTTTAAATATCTTTTGTGGCTACAAAGCATCAAGACATAACTCAAGATTTAAATCATAACATTTCTTCAAGCCTTTCTGGATCTTCTTTCTCGGACCACAGGTTGAGTACTACTGGAGTGGGAGACTCAGAATTTCCAGGAAGATCTCATTCCAGAGGGCAGATGATCTCAAATGATAAGATATGAGGAGGACAAATGACCAAAAGCAGCATTATTTTCATTTGTCTATCATTTGTGAACTGCCTGAGATTAAGATTGCAACTGAGTAACACTATAGAAGGTACTGAGAAAGTGTTGTGGCAAAGTGTTTTTCACGTGGTGGAAAAGCTGAGAAAAAAATAACTTGTGTTTCTTCTACAGCAGAAGTATACACCCAGTTCAGAACTTTGTATTTTGTCATGGATGTGAGAAATAATATAATCCTCTCAGTTTACCTGCCCACCTCACCTCTGTGACATACACCTATCATGATAGAGATGGAAGCTTCTTTCTGTTTGTCCAACTACTTTTCAGTTGACTAGCTCATGAATGGAAACACCATGGAAAATTCTTGAATTTTCTGAAATTTGGTAACTATCCTTCACTAAAATTGTTGCATGCACAACGATCCTTTGATCCAGGTTAGAACTACAGATTCATTTTGCATCACCTACTTTTCACTACAATCCCAACAAGCCAAACCAATGGCAAAGGACTGTAGGAACTATAGTCCCCAATATCTAGGGGACATCAGATTGTGTGTTCTTGTTTCAGATAGATTCTTTTTAGTTAGTTAAGATCCAGATTCACACTCCTGTATAATTTGGTGGTATGTTAATCCTAGAATATAAATCCACAGTTAATTCCATTAATTTTATTTTTAATGTGATGCATATAAGCTCCTCTTGTGTAAGTCAGTCATTTTATTTTATTTTATTTCCTCTATTACTTTCCACCCCTGATATTTTGGAAATATATCAGCACACTACCTTCAATCAGGTGTTGTTTCTGGTCAGCAAACATACCACCCACCTTGTCCAGCAGAATGCTTCATTTCTGTTGCCTTCATCGAACTGGGCCCATCTTTCTCCACAATGCTGCCCTTGCTTTATGGATCCCACCATTTTCTTTTCTTTTCTTTTTCTTTTTTTTAAAGGGAGGGGGGTTAATAAATTTGCCAGCCAAGATACATGGCCCTGCTATTAGAGGCAGCCCTGATATACAGACTCTAATGAGGGCTAAATTCTAAAGGGAATTGGGTTTTCTTTTTCCTTGCTTCTTTCGTCTCTCGACTCTGAACATGTGGTTAGGGGAAGGCAGTTAACTGTGGCTTGCTTAGGGCAGCCAATATAAGCAGACTTGATACCACATGGATTGCTGGAAGGGCTCACAGGCTATTTCATGGAGTACTATGAATCAAGGGATCTCCAGTAGACCAAGCCATGGCTCAGACATGACAGAATACAGTAGGTAGCCCACTGCTGTGGAGCCACTGAATGCCCATAACATGAACTTTGGAGGTGTGGCTCCTTGAACTATGCCTATTACTATATTTATTTCCTAAAAACTCAAGTTGTATGTTTGCAGCATAGTGGGCACACTCACCCACACCACCGATAAGTTGATTGTAAAGAAAAATAATGATTAATGCCATTATCAAAATTGTTCATACTTGCCTTTAATGAATGGATGGTTTTGAGTCACAAATATCTTTCATGCTGCAAGTGGAAATATATTTTTTATTGTGCAAAGTAGCCTGAACTAGTTTTCCTGCTAACCTCTACCTCACGTTCAATCATATCTTTCAGATAGGCCTTTGATTAATTGCGACTGAAAGGGAGGGAAGAAACCAAAAAATCCTATTAGTATTTGTTAATAGTAGAAAATCAGAATATTAAAATTTGGTAGCACATTCCAAGCCTTGTTACCAGCAATAAACATGGCTTTTAATGTTAAGCAAATCTAGGAATTAGGATATTTCCCAAAATGTCTAGATTTTCAGTTTTCCTTCTAACTATTTGTCTTAACATATTCCATTATTTAGCATGATACATAATGCTCCAAACCTGCTCTAATCAATATTTTTTTGTATACCCTCAACTTTCTGAATCTGCCTACAGATAGTCCTCGACTTATGACCACAATTGAGCTCAAACTTTCTGTTGCTTCCTGAGCAGTGGTGGGTTGCCCCCAGTTTGCACCGGTTCTATAGAACTGGAAGTAAAACCTGGTGGAGGCTCCGCCCACTGACCCTGACATCATGAAAACGCTTGCGCAGAAGAGTGCGCGTGCGGCCCCTTTGCGAACCGGTAGTAAAGATAAGTAGAACCCACCCCTGTACCTGAGGTAATTGTTAAGTGGTTACTTAACATTTTACAATCTTTTGTGCCACAGTTGTTCAACAAATCTGCAGTTGTTAGGCGAATCACTGTCATTATTATGTGAATCTGGCTTCCCCCATTGATTTTGCTAGTTGGAAGCTGACAGGAAGGTTACAAATGGTGACTGCATGACCCCAGGATAGTGCCACAGTCATAAATAGTATGTCCAAATTTTGATCATGTGGCCATGGGGATGCTGCAACAGTTATAAGTGTAAAAATTGGTCATGTCACTTTTTTCAGTGCTTTTATAACTTTGAACCATCACTAAACATATTGTCAAGGGTTACCTGTATTTATTTGGCTTTTTTTTTCTTCATGTGTAGCTCTTTCAAATATCTTAAGTATTTTTTTTTCTTGGAATAGGAATTATTGCAATGGTTTGGTAATTTGCACCTTTTCTTGCACCTTAATTTTTCCATAAGGGAAAATACATTGATCTCTTGCAATCTCTAGGCCACGGGTGTCAAACTCACCACGTCATGTTGCCATCACGTGATGTTTCATGGAGTTTTTCCCCTTCGCAGAGCTGGGGTGGGCCTGGCCTGCGCATGACGCATGATGCATCCAGCCCACAGGCCATCAGTTTGACACTACTCCTCTAGGCCATCTTGGTCTATGTTTAATGACATAGAACTGTTAGCACTCTGTCTCTTCTCCTGCAGCTTTAAACAGAATAGTTGTTTAGTTTAAATGCAGCTGGATAGTTGATCTATTGCCTGTCTTTATGTTCTGATTAATGAAAAGAAACTACTATAATAACTAAAGTTGAGAAACAAAATAGGAAAGGGATTGGTGGAAAGATATATATTGTTTCCATTATCTGTTTAAGTTAAACTATACATAAATATAAAAGTAGGAAGACTGGAAGAGATGGTTGAAATCCAGACAAGAGGGCAAACTACTTACAATCCCAGATGACACAATTTTGTTAACCAAACTTTGAAAAAGGATTTAGAAGAGTTCACTATGAAAATAAAAATGGGAAATTAAACATCTGGATGAATATTAAATGTTATAAATATAAAATAGTTTATAAATATTAAAGAAATGTCAACCAGCATGCTTAGCATTGCTCACAGTAAAGAAGTAAAAATGATAGATAGTTTTGTTTTCTTGGGCACAAAACAAGATAGAGATAATGTGCTGGAAAAGTAAATATAATTTATTTTTGAAGTATGGATTTGGACATAGCTGTAGCAATAGCACTTAGACTTATCTACTGTTTTGCAGTGCTTTACAGAGCACTTTACAATGCGGTTTACAGAGTCAGCATATTGCCCCCCAAAATTTGGGTCCTCATTTTACCCACCTCGGAAGGATGGAAAACTGAGTCAACCTTGAGCTGGTGAGATTCGAACTAGCAAACTTCTGGCAGCTGGCAGTACCCTGCAGTAAGAATAACATGAAGTCTAAGAAGAATCAGTCAAACAGTACTAAACGAAATAAAGATGGGTCCACCAAAGCATTGATCAGAAAGAAGAAATTCACAAGAATTTAGCTTGACTTGAAGGACCTTGACAAGTTAAGTCCTGTAACCACTTATAATAGTTTCCCCTAATGTGGTGTCTTTTAGTTTATTGGACTTCAGCTCTTGTGATTTCAAACCAATATGGAAATTACAGGAGTCCAATATATCCAGAGTGTATCAGGCTGAAAAAGGCTGGTTAATGGTATTAGATACATGCTTTCTTTCTTCAAAACTTGCACTTTGCCCAAGCGCGTTGCGAATCTGCCCAGCTGAGGTGTGGCAATCCGCTCTGCCGCACCCCTCAGCTGGGCGAAAATAGAAGAAATATAAGATCGGTATAATGCCGGGGTGGGCAGGAGGGCCCAACTCCCGAAGACAGAGAACCAGTTTGGTGATGTCATATTCGTCACCGCTACCAGCTCTCGCAAACCGGTGCGAACCGGGAGCAACCCACCACTGATTGTGATGTGATACAGCATCTTTTTGGTAAAATTGAGAGGGGCGGAGTGAATCTGCCAACATGGCTTTAACATGTTGTGGTTCATTTCACGGAGCTTGTTCAATCTTTACATTCATTTATTTTCAATCATCCAGAGGAAAATTGCCCACTGATTGTTATTAGTACAAGTAGCAGCAGTAGTAGTATGCGAATATGAATGTGAAAAATGGAACAGGAAATTGCCTTGTTTTATTAACATTCAATACCACCTCCTGATGATCTGATTCCATGAATCCTTGACCTTGTGCTAAATTATGATGATGATTATTTACAATATTAAGTTTGAGCACTGCCAACTTCCACACATGCTAGGCATTTATCATAACAGGAGGCTAACTAAACATCATACAGTTATTCTTGCTGTTACCTCGACTGTAGCAATAATAAAGGCAACTGTGACATCTTGCTGTGGCTGATACAGAAGCATGGAAGCAAAAGAATGCATTTGAACTAAATTAAGGAGCAGAACAAAGCAGTGAGATTGGGTTTCTCCTTCTGGAAGAAATTGAAGGCACATCATCTCTATGGCTTTATAGCATCAGATAGAAGAGACTGCTAATGAAAGGACAATTCAACACAAAACAGAAATCATTTCCCTACAGGCTGTTTCTAATTCTTAAACAACAGAAGCACAAGCTTCATGTCTTGGGGTTAAATTACATGCACAGTTAATTGTGTCTAAGTGTTTAAAATGCAGAGTTTCTATCAACTATGTTTTAGAATAAGAAAAACAGGATTTAGGCTTGGAGAAAAATTACACCTCCCTCATAAGTAATCTACTTTGCACACAGCAGTAAAACATGTCTTATTTAAGCCACTGTTTGTTGAGTAAGCCACAATTGCTGGAGAAATACAATGTATAAACCACTGTGGCTGAGGTCCCACAACAGGCCAAACCAAAACTATACAAACCTCATAATAGCTAAGTGCAATGTGTAAATCCACAGATAGTAGTCTTGTTGGCAATAATGAGGATTTATTTGACAGGCTTAATTCCAGATTGTGCAAGGTTCGTTTTCATTGGGATAGTGATGGAAGAAAGATTAAGCACACCCTCTCCTTGCCATCTCTGATGCCAGTAGGGCAGGAAATTGAAGAGGTCTGGGCATCTACTGGGTAGAATGAACAGAAGGGGTAGAATGAACAGAAGGGGTACAAATAAATTGCTCAGGACTCCTTTTCAATTTGTCCAACATATCAAAATAATGCCATTATTTCATAGTGCAACTCCCAGTATTATAGTTTGCATACTGTTTGATATACTGTGAATCATTTGGTGTTGGGAGGATTCAAACTGAATAAATAAAATAATTAAAATTTCTTGGCAACAGCTTAGAATTCTGATGTTTACAGTGGGAATATCTCCAGAAGGCATCTTATTGGCAAAGAGTGGCTTAAAACGATTGAATTTGTCTCTTTGTATTCTCTCTTTTGTCTCTCTTTTGAATTTGTCTCTCTTTCTTCTAGATGTCAGCTAATGATAAACAATTCTGTCTCAGATTTGGATATCTTTTATCTGACCATTGTCTTGCTTATGGATCTTCTTCCAGTTTCTCATTCTGATTATAATGTCATGTTATGTATAATATTATACAGGTAGTCCTTGACTTACGGCTACAATTGAGCCCACAATTTCTGTTGCTAACGGAGACAGTTGTTAAGTGAGTCTTGTCCTCTTTTTATGGCCTTTCACAGTTGTTAAGTAAATCAGTGCAGTTGTTAAGTTAATTACATGGTTATAAGTGAATCTGGTATCTCCATGGACTTTGCTTGGTCACAAAAAGTGATCACATGACTCTGGAATAAGATTAGATTAACAGAGTTGGAAGGAATTTGTAGGTCATCTAGTCCAATCCCCCGCCCAAAAACGAGTCCCTACACCATTTCTGACAAATGGCAGTCCAATCTCTTCTTGAAAGCCTCCAGTGATGAAGCTCCCACAACTTCCAAAGGCAAGCTGTTGTTCCATTGGTTGATTGTTCTCACTGTCAGAAAATTCTTCCTTATTTCTAGGCTGAATCTCTCCTTGATCAGTTTCCATCCATTATTCCTTGTCTGGCCTTCAGGTGCCTTGGAAAATAGCTTGACCCTTCCTCTCTGTGGCAGCCCTTCAAACATTGGAACACTGCTATCATATCTCCCCTGGTCCTTCTCTTCACTAGACTAGCCATGCCCAGTTTCTGTAACGGTTCTTCATATGTTATAGTTTCCAGTCCCCTAATTATCCTGGCTGCTCTCCTCTGCCCTTTTTCTAGAGTCTCAACAACTTTTTTATAGTGTGGTGACCAAAATGTGATGCAGAATTCTAGGTGTGATCTTACTAGGGCTTTATAGAGTGGTATTAGTACCTCACTTGATTGTATCCCTCTGTTAATGCAATTTAGGATTGCATTGGCTTTTTTGGCTGCGGCCGCACACAGCTAGCTCATATTTAACTCGGACACTGTAACTGTATTGTCATAAATACGAACCACTTGCCAAGCATCCAAATTTTGATCACATGACCATGGGGGCGCTGCAATGTTTGTAAGTATGAAAAACAGTCATAAGTCACTTTTTTCAGTGCTGTTGTAACTTTGAATAGTCACTAAGCAAAAAGTTGTGAGTTGAGGACTACCTGTAATGTTACGGCATGGAAAACAAGTATTGGCTAACATATATTTTATCCTGTATCAGACAAACTTTGGATCCTGCATACCAGTGGTGGGTTGCTCCCGGTTTGGTCAGGTTCATATTAACTGGTAATAATGGCGGCGAGAGGCTCCGCCCACCCACCTGGATGTCGTCATGAACAATCTGGAAACTCCCATTGCGAACCAGTAGCGGAGGTAAGTAGAACCCACCTCTGCTGCATACCCAAGATTACCTCAAAAACCACTTTCCCCCATACTATCCTCCAAACAAGAGAGGATGGCTTTGGCTTTGCTCTGAGGTTTGCAATCCCCAGAGGTCATTTTCTATGTTCTATAAATCTACAGCCTGACTTTTTAATTCTCCGCCATTAAAACAGATAGATTTTTTTTTTAAAAAAAAAAGATGTTTTCATGAACTCTAATTCTAAACAATTTGTGACCCACCCTGGAGGTTCTCTGAAGGAAGGAGAAAATATAGGTTAAATCAGCATGGCTAAGTCAGTCTGAAACACCAATAACAAGTTTCTTCCGGCTGCTGTGTTATCTGTAATCAGCCATATGTTGTGTGAATATTTAACCCAAATATTTGATTTAGTGGGCTATCCAAACCCATTTTGGCTTTACAAAAACTGGAAACTATAGCTTTAAAAGCTTGTTTATAAATTCCAGTTTCTCCTTCACTCATGTAAAGGTTGGCATTTGAGACAGATTCTTGAATTATTCAGATGCATTTGAAAATGCCATTTACTGACAATATCTGCCTGGTATGATTCTGAACCTTATTCTTTTAATATGTCCCAATATCAGCTACTCTGTTGAGATCTGTAAAGAAAAATGATTCGTCATTTTTTGTTCATGCTGGTTTAGCTTGAAAACAAACAAGCCAATAAAGTTTTTAAAAAACACAAGTTTTAAAAACCCAGCCATGTCCTCATTTTCCCAAGAGAATTCCAAATTGGATTAATATTCTTATCTGATCTTAAAGCATTTGTCATCTGGTAATGGAGCCTGTAGGGACATTTAGCTAACTGCAGAGTTGCCAATCTTTTCAGTTTGGGGAAACTGTTTTATTATTCTTTTACTTTCAAATATAGGTGAAATTAGACTGAAGGAAATTGGCATCTTTCACTTACAAACTCTTATTTCACCAGAACAATTGTTATTACTGTTACTACTCTTCTAGGAATAATTCCTTGCCAAGATCAAGAGAAGCCTAGTAGCCATCTGGAAGTAATGGATTAAAGTGTAAAAGGGTCTATTTCTACTCCCCCCTCCTTTTTTTTTAAAGTGACATCTTGTACTAACCAAATTGACACCCTTCCTTCAGTTGAAGTAAACATCTATAAATGACTATCATTGCAGGAAAACATCATTTATCAAACAAATTTGATAGAGTGTTTTGTTTTATTTTGTGGTAAAGCTCCTCTGTTTTGGATCAAATTATTCTACTTCTCTAAAATGCAATTAGAAGAATGTTCTCTGATTCCATCATCTTCTTAGAGATCATTTTCATAGGCCTCTAGTTATAACTAGCCAAGTAAATAAAAAGTTTCTTATTGTTCTTCATGGATGCAATAAAATGATTGTCTCTGGTAAATAAAATCACCGTATCAAGTTGCTAAATAATCAGGTATAAATAAGATTAAATTATGTGGATCTTATTTTTATCTATATTGATTCTCATTTATTGTTATTAACACGTTTCAATAAAACAATTTCATATTGTTGTTCCCTTCTTACATTCTCTGATGCAAAGTGACTGTACTATTATTAAAGGATTCACATTTTATACAACAATTGAAACAAGACACCATATATATATAATAAATCTCCGTGGATTTGATATTAGCATTGGATGCTTCCTAGGTATATATTCAAGATCGTATTACTGTTTATACCTCATAGAAAAAGAAGAATAAAATGACTAAATGAGACGTTTTCAAAAATAAAGTGAAGCATTAAGTTTTGAGTATCTGAGAAAACAAGTTATACCAGAGTTGGAACTTAATCCCTCCATATAGTCTTGATACATCCTTGATAACAGAATATTAATTGAATCAAGTAAAACAATGATATTGAAAATGAGGATAATTTTTTTTCATAAATTATTGGCCTCTCAGAAGAAATAGCAACAACCAAAATGTTATATCTACTATGAAGAATGCTAACAGCAAAATATCTAATGGTATGATCTGATGAAATCAATATTTTTAATTTATACTTTATTTCCTAACACATATGGTTTTATATTATGGAGGACAAAATTAATTATTTTTAAGATAATGCAGTTCTTCCAAAGATTACACTGATTGAGCTGTTTATCTACCTGCATGTTTATCTCTTCAGGAAATAATATATTGATTATGTACCATTTAGCTGTTGTTTGACTCCTAGAGACCACATAGATAGGCTTTTTACAGAACTTTCTATCCCCAACATGGTATTTCAGGTGTTCCAATGATACACCCACAATTGTTGACAGGAAATAATATACATGGTTGAACTATGTTCCCCCTCAAGTCTTGCTGAGCTACCTCATTGGGAGGCAAGAGCAGTTCCTAGGAGGAATGAGCAAAGAACTGTAGGAGGAGCACACATCACCACTACCACAATGAGGCACCAAAGCAGGACTGAAAAACGAGGGTGCTAATGGAACCTGCAAAAAGGATACTAGAATAGTAATTCCGTCTGCCTATGAGCTAGTGGTGTAGTACACTGACAAGAAGTCATTTATTTATTTTCATGTATTTATTTTTTGCAGAATGAATCTAGGTCTTAATTGAACTGTATACAATAGCAGATTTTTATAACTGAGAAAGTAAAGTGAAATGCTCTAATCCAGATCAATACACATGAATTTCAAACCTAATCAAACACACAAGACTTGGAAATCTATATAATTTTCACATTAATTAAAGCTCTCCCTCTTACAACCCACCACATGTTTTTTGAAGATTGTTTACCCTTATATTCTTGGCTGCAACTGCAAGTAAACCATCTGAATATTAACATAAGTAGTATTAGATAGTAAATTGCAGTTGATCTTTGTGGGCGCTTTACCAGATACCTCTCTAATCTGTGAGGTGGTAAATTTCATTTGGAACTACAAGTTACAAATCAATGCCTAATGAATAATATCTTCGATTGATTGATTGATTGATTGACTTGATTTATATGCCATCCTTCTCACAGATTCATGACTCTGAGCAGCCCTGAATAAAACCATTAAAAAACAGTAACTACAAAAAACACTCTACAATTAAAACATTGATATGATTTTGAAAAAAAAACCCACAATGAGCTAGAGAGAGAGCATTAGATGTTACATGCAACATAATCACCTCATTAAATCTCCATTTCTGTGAGACCTTCCAGCTTGATTATATAACTAGGTTTTAAGGGACTTCCAGAAGGACATCAAGGATGGGGCCAGTCTCATCTTGGGGAGAGATAATATTTCTACAGGGCAGGCACCATGTCACAAAAACCCTTTCTCCTAGGTCCCACTAGATGTAGTTTCTTATCAGATTGGTCCCATACCATACCTCTTCTGCTGGGATGATGGGATGATGGGATGAGCAGAAGTACTTGGGAAAAAGTGGTTACCAACTAGTTTAACAAATATAAATTGATTGCCATGAAATACTTGCATATTTCCTATCAAGTAAACATAGGACATGGACTAAAATTGTAATTTGGTGCGAAGGTGAGTACATCAATGGTTATACATAAGAAGGCAAGTTAAATATCGCCCTACATCTTCCTAGTTATCTAGCTGCTCTAAACAGTCTTAAATATTTTTCATGTTATTGGAAAGAAATTATTGTCAACATGCTTGAGGTTAGTTTTTCCATACAAATGTAAACCCAGTGTTTCTTACCAAGTTGCTTTAAATAATACTGATGATCAATGGTTAGACATATTCCTTTTAAAATATTGTTTTATTTACCTAACAGTAAGGGAATAAAAATTCCACATCAGCATTAAGTAGAGCATCTGTGTTCAAGATGGGATAAAATATGCCTGACACATTTAATCTGGATTATTTCCAATTGATGCTATTAATTCAAGCCCCATATTTCTATCTCATTATGCATGGAATATATCCTTCATGCTAACTGCTGGAATGCTGTCCACCATCCAAGTTTAAACCAATATGGTTCAAACCAAAATTACACAAACTAGCATTTTTTTTTATCAGGATATTGTTGTCAACCCTGAAGCGAACCTGGCTGAGGTCATCTTTGAAGCTTCAGGGTTGCCACAAAGCAGAAGAAGAGACAAGGAGGCGGGGAAATAGATAGCTTGGGTTTGTAGTCAAAACAAAAGGTTTTCCTGTGGGAACCAAGGACAGTCCAACAAGTACTGGGGAAACGAGAAGTGGAGTAACCAAGCAACCAGCCAGCACATTTATTGGACAATGTGGCTGGTAACTTGGGGGAAGGGGGAACTTTCACTTTTTAATTAGGTGAAAACTGTGGGAACTTTCAGAGTTGGTTTTCATGAGTTGTGCCAATATGATGTATCCAATAAATTGTTCTTTGAGGAATCTACCTGCCTCAGAGTTCTGCTTTCTATGGGTGCATTACTATGGAATTCTGACAAATGAATCCAGTAAGTGGCTGAGGCTACAAAAGAAATCTCTGTATCTACTATAGGTATAGAAATAAAAACAGGTAGTCCTTGACTTACAACCACAATTGAGCCCAAAATTTCTGTTGCTAAGCGAGACAGTTGTTATGTGAACTTTGCCCCATTTTATGATCTTTCTTGCCACAGTTGTTTAGTGAATCACTAAAGTTGTTAGTAGCAAGGTTCTTAAGTGAATCTGCCTTACCTATTGACTTCGTTTTTCAGAAGGTCTCAAAAGGGGATCACATGACCCTGGGATCCTGCAACCATCATAAATACGAGCCAATTGTCAAGTGCCTGAATTTTGATCACATGACTATGGGGATGCCACAGCAGTTGTGTGAAAAACAGTCATAAGTTGCTTTTTTCAGTGCCATTGTAACTTTGAATAGTCACTAAATGAACTGTTGTAAATCCAGGACCTCCTATATGAAAATCATCTTCCTCCTCTTCAGATTCTCAGTCAGCTGAGCTTGGATATAATGGCTCCTAGCCAATAGAAACCTATAATATAATAACACATAAATCCCACACCACCACTTTCTACTTCCTGATTTTAATTGCTAGTTTATCAACAATAAGAAAATCTGGAATCTTCAAATTTGCATCATCTCAGTGCCAAATCAGACAAAGGGATATCAATGGGTTGAAATAAAGCCCTGGCAAGACCGAGTGGCTCGGGGTTTGGGGTTCATTGGCTCAGGGAGAATTGCCATATTTGGTCTTGAATGAGATGGCACTACACCAAACAGACCCTGTGCTTAATCTGGGGTTTCTCCTAGACTCACCTCCTGCTCGAAGAGCAGGTGACAGTCGCAGCCAGGAGGGCCTTCGCACAACTGCGAGTTGTGCGGCAGTTACGCCCTTTCCTGGACTGGCAATTCTTACTCACAGTCACTTATGCTTTAGTCACTTCCCATCTTGACTATTGCAACACTTACGCAACACACTCTACATGCCTTTGAAGAGCATCTGGGAGCTCAAATTGATGCAAAATGCAGTGGCCCACACAGTTTTGTGCAGACCTCAGTGTGCACATATATCACATCTCCTGCGGTAGCTGCATTGGCTGCCGATTTGCTTCCGGGTGCAAGTCAATGTAATGGTTGTCACCTTTTAAAGCCCTTCATGGCTTGGGATCAGGTTATCTGAGAGACCATCTCTTGCCAGTCACATCTACCCGACCCATTAGAGTGGGGGGGGGCAGGGAATGCTGCGGGTCCCATCCCCGAGGGAGATACACCTGGTGGGACCCAGAAGAAGGGCCTTCTCTGTGGTGGCTCTCTCTCCCTGGAACATCATTCTCCCAGAGATTAGAATCACCCTAATTCTCTTCCAGAAGGCGCTGAAGACCTGGTTCTGCCAGCAGGCCTGGGGAACCCAGAGCGGAATAGAGCCCATTAAATGGCTCATGTGATCGGCTGTTGCCGGGGCGGGAGGTGGGGGTCAGGGGTGATTTTATCTTATTAATTTATTTAATTTTTTTAATGAATTTTACTGTTTTTTAAATGTGGTTTTTTTATATTCTGTAAGCCGATTTGAGTATGCTATGGGTATAGATGGCAATATAAATCTAATGAATAAATAAATAAAGTGCTGGAAAAAAACTGAAGATTTTTCATCCATGCTGTTATAGTCTAAGGGAAAGTTAAGGGAGTTGTCTTTCTCCCACTCACAATCAATTGTGATGCTTCCACTGAAATTTACCTCTGACCACAGTGCCAAGGAAACTGTTCATATTCAGGTGTCTGAATGGGATTTATTAGACAGCAAGAACATTGTTCCTGTATTGTTTATTTCTGAGGAGCTGTTTTATTCCCATGTAGTGAGGTGCTCTTTGGAAATCCAATATGAAATGATCTGTCCTCTCCTAAATGGAAATTTTCTTTTTAAACATTCCCCCGTATATGTTTTCCAAGGCTTTGAATGGGTTAGTTTATGTGGAAATAAGAAACAAATTAAAGAAATGGGGAATATAGTAGAATATGTAGGAACGTGAATGGAATTAGCAGAACTGAATATATTTAAATTTTCCTTGTTCCAATAATATATGTAATGTTTATTGATGTCAATACAGCAATTGTCCTGTATTAAACACAGGAGCAATAATTTGAAACAATAACCATTCTTGGTAATCCATGATGTTATTCTCTACTAACCTTTAGAAAGGGGAAGAACATTTTCTATAAAACATAATTCCAACCATCACAGGATGACATTCCACTTCTAGCAATTTCATTGTTTCTTTGATCCATTTGATCAGCAAGTAGAAATTAATTTGATGGTTAACCATTGCGAAACTGTTGGAAAGAAATTATTGTTTAAAGAGTCTTTTTTTGTTTTTTGAAGAAATGTTTAATATTTTTTTTTAAAAAAGAAATTAATTTGATTGGCATTTTGATATGAACTAAACTAATTTACATTTCGCAGGCTAATCCATGAATTATGATGCATTTATCAGACAAATAATTCTGGCTTTTCCACTTATTAAACAAATGGCATAAGAAACATGAGTACGGTTTTTCTCCTGCTTGTTTTACTGTCACTCCCAGAAGAATGATCTCTACAGAATCTTTGAGAATTCTAATGTATTCAGGGAGCCCATGGTAATCAAATAATAGTGCGAGATCACAGGCCTACTTTAACAATCAATAGCAATAATCTGATACACTACACAAACTATGAAGAAATGGGGCAGAACTTTCTCCGGTATGGATGTAAAAAGCTGTAGAAATAATCTATAATTGGGGTAATTCCATGGCATTAATTAGAATACGGGAAATTTCTTCCCACACATACTCAACTTTAGCCCTCGCCACATAAAAACTCAACCTTAGATCTTTTCCATGCCTTACTATTGAGTTATGTTCTCTCTGGACTGTTCTAACCATCAGTCCGGTAACTTGATTTATCTCAAAGGACCTCCACTCTTCAAAGACACCACTCATTTCCTCAACTTTTCTTAATAAAAGAAAACCCCAAAACCAGATACTTGCCTTTAGGAAAAAAGAAAAAAAAAAGATAAGTCACATGGATCACCATTCACTACCACCCAAGAAGTCTGGTCTTCTGTCTGTTTGTCTATCTAACTCCAGAAACCTCATAAATCACTCTTTTGGGAAAACACAGTTTCTTAGTAGAAAATTATATTTCTTAGCACCTTCCGATACATCAACAAGTTCTGGAATCAAAATACTTTAGTTATTGAGCAGACTCGAATTGAGCTTAACTAAAAGAGGGTGTCAGTTCAGATTGTTAGGTTATTGACACAAACTAGATGCCCTCCTGCACTGGTTATTCCTGAACTTTTTCAAAGTTAAGACTGTTTTGCTTAAGAGTTTGGGTATGGGAACTCTAATAGAGTATGGTGAAAGGGGAACTCTGTTGTTTTGCAGAGAAATGACTTATCTTCAGTAGCACTTCCCATAATTGTTCCATTTCACATTATTCCACGAAAGATCTAGGAATGGAAGAAGTTTCTCTATAAACTCCCACACACAACAGTAGACATGTGAGTCTTTTTAATGTTTAAACACAGCTGGAACTGATCTCTTAGCCATCTTTTACATTCAAAAACTATGTACCTTCACCTCCACCCAGTGTGGTAGTTATTTCTTCACAATATATTTGTAAAAAAAAAAAATCTTTGCTAAAAATGTGAGTCAGAATACTGCCCTCCCACAACAAAATTATTTTTTAGGTTCTCCACATCTGTATTAAGAAAATATGTATTTATAAAAATGCTAAGTGAATGAAACAATCTCTAACTCAAATTTTAAAATGATGTTAGTAGCAGGCTTCTGGGAAACCTTTCCTTCTCAATCCCAAAGGTGCTTTTTCAAGAGGCAACTGGACTTTTTGTTTTTTTTCTTTGAAGACATTTTGCTTCTCATCTAAGAAGCTTCTTCAGCTCTGCCTGGATGGTGGGGAATGGAAGGATTTATACTCCTTGCAGATAGCAGACAACTGCAAGGAGTATAAATCTTTCCATTCCCCACCATCCAGTCAGAGCTGAAGCTTCTTGAATGAGAAGTGAAACATCTTGAAACAAAAAACAGAAAGTCCAGTTGCCTCTTGAAAAAGCACCTTTGGGACAGCCATGACCTGGATGACTGAGAATCTCCATAGTCACTTTCCTTCTCAATCTCATTTCTGCCTGAAAAATGGGAATAGTCTTTACCTCCGTTTTCATGAAGTTTTTCTGGAGCTGCATGACATAGGAAAACCTGGGTACCATCTTGTGTCTTGGAATCAAACCCCCCAAAAAGACATATAAGCAAATGGCACTGGTTCTTTTGTTTTTGACTGAAGTCACCCTAAACCCCTGATGGTGAACCTCTGGCACATGTGCCAGAGGTGGCACACAGAGCCCTCTCTGTGGGCACGCACGCTGTCGCCCCAGCTCAGTCAGCTGGTTATCGGGTTTCCGAGGCATGCATGTGCACCAGCCAGCTGGTCGTCAGATTTCCGAGGCACAAATGCACGCCGACCAGCTAGTTGTCGGGTTTCTGATGTGCAAATGCATGCTGGCCAGCTGGTCATCGGGTTTCCAGCACTCCAGCTTTAACCTCTCCCTGCTGTCAATTCTACAAATTGTTCTTACAGCTGTATAACTGAAGAAAATTAAACTGCACGCAAAGAAAAAAAAAGTCATTGGCAACATCTAAAGTGGGTTAAAAAGCCGAGGCTTCCTAGAATGTAGCACCCAGAAGACTTGACATGAAAGAATTATCGCCTTGGTGAAAGGCTGCATATGACACACCTGCTAGGTATCTCAGGGTGGTTGATCTGCAATACAGTCACAGAAAGTGGTTCGCAGTTTTCTGTGGTCCGCCTTCACCATTGCAGACAGTTAGCAGTCATATATTTCCACCAAACATTTTCAGGATGAGTCACTGCAGCAGGAGTTGGTGGATACGCCTGGTTAGCAGCCCATTATGATTTTTATGATGTATCCTCAGAGGCTTCTGTTAGGTTTTCTCCAATGTATCTGCCTCCTACAGAAACATAAAATCTTTCAGCAATGGCAGCTTGGTTTTCTGAGGGCTCTCTCTCTCTCTCTCTCTCTCTCTCTCTCTCTCTCTCCATGCCCCCCACCTCCACCCCCAGTCATACTTTGCTGAAGAAAAACCAATCCTTTCCTCTTCTTCCTTATAATTGCTTTCTTCTCCTGGCACTCAGTCTCAAATATTTGCTTTAAGACAAACTACTCTTCTAGTAGACTAACACCATGATGTTAAAAATGTGGCATGTTCATAAAAGGCAGAATAAGAAAGACAGGTGGGAATTAGAAAATTGCTCACCGTCAGATGAATCAAACACATTTTGTCATGAAATTTCACTTCATTGTTAGACAGGGTGGGCCTACTTTGCCTACAGCCTACATTGGGAACACCTAGGAGAAGATCCTCCTTATGCCAAAATTGAATCACCCAGTAACAGCAGATGTAGGATCAATTCCACAGGCTACATGCATACTGTACATCCCATTATCCTATGAGAAAATCATAGCCTTGATCTAACTAAATACATACACAACCCTGTTCAACTTATTGGAGTTACTTACATTACACAATTTTCACTGGTCTCCCTCTCCCTCTGTATGAAATTATGTGAAGAACACTATGAAAATAGGCTAAAGTTATTTGCAAAGGAAATTTATGGCTCAGCTGACCATCCTAAGGTGAGGATGCGAAAAAAGAGGAAGGGTTGTTTTCTATGATGCTCAAAGGAGCACATGTATATGGATGTATATGGATGTGGGTGGGTGGCAGTAAGAGAAAGAAATTAGTCTTTCATTAGTTGAAAATGAACTTTGCGAAATTATATATTGGCAATTTGAAAGAAGCTATTATGTATTGGTGGCATAAGATATGTGTGTTGTGGTCCAGCCTGCAGAGCTGCCAGTGGAGTCGGTCAGTAAGGAGGCTGGGGAGGAACATGGACCTGTCCTGGAGTCTGGGGAAGGCCCAGACAAGGGCTCTGCATCGGAGGCAGAGATAGGGCCAGGGCCATCTGGGAGTTATGTGGGGACTCCGGAGCCTCCAGAGTTGGATATCAGAGAGGCAGAGGAACAGGAGGAGCCTGTTCCTAGTGCATGCACGTGCAGAGCTGCCAGAAGGCAAGAACAGTTAAAACAAAAGGGACGACTTGGGAATAAGGCCTGGCGATGATTGGCCCCTCCCATAAGGCTTAAAAGAGGAGCAAAGGCACGTGAGCCCTTTGCAGGAAAGCAACGTTGTTAATTCTGTTCCCAGTCAGCATCTCTGTTTGATTCTGGACTCCGTGTGGCTTTGCCAAATAGGTCTTTGGCAGCGTGTCAAGGGAGATAAAGGTTAGGGTTAGGGTTAGGGTTTTTTTGTAACTAATTGGGACTCAGCTGTGAATGAATGTAATTCACAGCTGTTGCAATAAAAGAGGTTTTTGGGACTACTCACATGCTTTAATGACTCAGGAAGCCTAGATCACAACAATGTGTTTTAAATTTACTTATCTTAGAAGTTATTTGAGGAAATCAGGCACTTGATGATTTTCAGGAAGGCAAAACGTAGCCTCACCAGTTTATCTTTCTTAGAAATAGGTATTTTGTTATGCTAGCAAGTTGGACAATTACCAAACTCTACAGATAGCCCTTTTGGGATGGTGCTCATTGCAAGTTTCAACAATTCAATTGGGACTGTTAGCCCCAAAGCTAGAGACCTGGATATTGAATTATAAGAAGATCAACCTTCCTAAAAGTGGTGTTTACATAGTTTATGGAATCCCAGGAGCCCTTCTGACCTCCAACATGATATCTACATTCCATGCATATCTCTTCCCATTCACTATACCCACACATCCTTCACCTTTTCTCACCATTCACCAATCCCCAGTGTCCAAGCAGCATACCTAGCACAAAGAGGAAGTCAGTGGTTTTTCCCCTTCCTTCCCTCCCCCCCCCCCCAATGATTCAGACCATAGGGTTCCAGCTGCCATTTGGCAGGAAAAATCCAATCTTCCGTTTCTTGCTGCAGGCTGATCAAATTCATCAGTTGGGTGCCAAGAAATATGGGAGGGGCTTCCTGCAGCTTCTCAGTCTAAATAATGTATAGTCCATAACTCCCCAGTTCTTAGGGTATATCTCATTTCTTGAAGCCAAGACTTAAATAACTAAATTTTATCTCTTCCATCTGAAGACTGCTGTGTCATAGTTGAGGATTTCTCCTGGAATATTCTTTCATTCTCTCTCTCTCTCTCTCTCTCTCTCTCTCTCTCTCTCTCTCTCTCCCCTCCCTCCGTCCCTCTCTCCCACCCATATACACACACATATACACATGCTTCCATAAATATTCTGCACATTTTGGCAACTTTCTGCATCCCTTGTTAAAATGGTACAAGTCCATCTACAAGGGAACAGGAGCATTTGAGCCAAGGTCTAATATAATCAAACTAAAAAACTAGAATTACGAGCACCCCAAAGTTGGATGTTGCTCCTCCTGTCATCCCAAGCAGTCACTAGATCAGTATATGGGGGTTGTTGGTGAGAGTGAGGGAAAGGCCACATGAAGATGTTAAAAGAATATGGAAGTGGGCAAGGGGCAGTTGCAATGGAGCAACATTGGCAGAGAATACACCCTGTCTACATACTGAGCAGCATTAGTTCCTTCCTGGGGTATGCCATAATCATTGTGGCAAACTTTGTGGAAAAGGTTACTCTTTAACCTGCACTCTTTAGGCATTAACCATCTCTCTAAAATTCATAATTACCCTCCCACTTCATCAATGATGTGCTAGCTCTTTAAAGCCCTAAATTTTGGTGACATGGAATGCTTGATAGACTTCTATTTTCACACGTCTGTCTGGCACACACTAGTATCACTAGTGAAATCTGTTTTAGGAGCTCCATCCAGGTAGATAAAATAAACAGCACATCTGAGTTTTGATGCTAGCATTTGGGATACTCTTCCAAAGACAGACCCTGTAAATGGCTGTTCACTATATGGCTTCTAAGACTGGACAATTGTTGGCTCTTGGAGCAGAGCATTCAGGAAAGCTGGCTTGACCAAACTACCTTTGTTTGCTGAATATGATCCTTGTTTACAGTCTTTTGTATTTACATGTTAGCGGGCTTGAATCCTAGTAATGTAGAGAAAGTAGAAATATTTGAATCGGTTTATTTCCAAATGAACTTACATGCAAACTGTTTATGAAATTGATTCCAAAATGATGTATTTTAAGAGCACCAAATTTCTGCTTCTTGTATGCAGGTAACAAATGATAGGACTAAAATGCTGAAAGAATGAACTAGAAACATATCCATCATCATCAATCATCAACAGCATCATTCAATGCTTCAACCAATTGCTCTTCATTCTGCTGATACCAATGGAAGAGACATCAAAAAAGGTACATATTTTATTTTCCTAATACCCAAATCTCCACCCAGGCTTCTCCCAACATGGACAATAGCAGGAAAGACAGACTGAAATCCAAAAAGAGTAAGCAATTATATATAAGTCATTTTTGGAATAATCAATTTGAGATGACTAAAAATATATTTGCAATTTCTATTCTTATATAAAAAACAGTGTCTTCTTTCTTCCTGCACCATCAGCATCTTGAATCATCTTTCTTTTCTTTCTTTTTTTTCATTCCTTGTCAGGATATTATTTACCTTCACAGAAACATAGATTACATACCAAGCTTTAATGATGTGTACTATTACATGACTCATCCTACAACCATGTGTCTGTCTATTGCATCTATGGATAAAATATTGGGACTCTTTTAAACAGTATGTAATTTATTACAAAAGCTAAAGCCACTCCTTTTTTTAATAAAAAAAAAGAAAAGTTGCTTATTGTTATAAGCAAAATCCCTGGATTAAAATAAATCACAAAGAGGGGCAATTTTTAATCTGAGTCTCTGCTTGATCTGCTACCTCAGATAAGCAAATGTACCAATGATTAATTGTGAAGCACTTACCCCACCATTAAGTTTCTAGATCTGCTTCCAACCAATGAATTTAACAGCTTCCAGGCCACTAAGCTATCTTCCTCCTTTATTGCCTGCAAAATAGGCAAAATACTCCATACCCCACATTTTTCCAGAGGTTGGAGGGGCATTTCTGATGATATAATACTTTACCTTTTGGGGTAGCATGGGAGTCCTTTGAATAAGTGTTGACTCCTGGCAATTGCCTGGACTAGTCGTTGCAGTTTTCTTGGCATGACTTTGAGAAGTGGCTTGCCATTGGCTACTTCCTATATATAGAGAGCAGTGGAAGAAGCTTCTTGGATGAGAAGCGAAATGTCTTCAAAGAAAAAGCAGAAAATCCAGTTGCCTCTTGAAAAAACATCTTTGGGACATAACATACAATGAACAGTTGAAAGAACAGAGCATCTCTAGTCTAAAGAAGAGAAAGCCAGGGGTGACATAATAACACTTCCAGTATCTGAGGGACTATCACTGAGAAGAGGGGGATTGACCTATTCTCTAAAGCAGGGGTCCCCAACCCCCTTTTAGGAATCAGGCCACACAGCTGGAGGTGAGTGGCAGGTGAGTAAGCAAACAGAAAACCATCCCTCCTCCTCCGGCTGTGGAAAAATTGTCTTTGGACTAGATCGCCAAAGTCCTTTCCAACTCTGTCATTCTGTATTCTGATGCACACCTCCAGCTGACCCCTTTATTTTTCCTCAGAAGCATTTAAAAAGAAAATGTGCATGCAGTGAAGCACTCTGGTCTTTGTATTGCTATCAAACAGCTTTTAATAGCAAGGAATGGGAAGTAGGAAGAAAGACAAATGCAAATCAGTGAGATTGAGGCCACAACTTCTTATCTACAATTTATAGCAATTGCCAGATGGAAGTAAAGCAAATATAAATTACTCAGATAAAGAAAATCAGACAGTGCGTATGCATGCTTGAACCCAAAGTATCATTTCTGTCTTTTATAATCTCTCTCTCTCTCCCGCCCTCCCTCTCTTTTTCCTTAAGAAGATATATAAGGGAGGATTTCCTGTGAAAGGCACTTTATGTTTTACAACTAGCAAATCAGTCTGTGATTTATCTTCAAAAGACACCTTGGATACAATTTTCTCTTATTTCCCTGCAAAGAAAGGATATTCTTTACAGAAGATCTTGGACATGTTGAAGAAATGCTTGGGGGAGCATTGGATCATGCAAATCCATAGACTTTTCCTTGCACACCCACTGTTGGCCTTCTTTGACATGTGAGCCTGGATGTTGAAAAGAATCGAAGTCAAAAAGGTTAAAGGATGAATCTAACATACGTTTTCCCCATCTGTGGAGAAAATTATCTTGCCCCCTTAGAGAGGAAACTGAAATTATCCCATGATGCCTGGAATGTCTTCCCAGGGACCACTAAACTGCAAATTTCATTTACTTCTTTAAAAATGGATGGTGTGCTGTCCACTGCAATATCAACAGCCCTTCTGCTTTATATGTCAGCTTTACAAAAATGGCTAATAAGGAGGGGAAAAATAAGTGCTATGAAGTTCTCTAGAATACCAGATAGTTTTATATAAGAATAAAATTCAAGATGGAAAAGAAAAAAAATGGTTTTTTTCGACTGAGTTTTTAGGCAAAAGCAAAATGTAATATAAATGTAAATACTGTACACCAATCATATTCATCCATATTTCCAGAAAGAAATATCCTTTATAAATGAGAGACGTTCTGCAATGAATTTAGGTTTAAGTTAAACATACTAAGAGTTTATCACCTTTATCTTTTGTTCATATGTGTTCTTTTTCCTGATATAACAGATCTATGCTTATTTCAGCTGTAAAATGGGCCTTACTTTGGAAATACTCATCCAGCCATTCTTAGTAAAATAAGCTAGAATTGCTGGTTATTATTATTTTTCCACCAAGCCCTGGATTCATTGGGATTTGTCCTAGTAGCATAGTCATTTAATAAAATTTCATTCCAGCAGAGGAGGCCCTTACTGCTATTCCCCTGTGCGAAGCTAGCATAGGAAGTTCAGGCATTTCATCTTTACCAAAGAAGCAAGCTGGCACAACAATCAAGCTGTGATTGGGAACAGAGTGCGGTACTTAATTAAGGCTCTGTCTTTTATTCTCAGAGGCAATTCAGCTGGGCTTGAATAAACTAGAGGACCGGGGCATGGTGGGAATGTCTCTCGAAGGAGCAGGAGAATTGAGTCTCCTGGGCTGCCTCATTAGCATGACAATATCTCCCAGGATGCACTTGGCATGATGTAATGCTCAGAATTAGAGAGATGAAAATGTTCTTCGCAGGGGGCTGCAACATTTGCAGCGCGCACTGGCTGTTACTTCGGGGCATGGAATTTCTGGGTCCCTCTTTCGGCAAGAATTGTTTGCTAATTGAGAGAACTTAAGCAAACAACATGCTATTAACTCCCCCTCCCTCCTCCCAGCTTTTCTTAAGCAGCACTAAGAAACCAGCAACCTTGGTGATACTCATTGCAAGAACTTAAGAAGCTGAACCATTCTACCAATAGTACCTCTTAACTCTTTTGAACAAATTCCACTTCAAAAGAATTGTAATGACCTGCGGGAAGCACAGAAAAAGCCTTTCACTCTTAAGAAAATATACAAGAAAATCTGAAATTCAAAAATGCCTCTAAGCCAGTAGACAGCCTCTATTGTGACATCACTGTGAAGAAATTCATAACATGGAGCCATTTTGCAATAAATCAGTTATCTGCCAGGGCTATCTTGCAATCCATTGCCACCTCCCAAAATTCATTTATAGGAATGCCATGAAACACATTCACGCCTTGAAAACCTTGCTCATGGATAGAGATATCCAGGCTCAAGTTTCATTACCTACAGTTGGCAGCATCTGTGGATCCTTTGAAGGCTGAAAAAACCAGCATAGATTAGAGAGAAGTGTTGAAAGAAAGAACAACCAGCCCGCTCTCTTAAATATGACCAAATACTAAAAACTATACTTCCAACAGGGCGAACTGGTGACATTTAAATCTAAAGTTCAGCTTAATATTAAGACTGAGGGAAAGACTGACAGATTGCTAGGGGAAATAGGGATGGCTATCCTGTTTCTCTGTTCATTTTCAGTGTCATTTCAGTGGCGGGTTGCTACCGGTTCTCCCTGGTTCGGGAGAGCCAGTAGAGGCGATGGTGAAGTGAGAGCCAACCAGTTCGCTCCCTCCCGTCCGCACCTGCGCCATACCTACCTATATTTGATCGTTTTTAGCCCAGCTGATAGGCATGGCAGAGCGGATTGCCATGCCTCAGCTGTTCTGAAATGCAATGTGCTTGCATGGAGCGCAAATTTGGAGCGCACGTTTGGCGTGCATGCGAGCAAATCGCATGCAAATCGCACGTGCGAAGCAAACCAGTGGTAACACCGGTTGAAACCCACCACTGGGTCATTTAGATTAAGCAAGGGGTCCTGAGGTCCTAAAATAGAAATGAATTCTCACAGTTGGGGGATTTCAAAAGCTAGCAGCAGTAGTAAAGAAAGAGTGAAGAACCTTTTGCTTGTGGAAATGAGTGTAGAAGATTACAAAGTTGTAACTGATTTACAAGCTGCAGTTGAGACACAGTTGTGTTGGCCAATTTCTGACTGGGGTCTCTGGATATCATGGTACCATTCTGTGGAAGCAACCAGGCTATTGCTGATTAACTGCTAAGACAACCTGGAACTTTTACATATGATTTTGTACAACTGCAATACCTGAAGTGCCACCTTTACCAATGCAAACTAAATTGATGGTAAAGACTGTAAGGCATACAATGATTATATACAATGGTTTTATCTTGCAGATAGTTCCTGTGCTCAACAGTGTCCTCTGCCTTGAAACCCTTGAGACATCAACTTTTAGGTTCCCACTGAAGGTATATTTATTTGCTCTGCTCTTTTCTTTGTATGAATCCAGGCGTCCTTCCTTCCTTCCTTCCTTCCTTCCTTCCTTCCTTCCTTCCTTCCTTCCTTCCTTCCTTTTGATTGATGATTGATGCTGATGAAGATAGATAGATAGTGAATTGATACTCCATTATATTATGTACAGCACAGTGGCAGGTTGCCTTTGGTTGAGACCGTGGGTGTAATGCGAACCGGTAGTAAAGGTAAGTAGAACCCAACCCTGGTACAGCACTTCAAACTAATTTTATATGCATAATTTTTATCACTTGCCCAGTGACTTCATGTCTGTCTATTTATTCATTGGCTAGATGTATATTCCACCTTTTTTTTAGAAATGCAAGATGCTTATAGAGAGGCAGGTGTCTACTTTCATTTTATATGTACACAATTACGAACTCTTTGAGATAAGTTGGGCTGAGAAAGAGATAAAAGTAGTCCTCGACTGAGTTCATTTAGTGACCGTTCAAAGTTACAATTGCACTGAAAAAAAGTGACTTATGATCGTTTTTCACACTCACGACTGGTGCAGCATCCCTGTGGCCATGTGATCAAAATTCAGATGCTTGGCAACTGGTCCATATTTATGATGGATGCAATGTCCTAGGATCATGTGATCAGCTTCTGCAACCTTCTGACAAGCAAAGTCAATGGGGAAACCAGATTCAGTTAACAACCATGTTATTAACTTAACAACTGCAGTGATTCACTTAACAACTGTGGCAAGAAAGATTGTAAAATGGGGAAAAGTTCACTTAATGAATGTTTCACTTGGCAACAAAAATGGTGGGCTCAATTGTGGTCATAAGTCGAGGACTTTTTTAAAATGTTTTAAAAAGTCTTATATAATTGGATTTTAAATTGTTCTAGCCTAACTATTTAATTTATTTTAATATTTTTTAACTTTTGTATGTCATTGTATTTTATTTGGCTGTTCACCGCCCTGAGTCCCTTCGGGGAGTAGGGCGGTATACAAATTTGATTAATAAATAAATAAATACCTCCATGCCTGAACGTGAATGACTCGACCCTGATTCTCATTCTGCAATTTTTAATTTTGCATTGCATTTAATCACAAATTATGTTAGAATTTAACACTCTTAATTTCTTTAACAACCTACAGTAGTATTTTGATTAGCATATTGATTAATATTTCTTAACAGCTTGTCTTTATCCTTGAAATATTTTAATCCTACAATATGTTTTCCACACGATCAATTTCATTCATGCTTATTTTATAATTTAAACAAAGGATATTTAGTTAAGGAAACATACCTTCATATTTATATGAATATCTAATGTGAAAAATTCATTTTAACGGAATTGACTATTCATTTTTTAGTTATTGTAAGTCTCCCAGAGTCACATTCTTGAGTTTGGCAGCCATATACAACTCTTAAATACATACATACACACACACACACACACACACACACACACACACACACACATTGGCCTGTATCTATCATTGCATTCTAACATAATTAAACAGCTAGATCCTCTCAATACTACTGAATATGTGGATGTTATGGCAATGCATGCCATAGGTATGAAATAGCTGATTGCATGTTTATCTATTTGGGCATGAATATTTATGTTTAAGTGAAATGTTCATCTGTACACTCTTTTTTTCTATAATGAAGTGTGGTTATAAGAAAGGGGAGTAGAAGACTACAAATTTTACAAAGTCTATAATGAAGAACAAGTGACAATTAGCAAAACGTTGAATCCATCTAGGACTTTACCGGAAATAATTACTTGAAATTGCTGGCACATTTGGCTTATGATTCACTGTCCTATTTCAACTCTGTCCAACCAGGTGTTTTGGACTTCAATAGCACTAGCACTTAAGACTTATATACCACTTCACAGTGCTTTACAATCCTCTCTAAGCAGTTTACAGAGTCAGCATAATTGTCCCCAACAATCTGGGTCTTCATTTTACCTACCTCGGAAGGATGGAAGGCTGAGTCAACCTTGAGTCTGGTGAGATTCAATATGCCAAACTGCAGCTGTTATCATCCCTGTTCCTTGGTAATTCTATAGTTTGTGGCCCTGATACATCAGGAGGGTGGCAAATTGGGAAAGGTGATACTATATGCATTCATAGTAGTTGATTATACTGCAAATATAGTGCTGGAGCTATGAGATTCTTTCCCATTATAAATCCACCTGGTTTCTTTGCTTTGTAATTTGTGTTATTTTTTTCCAGAAAGTGGAATTCTGGTTGTTTTTTTTTTAAGATCTCCAAATTTTGCTGTTTACTCGAAGCCCTGTTGTACTCTATTCTGAATGCTATTTAGTTGAAATTTCTACAACAGCTCTTTATTGCTGTTTGTGTACTACCATGTTATGGATAAGAAGACAATATATATAAATAAATTGTGAAGGGATTGTAGTATAAACACAATTTGCACAAGCATTTTCCCCCTAGAAAATGATGACTTGAGGTTAGAGAAATTCCTTTTGTGGGTTTCACACATCCTTAGTTTATTCATTGTCAGCCAAGCTTAGGACTGACACAACTGCAAAACTAAAAATATACCTTGAGCATTGGGTGACTCATTTGGTGGTCCTTAGAATCTGAAGACACATGGCACAGCCCTTCAGTCAGCTGAAACCCAAGAAAAAAAGTAGTTGTTAAAACACTAGAAAGAGAGAAAACTCTAATAAAAGAGAAAAGGCTCTTCAAGATAATGCCAGAAGGTGTTTTAAAAAGTTGATTGTTTTAATGGATTTGCTATGACTACTTCAGACTACTGCATTTGTGAAGTGGGCAGGGCAGGGAAAGGTACTAATACCACTCTATAAAGCCTTAGTAAGACCACACCTAGAATACTGCATCAAGTTTTGGTCACCACACTATAAAAAAGATGTGGAGATTCTAGAAAAAGTGCAGAGAAGAGCAGAGAAGATGATTAGGGGATTGACAACTAAAACATATGAAGAATGGTTACAGGAACTGGGCATGGCTAGTCTAGTGAAGAGAAGGACTAGGGGATACATGATAGCAGTGTTCCAATATTTGAGGGGCTGCCACAGAGAAGAGGGGGTCAAGCTATTCTCCAAAGCATGTGAAGGCCATACAAGGAATAATGGATTGAAACTGACCAAGGAAAGATTCAACCTAGAAATAAGGAGGAACTTTCTGACAGTGAGAAAAGTCAACCAATGGAACAGCTCACCTTCAGAAGTTGTGGAAGCTTCCTCACTGGAAGTTTTCAAGAAGAGATTGGAGTGCCATTTCTTAGAAATGGTGCTTGACTGGGGGGTTGGACTAGATGACCTATAAGGTCCCTTCCAACTCTATTAATCTGAAACCATGAATAAAAAACTGTGTTGCTGGATGTACAGCAAAGCTGCCTGTAAACATGAAATGAAAACATGATTTTTCAAAGGATACAAAGGACATCTCCCTGAGGTATCAAACATGAACAAAGTAGAGATGAAATGAATCTATCAAAAGCTTCTCTTGTTTCTATACAAATTCAGAAATTGTTTTGGGAAAAATGTTCTCTCTCTCTCTCTCTCTCTCTCTCTCTCTCTCTCTCTCTCTCTCTCTCTCTCTCTCTCTCTCTCTCTCTCTCAATAAAAGGGGGGGGGTACCATTCAATAAAATGGTACCCCCTGTGACTCTGTCATTCTTTTGTGTGCAACTCTGATGGCTGTCTTGCATCACAGGCCATGGAAGTATTCAGTCCCATTTTTCTGAGTGACTAAACCCACAAATGCTTATTCGTTCTTTTTTTTTTCCTTCCTGATGGGTGAAGCATCCGATAAAAAATTGATAGTAGATATCAATAGTAGATATAGTAAGTAGTAGTAGATATGCAAGGTTTGCACATAAAAATCAAAGGTATAAATTAATTCCCTGTGGTTTTATGAAGAACCCGAAATAAAATCCTGGAAGGAGAAAATAAACCATGTGAAAGGAAATCAATTGATTTAGGGTACAACTTCCATCTTCCATAAAACCATCCCTCTCTTCGTCTTCCTTACCCCATGCAATATTTCTGTATTAATACACAAATAAATCCTAACATTTCTTTAATCCTTAGGACTACCTGTTGATGAATACTACATTTCACTAGCAATGTTTTAATGACAGAAGGAAGGAAGTTTCTATCAGCTGTTTTTTTTTTTATAAGTTATCTAGATCAGTGGTCCCTAACTCCCAGACC
This sequence comes from Masticophis lateralis, assembly GCA_030761175.1. Taxonomy (NCBI): domain Eukaryota; kingdom Metazoa; phylum Chordata; class Lepidosauria; order Squamata; family Colubridae; genus Masticophis; species Masticophis lateralis. Next base: position 129,402,342 of record JAUDYJ010000002.1, on the reverse strand, counting down.
AGAGGTGGATTTCAGTAGGTTCTGATCAGTTCTGGAGAACCAGTAATGGAAATTTTGAGTAGTTCAGAGAACCGGTAGTAAAAATTCTGACTGGTCCCAACCCCATCTATTCTCTGCCTCCCAGCTGATCGGGAAGAAATGGGGATTTTGCAGTAACCTTCCCCTGGATTGGGGAGGGAATGGAGATTTTACAATATCCTTCCCCTGCCACGCCCACCAAGCCATGCTCACCAAGCCATGCCCACCAAGCCACACCCACAGAACTGGTAGTAAAAGTTTTTGAAACTTTGAAACTGCCCCAGACTATAGACCAGTACCAGTACCAGTCCACAGCCTGTTGAGAACTGGGCCATGGAAGCAGTGGTTAAGTGCACAAGGCTCAATTTACACATGCTTATATTAGGTTGCCCATGCAAAACCACCCCTTCCCTCCACAGTCACTGCCGGTCTGCAGAGCCAGAAAGGTTGGGGAACGCTGATCTAGATTACCATTTATTTCATACTTATTTTGATGGTCTTCATGTCAAAGAAAGACTGAAAAGTGAATTGATTGTCCATATCTGGGCAATTAGTTAGTTATAAGCAGAAGTTTTTCTCTTACTTAGGGTCTACCTGTGTGCCGATATGTTTTACAGAAAGGAAAAATAAAGGTGATATTTAGAACATCTCCAAAAAGATCTCATCAAAACCACATAAGTACAATCTTAGTCGGTTTACAGTCACCATTTTCCCCAAGACATTATAAGTTCTGGCTCTTGATAGTAAGCATAAGATGGAACACATGCTTGTAAAAATGGGGAACTCCCCATTTTGGAGAGTTGGTTTAATAAATATTGAGGTATTATGTATACATTATACCCAGGTGAGATTCAAAGAAGAGCATGGAGTAAGTAAATCTCATATGGAAAGTGTTAGGTCAGACTTTATAGCTGTGAAGGAAGCCAAGCCTGATATTTAAGGAGGATACCAAATAACTTTTAGAATATGGTTTCTCCAAATCAGGTTATGGAGAAAGCAATGAACACTAAAGAATGGAGCTTTGCTGCCTTAAAATTTAGCTGTCAGGAATTTCATAAATATTATTGTCTTATAACATGAACAAGAGGAGGGATTTGGGGGGGGGGGGGAATATATTTTGGCATTAAAATAATTTCTCCACTACCTCAATTAGATGAAATGGTCTGGAAAGGTTCTCCTTGGAGAAATCAAACTAATGTGCAGATGGTTGAAGAGCCTGATGCTTACTTCAGAGGTGTTGATATGAGCATTAGTCAGCAACATAGATTGCAATGAAGTAAGTGAATAATGCTGTCATAGCAGTCATTCAAATCCATAAATTAATTATTCCACACTGGTAATTGAAACCATTTTAGGAATCAGGTTTCAGGAATAACTATCCAATCCTGCCTAGTAAATTTGTGACTGTTTAAGGCCACCACAATGTTTGTAGGCTCTATTTAGGTTCTCAGACATTTCACTCAAGAAGACATAGGAGTAGTCTTTTGGTTCTGCTAGCTAAGGCAACAAAATGGCTGAAAAATTATTGGGTTTACTAGTACCATGAAGTTCATGAACCATATTTTCTGCCATTGGTGGAGCCCATGGATTACTAGAAAACTTCAACAAATAAATTACAGGTAGTCCTCCACTTATGACCACAATTGAGCCCAAAATTTCTTTTAAATGAGACATTTGTTAAGTGAGTTTTACCCTATCTTACGACCTTTCTTGCTATAGTTGTTACGTGAATCATTGCAATTGATAAGTTAGTAACACTGTTCTTAAGTGAATCTGACTTCCCCATTGTTTTTGTTTGTCAAAAGGTGATCACATGACCTTGGGACACAGCAACAGTCATAAGTATGTACCATTTGCCAAGCATCTGAATTTTGATTACGTGACCATGGGGATGCTGCAAGTGTGAAAAACAGTCATAAGTCACTTTTTTCAGTGCCATTGTAACCTTGAGTGGTCACTAAATGGACTGTTGAAAGTTGAGGGTTATCTGTACTGACCCTGAATGTGACTGCCACTGTGGAAGATGTAATATTAATCTGGGTTAGTTAAGTGGAATAAATATTGGATCCTCAGTATATCCTCTGTTCCCCTTTCTGATTCTTTGGCGAAGAGAGGCAGTCAACTCTTACTTTGGAATAAGCTATTTAGATCATTTTCAGATAAAGGGACACAAGGGATTTATAATTTTAGGGATTTAATATGGCTTGGTGAAATCATCATTATCCAAAAAAGAATCTGCTTTACCCCAAATGTTTGTTGTACAATATTGGACTTTTAGCAGATGGCAGTCATCCTGATCCAGTCGTACTTGATATCATTCCAACATCTTTCTGCTGCATGGGATGAAGTGAGGCCATTTTTGCCCGTGACAAAGGCATCCGCTTTGCTCTTCTACTGCAGGCATTTTTCCTCTGCTTTCACGGATTGAGAGAGTGATGTGAAAAGGTCACTGGTCCCTTCCCACTCCAACACAGAGGCTTCTTGAATCCTTCCAATGTACATAACTGGGAAAAGAAATGACAAAAAGCATGGTAAAGGGTGGGGGGGTGATGTTCCCTGAGAACAGAGATTTAATTTTGCCACTTTGGGATGTCGATCCATGTAAAACCTGCATTGGCTTCTGTAGTATCTGTAGTGGCCTGACCTTGTCCCTGAGGGAAGAGTTATCCAATAAATCTCCTCCTAACAGGGCATTCTGTTCCTTTACTGCCACGATTTTAATGAGCAAGCAGAGTGAGTGATCATCACATGGCCAGAGTCCAGCTGTGAAACCCCAGGCACCACGAGCCACAGCATAGAGCATCCCATTAACTTCTTCCCTTTGAAGTCCCCAGGGTCTTGGCTCCTCAATGGCCAGCTGCCCGGCTTCAGCCTGCAGGCATTGGCAAGACATTGTTCGGCATTGTGTTCACCTGGTGGGAGAATCAGAAGGCAGAGCAGATACCGGGGGAGCCGTCTCCCTCGGCTGCCTTTAAAATCTTCCTTGGGGTTATGAGGAATGATGACAGATCCACATTTGACAAAAGTCTCAATTAAAGACTAATCAGCAGAACATGGTCACTTGAGCATCGGAACTGCCTCCGACTGATTCAATGGCCAAAGGCTAAAAATGTTGAAGCAGCCAAAGTAGTTAATCCAAGGAGGAGGATTTTCCTTGCTGCCTACCACCCCATTGAAGGAACTGCTGATTTGACGGCATTTTCTTTTGATCCCAATGGTCTTCTACAGGAGCCCCCTATTTTACTAAATAGTACACTAGTTTTGATTCTCCTCATTTGTCTCCTGGGAAAACATGTGTCAACACTATAGTCATTAGGACCCAGTAGGATTCCGTTAGGAAGGTGCAAAGCTAGGACAGCTATTTTAAACATTGAGTGTTACACAAGATTCATCTAGTCCTTTGCATTCAACTACTCCAAGGTCTTCAGCTATGTGTCCCAAGAGAACCTGAATACTTTGGGTCCTATCTCTCTGATGCTGATCTGCTCTGCTGGAGTTACCACCAAGCCCTCCACGAGGATTTAAATCAAGTGGGACCTAGATGATTTGGTCAGGGTCACAAATGGTCATGTGGAATAGAATCCTATGGAATCCATTGCCAGAGCCTCTGCTGAGCTATCCTTATATTGCTTCCTTGAGTGCCATCATAGAGTGGAATGGGAAGCAAACCAAATTATGTGTGTTGGACATTGGGTGTTAAGTGAATTTCGTTTTATGGGTATACTGTGTATTCACGTACAATGACAATAAAGTTATTATTATTATTTATCCACATCACACATCTCATCCTGCATGTGAAGACCCTTGAATAAGGACAAGCCATCCAAAACTACCGTCATTTTATCAGGGCTATAATATCTAGGCTCTGAACATCTGGAGAACCATTGGAGCAAAGAGCAAGAGTTATTTTTTTTATCTCTGCTCCCATTCAGTCATATTATTTTCATGTCTATTTGTCTGCTGCCTGCCTGCCTGCCTGCCTATCCATCCATCCATCCATCCATCCATCCATCCATCCATCCATCCATCCATCCATCCATCCATCCATCTATCTATCTATCTATCTATCTATCTATCTATCTATCATCTACCATAGCCCTATCTCTCTCTCTTTCTATCTATCATCTACCGTAACTATATCTATCTAGCTAGTTAGCTAGCTAGCTAGCTATCATCTACCATATCTCTCTGTCTCTCTATCTGTCTGTCTGTGTGTCTCTCTGTCTGCCTGTCTGCGTGTCTCTCTGTCTGCCTGTCTGCCTGTCTGTCTGTCTATCCTTGGTGACCACTTTAGTGAGGTCATGCCTCATAAGTACTGAGAGGCTTTGATACACCTGGGTGCACTGATGTCACATTTATGTGTCTGACAACACTGGAGGTCTTCATTAACTCCTATGTGGCTGAACTGATCAACCCAAAACTCAGCTTTGCTTCATAGGAGCCTGGTGGAGCAGTGGACTAAAGCGCTGTTAAATAGCACTTAGCTGCCAGCTGCCTGCAATTACTGCAAGTTCAAATCTCACCAGGCTCAAGGTTGACTCAGCCTTCCATCCTTCCGAGGTAGGTAAAATGAGGACCCGGATTGTGGGGACAATAAGATGACTTTGTATAAAAAAGAACACTGCTGGGGGGGGGGGGGCAAAAGCAGGTATATACAAAAGCAGGTATATACAAAAGTATGAAGGCTATTGCTTAACGCATTGTAAGTCACCCTGTGTCTCCGGAGAAGGGCGGGATATAAATCAAACCAATAAAATAAATAATAAATAAAATAAATAATAGATTTCTATTTAAAAATATGAGCAAATATAGTGTAACATTGTACGGGTAACCCTCGACTTATAATAGTTCATTTACTGACTGTCTGAAATTACAACAGCATCAAAAAAAGTGACTTATCACTGTTTTTCACACTTACAGCTGTTGCAGCATCCCCATGGTCACATGATCAAAATTCAGATGTTTGGCAATGATTTTTATTTATAACAGTTGCACTGTCCTGGGATCATGTGATCTTCTCTTGCGACTTTTTAACAAGCAAAGGCAATGGGGAAACCAGATTCATTTTACAACTGTGTTACTAACTTAAAAACTGCAGTGATTCACTTAACAACTGTAGCAAAAGTTGCAAAATGGGGCAAAATTCACTTAACAACTGTCTCACTTAGCAATGGAAATTTTGACTCAATTGTGGTTGTAAATCAAAGACTGCCAACACATTATTAATGTTCCAGGTGCAAGCTAGGGGGTTACTGACTAGCAAGAACTGTCATCTCTTTTAATTTGTGGTTTCCCCTTTTCTGCTATAGTCAAGATGCTACTGCTAGTCCACTATGCTCTTTAAATCAAGCAGAGGGATCTCTTTAAGGATTGAAGGATTGGAGAAGCAGCACTGATTGACTGCCAATGTTTATACGCCATTGGCTTCCCAGGAGGAGGGTGGACAGAAGGACACTTGGTCCATATGAGGGATGGCAATTTTTGGCAACCAAGGTGGCAGTTGTCATGTTTGGAGAGCCAGATTGCTACAAGATGCAGAGCAGATGCAGAGAAGGGACTCTCTGGTTTTCATTTCTTCACACACACACACACACACACACACACACACACACACACACTTTATTTATTTTATTTTATAATAAAAGGTGTATATTGCTTCAACATAAAAAAGGCATAGCAGTTTTAGATAGACGTTCTTCGAAGTTAAGAGAAATAGAGTGTATAATAATCTATATATTATTTAATTATATTAACTGTGTAATCTCAGTTTGAGAGCCAATTTGATGTGGTAGTTGAGGTAGTGGCCTAGAAACCAGGAGTCTGTGAGTTATAGTCCTGCCTTAAGCATGAAATCCAGCCTGGGTGATCTTGGGCCAGTCTTTCTCAATCCAACGCACCCCACAGGATTATAGTGGAGAAAAAAAGGACAAAAAAAGAGAAATTATGTATGTTCGACATCCTGAGTTATTTATAAAAACAATAAAGGCGGGAACAAAATCTAATAAATAAATAAAATGAATCCCAGAGCAGTGAGATTGTAGATTGTTTAGCTCTCAAGTGGAAAAGTATCCTTGGAAAACGGATAAGAAATCTACCATATCTTTCCTCAGCATCTCAGATTTCCTTTGCAGACGTATATGTGGTAGAAGCACAATAATAACTTGGTTTGCACTAGCTTCCCCCAAACTGACACTTCCCTAATGGATTGTCTTTGTCTCTGTGTTGCCATTCTAGAGAATCTCAAGATTTTTGATACGTAGAAATGATAGTCAAATGCATTGGGCTCTATTCAACTGAGTGGAAAGAGCAGCCTGATATATATTTTTCGCCTCAGACACACTAAGGATAATTTCCAGAGAACTCTATGTCTGGAGGCCCTTCAGTGGCTATTTTATGCTACTGCTGGTATGACCAGTTGGTAATACTATTTTTCCACACAACTGCCCAGTCCCTAGGCCTCCCTCTTCTCCCGAGCAGTAGATGATAAGGGTCCTTTTCTGATACCCTGCAGAAATTTGCTACCAAGATTCCCTCTTACAGGACCTACTGCAGTAATGAGAGTAGGCTTTGTGAAGGGGTCTTTTTATTATTGTTATTTTGTGGTTGAGAGGTTGCCTATACTTTTTTTCCCCCTCATGCAAAAACTTAGAAAGGGTGGAAAGCAAAATATTTGGATAATTATTCAGGCCATCAGGTTACATAAAAGGTTCCATAGCCCTTTGCATCAAGTCTTAACAGTTGAAACCGCAATTTCTGTTTTTGCAGTCATAAAACATCCAGAGCAAAGTATATGTGTGTGTGTGTGTGTGTTTGTGTGTGTGTGTCATAAAATAATAAAAAGCCCTTTTTCCATTTGCTAGAAACTTGAAAAAGTTAATGTGAATTTTTTTAAAAAAAAAATTAAAATGTCAATTTACTCCCCAAAGGAAACTCCTTAGAAAACTTTTTTTGGCTACACAGTGGTCTGGGGAAAAAAAAAGATATGTATTTAGTTCTAAAGTTTTTTTTTTTTTAACAGCAATTAATTCCTAAAAATAAGAATGTACTGACATCAAGTGCAAACAACTAATTTTATATTTTAAGGAAACTCTTTTTATATGACTCTTCAGACAGGAGCACATGATGTCTGCAGTCTATAGCTGTGTGGCATTTATGTGTTCCAGCACTGATGGGATCATCAGTAGAATTCAGTCTAGGACAACATTCAATGAAATCCTACTGGTGTTTTCCCCGTCAGCTTCCTCTTGTTGAGACAAAAGAGACCAATAGAATATCAGCCTAAAGCTTCCTCTCTATGAACAGAATTTATGAGCAGGGAAGGGTAATAAATAGTTTGGCACCCAGGTACTAGAATGCCATAGAGATAGTCCTCGACTTATGAGCACAATTGGGGCCAGGATTTCCATTGCTAAGCAAGTTAAGTGAGTTGTACATGATTTTACAACCTTTTTTTGCCATGGTTACTAAGTGAACCATTGCTATTGTTAAGCAAATCATGTGGTCGTTAAATGAATTCAGCTTCTCCCATTGCCTGTGCTTGTCAGAAGCTAGTTGGGAAAGTTACAAATGATGATCACATCACCCCAGGATGCTGCAACCATCCTAAATTCAGGCTGGTTGCCAAGCATCCGAATGTTGATCATGTGACCATGCTACAACAGTCATAAGTGTGAGGAGGAGTCATAAGTCACTTTTTTTTCCAGTGCCATTGTAACTTTGAATGGTTGCTAAATTAATGTTTGTGTGTCAATGGCTTCCTCTATCTGAGGGTGATTGTTTGTGGTACCAAGGTAGTGAATAGCCTATCCTTCATTCAAGACAAATGCTGTCTTAATTCTGGCATCAAGGAGGAAGGGGAGGATATTATCTAGGTCAGTGATGCTTAACCTTTTTGCTGTTGCATGCCAAAAGTGAAGGAAGTGCAGGGGGGGGGGGATTATTTTAAACATGGTTAAAAGATCTGTGTAATACATTAACCGATTCAATTTCCTACATTCCTCAAAATAGTTTTGTTTTGTTTTTTCTACCACGCCAAACAACCATTCCCTGCAAATTCAACTTTTTTCTCTACTCCGAAATGCCCTATAAACAACAACAACTACTACTACTACTCCTTCCCCCCACTTTTTGATTCTATTGATAATGATATCCTTCAGGACTGGATTGGGAGTTGGGAGCGGGTGGTACTGTGTTGGGCTGGTTCTCTTCTTCCTTCCTTTAGAGACGGTTCCAATCAATCTTGCACTCAACGTTCTCCTCTTTTGTGTTTAATATCTGTGTGAAGCTGCTGGGTGAAATCATCTGATGCCATGGGGTAAGGTATCATAAATATAGGTATATATTTCCATCTTGTACCATACAAGAATTGCTGTGGAGCTTCAAAACAACTAAATCTTCTTAGCTTCTCTCTAAATCATCTTAGCTTGAATTTATAACTATACTGGAGACTAGGATACACTGACCCATGCACTCACACACACAAAACACCTAGGTTGTGACAGTCCTATATCTGTGAGATTCCTACCATCTTTCTGGGGGAAGGAGGGGGCACTTCGTTAAAACACAGGGCACTTAGGCTTAAAATAGTGAGTCGGATCATTCTTTTAACTGTAAGTGTCCTCCAAACATGGATGGTGGGAATCACACAGACAAAGATGTGTATCATGATAGTCATGTATATCCATATATGTGTATCTGTTTGTCCTATGCTTCAGCATTGTTAAAAATCCATGCTCAGATGAATTAGAACCTCTCCTGTTAATTCAGTGCTAAATTTCCAAATACTTCAGTCTAACCACAGCCTTTCACAAAATTCCTTTATTACATTCAACTGTCATTTTCATCTTATACAATCTTTCTACAGTTCTCATTCAGTCCCATCCAAACGCTTGGGGCATTTGAGGCATTTTTCTTCCCCCCCAAAAAAAAGAATGTGCTGGATGGATGGTTTAGTATGAGAGTTTGATATTTCCTTTTATTTATATTGGTCTAGGACTTAGAGAACACCCCTATAATTCTACCCCTCCAGATGATTTCCAATTCCTCCTGAAGATAAGAGCATCTACTAATCCATTTCTCCAAGAAAAGGGCTACAACAGCAGTTCCTTCCTTGTCTGCAGATAAAATCAGTGTGTGACCATCCATTACAGTGAAAAAAACATGGATTAAATTGCAAGACACAGCTTTAGAGATGTTAATGATTGTGCTGTAAAAGCACAAACAACCCCCCTCCTCCCCTTGCTCTCCTACCGTTCTTTTCTCTTATCCACTTCTACATAGCAGACATTTGATCTGAAAGGCCAATGAATTCACAGGCCTCCTGAGAACACCAAAGGCTGACTGATACGTGTGGGAAAGTGGTGGCCATTTTGGATGCATCCGTTGTGCTGCTAAACACCTTCCCTTTTCTCTCCCCCCCCCCCCATCTACTACATCTTCTTTTATTCCCTATTTTATTTTGTTTCAGCAACAGAAATTTTGCCCTTGCCTTTAAACTGACTTATGGGTTTTTGTTTTTTTAAAAAAATACTTCTGATAATAGTGTAGGGAAAACTTTTGCACTCAAAAGGGAATTCGATAATGGGTTTAGAAACAATATCAATTTTCAGAGCTGTATTCTGAAAAGGTCAGGGAAAAGCCTCTCTACCAACACTCTCTGAATGACTTAGCATTTGAATGACCCTAAGAACAATACCAGTAGAAAGGTGACTTTCAGATAAAAGGGAAAGCGAAAGAACAAAAGCCAAATCATCATGTATCTCTCCAACATCATATTCATTACTCTGAGGCTGGAGATCAAAGTCATCTAGGATTTCTAACTTTCAACCAAATTTTGAACTATGCAGATGGTAACCTTATTACAATAGAGTACCTTGCTTCTGACAACAGAGAGAATTATCCCAAATGTATTTCTGAGCAATAACAACAATACGCTTTTGGAGACAAGAATATTTGCAGAATCGAACAACACTTTAATCACTGCAGACATATCTTATTACACTTCTTTATTTACTGATGGATGACAGTTCCCAACAAGTCCTATATGAAGTTTGGACATTGGAGAATCATAACTGGAAAGCCCCAGTTTGGGGAAAGTTACTGAATATATCATATCATAAGTTTATTTGTCAAGCATATATAAGATAACAGGTAAAAGTATAAACATAATTTGAATACATGAAAAGAGTAAGTAAAAAGGAATATTAGGACAGGGATGGTAGGCACGCTGGTGCTCTTATGCACGCCCCTAACACGGGGACCTCACCCCTTTTAGGAATGGGGTGAGGTCAACAGTAGACAATTGGGGGTTTGGGGAAGAAACCACAGAGTCAGGTAGTGCATTCCAGGCATTGACCTCTCTCTTACTGAAGTCATATTTTCTGCAATCGAGTTTGGAGAGGTTTACCTTTAGTTTGTATCTATTATTTGCTTGTTTATTGTTGTGGTTGAAGCTGAAGTAGTCATTGACAGGAAGGACATTGTGGCAAATAATTTAATGTACTATGCTTAGGTCAGACTGAAGTCAGTGTAGTTCTAGGTTGTCTAAGCCCAAAATTTGGAGATCTGTTTCTTAATATTCTCCCACTCATATACTCTCATAGACAACCTACTACAGTGGGGGGTGGGGAATCAGATTCTCAATCATCCAGGCCATGGCGGTCCCAAAGGTGCTTTTTTTCCAAAAGGCAACTGGAGTTTCTTGATTTCTTTTTTTTACTTTGAAAATATTTCATCCAAGTGGATGAAAAGCTACTCATCCAAGAAGCTGCTGCAGTTCAATGCAATTTCTCTACTGTCTGATTACACCAGAATTGGCATTTTTATCTTGCTGTAATTTCCTTAAACTCTTTAAACTCCAACTCAAAATTGCTTAAAGTCCTTTCACACAGAAGCAGTATGCAAATTTTACTATAAAATAAATAAAGGCCTAGAGGTGGAAATGAAAACCACAGAGCCGGACTCTCTGCATCACTTGCCTAAAGGATAGCCTTAGATAACCGCTTTTAGCCTTGGACTATTCAGTCAGACAAGTTTACAGAGAACAAACTGTACAGGTATCTCTGTATCAGGACCACAATATAGAAAGTCGTCAATTTACAACCCATAACTGAGCCTGGAATTACAGTCGTGTCCATCACATGATTGTTCCCGATTTTATGGCTTTTTTTGGCAATGAGTTGTTAAGCAAAATGCAGCAGTCATAAAGTGAATGAATGGTCATAAAGTTTACCTGGTGGTCATTAAGTGAACCTGTTGTCCCCAATGGGTATTTTTTGCTGGAAACCAGAAGTAAAAACTAGTTTCCAAAAAAGCCATCATAAATCGTGGTCACATATCCACAGGACACTTCTAACGGTTGTAAATGAGAGCTGGTTGCTGAGCACCCAAAATGTGATCCCATAACCAAGGGGGGCAGCTATCAGAAGTTCAAATCCAGGTTGTAAGTAGCCCTGAGGAGGTTTATGGCAACTTTGAATGATTGGTAAGTGACCAGTCGCCAGTCAAGGATTACCTGTATATGAACACTAGCTTTTGACCACGAACCAAAAAGCATAATATCATCCATGAAAACATCAAATGGCTTCCAATGTTGATCCATATTTCATAGGGGCCCAGAATGTGCAAAGAAATTGGTGCATTGATAGCCAATAGACTCTATGGAAAAGTAATTGTAGGATTATGCTGTGCTTCGCATTTTTTTCTCCAAAAAGTACTTCAGAGCAGGCAGAAATGCTCTGTGATTGTTACAAAAAGGATTACACAGCTGCTTTTTACAGCTACTAACTATCCAATCCTGGAAACCTTTTTTTTTTTTTAAAGGTGTTGCAGACAGGTGTGATATTTAGGCTCGTGTGCTTTTAAGCACATTTTGCAGATCAAATCTGCCCAGCACTAATATAATTCCCTTCATTGGAACATTGTACTAAGGAACTTTTCATAGAGGGTAGGTTGAAACTAGATACTAAAAAAGAAGTACACATTTGGGCCTATTCTCATACTCTTGATTTAATTAGATAAGTCTGTTCCATTTCTCTGCTACATAGCAATACAAATGCTTCACTTCTAGCTATATTTTCCCCAGGGAAGGTATGATATTAATGCTCCAACAAAACTAGAAAGCATTGGAAAATCTGAATTTTAAAAAAATGTATTGAAAATTGATACTTCCTCTCTGCACTTATCTGAGGCGTCCTCACATTCCTAATGCTGAAACTAATGCCAAAATCTAATCTTAGTAGGGTAGCAGCACCCTGGTTTTGTATCTTGTTGAGAGCTGTCAACTGGGTGCTGATCGCAACATTTCAATCTTTAGTTACTTTACCTTAATTAGTTTATTATACCTAAGTGTCCCATCTTGATAAACCTCACTGACACGTCGGGCATCTGACTCATACCAGATGGTTGGATATCATAGCTTAAAACATAATTTCCTGTATTATCAATTGCAAGCATATTAATTATTCCATATCTCTATTCCTGTTGATGAAAAATCTGCGTATGCTAGTGAGCTGCACAAGCTCCCTAATCTTCCCCTCTCCCCAAGCCTTCAGTAACTGATAAAGGTCAGGGATATCTTCAGAACTTAAGTTTTAAACTATCAAACAGGTGACTCAGGGGTGGGTTCTAATTTTTTTTACTACTGGTTCTGTGGGCGTGGCTTATTTTGTGGGTGTAGCTTGATGGTCATGTGACAATTATTTAGGATTTAGCAGAGGTACTGGTCTACCAGGCTTTTAACTGCTTGCAGAGTTATACCGATCTACCCATTTATTTTTCCAGGCACTGATCTACTCATGTATTTTTTGCAGGCACTGTTCTACTCATGTATTTTTGCAGGCACTGATCTACTCATGTATTTTTGCAGGCACTGGCCTACTCATGTATTTTTGCAAGCACTGATCTACCCATTTATTTTTGCAGGCACTGATCTACACATTTGTTTTCTTTTAATACTGATCAGCTGTAGGGCAGTCCTTTGAAGCCCCGTGGCAAGAGTTTAAACAGTTTTTTTCCCTCTAGCCATCAGCTGGGACTCAGGAGGCAGCAATAGATTGGGGGTGGGGCCAAATAAAAGGTAAGAATAACACGGGAAGGTGCGGGGGGGGGCAGAACCGGTTCGGTGATGTCATATCATCACCACTACTGGCTCAGGAGAACTGGGCTGAACCGGGAGGTACCCACCACTGTGGTGACTCATATCTAATTTCAGAGCCGTGGTGGCACAGTGGTTAGTATGCAGTGCTGCAGGCTAACTTGAGATTTGGCAGTTCAAATCTCACTGGCTCAAGGTTAATTTAGCCTTCCCTCTTCTGAGTTAGGTAAAATGAGGACCCAGATTGTTGGGGGCAATATGCTGACTTTGTAAACCGCTTAGAGAGGGCAGTAAAGCAGTATGAAGCAGTATATAAGGCTAAGTGATAGTGCTATTGCTATTTTTCTATTCAGAACCCGTCATGCAGTTTCCATGGCCAGTTTATAACACAACCCTTAGATATTATGGCAAGAGGAGCCCAATCTTACTCCACGTGCCCCAAAATAATAAGATCTCCCCGAAAATAAGGCCAACCGCTTATTTCGGGGTTCAAAAAAATATAAGACAGGGTCTTATTTTCAGAGAAACACGGTATATATGATGCATTTATTGATTGTTGGTATAGGCAGTCCTTAATTATAAACATTCATTTAATGACCATTCATAGTTACAACACTACTGAAAAAAAGTGACTAATGACCAGTTTTCACACTTAGGATCGTCGCAGCAATTCCCATAGTTCCCTTGATCAAAATTCAGGTACTTAGCATGCAACATGTATTTATGGCAGTTATACTGTCCCAGATTCATGTCATCATCATCTGTAACCTTCCCAGCCAGTTTCCGAAAAGCAAAGTCAATGGGGGAAGCCAGATTTCCTTAATGACGGTATGATTCACTTAGCAACGGCAGTGATCCACTTAACAACTGTGGCAAAAAGTCATAAAATGCAGCAAAACTCAATAAACAATTGCCTTGCTTAGCAATGAAAATTTGGGCTCAATTGTTGTCATAAGTTGAAGTCTACCTGTATTGACTCTTAGTGACCTGACGGAAATATTCTGTCTAGAATTGTCTTTCACTTGGCCTTTAGGTCTCTCAGTGGAGCATTTATTACTGTTATAATAAAATCCATCTATTTTGCTGCTGTCTGTTCTCTTTCTCCTTGAACTTTTCCAAGATTATAATCTTACGAGAACTGTCTCTGCAGGCATCCATAATATGATACTTAGCGACATTTTTTAAAAAAGAACAAAAGGTTTTGTAGAGTTAATTCACATGTTCTGTCATGCCTTCCTGTAGTTTTATTGCATTTTGGCTTAGTACTTTACACAAGTTACATAATTATGGTTTATGAGCAAGGTTAAAGAAAACATGGTTTAGTGTGATGTGATGTGTAAAATTACTGTTCAGTTTTTCTAGTAAAACTCTCCTCCTGGGTTAGACCTTTATAGTAAGGTTAAGAGTTAATTAACTGAAGCTGAATTCTGACCAGAGGGAGGCACTATGAGCTGGCTACCAAAAATTGGGTAAGTCTCCAGCTCTGGATGACATTGCTCTCCCTGAAGCCTTGGGGTCCTCCTTTATTCAAATCCCTCAAAGGTAGAATGCATTCGGTGGCACAGAATGCATTCTAATCACATCAACCTTTCCTGGACAGAGATAATTTGACCACAGTAGTAGTCCATATTCCGGTAAGTTTCTATTTGCATTACTGTAATTCACTCTCACTTTAAACTATGGTGCTGGAGAAGACTCCTGCAAGTCCCTTGGACTGCAAGGTGATCAAACCAGTCAGTCCTAGAGGAGATCAACCCTGACTGCTCTTTAGAAGGCCAGATCCTGAAGATGAAATTCAAATACTTTGGCCACGTAATGAGAAGGAAGGACTCACTGGAGAAGAGCCTCATGCTGGGAAAGATTGAGGGCAAAAGAAGAAGGGGAAGACAGAGAACGAGGTGGATGGATGGAGTCACTGAAGCAGTAGGCGTGAGCTTAAATGGACTCCAGAGGATAGTAGAGGACAGGAAGGCCTGGAGGAACGTTTTCCATGGGGTCGCAATGGGTCGGAAACAACTTCGCAACTAACAACAACAACAACAACAACAACAACTCACTCTCTGTGGCTCTCTCCCAAATAAGTTAGATATTGCAGCTAGTGTTGAACCCAGCAGTCAAGATATTATCTGAAGGTATTATACTCTTCAGATATGTATTGGTTTTCTTTCTTTGTATTTATGAGCCACCCAATTCCTTGCCCTCTGGGAGGTACACAAAACTGGAAAAACTATAAAAACTGGAAAGCCTTCAAACCAAAAAAAAAAAAAAGCAGCCAGACTAGAACAATCAGGGGTTCTAAAGAAACAATAATACATCAATCCCAGACCAAGGACTAAAGTCAGAACACCAGGAGAAGGCACACTCCTTATCTCTGGGGCATGCTGCTCTAGTAGTGGAGAAGCATGGTGGCATGCTTTCTCAGTCCCACATGATGACAACAGAATTTAGAATAAAATAATAGAAAAGGCCTAGAATGTGCCCACTCTACCAACACATACTGGGAGTAAGAAATGATTGAAGAGAAATGGTCCCTCAGATATCCGGGCCCTATGTCATACTGGGCTTTATAGGCAGGAACTAGCACCTTAATATTAATACTAGCCTTAAAGGATTGCACTGCTACCTATATATTACTACTTGGCCTTCAAGTTTTTAGTAAGAATGTTTAAGGCTCTTAAGAACTTAGGATACTGACATTTGAAGGAGCATCTCTCTCAAGATTTACCTGTCTGAAACTTAGGATCTACAAAGATCTCTTCAGAGCTCCAGAACTGGAAGACCCTGACTATGTGGAGATGCCTTTGTTGTGGTACCAAGGCTTTCACGTGCCCTTCTTTGAAAGTCAAACGGACCCCAGATGTTATCTGGTGAAAACTTCTTTTTTTTTTTATGGAGTGAGGGAGGAAGGAAGGCAAAAGTTTAAGTAGAAGGATAAATGATTATTCAGTTTGCTACCCCTTTCACTTCTGTATAATCCTTCCAACAGTGTTTGAAGCTTTATTAATAAAGTTTCATTTCTTAAGGATTTCAAGCAACCTCACAAGTCAGGAAGAACTCTGTCTATTACTTCTCCACATTCCTGATTTGTCCTCTACTGTGAAATATCAGGTTGCACACTGTGTTCTATTGTATTTAGACAATGTATTTGTTGTGAGCTATCTGTACCAGACAAGCCCTAACTTGCCTCCAGCAGAATAAAACCAGGCTCACGCTGAAGAAAAAGTCCCCTAGTATTTGAGCCAATTTAAGAAAAATTGTCTTTCCAGCTATCCCTATGTTCAGAAGAGTATGTTCCAAACATGTTTCTACCATCACAGCTATCATAACAGAAGGTATTCTCAGAGAATAGGAAAAAAATTGAAAAATTTCTTTTATCATAGTTTCTACTTGGGCTATTAGCATCCTTGTAATTTCATTTGTGGTTGAGGGAAGCAAAACATAACAATGTATGCTTGTATGCCCCTATGCTGAGAAATAATTATTGGTCAGAAACTAATCTGGCTCCATGAATCTAAAGGGAAGCATCAAATAAATAGTATTTCTCAGTACAGTGGTGGTAATAAATGAATTTTCCCAGATTCTTGTATAGGAAATGAGGGTAAATTTCAATCTTATTGACAGGGGAGAAATGGCCTAAAGAGAGCAGTATCAGTTAGCAGTTTTGGATACTTTTTTTCCCTTTCATTTTATTATATTTACTTCTTTCTCCTTTTTATTGAGAAGAGGATAAATTGTTCTGTTTGCATTATTGACAACACTGGTCAATTTTTCATGTTTTCCCTTCTGGGTAGGTTCTATAAGCTTCACATGTGCATGCACACAAACACATACACAAACATTTGTGGGTTTTTATTGCCCTTATTACATTTGCCTCTTCTACCAGATCTACCTCTTTGGATGGAGGTTGGATGGAGGTTGGATGGAGGCCTCTTTGGATGGCATTCCTTCCCTGTCTGTTAAACCTGTGCAAATTTTAGGATTCGTCTGGAGTAGCAATAGGAGTGTAGGGGAAATGATGAGAATTTTTACTCCAGCCAGTGATTTGTTCTTCTGCATGTCAGAGGCAGAAGAATGACAGGAGAAATTGGATTTTAGGGCAAAGACAGAATGAAAGGAAAAAGTCTAAATTAAAACATCTGGTTTGGTAATTACATGCACTAAAAAGTTTACAGTCTAAACTACCCACATGTAATTGATCTAGCTGTAGTGATGTGTCACTTTCACTTACCCATATTAAGCAGTGGGCTTCACCTAGTTATAACCCATGCTAACCTCCACCACTGACCTGCTACAGTATACTTATTAAAGCTGCAATTATGAGGTGATCCTTAATAGGTAGGGTCTTGATTCAGAGGGAGATTTTTTTTCTCTCTCTCCCTGTAGCTCACATGCAACAATTAAAGATAATTTAAAGTGTAAGTAATTGAGCTCAGTTTCTGAAAACTACTGTAGGGGTCTTGTCCCAAAGTATCTGACAGATGAAGTGGTATATTTTGACAAGTTTTCTGCAGACTTCCATTAAATACCAACTGGGAGTTCTGTTTTCTTTGGACTCCCTGACTAAGAAATGGCGCTTGCAAAAGGTTATGCCTTGCCAAGAATGAGGATGGCGCTCACCTTAACGGGCTAACCACAGGGGGTAGGCTCTTGCCTGCTGGGTCATTGTCAAGCCCCAGAGAAAGGGAGGGTTCTAATGTCAATGGCAATAGCTTTCAGATATTCATTTCAACATTCAGACCAAGGCACCTTCCATGGAGTCCTCATTTAATGAAGAAAGTGATTGGGAGGCAACTGTGAAGTGCCTGGTTTGTGTGAAATTCT
Source organism: Masticophis lateralis (assembly GCA_030761175.1). Taxonomy (NCBI): domain Eukaryota; kingdom Metazoa; phylum Chordata; class Lepidosauria; order Squamata; family Colubridae; genus Masticophis; species Masticophis lateralis. The sequence continues at coordinate 129,384,410 of JAUDYJ010000002.1, read as the reverse complement.
GGCTGTTCTAATCCACACAGATGTCTTTTTATGAGGCCACAAGAGGCTTAAGATCACTTTCAGCACACCAGGCCTTACATGTAGACGTTCACGGAATGCAAATCATTTAGGATATTTGTGTGTATAATACATGGTTCCCAAATTATTCAGAGTAATCATCTCTACGCCTTTTTGTAGTTATTGGACTAACTGTAATGGTATGTAACATACCATACCATACCATACCATAGTATATTACATTACATTACATTACATTACATTACATTACATTACATTACATATAATGGGACATGGTGGCTCAGTGGCTAAGACACTGAGCTTGTCTATCAAAAGGTCAGCGGTTCAGCGGTTCGAATCCCTAGTGCCATGTAACAGGGTGAGCTCCTGTTATTGTCCCAGCTTCTGCCAACCTAGCAGTTCAAAAACACATTAAAAATGCAAATAGAAAAATAGGGACCACCTTTGGTGGGAAGGTAACAGCGTTCCATGTGCCTTTGGCATTTTGTCATGCCGGTCACATGACCACAGAAATGTCTTTGGACAGCACTGGCTCTTCGGCTTTGAAACGGAGATGAGCACCGCCCCCTAGAGTTGGGAATGACTAACACTTATGTGTGAGGGGAACCTTTACCTTTAATGGTATGTACGAATGAGATGCTGCCTAGGGAATGACCAGGCAAAAGGGGGCCTAGCCCATAGCTGCACAATCAGTGGAGAAAGAGGCTCAGAAGGCATCTCCTCACCCAAGTTCAAGACTTCTGGGGACAGCAATCCAGGATTGAAGATGGTTCCACTTTTGCAGAGCTGATGACCACAGCAAAAACAGGAGCTGGTGAATTGATAGGCTCCTAAAAGACAACTAGAAATAAAAATTAAAATAAGCAAGACAATAGTAAGAGATCACAGAACTGATCTTGATGAATATAAATTATCGGGATCTGAAAGATTATATCCTGAAGCTTTAAAGGAGCTGGAAGATGTCATCTCATAACCATTGTACCATATCTTTCTTTGGAACACTGGGGAACTAATGGAGGATTGGAAGAGAGCTGATATGATTCCCATCTTCAAAAAAAAAAGGGGGGGTGACAGAACTACAGATCAACCCATCTAACTTCCCATCAATAGCTGGGAAAATACTGGGCAAAATAATAATAAAAAAAACAGTTCTGCAAACATCTAGAAACAAAGCTATAACTAGAAGCCAGATGGATTTGTTAAAAACAGATCTTGCCAAACCAATCTTATTTCAATTTTTGATAAATTAATGACTGACGAAATAAGTAGACCAGCAAAATACTGTGGATTTAGTATACTTAGACATTGGTAAGACATTTGTCAAAGCAGACCAGACTACTTCTTGGTAAAAAAAAAAAGCTAGAAAAATGTGGAATAGATAGCATCATCACCTGATGAATTTTTAACTGACTGACAAACTGTATGGCACTATATCAACAAAGAGGGAAGTAAGAAATGAGGTGCCACAGGGTTCTGTCTTAGGTCCAGTACTCTTCAATATCTTCATAAAGGGCTTAGATGAGGGAATTGCAGATGATACTGATGGGGATAGTCAACACCCTAGATGATAGTGAAATAGTGACATCCAGCAGGTTTGAGAGCTCTGGGAGCTATGGAGAGAATTATGCCTAGGGCCTAGGCCATGGCGTGGTGCCTTCAAAGGGATACTGGGATTGTCTGCTTCCTCTCTTAACTACTTTAGGAATCTCCTTATTTATCTTCTAGATATTAAGTACCTTCCAAAGGGCATGTTTCATTACTCCAGGAGAATCTCCTATCCTGAATGAAAGAAATTTTATATAAATTTAAGTATTAAAAAGGAAAATGTAATGTTTGGGGGGGGGGAAGCAAAAGGAAGATAAGAATATTGATTTTTGGAAAGTTAAGGCATAAGATCCATTTAAAAGAATATTTCCTGTGTAATATTTAAAATTTTGTAAAAAAGAAAAAAAGAACATTTTGAAATTCATTGTAAGAAATCCTCCCACTGAAAAGTTTGGTTGATTGGAAAATAAACAGATGATAAGAGAGCACTTGAAGGTTAACTAAAGAGAACCAGACAAAACTAATGGTTAGAGACCCATTAATACAATGGAGTAATATTTTTTGACTTCAAAAGAAATTAAGCTTGTTTGGGAACAAAGTCATTTACAAAAATCATTTACAAGATTTTCTGATACTATAACAGAGAACATACAAAAACAACAGATTTATTGAATTAAAAAAAGAGACTGAGGCTGATTCCAGATTACAAAGGTGATAACGAAAATGATGTTACAGACCTAAAAATGGATTGAAAAATATGAAGATATAGGAGTGATATGGAGAAAAATGCCACAATGCTTTAACAAATGAAACCAGCTGATATGTTAATAATTAAAGGAAACATACAAATAATAAATCAGACAACTGAGTTGGAAAGCCATTAGCCTGGATTAAAAAAAGGACATGTTAACAAATGAAGTTGTCCCTAAGAGAAGATAAAGAAAAAATGATGAGAAATCCGTTTGTGAGACATGATTTGATGGGATTAAAGATCAAGTAAAGAAATTCAGACTGGATTTCTTAGATCAAGGTTAATATATATGTTATGGTTTATAATAGTTATTAATGGAATTTCTTCCTGATCAGAAATGATCAGCAACATTTAAAGGTTTAAGAATCTGTTTATAAATGGGGAAAAATTTATTTTGCTCTTACAGAAAGAGATAAATTGGTATACAAAATGGAATCATTGGATTAAGGTTAAATAAATTACTATTTCTGGCAGCTCTTAATAGACTTGTTGATTAGAAATGAATGATGAACTTTTATAATTTGAGTATGGATAAGGGATGAGGTTTGGGAATAAGATTTTTATAGACATATTGGAAATGGTATTAAATTATTGAAGTTGTTTATATTAGTTTGGAAGGAGGGGGGAAGTCATCTTTTATGCAGTATATCTGTGTTTCTTACATTTTTCGCCATCAGTTCTCTTTTTCTCTACTTTTCATATTTTTCTTAGTTTGTGTTGGTCTTTTATCTTCGTATTTGTAAACTCTAAAAAATTATTTTAAAAAGGAAGAAGAAAAGACAACAGTCCCCCAACCTCCCCAAGTTCTTGTACTTTCAGATATGCAAGGTCCTATTAATGTTGCCTTACAATAAAGTATTATTCATTCATCCGGTTGTGTTTTCTGGGTGGTTTTACCTGGGAATCCATTTTTAGTGATCACTTTTGGTCAAGGTTTAAACTCCAGTGCATGACCAGGAATATCCCTGAGGCTGACTTTCAGTGCAGCCTTTTGCTCAGAAATCCCACAAAAAATTAAGAGCGCATACATCTGTTAATGCCTTCCCCACTGACCCCAGAATGGACAGTCTCCAGAATTCTCCAGCCAATATGTCTCTCCTCATCTGGAATTGCCAGACTGGAGAAAGCTGCTTAGCTTTTAGCCTTGAAATTCCCTTTTTCATGCCTGCTTCACATTTTGTTCATAAGGATGAGATATATTTATACCGAGACTTTTAAACACCTTCTACTTCATACTTAAAATAATCTGAAACTTTAAAAGGGCCTTTGCTTTGCTCTGTTTTCAGCATCAGCAGAGGGCCCTCATATTTTCTGGGCTGATTGTTGTGGGTGAGTCGGGGCGAATTGTTTAGTGGCTTGGCAACCGCAGCCTTAATTGTGCCTAATACAGGAGAATTTGCTTGACAATATCCAATGCCTCAAAGAGATTTCTTCAAATAGGCATCTAATTGCTGTCCCAAATATCCCCACCGCCTGAAGTTCCAAAGCATCGTGAGTTGCTAGTAAACAATTAAGTGTTACATTTGGGAGAACATAACCTATTGCCCCAGGCTGTCTTGATGACATAGAATTCAGATTTCTTAATTAAGGACCTAGCATTTGACCTTTGTGATAGGAAACATATGGTTGACGGCTTATTTGTGTACATCCTGCTGTTAGTACTTCCTCTCCTCCCCACCCCCCCTGCACCCAAGCTCTTGTTTCTTTCAAGCCTGGTTGGCAAATGAGAGAAAACGAGGCCTGTACCAACATTTTCTTTGGCTTGTTTACCCATTTTCATGCACATTGATGGGAAGGCAATTGCTACTAACCTTTTCATTTTTCAAGAAAATAATATGTCAGTGAAAATCCCATAGAAGAGCAGTGGTGGCCTGGCAGGTACAAAATGAAGATGGTACGTTTGTGTGGGAGAGTGAATGAGTGTCCTGCTTTCATTACACAACCATCTCTCCAGTGGACTTCCTGGTTTATCTCACTTTAATTGAGGGGAATCTCAGAAAAAGGGATCCCAAAGAAAGTTCTCTTCAGATTAGGAACTGAGGAGAAGGGAGATTAAAATCATGACTGTTATTGTAGAATCAAACAGCACACATAAATTTTTTGCTGCTGATCCACACTTTCCATCAAAATGTCAATTGTGGATGCCAATAGTTCCCGGGATGTGCGAGAAGTGCTTGTGGTTCTAAAATAAAAGGCTGCAGAGATTTTTTTTTTTTTTAAGAGAATTTTCATTGAGACAAGCTTAACTCCTGGTGGCATCGTGAGCTGGTCTATATGGTTTCCTTGGCAAGTATATGGAAGTGGTTTGCTACTGCTTCTTCTGGGATTTTTTTTTTAAATGAGCAAGGCTCCAGGTGTTTGCCTGAAATAATGAAAACGAATTGCAGCTGGTGGGTGCCTCACTCAACATCCCTATTTATATTCATCAAGCAGACAGGTTATATCCCAAAAGATTCAGCCATATTAATGTATAACAAGGCCAATAAGAATGATCTATGTTACACTGTAAATAAGTCATGAGTAAGGCTGATGTCCACACGATCGTGGCCACATTCTGATCCTCAATCAATCAAAATAGAGCTGGAAGGGACCTTTGAGATCGTCTAGTCCAACCCCCTGCTGAAGCAGGAGACCCTACACCATTTCTGACAAGTGGCAGTTCAATCTCTTCTTGAAAGTCTCAAGTGATGAAGCTCCCGTGCGCGCTCACATTTGCAAACTGGTAGGGAAGGTAAGTGAATCCCACCTCTGGTTTTGTTCCACCAAGTTTCTGTTATTCCAACTATGTCGTATCTACTTTCGTGTACTAATAGTTCACATTCACCCTGTTTGTTCCCCAGACTTTGTGCATTTGTATATAGGCACTTGAGATCTTTATGCCTGATTCTGGGTATGCTTCCTGTGTCTCCTATTTGGTGTTTGAGTTTGTCTTCCTTCTCATCCCTCCTTACTTCATTATTTGACTTGCTTTCTAGGGGTTTTTGCTTAGAATTAGATCCTGGAGATCCTTCTTAAAAACCTCCAGTGATCTCTGTTTTTCCAGGCTGTTTTGTGCATAAACCAGGCATAAGGTAAAGGTAAAGGTTCCCCTCGCATATATGTGCTAGTCATTCCTGACTCTAGGGGGCGGTGCTCATCTCCATTTCAAAACTGAAGAGCCAACACTGTCCAAAGACGCCTCCATGGTCATGGCACACAGAACACTGTTACCTTCCCACCAAAGGTGGTTCCTATCTTTCTACTTGCATTTTTTACGTGCTTTCGAACTGCTAGGTTGGTAGAAGCTGGGACAAGTAACGGGAGCTCACCCCATTATGCAACACTAGGGATTCGAACCGCTGAACTGCCGACTTTTCAATCGACAAGCTCAGCATCTTAGCCACTGAGTCACCGCATCCCACAAACCAGGCATATTCAGCCTCTAATACTGGTACAGGGCAAGGTGACACAAGCCAGCAATCAACATCCTGTGTACTTGTCTCACTGAGAATGGTTTCGAGAACCACTAGCCATTTCAATCCTGACATGAGAAAGGTAGGTGAACTTATTTCTAATTATGTCTCTGGGAAAAGATGCACTTCTGGTCACACATCTAGCACATGAGAAGCAAATCCATGTTTGGTGGTTCATGTAGCATTTCTTCCCTGGCACAACTAGTTGTATACTTTCAGAAAACTCAAGAAAAGGACAGAGTGGAGCTAAATGTGATGAATAGCCACTTACTATGAAGTACTGTTTGTGTAGCTAAATAAGCATGCAATGACTTGATCAGCCTTGTCAGAACAGATTACGGTTATAAAGTTTATCCTTCCACACATAGTGTACCTCTCTCTCAAAGACAGGGGAGGATGTAATCCTAACAACCAAGACTGATGACTCCCCACAATCATTTGCAAGAAAACATATCAGTGGGAAGGAAGGAAGGGAGGGAGGGAGGGAGGGAGGGAGGGAAGGAAGGAAGGAAGGAAGGAAGGAAGGAAGGAAGGAAGGAAGGAAGGAAGGAAGGAAGGAAGGAAGGAAGGACAGTGTGGTTTAAAAGAAAAATTATATTAAAAACCAAAATCTCAAAGTACTCAGATGAAGCTTTCTTATTTTGTGTGAATCCCTATGAGAGGGATTGAAGCAATTAGAAAGTCGTTACCAGGATTAAATTTATTGCAGTTTGGCAACAGCATTGCCAGCAAAGATAGCTTTATGAGGCATCTGCAGTTGCTTCTCATTATGGAATTTATTTTGCACTCAAATTAATCTGGCTATATAGAGCCAGTTGTTGCCATTGAGAGATTGAATAATTGCATATCTGAAGTACAAGGGTTGAGCACTTTGTTTTCTTACAGCTCAATTCCCCCAAACTCTATTAGAGGAGCAAGGGGAGCCAAGGACAGCCTTAGTTCTATGGCAGTCCTTAGGCTTTAAAACAGAGCACATAGCTCAAGTTTCTAGTCTGCTTTCTTGGATGTTTCCTGCATACCTACTAGCCTTTGTCACCTGAACTCCCCATGGAGGCTGCAGCACAACGGCCCCTTTCGCAGTCCTTCATTTTTCCAACATTTTCCCCTCTCAAATCATTTGCAGAGAGAAGGTACTGAACAGAAGCCAATTATGACTGTCGGCAGTGTTGCAGGGAGGCAACACCAGAATGGGACAACTCACCATCTTGCTGCAGCCAACTTGCCATGGCCAATTTGCTGCAGCCAATGGGACTGTTCAATTTCATTGTTTAAACTAATTAAAGATTATTTTAATTTTTGCCATTCACATTTCATTTTGTCCCTCCTTTTGCATTCTTTCTTTAATGATTCTATTCCACCATTTCTTTGATATTAATGTAACTCTGTCCCATGGCAAGTTGTCCCATAGTGAGTCGGCCATGGCGAGTTCTCCTGCAGAAAGTTGGCCATGGTGAGTTGACCACTGCAAGTTAGCTGTGGTGAGTTGGCCGTGGCAGGTTCCATGCGATTTGTTACCAGGTATATCCCTGCCAAAGATGACTAAAGATGCAACTGCTCCATGTTTGTCTAGCCTTCTACAGCTTCTCCTCCAGCTACCTGTGCACCACTTTGTTCCACATTATTTTTCACCCCTGGAAGGACAGAGTCTCCATCACTCTCAACATCTGCAATCAGTTGAAGTGTATAAGTGGAGAATGTGTTTCATGTCATTTCATACTGCATGAAGAAGGGCCCTGATCATGAAAAACACTAATGTATTCAACCATTCACATGTAGACTCTTATCTGTGGATATTGTGCTGATTGTGCAACCATTTATGTTCTGGGAATAACAGCATATAAGCAACTGGAAAGGAACTAATGGCTATGTCCCACTCCCTCACTTCTGTAGATGCCTAGGTGTAAATAAGGTGTGAACATCTCCCTCTTCCTCTTATTTATTTATTTATTTATTTATTTATTTATTTATTTATTATTTCAATTTATAAACTGCCCTTCTCCTTGCGGACTCAGGGCGGTGAACAGCCAGAATAAAACATGGTACACAAAAGTTAAAAACAATTAAAAATTATTAAATATTATTTGGCCAAGAATTAAAACAACCCAATTTAAAATCAAATTCAAATTTAAAAACGGAGGATGGGATCAGGCTAGCCCAGCTAGATGGAATAAATGGGTTTTAAGGGCCCGACGAAAGGTCCGGAGATCTGGAATCCTGCGTATCTCCGGGGGTAGGTCATTCCAGAGGGCAGGCGCCGCCACAGAGAAGGCTCTCCCCCTGGGGGTCGCCAGCCGACAATGTCTGGCCGACAGCACCCGGAGGAGGCCCTCTCTGTGCGAGCGTACTGGCCGGTGGGAGGCTATTGGCGGCAGAAGGCGGTCCCGCAAGTACCCAGGTCCTAAGCCATGGAGCGCTTTAAAGGTGGTCACCAACACCTTGAAGCGCACCCGGAAGACCACCGGGAGCCAGTGCAGCTCACGCAGGAGAGGTGTCACGTGGGAGCGCCACGTCGCTCCCATAATTCCCCGCGCGGCCGCATTCTGGACCAGTTGGAGCCTCCGGGTGCACCTCAAGGGGAGCCCCATGTAGAGAGTGTTGCAGTAGTCCAAGCGGGACGTCACGAGAGCATGGGTGACTGTGCGTAGGGAGTCCCGATCTAGAAAGGGACGCAACTGGCGTATCAGGCGAACCTGATAAAAAGCCCCCCTGGCCACGGCCATCATGTGTTCTTCTAAAGACAGCCGTGCGTCCAGGATTACAGATAATCTCATACAAGCATTCATTTAGAGACCGTTCAAGTTTACAACAACTCTGAAAAAAAGTGACTTGTGACTGTTTTTCACACTTATGAACATTGCAACATTGCGGCGCTCAGGTAACCAAAATTCAGATGCTTGGCAACTGATATGTATTTATGACAGTTGCAGTGCCCCAGGTCATGTAATCACCTTTTGTGATCCTCTGATAAGCAAAGTCAATGGGGAAGCCAGATTTGGACTAATTTAACAGCTGTAGTGCTGCAGTGATTCACTTAACAACTATGGCAAGAAAGGTTGTAAAATGGGGCAAAACTCACTTAACAAATGTCTCACTTAGCAACAGAAATTTTGGGCTCAATTGTGGTCATAGGTCAAGGACTATCTGTATATATGATAATATCTACTTAATATCCAAAGACAGCTAACTAAGTGAGAGTTGAATAAGGAGGTAGAGGAGATACCAAAAGCTTCGAGCAAACTAATATCATCTTGGTGAGATCAGCTCTGAAAAAGTTTAAGGCCATTTTCCCAATTTGGGGAGCTGAAACTATAATCCCCCCCCCAAAAAAAGGAAGGATCAAAGGAAACATAGGGTTTCCTTTGACCTTAAAGTCTGGGACTGAAATATATCAGGAAGGGGACATATTGGAGGAGGAAAGGCTGGATAAATCTATTCTCTTACCGAATGTGGAGCCTCACAGATAGATCACAGACAAATGGCAGCTCCCAAGAAATTATTCTGTTCAAAGACTTATTGTCTAATCAGAACAGCCAAGGGTACATCATCTTGCCATCCTCCAAGCAAAAACTATTTCTGTCTCTCAAATAAACATAGGGCGAAATACAGATGAAAAATTACTTTGTGACCTCCCCCAAGGAATCCTTCATGGGTCCCATGTGGGAAGGCTGTCAACCTTTTGATCTGATGGGTCTTAGATCCAGCTTTTTCCAAGTCTCCTTGCAAACACCGGTGTGCTAACCTCAGGAAAACAAACTAAGAATGGTTGGCTGCGATCCTAGTGGGGCTGAAAGCATTTGAGTCCTAGCCAGGCTGAACGGAGCATTTGGTTGCTGTTTTTAAAGAGCCCCTCAATTCATTAAGACTAGGAGCTGGCTAATGTTTCCCAGATTGGTCATCAGCCCAATGTACTTTTCTGCTATTGCTACTTATCCAAGGCAGAGTGAGGGTGGGAGGGAGGGAGAAAGAGAGAGAGAGAGAGAGGGAGGGAGAGAGAGAAATTGGAAACCTTGGAAAACATTTTTTTTTTGAAAGGGGAAAAAAACATTGTTTGGCAGTACTCTCCGTCTAATTTGCATTTCATTAAGGGAGATTGTGTTTGCCCAAACATTATTTGGTTCTGATCTCTTTCAACCACATAAATGGTTTCTTTTGCTTAAAAAAATAAAATCTTTAGGTGATGTGTTTGTTCCTTTGGGCACAAGTATTTATATTTACATTTCTTTACTGTTACATGAAGTAACAGACTCATTGGTGTACTGAATGTCAGACAAGTCTAAAGAACATGATCTGAACATTTTTTATTTCAATCACAGCACTGAGAGAAATATACATTTGGTTAAGTGTTTCTGATTGGGTTCATAAAAGTGCTTCAATTAACAAGAGCTCGGTGAGGGACATGGGCGGTTCTTAAATATGATAAATAAATTGTGAGGTGAAATGTTTTCACTTTTATTCCCATTGTCTCTTGACTTTTTGAAAAGGGGTTCAAATGAGAAAGGAATATTAATGTTACTCTTTCTCTATGTCTTGGTCATATTCTGCCCCAAGATCAATACATGTATATACTCAATTCACAACCATTTGTTTAGTAACTGTTTGAAGTTATAATGGCGCTGAAAAAGTGACTTATGACTGCTTTTCACACTTACGATCTTGCAGCATCCCCAGGGTCACATGATCAAAATTCAGACACTACCAACTGACATGTATTTATGATGTTTGCTGTGTCCCAGAGTCATGTGATTACCTTTTGAAACCTTCTGATCAGCAAAGTCAATGCGGAATCCAGCCAAAGTCACTTAACCACCTTACTAACTTAACTGTTGCAGTGATTCACTTAGCAACTGTGGTAAAAAAAAAGGTTGTAAAATGAGGCAAAATTCATTGAGTAACAATCTTGCTTAGCAATGGAAATTTTGGGCTGAATTGTGTCCCTAAGTCAAGGACTACCTATAGTTTTTTCAGAAGCAACTGATGTTGTAGTTTCCCACTGGTGTCTCTTTAGAATAAATGCATATCTACAAAATATATTAAGGAGTGGTAAGCTTTTTCTGCAACAAGCACCATCATCCAACAGTATTGTGACAGAAAATAAAAAATAAAGAACCCAAACTAAAAAGGGAATTGGAATCTTATGAGGTTCTGTCATTCTTGCCTGAATCTTGTGGTATATGTGTAAAATTGCTTGAGATTGTGAAGATAATTCAAGTTAATAGTTGTTTGCTTTAGATCTTCTATTGGTACATCTAAGGCAGGGGAACAAATGCGGCAGCCTGAAATATGCAGTCTGCCATTTTTTTAATTATTATTACTATTATTTTGCTCCCTGGGCTCCTTTCTCAAGCAGATAGGTAAAGGTAAAGTTTCCCCTCACACATATGTACTAGTCGTTCCTGACTCTAGGGGGTGGTGCTCATCTCCGTTTCAAAGCCAAAGAGCCAGTGCTGTCCAAAGATGTCTCTGTGGTCATTTGGCTGGCATGATTAAAGGCCAAAGGCACATGGAACTCTGTTACCTTCCTACCAAAGATGGTCCCTATTTTTCTATTTGCATTTTTTACGTGCTTTCTAACTACTAGGTTGGCAGAAGCTGGGACAAGTAATGGGAGCTCACCCCATTATGTGGCACTAGGGATTTGAACTGCTGAACTGCAGGCCTTTCAATCAACAAGCTCAGCGTTTTAGCCACTGAGCCACAGTGTCCCCTTTCTCAAGCAGATAGGACATAACATTTGAGCTTTTATTCAGGAACAATTTTAAGAAGCTGGTTGAGTGCTTTCAGTATTGGAAAGTTGTAAGTCATTCTTTCTTAACTCTTAAAACTTCTCAGCTCTCTAAATTTGGCCTGACAGATGTTACATATTTGGTGTACAAGCTTCGACATACCATGCCACAGTCAGAATAGCTCTTGAGTTGTTAGAAGTTCCCCAGCCTGATCTCAGTTGATCCAAAAGGCCTGGTGATCACAGGCAATATCATCATATGCAGATATTCTCTGCTAAGTCTACTACAGTATATAAATACAAGGGACCAGTTATGATTGTCATCTAAATGAATAGGTAAGAAAGACTTAAACCTTCCCTCTCCAGGAGATTGGTTTGTAAAATTGCCTCCTTTTGTGATTATTTTTCAAATCAAGCAACTAAAGCAGGAGTGTCAAACTCGCATCGTCACGGCATTGTCATGTGATGTATTATGACTTTTTTGCCTCTTAGCTAAACCGGGCATGGGCGTGGCCAGCATGTGACACATCCGGCCCACAGGCCATGAGTTTGACACCCCTGAACTAGAGTGTACACTTCCCCATCTACACAATACATGCAGAGAGGTTTCACCAGATTCAGGTATCTGTATACCACTATATAGTTAAACAACCATGACAGATAGCTATATATTAAATATACATTGTATTGGATACATAAGCAGTGATATATAGGAAACCCAGACCCTCTTCTGAGTTGATTTCATTTCTTTCTATGTAGATGCCACACTGCTCAATATCCATGACATCAATTGGCTGGTTGAGAAAAAAAAGAAAGGAAAAAGGACGATTATCTAACTACACAAAATAAAAGAAGTTTACAGTGGGGGAAAAAAATTGAGAGATGAACTATTGTGAGCAATTATAGACCAAGAAGCAACAGTTTTACTGTTATACCACTCTGCTTCTCTTATGCACCAAGTCTTTTTAAAATACTTTTACTAGATTTTTTTAAAAAAAAAGATTTAAAATGCAAACTAATATAAAGTACGAAAAGTGGGGGGGGGGGCAGAGAAAAAATCAAAGAGAAGCTAAAATGCAAGAAAGAAAAAAATAGTAAAGAAAAAAAGTATAACTATAAATTTACTTTCTATGGTCACAATGTAACTCTCTTCTTTCTATAATCTGTCCTGACCAATCATCAAAATCATAAATAATATGTTCTTTTTTTTTCTTCTTTTTTTCATTTTATACTAATAGTCTGTAAGGGGTTTCCAGTCAGCAATAAACATAGACTTTGTCTTTTCTCTGATCAAGTAACTCAATTTAGCCACCTCAACAAGTTCCATTATTTTTCACCAATCATTAGGAGAGTGCTGAATCTTTCCATCTTTGCACATTCTGTACAATGATTGTATACATCATTGGTAGCCTAAAATAACATAGATTCTTTTAAAGTGTTAGTCCTTTGAGACAGTCCAGGCAGGAAACCAAACAATGAGTACTCATACTACCTTTATTGTAAGCTTACAGAAACAGAACTTTGCAAGTTTGAAAGTGCTTCCCCCCTCTTCTGCATTTACTTTCCAGATAACTAGGGAGAGTTCCTTCTCCACCTCTATCATTCAGATTTGGACATCAATCTCTCTTATCAGACAGTTGTCTAGGCTGAATACCTCCCTCCTGTCTCCCAAGGTTATTCTCACATCCCATTACATAAAAGATAAATGCATGAGTGCAGTTTCAGTCAGCTGACTGAGACATCCCTTCTAAAATGTGGTCTTCCTGAGAGGAAAACAGGGCCCAATAAAAAGGGGTAGGGATTCAATTATGCAGCTATTTCTGCCGTATTGGATTATTTTATAACTCTTCCTCTTGAGATACCCTTAGAGGAAAGGAACATCTGGAGCAAGGGTGAGATCCAATTTTTTTTCCCTACTAGTTCTGTGGGCATGGCTTGGTGGGTGTGGCAGGGGAAGGATATTGCAAAATCTCCATTCCCACTCTGGCCACTCTGGGGCCAGCCAGAAGTGGTATTTGCTGGTTCTCCGAACTATTCAAAATTTCCGCTACCAGAACCTGTAAGAACCTGATGAATAGCACCCCTGATTTGGAGCCTTTTTGGGATAGAGAGCTCTTTATATACTCTCTGTGTTTGAGAGAAATGGCTTTGAGAATTAATCATGAAAACGTGGGATACCCCTGCCAAAGAAAATCTCCAGAATTTGGATTTAAGTTGCTATTAAACACAGCCAACGTGGCCAATGGCAAAGGATTTGGGGAACCACAGTCTCAAACATGGTGACCATTCCATTGCCTTCCTGCACTCTTCCACTTTACTGTCACCTCACAATTTTCAATTTTCCATTGTCCTTCTAATCAGAATACCAAAACCCAAAGTATCCTCTTATTTTTAATTGTTTTGTCCTTTCCCTTAAACTTTCTCTTGCTCAGGTCCAATAGATCCAAGTTGTGCTTGATTTGTGCAATAGGCAGAACAAGAAATACCAAGTAGAGCACCCTCTCCACCATCAAATGATTCCATCCCAAGGAGTTCTGAAGGACTAGGAATATTTTTTTTTTTTCATTCCCTGAAGACATGAGGACTAAAAGGCAAGTACGTCCTCTTCTCGCTTACTGTGCAAAATTAAATGCACAGAGGCAAAGGCCAGATGATGTTACTGAAGAGCAATTTAGTGTTCACCTCTCCTAGCTTTTTGCCATGGGCAGCCTGGGAGGTAACAGGAAACGTAATATGCCAGGAATATTAAATTAATGCTATTATGTCTAGGCTGAGATGAAGCACATTCCACGGGAGTAAATAATCCTCAACTTCCAGTTCAGGTAAAGGATTTTTTAATCAGTGGGTTAATATAAGGACAGATTATCAGTCCCAGGAATGAAGATTTGGAGCTGGATAAGCAAGTTAGAGAAATTGGCTGTTAAGGCTTGTATCATCAGTAATAATAATAATAATAAAAAAGTAGATATTTCTATGTCTGCCAAAGACAGTCATTGAGAAGTTCCATAGTTTTTCAAGCTACAAAAAGCTTAACTGGAATGGATGAGCAGCCCTTGCCTTCTCAGACTGAAAGAGAGGCAGAGTGGTACAGTGGTAAGTACTATAAGTAACGTTCGGTTCAGATATGGCACTCACAAAAGTTTTCAGTTGTGAAAACTGTGCTCTGGGTCAGTTGTCACCATACCTGACAAAAATTAGAACCTGGTTTTCTAATGAAGACTTTAAAACTTTTGAAATGGATCCAATGATTCAGGAAGAAGCAGTTTTGTAAAATCATAATCACGGTTCTTCTGAGTCAACCTCACTTGTGTGTATATGTGCGTGTCCTTTTTAATTGTGTATTCCTGAAAGTTTCATTTGATCTGTTATTGTCTGCTGCTTCTGAATCCGGACCTTTTATTTTAATTTGGAAATCCAGGACCCTCTTGTGATTTGTGTATTTTCCTCCCCTTTTCAGAGAAAAGGCTATTTTTTTAAAGACCTGGGTGACATGATTTCTTTAAAACAGATCATGGCTTTTATCAATTGCAGCCCTTTCCTCCTTTGTTGTTGTTGTTGTTGTTGTTGTTGTTGTTGTTCCTCTTCAGTTTACAACAGAAATTCTCAACAAAATCAACTCTCTGTGCCCTTTCAGCAAATAACGATTTTGAAAAAGTAAAGAAAAAGTGGCAGCTGTTTTCCAACCATTTTCCAGAGAAGCAACTATTTAAGACACAAGAATAATCAAAGGGAATGTTCAGACCTCTGCTTGTCTAATGACAGACATCTGGAGCCCAGAGGGAGGTTGAGGGATGCATGAGGAATGGGGAGAAGCCTCAGAAGACGGAGAGAAAATAAAAGTCATATTTCAGCTCATTGTAGCTCCTTTGGAATTTGCCCGTAGATCATAGCTTCAGCTTAACACATGGCTCTAATTGCAGGCATTGCTACACCTCAGCTACATCTTGGTTAGACTTGGGACTAGAACCCTTCTCAATTTACAGGTAGTTTATGGAAAGAGGAGCTGTAGAGAGAGGCAATTGGTTAACTCTGATCCCCCTTTTTGGTGGCCTTTATCCTCTTTAATGGATTCCCTAACTTTCATGGCCTGTTTCAACACATGTGCAGCTTATTGGCAATTCCCCTTGCCGCTAACATTTATTGCTGGCTTAGTAAGCATTTCCATTTTAGCAGTTTTAATAAAGTCTTTATTATTTATACAGGTAGTCCTCGACTTAGGACCACAACTGAGCCCAACATTTCTGTTACTAAGCAAGATGGTTATTAAGTGAATTTTGCCCAATTTTACAACCTTTCTTGCCACAGTTTTTAAGTGAATCACTGCAGTTGGTAAGTTAGTAATACGGATGTTAAGTGAATCTGGCTTCCCCATTGACTTTGCTTGTCAGAAGGTCGCAAAAGATAATCACATGACCCCGGGACACTGCAGTCATCATAAATACATGCCAGTTGCTAAACATCTGAATTTTGATCACATGACCATGGAGATGCTGCAACAGTTATAAGTGTGAAAAACGGTCATAAGTCACTGTTTTCAGTGCCATTGTAAGTTCAAATGGTCACTAAATGAATGCTGTTAAGTCAAAGGTTACCTGTATGCAAAAAGCAAATTTCAGCTCTGTTCTTCTCCATCTCAAACTCCATTTAGGCTTTCAAGGACAAATGATTCCTCTTAATTTTCATGACACAATCCTTACAACAATTAAGAATCTTGAAGAACAGAATTTGTTTGTTTCTTTGTTTGTTTTGTCTTCAGAAAGAACAAAATGGTGACCACAGCTCTAAAATATCCTTTTAGAAGCTGATCCATACAAGGTTTTTTTTTTCCCAGCAACTTTATCTATGTATTCACAGGCATAGAGTCCTGAAATCTGACAAATTGTTCCAATTCTCCATGTCCATGGTTTAACCTGCAGGATTTGCTCAGTTGTCCATAGCAACTCTACAAGCTGTTTATATGTTCCTCATTTTAGTAATTCCAAAATAAATAACACCAGAATTTTGAATCCCGTAATCAGTGGAATGTTCTTTTCTAACTTTCTCCAGTATGTTTTACTTTTCTTACAATATCATCAAAGGCCAAACGAGACATGACGGCAGTAGATGACAGTTAGCCATGAAAACCAACTGGGTGACCTTGGGTCAATCACTCTCTTTCAGCCCAACTCACCTCACAGGGTTGTTGTTGTGGGGAAAATATGTCTATTCCAGTGGTGGGTTGTCCCTGGTTAGGACCGGTTTGCAAGAACTGGTAGTAAAACTGGCGGGAGGCTCCGCCCACTGACCCGGATGTCATTAGAAGTGATCTGTGCATGCACGCGGGCACAATGCAAACCGGTAGTAAAGGTAAGTAGAACCCATCCCTGGTCTATTTGATATGTTCACCTCAGAGAGTTGTGGGGAAAATAGAGGGTATGTTTCATATGTTCGCCTCCTTGAATTTTCTGTAAAAATAGTAATGGTGGGATACAAATAAGTAAAATCTTCCCCTTTTTTTGGCTTTTTCAAGTCTCCAGGCCTTTCCCTAATGCTGAGTGACAGTGCTCTCTGCCCATCCTAAATTAGCAAAAGAACGATCATGGGGAATTGGTAGATCCTGTTGGAGATCCCTATTCTGTCTCTATTGCCCCTTCCTTGTTCAAGTCACAGCAGTCTCTGACTCTTCAAATGTCATGACTTACCAAGTCTAAGAGATTTGAGTCTGCTCCAGGATAGAATCAAAATATGGGGGAAAATAATTAAACAGCAGCACAGTTAATCAAGTTAAGCCACTCACTCAGGAATGGGCATCAGATAGAGGCCATGTCATGGGGATACCACAGGAAAACAGAGGTCTCCCAGACATGTTTGTCCCGCGGTTAGGTGCAAGAAAGGAAAAATTCTCTGCTACTCTTTGGGGGCTTCTTTAACTGATTGATGTGCTTTTGGGAGGGACCAGCTATGGAGTTTTAAAATATACTTGCCCCGTGCAAATAAATAGATGGTTTTCAAGCAGATGATTGTTGAGATGACATGCTGATGCCTTACATTTTTAAATACAGTTTTCTAAACATCACAATGATCACAAAAACACCACTGTTGAGCAAGGTTTCTGGATTTCCATCGGAGTGCTAATATATGCTACTAAAGGTACAAAGATATATTTTGAACCTCAAGGTTTCCTATTGCCTTGCCCTGGCTCCTCCATTTCCTCTTCAATGGACAGGCTTATATTTTGCCTTGAAAATTGACTTTGGTTAAATGTATTCCTGGTCTGGAATGATTCTCTAACATTAATTTAATTAGGAATGAGGGTCTCCACCTCGGAAGCAGCTACCAACTAGATTTTATTAGAAATTGCAAATGTAAGTATTTTGTCTAGTTGGAGCAAAACCAGGTAGACTTTGACTTGCAACCATTTGTTTAGTGGCCGTTTGAAGTTACAGCGGCATTGAAAAAAATGACTTATGACTATTTTTCACACTTATGATGGTTTTTCACACTTATGAGCATTGCAGCATTGATCATGATCACATGATCAAAATTCAGCTGCTTGGCAACTGGCTCATGGGGTCATGTGATCACCTTTTGTGATATTTTGAATCAATGGGGAAGCCAGATTCACTTAACAACTATGTTACTAATTTAACAACTGCAGTAATTCACTTAACAACTGTGGCAAGAAAGATCATAAAATGGGGCAAAAGTCACTTAACAATTGTCTCACGTAGCAACAAACATTTTGGGTTCAATTTTGGTCATAAGTCGAGTACTCCCTACATATCTGAGAGAGAGATTTAGTGAGCTACTGTGGAAGTTGAATTTAGACTTACAAAGATGTTTGGTCTGATCTAGCAAAATTAATATGCTCTTATTCCTAACACAGTTGGTCTAAATGAAGAATGTGGGAAATCCGGCAGGTATATTCAGAATTATTTATGTGTTAGTTCTTGTGTGCTTGCACTAAAAGAATATCCAAGAAGAAAAATACAATTAGAAAATAATGCAATACATTTTCCTCTTCTGGCTTTACTATTTTTATTTTTATGGAGAAGAAAACACAAAATTCTGCCCAACAGACAGACAATAATTTATTGAAATTGCAAAGTTTAATTATTGATAAAACAAAAGCAAAACCTTTACTCCAAAATGGCTTGGTCTACCTGATTGGTTTTAAGAACTAAGCCAGCTGGTGACTATGGGCCAGTCACTCTATCTCAGATCAACTTACCTCACAGAATGGTTGCTATGGGGACAATAGGAGAAGGAAGGTGTGTTAGATATGTTCAGCACCTTGAGGCATTTGTAAAAATAATAAAGGTGAAATTGAAACAAAAATCCCTTCATATACGTAGCTTAATATTAAAAGAATTACAGAAGGAAGGAGAAACATCTTATTTTATGTAACTTGAAACCTTACTTGTAAACTGCTGGTGAAGGATGACTCAGAACCTGAGTAGGTCAAGGACCATCTGATTAAACAGATGCAGAATTTAGATATTGTTACAGATATGCAACGACAGGAATTTCAATAGAAGAATATTAAATTTCTACTGGAAAAAAATTTCTACTGGGTATTAGAGAAAAAAGGGTTTTATTGTTGATATGCGGAGATGTTTCTATCGGTTCAATTACATCTGACTGCTGGGAGATTCTGTGAAGCAGTTCTCTCCACATTTTCCAATCTTGTGTGGCTTGATCTGACCATTTGGAGTGTAACTACCTTTTCCAGTGAGCTTGATCTTATGCCATGGCTAAAATAAATAAGGCAGGATTTTGTGATTTTTGCCTTCTAGCAATATGCCTGGTTTTATACACTCCACTACTTGTCACCTGTACTGCACAAGGAATGCTCAGGAGCTGTGATGAAATGTGTCTACAAAGGGGGAGCTGGTATGATGGACTACAATTGGGACCAGAACTTCTGCTGCTAGCAAAGGGGTTGTTAAATGAGTCACAACTGATTTTATGACCTTTTTGCCATGGTTAAGTGAATCCCACCATTAAGGAAATCTGGCCATTGACTTTGTCAGCTGAGGGAGATTGAAAATGGTGTTCAGATGAAATGGGACTTGGCAACTGTTGTAAATACATACCAGCTGCCAAGCACTTGAATTTTGATCATGTGACTGAGGGGGGGTGCTATGACAGTTGTAAGTGTGAGGACCAGTTGCTTTTTTCAATGCCATTTGAACGGTTGCTAAATTAATGTTTCTAAGTTGGAGACTACTGTACAGTGAAGTGGCAGATTCCCAAGAAGGAAGGAGCACATTCCAAGGTAGGAGTCTGTAGAGATTTTTGGTCATCTAGGCCATGGTTGTCCCAAAGGTGCTTTTTCAGGAGAGGACTTTGCTCCATTTCTATTCCAAGGTAGTGGCAAGACAGTCTGGAACTGGATCAGAGAAAGAGGAAGAGATTTAGGACAGTAACTCCCTAGAATCTCCCAGGGTATATCCATTAGGGTTAGCATTGCATAGGTTTAATCTGGCAAGATTCTGTCTATATGACATAAGCAAATAAAGAACTGAATTTTTGGCTGGATTTTTCTGTGTCATTCTTGGGCTGGGCCTGACAGGAGCCTTCTGCAACAGAATGAATAAATCAATTTTCTTCTTGTCTAGTTTCTTCATAGTCCAAATTTCATAACTGGAGGTAGCTATAAGAAATACAATAGTATGGACTAATCTGTACTTAGATGCCAGGCTGATATCCTTGCTTTTCCATGCCATCTGTTCTTGGCACCTTGTTGGTCATACAGTTCTTTCCCTTGTTTATTTTTGATAATTCTTTTATGAGCAGCAAATGGTGTTCAAATCCTTTTGACTTGCGCAAATCCATTCCTGGTGTGCCCATTTAAGCAGTCTACTTGTAACCAATGTAACCAACGCTACTTCCAATAAACTTAATTGTTTTTCCTTGCTGCTCTTTGGAAATTCATATTCATTTTCCTCACTTCCTCTCATTAACTTGCTATTAGCGAGGACATAATCTGCATTTAGTTTCCAGGCTGATGTCCTCGCTTTTTCATGCTTGATTCATACTCATCATTGCTGTGCAATCCAACACTTTGTTTCAGGACTGCATTCACTACATTAATCAATCTGCTATCCTAGGAAAGTGAATTCTTGCACGCATTCAATCTCGTCACTACCAATTGTTGTTTTGACATTTCTATTCTTCGCAGTGGCCATGAGCTTAGTCTTTTTAACACTCAGAAAGAGACCAAATTTCTTGCTTTCTTCATTCTTTTCACCCAATGTTCAGGCCTCCTTTGGTTTCTGAAAAGAGAGTTGTATTATTAGCATATTGAAGATTGTTGATGTTCCTTCCTCCAGTAAATATTATTCCAGTTCTAGGAGCCCTGGTAGTTCAGTGACTAGAATGCAGTATTGCAGGCTTACTCTGCCCATAGCCAGGAGTTTGATTCTGACCGCTTCAGGGTTGACTCAATCTTCCATCCTTCCAAGGTCAGTAAAATGAGGATCGAGGTTGTTGGTGGCAATATGTTGACATTTGTAAACTGCTCAGAGAGTGCTGTAAAGCACTATGAAG